>CAWUFW010000613.1:0-2400000 GCA_963921515.1 Calotriton arnoldi | reverse complement strand
CGTGTGGGTCCCTACTACCTGGATGGGTACGCTGTAATTAAGGAGGTGCCGACGGCCTTTGAATACAATGGCTGCTTTTACCACGGCTGCCCTCAGTGTTACAAACCCCATGAGTTTAACAGACTGCTGGGTGTCAAATTTGAGCACTTACACAGACGTACTCTGTTGAAGGCCCAGTATGTTGAAAATTGTGGCTTTGCTATGAGGGTTCTTTGGGAGCATGAGTGGTTAGAGATGTTAACAAACGACACAGCGCTCTGCTCTTTCCTTCAGAGTCGCGATTTCCCAGAACCCTTGGAACCCCGCGATGCCTTATTCGGAGGTCGTACAAATGCCATACAACTGTACAGGGCCGTGGGTGAGGGTGAGAAAATACACTACTATGATTTCACCAGTCTGTACCCATTTGTGAACAAAATGAAGGTATACCCCTTAGGTCACCCCACCATCATATATAGAGATTTTAAGCCCATATCCGAATACTTTGGGCTAGTCAAATGTGAAATCTATCCTCCACGACAGCTTTACTTTCCGGTGTTACCATACCTCTGTCGCACATGTGCGGTGTTTAAAGAGGTTGGCGATTGTAGACACACCGATGAACAAAGGATGCTCACCGGGACCTGGTGTAGCATCGAGGTAGAAGCGGCCTTAGAGAAAGGTTACAGGCTCGGTAGGATACACGAGGTGTGGCATTTTCAGAGGACCACGACACGACTCTTTGCCCCATACATTAATATGTTTCTCAGAGACAAGCAGGAGGCCTCAGGGTATCCCGAATGGTGTACTAGTCAGGATGCAAAGCAGAAATACATCGATGACTACTACGCTCACGAAGGTATCCATTTACGACCTCATTTGATAGAGGTCAACCCGGCCCGCCGACAGTTAGCCAAACTCTGCCTCAACTCCTTATGGGGAAAATTCGCACAGCGTACAAACCTGTCAAATACGACCTTAATAACCGATCCTGATGAGTTGTTTAAGTACCTGTTTGCCCCATGTTACGAGGTGTCCAGCTGCGGGTTTATCGATGACGAGACCGCTGCGGTGTGTTGGAAATACACAAAAGCGTACCCCACGACGTGTAACAACATCAACATCTTCATAGCGTGCTTCACGACCGCCCACGCCCGTCTAGAACTTTACAAGGTTATGGACAAACTCCAGGACCGCTGCTTGTATCACGATACCGACTCAGTGATTTTTCTGAGTAAACCAGGGGATGAAGACCCTCCTCTTGGGGATTATCTGGGTAATTTGACCAGCGAGCTCGATAAGGATGAGCATATAATAGAATACACATCATCCGGACCTAAGCCCTACTCCTACCGCACAAACAAGAACAAAGTGTGTATGAAGGTCAAAGGCATAACATTAAATGTCAGCAACACCCTAAAAATCAATTTTGACAGTCTGAAGAATCTGGTGCACGAATACGCTGCCTCCGACAATTGTGAAAATGCTAAAACCATAGTTGTGAACCAGCCGTGTATAGTCAGGTCCAAAAAGAAGTGGGAAATTACAACCCAGCCCTTACATAAAACATTACGCGTTGTTTTTGATAAAAGGGTCCTGACTGCGGACTATAAAACACTGCTGTATGGTTATTAGCCTCATTAGAGATACAGACCCCGCACCATGGACACCAGATTACAGCATCCATTCGCATGCGTGTTAGCGGGGCCCTCAAACTGTGGTAAGAGCTACTTTATAAAAAAGCTCTTAGAAAATGCTGCCGCTGTTTTATCCCAAACCCCTAATAACATTGTATGGCTTTATTCATGCTGGCAAGCTCTTTATACTGATCTGGCCCGTAGTTTCCCCCATATCAGATTTATAGAAGGCATACCAGATAATCTCAACGATGATGAGTTACTGCCACCGTCCCTTGTAAACATGATAATTGTCGATGACCTTATGCGTGAAGGTGGGGATCATCCGGAGTTAGAGAGAGCTTTTACTCAATATTCGCATCACCGTAATCTAAGCATCTGCTACATTGTGCAGAACTTGTTTTACAAGGGCAAGAACAGCAGGTCTATAGCTCTCAACGCTTCATACCTTGTTTTATTTAAAACCCCCGTGACAAACAACAAATATCAGTCATAGCTAAACAGATGTACCCAGGAAACACACACTTCTTCATGGAGGCCTTTAACGACGCTACAGCAAAACCCCACGGCTAACTGCTGGTCGACTTAAAAAATGAAACTCTAGAAGACTATAGACTGAGGGCTGATATATTTGCCCCAGATCTACCAGTCGCTTACACCCCTAAGCCCAAGGTCCGGGCCTATAAAAAGCAGCGCTGATGACTTTTAGAGACATTTACAATCCTGTCCCTTATAATACAAGGTGTTGACCATGTCGGTCCGCCTAAGCCGCAATTTAGCTCTCCTGAAAATGCTTGTTACAGCCAGTCCCCAGCACAGAAAGGCCATCCTGTGCGCTGCTTCTGACGACTTAGTGTCTGCCATTTCTGAAATTGCCCTAAATACCCTAAAAGGCAACGTCCCTATATCAAGGAGTCAGTTACAGGTTCTGAAGAAGAAGAGGGCTCTTATCAAGAAGCTCAGTAATAAAAGGGCCTCACTCATTACCAAGAAGAAACTGGTGAAACAGTCTGGAGGTTTTATAGGCTCTTTGCTGGGCATAGCTATACCCATAATTACAAGCCTCCTCTCGGGACAGTAATGGAGCATGCCACAAAGATGTATTTGGTTCCTAGGCAGCAAATGGACCAGCTGGGCTCTTCAAAGGACAACGCCTCGGATATACGCCGAAATGAGACTCTGCGTCTGGATGCTGAAATTAAAGACATTTTGAACCGAACCGATCTAAACCCCTACGACAAGGCTAACCTTTACACCAGCACCCTTAAAAACTTTTAAAGTTACTACAACCAATGGAATATCGAGAAAAATAAGCTGACTCTATACGCCCCGGACTCTGAACAACCAGCCGCCCCTCCAAATGTCCCTCAACCCCTGCAACCATCGCAGGACCTTGCATCACCCTCAGATGCCTTTGTTGCCGATCTCTTAAAAAATATAAGTCAAAGACACAGGGGGGCTGTGCAAATGCTGATGAGTAAACTTGCAACTTCTAAAGACCTAACATCTTGGAATGAACGAGGCGAAGTTCTCTACAAGGGACAGCCGGTTGCAGGGTCACACATGTACGATCTAGTCAAAGGTCTCACGCACCCCAAAATCCTAACGCCTCAAAATGCACCGCGCGGTTGGGACGAGTTTCTACGAGCCGCTGCTGAACTCAACATCCCTTCCACGCTCGTGGGTAATAACGAGCACCGGCGCTTGCTTGAAAATTTGAAGGCCCCCATACACCCATCACCAACAGGCTCTGACGCTCCACGGCTATCCCCCTCCTGGACTACACCTGCACCGGTGGTTGTACCGCGAAAAAAGACATTGTTCAAACCAAGTACCTGGCTTACACCCTGATGTTTCTACAGACTTTATTGGTTTTTTTTAAATAAATGTGTCTATTAAGCGTATAGCAGCGTCTGATTTTTCTTCTTCTTATGTTTCTTGAGCATTGGGTGTCGATGTAATACAACCCGACATAGATGTTTGTAATAAAACACTTTTTATAACTTTACAACCTGCCTCTGTTGTCTTTTAAAATGTTTTAATTATGTTGTATGTGGTAGCATAGAAATACAAAGTCTGAATACCGGCATTTTAAAAAAAAAATAATGTCTTTATTTTAGGCGTTCATCATTAAACATACACATGTCCCATGGACTTACAATTTTGACAAGCGACATATTCTGGTTTCACAGGTCTGACCGAGACCACTGTGTTTTCTTTTACATATTTCACAACTATACTGTCATTGTTAACAAGGTCACGCGAATATAGATTTAAGAAATTTCTAAACTACATACCCTCAGACATTTTACTGATAAAATAAATACAATGTTCCCCACATGTGATGGCTATGGAATCCTGGACCCTCAGCTTGTTATACTCCAACCTCGCAGCGGCTTTTTTCACAAACTTGAATATAGGCGGTGTATAGATACGGTGTTCGGGGAATTCAGCGGCACTGTCAAACAGTATAACCTGGTCACTGTCTATAAACAAGGCCGCCCAGTGTGTTCCGCTCTTGTCATGCGGATCGGTGTTAAAGACTAGGGTGCGGGGTCTTTCTAACCCTATTTCAGGTGGTAACCCATCGCTAGGTAAAACACCTAAAGAGTATTTCCTAGCTTCTTTATGCCTGCTTAAGAACGATCGTATCTGCACAGTGTCCATTTCACAAAATGTTTTAAAGATAGTCAAACAAAATCTGTCTTGCGTGGTTGATCTGAATGATGCTGTCGAATACTGAGAATACGACCATGTTCACATTCGCCGGTAGCGGATTACTGAATCGTATTTCAGCTTTTAGATTTCCGTTTTTGACAAGGTTGTAGTGATCGCCGTCTTCCATGTCGGGGGTCAGGTCGAATGCGAACAGCGTGTACCCGGCCCCATAGCCTTCTCTTGACACAGCTACACCGCAGTCCCTTAGATGCTTCCCGGTTATTGAAACCAACCCCTGATATTCCCTGATGTAGTTGGAGGTTATAAAACTGGGGGTGTAGGGTTTTGCAGGAATCACAGTGCCCTCGTGGACCAGCACCGCGTAGTTGATGTTGTAGTGTCTAAAATTGAAGGGGTTTAAGGCGTAGGTGCCGCTAAAAGCTGTATTGTCCACAAAACCGATGATGAGTTTGGGTAGTTGCCCCATAAATAAATTCTGCTGCTGGGTTAACCGGGTACCTGCTGGGATGCTGAACACCTTCAGAGCTACTCTTTCCACAGTGTACTTGGCGTTTGATATTTGCAAAGCGTCGGCGTGCGCTAATCTGACGCTCGGGGACACTTTCACTCTTTACAAACAGGCTCGCGGCCAGTATGTCCAGCTTGTACTGGTCCGCATCCCCGCTGATGAGACAGCATGAGTCCTTGTTGCGAGTGAGCTTGATCTTAAGATCAATACCATTGATGAGCAGTTTATCTTGGAAGAAGAGGTCTGAATGTATGCGTCCCAGGAGGTCAAAGTTGCGACTGCCTGCTGCAAACCTTGCTCTTTTTACAAAGCCATGATTGGCACCGTCCAGAGCCGTGGTTTCAAACTGTCTGTATGTATCCCTGTAGAAGAGAACCGCTGAAAGCTGTGTGTCAAGGGCGTCGCTACTGTAATTTAGAATGCTCTCGAGGTAGGCTCTGTAGGCGTACATGTTATCGTTCTGTGTGATGAGGCGATCGCCCAGGGTGATGTCCACCTGATTAAACATGGTCGCTAGGGGATAAGCGATCGTTGCCACTTTAGCGTCTGCTGCTATGTCGGACCCATCCGCTTTATGATTTTACACATAAGATGCAGCAGCGTGTTGTTGAGATCCAAATACATATCCGTGGACCCCGACACAAAAAACTCTATAGGGGCCAGCGGTGCCAATGCTGCTAAAGGCGATACCTCCATGAAGAAGCTGTTTTCGATGCTCGTCTGCGTTGGTTTTAGAGTAAACAAGTCTAACTCGGATTTGGCGCACTCGCCAGATGCACAATGTACGAAGGCCATGTTTAGTTTACGCTGCTTTAAAAAATATTGACTTTAGAGCCGTTTCTCTTCTTCGCAGCTCTCTTCCGTCTTGGAGTTCTTATTTTCTGAGGGCGTTTTGAAGAACTCCTCCTTTTTTTATAGGGCACCGGTGGACCCCCTGCGTCTCGTAGACTGGCACTTCCTTTTAACACTCACGCGCGGCTTGTACAACAGCCCCGCTCCTTCTTGCGGTCGCTTGTTCATGCGCTCTGCAACCGCCGAAGTAACAGACCCAACAACATCATGGGCAATGTTCGTAGCAGCCGTCTTAACATGCGGTTTTACAATTTCATAGCCTCTTCTCAAGAACGACATAGCTCTTCTAAACAGGCTCCTGAAGAAGCCCCCTAAACCAGCCCCATACATAACCGGCGACCCTTGAAAGTATGGAGGGCCTCCATATCCGGCTTGGTTTCTGTAATAGTCCCTGTACATAGACGGGTCCCCGTATGTTTTCACGACCACCATGATGCCTGCTTAATAACCGCTGTCGTGTCTCGGTCTTAAATGAAGCTTAACAATAACTTTCCCGTATTTAAAGGCCACCGGCTCAGACTGATCATCGTAGATCATAATTGAAATAGTGTCAAAATGGTTTTTAGAAACTGCGACGTAGTCGGGTTTGTTAAATTGAATATTAACCATCGTATTATTATCGCCCTGTACATGGACCCATCTTAACAGTGGCGAGTAACTATCACCGATCCTCTGGGCCTCTACAATATCGCTATACACATAGAGCGTATAGAACCCACCGTTAATATCGGGGCACGTGTGATCCTACTCCATCGGACTTTTCGCATGCAGCACGGTGCCTAAAACCCTTCTTAATTTACCGGAGCAGTTAAACGTCGTGGTGCGGCTTGGTGCTTTAAGAAATACCTTCCTTCTGACGTTATCTAATGACAGATGAGTATTCGAATGTTTCGATGCGGTCTATGGCTTTGTTGACAGCGTCGACAACACTTAAAACGGTTGGGTAGTAACCGTATGGAATGCTCTTGTGCATGCTCACTGGATCCTGCTCACGCTTTATGTAAAACTTTGCCTCGGCCTGTGTGAATGTATTCCATGTTCTAGGGTATTGGATTTCGGTTAGGGCCACCTCCCAATCCCCTTTCAGGTCCACCGGCTTAGCCAGTTTCACGGTGTAATTAGAAATCTGGTTGTCGGGGAACATGCCCTTAGAAGCGTTGGATGGTAAGGTGATATAAAAGGGAGCTGTCTCCATCTTATTAGAGGATTTTAGACGGTCCTTAGCTCACACACCCTTCAGGGAGCTGGCCAACACCCAACTGTTAAATTTCTCCGGCCATCCCCTCCATTTGACATATGCCTGGCTGCTAGCCCCTCTACCTTTCCTTTTCAGAACCTTTTCAACCCTATACACACGGTTCAGATCATCAGGTACCATTTGTAACTCTTCCTTGTAAAACACCCCCGATACAGCTTCCCCATCGTAGTCCTTTAACCTGTAAATATACAGCCCTTCTTTAGGCTCCACATTATCCACTATAAATATTTCGTCGCTAAAAGTCTGGCGGTAGCCCTTTGTAAAGACCCCTTTCAATTTTGAAATCCGCACATGGGCGCCTTTTTTAAAAATAGGTTTCTTCACCTTTGTAGCAAAATTATGCCCGTACACCGTTCTCCAAACAGCTAAAGAATTACTAGGAGTCACCTCTGCGGGTGATGTTTTGATGGTCCGGTGATAACTGGCATTATACACATCTAAAAAAGCCTGTAGAACATCCACGTATCTGTAGGTGTTGGCCGTAAAATACCGCCACATCTTAGACTTTAAAGTTCTGTTAAACCGTTCTACAACCGTTGCTTTCACCTCCGTGTGTGTTACAAAATGTTAAACCGCGGTTGTTTAATAATTTCTGAAACGTCTTGTTTAAGAATTCTTTACCGGCGTCTGTTTGTAGTTTTTGAGGAACCCGGCCCTTCTCGAAGATGGCTTTAAAAGCGGCCGTGACGCTGGCCCCTCTTTTATCGCTTAGTGGTTCTGCGTAAGCGTACTTGGACAGCACGTCTATGACGGTTAATATATAACAAACGCCATTGTTATGTTTTGCTATATCTTGAAGGCTGATTATGTCAGCTTGCCACTGATAATCTATTTGAGCATTAACGATTGTAGGACGTCTCTTAAAATGTCTTCTGGCCGGTTTATGGAGTGAATACGCCTCCTCTCCTGATAGCCATGTCTTGACCAGGTCTCTGCTTACGGGTTCGTTTTCATCTGCAGCCCTTCTGTATAGGGATTCGACACTTCCAAAGCTGCCAACCCCACTTGTATCATAATAAAGTTTTCTTAACCTAACCCCCGACATGATAACATCGGTTACAACAAAATACAATGAAAGCCGATTGTTTTGTGTAAGGGCTTTTTATTAAAAAAAATAAACAATACTACCAAGACCTAAGTAAAAGATACTTTACATTTTCACAGCAAGTGTCATAAGTACGTATTAACACATAGCCACCTTGCGGTGTAACATTCCACTTGTTTGTTCTAAATACACGCTATCCTGTAACGTTACATAAGAACTTAGTTAAATAGTCTTCGGGGGCCAAAGCCCCCTGAGACTATTTTTTTTATACACGTTACACATACGTCTTTCTACGAGTCTTTGCATCAGCTTTCTATCAAGAGTCGTGCACATCTCCTGCATATCAGGTAGTTTTATGCTCGGGTCATAGGTGTAGCGGATCTCGTTGAGTGCCGCTGTCAAGATCCTCAACATATCGGGGTGTACAATTTTCTTTTCAGGGTGCAGGCCGTACACCACCCTTCGCAGCTTATACACCTTGTACGGGTCTAGCAAACCACAAATATAACGTATTGTTCTTGCTCTGTATGATTCGCACAAACACTCGTGAGCCGCCTGCTGGGGATCGTTCATTTGGTGTCCATGACAAAGACTGTAATAGTCACGTTTGACACAGTTTAGTACGACCGTCGCTGCGAAACCCTTAACTTCACGCCGTTCAAAGAAGGACAATCCTTCACCTTCATCTTTTTCACACGCACCGCTCTTAGAACCGCATACACACTTGTCACAGCCCTCATGGTTTTGGCACGTGGTGCTTTCAGCCGGTTTTGAACACCACAGACAATTAAAGATTACATTGCTCGCTTTTGCAGGTCGCCAGTCTCCAGCCGTTCTTTTTGGGGTTTCTATCTAGGGTTCAAAAGAAGAAAGATTGACAGACCATTAGTTGAAGAAATAAAATACATCGTTATATAGATGCCGGGGCATAACATTTTCATACTAACCTCCATATTTTCACCACCCTCTGCGGCAGCTCTGAAATCCTGAGAGTCGCTAATGTCCTGCGATGCCCCATCATCTTCGACGCTTGTACCGGACTGTTGCAACACAACATCCGCAGCAGCCGCATCCTCCTGAAGGTCCATGTCTTCGTAGACAGGGGCGTTAGGAGGTGCTACATCCTCTTTACCATAGTGCATTATGAAGTAGGTGCATCCTGCTGGTGTTACTCTCTAGGGTCAAAAAAAGAAAGATTGATATGCTAATAGCTGAAGAAATAAAATACCTCATTTTTGTAACTGCCGAGCATATTTTTTTTTTTTTTTATTTTTTTTTACTAACCTCTGCATTTTCACCGGCCTCTGCTGCGGCTCTGAAATCTTGAGAGTCGCTAATGTCCTGCGCTGCCCCAACATCTTCGGCGATCGTACCCGACGGTTGCAGCACAACCTCCGCAGCATCCGTATCCTCCTGAAGGGCCATGGCTTCATAGAGGGGTGTGTTAGGAGGTGCTACAGCCTCTTCATCTTCCTCCATATCCACAAAACTGAGGCCGGCAAACAAGCTGCCACTACCCGAGCCCTCACTCTCGCTGTGGGCGTCCTTAACCGGAGACAACCTGCATACGCACTCCTTGAGACTGAGTTTTTGCACCCCCCGACACAGGCCATTACCAAAACCAGTAATGTCGCAGCCCATATCCTTAGGTGTTTCTTGCTGAGCATTCTCGTCCATTACCAGAGGTGGTAAGCTGCGGTAATATCTACTGATAGGTGGTTGGGAGCCACCCCACATCGGTCTCTTCACAAGAGGGCTGTATCTCTTCATTTTGCTATGGGAACCTTCTCGTATTCAGGCGGCTGCTTGCTGTACAACGCTCTTAAGGATGCCTTATATGTATCCTAAACAGCTCCTAAAAGGGGGCGTACCCTCTACACATCAACAAGGCCTTAGAGGCGTCATAGGGCTCTGGTTCGCTGTTGTCTCCAAAAACAGCACCGCTTAGGACCACCCCTTGGACAAGATGGACATCTCATGACGCTCACACTCTGACAAACCCTGGGCCGCACCCTTGTATTTCCAGGGGCTTGAGGCCTGTCACTTTTAAGGACACGCAACTGACACTTTTAAGGACACACACGTCACTTTTGGGGACACACACGTCACTTTTAAGGACAGCGAGGGGAGGGGGGACCCGTCACTTTTAAGGACACAAATGGTGATGAATGGTATCCGCTTATACTACTGCTGCCAATAACATGCTGTTACTTCTAGTGTCTGGGAATGCAACCTGCATTCAGACATCACACTCCTCATTCTCGCCCTTCACTTTTACACTCACAGCGATAATGCACTTGTGCTGTTCACCCTGTACCTCACCCTGCAGTCACACAAGCACACTACTCACCCTGCACTCATGTGACACTTCACTCACCTGTTCCCCCTCACTGCTCAATCTACAATCTCACTCAAACAAGCCCATCACTAACCACGCATTCATCCCACTCTCATCCGCACCCAAATTCATATGGTCACCTCACTCACCCTGCAGTCACTCTTCTTACCCTACTCTCACACTGTCACATCGCTCACCGTGCACTCACATGGGCACTCCTGCCACCCACACAGCGCAGAGGGTTAATGTGCCTGCTACAAAGAACGTGTATCATGCAGATCACAGAACTGAGTGAGAGTAAAGTATGAGTAGCGCTATTAAAAAAATTAATGTGTGTCAGAAAGGTGCTATAGATAGATGAGGCGCATTGTTGGTGAGTGGTAGTGAGGGAATTCATGGAGAATGAGGAAATGGGGAGGGGCGCCAAAAAAGAATGTTGCACCGTTTGCGACCAGGGCTAGGGCCAGCCCTGGCTGGGAGGGTTAGCCCCCCCCCCTCGAAGTTCGGGTCTAGTTGCGCCCCTGGTCCTGTCCTCACCTGTACTCCCATGAGGGAGCATGTGACTTGGTAGACCCGCGTCGAGTGCTGGATTCACAGCCTCCAGTTTCAGAGAGCGTCTGGAAGCGGAGCATTTTCAGGAAGGTGAGCATTCCTGCTGCACCCCATACACCCGACCTCCCTACTATCCTCTCACTGGCTTTGCAAGGTGGTGGTGGTGGTGGTGTGTCATTTTTGACATAGTGACGAGGATAAAGTAAAGCTGGGAGATCATGGGCTGCTAGACACGTGCCAGAAAAGGCGCAATGCCGGGGGCCCTCGAGGGAACATAGAAGCAGCTTCGCGGGCTCCATGTCTGGTTCAAGGGCTGCATGGGTGGCATGGATGGGGGCAGCAGCCCGTCACTGCTCTGAAGGCACCCCTGCCGGGCTTAGGGACCATGCTTTCAGATAAAAATTTAAGGAAAATGGAGGACTAAAATAAGTCAGTCCATCACTCCACATAAAAGAGCGCGCTTGAGCAAAAAAAAACACAAACCGTCGTGTCCTAGGCGGAAAAGAATAAACCCGGCCCCAGACCCGGAATATGTAAACACGAGTGCTACATGTTTACATATTAAATAACATGAAAGAGGCTGCTGTCTCCAGGACATTTATTGGCTTTCACTAAATAAAGAGTGCGCTGGAGAGCGGACCAAGAGGAAACAGAAAATACTAGAACATTAATATCTTCTCCTTCGGGGAGGTTGCGTCTGTTGCCAACAATTATGGATACAAGTAAGGGCCTAAAATGGCTGACACTATAGCAAGAAACCTTCCGCTCGTAACAATGTTTCACTTGTCTCAGAAATGAGCCGCAACATTGCACGATAAAGTTTTGGTGTTCGGGAGTGTCAGCAAATGTGAACAGTTGTCTTATAAAGCTCTCCTTACCACCCACTTGTCTTTCTACGCACTAGAAATAAGTGTTACTTGTATGCACTTTAGTGGTATTCAATTTACGGACTTCGAATGGATGGAAGGATGAGGTGGTGCTGCCAGAATCCAAATTTGTGGCCGCAAATAATCCCCAGCAACAATTATTAGCTATCTGAACCATCTAGCCACATTATGTGCAAATATTTGCCACTCCGCATAACATACGATTTATTCGAATAACCTTGGAGTTCTTTCTTGACCGTGCCCTTGAATTTGCTTTGCCTCTACGGCCCTTCATGGAAGGGTGGAGAGCGCCCTCGCCGGGCGACGCCCTGGGCGGAGTCCGACCGAACCGCGCACACAAACAAGCCGTCCGGCCCCACATCAAACAGAGGCAGCCCGACACTTTAATTACGAAATGGCTGTTCTTTAGGCCAGGCGAAGCCAACGGACGCCGCTTCCTGCCGCCAGGGCTGGCTTTAGAGTGCGCAACATGTTCACAAGTCTCGCCATGCCACATAGTACTACATACATGTGGCACAATCAACCAATTCAACCTTTATGTGGCTGTAGTGCCGGGCTTGTAACTCGAACCCTAAGCATCGCACTATTATTTCGGACATATACGTGATCGACACTTCAATCAGATTCAAAACACAACTGGGGTTCAGGTTATCTGGAGAGGATACGCCCAAAATGTTGGGTGGAGGGGTTGGGAGAGGGGGGGGAGAGAAGTCTATGCAGCCACACAATTCTCACACTGCCTGTGGTGCACACCTTAGTCTTTTGCAGATTACTAACTACAGGTGCAGCTAATACTAACGGCTACTACAAACGCCCCCCTCCATTAAGTCACCGGTCACTCCCACAACTCTCCTCGGAGGTCAACCTCAGGGCAGAGAAAAAGCTCTCCCATTCCACGTCAACTTCTCTCTTTTATATTCGTTAGGAAGCAAGCTAACATTAGGAACTCGGACCCGGGGCCAGGGGGCATCAACTGCAGGCAGGCCTGGGCTGGGTGTTAAAACGTCATCTGACAAATATACGGTCTACAAAACTAACACCCCATTGGGTGCAGATGTTGTATTAACTTCAATGGGGCGATGCTTTTATAAAGAACATTTGGCGCACAACATTTATATCAGAGGATAGTCTGACAATGATATTCTGATATTGGGGTCGCACACCGCATGCTAGAGGGGCAATTTGTTAAGAGTGATTTAAGGATGGGAACAGAAATCTATGTTACTCCACTCCCTCACTTTACAGTTAACTAAACCATGCAACCATTTTTTGTTTCAACAGTTTTTTTTTTTTTAAATTAATCAACAATTAGGTCTACACATGCCAAACTTCATTAAATAATTCCAAGGAACCTGAACAATGCTACTAACTTATGGGCCGCGACATTGCACAGGAATTAACATACGCCATGTGAGTAACTCCAAAGCGCCCAGCTCAGTCTGCTCCTAGAAACTGCAATAGATTGATTACAGGTACCAGCAGATCTTAGGAACTGAAATGTCACAAGGCACTTCTAAAAGGAGTTATTACTATACTCAATGGTACGCATTTTATGAGCACTCCAAGGCTAAAACACTGGATTCCCCCAATGGGATTGTAACCTGCAAATGCTAACTCTGGGCACGCAAGTTCAGAGCTATTTTATGCTCCTACCCATTGGCATAGGTCTGGAGTTCATTTTAGCAAATACAAAATTTATGAAGAAACAAGTGAATGTGTGGAGACAACAGATGCAAAGGTGGATTGGATGGAGACATGGGCCCAGATTACCATATCGGGCGGTCATACCTCCGACTGCTATCACGGCAGTTAGGAGAACGCCCGACAAGCAGTCGGTGGTCCGACCGCCCAATTACGATGCGACTGCTGGGCGGGCAGTCACAAAGTGCTCCTTTACATGGTGGCTTGTGCTGCAGCCCAGGAAAAGGGCCAGTGTTAAGATGCACAACCTGCACCTCCATGCACCATGTGGCGCATGGCACACAATGCATGGGGGCACTACATGTGCCCCCTGGACCACTTTACAGTGGCCCACAATGGAAGGGGGCCCCAAAATCAGTTTCCGACCATCTTTTCATGGTGGTCTTTCCGACATGAAAAGGTTGTCGGAAAGGGATATCACAATTCCGACGGCAGTGCCTGCCTCAGCACCGCCTTCATTCAGACCCCCCCCCCTACGGGATCACTGATCCTGTCTGTAGCAGAGGTCTTCCCCCCACCCCACACCATTTAGGGTCCAACCGCTGGCATTGTAATCCTACAGTCGGACCAATGGGCTGTCAGTCAATAGGACCACCACCAACGGCCAGTCGGTAGCAGTCCGACTGACATCATAATTGGGCCCATGGTCACAGCTGAGAACGGTCTAAATATGGACTGTCATTTAGATCACTTATTTTTCAAAACATAGACCATTTCAAACATACAATAAACTAGGCTACGTGCTTCACTGTCGTAATAAAGTCTTATTCAGATGTAAGATAGTTTTCCTATAGTTGAATGAATTGCTAAGAAAGAAAATTCATTCCAGACCAGCCATGAAACAGATTTGGTGGAAATTGAGTTAAAGAGGAAAAGAGCAATATGCAAATTAACAGTAACAAGGCATAACTAGGAACATTAAAGAAGACTAAACAATGAGGAGACCGCATATTAAAAGCAGACTTCTTCACAAAAAGGGAACGCAAGCCATTCAAATGATGCACGAAATGTTTATGCACATCACCTGCATCACTTCCAAAGGAGTTTGAAGGCAGGTCCTATCGGTGCAATCCTTCCCTACAAGTCAGGATTAAAAGTGACTGAATGGGGATTTTCGACAAGGTGTATAAGCCAAGGCTAGTGACTAAGTAAAACAAGCACTGGCAATGCCAACACCACCTCTCGCTTTATTGACCTACGGGCATTGCTAATGTTTGATTTGCTGATGCCAAGTAAGCAGCATCTGCAAAAAGCAACAGCATTTCAGAAAAAGATGCATGCTGAGGCAAAACAATTAAACCTCACCGTTCTGTAGGTTTACACACGATTGATGAAGTGAATGTGCATCTGTCATCACGCATGCATGAGCCAAGGGAATGACGCAAGCGTTATTTTCTTTTTTACAGATCTAACATGACTGGCACCACTTGGATCAGTTCATAAAACAATATTTTAATGGTGTGAATGCAGTTTTTAGCACTGCAGAACAGACATGGAGCAAACGACAGTCCCAGGCCTCGGCAATTTTGTTTTAAACCTCCCCCCCCAAAAAAACACAGACACACCCCTTTTCCGGTACCTGCACTTCTGTAATTTGAAGCGGAGAATACCAGCACTTCACAGCAGTTCTCCAATGCATTTAATAGGAGAGTACCAGCACATCTAAGGAACAGACAGGTACTCTAAATAAGGAGTACCTGCACTTTTATATATTTCAATTGAAAGTACTGGAGCAACAAAGAAGCAGCTATGGAAACAACACAAGGGAGCATAGGAGGTGCTTGAGGCAGGGCCTAGGGAAGCCTTAAAAAAAAAAAAAATTTAAAAAAAAAAAAAAGCCAGGGTGGGCTGAGGCCTGGGGAAAGAAATAAAGAAGCAGCATGGAACAGAGCAGTGTTTGGAGGGGGAAGCATTACATCAGAGAGAGCTGGAACACTCATGCATACTCATGGAGTGCCAAAATAAAATTCAAAAAAATAAAATTCTAAATAAAAAAGTTCCCTGAACGGGAGCAGTGGAAGTACAAGTCAATGAATCAGAAGGATGTTAAAGAGACTATGTATGCTCCAGGGAAGGAAGACACAAGTCGCGGAAGAAAAGCTATCGAATAAGAAGCAAGCAAACGAGTGACATAAAAGCAGTTCAATGGAAAAGTTTGGGCGGGCTCGAAGTCCACTGTAATTTTTTTTGGTAAGGTCCAAAAGAGGAGAGGCCTAATGACACAAATGCAAGTAACCGTCCTTCCATCAAATAAGAATGTTTTTTTCCCACTTGTTTAAACCAGCTGCGCAAATGGATCCCAACATCACACCCATTATCCTAGTGGAGTAAAATGGAAGTCCCCAACAACATTTTTTAAACTATGCTTTTCAATTGTTTACTGCTAAAATAAACTGATGTAGAAAATGTTAATGATATACAAAAATCACTTTCAGAATTTTAAACTGTATATTTTACTTCAGCTACAAGAGGCACACACTGACAATACATACACTTTAATTTAGGCTCATCTCCACCTCAGACTGTTATGAGCATGATAGTCTTCAGTAGCCAAGTACTTCATAAATCAAACTTCTCAATCCTGTCAGGATTTGGGAACAAACTAGGATTCAAAACCTGCCTTTTCTAAGGAGCAAAGGTCATGTTTACAAATCATCAAAATCAAACATATACATATATATATATATATATATATATATATCCACCAAGCTTACACGATATAGTAAGCATGAGCCACACCAATCCAAGTTAGAGGTTTATTCCGGGCACAAACGACGCGTTTCGAGCTAAACAGTATATGTGTGTATATATATATATATATATATATATATATATATATATATATATATATATATATATATAATTGCTTGCTGCAAACCGTCGCACTCCTGAACAGAGGGCGCATCGTCGCCACGGACCCACCAAGCCCGGTCCGATTAATTTTCACTTCTCCTCCCAAAGGAAATGACGACGCCGTGTTCTGGCCAAAATCATACTTTAATGCCGACATTAAAGTATAATTTTGGCCAGAACACGGCGTCGTCATTTCCTTTGGGAGGAGAAGTGAAAAAATAAAATAAAATATATATATATATATATATATATATATATATATATATGAGAAAGGGAAAGAGAATGAGAGACACCCCCCCCCACCCCCCCCAACCACATGGAATTGGTTTCTCAGGGGTAAATCAACAGTTCCTGTCTAGGGTTCTATTATAATGGCTGATCTTGGCCATCTATCTATGGCGATCTATGGCTGAAATTCTTACATAGCACTGAAAGACATAGGCTGGACTACGGAAACGCCCTCTACGCAGGAACGACGGCTAAGCTCCTGAGACGGCTGCAACGCACCCAGAACGCCTCTGCACGTCTTATCCTCGACATCCCCCGACGCAGCCACATCACACCCCACCTGAGAGACTTGCACTGGCTCCCTGTCAACAAGAGGATAACCTTCAAGCTCCTCACCCACGCACACAAAGCACTCCACAACTCCGGACCAGCCTACCTCAACAGACGACTCAGCTTCTACACCCCCACCCGCCAGCTCCGCTCTACCAGCCTCGCCCTCGCCACAGTCCCCCGCATCCGGAAAACGACCGCCGGCGGCAGATCCTTCTCCCACCTCGCCGCCAAGACCTGGAACACCCTCCCCACCAACCTTCGGCAGACCCAAGACCTACTGGCCTTCAGAAGACTCCTCAAGATCTGGCTCTTCGATCAGTAGCAGCACCACCCCCCTCTTCCCCCAGCGCCTTGAGACCCTCGCGGGTATGTAGTGCGCTTTATAAGTGACATGATTGATTGATATACTATCTATTGTGAAAGTTAGCAGCAATTAGTTACATAGAATTCCTCCTGGTACACACAAGGATTAAATTGCTCGCATGTGTCATCTTCTGCTTTAGAAAAGCAAAACTTGCACCGGGCCATCATACAAGGCTTCTTCAAGTCTCGAAGTGCCTCTTGCCCCCATGCAATTGAAGGTTCTTCTCATGGCAGAGTATAAGAATTGTGTATGCCGTGTTAAAAATGGATTTCGACTGTACTGAGACACCAGAGAAGGCCACCCTTCAAGCATGATCTAGGGTGCCAGCTTTCACATTACATCCAGTACAAGTTGATAGCAACATCCCTGAGGCTCTCACCTATTGTAAGAGCTACAACTTCTACTGCTGGCCCATTGCTTAACCCTTGTTCCCGTTGTTCCACATCTATAGGTTAGACCATGCAAGATGACTGTCTACTGCTGTATATTTCTAAACATTGGTTGCAGGTTATCCACTTTGCAGGGTCATTTGAGGAAACGGTCGTATTTGCTGTACTCTTCACACCAGCTGTCCCAGTTAGTATTTTATGCCGGTTTGTGCTGTAGTCAGTGGAATGGTAGGGCCCAAGAGAGATCCAGCAACTTCAATTGCCACTTCATCAACTATTACTCTACCAGTCGCTCTTCGTTAACCTTAATACTGGTGGCTGGTCCACAAACAGGTGCACCCATTCAAGATACACCAGCCCTCTTTGCCCCTCTACATTTCTCCAACTGCTTTAGTGGTGCAGTGACCATTTTCCAAGTCACACAGTCATTAAGAATCTAAAATAAAAGCCGCAAACAGGTATAGTAAAAATGAAGCCACTGTACGCAAAGTAGGAGGCTTGTGTGACAAAGCAAATACAAGTACATGTCCCATTTGAAACAAATCAAAAATATGAAAGCTCTCAAAGTGAATGGGTCACATCAGCCATAAACTGAAGAGCTCCTTTCAGCCCCAGTTGAATCATACAGAGCCCGACCCACTTCCAGAAACGCCCTCATGTAATATCTCAGACACCTTTGGCACAGAGCACTGCAATCAGTGTGGGCAACTACCAACTGAGTATATGATGAAAAATCCCTCCTACGTTAGCATTGCCAAGGAACACCATGGTGAGCTCGCAAGCTCCAAACTCGAAGAGGACAACACGTTGCACCGTTGGCTGCCTTCCCAATGAACTACTGAAATTGCTGTCCACAAATCCATTGGAAAAATATGACTACCAGATATGCACCAAGCAGGGCTCTCCTCAGAGATTCAAAATAAAACATTTGTACAACACCTTCAAATGCGTTCCAGTTCATGCCCAGCCTTTAAATTAAATTATTTTTAAAACACACACAAGCTTGCTACACTCTAAAATGGCCTCTCATCTTAGCAAGCCAATAACAGAATCTCATTATCCTAACAAGTCCTTTTTAAAGAGCACCGCCCGACTGGACAGTCGACCCATGACTGTCACCCAATGATTCTAAATTCCTGGAGGCAATGGACTCCTGTTTCATGCTCCATAGCGCCAAAGCTAGGTTTGTGCTCTACAAAAACCAACATAACTACATGTCACAAAGGGCAAAAAAACGATTTGAATCATAATATCGAATTTCATTTAATTTGGGAAATCATGTTCAATCATCTCGAAGTGCAAAAGTGGACTTAAAAACCCCTGCATGTCATTTTAAGAAGCTCGCATCTCTAGTGACTTGAGAAAAATCCTCAAATCCCTCCCACTTTTCCTTCCCCACTGTATAATTAGCTTATTGTCTATTTAGATACTAAAACGTTGTTACTCCCGGTGAAGGCAGCCAAAGACTGAAGTGGGCAGATGTCCCCATGCTAGAGTGGGTGGAAGAAAAATGTAAACGGCACAGCAACTACAGACCAGCAGATGTATATTATATATATATATATATTAGTAAAATTAACAAGCATTGGTAATGCATCGGTTTCGCCTATGTAAGGAATAAAGAGCTGTTTTCATCAATCATCCCCTGTGAGAAGGAAAGAGCTCCCTGACAGATAACAGGAGTGGAGAGGAATTGGCGCAGCAAGAGCTGCTGGCTGGACAGCTGGAGATCCCGGTTCGAGTCTCAGCGGCACCTGCAACATCCTATGATTCTATGCAAATCACTAAATCTCTCCAGGTGATAAATTGTTACATAAAGATGCTGCAATAGTAAAAGACAAAAGTTTATGAAAATATAGTTCTACCAAGGCGGATGTTAACAGTATTTCGGTAGCGGGAAACTGATAAGAGAAGCAGGACCAGGAACAAGCATTGGTAAATGCAGGAAAATATGCTACAGCCAATAGAAATGGAGGAAAGGGCACGCAGAGGAACCAATAAGAAGCCAGGAAAGAGAGGAGGCGGGATGTAAGTCCCCTTTAAGTTTATATTAAAAACAATAGTTTTTCAAGCACAGTGCAAGCGCAGTGCAGGCGTAACCTAAAAAGGTCTTCGTTAACGCTAGACCTAAAAAAAAAAATACTGAACTCATTTCCTGTGGTACGGGGGGGAAGACTTTTGCCCAAAGAGGCCTTTATGACTTCAAACAAGCAGGGGGATAGCCTAAAGGCGATAAGAAAAATTAGGGTTTTTTGCAGCGGAGTGCTAGTCTAGCAAGTTATATACTTCCTCCATGAGTAAGGAACGATTGGGACCCAAAAGAGGAGGGTAAAGAGGATTCCAATAGGAATCAACCCAATTGTATGACTGCTACAATACGGCTAAAATGAATTCTAGATTTTATTGTGTGTGGGATAGTAGTAACACGCCTGCAAATGTTAACATATGAGAGAGAAAGAGAAAGAAACTCTCACAATCTGCAAATATCCTCAAAGCGTTTCTGCACCTCTTTAAACCACTTCATTACCAGTATGTTTTCCTATCACACATTTAGGTTATAAGCCAACTTACTAGACTCATTCACAGGACACAGCTAGTGTGGCCCTCGATAAAAGTAGATCAACTACACAGCTTCGCACACCTCACCAGTGCGTTTTGATCACAAATTCACCAGTTTATTTGTGCCGGAGCTTTCAGGTGCTTAGCACCAGCACTTTTTTAACAGGGCCCGGGCTATTGAATTTTTCTCCCCAGTGAGATGAGCCCAATAATTATTAAAAAGAAATGTACCTACCTGTCCTGTGCCCTCCTCCTTCAGTTCGGATTCGTGTCTTATCTGGTATGTCTTCAAAGGATGGCCCACCCAGGTCCAGGCATGATGACTGCATCACGTTAGTGATGTCAGTAGTTAACGCTTGCCTTTCAAGGAGCATTTTCTTTCGCATTGGTTAATTATTACGGTTGAGGGCAGGCTGATGGGTGAGGTGCGGGCAAGGCAGGTCCTGGAAAGTTCTGGTCTCTGCAATAAACTTAATGCAACATCGTCGAAGTAATTAAAAAGTGCATAGCTGCTTTCTGTTAACTGCATGCACTGAAATGAAAACCCAGCAGAAGCAGGCCATAAATTATTCCTTTTGACTTGTCGTTTGCATTGCATGCTGATGCTCTTGGCCGGGGCCGGGGGGGGCCCATCAAAACATATTATTTGCCATTTAATGGAGCCAGTGCAACGGAGACTGCAGGTCACAGGTAAGAGAGTAGTAGATAGTACTCCCGCAAATCGCTATTAAGTAATATGGAACAGATTTACTATTGTGTGTCCTCTTCACCAATTTCTTTGCAGCAAATGAATGTATAAGTTAACTGTCAACTCTGCTTTTTCAAGCTCAGCGCCTCGTGACTCCACGACCCCTTTCCTCTGCCACACCCGACCTCCCAATTTATGGGTTCCCAGAGTAAATTGCCAGTGCTTTTCCGCATATGTAATCCGGCATGTTTTTCTTTTTGCAGAATCTGCAAATGAAAAAGGGCAGGTTACAGCACTTGTCTGCAGCTGCAGTACAAGTTTTAGGCAGAACCCAGTGACACACGTATGGACAGAAGTTCCTGCAGGTTATCTATGTTCGTGTTTCTAGCGCAAATTGGTCCACTGTAGGACCCCTGGCTCTAGCACCTCGATTCTTGTAGAAACCTTGGATGCAAATCACGCAGTTGAATGATTATCAGACAGGCCTTCTGCGTGAACCCTCACAGATATTTTAAATTTGGGCATTCATCTCAAAGGCCAGGACTGTGTCACGTTTCACATGGCAGTTTCCATCTACACTGCTTCCCCGCCAACACAAGGCAACATCAAATGAATACTACACTCTTCAGGCAAGCTGCTTGGAGAACCTCCAGGCTCCAGGGCTCATGGCGACTGATAGAGTTAAAATGAGAATGACTTTTTCCAAAAACAAGGGGTAGATTCACATTGAAAAATTGTTCTTTTGAGCTTGAAACTAATTTAAACAGCAGAATGTAAACAATGAACGCTATATTATTTGTGTTTTGGCCCAATAAAAAAATACCACTATCACTCTCGCATTTTTCCGCACGCACTTTGTGCCCCTTTCACGTAATTCACACTAGTGCACCCAAAGCTATCTTCTGGCTGCCTGGCCACTTCATCGTTTGGCAAAGGGATGAATTAGCGCTGTTTCGGTTTGAAGTAATTTGTAGCTGCTTAACTTGGGAATTTCTCAGGAGGCTGGAGGGGAGAGGGTTGGTTTGCTGTTGCCTTGAACATTCATCACCACTTTTTCTCACAGTTTACCCGATTTGAAGCTTGGGATGGTTAGAGGAGACTAGAATGTTTTGTTTATGTCTATATGGATTAAACGAAACCGGACATTGCGTGGCAATGAACCACTTAGAGGACCTTATTAAGCAGGAAATTAAATATGAGCAGCAATTGCAAATAGAGCTCAACTGCAACTTTTGACTATGAAGTATTGGTGCGGCTCACCTAAAAATCATAGATTGTATAAATATTATATATAATATCACAAAGAATCACGTCTTGTTCTCTGTGGTGGGGCCGAGGCTGCTGCTGTTTTTAGGGAGCAGGGGTGGCGAGACATTACGTTATGATCGGATATTGCGACTGCGAGCCTGCGTTGCTGCGAGTGCATTGCATTGATTGATGCTTCTTTTTCGGAGGGTCCGACCCGGTTGCAGCAAGGGAGAAGGGGTTGGGCAGTCAGGTGTGAGTAAGTGACATTCCAGAATAAGCATCATCAGAAAGGAATAGCAGGGCTTTTATTTCAGAGTCTACCCGGGTCCGCTCGCTGCCAGCACTGGACTCCAGACAGGAGCTCTGTCCTTCGCGTGGCTCTCTACCCACTGCCGTGTACCTGCAGGGGTTCTGCTAGTCAGATCCTGACAGCCTGTGTATACAGGAGCTAATGTGGCCTTGATGGGCTTCCTGTGGGCCAGCGATGTGGAGGTGAGATGTCATGGGTGTGTGGTGCTCAGTCTTCCACCTCTCTGGGTGGATGTGTGGTGTTTTCAGATTTACACCCCTGTGGGTGACAGGCACCTCCTCGGGATCTTGCTGTGCCACAGCTTGGCCCATCTGTGCTTTGATGACATGCGGCTAGTGACTGACCCTCAAGCCACATAGTGCCAATATCGGCAACACTCAGTTCTCATACAGCAACATACATAAATAAACCACACGACACCTTTTTAGTGGAGAAATTTGCTGCAGGTTTATTAGCATAACCAATATGCCAACATGGTGGGTTATCTTACGGGCGATCCCAGGGCAGGCCAGCCCCTATGCCGCCTGCCCGTCTGATGAGCCAACTTGCACCGTGTCCGTCGACAACCGGTGGTTACCAATTCTTGGGAGAGGCCACCTCTCCCATCAGTGGACCGCCAGTCCACTCCTTACTCACGCCCCCGACCGGTGGGCGGAGCGTTCCAGGCAGCCCCCGGTTGCTCAGACCCACAACCGCCCGAAGGGCTAACGGGCGCCGTAGTTCTTCCAGGGGACCCGCTAAAACATCCCTGGGTATCCTTGGCTTAGCACCCTTGTTGTGCTGCTGCAATATAGTACCCTTCTGTACCTTGCAGACTCTGGATCGCCCTGTAACTCCTCCTGCAACACAAAACAATAAGTTAGCTTCTTCCCCTCCCCGTACTCCCTTTTGTCCGTCCGCAGGGTAAGCGGTAGGGTGGGAAACGCGAGACGGGTAGCGGTCAAGAGACCGTGCAGAGGGCGGGGAAAGGCTAATATACCCGTCCCCTCCCACGGCCGGAAGTGACGCGGCCAGCAGACCCCCTGGTCCCTAGCCCAGGGAGCCTAGTGCGCAGACTTCTGTGCCTTCCTATGGCACTAAGGCGGCCGCCCTTTTGGAGGGTCCCCTACGTGGCCCCCTGGGCAGCCTTGGCATAGTGCCAATATCGGCAACACTCAGTTCTCATACAGCAACATACATAAATAAACCACACGACACCTTTTTAGTGGAGAAATTTGCTGCAGGTTTATTAGCATAACCAATATGCCAACATGGTGGGTTATCTTACGGGCGATCCCAGGGCAGGCCAGCCCCTATGCCGCCTGCCCGTCTGATGAGCCAACTTGCACCGTGTCCGTCGACAACCGGTGGTTACCAATTCTTGGGAGAGGCCACCTCTCCCATCAGTGGACCGCCAGTCCACTCCCTTACTCACGCCCCCGACCGGTGGGCGGAGCGTTCCAGGCAGCCCCCGGTTGCTCAGACCCACAACCGCCCGAAGGGCTAACGGGGCGCCGTAGTTCTTCCAGGGGACCCGCTAAAACATCCCTGGGTATCCTTGGCTTAGCACCCTTGTTGTGCTGCTGCAATATAGTACCCTTCTGTACCTTGCAGACTCTGGATCGCCCTGTAACTCCTCCACAGCTCTGGGGGTGGCCACCGTCACCACCAGGGCCCCCCACCAAGGCAGATATCCTACCTACATCCTGTTGCTTCCCAGGCCTCCCCAAGGTCCAGCAAAATTAAGTCCATGCCTACCCTTGAGAAGTGAACCTCCTCCACTTCCCAGCATCCAGTAGACTTGGCCTGAAGTAAACCATGCCAGATGAAGACAAATCCCCTTTGTTCCGTGCCTTTACGCATGGCGCTGTTCACTCTCGTATGTGATATCTCAATGGCGTCCCCAGATCGGGCTCCTTGCCAAACTGGGCGAGGTAAAGTTTAAGACCACCACAGTTCACATGCCCCAAGCTGAATGCTCAACTGACACATGATGTCCCTCCTGTCTTGGAGCATTACTCTCCTCCCCAGGGTCGTCAGGTCATTCCTTCCCAAATGTATGACCAGAAATGAGGTGGACCGATCCCTCCCCTAAGTCTCCCTGATAAGAAGGCAGTGGTCACTAACTTACCCATGGAGATTTCATTTTATAGCAGCAGTGTCTTCCTACCTTGTCAAATCATTGCCTCCCCGGTGTATGGCAAATTGTTGGGAGGGGAGACACCCCCCCCCAATCTGTGCTGCAGCTTCTGCGGCAAGCTCTTCCCCCGCATGCCTGGGACCCCTGAATTATCCCAGTAGTGTGCTGCAGCTGCTTCAGCAAGCTGTTCCTGTGCCAGCCTGGGCTCCCCAACCAAGTTAACTCAGTGGTGGAAAACACATGCCTCCATTTCCTGAATTCCGCCTGTCACGCCACTCCCAGGACACACGGAAGGCCCTTCACCCAGACCGTTGATCCTGGCAAATTACTGAAATGCTCGGTTGCTCACACTCCTTGTTTAGCACTGCACCTCAATCTATACAACTAATCCAACTTGCCCAATAACACTGCACCCCCAGAAACCACAGGTGCCTACCGGGGTGCCTATGGGGTACTCAACCTTCACCTGTACATAAAGCACCTAACCCGTCTTTCGGACACTCCCCTGAGTGGCTGCTGACGGATGTACCTTTTTTTTTTTTTTTTTTTTTTTAACATTGGGATTCCCATCGTCCCACCTGCATGATGCACTCAGCTGACAAGCCCGCCCATAACGCTGGGTTTACCGCCCCTTTCTTGCTGAGCCAGGCCGGTTTTGAACTTCTCACCACACCCTTGATGGGAGTGCCACACCGTCCCGAATTCCTGGGCCAGTAATTGGGACAGTCGTCCCATTGTTAGTTGGCAACTCCCAAGGAAAATTTGCTTAAAAGAAGCAGCTGGTAACATGCAATGCTTTTGGAACTGAGGGCCTGGTGAAAAAACTATGAGCCATGTACCTGCATCCTCCCAACTGTAAGTAAACTGTGCTCTGGTAGTTGACCGTATTTCTGATCCACCCCTCTGTTTCAACACTGATGGGGTAACGGCACCCTTTTCGGACTGACAAACTCACGCCCTAGCTGACTAAATAGTGCCTATGCGTGTGTAGTCCAAAACCCTGAGCTATCCCGAAGGTGTGCCTGGATTATGCTGAGTCGTAGCTTACTTTGCTGCTGAGTGGCCCACTCCCCAACACAGGTATTTCTTTGCCTTTACCGTTTCTGGCTGCCCAATTTGAATGACATTGCAAACCCGGGCGAATAAAAGGAAACATCAATTGACACGGGACATGGCCTATTCTTCACCCCCTGTGCAGTGCACTGGACTGTTATGACAAGCGTCGATAAGGCCTTCCAATCATGTGTAACAGATCTTCTTGTGATACACCTACGCTGGGTAGCTGGTACGCTCCCTATCTGTAGTACATTGTAGTAATCAATAACGCCAGCAGCGAGGCCATAGTAATCACCCTCCATCCTCCTGTGCATTGATCATCTGGCTAGGCCATGGGGACCCTGGAAAGCTAGTTGAACCTCCTGTCCTCTGCCCAAATAGAAGCACCACCAATGTTTTCCCAAAGGGGGCTCCCAGTAGAGAAGAGAGTGAAAATGTCTTGCTAGCTTGGCCACCACAGGCGAGCTACCTTAGTGACCATCCTCACCAAAGTACGCGCCTGGCCAGCTACTGGTGCGTGTAAACACGAGGCTTTAGGGAAATGCCTGTCGCAGTACACAATAGCTGTGGTGCCGTGACATAACATGGGAATCTAACCTGAGCCATTTCATGTCCTGGTGCAGTCCCCAATTATGTGATTCCACTGGACCCCTCTGCCCAATGTGCGTGACCTAGGTACTTAAATCAGCCTGCTAGGCGGCCTAGCTGTGGCTCAATACACCAGCCCCCAACTGGACGTACTGCTGCTGGCCGAGTCTAACGCTAAGCGCCGCATTGCCCCTACTGCGCCTGCCCCCTTAGCTAGAAGTGTCCTGGAAGCACCTATGATTTAAGTACAAATGTCACTGATTCATGGTACTTGGTGTGTTTAATAAAAGTAATGACAGGTCAACCAAATCAATCGGGCATCCTCTGCTTACTTTAGGCGTGTTGGATTGAGGGGATCCAGGGAAATATGGAAGGTATCTCCTTTGGCATGCCATCCCTATAGCACAACATTTACCACTTTAGGCATGTCACTTAAATCGTCTCCATCATGCGTTTAAGGCTAATTAGTTTGAGTTCTGCTTTAGACAACATCCCTTCTAACAGACAGTATTGACTAACCACTCATGTTCGTCTCTTGTACAAGTCGTCCCGGTTTGCCTGGCACTTGTTAGACCAAAGGAAGCTTTTCACAAGCCCCCTATACAAGTGTATATATCCTGTTGCGCAACTTGGGACTCTTACTTCATCACCACGTACTTTCAGGTATGGAACTACTGCCAAAGGTCTCCCCACCTTAGTCCTGTTTAACCACTAAATCAATACTGTATAAGGGAACAAAAGATTACCAGTGCACCCAGCCAAGGGGCTTCCACTGCGAGTGAACCCCTGTCGTTGCATTCTAGACTGATGATCTGTTTGAGCTGTAACATCTGACATTGATTTCACTGCAAATTGTGCTGGAGATGGCGGATTTAGTCGCAGGTCCATGATTATAAGACATAAGGTGCGGCATTGCATAGTTCCAGTGACCTGGCTGCGAGGAGCTGCCTTACCACTGTTGGCACCTGTAGTGCGAGGTACGACCGCTTCCCCCATTAAAAATAACTGACACACAAAGTAACGACCCTCCATGTGTAAATATGCAATTCAATTCACCGGAAAGTAGACTGGTGGCACTGATTCCTGAAAGTTCCTGGAAAGTGCAATGCTCGCCCATACATGGGGAAACTAGTTGCACGTTGCCAGCTACTATAGAGCGGGAATGAGTTTGTAGAGCATCCCCACCCAGCAGCCCACACTGACTGTTGTGTGACCTTAGTGCTGGGGAGAAATCTCTATTGTCAGATTTAGCTGTAGCTCGCTCTACAAGGTTCCTAATTTTAATACAAGTGCAGTTACATGAGAACTCCCCATCCCGCCATATTGAAATTGAAATGCTGTGATGTCTTGCTCACAATACTAACCGGCTGCTCACTGCCAACCCACTTCTATCCAGTCTCCTCCTAGGCGCAACACCCAGGCCTACAAGACAGAGTTTCTTGTACAAGTCGTCCCCGTTAACCTGGCACTGTTAGACCAAATGAAGCTTTTAACAAGCTTCCTATACACAAGTGTATCATGTTGCGCAACTTGGGACACTTACTTCATCACTATGTACGCTCAGGCATGAAAATAATGCCAAAGGTATCCCCACTTTAGTACATGTTAAATACTATATAAATAAATACTGTACAAGGGAACAACAGATTTCCAGTGCACCTGGCCATGGGCCTTCCACTGCGTGAGAACCCCCGTCGATGCGTATTAGACTGTTGCTCGTGTGAGCTGTAACATTTATGACTTTATTTCATTTCACTGCAACTTGTGCTGGAGATGACCGAATTGCTGCAGGTCCATGGATATCGGCCAAAGGCGTGGCATTGCATAGTTTCAGTGACCTGGCGAGAGGAATGTAGTTGTGCTGGAAGGAGGCACTCTACGTCTCCTTTGTTAGTACCCGTGCATACAGACACGGACTACTAATACACTAAGCAACTTGACCTAAAGTATTGCTATGCTATCCCACAAAGAAAGCCAGAACCCTCCATGTTCTTCCCTCACGCATAGCTTACGGGATTGCGCGCGCACTCCCACTGTTCCGTCACACTACTGACATACCCCACACATTGCCAAGGGTGCTGCTAGAAAATCAAGCGCCCCACAGCAGCATGTTCTACAGGCCATATGTTTGCTGTCGAGCACGAGACTCCCCGCCCGCACTGTGTCAGAATAAACAGGGGACCCAACAACGTCGGCCAGTGGCTCCAAGGGCAGGACCCCTAGTGGCCAAAGCAAACAATGGCCTGTGTGTATTGGTAGGCCCCGAGTACTGGGCTCGGCAAACGCAGCTGGGGTTTCTACCCCCGGATAGCAACCTCAGTGCACTGGACGCAACACCGCTTCAAGACTGATAGACAGCGCTGCGCTAATATATTAATGGTCGGTATCGCCGATACAGTACCAACAGCAGCACCCCTAGAGTGCTCCCTCCCCATCTGCCCACTAATAAGCCCCAGTGCAAAACTGCAGTGACTATTACTGCAAAATAGAAATCGATAGGTGCCCAAATGCCAAACTTGGAGCCAGGGACAAGGCGGGCAGGATAGGCGTTTCTCACTGCAGCGGGTGTAGCCAAAAGAATCAGGCCTAATTCCAGAGGGCGCGCATGGCATGCCATGCCTGCTCGTTTCACTTCCTCTTACACACGGTTCCCTCGCCATGAGATAGTCTCCCTGTGCTTTGCCCTGCTATCCTGACACCCAACACTTGCTGTTGTGCTCTGTTTTGCCGGCATGTCTCCCAGGTTTGTTATTGTGGGCTGACCTGCGTCAACGCTGAGCCCGGATGTGCCGAGGCCTCCCTGTAAAATCTGTCCACAATGCTTGGAACCACCAGGGATGCCAATCCTTACCACGGCGACCTCGGCATGCTGACCGTCGCCACTGCGCTCAGAGGGTAAAGAAGAGCAAATATGACCTGACTATTCTACCAGCGCAGCCCTGCCTGCCACAACAAGCCAAACCAAATGCACTTCCAGAGTCGCCGCACCTAAGCCAGAAGCCCCTTCCTATACCCTAGGTGGAACCAGTTTAGCTAATAAAACACCGACGACCGGGCTGCTTAACAGACCTGCGTGCCCATAATCTAACGGTGGAGTGCCGCTCAGGCAAGAAAACGAGACACATTAGTACACTGAAACTTAGGACATGTCCCACATGGCACTTGCAGTTGGCAGCTAGGTAACCTTTATTGTAAATGACTTGCAGTACCTAGTATCCTGCTACCGTAGTTAAACCCCTCCCAGCTGCGCCATCCAAAATAGCAGTAGCATGCAATTCGGACGTACTCCGGCGTGAGGACCTGGCCTGATGGGCCAGCCGCGCCCCCCTGCGGAAGCGTGTACCTCATGCCCATGACAACGTTCCCACGTGCAAGTGAAGCAAATAAAGCTGTAAGCGAGCAGGCACTCCCGCACCGCTGATGCCCAATCGGGCTCAAACAGCATTAGCGGTGAGGAGAATGCGCGGGCTGGTCCTCTGCCAGCTGGACGGTGTCCCGGCCCGACTTCAGAACCGACCGCCTGAACGCGTGAGCCGCATAAATAAATGGCCACCTAACACTGACTACGTTTTGACCACCATAGGGAACAGCAGTGACTGAAGGTTGCCCTGAAACATATAGCACACATTTTAACAGATTGTGTAAAAGGTCTGCCTTCAATCACCTTATGAACAAATTAAATAAATGTGGCAGTGAAAAGGAGGGCAGTGTTTTAGTTAACCGCTTCCTTATTGGGTTCCTTTGGATTTCCACAGAGGTTGCCAAAATTCCGCCAAACAGGTTTCTAACCCAGCCTGTGAATGACGTGACATTTCTAATCGCAGCTAGATTATGTTAGGTACAGTCTTACGGGCGATCCCAGGGCAGGCCAGCCCCTATGCCGCCTGCCCGTCTGATGAGCCAACTTGCACCGTGTCCGTCGACAACCGGTGGTTACCAATTCTTGGGAGAGGCCACCTCTCCCATCAGTGGACCGCCAGTCCACTCCCTTACTCACGCCCCCGACCGGTGGGCGGAGCGTTCCAGGCAGCCCCCGGTTGCTCAGACCCACAACCGCCCGAAGGGCTAACGGGCGCCGTAGTTCTTCCAGGGGACCCGCTAAAACATCCCTGGGTATCCTTGGCTTAGCACCCTTGTTGTGCTGCTGCAATATAGTACCCTTCTGTACCTTGCAGACTCTGGATCGCCCTGTAACTCCTCCTGCAACACAAAACAATAAGTTAGCTTCTTCCCCTCCCCGTACTCCCTTTTGTCCGTCCGCAGGGTAAGCGGTAGGGTGGGAAACGCGAGACGGGTAGCGGTCAAGAGACTGTGCAGAGGGCGGGGAAAGGCTAATATACCCCTGTCCCCTCCCACGGCCGGAAGTGACGCGGCCAGCAGACCCCCTGGTCCCTAGCCCAGGGAGCCTAGTGCGCAGACTTCTGTGCCTTCCTATGGCACTAAGGCGGCCGCCCTTTTGGAGGGTCCCCTACGTGGCCCCCCTGGGCAGCCTTGGCAGGTGCACAGTACAGGGTATAGACTGTCCTGTCGTGCATCCTTATGGCCATTCACATGGCTCATTTCCTGACCTTCAACCTGGAGATTTTGGTTCTAACCCTTGCTATGGCATGTTCAGCAATACTAGTACTGGATGTGGGTGGGTGGAGCCAATAAGGGAAGTAGGTGGAGCCAGTGGAGTGAATAGGTGGAGCCAAAGGGTGTGGGTGTTGCCTCCTTAAAAAATTTGAGCACCTGCACTTAATATTTTACAAATTAAGCACTGATGTCATATGCTCTCGCCTCCGAGTAAAAAAACACTGTATTTAGGCAATGGACTTTAAGCAGCGGCAATGAACGCCATGCAACAGCTTGAGAGCGAAACTACCTTGACAAATGCAGCTTTACCACAGCAGCTCGGCTGCACATTAGCGCCCTCTATAGGATGGAAAGATGAGCCCTGTCAAAAGGCAAAGAATTACAGAATTACTTCAAATTCAGGCATTAAAGCTCACTTATAATTCATTATGGCTCCTTACTTCTAGATAGGGACACAATGGTCAGTTCGGCAATGCTCAGCTGAGGAAAATTAATAAAAAAAAATTAAAAAAAGGAACCACCACCACACACAAGCTTTCATGCCGATGGTGGGGGGGGAAACAAGAAACGTAGCACGCCACACCGCAGCTTTAGGACGATAACTCTTGCTTTAAAAATATTACAGAAATACATGCGTTTTGAAAATATAGCTTTCAAAAGAAATTACAGTCCAACTTTCCATTGCATTTCAAAACCTAACTATTATTTTTAGCGCACATTTACACAACCCGGCTGCCGAGTGGTTTAGTCTGCCAAATTACAGATCTGCAACAGATGGAATCTCTCTCAGAGCACCACTCCCATTTTTCTAAATAAACTCCTGCATCGGCAAACACAGGCAAAAGGCACTTCACACCACCTCAAAGTATGTGCTGTTCAGTTAAAGTGTTCAACCTTGAATCACTATTTAGCAAGCTGAACGTGTTACAACACATAATTTTGGTCCTCAATGCAAAGCTTCTCTATGGACTACTCCCTTTTTAGGTCTGGTATTAGCCAAGATCTTTTGATGCTCCCAAAAATAGATCTGTAATACTCTTTCAGTCAGCCCGCTTCATCCATTGGTCTGTCATTGTACCATTCGCATTTTTATTCCACCCACACCAGCTTATAGCATGAGGCAGTGGGTCAGCCCACTTCAGCTACTGCCTAACGTCCTTGCGAGTGACGGTATTCTGCCCATTCATCAGGAGCACATCCACAAAGTAGTTCCCTCCAGTGCCAAGGAAGATTATGGCAATGTGGGCTTTTTGAGACCTTTTTGCTTTTAGCCAATGTCTTTTTTTGAGGAGGGTCAGAAAGTTTCCCCAAAATATTCTTGCAAAAAGCATAACAAAACTATCATCGGCTTTGCCAATGCTCATTTCCTTTTGCTTTTCCTAAGATAGTCCCAAAAATAAGCAAGAATTAACAACTTTGATTCTCCACCGACACGGATAACCACAAACCAATTTACATTTAGGCAGCAGTTGTCTGGTCCTGGAGCTGTGGCCCCTTTTACTGGTGAATGGATCTCAGAAGGCAGGGAATTGGATGGAAGAGATGCCAAAACAGCCATGGACATCTGTCCTTTAAGGGATACTCTCCTAAATAAAAAACCTAATACAGTTACTCAAAAGCCACCATTCTGTTACTGTAACAGTACAACATATTTTCCACTGAGCACAAAAAGTAGCACCGACGAGCTATTTGCTATGGTTGGCTGCCATCTAAAAGGCTTCTCTTGCAGCTCAACATTCTTCCAGGAAAATCCATCCTTCACTGCTTAGGCATGCAGTGGCTTTAGTGGCCAACATGGTTTCAAATGCTTCTTTAGGAACAGCATCTTGCCTATGGGTGTGCAATGTATATAATTTGAAACACCAGTAAGGTTTTGCAACGTTCCCTTCTCAAAGCGCATGAAGTTTCCCATTTTACTTTTGCAAATTTTTTACTGCTTTGCCAAGGTCATTTTTACCTCAGTGAGAGAGATTCCACTTTTAACGAACAAAGCCAAGCTGGAAAATACATGCAGAAGTTTGCTTCCAAGTTTACTTCTTGCAACTGAATTATACCTTTTGCAGAGCCTTTCTATGTACTTTGCAGAATGGTTTACCTTTATGGGAAGGATTTTTCAGGCATAAGGGTGTACTGGTTTCTGCAAAATACCTTATTGCATTACTGCAAAAATAGGATGTATCCATCAGAAGTAGTCACAAAATCATAGTTTTTGAATGCTTCTGGCAAAGCAAACTTCTTGCTCACAATCATTTTTATTCTCTTCTTTGCAGCATGATCGTGACCAGAAATATCAATGATGTGATTTTTCCAAAGTTCTCCATCTTGCTTGCTTTTCTTTTTCAGGCTTGGAGACAGTCTTTCCTGGTTGTGGCAGTTCTTGTGGTGCATACATTACTGGAGCCCAAACCAGCAGGAGGAGCTAAAAGAATACCAATACCGTAGATCACCAGACACAGACACTAACCTGTGCCCAAAGGCAAAATCTTGGAAGCACAGATACATTGGATTACAGATGGCTATACATTGCAGGTTACAAATACTAGCTAAATTGCATTGGTTTGTGAAGAGCAATGATCTCCAAAGACTGTGCAAGCGCAGAGGCAGAAGAGCAACTGCAGGTAAGGGTTGGTCCTGTTGACAAAGTTAAGCTGTTCACTTCTTCCTGGTGAGATATGGGCAAGTCATGTTCCTGGTGGTAATGGGTAAGGAATTCCAATATTTGGCAGCCAGGCATGAGAAGAAGCATTCCCCCCAATGTGGCTGCGCTTGAAGCGCGGCATCACCCCCTGACTGACCAGGGTAGACCGTGGTGCGCAGAAGAACAATAAAGAAATTTACGTCTGAGGTATTGATGTCCAGAGTTGTGAAGAGCCATATGAGCTCGGCAAAGAGCTTAAAAGACAAGGTTTACAAACCGGAAACCAATAAAGGACCTTGAAATAAGGGGCTACTGACATACAAGGAGGAAGGTTCAAGGTAAACCAGGCAGCTGCATTTTGAACGATCTGCAAATGGTAAGAAAGATATTGGCAGGCCAATGTAAAGAGAAGTCCTGGAACCAAACTGATGAGAGATTGAAATACTGTTTTTTGTGGGAATAGAGAGAGAAGACGGCTAACCTCCCTTAAAATCCTAAGTATCAAAAACCATGTGATAGCAATGTGACGGTCTTGAGCACAGAAGGGCAAACTGAAATCAAATAAGAAGTCTAAATTTTTTGCTGAGATTACAGCGGTTTGAATAGGTCCAGGATCAGTAGACCACCAAAGCGACAACCAGACAGAAGACTGCATTTCAAAGAGAAGGCCTTCAGACAGTCAGTCGTAAAAACATAATTTGCACGCTTCAATTAATACTTACAAAGTAAAAGAGTAGCCTTGAATATAAAAAACAATCCTCAGTATAGATTTGCTATCAAATGATTACAAAAATAATAACTTTAATAGAGTTCAATTTAACTCCCAGCCAGGCTCACTCCACTTGGCTAGTGAAAACTAGCTTCCTATCAGGATTGGTCTGTTTTTCAGTCAACATTGTCCCTAATCAATGCAGCTGCACTAAATTCTTGGAAACCATAAAACATGTAGACCAGGGAGAAAACCACCGATTATAGTGTACATTCATTTCTCCTCTCCCCATTTTCAACAATACCAGCCACAAGAAGTCTAGGTTCCACGTAGCCAGGTATTTGTTAACTCACAACTTCCTTGACCCTTCCACTCTCACAATAATACATAGTAATCACTTCACAAAAGTGCTCCCACATCTCCGTTGGTCATAGCACGCCCCATCCTGCAGCGGGGCGGAAAGAACCGGATGATGAAGCATGCCACCAAGGGACCTTTTGGTAGGTGAGGGTTATTTTAAGAAAACTCATCTTTTTCCTTGACAAACAAGAAGCAACTACTGGAAGGATGGTCATTTCTTGACGTACGGGTGGACTTTCCTTGTTTTTTCCTAGAGTTAAAAAGGAGGCAGAGTCCACAGCGAACCTAACCTCTTTCTCACCCCCTTGTTCTTTATTACTGCGGTTACCTAGCCAAATAATGGAACACCGGGGAGTTATGGTAAGAACTTGTTCTGTGTGTGCATGTGTCACCACTGACTAATGGAGAAAATCAAGCATGGCATGTGCAGCAGGGGAGTTTGAGGCATTCCCTCCATAGGTATTCTATAAAAATACAATTGATAATTAATCTCCCCTTCCCATTAGGGAAGTCATGTCTTTGACCTGTGTCCAGTTAAATTGTGGATTCAATCAGAGCTAGTAGGCCCTAGTCCCCATCAGAATAATAGACGGGTGGCATAAGAAAGATCGGTTCATGCTCCTACATCATGAAGCTACCATTTAGCATGGATTATAAGAGGACACTTGCCTACATTTATTTTCTCAGAATCGAACTGGAATCCCTTCAAAAGTTCCTGGAGGGAAGGATCTGAATACATTTTATATCCTATGGCAAACAACGTTCAAGGACCAGATACCCGCATGTAATCAAACTAACTAGCAATGACCTGGACACCTACAAAGTCCATGAAACCAGTCTAGTATGGCTTATTTGCTTTTTATTGCACTATAAAGATACTGCTCAATAAAACGGACATCTGCAATCATCTATCTTAAGTCGATGACTGATCCCAATTCAGGATTTCTAATATTTTGAGTTTTCAAAATTCATTCAACAAATATTAGAGGGCAGAGACAATATTGAAAGTTTTAATGTTCTCCCCATCAGTGAAGGCATGGTCTCAGGGAGATGCCAAAATCGACTATTCATGGCAACTAGCCACTAACTGAAGTGAACAAGCCAGTTCCAAAAATAAACAGGGTAGGGTCGAACTTCAGTCATTTCTGACAGGGACGAAGCCTACGAAGGGACTATGCCTGCTACAAGAGAGCCACTACAGCACCAATAACTCTCCCAGTTACAATACATAATACCACGAATCTAGATAGCTACATCAACATAGTGCTTTTTTGATAAAATCAGAGTATGCATGATATTGCCAGAACAGACACATTGCACCAACACCCCCTCCCCCCGCTCCCATAAAACCCCAGATGCTCCCAACTAAATCTCAGAATTTAAACGTGGCCTTAATTGCCATGTGCCACTGGGCAATTGGAACATCATTTTGACTGCGTAACAGCTGGTTTCCAGGCTCCAGAAAATACAAACAACTTTCCTAATTGAGGTGTAGAGTATTTGGTGAATATGAAGGTGATTTTGGAAATTTTAAGTTCAGAGTCCATTTCACTGTTCGCATTAGAATGCATTAACCATCCACAACCCAGCTATCTCTTCAACCACTTGTTCACTTTATCCTGTACAGCACTCCACTGTCTTTTGCCTAGGTTAACGTCATAGAAATATCATATACATACATAATTTATTGGCAAATACTCATCCAGTTTTGAGGATCATGGCATCTGTCTCAAATTGATCTATTTTAAAAGGCAAATATTAAATTGGTCTTCCCTTGAGGCTAACATCTCATCTTTCCATTTACCCTCTTTTAGTACAGCAGAACTGAATATCACAGCGTATCAATTTTTCAGACGTAAACAATTTAACTTAAGATGCCTGATCGAACCAATCTCTGCTTCAATGGAGTTGCAACAGTAGAATCAATCTCTGCTGCGAGTGGAGCTGCAAGTGATCAGCAATAAAAAGAGTACCTGTACAACTGTCACAGGTAATAGGCTCAGCCACAAAAACGGGGTACTATTTTACATCGGAAGAAGTGTGGGACAGCTTGGTGGAGATCTCCACAGATTCTGGAACTTTCCTTCACACAAATGTGAGGAAATTTGTGATTTTAGTTGAAGTTTTAGTTTTGCAGGGTATTCTGGGTATGTAAACCTAGTGGGGTACACACAATGCAAACCACCCTGTATTCGCCTGTGAATAGGATTCAGAAATGCCAAGAGTCCATAAGGTTCCCAGGTTGCCAGCTGACCCAGAGCCTGAATAGTGCAGTAATTCACCATGGCAGTGAGAGAAAATTAGCAACATTTACCCACTCTCTGCAGGGCCAAATGTCAAAACTACACCCAAAAGAATTGAAATGTCCTCTGGCTTGCATGGGAATGGGCATGCTACATGCCACAGAGGAACAGAAAGACGGTTAGGGCTTTAGGTGTGGAATAATGTGAGGATGGGCCAGCCCCTAAAACTCCCTGGCATCCAGTGGGCTTTCTACACCCAAAGATAACAATTTGGGGGTGAATCCTTCAAAAAGACTGTAGGGGCCTCATCCTATTTTTTTTTATGTATGTGTTTGGTGGGCTTTCTGCCTCCTGGGGGAGGGGGGGGGGTGGTAGGAGTGACAGACCGGGGCTAGCCACTTTTCGCCACACTTCACATCACATCTTGCCCAACCATGAGTTTAGAAAAACTGCTTGGGTCCTTATGTGGGTGGGGGCGTAGCCTGATGCTAGGGTCAGCCGTCCCCACTTTTTTTTTTTTAAACGTTACTTTCCCTGGTGTTCATTGGGCTTTTTGCTCCTCCAGGAGGTCAGTTTAGGGTTAACCCCATTCTTCCAAACTAACTCTTAGGAAAGAAAGACTGTTAGATCACTTTTGACCAGAGTAGGCCAGCCCACCCCCTTTTTTTGCTGTACTTTCCAAGGTTTCTAATAGACTTTCAGCACCCCAGAAAGGGCACATTGGGTTAAACCCCTAAAGCTGCCCCTCTAGGAAGGGCAGAAAAACTTTTGGACCCTTCTGGCTTGGGCGCACAGTCTGATGCTATGTCTAGCTGCTCCTGCCCCCTCCCCCCCTCTCCCCGGGGGTCTACAGTGCTTCCTGCTCAGCCCCCCTAGGGAGCAGAAAGACTGTTGCATTGATTTTTTTTTTATCTGGGGGGTGCACTTACCATGCTTAGAGGGACATTCCCTTGCCCACCGGTGTCAATGGAGTGGAACCCTGTTGGGACTGGCAAGTCTCCTACATGGTGACAGACGTGCATCCCTGCCCTAGGAGCCCAAGCTGCAATATCTGGACCCTGAATTCAAATTTTTTTGGCATGGGCGAACACGCATCATACGCATGTGCCATAACATAGGCTTATCTCATGGACTGAGGTCTTGTTAGACCAGGAGGGAAGCCCAGAGAGCTGTCCTTATAGTGGTAAATGGCTGCTTCTTTTATGAAGGGTTAAGTAGCGTGTGAGCGGTAGTGTCAGCATATCTTGTTTTTGTAATCTGGATCAGTAGTGCAAACAGAACCTTTTACTGGTCACACTGGAGTGGGGCCTACTGGCCCAGTCCTGTACAATTCCGCTGCTATGTGCTTAACTCACCCTCGGCCTACATCATGTTAGCATGTAGTGCTGTGCAGCGCAAGTGTGTTTTATGTGTGTCCTGTGATGCATGTGTGCCTCTGAGTGGTACAATACATGGAGGCCTGTGAGTTCCATATTGGTATCCCAGGGCCTTGGTAAGGTATGTGGAGGAGACCTCCCAGACAGATTGCCACATTCCTAAGAGCTGGGTGGGACAAACATTGGCGCAAGGGAGAGCTGGGCTCTCCTGTACACTTCAAAGGGGCTCTTTGATTCTGGAAAGGTCTCGGGTCAGTGGGGCCTGGGCACATCTCATGAAGAGGATGCAGCAGATAAGGACAACACAGAAGAGATAAAGAATCATAAAGAGCATGCTGGAGCCTTTGTAATGCTTCACTAGACGTACTTCACTGAGGACATTCAGGTGTAATCTACTAGGCACCCCCCCAAAAATGCCTGCGTTGTGGGGCTATCAAGGTTGGATCTGCTCCCGCTGTGATGGACTACTTCCTAGACAAAGGACAGAACAGAGGAGGGGAGGGGGCACTTCAAAGGAAGTAACATCCACCAAACAAATTTAAAAGAGAAAACAGACTAAATCACATGTGTGTCTGGCAATGAATTCTAAAATGGGGAGCTTGAGTCTCCCAAAATATCAACTGTCAAGCAGTCATTTGGGGCTGTACATTAACTTTGAGAAGCTCAGCAAGACTTCTCTCCGTTAGTCTCTAGTCCTAGGTACAAGGTCTGCAAGTCTCCTTGCTGAGTGAAGGACATCACCCTGGAGAATCAAGATCACTTGCCCTGGAGCCTGTCGGTGACCCCGTATGCCAGCAGGGCCCGCCCTGAAAAGCAAAAGACCATGCCCCAGTGCACCACTACGAAGAGTGAGGGCCGTCGCCCAGGTGCAGCACGCCACAGGTTCTGAGCCGCGAACCAGAGCATGGACCAGGGCATTGGAGACCGAGTAGCTGCCCAAGACCTGCTGTTGGGATGAGAGGAACTTATTGCATCACCAGAGGAACGCCATTTTCAAGTGGGCCTTGACGTTTGCAAGGCATTCTTGGTAAGAAAACGAAGTGAGATCCATGCACATCACATAACCACAGCCTCCCCTGGGTGTCTAATTTTCAGGAATGTCTGGAGTGGAGAGGCTGCCGTCAGTGCGGGTGAACCCTGGTCCAATTACTATTACATTGCCAGAATTGTGTATTATTTTTGTTAATCCGCAATCAGGGCAAAAAATTACAATTAAAAACTCATCAATTGCTATTTATTACTTATTTTCATCTCAATAATTAATTTGAGAAAGCAATCAGTAATCTACACAAATTACACCTTCCCGATTTCTGAATTTTGCCTACTTTTCAGAATCACCGTGGGTTTGGCGCTGGTTTCCAACACAAACTGCAAATAACTAAAAAAAAAAAAAAAAAAACTACTTTGAAAACTGCAAAAGCAGGGGATCAGGAGTCCTCAGCACTTACGGGGTTAAACACTTTAAGAGGGGCAAAACACATGTGGTGTTGCAGCTGGACTGTTCCTTTCGAGTGGGTGTGTCCTCGGCTAACCCCAGTAACAGGCAATTTTGCACCAGGGCCTGTCAATTTTCCACCACTGATACCTGTATTAAATGAATAACAGAAAGGGTTTCGCACAGGTCTTTGGTTCAGATGTCCAGCCCAAAACTGCTTTGGAACTAGTTCGATACGGTTGCAATTTATGAGTTTTAGTCTAACATCTAAAAGCTTAACAACGTAAAATATTATAATAAATTAGACTGCTTTCCGTTACAATAAAAGAAAGTGTTTTAACGTGCCAGTTAATGGTTTGAAAAACAATCCAACTCTGGGGCCTGGATCAAAGAACAAAGTCTGTTTATATATAATCTGTTCAGTCGGAGAAGGCGCACAGACCAGAAATCTGCAGCGAGAAGAGAGTGAGCGAGGACTATCTGGCTGGCTTTTTGTAAGAACTGCAGATGTGTGGGTGGCACCCGACGGCAATAAATGAAGAGTGGGAAACAAAGATGGGGATCAAATGAGGGTGTGGCAGAGGGTGCGGCACGGAGGAAAGAGTGGCGTTTTAGAGGCGACAAAGTACCCTGCATTTAAGCTAATTTGCGCTTTAAGGTCACTTTAGTAGTTTTGAAATTAGAAACAGTTGTGTGGCTTCAATTTTCCTACGCAGCAGAAAAGCGAAGTGTTAGGGTTGCCAAAAACAAACTTTTCCACACATGGAAATAAGAAAAAAAAAAAAAGTCAAATGCCAGTTGTTCCGTTACTTGTTACATTCGCCCTTTTAAAATGACGCAACAGCCTGTTTCCAACAAGTCAACATCTTTCAGTTCGTACCTTACGTTAAAACTTGAGAAAGTGCTTCTAACTAACCACACGTTAAAAATCAAGAAGGCGCAACAGGTTAAGGCGCAGACTTTTTTTTTTTACCCAAACCATGCGCCCTTTCCATGTGAGTCGGCTCAGCATCAGAGGAGGGTGGTACATTCACTATCTGTGCCCAATAGACCCAAGACCCAGATACAAAGGGGTCCCGTAAGCGAAAATAGGCAAGCGTGCTATGTGGCAAAACAGTGCCTAGCACATCTCACCAACTACAAAAAAACTGCATTTCGTCCAGCTACACTCCTAAAACAAAGAACCACACGATTAAAAAGCGACCCACGCCAAGACACCGTCCTGTAAAAACACTCACCCAGAAGAGAAAGTTAAAGCCAAACAGCAGGTATTTGATGCACTTCGACGCTCCATGGACTGCCATTTTCGACACTAGATTAGTTTTTCACTCCTGACAGAGATCACATTTGTTTGTGTGGAGTTCGGGAGTTCGAGTTGCCCCAGACACACAAAATAGGTTCTTCTCCCACTGACTACTGCAGATGAAAACAGAGCAGCACTCTCGGTGCTCCGCAGCCCAGATCTCTGCACAGAAAGGAGGGAGTGTCTTTTTCGCCGTCTGAGGAGAGTGAACTAGCCCCATTCTGTTTATCCTCCCTCGCTGGCTCGAAATGCGGACTGTCTCCGCCTCCCTCTCTACACCCAGGACACTGAGGACATTGTTGAACTCTCGGCAGCTTATAAAGCAGCCAAACATAGAATTTCACTGATTATAAGGAGGGCCAGACCCACCCAGGGTGCCACGATTCAAGAAACAGACCAGGCTACCCCCGCTTACCCAGGCCTTCTCCTCCCTCCAACCGGTTAATCATCAATTTTCATCTTTAGCGTTTACAGAAGATCAAATACTCATGTATATCTGCGAATTTTAAAGGAAATTTGAATGCAATCCAGAACAACGTTGGCAGAGTACAGGCACTCCCCCGTTACATAAAACAGATGTTAAAAGACGCGCACACACGATTTGATTGGGAAAAAAACATTTGGAGCTAAACTATCTCCTTAGCAGGGATTTAAGGCTCAGGGCTTTAATTAGGGTATCAAAATTAAGGTAACAACAAGAAGAGGTGAGGGTGTCTGCTCTACCCTGGGGCGGGAAAGTAGACAATCGCACACAATATGCATCACATTTGGAAGGGGGGAGAAGACCAGGGCTGTGCAGGTCACCGGAAATACAAGATTTGAGGAGGAGGCTTTAGCCCGCCCCGTTACTGTATGTCGAGAACTGAGCAAAGAGGAGGAAATGTCAACATCACAAATGCTGTATATCAGTTACAATACACCGTATACACTGTACACTAACATGGAGGCAAAAACGAGAAGACAGTGCAAGTGAGGGTGAGAGAGGGGCAAACAATAGACGCACATTAGAACATCCCTGAGAATTCATGAGGTTTAAGTCTCATCAGATATAAAAGTACGGGGTCGGTGGCACAAACTCTGGTTCTAGAGAGCACCATTCTGCAGGTGGCAGTCCTTTTAAGTGGCTTTGATGAACACCCTGTGATGTGAGGCAGTGGGCATTTCACTGATGCAGAGCCAGCAGTGTGAAAGATCAGAACTGGGCACACCGACTACAACACACCTAAAAATAAAAAAAAAATACAGAACACAAATGTCATTGACTGACCTACCTTCTAACGAGAACGTGAACACATTCCTCCCCCCCAGAAAAGCACGACCCTTGACCTTGCCAGGTAGGTCGCTCCCCCGCCACACAGCTCCGCCTGTGTTGTCCTCCCACTGCTGCTGCTGGTAAGCTCGCCCCTCTGCTTGTTGCCTCGGTGCCCGTTTTGCCTTCTGTCTCCCCTCGTGCCCTCATTTTCTGTGCCCAATTTTGCCTTCTGTTTCCCCTCGTTGCCCCCATTTTCTGTGCCCAATTTTGCCTTCTGTTTCCCCTTGTGCCCCCATTTTCTGTGCCCAATTTTGCCTTCCGTTTCCCCTCGTGCCCCCATTTTCTGTGTCCTTTTTTGACCTTCTGTACCCCTCGTTGCCTCTCTCCACTCCCGCCGCTGCGTCCCCTGCGTCCCCGCCCCCCTGACTGCCCATTCGCTGCCCCTGCCTCCCGCCTCCCAGCTGCTCCTCCCTCCCACCTCCCCATATATGGCGGCCGCTGGCGTGCCTAAGGCAAGCCCGTCTGCACCCGTCCGCGCCCAGTGCCAGTACCCCTGGGCCGTGCTCCAGCCTCGAGGACCGACGCCGTTACGATGCCACCACACTCCACGCTCTCAACCCCGGACGGACACACAACTGCTTCAAGGCCGCCCGAAACGCACTCATGGTCCCTTCACCTGCCGGAACTGCAGCTACACCAGCCTCAGAGCCACCGAAGCGCCCGCCAAGAAGGACCTCAACCACCTCCGATGCATCCTACTGAACACACGCTCCGCACGCGAACACGCCGTCGAGCTCTGGGACCTGCTCGACACATCATCACCAGACGTCGCCTTCCTGACAGAGACCTGGATGAACGACTCCTCCGCACCCGCCATAGCCATACCAGACGGCTATAAGATCACCCGCAGAGACCGCATCAACGGAGTAGGAATCGCCATCGTCCACAAGAACTCCATCAGGGTCTCGACCAGCACCGACGACTTTCTCTGCACCGCCGAACACATGCACTTCCAGATCCACACGGACCCCAACACCACCCTTAGAGGCACCCTTGTCTACAGACCCCCTGGGCCCCGACCCCAGTTCAGCGACTCCATCGCCAACTTCATCAGCACGCACGCCCTGACCTCTACCGACTACATCCTCCTCGGAGACCTGAACTTTCACCTGGAGAACAACAACGACAGCAACTCCACCACCCTGATCGACAATCTCACCAACCTCGGACTGAGACAGCTCGTCACAACACCGACCCATTCCGCCGGCCACATGCTCGACCCAGTCTTCTCCTCAAGCTCCCACGTCTCCTTCAGCCACACCACGGAACTCCTCTGGACCGACCACCGCTGCATCCACTTCACCTTCCAGAAACCCACCACACACCACCGCACCCAACAGATCCCACGCCGTTGCTGGAGCAAAGTCACTGAAGACCAAATACGGGCAAACCTCGCTCTCAGCCCTCCCTCCGACCCATCCAACACCGACAACGCTGCCTGCAACCTCAGACGGTGGATAGACGACTGTGCCAACACCCTCGCCCGCTGAAAAAAACTCACCTACAGTGACACCACCAAAAGAGCCAGCTGGTTCACCCCGGAACTCCTAGCTTCCAAGCGTACCTGCCGGAAACTAGAGAAGAAATGGCACAGTGATAAGACACCGGACAGCCACGCAGCCCACAAAGACGCCATCCGTAACCACCACCACCTCATCAGGTCCGCCAAGAGAATCTCCTTCAAAGACCGCCTCGACAACAACGCACACAACAGCAAGGAGCTCTTCAACATCGTTTAGGAACTCTCCAACCCCAGCTCCAACACCAACGACATCCCACCGTCGCAAGCCCTGTGCGATTCCCTCGCCACCTTCTTCCACCGCAAGATCGCCGACATCCACGACAGCTTCAACACCCAGACAGCCCCAACTAAGATCGATGCACCAGACCCGCCGCACACCATCGACCACGACCCCTTGCCAGCCTGGGCCAGCGTGAACATCGATGACACCATCAAGACCATGAGCACAATACACTCCGGCTCCCCGTCAGACCCTTTTCCGCACCACATCTTCAACAAAGCCAGCAGCTCCATCGCACCCCACCTGTGCAACGTTATCAATCTCTCCTTCGAGACCGCGACCTTCCCAGAGAGCTGGAAACACGCAGAGATCAACGCCCTACTCAAAAAACCCAAGGCGGACCCGAGAGACCTCAAGAACTTCCGGCCCATCTCCCTGCTTCCGTTCCCAGCCAAGGTCATCGAGAAGATCGTCAAACAGTTAACCCGATACCTCGAAGAAAACAGCATCCTGGACCCCTCCCAATCAGGGTTCCGCAGCAACCACAGCACTGAGACTGCCCTCATCGCCGCCACCGACGACATCAGGACCCTGCTGGACAACGGTGAGACCGCAGCCCTCATCCTGCTGGACCTCTCCGCCGCCTTCGACACAGTCTGCCACCGCACTCTACGCGCACGACGCAGGGATCCGAGACAAGGCCCTGGAATGGACCACCTCCTTCCTCGACGGCAGAACCCAGAGAGTCCGCCTCCCACCTTTCCGATCCGAAGCCTCAGAGATCATCTGCGGCGTACCCCAGGGATCTTCCCTCAGCCCAACACTGTTCAACATCTACATGGCCCCGCTCGCACGCATCACCAGACAGCACGACCTCAACCTAATCTCCTACGCCGACGACACTCAACTGATCCTCTCCCTCACCAAGGACCCCCTCGCCGCCAAATCCAACCTCCATGAAGGCCGTCGCCGATTGGATGAAGATCAGCCGACTAAAGCTGAACACGGACAAGACAGAGGTCCTCATCCTCGGCTCCAACCCCTCAGCCTGGGACGACTCCTGGTGGCCAACGACACTGGGAGCAGCCCAGACACCCACCGACCACGCACGCAACCTGGGAGTCATCCTCGAATCAACGCTCTCCATGGCCAAGCAAGTCAACGCAGTCTCCTCCTCCTGCTTCAACACCCTCCGCATGCTTCGCAAGATCTACAGGTGGATCCCGACAGATACAAGAAGAACAGTCACCCAGGCCCTCGTCAGTAGCAGACTGGACTATGGGAACGCCCTCTACGCGGGAGCCCCGGCCAAGCTCATCAAGCGACTGCAACGCATACAAAACGCCTCCGCACGCCTGATCCTAGACGTACCACGCTACAGCCACATCACCCCCCACCTGAGGAACCTGCACTGGCTCCCCGTCGACAGGAGAATCTCCTTCAAACTCCTCATCCACGCACACAAGGCACTCCACAAGACTGGCCCAGCCTACCTCAACAGACGACTACTTCTACGTCCCCAACCGCCAGCTCCGCTCCGCCGACCTCTCCCTCGCCACCGTCCCTCGCATTCGAAGAACAACCACCAGCGGCAGATCCTTCTCACACCTCGCCGCCAAGACCTGGAACACCCTTCCACTAAGCCTACGACAGACCCAAGACCTGCTGACCTTCAGGAGGCTACTCAAGACCTGGCTGTTCGACCAGTAGCAGCCCCCCCCCCTTTTTTTCTCCCCAGCGCCTTGAGACCCTCGCGGGGAAGTAGTGCGCTCTACAAATTCTGTGATTGATTGAGCCCCACTTCAGAACTGGACTTGCAAAAAAAGAGCCACTGCAAGCACTACGCCCTTTGCTATACTCCAATGAACCAGTGCCACTTACCCTGCGAAGGAGCATGCAGATCCCCCTCACTCCCATGTGACTGGGAATCAAATTCCACTCTTGTTTTTTTTCCATCTGAGCTAAAAGTGGCCCATGTTTCTACACTAATGTCTAACAGAATGCAGTGCATTAAAACAAGTTATTCTCCATCTGCTCCCACAGTCATTCCATTTGGACTACCACAAGGATCTATTCTACCCCCTCCTATTTTTCAACTTAGATGCTGAACTGTCGGGCGATATTGTCCAACGCAGGTACTGGCTTCCAGCAGTAATTGAATGATACATAGATGTACCTCAAGACTGATCAAACAAAGAAGATTGACACTTCATAGACCTGTCAGCCTTAGGATATTCTTCCCCCAAAACGTTTTGCCTTCCTCCATTTTTTTTCTGAGCTCCTTTTTGCTGGCCTTAGGACTCTCGGCACTTTACGATAGCTAACCAGTGCTAACATGCATGTGCTCTCTCCTCTAAACAGGATAATAATGTCTTAGACCCAATTGCCATATTTAATTTACTTATACGTCCCTTGTTAAGTGGCAATATACGTTCCCAGGGCCTACAAATTAAATGCTACTAGTGGGCCTGCAATACTGATTGTGCCACCCATTTAAGTAGCCCTTTAAACAGGTCTCAGGCCTGCCACTGCAGAGCCTGTGTGTGCAGTTTAAACTGCCATTTCGACCTGGCAACAAACCTTTTACCATGCCAAAAACTTCCTTTTAAATACATAGAAGTAACTGGTAAGCCCTGGACAGCCCCAAGGGCAAGGTGCAATTTAAAAAGCAGGACATGTACTTTTAATTTTTACAAGTCCTGGTAGTGGAAAAACTCTTAAATTTGCTTTTCACTACTGCAAGACCCGTCTCTCCCACTGGATAACATTGAAGTTGCCTTATTACATTTGATAAGTGTAATTTCGAAATGGGAAGCGATACCTTGTTCAAGTTTGGTGTCTCTGGAATCACATTTTAAAATCCTCACTTTCAGTGAAGTTAGATTTTAAATTGCCATTCTGAAAATGACACTTTAGAAAGTTGGCATGTTCTTCCCTTAGCCATTTGGTGCCTGCAGCCTGTCTAGTCACATGACTGGGAGTAGTTGGACTTTGTGTATTCCTCCTAGAGAGCCACACACAATGGAAGTTTAGGGTGACAAGATGGGCCATCACTGGCAAGATGGGAGGTAGAAGCGGGTCCATCCTCCCTTACACCTGAATACTGTCCTGTCTCCACAAAATGGGCGCATACTCCTGTAGTTAGTCGGAAGCCAGAGAAGGCAGGATTCCGGGGGACTTCAAAGGGAAACCTCTAGAAGCTTCTCCCCCACTTCAAAGGCTCAACTGTATGTAAATACTGGACCTCAGACACCACCACTTCAGTACACTTCTGGACCTATGGATACTCCACCAGCAAGAAGGACTACTGTGCTGCTGAAGGACTGCCACTCTGCTGGACTGCACTGTGCTGGACTCCTAATTTGCTGTGCTGACCTGCTGCCCTCTTGCATGGGTGAGAGGGACTGGACCTGAATCTCTTGAACCCAGAGTGACTCCAAGGGCTAGTTGGCTGGCCTCCTGGTCTGAAGCCTCAGGGACATAGACTTCCAGAAACCTTGCATCTGGACTGTGCCATCTGGGAGTCTACCCTGCCAAGTGGTGCCACCCCAGTCGTAGACCCTTGGAAGGGGGCTTAAGGTGCTTTACCAGCCTCTGTGGAGCCAACGGAACCAATGCATCTCTGCTGTGCGATGCAACCCAGAGCAGAACTGATTTATGCTGCAGGGACTGGACCCGTCACAAAGACTCGCATCACCGTCGCAACCTGCATTGCCTTTGGAACCGCTGCTGCACGCGCATCCTTGGTGCAGGCCTTCGCATCTCTCATCGATGGCAGCCTCTTAGTTCTTCGGAACTGATGCATTGCTCTGACTATGCGCCGCATCCCCAACGCCGGACTTTGCATTGCAAGCCCAGTTAAAAGGATCCTCAAAGCAACAGGACTCGCAGCGCAGCCTCCCCGAATCTCGAAACAGACGCATCGCTTTGGCTGCGTGGCGCATCTTCAACACTGTCAGCCATTTGGCCCAGTCACCCATTTGAGCCCCTTATGGGTTGAATGCTGCGAGCGCTAGATGGAGGCGACGCGCTCCCCGACATGCACTGACTAACAGCCACCAGACTGGTGGTTACTTGGACGTGGAAGTCTCGGTGGCCATCTTAGGGTGGCGCACAGAATTGCACCTTGCTTGACAATCGGCTCCTGCTCCCGAACCAGCAGCCTAGTCTCTTTCTCCGGCCTCCTCAAGTCCCTGAATCACAGCAGCATCAGCCTCCTTGTCCCTGCATAACGGCAGTTGCGGCTCTGAGGCATTGAGCTTTATGCTGCAGCATGAAGCAAAAGCTAAGTAGCACATATCACCAAGCATGCTTGCGCAACAGGGGCATCTAACCAGCAGCAAGTGTCGAGGCTTGCATTTAGAGGGCATTCACGAAAATGTCAGCTGCAAAGTCTGCCCTTGGTAAATTGTTTGTATACTGCAATTCAGATTGTTGCCTGCATGGTTTTGAGTTTGTGAGAAGGAGCTTTATTATCAAAAGCCATATTAACGAGCCTTATTACTTTTATGTTTTCCAGACCTCAAGATTACTTAAAGCCATACTATACCAAGCAGTCCATCGGTATGCTTTGTGGCCCTGCATTTATTATATTTCTTTTGATATGTGTTCAGTTGTGTGTGTGGGTAGGGCTATAGTGTGAGGGAGTCAGTTAGTGTATCTCCCCCCCACATACCCAGAATTCTACTTACTTGTACTGGGCTTGGAACATAAGAGTGCCAGAACCCATTCTTTACGCTAACATTCCAAGAGCTTACTGCTGCATCCAGAGTCCTGCTTACCTGTCTACAACCCCGATTTTTCTGGACCTTGTATCGAATACTAGGACAAGGTATCACAATTGAGCACGTTCCATTCACTTCCAGAACACTGCTTAATTCATATAGTTCCAGGTATGGATTGTATGTGTGTGTATAGGTCATTATATAGAACACAATTAGCAGCATTGCTCATGTGCTTGCATCTCTTTTCCGGGAGCACATGAGTCTTAGGGGTATTGATCCTTCCATTGGTATACAGCACAGCATTACATGAGCCAGCATTCCAGAGGGCAGCCAGAGGCAGCACCGGAGCGGACACTCAAGCAGTTTCTCTTCCCCCACTTACCTTGTTTTCTTCCCCAATTTCTCCTCGGTGCTTCCTCCTGGTGGGGCATTTTTACACTCCTCTGGGTTAGCGCAGTGGGGCAGAGGAGGATTGCATTTCGGAACATCGCTTCTGCTGGATATGACATATACAGGTCAGTGCTGCTTTGATTTCCTACACAGCACTGAGCTGTCGGACAGACAGATCCTTGCAACGGTTCACAACCAGGATTTCAGGTATGTAGTTCAGTGGGACTAACTGGGTCCCTGTAGCCAACGCACGCTCCATCACGGTTGGCCTGAACTTGTGACTTTATTCCAGTCTGGTTCGACGAGATAGACAGTTGGTGCTTTGTGCTATTGGCGCCATTTTCACTGAAACCTTAAAAACTAAATATCTCCAGTTTTACCGATTAGATTTTTGTAATGGTTTTATTTATTAAATTAAGCTCTATTTGTCTAATACTGTTGTGGGCTCTTTTTGTGGTGAGTTTTCACTGTTACTGTTTGAAGTGTTGCACAAATACTCTACACATTGCCTCCAAGTTAAACCGGACTGCTCTGTAACAAGCTACCAGAGGGTTGAGTATAGGCAAATTTGGGGTTTGTTTGTGTCTTACCTGGCGAGGATTATGGTTGCTACTTGACCAGGGCTCACACCTGTCAACCAACAACCCAATTTCTTACAAACCTCTAGACCAAGGAGTATCCTGCATGCCCAAAGCATCTTCCGCACTGTGAATACCTCAACATCATGCAACATGGCTTCTTCAGTCTTGATCGCCACATAAAAGAAAACACTAAGGGGCCGATTCCGATCTCGGCCGGTAGGGCACCGAATCGGATTCGGCTTAACCGGATCCGATTCGGAGCCCTCTTTCCCGACAGATTCGTACGTGCGTCCGAGCACGATGCGCGCGCACGCGAATTCGCCAACCGACTTGTTCGCGGGTCCGAAGCGCTCCGACCGACTCGCACGGACACGCCTCGCACCGCGCGATGGAGACGTTCCCCGGCTGGGCAAGTACGATGCGCGCCGCGAGCAGTCCGACCGACTCGTGCCGTCCGGTTCGAAAGAGCAGTCGGAGCTGCACTTTGGGGGTCCGCGTCGGACCCCCCCTGTACGCGTAGCCGCGCGAGTCGCACACAGGGGGGACACATGGGTCCCCCCTACCTGTGCATGTATGCCGCGAGTCGCTTCGAGGCGTACCCGCTGTAGGGGGCACCCTTGTTCGCCTCACACCCATTGGGTCAATGGGAGCCCGCGTACGCGTTGTACGGCCGGCTCCCATTGACTTCAATGGGAGTCTGACCGAATCGAGTCCGATAGCATACGTACGCATCGTACTCGTTCGGGCTGCTAGAGTCCGATTCGGTCGGAAATCTCTCCGGGTCCGGCTCGGTCGGAGAGATTTCCTGCCCGAATCGGACCCTAAATGTTACAGATTTCAAATGTTTTCAACTTCAGACAGTTGACTGTGTGACTCTGTACCCCATTTGGACAAGGTCCTGATGAAGGTGGTTCACAAATTGTGTTAGCCCACCGAAACGCGCGTCAATCTCGTGTGTCCAGACCTCTAAAATTGTTCAGCTGTGAAAACTAGTTATATCTGTTTGTTTTCCCATTTATCCGGATGAGTACATGTGTCTTGTATGATTGTGAACGATTGTGTAGAGTGAATGCTTGGGGTATAAGTTTAGGTGTGTTGTGCAGGGGCTATTAAATGTATTTATTTTTTCATTTCATGTTTTATGGTTAACAAAAAGAAAAAAGAAATTAAAAATATTGATGTAGGTTTTGTTAATATATGTAAAATATTATGTTCAAAAAGAATTTTTGCTTTATAAAGGAATAAGATGCTACTAAGAATAATAAATCAATTCCAATAACCACATGCATTTTTGATATATTCTGTTTGGTTGTTTACCCAGAGTGGATTAATTCTTTTTAGAAGAAATACAGGTCAAAGGGGAGTATTTCTTAGTAAAAATACATGGTTGCTTTTCCCCTCTTACTCCCAGACCTTATTGTTTGATAGAGGGGGTCCCTTGTTTTCACATATTCAACTTCAGACACTTCATCCCCAAACAAGACTTTAAAGTCTGTTAGAATCGCGATATGTCACACAGAATAAGGGAACACTCTAATATCCAGACTACCTAAGTCCGACTGAACCGTCCCAACGCCATACTCCACACTGCAGCCAGGCTCACTCACAAGACAACTCCACAAAATTACTCCCAACTAAAGTCCCTAAAATGGTAAACACTTGAATTTTGCTTCATTTATAAAACAGTTTGTATCACATACTATGTGGTACACCCTAATTTCCCCTTCAATCTAGCACCCAAAAAAAAACAACAAAAAAACCACAAAAAAAAACCACAGATCTGGTAATCACCACAACCTAATAAGCAATTCCAAACTATTTCACAAAACTCGTAAAAACAAAAGTGTACCATTCAGCTCGTACTCCTGTAATTCTCTTCTCTATATATGTATAATCAATGTCAATCACACTATAGCTCTCACTTGCCTCGCTCTATTTATCATGTCCTAACTCTTTCACTTGCAGAGGTTTGTCAAGAGGCTGTTCACAGGATAGGGAGACCTTGGAGGAGAGTATATCAATTTTATTATAGTTAGTATATTTTGAGAAGTTTTGATTAGGAGAGTGGCATCGGAAGCCGAGTAGATTGTGTATGCAGAGTAGATAGAGGCAAGCTGCAGAGGAATGAGGAGGGACGCATCCCTGTCAAAGTGGGCAGCTAGTGAAGGCTAGGGAGAATAAGACAGGGGATGGAAATTGTCGTCAGCGGTCTGGACAACTGGGTAGAGGAGAGTGAACTTCCATTTTTCTATGCCAAGCATCCAATTTGAAGATAATACCAAGAATATATATAGATATATATCAGATCATTCTGCAAAAAATCCAACCTCAACTAAGAACCTTGCAGAAAATTACAGGTATGAAAGAACCCCTATCAATTCAAAGCACTTCCAGACTCAACGCGTTTTTCTTCTGAATCTCTTCATACGTGGATAAAGTGATCTTGATTTTGAAAAGCCTGTGAAGGACATTAAGACTAAGGTTTCTAGCGGCAGTGTGAAAATGGATACACCATAACATTCCATCGTTAAATGGTTCAAAGATATATTGCATTGGGCAAAAATAATCCTCGGAGTCCCACAATATGGCTTGAAGTCCTCTGATCTCCACTGGTGCCCTCAGAAAATGTTAAGAGCCTGAGATTTGTACTGGATAAAGATCAACTTTATTCCGCAGACTCATTTAGTCATTTTAAGTGTTCGTTTCAATTATAGCTCTTACGTAAAATCTTTCCATACATCCCAAAAAAGTTACGCTGTCTGGGCTAAAGCTACAGTCTGCTCATGCGTGGATGCTAATAACTACTATTTGGCTGCAAATTCCAATATTGCAAACTCTAACTAATGGTTCCTTCTGTTCCTTAAAGTAAATAAGTGGCACAGCCTAGTTTTTAGAGATACTGAGCACTTTACATGCGTCAGAAGAGAAGCTACCAAGAAGTGATTAAATAAATCAAAGAGCATAGGAAACGGGAGATAAAAAGAGCATATTACTTCTTGAAATTGGCAAAAAAACACTTCGTGTTTACTTTAATCTTGAAGGAAATCAAGATAGAAGCCTAGTGAATCTGGAAATTATGCAAAGGAAGACTGATTAGATGGCAAATGCAGCAAATCCATATTTATGTAAAACACACCAGGGCTGCAGAATCGCATAATTCCAGTGGCCCTGCTAAAAAGTTGTACACATCTGTGAGCGAGCCATAATTGTGCTTTGACCTACTTTTTCTGCCTCAGCTGTGGAGTCTTGTGAACACAACAGGCCTGTCATAGGGAGATTGGGCTTCTCCTGGCAAAGGAAGGGGGCAGAGATGGAATCTTTTTAGCTGTAAACAGCACCTCCCTGTAAACTGGTATGTAAAATGTTCCCACATGGAACAACCGAAGAAAGGTTGGCTCCAGAGCCCAAAAGAGTTTTCCTTGGAGGGTACAGACAAGGCCTTGGTGAGCAGAGTTTGGTTCAGACAGGAAGATGTGCTCCAGTTTTGCAGTAGCACATCATTTTGGATACTTCCCCGAATGCTGTATGGGGGCGGGTTAGTCAGTGGGAGGGGAGGGCTAGTTAGGTGTCGGGGAATAATGTGCAATCACTGGATTCAGTTGGTGGCTCCCATGTTCTACAACTCCCCACTCTTATTCCTAAACCCCTGTACAGGGAAGAACATCTGGAAAAAGAGGAACAGGATGAGGGAGCTGGACAAAGACTGCTAATGAACCTATATACAGTGTGGACGCTAACAATTCAGAACTTGTATTCCTGGATTCTCTGTGGACATACGGACACTCTGCAAAGGTCCAACGGCCTTAGGGATCAGAGACGTGCTTGCAAAAAGGGTGAATTTACATGGAGGACCTTCAGAATCTATTGCCAGGAAAACCTCCGGTCAGGAGACGACTAGTGTTGGACAGTAAGTCAAGTCCAGGTCCCCAAAACCAAGCTGCTGCTATCAAGGAGAAAGCAAAAGTGCTCAACGCTATATTATGGCACCAGGTAGCCCCTGGACAAACATATTGAAACACTGGAGTCGTGAAGCCCCAGAAGCTTGCCCCTGGTGGTGAGTGCACAAGGAGAAGTCCAACACAGGAAACCCAATTAAAAAACAGCTGGAGACAGCTCAAAAAGTAGCTACTTGTGCTCTGCCTGCTTCCAATTGGCACAAGGGCCATGGTGGCAGAGGCACCTGCAAAAGTGAAGGGAACTCAAGTAGGATCAGCTACTTTCAACACAGAATCGATAAGGAGCAGCATCCTCCATGGGGCCATGACCCGTGCTGAAGTTAAAGTGATGACATTAGCTGCAGGGGAGACCAGGTGTTGTGACGTAGGGACCAGAGACCAATGCTGGCCTACTACAGGGAGCACCCAGGTCACTGCAGTTGTCCTGTAGAGGGGCAATTGGAGCAGCCACAGGTACCCAAATGTTTCCCACAGTGAAGGGGAAAAAAACAGAACACTAACTACCTTGAGAGGAGGGTTAGTGATCGCAGGAAAAACTACTGATTTTAAATTCATGTTTAAGTTACTCTAGGGTGGTATGGTTCTAGAATATGGAAGCCTAAATATTGTCCCAATGAAAAAATAATGTTCTAAACATAGTTAACAGACCTATCGCACCAGTGGGGTAATTTTGTTATAGATATTTTAACATAAAATTACTAGTTCTTGTTTACCTGACAGAGTTAGACTCTTTGTGCTGTGGGTCCAATGATGTCTAGAGGCTTATGGCATAAAATGATGCACACATTTTCAAAGGCTGTAGAAGTGGTATAAAACACTGTAAAGACCCTTGACAAAGGCACATGGCCTGACTTTTAATAACTGCATCTCTCTGTATGGTGTGCTCTAGGCACATATGTGGAGTACTGTGGTTTTAGGGGTTAATGTCTACTGGTGAACAAACCACTCAAAGTGCCTCAGAATGGCTAGGCCTAGAGTGGGCTTAGGGGGTTAGTTACCCACTGTTAACTTTATCTAGTGTACATGTTTTGAACACTTCATAGTTTTCAAATTCCACTTGACATAGGAGGTGGTGGGGGTGCTGGAAATATTAAGGGAGGATGTGCAAGTAGTACAGGATATCACTCCCTCGCCAATAATTAAGAGACCTAACCCATGGAAGTCCATCCTTACAAAGAACACTTCCTGCAGAGGGAGAGCGCCTTTGTGCAGCATTGTGCCACTTGCCCTTTATGCAAGCCATGCACTGGCTTCCAGGAACTGCCAACACTGGCTTTGCTGCATCCGATTAAAAAAGCGCTGGCATTCATGCTGAGCAATGTTTTTCAGGGCTTGGGACAGCCGGAGAGGGTTAGGATGAGCAGCACCTAGCACAGCTGTGACAAAAAGCAGCAGCCGTGCCCACGGGGAGAGCATGTAATACGGAGACTTAAGTGGTTGTAGTATTCCATTATTTCGGCTCATTCCAACCATAAAAGATACACAATAAAACAATCATAAAATAAAATTCAATAAAATATAACAGCTTCACTATGAAAGGAATACGTATTTTTTTTGGTAACATTTTATTGAAAACCATGACAGCATGACATGACAACATTATTAATGCATCTGGTATTTTAACTTTTGTTGATTTCCGACGTATACTTAGAACATTGTCAGGCGAGCTAGATGATACTGGCTCAGGTGTAGTTCGTCGGGTGCCCTATGTCACTTTCTGGAACGAACCATTCTTACTTTTAGATCTCAATCGAGCACCTGATTCAGGAATACCATGCAATTTTACATTTGGCCGAACTTTAACATCTAAAAAACCCTCTCCCTCCCGCCACCCACCCTCCTGGTCTGACATTTCTAATATGCACTATGGCTTAGCATGATCAGCTATCGTATTTTCTTAGTCCTACTCTGCTTACCGTCGATGACATGTCGTCCTATGCCTCTAGGGGTCTAGCCTCAGATCCGTAGAATGTAATATTGGGTTATTGTGTGGGGTTGACTTTGGCCGGAATTAAATCAAGTGGTTTAAAATCTTCTAACATAATGTCCCATTCCATGGCAATTGGCTGTTTCCGCAACCCTCTCGCCTCTTCCCTTCTAAGTGCCGCACTCTCTGCACCACCCCATTGCACCATATCCTCCTGCCAGGTAGATAATAGCGGGCTTCTAGTGGATTTCCATCTCATAGTGATTGTTCTAACGGCTAGTATAAGAGCCAAGTCCAAGAATCGCGGTTGTACTTTCTGGGCTTTAGTGCGCCTACGAGTACCCATGAGACATTCTAAGATATCATCCTGCACTATTATATGTGTGACCTCACCCAGGGAATGTCGAATGCCATACCAGTATTCCTGTAACCGCGGGCAGGCCCATAACATATGGAGAAAGTCAGCCTTGTCTCCCCTGCATCGTGGGCAACAGTGATGAGCCCCTGGGAACATACAATGTATCCGTTTTGGGGTTAAGTATGATCTATGTAGGATCATTGTCTGAATAAATTTCAGTTTGACATTACGGGATACCCTCTTGGGATGCTCAAGCATGCTCGCCCATACTTTGTCTGAGATTTCCAGGCCTGCATCCTCCGCCCACTTTGTTCTAAGAGGTGTGAGTGTGGTAGCTGCGTGTGCCCTAATGCCGGTGTACAGCCACTTGACTAAATGACCCCCACTCCCCATGTAGTATAGTAAATGGACCAATCCGTGCTGTGGCGGTTCCGTGCGTTGTGGTGCCCATGTCGTTCTTATATAATGTGATACTACAGCATAATCTAAATATAAACGATCATGTGCGCCAGTGTGTTGCACGAAAGTGTCGTGATCGAGGAGAGTACCGTCGCCAAAGAAAGCGCCGACACTCTCCACACCTGCCTCAGTCCAAGGGTGAAGCCTAACCTTAGTGAGTCTGCCTCCGGGGGTGGGAATGCCTAGTAGTGGGATATTAGCCGAATAGGGGGAAACTCCTGAGGTATACAGTAGCGCCTTCTTCCAACATTGTAGGGCGATCTTCAGTAGTGGGGGTCCTATAGCGGGGAGTTTGGCTTTGGGCAGGATCAGGGAGTGCAATGCACCCCGGTCAATATCCCTTGGCGTATAGCCAATTTCTTGAAGGTTCCTCCCCGCTGTCCAGTAGGACAGCCACTGGAGTTGACTGGCATAATAGTAAGCCCTGAAATCCGGGACCCCCAGGCCTCCCTTATGAGATTCCAATTGTAGTTTTTGTAAGATTACTCTCCTGCGGCCCGTACCCCAAATAAGTTACACTAGGATAGTATTCAGGGTACGGAATGTTGAGTGTGGAACCATTATGGGCAGATTCACGAAAAAATATAATATCCGGGGGAGTACTACCATCTTGGAGATGGCTATCCGTCCCATCACCGATCGGGCAGGGAGGTCCAAAAGGCCGTACTCGAGCGTAGGGCAGCGACCGCCTTCATTAGGTTACCTTCCAGTTTGTCAGTCTGGGACCTATATACCTGAATCCCTAGGTATTTATAGGTAGAGTGAGCAACAGGTATAGTATAAGTGCCAAATTTTAACTCGTCGGGGCGCGGTCCCTCTCGAAAGTAAAACGCATGGGATTTACTCGGGTTAATGGCTAGGCCTGAAATCTTACCAAATGTAGAGAAGATTGTGGGTAGGGGTGTTGCGTCGGTAGATAGATCGCGGAGATATAACAGGATATCGTCCGCATATATGGAGGTGATGTGAGCCTTTCCCTGTATGATAATGCCGAGGTGTTCAGCGAACTGTCTCAGTGCAATTGCTAAGGGTTCGAGCGCAAGCACAAACAACAAGGGGGACAGGGGGCAGCCTTGTCTCGTACCTCTGTGTATCGCGTACTCGCGTGAAATATGGTGGCCCGTGCGGGCTCTAGCCATGGGGGAGGTGTAAAGTAGTCGCACCCAGCTGAGGTAGGCGTCAAGAAATCCGAAGCGTTGCAGGGTGGCAAACATGTAATCCCAGGTGAGGGAATCAAAAGCCTGGCGCAAGTCCAGTGCCAGGCTTCCCGCCGTCGGATAGTCAGCCGGAGTAGCCTTCATAATATAGTGTAAGCGTCTGGTGTTCAAGGACGTGCTCCGATTAGGTAGAAACCCGCATTGATCTATGTGTATAAGTGCGTTTAAGTGTGGCTGAATACGGTTAGCGAGGACTTTACTCAGGATTTTATATTCGGTTGATAGTAAAGAGAAAGGCCTATAATTAGCAATGTCAGAGCTATCTCGACCTGGCTTAAGTAAAGAGGTCACCAGTGCCTGCCTGGTGGACTGAGGTAATCGCCCAGTTGCCAATGATGCCTTATATACTTCCTCTAGTTTAGGGACCAAGGCGTCCGCATAGGTCTGAAAAAATTCTATGGGCAGACCATCTATGCCAGGCGCTTTATTTCGATTAAGTCCTTTGATCGCCGCTCGGATGTCGTGTTGGGTTATGGGACCCGCCAGTGTGTCCTGTACATCTGCCGGTAGGGAGGGGATTGTCAGGTCCTGGAAAAAATCACCTATTACCGCCTCAGTATTATGAGTCGGGACCGCATATAAATCACTGAGGTATGTGCAGAAGGCTTCGTTTATCTCGAGTTGTGTATGGACTGTACCCTTGTTTGGTACGGTAATGTGGGTGATAAGTGGTGGCTCGGGCCTATCCCGCACGATACGGGCTAATAGTGTCCCCGCCCTATCTGCCTCTGTATGTTTCCGTTGTGTGTAGGCCCTATAGTCTATTACCCTCCGCGTCTCTAGCGTTTCAGCGTGATCAATGCGGGCATTACGCAGGGCGTCCTCTTTAGTTGGATCCGTCACAGCCTCCTGCTCTAGCGTAGTCATTAGGGTTTCTATTCTGCTCAAACGCTGATGTGTCTCCGGTCTAGCCCCCACCACCTGACCAATGACCGCCCCCCTCACCACCACCTTCAGTGCGTCCCATTCTATTAGTTTAGAGGATGCGGTGTTCCAGTTTTCTGCCAAGTAATTGTTAATGGTAGTGGAGAGAGCAGCCCGGAATGGGGCATCCTCCAGTAACTGTGGCCCCAGTCTCCAGGTGGGCACGGGGGTCGGCACCCTTCCCCAGGTAAGTGTAAGCTCTAAAGGGCTGTGGTCCGAGAGGGTCTTGCCCAAGTATGTGGATTGGCGGGCGTGTGTGACGATGGAGTTAGAGCATATAAATCTGTCGATCCTGGTGTGGAGAGAATGGACCGGTGAGTAAAATGAGTATTCCTTATGGGTAGGATGTAGTCGTCTCCACACATCAGAGACCCCACCCCTCTAGCCAAGTGTTTAGGAGATCTGCTAATTTACCGGTACTAGTGCCATGTAAAAGGGGTGTGTGATCTGTCCAGATCCATATCTAACACTGCATTGCAGTCCCCTCCAAGGATCCAGGGAATATTATCCCACCGGGCCAGTGCCGTACCCAGTCGATAGAAAAACTTATCCTGGTCGACATTTGGGGCATATATGCTCCCCAGGACCACAGTTGCGCCGTCTAGGGTGCCCTTCAACAAGATATACCTCCCTTGATCATCCACGCGGCGGTCTAGCTCCGTAAAAAGGACCCCGTGTCGTATCCAGACCGCCACCCCTCTAGCGAATGCAGAGTAATTAGTAGAGTAGATGGCACCCCCCCATATCTTATGGGTCTTTTGGGCCTCTGAATCAGTAAGATGTGACTCCTGGAGGAAGACTATCTGGGCGTTGCGCCCAAGGAGGTATGCGTGGACTCGGTGTCTTTTCTGTACTGCCCCTAGCCCTCGTACGTTCCAGGTCAGCAGATTGTAGGAGCTTACGGTGGCGCTAGCTCTAGACATAAAGTATCACAACAAAAGGAGCTCCTCATCATACGGAGCCCGGTAACTTTTGCAGACCAGGAGTATCCCTTCCCCTGTAAACAAACAAAACTCTGCTCAGCTCGCGAACTACGCTGGGCCCAACAATAAATCCCAACATATAAAACACACACAACATTGCATACGCTTAGTCCTCACATGTATGCATAGCATGGTAAATCAAATATGACATACTTTGGTGTTTGTAATAAGCATAATGTCAGGTATCCAAGTAGAATGAATACCACTTTTGGGGAAACCTTCTAGTGGTGCTGCGTTGCTATTTTGGCTATCTAAGCAAGCATTAACACTGTGTGGTAAACTAAAAGGATACAACTGCGACAGAGTTCATTGACATTCCATATATTGTTGGCGTTCTGCACTTTCCAGGTCCTGTATGAGAGCATGACCATTATATACAAGTCTATATTGTCAGTTATCAACTAGGTCGTCAACGGTTTGAGGTGTGACGGAGGGGAACAGGGTGATGCTGTGGTCGGAGTCCGATTGTAGGTTGCCGTCCTCAGAATCTGTGGGGATCCTGATGCTTCCATCTCGGAACGATCCCGCCACGTCCAGGGCCGCAGCCCTATCCAAACGCTGTTGTTCCCGGGAGGGGCCGTTGCTATGTTGCGCCTGTGCACCCCGCTAAGTGCGGCGACGTCCGCCCTTCTGTCGTCCATCAGGACCCTGAGACATTGAATCCGATCGTCTACTCTGGCTAGAGTCCAAGTTCATGATTTCTATCCATTCCTCGGCGTCATTTGGGCTGTCAAAGAAATAAGTTTTTCCGTCATGAATAATCTTTAATCTGGCAGGGAATAGCAGGGCGTATTTGAGGGGCCGCCCGCAGTTTCTTCTTTACCACCTGATAGGAGGATCTTTGTCGTTGCACTAGGATGGTGTAGTCCGGATACAACGATATACGGTGGTTTTCGTATTGAATCTGTGCTTTCTCCCTGGCTTTTTGGAGCAGGATATCCCGGTCTCTGTAATTTAAAATTTTTACAATTAGGGGGCGTGGAGGGGCCCCTGTCCTTGGTGCCCCCGTTGGTATCCGGTGGGCCCACTCCACGCAGAAGTGCGCTGAGAGACAGTCTTGGGCCACGTGTTCTTTGAACCAGGCTTCCATAAAGTCTGCCGCTTTGGTGCCCTCGCAGCGCTCCGGAAGACCAATAACGCGTATGTTATTGCGTCTGTTTCTGCCTTCGGCGTCCTCTACCCTGTCCTGTAGGCTTGTGACCAGTTGTTGGAGTTGTTTTATTTGTGTGGTGTTTGTGTTGATTTGTGGGTCGAATTCTTTTAGGGTGCGATCATGATCCTGAACCGTCTCAGCCAGTTTCCCATGGTCCGCTCGAAGTAACGTAAGACTAGATGTGAGGGTTCCAATTTGGTGTTCAATTGCAGCCCTGGATTCACGGACCTCCTTCAAAATCAGATCTAGTTTGTCGGGGGTGCCCGCCACCGTCTCAGAAGATGAGGCCCCCGGCGACAGAGGTCTGCTGGACAGCTCCGGTGCACCAGCCTGGCTACCCATGCTTCGATGTCCGTCAAGCGTTTTTCCTTTTAGTCTGCCCATGATGTGCCCCGATACCATAGGGGAACTCCTCTCACCTGCGGATGAACGCCGGGATGATGGGGGGGGAGGACGAGGTCCACCCTGACCCTCCTGCGGTGCGCCCCTCGATCCGCCCTCCGAGTCGTAATCGTCTTATGGCCTCCAGCTCAGGCCGGGCCCCTGCCGGTAAGTGCACTCTCAATCCTCCCGCCGCTTGTATGTTGCTGGATGTTATGTCCAATTATTGATAGATAGGCGCTAAAAAGAGCACGGACCGCTCGATCAGGCCTTGGGGCAATGGTGCTATGGGGGGGGCCCCCCCCGGTGGGCTCTCTTTGCAAGCCCCTGACCACCAACTCCGCAGCCCCCCTTCGGGGCTCAACAAGGACTCCGGTAGACCCCTAGGCTATGCAAGCAGGTCGTGGCGCCGGGCAGAGAGTATCCGGCGCGGCGTGGCAACCTTTCAATCCCTGGGACCGGGAGTAGTCTCGCTGTCCAGCAGCCTCTAGGCCCCGACTTGTCCGAGCCGCTACGCGGCGGGCCCCCGCATCAGCCGCCACCCAGGTTCAGGAGAATGATGTGGAGGGAGGCCCCAAGTCAGGCGGACCACATCGGGCGGCGCCACAGACCCGCCCGCAGTTGCAGCGGTATTGTTCTTTTTAGCGGGGGGAGGAAAAGGAAGATGGCGCCGGTTGCAGTAGCCCACCTGGGCCCCAAAGACGCCCCGATGGCTGATCCTTTGTGCGGCGGTACCCCCCCCCCCTTCACAGGGGTGCAGGCCTCGAATACACCGGGCACCAGGAGATAGGCCCGATAATGATCGTGGCTCCCGCCCTGTCCGCCGCACTCACCGCCCGCTCGCGCCTCAGCACGGCACCGAGTTGCTGCAGTGTTTCTCCATGGCCCCGGAGCCCGCGCAGGGCAGCCGCTCCGCAAGCTCTCCGCAGCTTCCAGGGCGCTGTGTCACATCCGGCCCACGGAGTCAGCGGCCTCTCGGCTCTCGTAGCTCACCGGCAGCAGGACCCGCACGTCCCCGGTCTCCAGCTCTCTTGCTCTGTCGCAGCTTTCAGGACCGGACCCGGCTGCAACCTCCGCCAGATCGTTCCGTCGTTGCAGGCCGCCGTTGATGGCGAGTGCAGGTCCGGGGTGAGTAGCAGGATTTTTCACCTCCCCCAGGGTCCGGAGCTCTACCGGGACAAGTCCGCCATCTTAGGCTGTTGGCCACGCCCCCATGAAAGGAATACGTATAACATCAAAATACAGATTCATCAAGTGCTGGAGTTATTGTGAATGTAATTAACGAGAAGCATGGTCCAATAAATTTGATAAAAATAAAATACACAATCCTCAGATAAATAGTGCCCAGATAGAGCTAAATAAACCATCTGTACTAAGAACTAACTGCAAAAAAACACATCTAAAAATATTACTCACAATAAATATAACCATTAAATAAAGCATCCTATTTTAAAGCCACTATCCTAACATGCCATATTGAGGTCAAGTAACGCGAGATTGCGTACACAATAGAATCATGTGTGTTTGTTTTACATAATCTGAGCGCAGTATGGTGGTCACTTAAGCCAAAAGATCTACAAAGAGGAAATCCAGAATGAGCGTTGCTTTGCATGGACCTCACAGGAAAAAAAAAACATGTTCCTCAAGCTCAACTGATTGGCAACCCATAGGACATTTATTGGACAGAATTTATTTTTTGTTCTAGGAATAAGTAATGGAAGCCAAAGGAAAATCACCATCCTGAATTTTATATAAAGTGCATGAGCATTAGGATTAAATAAAAAATTCATATAAGGCTCAAATTCGGATACACATTTGAATATCAAATAAGATTCTGCAAGGGAGCCCAGAGAGACACTAGATATCTTGGATCCTAACACAAAGTTCCAATAACTCAATTTCAGGTTCTCTCTGGTATCTCTAGTCATAGCAGGAGGGTGCAACCAGAAATCATTTTGGCCCAGCTTCATAAGCCATGTTTTTATGTAAAGTAGCCAAGGGATCTTCCCGACTGATTAGCCTTCAGCTAGCACCCTGATGCAGTCCCTGTAGGGACTCGAAACCTCATTAGTCCACAGCCAAAGCAAATATTGGATGGGTCTCACAGCCCCAACGTAAGAAATCGACCTAAGGTTCAAATCAAATCTTCGAGGAAGAGTAGGAGCACTAGCAGGAAGTCTCATTAGAGACTTTATAAAGACATTTTCAGCTTTTTCAAGGGGAGCCAGATTGCAATAGCCCCAAAGGTCAGCCTCATAGAGGGCTGCTCCACAGGTTTGACTCTTGTACATCTCAATGAGGGAGGGAGGGTGGATTCTACAGCATAAGTAGATGCCCTATTAGCAAATCTTAGGATGGACCCAGTCCTTTGCCTTAAGGACAGTGCACGTTTCTCAATCTGGGGCTGCCACTTGTGGGAATCACTTATTCTTGCATCCAAATAGTCAAATTCATTGACCCTACCTAGCGGCACACCCTCCAGTGTTACCTTCCCCTTGGTTTTCCTGTGGGTACTAAATGCCATGTATTTAGTTTTGTTACTGTTAATCTCTAGGCCATGTTCCTTACAAAAAAAGGTTGAATTGACCTAAAAGAATGGACAGCCCCTTGGCAGATTTGGTGAGCAAGAGGGTGTCGTCTGCGAAGAGTAAACCCATTATTTGGTGTCCCTCCATTTTTGGGAAATAATTTTCGCAGTCGAAAAGATAGGGGATACAGCCATTTATGTGTAAAAGAGAAAAGTTGTGGCCAATATACACCCATGTCTAACAGTTCTTTGCATGGTGATCTCCTCTCTCAGAACACCCCACCTAACCCTTGTAAAGTTCTCAGTGCAGAGGGCTTTTATTAAAAACAATAAACTCCTCTGAACCCTGCCTTATGCAAAACCTACCAAAGCTTAGCCCTCGCGACAAGATTAAGTCTGGCTTGGAGGTCCACGAAGGCAACAAATAATGGCCCCCTGGTCAATGTCAACAGTCTTCCACTGAATTGATAAAAAAAAAAACAAAGATCTGGTCGATCGTACTAACGTTTTGTCTAAAACCTGCTTGGTGGTGTGATGACGCTTGTGTCGAGGAGATCCATTCCCAACGCCTGATCAGAATTTGTCTACTATAGACTTGAACATTATTGATAAGGCTCATTGGTCTATAATTACCCTGGGCCGACTGGTCTCCCTTCTTAAATATAGGGATCATTTCTGCTCCTTTCCAGGAAGTGGGGATGGGAGCCCCCTCCCTTAAGGCATTTGTCAAGGAGTTGACATAAGGCCCCCAGATCTCGAGCTCAGAGCAAAATAAATCAGCGGGGACTCTGTCCAAGCCTGGCACCTTCCCTGCTTTCTGGGCTGGAATAGCCACAATAGTTTCTAGTATGAAAGGCTTTAAATCCTCATCTAGGAATTCACCAAAATCTGTATATGAAGTATCCGTTTTCTCTATATTTAAGTTTACATCTACATAAACGGCTGAAACATGTTTGACCCACTCTCCCAGTGGTATATGGCAATCGGGCAGGTAAACTCTTTGCGACCATTGCGCGCAGCCAAGTGCCAAAAACACTTATTATCGTTTTGCTTTGCGGCGTCCAGCAAATCATCCCTGATGCTGGCTTCTCACTGGGCTTTGCTAGATTTAAAGACTGTATTGAACTTCCTTCTCGCTACTACAATCTCTACTCTTTGCTTACTCCTTAATGCAGTGACAAGATCTTTCTTTGCAGTTTTGCACGAGTTATCAAACCTTTAGTTTACCCTCGATTTACGTTGAGGCCTGCTATTATTACAGTCTTTCATAAATATATTCCCAAACTCAGTAAAAAGACCATTATGAATGACCATGATCTGGGAGAGGGTTAGTGTATGTTGCTCAAATGCAAGCAATTAATTGGAAACAGTACTGTATATTTCATGTTCGGCTTCTTCTGATTTGGAGACAACCTCCCATCTGACATTATGTTTGTTATTAGTCAACACAATAGAGCTGAATAAAGTGGTTGAATCCAGACACTCCCTATCACTAATCCGCACCCTTTCCCATTTTAATGAAAATCGGGAAATGATCACTCATGGCAGTCGATAACCTCCAAGTCTGCAATTTCATGCCATATCAGTGTATCGATAAGAATATAAATAGATAGGGCTTTTGCAGTTAGCCCTCTCAAATGTTGGTCTTGCATCTCTATCCGAAGTGAATCGGCCATTACCTGGTCTTAAACCATGCAATACCACTGTATCAACTATCTGAAGGGCAGCCAGACTCATTCTTGGGGAAGTTCGTGGAGCAGCAGAAGAGGCAATCCACCAACATTCTTCTTCTTCCCTTAATAGATCCATAATGGGAGGGGGGGAGAGGTTCAAAGCAAGCATTAAAATCACCTTAAATAATTACATTGTGGCTGCAACTCAAATCTGCCTAGAAGATATTAAGAACTCTTGGAATCTGGGAGGGATTATTGAAAGAGTCAACCTGTTACAGATATTGATCAATAAGTACAGGATCCCTACCTTAGGGGGATATCTTGAGTGCTAAAAGGTCTGGGGAATCTATATTCATTCTTTTAATGGTGCAGTGTAATGACATTTTTAGCCAAATGATTAGTCCACATGAGGGTCTACCTGCTACTGAAGGGATGGCCTCAATACTGTGCGTTATAAAACCTTGCCTATGGATTTTCGTGAGGGCCCTTGTCTCTTGAAAAATTCAGTTCTTAAAATTTATCAATAAAAGAGCCCCAGTCCTCATCTCCAAGTTTGGAGTGAATCCCAGCAATATTCCGCATGAATAATTGCAAAGTCATCAACTGTGGAATAATAATGTTTGAATGAGAAATGTTAATGTCCGCCTTTGAATCGTCATAGGTGTCTCCTGGTGGTAAGGGAAACGATTCAATACATAAATCTGGAGGACTAACATGCAGGTTCTGAAGTGAATCAACTGCCAAGGGACCCTCTTGGGAGATGTCAAGATTGGCTCCACAACTCTGGCCAAGACCATTCCTCTTCTTAGCAGACTCCCCGCTTCCACCCCCTTTCATAAGAAAGGCATGTCAAAGGCCAGGGGATTTAACATAAAGCAAATTTCTGAACAATGGGGGGGGGGGGGGAGAAAGAGTGCGTTGATCTAGCAAGTCAGTCCCTCGACCAGCTTGAAGGAAATACAATTTATTTTGATTGAGTCTTTGGATCCCATAGGTGCTATCAAGCATTTTGCATGGATGATATTTGCATGGATGATGTCCGAATGGCCAATCGACTGGTACTCCCTAACCTTTTTTATCCAGTGTAGTACTTTGTTTTTCAGAGAGTCACTATTTTCGAACAGCCAGGCGGGAACTTCGGAACACCCACGATGAAAACTAGATGGCCAGATCTGGTGTCGAAAAACTCCCCTGCACTCTCCTGGGGGAAATCTGAACCAGAGGTACCCTTAGAGAGTCATGCTTGCGCACTCCCAGAGTGTAAGGGGTGCTGCTACAGCTTGTATAAGTGGGAAGGATGGAAAACGAGGGCATGGAGGACCGGTAGGAGCTCTAATATCAGAACCTTGTCTAAGGCCTATTCGATTGGCCCACCCTTCACTTCGAACAAAATGGTGGGGGCAAAGGTGCATTGTCGGAGGCCGCAGGTGAGATCATACTAGCTCATTGGCCTTGTGCAGAGTGGGAGATCCGAGTGCTGCGAGGGATCTGTAATGCGGGATTCAGGAACCCTCACTGATTGCAAAGGGTTTTACCACACCCAATAGGATTTCCTTCAGATTAGCAACTTCTTCTCTCAAGGCTATTAGACAAATTGAATCATTAAGCATTGCAGGTGCCTGATCAGATAGAACATCTGGAGAAAATATGGTCATGGTTAGAGAGGGGGAAGATGAGTTACATGCTTCCAGCAAAGCCGCAAACCTGTTAAGCATTAATATTGAATGCTCTGCTTGTGGGTCAACCTTGCAGTCAGTAAACCAAGTGTGCTCTTGCATGTGGTTCAATGTAACAGCGGGCTCCTTGTTACAAGCAGAATGGACTACAGATGCTGTCAAGGCTTTCTGGGGCCTAGGATTCTTCCCAAATAGATCTGGAACTTTCCAGACACTTTTTTCTTTAATGGCTTTCTCTCGGGTATTATCTTTGCTGCTTAAAATAGACTCCACTTCTATTAGTGTATCAGTTTCAGATGTTACACAATTCACTGACGCATGACTTGGCTTTTTGCTAAGTTTAGGGAATTTGGGAAGTACAGACTTGACCACAGGACTATTTAAAGCTTTGTGTTTCCCCATGCTTGGTACCCTTTCAAGAATATGAACAGTAAAGTCCACTGCACCATCGAGGACCTAAAACACAGGAGATGTAGGGGTCAGGGACTGGACCCAAGGGGCAGTTGCCCTGCTCATCCTGGCACCGACGGGCGCAGGACGGACACCCCTTTGGCTCAGGCGCATCCCTTGCCACGGAGTGCGCTTATGTAGCGCTTGCGGCAGCACAGGTGGAGGGTGTTGCAGGGCTCCTTCTCGCTCTGATGGTTACGGAGGCTGTTTGTCCCCCAAGCTCACGGCCAGCAGCTCCTGTGCCGCGGGTCATGGAAGCGTGCTCATGGCAGCACAGGTGGAGGGTGTTGCAGGGCTCCTCACCCTGATGGATACTGGGGCTGGTAGTCCCCCCACCCCAGTACCAAACAACCACCTTTCAGCTAGAAAAATGGAAACCACGACAGGACACCGATGCATTTGCTATTTTACATTTGGTATCACATGCAATGTCAGTATTGGAACATTCAAAATCTGCACTATTTTTGTTGGTTTTAGTACAAGTATGTCCCTGAGGTTTTAGGACTGTAGTTAGGAATTCCCAAGGATAATATTAAAAACAACAATTACTTACCTTTGATAACGGTCTTTCTTGTTAATACTATTTTTCACCTTAGAATACCTCCCAGGTGCCTGACTGGATTTGGAGATTTATTTATTTATAATAATAGCAAGGCACCCCTAGGCAGCAACTTAAATCTCCGTGTCAGTTCCACAATACCCCGAAAGTGATGAAGTGGAGCCGCATACAAGCACCATCCCTGTGCACTTATGTCAGTTTCTTATCTTTACCCTTTCCACAATGTAAGAAGTAGAGCATGAACAATTGTTGGCAACAGTGTGCTGAACACTAACTGGGGACATTTTTAGATGTTAACAAAAGGCCATTCTAAAGAAAGATGGTGAGAGGGTATTGAGGAATCCACAGCACAGTTTGAGTATCCACTAGAAAGAATTATGGGAGGTTATTTAAATTATTCCTTGGATATATACTTCTAAACAGATTCCTCACCTCAGGATGCCAAAGCGGTACCACCCAAAGGAAGAGGGTCTGTGGGGCGCACTCAGACCAAAAAGTCTTGCAGGACAGAGTGGGTAAAAATGCCTGTCCCCCAAGACTTGGCTGTCAAGGAAGTAGTGCTTTGTGAATGTATGCACAGATGACTATGTCGCAGCCTGGCAGACATCAAGGACATGCATGCGCCAAGGCAGTGGTAGCAGTTTAGCCCTAGTGGAATGGGTTCTCAGACCTTCTGGAGGTTGTTTTTTGGACAGTGCATAGCAGATCATAACGCAGTTGACTATCAACCTAGACAAGGTCCTCTTCTGAGCTGCCTTCCTTTTCTGGGCTCTAGAAAACTCCATTAAAAGCGGATTGTACCAAAGATCATCAAGTGAACAATGTAAAAACGTAAAGCTCTTTTGGGGTCCAACTGATGAAGCTTCTTTACCAGCGTTCTTTGCTCCCCCACCGAAGAGGCAGAGTGATGGATTTCCCAACATGGAAGAAGTTACAACCTTTGGTAAGAAGGTCACCCAGGACCTTAGCACCAATTTGGCCAGGGAAAAAGTGGTGTAGGTTGTCTGCACTAAACGCACCTGCAGTTTACTCACATGACGAGCTGACGTAATCACAGTGAGGAAGACCGTCTCTAAAGTCAGAAAATGCATTCTCTTGAAGGGTGTGCACACGAGGAGGGTCAAGATCAAATTAACGTCCCCAGTTGCATCACAAATGGTGTGGGAAAGAAAGCTTGTCAAACCTTTTGCAAGCCTCATCACAAAAGGTAATTTGATCAAGGAAGGCTGGTGCAGCAAATATACAGAGGCCGAAAGGGTCGACAAGTACCATTTTATAGCGCAAAATCAAGCTGCGCTAAAGACAAACAAAAGGATGTCCGACAGCTGCACCTGCAAGGAGTTAGCGTTGCAAACACCACTCCAAGTTACAAATTTGTTGTAGCGAATTTGGAAGAAGGGTGCCTGGCAGCAAGGAGAACACTACAGGCAGAAAAATCACAAAGTTCGCATAGATTTGGGTAGAGAAAACTGTCCTGTTGCTGAGACAGGATGCCCTCATGAAGGGGCAGTCTGGTCGAAGGATATATGCTCATGTTCAAGAGCTCCAAGTATCACTCTCTCCTGGCTCAATCCGGGGCCACTAGAATGACTTGGATCTGGTCATTGACTTTCTTCAGAACTCTGGGAAGGAGCGGTAGAGGTGGAAAGGTGTACAAGATTTCTGTGTTTTATTACAGCTGGAATGAGTCTCCTTACTAGTGTTGTTGCAGAAATTCTGGAGCACAAAATTCCTGAACATGTGCGTATAAGTTGGGAAAAAGATCTAGCCAGGTTCTCCCCATTGTCAGAAGACATCCTGTTCCACCTGGGGATGCAGACACTAGGCGATCTGCGATCAAGAAGATGCCCTGGTGCTACAACCACCACAGCAAAGCAGACCCTCCTGGGACAGGACCAAGAACCAAACTCAGCCCTGGATGTTGTGGTCCCAACCGGCAGTAGTTTTGTCCATGAGAACCTGTACCATGCTCACATTGATGAAAAGCGTATAGCTCCAGCAGAATGGAGCCGTCATTCCACTGGATTCTTCTGAGCTCCACAGATGACCTTCCCAGTCCAGCAGTGATGCATCAGCTATCACAGTCAGCTCTGGATGGGGAAGGGAGAGGGACCATCGCTAGAGAAATTGTGTAAACTGCAGATCTCAAGTCGTCTCCTCCAAGGCCTAGATGGAGTCAGAAAAGCTGCCTTGATGCTGGGCTTACGGGAACTTCAACTTCCTTTGCAGAGCATGGACGTGCCACCTGGCATAGTTGACTAGGAGGATGCATGAGGCCAACAAGCCTGGGCGGATATGATCATCAATATAATCGGGGAGGGAAGGGGGGGGGGGGCAAGCCAACCCTAACACCATCATCAAGCAGCTCTGGCCCCTGTTCGGAGTCAGGAACAAAAAGACAATGGATCCCTGCTGGCATCAGAGTGGAAGAATCAGCATGGATCTTGGGGTCGGAGAACAAGTCTGTAGGCACGTTGGCTAAGGAACAATAGGTTCCAAGGGTATAGACTGAGTCAAGGGGTGATCTCCCTTCACACAGGAAGTAACTAAGCTGAAGGCGCCTGTGGTTCTGTGGGGCCCAAAGGCACACTAGAGGGAGCTGAACGCACACTGAGGCTATACGACCTCTTTGAAGGATTCGATTTGCAGTGGGGGTCAACAACAACTCTGGAAATTTGGGCACGTCAGGATTACCTTAGGAATGGGTTCTGTGGTCGTAGACCTCGAAGGATTGTAACTGACACTGTGACACACTTAAGCATTCTCTTTAGAATCAGAGTGAAGGGTTGGGGTAGAGTCTCGATTTGCTTTATGCTTGCATTTGGACTTACCATCAGACTTAGAGCATGAAGTTGAACAGTCGCAGGAGCGAAACCAGGACGGAGTCAGAGCAGGAGTGGGACCTACACAAAAGCCATACCTTATTTTTGTGTTCAGTGGAACAACTTCTCCTCCTGGTCTTGGATCACCTTCTGGTGAATGGAGCGATGGGATGCATTTGTGATGCTGGCAGTGATTGGCGAGAGAGCAGAGAGCCATCTGTAAAAGCTGATAAAAGCAGTAGTGAGTTACTCTACCACAGCATGCCTTTTTGATGGTTTAATTGATCACACGAGCAGGATCCTGCTGTGCACCAACCACAGTCAAAGAAATTAATAAAGGACCCACGTGTCCCTGCATTCATGCTAGTGTAGATTAGAAAGGGCCAGCATAGGAGGTGGCAAGTAGCAACAGAGGCTTCTTCATTCGGGTTAATGGGTTGGAACAACAATTAAACCCATAAGTTACATGTGCATACTGAAGCAGTCCAATGTGGATATTTTTCTGTTGAATCAGAAAGTAGCAATAGGGGGGCATTAGTTTAAAAAAACAGTGTCTGGTGCCACTATCCCTGTAGTATGGAGCTTCTATTGCGGCATAAGGCATGGCAGAAGAGCATCTGCCTAAGAAGCAGGACATTGACTTTGGAGAAGTGTGATGCCCCTCTCGTCCACAGTTTCAAGTGTCATGCGGACCTTTATAGATCTGGTCAGTAGAATCTTGTTGAAGGCTTTAGGCCCCATATGCGATATATTACAGAAGTTGCCCCAAAAGGTGCCTTGCCTTTTGAGCCTTTGTGAAGGGAACGCAGGCATGCCACTGATAGTTAGAAATGTGAGGATATGCCTGCAGGGAGGGGAATCAAAATGTTGATGTATTACGTCAGAGGACTCAGCTAAAATGAAATACCACTTGGAAGTCTCCGTTTTTGCGGACACCCACACCATTATGGAGAAGGTACAATTATATTTTTAAAAAGGCATTCGGCAAGGCCGTCGAGACTGGAGCCTCTCAGCTGGACAGAGATCCTTCTGACAAAGGTTCCTAGGAGAGGGTCAATTTCAGCAATGACAAGATCAGAGACACCTCATTTTCTGACAAGAAGCAGAGCAAGTTGTTGCAGCACTTGGGGAGGGGGGGCAGGAATTCCAGGCGTATTCTTACACTGGTGAGAATGCACGTGCATTCTCTTAAGTTTTTAGTAGTAGAGTAGTTAACTTTGAGAAACTGTGGCTGGGTTTCTCTGAATTGGTTAGTTCTCCAGTTCAGATGTGCGTTTCAATTCCCATCAGATTAAGAGGTGTGCAACATTGCAGCAAAGGGAGCAATAGCACCCACAGCTGACAACAACCAATATTTTTTGAGTAATATATTTCTAGTCTCCACAAAAGGGGCTTCAGCGATGAGGGTGGTTGTAAATTTGAGACAGATCGATAAATGGCTGATCTGACGTTTCAAAACGAACCTAGTTTATCTCCTCAGAAATATGCAGCAAAAGAATGACTGGAGGATGAGCCTTGACACATCATAGCAGCATTCTCATATCGAAGCTTTGGTAAAACCCTTGCTATTATGTTCAGGTTGTATTCTAGTAATGCTCAGTTTACACAATGTGGTCAAGTGGAGAAGGTCAGAGACAGTGAGCGTTCTCACTGATCCTCAGTTGGTAACATAGGCACTGGACAGCAAATATAATTTGGGTTTGTTGGAAGCCGGAGTACCCCTCCTGCACCACTGTCATTAAATGCGAGACCCGGGACTCCTCCCTCAACATTAGGCCAAGTAAGGACACCGTTTGAGACTGCCCCGCTCACCCCCTTAGTAGCTTGACACGAGCAGCCAGGCCTATCTCCAAGGCACGAGTGTACAGTATGTGCAACCACGCTCACAACAACCCACTGGTGACACCACAAATGGACTCCACACGAGTTTGATAAAACAAGTATAAACTTTATGTAAAAAGATATACGATCAGACTACACGATACATAAGCCAACATATAATAAAGGGTAATATTCGCTCCGGCTGGTTGGTAGGTTCAAATCCCAACCACCGCTTTCAAAATGCTATGCTGGTCGTAATGCTAGAATCACACGTTGCAATGGACAAACAATAGTGCGTTGCGTAATGATACAATCCTGTGCTGGGCACAGGAGAAATAATACAATGCGTAACGATACACCCCGGTACCTGCAATGGGAGAAATAATGCAATGCGTACCGCTACAATCATGTACTGCGCAATGAAGGAATAATGCAATGCGTCACACCCCAATCACGTACTTTGCAATGAAGAAATAATGCAATGCGCACCGCTACAATCATGTACTTTTCAATGAAGGAATAATGCAATGCGTAGCTACAATCATATACTTTGTAATGAAGAAATAATGCAATGCGGGCCGCTACCATCCTGTACTTTGCAAGCGAGAAATAATGCAATGCGTAGCGCTACAATTGTGTACTTCGTTATGCAGAAATAACGTCAGGCATCGTTAGCAGCAATACTGGCAATGTGTATTACGACAGTAAGCCTCTTCGATAACAGTTGCCCCTCCACACGTATCAACGATGACACAAAGTACAGCTTCTCCCTCTGGCCCCAGTACTGCCGCTCCTGAACGCAGTACAGGCCCCCCTCTGAGCTGAAGCAAAGGCTTACGCCGCCCAGAAGGTCTGAGAGCCGAGAGTGTGTCCCTCCGAGCCCCGCCCATTCAGTGATCCACGTTACCTGGGGGCGCGACCCCACTCTCCTCTCCTCCTTCAGCGAACTGGGCCTTCCGTGTAGAACTTTCTCAATGGGCCTCAGCGGCTCGGCCTGGCAGCTCAGCTCCTCCGGGCTGCCGGTCCGGGACGCGACAGTTAGGAAGGTCTCAGGCGACTGCAGGGCACACGTACCCCACGCCCCTGAGATACGTTACTCTGGGTGCACTTCACCACAGCACCCTCCGGGTCTCCTCTGGCACGAAGCCACACACACAACGCAGATGGGACTTCACATCGACTCAGAGTGCACGCTCACCAGGCACTCCTTCCTGCGGTCTCAGTTGGCACCAAGACCCGCACACCACGTTGCAGAGACTCACTTTCTTCCAGTGCACACGGTGATCAGCTGATCACCTCCACAGTCCCAGGTTGCACCAAAGCACGCACACTGCTTCACTGAGACTTACTCCAACTCCGGTGCCCCGATATCCAGGCGCTCTTCACCAACTCCTTCGGTGCACCCCGACACGCACCCTGCGCGTCCAAGACTCACTTCACCTCCGATGCACCCGCCGACCAGGCGCTCTTCACCAGCGCCTGCGGTGCACCACGACACGCACCCTGCGCGTCCGAGACTCACTTCACCTTCGGTGCACACAGTGATCAGGCGCTCTTCACCAACGCCTGCTGTGCACCACGACACGCACCCAGCGCGTCCGAGTCGCTCTTCTTCTCCGTGTGTCCAAGATCACAGGGCACACCTTCCGAGGGTCTCAAGCTGCCACAACACGTGCCCACTGCGTCACTTGAAACTTCTCTGGAAACTTTTATGTTCCTGTGTTTCCAAACAGGGAGCCAGCTCACCTCGGGCCCTTGGGGTTACAAGACACAGCACAAAGCACAGTCTTCTTCAAGCAGGGGGACCCAGCGCACACAGCACAGTCCCAACTGCTTGGTTAAAACAGCAAACTGCAGACCAGCCCCAGATCACGAAGCAAGGGTTGGTCCTTCCCAGCAGTCTCTTCAGTTGTTCCTTCCTTAGCAGAGGTTCCTCATGACCACGAAATGGGTCCAAGCCTTTTCAGTCTCAATCCATTTCTATTCCAACGTTCAGGGGTCTCAGCTCTCATAGTTATACCCCTAAATGTCTTTGAAGTTCGTTGTGCTCAGGGGTCCCTGACCCCTGCCTAAATCAGTTCTGGGTATCTCCCTCCCAGTGTCGCCTTTCTCCCTTCGATCCTGGGGGTCTGGATCCTTAATCACTCAGCCGGAGATGGGTCAATTGTTTTATAGCGGCAACCCAGGCCTCTTCACCTCCCGGTGCTTTTCCTAGCCTACTCTCCAGATGCAGGTCAGCCTGGTGCCATCTCAACCCCTCCCTGGGTCAAGACCTCCCCCAGCTCCTCTCCCCTCTCAGATCCAGACAGTCAATCCACATTCAGCAGAGACACACAGAAATGCTTAAAGCACAAAACTCAGCCACTTTCTAAAAGTGTGGCTTCTGAACACAGTGATAAAACCACTTTCATAGAAAGATGCGTTATGCCGCTGTGAGTTCATACATACTAAACTTCACCTCTCCATTTTAATCTTATGGGAAACTAGGCTAACAAAACACAATACCCAGCCTCCCCCCCCCCCATTCGGTCCTATGGGCAGAATGGCCTTTCACCAGTGAAAAACGAAATGGAGCGTTTTCCACTGTCAGGACATAGCACACACCTCAGTATATGTCCTGCCTTTTACCTACACTGCACCCCACCCAGGGGCTACCGGGGACCTACCACAGGGGTGCCCACTGTGTACGCAAAAGGGAAAGTAAGGCCTGACAAGTGGTTACACTTGTCAGGACAACATGCTAACTTAGCAAACTAAGCGCAGGCCCTACACTGCAGGCCTGAGTTCCCTTCTCCGCGCACCTTTGCATTACTAGCCCAGGCACACACAGTGCACATCACTAGGGACTTTACTAGTAAGGCAAACATACCAATCATGGCCAACCAATTCCCATTACACTTTACACAGGGAACACTTGTACTTTGACACTGATCAGCAGTGGCAAAGTACCCAAAGCATCTAAATTGGCAACTCTAAGTCAGGAAAACGGTCTAGGGGGGAAAGCAAAATGTTTTGGGAACTTTAGCCAAAAAGGCCAAGTCCTACAGGGTTAATTTACAGAAACAGGTTTTGAAATGGAGTGAATGCTTCATCAGAAACTTAACTATGAAAGAGAACAATGGTACAATTAAAACAATGCCCATTTCGAAACTTTACTATAATTAGAACGCCAGCATAGCGAAAGTGCCAGTATATTCACTGGCCTACAGGGTGCAGACAGATGGCCTAAAAAGAGCCTATTCATAAAGAGCCTGTGTTTCAAAGGTTTGACATAATTGAAATCAGATTCTAGTATAGTCAGAGCCTTGTAAGAAGAGTCGAAACCCTGACATTATGAACGGGTATTATCAGACCTCTGATAGACGGAGACTGAGAATGGTGCTATAAATGGTCATCTCACTACATAACACCATATTCTTATACAGGGCTAGCAGATTTCTGAAGCATTCTATCCTGTGGCCAAGCCGATATATCCTAAAACCTCAAATCCCTGAGGCACTTCTCCATGCTTCCAGTAAGTGCATGTTTAGTCATATTTGAGATGCTCGCCTCACTGCCCCTTGCACACAGCATTGCAAAGTTTTCCTGGAGGGCGGATTGCAAGGGATGTGCCAGTGCCTGGATACAAAGACTTATTTACCACCAAATGCCCATTCCTTCCTAATGTTGACTCGGTCATACTGAAAAATGTCATCCTTCACGATGCGCAACAGTCAAAACACCAATTACGGTCTATGGGCTGGCTCAAAATGTGATCAAGATTACAAACAAAGCTCAAGGTGCATGACAGGTACCCCACCACAAATCTTTTAATAGTTTAGTTTATCTTTTTAATCTGCCGCTTGGTCAGGCTCAAACCATTTGTTTGTATAAAAATAAAAAAATAAAAAAAATAAAAACTGGAACCTTATATAACAAGGGTACTCAGATCCATCGGAAATGACAAAGTTGGTCAAGTACCTTCTTCTCAGCTGTGCTGCAGTCACCATTGCCAAACGTAGGCAGTGTAAGGCCCTCTCTTGACCACACCTAACAAGCATCTGTATCTTCAGCCTGTAATCCATATATCCTCAAGTACAGATCTAAAACCAGCGGGGCTAGGTGCCCTCTTAAATCAGACATACTTTTATACAGCACCCAGATGATGGTACGTGGGGACTGCCAGGAACAGAAAGTAGAATAAACTGGCTGCACACAGATGTGAGACTGACTATTTGCCAGATGTTGCTGGCAAAAAAAACGGATTTAAGGAAAATCAGACAAAAGTGTTTATACATGCTCCCATCACTGTGAAAGTGCTGCAGCTGCCTCACTTCCCGTGCCATTCACAGAACTAGTGAGCCACAGATTTACACACAAACTTAATGCACTGTAATCAAAGCAAGTGTAGAAACATTTTGAGAAAGCATTTAATTTCAAGTAATAAAATCGATACGCCAGATATCAAGAATACATGCAACACTACAAAATGGGAGAATAATTCATAACAATATCATTCTGAGAGGTAAGAGTATAAATATTCAATCATATATTAATTATGTTTAGACGCTGCATAAATTGAGAACAAACATTTGCATGAACAACAAATATTATTGAGTCTTTTTGCATGGTAGGCCCCTAAATGATCCATATATGGTTGCCACCTACTGATCCATATATGGTTGCCACCTATTCAAGCCCTTTGTCTGTTAAATATCAGCCTCTAAATCACAAGTGTTTTAAAGTATTGTGCACCACTGCTTATCCCTTGGTGGTAAGTGATTGCCTACCTATGTATTGCAAAACATTGGATCAATCGTAATGGCCATCACCCAAAAGCCTCGCACCAATCCTGGGATGCGGTCTTCATTACCCATCATTATTGCCGAGACGGTCATAACCAACTCAGATTGTATAAGGGCCCTGAACTGTGCGGACACTTCTTCCTAAAACCCACGTAAAGCACTGCAGTTAGTAAAAACTACGGATATCACCCGCTTTCTCAACCATACACTTAAAATTATTGTTCAATTTCCATTGAAACAACTTTGAGGGGGTAGGATACAACCAATTGATTACTCTGAAATGTCCCAGATTAACAGAGTAGAGCAGAACCTCCTTAAAAATCCCTGCAACTATATCTCGGTACCACTTGGCAATCAGCGGTTCGAGACCATTCTCCAGTGTTGCTAGATATGATGGTTATAGATAGGATGGTATTAAATTTCGACTAGAGGCAATTTCTGGACCATTTGTTAACATTTCCACCAAATGATTCTTATTCACGTTGACTTTCCAATAGTCAGTTTTGATCAAAAGGTTCCCAATTTGTAAATACTTAAACACTGGTACTGTGAAGAACAAGTGGGCCTGTAATTCATTGAGGAATCAAACTGCACGTTCCTTATAAAGCCAGACAGATGTGCCTACCCCTTTGCTAGCCCAAATGCAGCGAAACGGATCACTGAACACCGGAAAGCTAAGACTTACCACATAGTGGGGTACATCTTGTGTAATCTTTAACACTGACACTACGCTTTCTATATTATAAAAGCAAAGTATTTATTTTTTCTTCCATTTCACTCTTTTGTAGTAGTTCGGATCAGTATTTCGAAGAAATTAGAGGCAGAATCTCCTAGCCATATGCAACCAGATGTAAAAACTTGCGGGTGTGTCGCAGCCAAAGACAAAATAGTGGCAGGAGTGATCATCCTTTTTCTCATGGTAACCCAAAAAAAAAATTGATAGTCGGACAAGGCTTACCGGCCCCTAGATAAAATAAGTTTCATGAAGTGAATGGTGCACCTGGCTCTCTTGCAGCCTTAAATAAGTTCTAATCCACAAAAAGTACCCCACAGTCTCGTGAACAAGGTCCACAAGTACCTAAAGCTAACCCTGGTAAGGTCCTACTTGAAGACAGTGGGGTACTTTTTGTGGATTTGTGTTTAAACACGGGAGGACGTACTCCCACCAGAGGTTGCCTCTCGGCACTTTTGGCACAGGGGAAGGCCCCTTTCCCTGGACGCCATAGTTATTTTGTGCCTTAAATAAGTTGCAATAATAATAATAATAAATATAGAGAGAGATAGGCACTGCTAGTGAAATAACATGAAAGAAGAAAATAAATTGATACTTTTGCCAAACGTCTGAGACTCATGCACAATAGCCGTTGAAACCTCTTTAATAGATGTAGTATAGATCGCAGCATTGTCTACGCAAGCCAACAGTTTAAAACGAATACCCATTAGGCTCACCAGATCGAAAAAAAAAAAAACAGGAGTTAAGTATTGCTCTCAATAGATTATGAATAGCAGAGGAGACACGTGGCTCCTCTGCAGTGCACACCTGAAGATTTGTGCTGGTTCCAAAGCCATACTTGTTACCACAATCCTTGCACAGTTTGCCTTACACTGGCTGTATGCTCTTAATGAAGGTTCAGCGATAACCAATATGCTGCATGATCACCCAGAGGTATTGCCAGGAGACTGTCAAATGCCTTTTCAGTGGCTGATAGGATTACACTGTCAGAACCTCTTTCGGAACGCCACGGGGCAACCAGGGGTTACTGGACCAAACCATGGTGGTTGAGGCCTTTTACTCCTGACGTCCCAGGGCCCATCCCGCTATGGATGCTGCTCAACTGGGCCAAGTGCACCTTCTGCACTCGACTCTCAGTGGTAGCTGTGGTCTAGCAGCCAAGGCTCCTTTTGGGGAGGGGGGAGGAGGGGCGGGGTGAGAATGTAGATACAGGTCAGCAAAAATGGCTCATTACTCAAAGTGCAAACAATACGAACAATAAATCAATGTCCAGCCAAATACTTGTTTTTATAGGAATAAGTTGTATTTCATTTCTGACTAGATATGCAAAGAGATTCGACATTCAAATGCAACAACAGGGTCTCCCTGGAGGTCAGGGTTCAAGTATTTGTCAGGCGAATCCCGGTACTACTCCCCTGCATGTAATGTATTCAGGGACATTCCCTATTCACTAGTGGCTGCATCCAGGAAATGCACATTATTAGGCCACACTCAAAGTTCCCTTTGATTCTTCAGGATTTTAGTCAAGGTCTATGGTGCCGCAGCACCTTCAGCAGCAAATCCCCTAAGGGCCCCCAAAGGCCCTAGTTCAAGTCAACCCACTCCTGCAGCATGGAAGCGTACGGCGTTACAGCGGGTGCCCTCAGCGTGTGCACTCGCAAGATCAGATGCTGCTCGGAGGACTCGGGCTGCTCCCTGTTAACTTACAAGTATCCGGCGGGCACAGGCTCACTCTCTGGAGCTGCTCACCACAATGATCGGAGCAGCTGCCAGCAATGCCATAAGTCAGCTTCTCCCCAGTGGTAGGAATTCAGTCATTTGGCTCCTGACTGGAGACCTGCAAAGGTGTAGCGTCCTCCTGGTCCGCAGGGTCAGTCAGGGCAGATCCTTTAGTGCAGCTCGGCCCGCTGGTCACAGCCGTACACCATTTCCGGGCGACAGCCTGAAGTTTTTGATGACTTGGTCCCAGCAGCCTCTCCTGGCACACCGTGGTACCTTCCAGATGCAATGTAAACCCCTCATGTGTAATTGCCTGCACCACAGCAACGCCTCAGGCGTTCACGACTCCTGGCACACTGGTCACACAAATTATTTACTGGTGGACCCCTCTGGCATACAGGGTCACCACAATATTGCTATGTAAGCTCGGCGACCTCCGCACAGCGCTCAATACTTGGCTCAGTCAACAGCAGCCCTCTTCTGGAATACGGTTGACCGCCAAAATGTCTTGCACTCTGGCTATGGCCCAATTGGCGCACAGCCAAATTCTCACAAAGTCTCGCTGTTGGGCTCCCCACTGGACCTCGCTCCCTCCAACGCTCTCCTCTTCCTCACAGGGTACACTGGCTTTGCTAAGCAGGCAGGCGCTGATGCTCCATGGCAGGTAGGCTTGGTTTCCCTGGGTGATGTCCTCACAGGAAATTTTTTTGCAGAGCTTCCCCTACTCACACAGCTTATCTGGCTGCTTGGCAGATGACGAATTTTTGGGGACTCAACCTCCCCTTCGTATAGTCCTTTTCCAGACACAATGTAATTTAGGGTCTGGGAAGTTTTATGTTGTGGCTCTGCTTCTTTTAAAGAGGGCCCTTCTCAATGTACTTTTTCTTCATAATAGCTGCCGGTCAAAGCAGGCATGACATGGGAGTGACCAGAGTTCACACCTGGAAGTCGGCCACAGTGATATGTGCAGCAAAAGGTTAATCCCAGACCCCAGCGCTACTCTTTACGATTCCCTTATCAGCCCTATCTCAAGCACATGTACTAATCACACATGCACTGCACAATCCTGCTCCATCCTTGTACTGTACCATTCCTAGGCACACCTACAACCAAAGCAGTCACTACTCCTATGCCGTGCAACAGTCCACATCTTACTTGATGTAGGCCAGTGGCGAGTTAAGCACACAACAGCGGAACTTTTAAAAAGGTGAGCGAGCCTGTAGGCCTCACTCCAGTGACAGTGTATAAAGGTCTATGCCATGGCACACACACGATCCATGCTCGCCTATGACCCCCACCCCACCCCCCAAAAAAAACAGCATTAGTTATCCGGACAACAGTGCAGTTGGGCACTCAGGGCAGGTATACATGTCTTCACCACACAGAGGACTTTCCCATTCCAACATATACTAATATCCCTGCCTAGTACTTTGACAATATTAAATACAATTATAACAATTTTAACAAGTGCCATTGTGTCTCATCCTTGCACAAGCCATGCTGCTGTGGAGAAGCAACACTCTTTATAACCTTACTACAACACACAGCCAGAGCCTTGGAGCGTGTATTTGAATCTGCATTTAGCACAACGATACGGTGGTATGGCCTTCTATACTCTCTAGGCTTCCGTTTTTGAGAAATACCACATTTGATGCGATCCTATGATTATGGTACTTTTGTGCCAGCAGATTTAGCCTGGATGACCGCGAACATTATCACAGCTACTTTTGATGTAAATGTTTTTTTAAAGTCAATCGGCGTTCAATCATCCCTTGTAGCTTTACCATTATGGCGCGCTTCCAATAGCTCACTTAGAGTAACAGGCATGTCTAACTTAGCAGGCTTGTCAGCTGACAGCATGTCAGTTGGAGTGGAAGGCGGCTAAATTTCTGCGATTGCACAACAAGTATCTGTACACAAGTTAGACAATACAACTGTTGCAATTGTACTTTTATTTCCACTGGATCAGAAGCCACCTGTCCCCCATCATCTTTAATAAATGTGATGCTACAGCAAGCCATCTCCTCTCTAATTGTTTAATAAAGTATTTGACTTGCAGCCTTGTTATATTCATAACCCCTTGTGGGTTAAGATATACATCAGCAGTTCTCTTTCATATTTGTGAAAAGTATGCTTTCCAAAAGAGCAAGCTGCTGATCTATATTGTGTTCCCTGGCCACCCTTGTGCAGACTGCATTAGCATTGTCAGTTTCCAGGCAGTGTTTGCGTCCAAATAGCATCTTTGCCCCCAAACGTTTATCTCTTATACACCGTAAATCTCAAAATTGTCACTCTTATGAAGGATTTCAATGCATCCAAGACCATCGTTATACCGGTTGGGCCAATACTGGCACAAAAATGTTTTCATATGTAGCAGAATGTACCCCTTATATTCCAATACTCCTCTCTCTAATGTCCACCAAAATATCACCTTTTTTCAACATGAGACAATGTGAGGGACATGTGTAGAAGATTATGGTTGGGGTGTGGGGGGAAACTAAAATAAAAATATCTATTAAGATTTTTGGTATAATTAGTGACAACTACAATTAACAATTTGTGAATATTGTTTATGAAGATTGAAACGTAAATCTGAAATCCTCGCCCATACATGCCTTCAAACATCCACCAAATTAAGTACCTCCATGAGCCTAGCGAGAGCCCTGCGAGCATTTAACATAAGACTGGGAGATCAGTGATTAGTTGTAACTATTTTAAGATCATGAACATAATTCAAATACCTACAGAGGATAATTTGCCTCACCAATGCTGACAACTCCAAAGGAATGTTAGGGGGGGCATCAGAATTGGGATATTATAACAAATTAAATATCGACTGGAAAATTGTGTCTAGGACACACTGCTCCAATTGCTGCATTCAGCTGCTACCTCAAACCAAAAAATACATCAAAACCAATCCACTGAGTTGTCACAAAATATAAATTATCCTGTTATTAAATGGTTCTTTATGTTAGTTTCCACATGATTTCATTCATGCCTTCCATTTTGTTTAGAATGATGTCATGCATAGTAGCGGTGACAATTTAAAATCCTCCCAGATGCATTTTGATGTATAGATTATATAGATTGCAAGTCCTGTGGCCTCAATTGCTGCTCATTTAAAATGGACTAGTTAAAACAGTGTACACTCCGCACTCTGAAGTCACAGGTTGCAAGCACATATGGAATTAAGTTCCAATCCCATGAATCATCCAGTAGATTTTCAGCATTTGAGAAACAGGAGTTAAACGCTCTTTTTGCCAGAGATTTTTCTATATGAGATTTTACCAAGCACCTGCTCATAAAGCTGTACATGGAAACTAAGGCTATTTATAGACACGGAGACAGGCTGACCCAGTCATTAACACACAAAGTGGTGCCAAAGTGATTTGGGCATTGAGTGGGCTCCTAACTATCTACAAAAGGGAACATGCTTTGCAGTGCAAAGAAAATCAAATGTATTATTTAACTTGAATAGTATTTCATCTTTTAAATGCAATGGTAATTGGGGTGGGCTCTCTCTTGAGGCAAAGTACTTATAGGGGGGTGATTCCCGAAATCCTCATTGAGCTCCGCCAAATCAGTTTCTTCTGCTGTTAGTCTATTCTTATTATGGGCCCGACAGTTTACAGTTTGCGACAGACGTGTAAATATTTGTATATGACCCGGTTCTCAGTGGTGGCCCGCTGGCAGTATAGAAAGGTGATTGTATGCCCGAGTACATTGTAGAGAGTTCTGGCAGGAAAGTTTGTGGATGCTGGGAAGGCAAATTTAGAATTCTAACTCCAATCTTGGAATATTTGGAGAAAGTGCAAATTATGAGCAAGGGGCAGACACAAAGTCCGTCTTAACAATAAGTTTGTTGCCAACAAACCGCTAATAGTGACTGAAGGCTAGTCCTAAAAATTAAATCAAGGGGTGGAGAATGCATGGTATCAAGCTGGTAATAATGTGGATATTCTCCAAATACAAACTAGCAAGGCCCATCTAACAGTATGCATTGTTACCCTATAGAAACAGCCTGCCCCTACATGCCGGGACATGTTCCATAATCTATGATAACGATGACTCCATTTCAGTTTACACTGCTCCATCCACGCATGGTTCTCAGAACTTAACCCCTTCAGTGATGGATGGGCAGCACAAAAATCAATGGCCATTCATTTGAGGCGCTGAGGGAGTTTCCTCGTTCTTTCAAGGGAACATAAAGGAGTTCCCTTGTTCTCTCGTTGGCACCACAGACGGGTGAGACCAGTATTGGCCCCACAGATGGGTGAGACCATCTACGCCTGGGATTGTTGATTGTGCGATACTGGTTTTTAGTTATTTTCTAATGGCTGAGGTTTGGGAAGTCATTGCTATGCTGATGGGGTGTATGAGGAACATCCTGTTTTGGAGAACTCCATAAAGAAGATGATGTAATGTGTCAGTTTAATTCTGACACATTCAACTAACAGAGATTGGCCATTATTTAGCCAATGGCCGAACCCTCTTCACCAGGCCCGGTTCTAGCGGGTGGGCCGGGCCCACCCAGACATGAGCCTTGGCCCTGGCAGAGACGGCACGAAGGCCACTAGTAAATAGCATCTTTCATTTAAAACGTTCCTCCGAATGTTGTTTTTTTTCCTTCTTCTTCTGGGAGTTGGGTGATTGGGCCTGGGCTCTCTCTCACAGGCACCCCCAATCACGCAACCGTTCTGCTGTGTGGATATTTCCTTTTCTATTCCACGCTGGAGAACAAAAGTTTGTTTTTTCCGGATTCACCTTTCCTGGCCCCTGCAGCTGCTTATCAGATCGGGCTGTGAGGAGGAACCGAGTAGTTGAGAGAATGTCTGGCTATTTGTTCTTCTTTTTAAAATCATCAGGGAAGGCCCAGCAAGACACATACTTCCTGTATGCTTTATTTAAACAGTTATCATTATCAAGGCCTCTCTGCCAGGGATGCAAGACAACAATAAAAATGTCCAGATAACTGGTGATTAATGATCCTGCCAATCCTGTGTCTGTTGGTGGTTTTGAAATGCAGATAAACTGTATTTTATGTGGATAGCTCAGTGGGTTACTGCCTTTGTCACAGAGTTTCTTGTGTTACTTGCAGTTCAGCAATTACAATCCTATCATAGGACAGTGACCTATGAACTGTCATCAAAGAGCTGCATGCAAACCTGAATGGTATAGTTAGAAGTTAGCTTTTTTTTGTTGTGTGTTGTAATATAGTTAGAACTTCCCCAGTCTTTCACTATTCTAATGTTGTTTGAGCAGATATACATTTTTATCAGAAAAACCAACCACTGGGGTATGCTTTGAATCCTGAGTTTGTGCCCACCAGTATGGATGACATGTGATTCCTACACCTTGTAATCCTCATTGGTTTAGGCTTATGTGACATTCCCTGTAGACTGATTTACATACTTGCATGATTGATTGTCTCTGCATAATGTAAAGTACTGTGACACCCTACACTGATATGAATAGCGATATACAACAAATGAAATGCATGGGAGAGAGGGGCTACGGAGAGATGAGGGGCGCTGGTGGAGGGTGGCAGTGAGGGAATCCGAGGAGGAGGTCACGAGGGAGAGCCCGAGAAGGGTCACTTGCCTGATACTCCCACCTCAGAAACCTCCCCATCAAAGGGACATTACATGGAGAAAAACACTTTTTGAGAGTGATAACATTTAGAAAGAGATTTGGAAAGGAAAAAAATGCGTTTTACTGGGCCCTTGTAAGACTAAGGAGAGATAAAGGAGGGCCCTAAAGCAGGCCTGGCCAGACATATAAGTGACAAATCGGGCCCGCAGTGGCCCACCCAAATGCATCCTTGGCCCACCCATCTAAAAATTCCTGAAGCCGTGCCTGCTCTTCACACACCAACTGTGCTGGAAACCACCTTCCCTGAATACCGAAAAGCGCTGCAATGCTATCCTCACGGCAGCAGGTGCACAATGCAAACAACAATATAAACTATACTTAATCAGGTATACTGGTAAGCAAGTACGTTTAAGGCAAAACATGTAGGGGGAGGGCAGGGAACAAAACCATAATTGTGTCACATCACCATCTATTAATCACAGGTTACGCAATTATGCTAGGATAATCGGTTAGCAGTCTGCGATTACCCATCTCTATAATTACATGCGAACGAATTATAACCGCCCTTCAGCTCTAGCACCCAAGCATCATTTTAGTAAATTACTGTGAAAACAAAAGGTTTTCGAACAAGCACTGACAACTTGGGGCAGCTGGAAAGCGAAGCCCCGCAGAATTAAAATAGTTCCGGTTCACCCAAATGTTGCCTCTGGGTTTTCCATGAGTAGGTAAATCAATAAGCCACTCCTTTTACTACGCCGCGCATGAGAAAGTTCACAGTAAGTTCTTGTTTTACTTGTACTGTATTAACCTTAACACGCCCTGCGTTCAAAACAGGGTCGCTTGATGAAGAAGGGTGACCTTTCAAGGTAAAAAGTATTTTACGGACTTCCCGTTCCCAAAGGCCCTGCTTGGACCAAATCCAAAGCCAGCCCCTAAAGAGGCATTTTAAGAAAAGAAAAAAAATCCGGACTCTAGGCGGCACCAAAACCACGTCCCCTGCTTCCTAGTCAACACCTGATGTTTTTCTTCCCTTGGCAGTGGAGGAGGAACGAGTTTAAGAAGCCCAGGACCACGGATTCACGTGCAAACCCAAAAGAACAGTCAACAGCTGCCACACGAGGGGGCGGGGACACCAGCGTGCCGGTGCACAGCAAAATCACCGATGATGATTTATATATATATATATTAGTTTTACCATAAACCCAACTATAAATTCAACTTTAAGAACATTGAACGACATCATGCTTTACTTTCCATGTACAAAACCTCGAGCAGAAGCAGTAAAAACTGTACCAAAAAAACAATACAAAATATATTTTTTTTAAACTCACCCAGAAGACGAAATTGAAGCCGAAGAGCAGGTACTTAACGCACTTGGTCCCTCCTTTGACAGGCATGATGTGCTGTGGCTGGACCTACGACGAGGAGGTATGAAAGAACGAGCCTCGCCGTGCTTCTGCGAAGAAATGAAGGCAACCTTTCCACCGGCGCGGCTCCCCTCGGCGCGGCACACCTTACAAACAGAGTTGCCGTTCAGACTGCAGCCGCCGCCCAGAGCCGCGTGATTCATGTGGGTGTGTCTTTTCCCCGGCTCCGCCGCTCCTTTTCTTCCTCGTTTATTCTGGGTTAATGAATGATTCCCTCTTTTGTTCTTCACCTCATCCCCCGCGCATTCTTCACGACCTCACCTGTGTTTATGCAGGGAAACAGGAGGAGGTATTGAACTCCGCTAGTTTGTATGGGAATGTATATTGCTGTGTTCGCAGACCAGTCTGAGCTTTGACAAACTTGCTTCGGAAGCAACATTTCAGTAAAGGACTTCTGATGTTATGCCATTAATGCCTTTTGTAATATTTAATCCCGTTTTGCCTTCTTTGAAAGCACATTTAATTGCTGCGTTACATAAATTATTTTATACGCCGTTGATGAAATGCATGACAACTTACATAAGCAGTTTCACTCAGTCAAACAGCACGTGGATGAGCGCACCTAATAGCATTACATAATTCAGCAAAATCACGAGGAAAAATAATGTGTAAAAGTGAATTAAGTTTACAAAGATCTAAGCTTTTCAAAACCCCAGCGAGAACCTTTCGGCTAAAACACGAACGTTCCAACTTTATTTGCTACAATATCTAGATAGATTGTTTACACTACAAACAAGACAGCCCTTTTGGTATTGATCTCCTTTAAAGGAGCAACTATACTTTCGTTCAGTTTTTTTCCCACCACAATTTCCTTAAGAAAATATTGAACTTAATAAAACATTTCTGATCATAGCTTATATAAATATGAAAAGCATTAGCAGAAAAGCCCTACTTTTCAAAACAGTGCTTTTTTTCCTACCTCTACACCAATCTTGAGCAGTAATGAAGAGAAGGGAGGGAAGAGGACTTGGAGTATTGCAATTGTCTTTTCTTCCCTTCATTACTATATTAAGATGTACAAAGCCAAACAAGACAACAAACAAGCATTAAAAATGCAATAGGTCTCGCCTTTGTTTAAGTTAAAGCCATTTGCTTTGCTATACAATACCATTAGCAAAGCAAATGGCTTTAACTTAATCAAAGGCGAGACCTATTGCATTTTCAATGCTTGTTTTCCAGTTGCAACTGAGATTCTGTGCAGATGTGTGTGGAGGAGGTACACAGATGTCAACATATTGATAAGACGAAAGTAAAAGAAAACGCAATCCAAGTTCTCGACTAAGACTGACTTTCATGGTAAGGACCACGACTTTGACATCCATCTCTTCTCATGTGTGAACAGGCTTCTGATAGTGATTTGCCACTGGGCTTTAAGTGGGACGGGTCCCTCCGCATCTCAGACTTGGTAGTAGTTAAAAAAGGACACTGAAACAGGGCCCTATATTCACGTCCTTAACTTTAAAGGCAAACTCTGATTTCTGAACAATGAGTGCAAAAACAGTCAAGGTAATTCATGTCAGCGATTTAGCTACTGTGCACACTTGTCAACATATTGACAAGGCGAAAGTAAAAAAGTGCAGTGAGTGGGAATGTTTTGTTTGGGGGTGGTTAAGTGAAGGCAAATGCGAGAAGTGCATTCAGGCAAGAGTAAAAAGAGGGTGCTAATGAGGAAAGAGACAAACACAAGACACGCAGGTGGACAAGATGTGAAGAGAAAAGGGGTGAACATTACAGGAGTGAGTGAGACACTGAAAACCATCACCCCTTCCACATGCCTCTAATGCTTCCATTATTTACAACAAAATAATTGCGGGTATTTCTTTATCTTTAACAACTAAGAGCCATTGGCAAAGCGAATAGTTCTGGCTGATTCTAGGTGTCTGTCAGTTGTTGTGTTACACATCTGGATGCAATAACAGAAGGCTCAGAGAGGAACCAAAATACGGTCGCGCTATGGGAATAGAAGAAATTTAGTTTACTTGTTTTAGAGCCACGCCCTTAATTACATGGACCACGCCCCTTTTAGAGGAACCCCCGTTCCAGGTTTTTTTTACCCTGCTTTAAGCTTTCTCGCCGTAATCAAAGTATTTTGCTGCAATCGCCAACTATAACCAGCTAGCCCACGCTAAAATACGGTTTAGCCAGTCTCTGTAACAAGGCTTTCACAAACAATACAACAACTGTACAGAAAGTGTAGGTGTTGAATACACTTTCTTTACCAGTATTTTATGTTCGTCATGCATAAGCAACAGAGTGTGCACACTACAGATATGCATGCTGGACACTGAACCAATGTCCATTCTGATGGTATATAGCAACAAAGACTAAAATGGCAAGTTAACGATCTAATCAAGTATGAAATAACAATGCCACCAAATTAACAATGCCATTATTGCTTTAGCAACGGTGGCCCAAAAACGCTTACAAGTGCCTTAAAGGAGAGCCCAGTCATCGAAAGACCACACAGAAGAGGATATCAACCTACCAACACACCCATGTTTTTTTTGGGGGGGGTGGGGGTTAACCCTCAGAATCAAGAGCATCTACTTCAACTTTCAAGGTGCTCTCCAGCAGCACCCCTCCTCAAAGTACTTCTTAAAACCTCCCCAAGCATCTTCTTTTACACGGACGCTCATGAACTAGGCACGGTGAGGTCACTGAAGTGAGAAACAAATTATTATTCTTCAGTTGAAACAAAGTCTGAGTGCTCCGTTTTAAGTTTGGAAAACATTCAGTCGTAGCCAGCACATCAAACTGGCGCGTTACATTAATTCATTTATTCTCTTTTATGGCTTCAAATGTTCTGATCCACAGTCAGACACGCTTACGTGGAGAGAGCACCTTTTGGGAGCCCAGTTTCCACAGATAAATACAAAAATAGGGACAATGAAGCGCCGGTCGCTCCGTATAACAAACACTGTCAAATGTAAATAAAAGGTGGCGAAAAAAAAAATGAAGTCCATTGAACACTCACCAGCTTGGTTAATAACAGAGGATCGTCGCCCGGATAAACTACTAGACATCTGTGGCCCCTATGTAAAACGTCATTTTTAACGCAAGGCATATTCACACATCAATTCATAGTTCTTCTCACAGACTATCAGTTCAAACTACCTGTATGCAATGTGACTTCTATGATTAACTCCTGCGGTCAGAATAAATCAACAAAATGTATTCACCCATGGCGCTCTCGTTTCGAGTTTCCCTCTCAGACAATTTTCAACAAGCGCTCGCCATTCCCGCTGTTTATTTTTGCATCGCGCTTTCAGCGATGCAAAAATAACAAGCCTCGATCTCTTGTCTTTATGGGGCCATGTGTTTCAAATTAGAAACACATGGCCCCATAAAGATAAGAAAGTGCTTTGCGACAGACGCAAAGCAGGCCACCCAGTCTGGCTCGGATGCGAAAGGGCGTCTACAGAAAACCCTCATTTCCAATGGCAGGCCACCGTTTAGCATAAACGGTGACGCCAGCCAATGGAAATGAGGGGCGGGGCTTCAAGCCTCCTTCTCAAAGTCCTCGTTTACAATATATCTCGCCGGGTGAGCAGCACATGCGCTGCCACGCCAGGCGAGACCTAAAAAGGTCATGCACAAACTCCTGATTATTAAAATCACTAATCAAAGAGGAGCGAGCAAACAACCAAGATCCTTAGAGATGTCCCTCACACAGAGTATGAAAAAACGCCTTTAGGTTTTAAAAAAATTATTATTTAAAAAAAAAAAAAAATATCCCTCACCCACTAACCTAATTGTCCCACCAGAAACACCTAGTGTGTCATGGGTGTGCTTCGATGCCTGATTACAGCAGAGCTAGTTTTTTTGGGGGGTGTTTCTTTACCTCAAATGAGACGAGAGTAAGATCGTGTGCACACTAAGGCATGCAATAGTTTTACAGTGCATAACGTACGGATTTCTGAATTCCCCCATTTGAGATTTTGTTGATAGGTAGTCTCTTACTACCTGGATACTCTGGGGAGGAGGGGGTGGGCGCGAGCCCTGCAGTCACACATCTACCAAGGGTGATCACCAATGTCCAAGCCTACATTGAGGCCTTCAGAGCTCCACATCCAATACTAACTACAAAAGACAAAGTAATGAACTCCAATTTAGACATCATAGTAGTTGATGGAGCAGGATAAATGAAAAATTTTAACCTCCTAATAATTTTCGTAAAATAATTAATAAACATGTTCGTTTAAGTAAATAACCAACAATGTATGTTACATGTGAAGGGTTAAAGGTAACACGCTATTTTGTGTGCAAATTAATCTACTTATAATTGTTGACGTGGCTAACATAAACGTAATATTTGCGTACTAATAGAATAATGAAATGCATGATTTGTGCTTTAAAAATAAAACGTGTAGTGGCAAAATAAAGCGATGGTAAGTAAGGGACGGCTTTATATGTTGCTTTTTGCTAGGTAATACCTAATTGGGGTACGTAGAATGATGGGAGGGAAACGAAAGGGTTTATATTCTTTATTTTAACAATATTTTGTTTATCTTTATAAATAGTGCGCTTAGGCCTGTTGAGCAGCGATATAAAATGGCCGCCATGAGCTAGAATACGCATGCGCGAGAGGAAATGTAGACAAGGAGAAAGGCCGGGAACAAGAATAATCACGTGATCGCTCCAAGAGCCTAGGATGAAAGCATGGTCAAGGCTATTGTGACCTTACTGAGTAAATGTGTGCCAAGATGGGTCAGCAAGAAGCGTGAGAAGTCGAAAAGAATAAATCGACAAAAGAACTGTTGAACCTAGAATGTATCGGAAAATGATACAAGTTGGACTGATCGAAGCGGATGCGTAATGTCACGAACTGTGGGAAACGATGCAAGTATGGACATTCCACAAAGAACTGGTTAGAACAAGGAAGTTTGATAAAAAGATGTATATGGACTCAAACGGACCAATTAGAGAGAATCACGCCATAAAGATGCAACATTTTTATTTAGTAAGCTAGAATTAGGGTATAAGAAGACCTACTCTTGGTGGGGAGGGGGTTGCTGCTGCTGGTTGCTGAGAGATGCTTTTTGCTGTTTTTGGCTGCGGTTAGCTGCGTAAGGAGTTGCTGCTGCTGATGCTGACGAGCTGATGCTGCTGCTGCTATTTTATATTTTTTATTGAGTATAAGATGCTGCTTTTGGAGAACTTTTACTCCGGATAGATTTTCCATTTAGAACTATTAGACTTTTATTCTTAAAATACTGAAGAGGAAATGAACGAGAAGGCCTGTTTTTCCAGAACAGATAGATAGAGATTTTGGGAGTTCTTGCTGTGACAAACTTTATTTTTCCATCTAATAGGTATGCATTGCAATTTCAATTTATTCTTATAATGATGATAAATGTAATAATCTGAATAATAAACCTAAACTTATTCCTTGCTTCAAAACTTTATATAAACTTTATTACTCTTTAAACAAATGACTCAGTGGTTCTTTAGCTCAATGATTAACGAAAAATGTTAAAAGGTTATTGTGATTGAGCTGGTCTTAACCACCATCAACTGATTCCTACTAGTTGGTCCATCGACCAATGAGCGGAATAGCTTAAAAGCAATGAGAAATATTATGTTGTGTTAAAAAGAGGTATCCCGTCTCCTTCCAGCGAATCGTTCTACTGTTTTTCTCCTAGGTTGATGACGGAGGAAATCCAGGGAATAAATGAGTGAGTGAATGCATATGCGGTGTTATGGGCCCCACCGTCATATGGATATAATCTGTGTATTGGAGGGATAGTTGTACCTGGATGACCGAGTCATATAGGAGAAGAATTTTTATTGTTAGCGCTGGATCAGATTTCTTGGTAGCAGAGTTATGGTTACTATAGATTAGTTTGGTGATGATTGATAAATTCATGTCTAACACTTTATGTTGAGTCGCGTTATGTTATATGTAAGTTTTCACGCTTCTGGGAAGTAGGAAGTGGAACACGTGTGGCAAGAGAAGTCACATGGAATAGTGCATTGTCTGAGTTCATATTGGTGATAACACAGGTTGTGTTATGATAGGGACATTTTCCGCATAAAAGGTGTGTAAGTGAAATAGTGACCGGTTTTCTTGTGAAACTCTGGCCTTAATTCTCAGGAGCAGTATAGTCTCCACATGTGTTTTATCACCAGAGAAATGGGTTTACCGCTTGCTTGAAAGAAGGGTAAGGTAGAGGGAAGTGCTACTTTATCGGCGAAACCGAAAAATTCTGTGGTAGGGTAGAGGTAAGCGCTGCCTACTGGAAAATACAGAATTCTTGTGTAAATGGACAAAGCTATCTCTTTGGTTTAGCGAATCAGACAATGGAAATGTGTTTTAAATGTTGTAACTAACGAAGAATTGTTGAAAAAGAAATTGCCGATAAATTTTGTAAAGGAGGGGTCAAGAGCAGAACTGACGTAGACAAAAGCCGCGCTGGGATTGGACAGTGCGCTAGTCATACAGAGACAGGAGCAGAGCTGACGTAGACAAAAGCCGCGCTGGGATTGGACAGTGCGCTGTAGACAGAAACTGCTGTGATTGGAGTGTTGGTGTGAGTCGCGCTAGTATTGGTTGGAATAACGCATAGAGAACAGTGTTGAATTGCGGATCGTTTGAGGAGAGAAAGCGATTGTGAAATATGTCTTATTATGAGTATGGTAGAGAGAAAACGTCATGGATGTCGAAAGTTAAGAACTTTTTTAAGAAAGACAAAAAGGAAGTGACTAGAGAGGGACAAGTAATTCCTCCGCCGAAATCACCAGCTTCGCACATGATGCTGAAATATGGATATCATACATGCATATGGTTAGAAAATTGGACAAAATATACCAAGAATGATGGAGCATTGGCTTTCCCTGAGAATGGTTCATTTAGTGTAGCTGTACTACGGAATTTGAGAGAGAAGATGGCAATGTTAGAACCTAGACCGAACACAGTTTGAAGCTTTAAGTGAATGGGAAGATGAGATGTATGAACGAGAGAGATTCAGAGGATTAAAGAATCATGAGTTTGTGCCTGGAAGGTTATGGGGAGTAAATCATGAGGACAGAATAAAGCGTTGGAGATGTGCTAATATGACAGGAGGTTTGTTTCCAGCTTTTACAGTTGAGGAAGAAGCAAAGAAAAAGTGTACAGAGAAAAAGAAACATGTGGTTATGGAAAAGTATGGGTATGGTGGTAGTGAAACGGAAGATGAATTGCTGGAAGATATTTTAAACAGAAACCCACCTCCATACCAACAGACTTCTGCGGTGGTGACACCTAATGCACCGCCAATGGAAACTGGGAGGAATAAAATTCCCGAACGAAGAGATGAGATAAATAGGTCACAAGATCAATTAAAAACTTCACAAAATGAAGAGATAGAAAGTGACAATGCAACTGAATTAGCAAAAACCACAAGAGAATTGACTGAGAAAATAAGAGAATTGACAAAGAATATGGAAGCTGTAACTGTACCAGTAATGATAGGTCCAGTAATGCCAATTTTTGAGAATCAGAAAATTGATGAACGTTCTTTAGTGATTCCTATGAATTCACATTTGCAAAGAAAAAGAGAAGGGATGGAACTGGACAATGAAGGTGCACACCATTTGGTTAGTACCTATAGACCAAGCCCACCTACTAATTTGACAATAAATGAGAATGAGTTCAGGAGAATACCTATGGTAACGGAGTCTGTATCAGGGACACCAGAAAGAAGTAACAATTGGATAGAATTAAATAGTACGCCTGTAGGTCCGACTCCAGATGAGTTAAATGAATGGATGAAAACGCTAAAAACGAAAGAGACAGAAGAAAAACCATTAGATGTAATTAGGTTAAAAATAGACATGGAAGAATTGATTTTAGGAACGATTGGTACAGAAAAATTGAAAAATTATCAGGATGATGAGATTATGTTTTTGTGCAAGAGTATTACATGGAGAGCTAGAAATTTACATGACAAATTAGAAGAGACAGCGAATGAACTAGGAGTAGAATTTGTAAAAGTGAGAATGTTGCAGAAACCATATAGAGTAGATTTTTGTGAGAAAGATAGAGAATCTGAACACATCAGGACGATTGACCCAAATAAAAGAATTAATTGTTTTGCTGAGAAAATGGGGTGATGTGGATAGATGGAGAAGTAGATGGATGAAAAAGAATGAGAAAGTAACAGATAAAGCATCTTTGGCTTTTGCAGTGACAGATAAGGAACCAATTGTAAGGAGTACCCGATGAGAGAAACTCCAGGAGGTAGTTATGTGCATGTTCCATGGTCTAGACAGGATATACTGTCATTTACAAATGATTTCCCAAAGTTGAGAGAGAAGCCAGTAGAATGGTACAGACAAGTGGAGAGATTTGTTAAAGTTTCAAAGGTGTTGTGGATAGACTTGGATGGATTGTTTGATATAGTAGTGCCAGCTGATTTGTGGACAGAATGTAAGATTACTATTGATTGGCCAACTGTAGAATATCCAAGGGATGCTAAAACAGGAGCGCCAGGACCAGAAGTGATGAGAAAGTACGATCAAGTAATTACCTTTTGAAGAATAAGATTCCACCAAAAGAAACGGATTGGGTAAAAATAGGCAGAACCACGCAGGAAAGTAAAGAATCAGTGCATGCTTACTATGAGAGACTGTTGTTAGTTTTCAAACAATATAATGGTTATGAGACACTAAATGAGAAGGATAGGAGTCATTTTGTATATAGATTTGTATATGGGTTGAAACCAGAGATAAGTGAGATGATTAAACAGCATATGATTTGTTGGCAGAATAGCACAGTCGATGAGGTTTTGAGATATGCTAAGTATTGCAGTGATGATATTGAGAGTAGACAGCGTAAATTGAAAGAGAAAGCCATGTGGGCACAGGTGAAAGTTGCAGAGAAGCAAGAAGCTCAATTAAGTAATACAGGTAATGAAGGACAGGTTAGATTTCGACCAAATATAGGCAAAGGAAAAGGACAAATGAGCATAGATGAGGCAAAGAAAAAGTGGCCATGCCACAACTGCAGAAAGCTAGGGCATTGGAGAAACGAGTGTAAATTTCCTCCTAAACTTAATACGGAAAATCAATCATTAAATTCACAGGTGCAGAGTGAGGTAGTTACTCCACAGAGTCAGGTGCCACAACCACCACTTCCCAAGAGTGTTAACCAACAGAAATTCAGTGCAGAAACAGGATTCTACGGAGGAGAGCAGGTAACACAGTTGCCGCGTGCAGCTGCCATTTCTCAATATTGGTTATGACAGGATGATGATGGGACGGATTAAAGCTTCTGACGGTGCCTAGGAGAGGGGGAAGAGTGCGTGCTTGGCGCAACTCTAGAGGTAGATCAAGCAGGTCCATTTGTGGATGGAGAAGTGAATGGTGCAAATGTAACATTCCTTGTGGACACTGGAGCTACCTGTTCTACTGTTAGGTAAGTGGAAATTCCAAACCTTCCTCTCTCAGGTGAACATATCCAAGTAGTTGGAGTATCGAATCAGCAAATTAAGACGCCTCTTACTAAATTAGTGGAGGTAAAGATTGGTCCATTTAGTGAAATGCACCGATTTGTGGTGTGTGATTGTAGTCCTGTGAACCTATTAGGACGCGATCTATTGTGCAAAATGAATTGCACTATCTATTGTACTCCAGATGGAATTGCATTTCAGACCCCAGATGAAGATGTATTGTATAAAATGACACTGGTAAATTTAGAACCAGAAGTAAATGATTTGTTTCCTGTATTTGATGCAGAGAAAATCCCAATTGAACTGAAAAAGACAGTGAAAGAGGAAGTGTGGGACTTTACAGGAGAAGATATAGGATTAATGAAAGAAGTAGATCCCGTTAAAATCTCCGTAAAAGAGGGAACGAGTCACCCAAATACGCCCCAGTATAAATTGACACCAGAAATAATTGAAGGAATAACGCCAGTAATAAATAAAATGGTTGAACAAGGGATTCTAAAAGAAATCATGAGCAGTCCATGTAATTCGCCAATAATGGGACTGAAAAAGCCAAACGGAACATATAGAATTGTACAGGATTTGAGGAAGGTAAACAAAATTGTAGTGCCTTGTTGCCCAATAGTACCGAACCCTGCTGTGATTCTATACCAGATTCCACGTGAAGCAGAATGGTACACAGTAATTGATTTATGTCATGCATTTTTCTCTATTCCATTGCATCCAGATAGCCAGCCATTATTTGCGTTCAGGTTTGGAGAGCGTATTTTGGCATGGTGCCGAATTCCTCAAGGGTACAGAGAAAGCCCCTCGATCTTTAATCAGATTCTAAAGAAATCCTTGGAAGATTTAAAAATGCCAGAAAAGTCAGTGATGGTTCAGTATATTGATGACCTACTGGTGGCATCAAAAACGAAGGAAGCATGTGTAAATGATACAATTGCTTTGCTGAATCATTTAGCCAAAAGAGGACATAAAGTGTCCCCATCAAAATTGCAGTTTTGTCAACAAGAAGTCCAATATTTAGGGCATAAAATTGAGAAAGGAGTGCGAAAGGTAACGACTGAGAGAATAAAGATGATTCAAGGAATGAGAGCTCCAATGACGCAAAGAGAGGTAAGAATGTTTCTGGGAATGGTTGGATATTGTCGACAATGGATAAGCGGTTTTTCGTTGATCGCCAAACCGTTGCAAAAACTTACAAAGAAGGATGTTAAAGATCCTTTTGAAATGAATGATGAGGAAATGAAAGCATTCAGAGAGCTGAAAAAGAAATTGTGTGAAGCTCCAGCATTGGGCATGCCTGATTATGAGAAAGACTTTGAGTTGTATTGCAGTGAAAGAGATGGATGTGCATTTTCAGTCTTGGTACAGAGACATGGCACCATGAAAAGACCCATTGCATATTTTTCAGCTGTTTTAGACCCTGTAGCGAAAGCGTTGCCTGGATGTTTGAAAGCAGTTGCTGCTACTTGTGTGAGTCTGGAACAGAGTGAAGGCATAGTGATGGGATATCCACTGAGAGTATATGTTCCCCATTCTGTGGAAATTCTTTTGACCAGAACGAAAACCCAATACATGACACATAGTCGGCTGACTAGGTATGAAAAAGTAATTTTGAGTGCAGATAATGTGACCATTGACAGATGTATGAATGTGAATCCTTCGACATCATTGCCAGATGAAGAGAGTGTGATTGAAATGGATGAAGTAGATCACGATTGTCTGAATGTGCTTGAATATTGTACAAAACCGAGACCAGATATACGAGATGAGCCCTTAAAGGAATCAGATTATATTCTGTTTGTGGATGGCTCATGTTTAAGAACAAATGATGGAGTTCTAAGTGCAGCGTATGCAGTTTGCACAGTAGCAACTGTAATGGAAGCATCTTGTCTGAAAGGGATACGGTCTGCCCAAGTCGCAGAACTAATAGCTCTGATTCAAGCCTGTAAGTTGGGAAGAAATGTACGGGTTACGATTGTGACAGATAGCCAATACGGTTTTGGAGTTGTGCACGACTTTGGTCAGATTTGGTCACAAAGAGGTTTCTTGACGTCTGCAGGAACGCCAATTAGAAATGGAGATTTTGTGAAAAAGTTGCTTGAGGCGATACAGCTGCCTAAACAGATTGCTGTTGTGAAGTGCAATGCCCATAAAAATGGGGAAGACTACATAACTGTCGGCAATAAGTATGCTGATGAGATTGCACAGTACTGTGCAAAGAATGTGGTCTCTTTGAACCGGAACCGAGAAAGAGAGCATATTTCTTGTCCTTTGCTTTTTACTAACCCTGTTGAGACATGGGATGAGGTGAGACAGTTACACGAAGCAGCAGATGATGAGGAAAAAGATACATGGATAAAAGCAGGATGTAGAAAACATGAGGAAAATGATGTTATGGGTTTACAGAGATGAAAGTCCAGTTATGCCTGATAGCATGATTTCTGACATGGCACGGATGTATCATGGACAAGCCCATATTGGGAGAGATTCAATGATCAGACTTTTTAGACAAACATGGTATAATCCAAAATTCAGAGCCATAGCTGAGAGTCTTTGTCAAAGATGTCTTATTTGTCAACAGTTAAATCCAGGAAGGAAGACAGTGAGTCTAGGAACAATAGGACGAGAAGGCGGTCCGTTCACTAGAATGCAAATGGATTTCATAGAAATGCCCCCGAGCAACAGACTAAGGTATGTCCTCGTAGTTGTCTGTTTGTTTTCCCGTTGGGTGGAAGCATACCCGACCAGAAGGAATGATGGAATCACGGTAGCAAAACTTATGCTGCGAGAATTCATTCCGAGGTATGGTTTTCCAGTCACGATTGAAACAGATAGAGGAACACATTTCCAAAACGAATTAATTAAACTGATTTGTGAAGCACTTAGTATTAAACAGAAACTGCATTGTGCATACAGACCAGAGGCTTCTGGAATAGTAGAGCAAGTGAATGGAACAATTAAGAACAGGTTAGGAAAAATGTGTCAAGCCACAGGACTCAAATGGCCAGATGCCTTGCCATTAGTTTTAATGACAATCAGAAGTATTCCGGAAAGGAAAACTGGACTCAGTCCCCATGAGATAATTATGGGACGAGCAATGAGACAAGCACATGTACCTGTCAACAAACTACTGACTATAACTGATGATCTGGTGCTGGATTATTGCAAAGGATTGGCTGATGTGGTGCGTTCTGTGTTTCATCAGGTTGGACCGGATGCTACTACTCTTGAAAGAAAACCAGCTCACGACTTAAATCCAGGAGATTGGGTCCGCATAAAAGTCCACAGAAGAAGAAACTGTTTGGTTCCTCGCTGGGACGAACCACGACAGGTGATAGTGTTGACAACCACTGCAGTCAAATGTGCAGGAGTAAAACACTGGGTGCATGCCAGTCACACCATCAGAGTTCCAGAACCTGAAGAATGACATGTGAGTCGACATCTGGAAGTGTTGGATAACAGTTCAGCATCAGAAGCGGAAGAAGAGACGAACAGGGTGCCAGAATCTGAAGATCGACCTGTAAGTCGACATCTGGAAGACCTAACTACAAGTGCAACGACAGAAGAAGTGGAGGAAATAGCTGAAGTTCCAGAACTTGAAGATCGACATGTGAGTCGACATCTGGAAATATCAGACACCAGTTCAGAATCTGATACAGATCATTCGGATTGTGAGGAAAATCTGAAAAGAAATTGGAAATTTGAAAGCATAAGAGAAGAAACTGAGCACGAAGATAGTAACAGTGAGCAACCAAGTACAAGTTGTGGTAAAAATCCTTCGGAGATAATATTAATAGATGAAGAAGGGAGAGTTTCAAACAGAAAGTTAGAAAAATCGGAAGATCCCCGAGGAGCAATAGGGACAGATAGTCAAACAAAAGAACAGGGAAATTTAGAAGCAGATAGAGAGATTGACACAAATTCGGAAGAACCTCGAGGAGGGACAGAAATAGGTGAACGAAGGAAGATTAGAAAAGAGCCACAAGTAGAGGAAGAAAATGAAATTATAAGATTCAAAATAAGAGACAATAAAGAGAAAACTGAAACAGAGTCTGAAGAAAGTGGAGAAGAAAGAAACCAAAAACTAGAGTCAAGAAAAAGAACTTGGAAAACAGAAAGAGAGGAAAAAGGAAGTGAGGCAAAAAGGCCAAGAAAAGGAGACAATTGGCCCAACGAAGTAAGAAAATTAAGATACAGGATCATAAGGTTAGATGGAAAAAGTGCTGAACAAGTGAATGAAATAACAAGTCAGAAGAGAGCAAGAAAAACAAGGTGGAAAACACTTGCAGAAAACGAAAAGAGTAAAGAAGGTAAATCCGAAGTATAGATCGCCTGAATGGTTGTACCTTGCTTTAACTGATATCAAAGAAGAAAAGAACACTCACGAGAACCCAGAACAAAGAAACCTAATGGGTGAAGGTGAAGTGCAACAAACTTGAAGAAATTTAAACGAATTTCTACCGGACTTGACAAAATACTGGATTTGACGAATTTCTACCGGAGTTGACAAAATACTGGATTTGACAAAGAAAGAATTCTGAAAAGAATTAAAAGAAAGTACCGAACGAAGACAAAAACATTGGAGTGCAGAGTGGCTAATAAGTCATTTCTGAGGTGTAGTGACACAATTTTCTTGTAAATAAATAAATAGGTTATAAAACAAAATGGAGGATACTAGAGATAGAAAATGTAGATGTGAGTTTTTAAGTAGATGGTGTAAGTTGTGCTTCTTTTGTACAGGATTATTAATGACAGTATGGGTGGTTTTAGCAATCACTATTCCAATTAGTTTAGCTGTAGAAGAAACGTCTAATCACACAGAGAAAGAAAAAGGAGCTGCAGAATTAGTGCAGAATTACATAAAGACAAATCAATAACAGATTTTTCAAAGAATGTTTTCACAAAATTATTATGAGTATGTAGAAACAATGGATGTAAGAGATTGCTATGTTTGTATGCAATTGCCTACGTCTGTAGCAGAGGGTGTGACTTATCATCACCTTCCTTTGACGTATGGAATAACATGCAAGTTTATTTTATAAAACAGGTAGATTAGAATATTATTACACTGACATAGATAAGATTTTTGCGAAAATTTCTGTAGTTCCCGAACTAAACAAAGTAAAAGAGGGAAAAACGTTTGGTGAATTTTTCATAGAAGAAAAGATTTTAACATTAGATGATATAGTTAAAAACAACCTTACCTGTGAGTTAAAGAAAGAAGAAAAGGTATTTTTAGAGATGGTTGAGGAAAGAAGAGCGAAATTTCAAAGAAAAGTGATAGAAGAGACAAAAACACCTCTTTGGGCGTTTGAGGAAGACAATCATGACAAGAAAAAGACAAATGCAGCTATGACTCTGGATTGGCCCCAACAGGGAAGGTTGTGCATTAGAAGAAATAGAACAAGATATGACAATTATTTTGTGGGTTCCAGTATTTGCCATGACAATTATCAAATTTTAGGCGGATGGGGATTCAAAGGGGGAAAAGATCCAATATTTCCAGGGATCTATTATGTTTGCGGTAATAGGGCTTATTACAGGTTGCCAGACCATGGGTCATGTTATTAGGCCTGGTCTTTCCAAAGATTTTTCATATGGATAGAAAAGAAAAAGGAACATACAAAATGATAAATACCTTTACACGTAGAAAAAGGGAAAGTTTTTCAGAAATAGTAGGTGATATTTTTGGTGCATTGATACCAGCAGTGGGAATATCTTTGAATGCATTTAAAATTCGGAAATTATCCACAGTGGTAGATCGTTTATCTACAGATACTGCTGGAGGGTTCTTGATGGTAAATACCGAGATGGTTGCCATGAGAGCTATGGTAATGCAAAATCGACTTGCCCTTGACATTCTTTTGGCAAAAGAGGGTGGAGTCTGTGGAATGCTGAAAGTCCAACATTGTTGCACTTACATTCCAGATAAAAGTGAAAATATACAAAAGTATATAAAGAATATTACAAGTTTGCACAAAGAACTTGTTCCACTGGAGGTTGAAAGTGCATTTGGAAAACTTGGTAAAGGGTTTTCTTCAGTAATAAATTGGTTTACTAGAATGAGTGGATTAATAATAGGGAAAGTGATAATAATAGCAACCATGATAATCATAATAATTTTAGTGCTGAAGCTTGTAATTACATGTATAAAGAAAAGAAGACGACAGAATAAAATAGAATAAAATAGAAAAAGAAAACATGATAAACAAGGAGAGAGAGAGAAATGGGTGAAATAGAGCTAGAAGAGATAAAAGAGAACATGTACAAGAAGACCAAGAGACAAGTTGAAAGGGATACAGTTGTGTAAACTAACAAAAGCAAACAGATAAAAGAAATATGCTGTCTGAGAGAATTGTATAACTTGGGTTTTGTGGTGATATTAAAAATCACCAAAGAGGGGAGTAGATGGAACAGGATAAATGAAAAATTTTAACTCTAATAATTTTCGTAAAATAATTTATAAACATGTTCGTTTAAGTAAATAACCAACAATGTATGTTACATGTGAAGGGTTAAAGGTAACACGCTATTTTGTGTGCAAATTAATCTACTTATAATTGTTGACGTGGCTAACATAAACGTAATATTTGCGTACTAATAGAATAATGAAATGCATGATTTGTGCTTTAAAAATAAAACGTGTAGTGGCAAAATAAAGCGATGGTAAGTAAGGGACGGCTTTATATGTTGCTTTTTGCTAGGTAATACCTAATTGGGGTACGTAGAATGATGGGAGGGAAACGAAAGGGTTTATATTCTTTATTTTAACAATATTTTGTTTATCTTTATAAATAGTGCGCTTAGGCCTGTTGAGCAGCGATATAAAATGGCCGCCATGAGCTAGAATACGCATGCGCGAGAGGAAATGTAGACAAGGAGAAAGGCCGGGAACAAGAATAATCACGTGATCGCTCCAAGAGCCTAGGATGAAAGCATGGTCAAGGCTATTGTGACCTTACTGAGTAAATGTGTGCCAAGATGGGTCAGCAAGAAGCGTGAGAAGTCGAAAAGAATAAATGGACAAAAGAACTGTTGAACCTAGAATGTATCGGAAAATGATACAAGTTGGACTGATCGAAGCGGATGCGTAATGTCACGAACGGTGGGAAACGATGCAAGTATGGACATTCCACAAAGAACTGGTTAGAACAAGGAAGTTTGATAAAAAGATGTATATGGACTCAAACGGACCAATTAGAGAGAATCACGCCATAAAGATGCAACATTTTTATTTAGTAAGCTAGAATTAGGGTATAAGAAGACCTACTCTTGGTGGGGAGGGGGGTTGATGCTGCTGGTTGCTGAGAGATGCTTTTTGCTGTTTTTGGCTGCTGTTAGCTGCGTAAGGAGTTGCTGCTGCTGATGCTGACGAGCTGATGCTGCTGCTATTTTATATTTTTTATTGAGTATAAGATGCTGCTTTTGGAGAACTTTTACTCCGGATAGATTTTCCATTTAGAACTATTAGACTTTTATTCTTAAAATACTGAAGAGGAAATGAACGAGAAGGCCTGTTTTTCCAGAACAGATAGATAGAGATTTTGGGAGTTCTTGCTGTGACAAACTTTATTTTTCCATCTAATAGGTATGCATTGCAATTTCAATTTATTCTTATAATGATGATAAATGTAATAATCTGAATAATAAACCTAAACTTATTCCTTGCTTCAAAACTTTATATAAACTTTATTACTCTTTAAACAAATGACTCAGTGGTTCTTTAGCTCAATGATTAATGAAAAATGTTAAAAGGTTATTGTGATTGAGCTGGTCTTAATCACCATCAACTGATTCCTACTAGTTGGTCCATCGACCAATGAGCGGAATACCTTAAAAGCAATGAGAAATATTATGTTGTGTTAAAAAGAGGTATCCCGTCTCCTTCCAGCGAATCGTTCTACTGTTTTTCTCCTAGGTTGATGACGGAGGAAATCCAGGGAATAAATGAGTGAGTGAATGCATATGCGGTGTTATGGGCCCCACCGTCATATGGATATAATCTGTGTATTGGAGGGATAGTTGTACCTGGATGACCGAGTCATATAGGAGAAGAATTTTTATTGTTAGCGCTGGATCATGGTCAACACATTAGAGCCAAACAGATTGGACAGTTCAATCGCCTAAACAATCTTATAATGAAAGGCAAAAGTCAACAGAGATGACCAGGTGGCTGCCCTTCATATCTCCACATAGGAAGCCCCCTGTATGTCAGCCCACAAGGTAGACATTGGTCTTGTAGATCTACCCTGAACACTCAAAGGAGAGACCTGACCTGATGCCTTGTAGGCCATAGAAATCAAAGACCAAACCCACTGACTCAAAGAGAAGTGGAAGGCTTCAATCACTTATGCACTGGGCCAAAATTCACAAACAGTGAATCGGAAAGTCGGATAGAAGCCATCCTATCCAAAACTATCAGAAGACCCCTCCAGGCATCCAGACAACGCATCCACGTTTCCTCTTCAGAGGAAGGAAACTCAAAAAGGGAGGGTAAAATCAACTCCTGGTCTTTATGAAACTGTGAATCTACCTTTGGATGAAAGGAGAAAAGAGGTTTCAATTTCACTCTGTAATCAAAAATCCGCCAAAAGGGATGCTTGAAAGATAAAGCATCAAGCTCACCCAAATGCCTACCTGAAGAAACTGCCAGTAAAAGGAACATTTTAAGGGACAACATCCTGATATCAATGGATTCCAGGGGTTCAAACGGAGGACCCATCAAAGCCTCCAAAACCAAAGATAGATCCCAAGAAGGGAAATGCTTCCTAAGAGAAGGAAGAACATTCTTCAATCCCTTGAACAGACGACCAACCAAACCCTCTGTATCTGATAAATTGTTCCAAGAATTTCTAAAATCCTTAATGGCTGCCTATTGAAGCCTAAGGGTGGCTACCTTTAAACCCAATGAAGCATCGTCTTGAAGAAACACCATCACATCAAGTAAATCAGAAGAAGGGTCCAAACCTTTATCCTGACATCACTTACTGAAGGAACGCCAGAGCCGTAAGTAAGATTTATTAGTAGACAAGTGCCTAGAAGCTTGCAGAGTCTGAGTCAAACTAGCCACCCCCACCCCCAGCCCCTATATGCACCAAGCCTAGCCTTTCAACCTCCACGCCACTAACCGCATCCTGGACAGAACATCCTGCTGCAATACTGGGAATAGCAGCGGGGAGGGATTCAAAGGTAACATCCACTCCTCCACTTGCTTCATCCCCACTAGAAGAGGATACCAAGAGGAGTGGGGCCAAGCTGGGGCAATCAGAATTACTGACACTCACTCCTTCCGCACCCTGAGAAGGAACCTGAGAATTTGTGGAAAGGGAGGGAAGGCATAAAGAAGACCCAGAGGCCACCTAAATGAGAGAGTGTCCACTGCCCAAGCCAGAAACTCTTTTAACCTTGAACAAAACTTCGGCACCTTGGCATTGAGAGAGCTTGCAAAAAGCTCTATCACCGTAGCTCTCCACTGATCTGTAATCTCTACAAACATCTACTCTTCGAGACAAAAATCCACTGATGATGGAATCTCCCTGCTGAAATTGTCTGCTAGAGTACCGTATACCCCCTCGATGTGGATCTCAGACACCGTCAACAGTCTGGACTCCACCCAATGAAGCAGCTTGCTTGCAATCTTTGCTATGGAAAAAGACGTGGCCCCGGTATGTTCACATAAGCCTTTGCTGTAATATTGTCTGTCCATATCAGATACCAAGAGAATGCCCTCGCAGATAATCAGACTGCTTCCAGTTCCCTCCAAATGATGATCTCCTGCTCTGAGATGGTGACAAAAAACCCAGATCTATTGTACCCCCATCCATGCCCCCCAACCCGACAGACTGGCATGTGTTGTGATAATTCTGGGAGTAGGAATGGAGAGAGGGATTCCTTTCAGGATATTCTCCAATTTCAGCCACCAATCCACGTTCCCCCTGATCTGAGAAGAGAGAGAATTCTAAAAGGACAGAGGTTGACAAATGGGAGGCCAATAAGCCAGGATGTGAGCCATCAGTTTGTATAAATGATAGCTGCCCAGGGAACCAGAAACACTATCTATCGCTGCCAAATCCTCCTGAACTTGCAGCCAAATAGCTGCCTCCTGAATGGGCTGGGCCAACAGAGACAAATTGTGGGCTCGAATTTTGGCTACTCTTACATCTGACAAGGTGACCAAATCGGTATAAAAACTAGCCCCAATAAATTGACAGTCTTGTTCTGGCGTAAGTTTGGGTTTTCCCTGATTTATAAGAAAACCATGCCCCTGTAAAAAGGAAAGAACCACCCCAGTGTGTTTGTGAGCCAAAAGCTTGGTGGGAGCGTGAACCAGCCAATCGTCAATCAGGGGTTTGTAAAGCACAGCTACTCACCCGCGAGGGTCTCAAGGCACTGGGGGGTGGTTCCTTTGAGTGCTGGGATCATCCGAAGAGCCAGGTCTTGAGGTCCTTCCTAAACTGGGGCAGTGTAGGGGTTTGCCGAGGTGGACGTCGTTCCAGGCCTTGGCTGCGAGGTAGGAGAAGGACTTTCCTCCCATTCTAGTCTTGTAGATATGTGGGATGGTGGCCAGAGAAAGGTCAGCTGATCGGAGGTGTCTCTTGGGTGGTGGAAGGAGAGGCGGTTGTTTAGGTATGCTGGTCCGATGTTGTGGAGGGCCTTGTAAGCGTGAGTGAGGAGCTTGAAGGTTATTCTTCTTACAATGGGGAGCCAGTGGAGATCACGGAGGTGTTGGGATGAAGGAAGATCCCTTGATGGTGAGACAATGCCACCAAGGGGGCCAGAACCTTTGCAAACACCCTTGGGGATGACTTCAGACCGAATGGCAATACTGCAAATTGAAAAATGAACTTTCCCTATTGCAAATCGGAGAAACCTTTGATGTGCTTTTCCCATAAGAACATGCAAGTAAGCGTCTTGAAGATCTATGAAAGTCATAAAGTCGTTGACGCTTATTAAGGGAATTATGGATTGTAAGGAGACCATCTTGAAATGAATTGTCCTGATCCAAACATTCACCCTTGTTAGATGCAGAACTGGCCTGAAATCTCTGAACACCTTCTGTGCCAGAAACAAAATTGAATATGTTCCTTCTCCCCGCTCGGCCATGGGTAGTGGTACTATTGCTGTCTTCATCAAAAGGGCCTGAACTCCTCCCAAAAGTACTTGTCTCCTTTCCGGTTTCTTGGGAATAGGAGTATGAATGGTGCCCCATTCGGGAGTCTGACTGGCAAAGTCTGTTAGATAGCTTTTCCTGACAATATTCAAGGCCTATTGATCTTTTGCATCCTTTACCCAGGCCTCCTGAAAAAACGAAAGTCTGCCTCCCACTGAAACAGAGGCCCCTGTTCTATGATTGTCAGGACTTCTGCTTTGAGGAGCCTTGCTGCCCTTTTGCTTGTGCTGAGGAAGATGGCTTCCTGGGCTGAAACTTCCTCCTCTGCTCTGAAAATGGCCTTGAATCCTTCCTGGGTGATCGAAATGAAGAGAAAGCCTGATCCCAGAAACATTGAGAGAAAGAGGGCTCCCCTTTGTGAGGCATAGCATGCTTCCGATCCTTGAGTGCCTTGCTCACCGAACATCAACTTGCCATCAAAAGGAATCTTTAGCAGAGTAGATTTCTTTGAGTAGTCTGCCTTCCAATCTCTCATCCACAAATTCCTTCTTGCCAACTTCAGGAGGCTGGCTTAGTATATGGTGCACACTTATCTAAGTAAAGCATCTTGCACTAATCCAGGCAACCCTTATGGTGATTTCTGTGGTCTTAGACAACCATAGAAAGCTCTCTAAATGGTAGCTGTGGAGAGCAGCCTCCAGGCTTATCCAGAAGGAGTGTTAAGCAGCTTGTTTTACCAGATCTAATCAAGTAGCGTAGGTTAAACGTAGAAGAACCACCCAGTGTATATATAAAAATAAGTCTTTTTATTACACAACACAAATACACAACAATACTTCAATTGCAAATAAGGTAAGTAGCACAAAATACAGTGGTCTCCAGGGGGAGACCAAACCATATATTTAAAAAATTGGAATGCCAACTGCAACCAAAGTCAGGACTTGGACCAGGAGACTCAGAGGAGCTGGGTACACAAGGAACCACCCAAGGTACGTACCCCCAAACCCCACGGAGGTTGTGTGCAGAGTGGAAAAACAGCTGCATACTCAATAGAAGTCAACGGGAAAGTCACCATTCCCAATGGACCCTGAAGAAACCCAGTGGAAGACAGAAGGTTGGAGAGTCATCCCACCCGTGGATACCCCAGGAACTAGGATACCTACACCAGGGAAGCCGGGTGCATAAATGCGAAGTGACGTCGGAAACCGCCGTAGGCCACAATGGAGGACTTCAGAAAAGATGTCTCTGCGAAAACTGAGCAGGAGTCCGGCGGAATCCAAGGGTGGATTCTTGAAGAGGAGAACATGCAAGCAGAGAGGACAGAGTCTATGCCACTCGGAAGTGACCATGAGGCATGGAAAAGCAATGACCACCGATGTCGGAAGGTTCAGGAGTGGTGACAGTGACCTTGTCCCTGCAGCTGTGAGAACCAGGCAATGCTGAGGAAGACCAGGAGCCGTGCACGAGCTGTCCCATGTCGGAAGTCGAAACCCCGGGGGTCGGTGTCCAGCGAGAGCACCAACAAGCCTTGGCAGCTGCAACAGGCGTGGAAAGCAAAGAAGGAGCAACTTTGGGACCAGCAAGGTCCAAGGGACTCACCATGATCAGGAGAGTCAGAGCAAGCCCCGAGCAAGCAGGGGAGCCCACTGAAGCAGGAGAAGACCCTTGAGAGGACCCACAGGCTGAAGGCACAGGAGTCGCAAGAGGACCTTGAGCAGCTCACCAAAGATGAGGGCTCACTGTGCAGAAGGTGCAGTGAAAATGCTTTTCTTGGCAGAAAGAGATGCTGGAGCTATTTGTAGCCTGAAGATCTCTGGAGTGCAGAGCCAACAAGCCTTGACAACAGCAAGTTGGTGCTGTGCACTGTGGTTCAGTCCCAGCGGTTCTGACGAGTGATACTGGCCTCAAAATTGCAGAGAGGACAGGTCAGGCCTCGAGGGAGTTGCAGAACTACCACCTGGGTTGCTTAGTCTTTTGATGTCCGTGGGAAGTAAGAAGGAGCAGCAGACCGGTCAGCTTCGTTGCAGTGCCTGCAGGTGCAGGAGAGTGACTCCTTCACTCCAAGGGAGATTACTTCGGGTGTCCTTGATGCCCACAGGTCTGTTGAAGATCCTTGAAGAAGCACAGATACAGACAATGTAGAAAACATGCAGAACAGCAAGACCAGGAGCAGCAGGAGTCTTCCTTGATGCAGTCTCGGTTCCAGGTGAAGTCCAAGTGTCCAGACGGTCGAAGAGTGACGTGGTTTCAGGCTTGAGTCTTGTCCCAAAATGCATCTGAGGACCCTCCCACAGGTCAGCCCTTTAATATCCTAGGAAAGGAGTTAGGTCAACTGAGGGGTCCCTCTCAGAGGATGGGCTGGACAGAGGGGAGGATAATCCCATGTCCTTTGTCCAGTTTCACGCCAGAGCGGGATCCAAGGGCTCCCTGAACTGGTTCAAATCGGGAGTATGCAAGGAGGGCACCAAATGTGCCCTTCAAAGTAGTCTGGTCGGGCTGGCAAGTGCCCGCACCCCAGCCCAATACTCTAAGTCCTGTCTGGGAGGTCGTCACACCTCCCTGTGACAGGAAACCAATTGTTCTACCTTCCCCTACTCTGGAGTACTGCAGGCTTACCAGAGGAGCCCCTCAGTGCATGGAATCATACCTCCAACACCAGGAACGGTGTATGGGTATGATTCCAACATGTTTGATACCAAACATGCCCAGGTTCGGCACAGCCACTATATAGTTAGCTGTCGCGTAATGATGGTTAGCCACTATATGTATTAAAATGGCTGGCCACACTTACAAAACCTGGAGAATCGACTCCGGGGTTTGTAGGGGTGTCCTGTTCATGCAGGGACACCTACACACTTCTTACCCAGCACCCTGCCTTCAGGATTGAAAGCCCTGCTTTAGGGGCGACTTATAGGTTCTAAGTGTAGTGACCTCAGATATAAGAAAACATATATCTGTGGTAAGTGTTGCTAGCACCAGCTTACACAGGCTGCAATGGCAGGCCTGTAATCACAGTTCAAGTGGTCTCTAATGGGTAGCACAATACATACTGCAGCCCATGGGAGACCCCTGGTGTACCTACCTATGCTGTAGTGTAGTTCCTATTTCCCTAATAGGCTCTGCGCATTGGAATAATATAACCTATAGGTTTGACATAGGGACATACCGACCTTAGTCCTATCGATTATATTAAACTTAATTACCTGTGCCAGTTAGCTCAGAGGCCACTAGAAACTCCATGAGAACAAGAAGGGAGTAGTTTCTGGCAACCGAAAAACATGACAACTTTGTTTCCCTTTAGAAGCGGAACATGTCTCAGAATCGTGGAAACAATAGATAACAGTTTCACTCATTCAATCGTGCATGCTTAGTTTCTGCAGAGTTACACAGAAAGGAAAGACGGGCGTTTCAATAAAAAGGGTTTTATTGAACAGTCTTGTTTCTCGTGTAAGAGATATGTGCTGTTATGATCACAAGACAGTATGCAAGATAAATAATGTACAGCGTAAGCAGTAGAAATAAATAATACTGCGCTAGCATTATCTTTTAGCATATATTCACGTACATAAATAACATGAGTTAAGAATGCGAGTACTCATACGATGCGTCTCTAAGCTAGTTCTACCCCAATGTACCTAACCTAGTATAGGTGTAGGGAAGAGTAGAAGTAGGTGGAGTATTCTCTAGTATGGTAGACTAAGAGTATGTTTAATCTAGTATGCAAAGTATGGTATGCCAAGAGTCCCTCTAGGTTCTAGTCAGCTCCATACCTTGAGAATGAGAGAGGTGGGAATCTCCTGCTGGATCTTGGAACTCTAACACCCCGCGAAGGGAGTCAGAACACTGGAAGCTGGATTCGTCTGCGTGCAGGAATGACAGCGTCTTCTCAGTGCGTCAGGCCGGGATACGGGCTCCTCTGAAGTCGAGGTCTCCTCTAACTTGCTTGGGCAAGGGAAGGTATATTTATACCTGGTAGGTGTCGAGGAATGTTAGCATTGACGTGAAGTAGGACAGAGGAATACGTCAGGAATGAACCCTTAAGGTATAACGGTTCATACATAATAGATGAGTTTGTGGAGAAATCAATAGTCCTGTGATAGGGGAACTCCCGAAGCTTAAGGGTCTGGTTTCTAAGAACTCGTTGTGACGTTAGGGTGGACGGATGTCGGTGACCATGCCTGTATTTGGAGTGCACGGTTAATGCCTAAATAAGGACAGGGATTCTATGCCTATATAAGGGCAAGGCGAATTGTGCCTATATAAGGACATGGAAAACCTATATACGGACCCCTAAAGCGGAATACAACACCCACTCCATCTTCGATTGAACTTCGATAATACTAAATGCTAAACATTTTAAATGCTAAACATAAAATTGAGTACCACATATCGCTAAAAACATTTCTAAAAGCATTTTAAAAGAAGCTCAAAACTGTTGAAATGTAATAGATACTGTACATTTAAGCATTGTTTTCATTCTAAGCATATAACAGAAGTGGAATGCAACGTGAATGAAACAGTAATATATACATATGATGATATGGTCGATAAGGTCTTACAATCAAAGCTATTGCATATCATGGAAGTAAATGAAATGTTAGACAAATAAGGTGACAATGTGTCCCTGGAAGTATTCAAAGAAGTCCGTTTTATAAGTCTAGTTCTACTGTAAGCAGATTGTTCATTTGCCATGTCATTTTAAAAATTTAAAAAGAAAAAAGTTCAATTCTGGGAAAAGTTCCAAGTTTGAAAAATATGAAGGCCAAATTTCATTGTTGCGCCGGTACACTGTGAGCCGAATCAAAGTCAGTGTAGGGGACTGGCGTAAACATTAGATTATCTATTTCCGTAGCCAAAATATCGTCGACCGAAGTTGGCGACATTTGGAACACCTCGTTCAGAAGGTTAATCGCACAGAGATGAGAAACATTGCCTTCAGCAGAAGATGCAATGTTCGCGTCCGTTGTTACCTGTGTGCCCGTTGATCCATCTCGTACCTCAGCAGCAGCCGGAAGCATCTGTGAGATCTCAATGAATGCCGCCATCAGGAATGGAAGCCTCTGGGGACAACACACAGCATGGGCCGTTATCAGGTCCAGCAGAGTATCGATATCCGTTGGCATGACTGATGGGAGTGTTAGACAGGTGTCTAGCACGCATTCTTCACCACAAAACAGGCAGCGTAGAACAGGTAAGAGGCAATCTTGCCAGATTGGTCTGAAGGACGGGAACCACGTAGACGAGGCATGCCCAAAAGCTGTACTATTCGCTCACGGCATTTCCATTCAAGGAGGACTCTCTCCACATCGCTCGGAGTGATGTTGGCGAAGAGGCTTGCCATAGCGTGGTAGGAGGAATAGAAACAGAATTCCTGCAACAAGTGCTAGAATTAACGGCACACCACCAAACACCGAATGTGCGAAGTTTGGGATGATTCCGAGGACAGCCTGGAAAGGTGCTAATAGTCCGGAACAGATGGTCTTAAATACATGTACAATTCCGCTTGTATCTGACATGTTAAAGATACGTCCTATCATTTCTACGAAATGTATAGGGCAGTTTGTATGAATTAAAGCTTGTATCTCAGCCGAAGTCCTTGCAACTTGTAGATCATAGGTTTCTTTGGCCGAGGTCAAAGGCACTGATTGTTGTATAAGCATGGCTTTCATTCTGCTTAAAGTATCAAATCGAATAAAAGAGACATTCAACGAAGGCCATAGAGGCGACTCCCTGACTGTGTCTATTGGGGCAAACAATACTTGCATACAGCAAGTGACCCTGGAGTTGACCGTTACTAGATATGGGATGCCTGGCAACATGCCACAGCAACTCAACATGAGGTAACTCCTATTAGAAAGTTGTCCAAACGTTGGATTAATCACAGCAGCTGGTGTACCCTGCTGGTGGCAGGACAAGCTTGCCACAGAACCATTACAAAAGAAATGTCTTGACAAATCAGTGAACCGCTTAGTGCATTTTCACAGTGTGTACCGCTTAGAAACACTTCACAATCCCCACTCCAACATCTATAGGTGTAAGGTAAATTCCAGGATGTCTTAATGTATTCTTTACCCAACCTTTCATATTTGCCTGCTTGCATCTGTTTAAGGCAATACTGAAACTGGAAAGTAGTCACAGGTAGACTAATTTTGCCATGAATGAGCCATTCTGTAGCTGGTTTTTCTGCCACTGTGAATGGTAATTTTTCAAGTTTTTCAATGCTCAGTACTGTATACTTTGCTCCCTTTGTGCCAGTTCGATCTGTTTATCAGTTAGATTGTATTCTGCAAACAGAGCCGACGTGTTGATAAAACGCCAAGGCACATAGCCCGCATGCAAAGATTGCAGCATCCAGCTTAATAACATAATAGAACGTAACTGAGACTGGCCTTGTTGTAACATGGCTAAATCTTGTTCCAGTATGTCGATAGCAGAGGATACAATACTGTCCAATGAATAAATTCTGGAGGACAAAGATGTTAACCCATTGTCGACCACAGAGAGAGTTTTCTCTAAATTAATACGATCAAGTTCACGTATTCGTTCTGCGGCCTCCATCTGTGACACCTTCCATGCTTCATTGTAAGCAGCATAAATGCCGGCATATATGAAACGTTTTGACGCAGTTTTCTTGGTCCAAGCAAGAATTCCCTAAGGTCTGCGTCTTCTTTAAGTAAAGATAAGTGTTGTTTCACATCCTTAAGTGTAGATTTTTGCAGCCAATCGAGGCATAATTTTCCTACACTGTATGTTGTTACTACCCCCGGATGCTGTCTGTGGACATATCGTGGGTCTGGCCTATGAATAGTAAACCCGTGTTTTATTCAGGAATCTCTCTTGACAGTTGTGTCTGTGGGCCAGATCAACCATTTTCTCCAATCAGGATTTGTTCTGTTGAGTTGTAGTATGGTGTCAACTGTAACTGCTGCCTGTGTATTGTTATCACTTGTAGGTGTTGGTACAGAAGGTGCTTTCATGTCTTTAATCTTGGCTAACCCAAGGCAAGACGTTTGTTGGACAGTGTCATTCAAAAACATTATTTGCTGAGGGACGATACAGGCTCTAAACAAAGCTTCTATCCCCTGCATTTGCCAATCTTTAGTACCCCAGACAGATTTTGTGTCTATTGCGTATTTCCATAAGTCGAAACCTTGTCTAGACAGTTGGGCAATAAATGCTGCAGAGTAAATCTGTTTTGTATTAGTTAACATAATTTTCAGTCCTGTTTTGTTTACATTTCTATAGTAAAATGTTTCTGGATCTGATATATTGTATCCTGAAAAATATGGAAACTTTTTAGCAAATGTTTTTGAACTACCTTTGGTGGTGTAGGACAATGCTCCCATTGGTTAAACATAAACACATTTCTAGGTGTTGCAGATTTATGCAAAAAATGATGACCATAGTGGTTATAGCAATACAGCTGTTCATAGTCTGATGAACCCTCTAAATATTCATTATTAGAAAATGCAGCAGATTTTTCTAGGTCAAACATCATATTATTTACAGTTTCAAAGTCCCAATCATCAGAAAAGGTACTGGATGAAACAAAATCACTTAGTGAAATCTTAAATAAATGTGGAATGTTCAAATGTTCCGTCGGGCCAAAAATATAAAAATCTGTCTTGTCCCACACTATACCATCCTGTATAGGAACAGCTGTGATGTTCACTGCAGACAAGTCTCTTGTTTCACGATGGGATGATTTGTGAGGTTTCAAAAGTAAATTCACTTCTTTTCTTTCAATGTCCAAATGGATGTATCTCCGATTTATAAGCACGCTCATAGTCATAACCAAAGCTAGCCAAAGCAGGAAGAAAAATATTCCAGAAATAACCCAAAGTTCAATCCATGGTGAAACTAGATAAGTCTTTTTCAAAAAAAGTAAAAAGTCTTGTACTTGCTGTTTAAAAGTTTTTGATGCTGGCGACGTCTCGGGCTCACTCGGATCCTCGGAAAACGTATCAAAGTTAATGAAGTAGCCAGAAGCAGTTCTGTCAATTGTTGGAATTGCATCAGGATTTGTAGAAATCGCTGGGACCAGTTGATCACTTGTTACATTGGTGTAGACCGGTGTATTTGGATGAACTGTTACTTGTGTTTCAAGAGGGATGAGTTCCATAGCATTGTTGCTCAGTCCTTCATCTGTTACTGCTGAGTTCTCGATGGTTATCAGTCTTTCAGTATGAACCTCTTGGATAGTAGCGAGAGGAGTGTGTCTGCTACTAGGTCGGAGTCCACGAGGCCTACTATTTAGTATTGGCCACATACTGTGGTTTGATGAGGTCTATGGACACAAATCTTTTCTCCTTTTTTCCAGCAAGGGGCGGCAGAAGTACTGTTCTCGTTCCGTGTACGGCTAGGACAGGTACTGGTTGTCTGTATGAAGGTCCAAATTCCTTCTGTCTGCAATCTTCTCTCTGACTAGATCCCCAACTTTTGGAATCCAGACAGGCCTTGCTGGGACCGCCGGTTTTTCCCCAGTGGTGGTTGGCTGCAGGAATGCGTTGCTTTGTTTCGATCTTAATTCATTTAAGTCCTGTAAAACAGCCAAACGATCTTGGATATCAAAGGGTTTATTTTCCACCACTGTGCCACTGCATTCCAGATCGTGCACCCACATTCTTGTCCCAAATAGGATCTCATATGGAGTGACCCCCCCCAGAGAACTTCTTGGCAAGTTGTTTAATGAGCGTTGGACCCCATAAAGATGTTTGACCCACCCATCACCTGAACCTAATACCCTAGCTGTTATAGACTGCTTAATGTCCCGGTTTTTCCTTTCCACAACAAAATTTCCCTCAGGATGAAATGGAGAGGAGTACCGCAATGCAACGCCCAGACTAGCCATGGCGTCTTTGTAAGCCCGAGAGCTAAACGCAGGGCCCTGGTCAGAATGTAGCGTGCCTATTGCGTATGTGCCGATAAAGACTCGCAAATCTTTATAACAGTTCGAGCGTCAGCCGAGCGCTGAGGCCATATCCATAGGAACCTTGATTTACTATTTGTGGGATTGCACTTGTCCATGAGGACGCCTGTGCATAGATAGTCTAATGCTGTCTAACAATGGTGTCTGTACTGGGCAGCTACATTCGTAGCATGGTGTCTGGTGGCTTTCTCGCTGTAATTTACAGTCTATGCAGTTATTGATGAATATGTGTATTTCTGTATTCATCCCAGGCCACCAGTACATCTCTTTTAATGTCAATATTGTTTTAGAGATCCCTTGATGTGACAGACCCTCCCCAAATGTGTTTCATAAATCAAAGCTGCTCTACGTTCCATGTTTGGAATTACCCTATCCCCCACTCCAGGGATTCGAGCAAAAGGAACGTTGTTCGCATCAATTACATATGAGTACTTGAGTGGAAACTTTTTTGGTAACGCTGCACCACTACCTTTGCTCGTAGCATTGACAGCCAACATTATCTCACTGTCTATTTTCGTTTTGAACGAGTGATCGCAGCTACAGAAGCCGTCTGAACAGCCCCCTTTGCGGCTTCGTCAGCCAATGAATTCCTGCAACGTGAACGCCATCACGTTGATGACTCAGTGTATGGATCACGTGAGCCTTTGGTAGTTCGCTTTTAACTGAACTACTTGTTCCCAAAGCGTTTTATGCTTTATTGTGCCACCTTTTGCATCTTTGAACCCATTTTCAAGCCAAGTTTGTAAATATTCATTATACAACTGCACACAGTAGAAAGAATCGCACACTATTAGTGTGGGGAATTCTCGATCTGTACTTTCAAGTGCCAGTTTGAATGCTTGTAGTTCAGGTCGCTGAGCTGTGCAATCTCCTAGAGATTGGGTTTTGTGACCATAGGTCTGAATTTGCCATCTCGCATGCGACCTTTAACGATTGCACACGCTGCACTGTAAGCTTGCTTACTCCCTGTTGCGGGTTGTGCGGATCCGTCAGTGTAAATTATGAATTCGTACTGATCAAGAGGCAGAATCTCAGTGGGCAGAGGACATTCATGTTCATATTGCAGGAACGCTTGTGTTTTTAGATCGGGATCAAAAACATATTCAACATCTGTTGCAGCAAGAGAATTAACCCATTGTATCCATCTAGGATGTAATGCTTTAGCATTTGGAATGCTTGCTTTTGTTACCGCCTCTAAGGCCGGTACTGGGGTTACGACAATAATGCGTTTCCATTGGGCTAGAGCTCTTTCTTTTGCTACAGCGGTTTGAACTGCTGTCAGAATTTTTTCTGTTGAAGTGAAGCACATTTCTGCTTGTGTATACAAGTGTGATTTGTATGCAATTGGTACTTTTTCACCCTCATTAAATGTTAAGTAGGTGAATCCGCATTGACCCGAAATTATTCGGATCACTAAGTTGCGTTGACTTACGCGTGTTTGTAAGTGATTTGTTGCTAACATGTTAGCCTGGAGTGAACGCAAGATTTCTGTGTGTTCTTGTGTCCGATTTTTGATTGAAAAATCAGGTTTGATTAGTGCGCAGAGAGGTTTAACCCTTTCTGCGTAATTTAGAATGTACGTTCTTCCAAAATTTAGGAAACCCAGGATGGATTGTAAATTTTTCAGCGTCTTTGGAGGTTGGAGCAGCGCACACTTTTCTAAAAAGTTAGCTGCCAAGCTCTTGCCTTCACTTGAAAGCTCATATCCTAGAAACAGGACATTGAGATGGGCAATTCTGGACTTTTTGAAGTTGAATTTGTAGCCCTCAGAGGCGAAACCCAGTATAATGGTGCTCACCCTGTTCAAGTGTTTGTCCAGGTCATCGTCTGTCAGATAGATGTCATCGACATATGACAATGCCTCATTATCATAAATTTGTAGTAACTCCGTTACTCTCGCTGAGAATAACCCCGGGCTGTTCTTGAACCCTTGCGGGAGTCGACAAAATTGACCCTGGGTCCCCATTATAGAGAAAGCTGTTAAGTACCTGCTTCCAAGTGCTATGTTTTGACAAAGGAAACCATTTGAGATGTCCAATGTGGTTTTATATTTTTACGCACAATGTTATTCATTAATGCTGTACTATGTGCATTTTGCACTGCAAATGTTTTAGAACAAGTGTTTAAGTGTCTGTAATCCAAAACTAGACGATAGGTGTTGTCTGGTTTGGAGACAGGAAACAAAGGATTGTTCATTGAAGAGGTGCATGTTTCAATCACCCCTTGGTATTCAAGTTGATCTAAGATCTCCCTGACCTGTTTTTTAGCTTCTTGCTTTATTGGGTACTGCCTTTGTGCAGTAGGTTAATTTTTCAGATGTATTTTATGGTGAGGTGAATCCTCATCCCATCCTACATGATTTTTGTATAATGCTGGGGCCTGGGCAACTGCCCATTTCCTGGCATAAGTATATTTTAGATGAATTGGAATATGGTTAGAGAAGGCAGGCATAATAATGTCCTCGCCATGTGGGCACTCCCTGACAAATTGTGGTGGCCAGTCTTTTTCTGCTAGAAGTACGTCATAGCCCCTTGAAAGTTTTTAAAAGTGCTTTCACCTGACTAGGTATGTTTCCCTCCATCCGGAGTGTTATTTCATATAACGTTTGTGGAGTACTAACCCTGGTGTCTACAGTCCCAACTGTAATGTACTCATTCAAGTCCACTATCTCCAGAAGTTCCTTCAGGTTCTGGTGAGCTATTGTGACTTCTGCTGCACTGTCCAGCATTGTCTGAGCCCATTCTCCGTTCTTGAGTTGTGTTCTCAGTATCCTCGGCATGTCGGACCTTCAGACCTGCTACCTTCTTCTTTGAGAATTGAGGTTTGGATTTACTTTTTCGGAACGTGTTTGTCGTCTTTTGATTTCACGCGTTCTTCTCTATGTTCTGACCGTTCTTTCCGATGTCTGTGACGAGATCTGAAAGGTACGAGAGGAACGTGTATCAGCATCTTGATACCTGTCAGGCTTTTTCAAATTATCCCTATTCCTGAGGTTATACCTCCTTTCAGAGGGCTCCTTTTGAGGAGACCTACCTCGGGATTGAGAACGTTTCTCTGAATTATTTTTATTAGTTTCCCACTTCTTTTTAGAAGATGTAGGAGTTTGTTTAATAGAGTCCTTCTCAGGACTTTCAGATAGTTTCGGCTTCACTGGTCTTCCACCCAAACTATCTCTGCCTAATTCTGCATATGATTGTTCTATTATTCTGGGTAGCTCAGTATGATGTTCTGTAACATCGAATTCCCTTAATCGTTGGCGGATCGCCACTGCTGCTGCCTCCCCTTTAATATTAGATAATATTATTGTTGAGACCTGGTCGAAATTTTTCAGTAATTTCATACCTAAATTCAGAGCAGGCTCTGCCCCGTATTAGTTTTGAATTTGTTTCAGGACATCTGATATTACTGCAATTGATGGAATACCATGTGTTTTAGTATAGATGGCAGCAAAGACTGAGCCCCAAGTGGTACAGTCTTCCAGTTGTGGTGTGATCCCCATCGGTAAACAGATGGTTAGGATTCTGTGTTTCTCATACGGGCTAGTATTTGGAAATACTGCTTCGATTTGAGTAATTTTTTAAGCTATCCAGAATGGAATTTGCTCACGTTTTGTGGGCATTTTACCCATGACTGCGTATAGAGTCTGTGGTGTAATTTTTAGTGTATTCCCCGGTTGAGGAGTTTGATTTGGAAGTGTCAATGGTGGTTGGACTGTGAAAGTCCGCATGACATATTGGACTAATTGTCTGTAAATTTTTATTAACTTTTGTAGTTGAATAAGTAATTCCTCATCTGACATTTCTTCAATGTCAGGATGAGGTGTGTAGCCGGCTAGAATCGGCCATGTTGCTCCTGGTCTACCTAGTGGACCGAGCCTGGTAATGTTTTTGTGATGTTTTAGGGCGCCTTTAAACCAGAGCTGATGCTCCTGGTATGTTAGTGGAATTTCAATATCCTCGAAAGGAATATATTCCTCTGGTGGATCATCTTCTTTGTAGAAGTGAAACAGTCTTGTTACTGAATTTGATTTCACTGTAACAAAGTTATGTGTAGGGAAGAGTAGAAGTAGGTGGAGTATTCTCTAGTATGGTAGACTAAGAGTATGTTTAATCTAGTATGCAAAGTATGGTATGCCAAGAGTCCCTCTAGGTTCTAGTCAGCTCCATACCTTGAGAATGAGAGAGGTGGGAATCTCCTGCTGGATCTTGGAACTCTAACACCCCGCGAAGGGAGTCAGAACACTGGAAGCTGGATTCGTCTGCGTGCAGGAATGACAGCGTCTTCTCAGTGAGTCAGGCCGGGATACGGGCACCTCTGAAGTCGAGGTCTCCTCTAACTTGCTTGGGCAAGGAAGGTATATTTATACCTGGTAGGTGTCGAGGAATGTTAGCATTGACGTGAAGTCGGACAGAGGAAGACGTCAGGAATGAACCCTTAAGGTATAATGGTTCATACATAATAGATGAGTTTGTGGAGAAATCAATAGTCCTGTGCTAGGGGAACTCCCGAAGCTTAAGGGTCTGGTTTCTAAGAACTCGTTGTGACGTTAGGGTGGACGGATGTCGGTGACCATGCCTGTATTTGGAGTGCACGGTTAATGCCTAAATAAGGACAGGGATTCTATGCCTATATAAGGGCAAGGCGAATTGTACCTATATAAGGACATGATTCAGGAAAACCTATATACGGACCCCTAAAGCGGAATACAGCAATGCCCTGGGTACCTCAGTACCATATACTAGGGACTTATAGGGGTACACCAGTAGCCAATTGTGGAATAACAGAAGTACTTACCATAATCAAATTTAGGGAAGAAGCACAGTGACTGGCGTCCTGATTAGCAGGATCCCAGTCAGACTAGTCAAAAACACACTGATACCAGGCAAAATGTGGGGGCAACCATGCTAGAAGGATCCTACCTTCCTACACCAACCATCGAACCTTTTTCTATGGCCGAAGCTTTCAAGATATCTGAGGAAAAGTCTGACAAAAACTTTGCCTCTTGGTCCATATTCACTAGCAATTCTGAACAGTCTTTTCCTGAATTGCTGTGCCAACTTTTCAAAGTCTGAGACAAGAGACGTAAGCAGAATAAATACATCTTTAAGAGTCCAATTCTCTGCAGAACAGGGTTTCTTAAGTGCCCCTACCACCCTCTTATCTGTAGCATCGGAAGGAGAACAATCTTCAGGGATTACGGCCGTTCTATCAAACCAGAGTTGCCAGAATGGCATCCACTTTAACATTATGCGGAAGATAGTCCTCTCCTTCTTCTAGCAAATAAAGCTTCTGCAAAAATCCGGGAACCGAGGAGCGGTCCAGATCATGCCATTCTTCAGTAATCAAGTCTTTAATTCTGCCCTGAAAAGACATTGCAAAAACTAGAGGCTTGATATATTGAGCAAAAAGGCAGTCTGCTGTTTACTTAGTTGGTAAAGGAGAAAAACCCAAATTCTTCTGAATGTGCTAAAGAATATCTGGAATCTCCTCTCTATGCACATATTTCCCCTTAGAGGTGGATGGGAGGTCAGTCTGCGAAGCTGAAGAATCCACAGAGGGAGAAACCACAAATCCCCCAGCATGATGTTTGCCTTTGGGCTTTGCTCTTTCATCCAAATCCCTGGCCACTGCTGCCTTAATCATAGCTTGGACTTCAGCTGCTGAGACCAGGACAGAATGGTCAGCAGAATCGCCATACCTGCTTCTCCGAGTTGGAATTGGCTCATCCTCTTCTGTAGAAGACAACACATGCCTCCTCTTCGATGCTCTCTTCCCCACCATTATCACATATACTGGCAAGGAACAAACTGCCCCCTCTATATAGGAAGAAAAATCCCCTAGGAACTGTTAGAAATGGGGGTCTCTAGTTAACAATGGTTTGCACCATTGTCCAAGTAGGGACCCTTCTTCCTAGTCAGGGTAAGGGGGATACACTTTTAAAATAACCTCTGCTCACCCCCTGTGTAGCTTGGCACAAGCAGACAGGCTTATCTCAGAGGAAGTGTGTAAAACATTTGTGCATGCATACAGTAACACAGTGAAAACAACACAAATAGACACCACACCAGTTTAGAAAAATAAGCAAAACTTTATCTAAACCAACAAGACCAAATACGACAAAAATCCAACATACAATACTGTAAAACTAGTTACTTTGCAAGATAATCTTTAAAATGCAAAAATAGCTGCAAAACACTGTTCTTCTAGTCGGTAGCTCCGTCCGGGGCTACCGTGATGCTGAAAACGACAGAGTCTAACAATTCCAGCCGGCTGGGTCCGTGCAGGTCAGCTAAAGAGTCGGCAGACTCGAAAACAGAACCTTTCTCGTAGTGGCCGACACATACAGTTCCTCTCCTTGTCAGAAACAGCTACTGCAGGCCAACCGCAGACAGCACACAGCAAAGGGGCAGTATTCCTTCTCATCCAGTTTCTTCCAGCGCTCCTCCTTGGCAGAGGTTCCTCTTGAAGTCCAAAAGTGATCTTAAAGTCTGGGGTCTGGGCCTCACTTTTTATAGTACAAAATGCTTTGTACTCTGGAGGCAGAGAAGCTCTTTGCCCAGCCAAAACCAGTTCTGTCTTCTCTGGTGCAGCTGCCTGGCAGGAGATGGAGACAGCATTGTCCAAGGCAGACCAGGCCCATTCAGGTGTGAAAGAAATCTCCTCCTCCTACTCTGAATGCAGCCCAGGTCTATTCAGCAAAGCCCTGGCTCACCCTGGAAAGGCAGGACACACCTCAACCCCCCAAGTGGCTGTCTGAACCGAATGCACATCCCCAGCCCGTCACTACAAAGCCAGACAGTCAATCCACAAATAAGCAGAGGCACACAGGATGGCTAAGCAAGACAATACCTACTTGCTAACCGGGTTATTTTCAAACACAGAATGTAAAAATCATCTTTCCTAAAAGATGCATCTTTAGATTCTGAGTTCAGGCATACTAAACTTTATTTCCCTATCAGGTCCCAATGGGAAGTTAGAGTTATAAGATGTTATGAATCAACTCCCATTCTGTCCTATGGGACAGATAGCTTTTCAATAGTGAAAATAAAATTAGCTGTATTTCACTATCAGGACATACCACACACATCAGGACATGTCCTATATTTCACATACACTGCACCCTGCCCACAGGGGTACCTTGGGCCTACCTAAGGGGTGACTCACATGTAAGAAAAGGGAAGGTTAGGGATTGGCAAGTGGGTGCGCTTGCAAGTCCATATGGCAGTACTAGACTGCACACAGACTCCAGTGGCAGGTCTGAGTTACCTTTGAAAGGCTGCTTGTGTGGGTGGCACAATCAGTGCTGCAGCCCACTAGCATCATTTGGTTTACAGGCCCTGGGCACACACAGTGCACTGTAGTAGGGGTTAATAGTAAACCAAATAAGCCAATTATGGAAACACTAATCCATGACAACAATTTACAGAGGGAGAACTTGCACTTTGGCACTGAACAGCAGTGGTAAAGTGCCCAAAGCATCTAGACCAGCAAAAACGAAGTCTAACACACTGCAAAAACACAGGAGGCAAAGGCAAAAAATACAGGGGAAACCCACGCCAATGATGCCAGGTCTAACAGGAACCAATCCCAAAAGACTTTCAAATTACATAATTGCCAGATGAACAATAAAAATGTCTGTACCCAACTCAACCATTAACAAAGCTAGGACACATCAGTAACTTTTAGAAAAATCTAAAAACTACCACATGCGAAGTACTAATTGTGAGTGTCAGAACCTGCAAACAGAGAAGCCTTGCCTTCCTCCGAGCGCTGCCAGTTCACATTCTGGCTGTCACCCGGTAGTACAGCCCCAGCCAACGCGAGCCAACAAACACCTTCTTTCAGGCTTGCTCCGAACACAATGGCGAGGACTGCACCGTGGCTCCCCCTGCAGCAGCACATTTTGGCAAGCAAGCTGATCGGGCCGGCTCCGCAGTCTCCACAGTGTCCGATCAGCAATACAAATAAAATCTCAATTCCAAGTTAAGTACTTTCTCTGAACACGCCTCCGAAACTCCAATGAATTTTCAAGAAACAGCTGCAGCACCGCAAGTTTTCCTCAATATAGTAATGAAGGAAAGGGAGGGAGGGGGGTGATGAGGTAATTAAGAATTTTTAGTAGAATGAATGAATGAATGAATGAATGTGATTTGTAAAGCGCAAACTAATGCCCGAAGGGCGTCTTGGCGCTATAGAAGGCGGGCAAAGGTACAGAGCTGTCAGAGAAGAAAATTTCTAACAGATGGTCTTGTGCCTCCTAGTTCTGTGAAAAGATCCAGGTCTTTAAGGCCTTTCTTAAAGCAAGTAGGGAGGAAGCAGCTTTTAGAGTCAGTGGTAGGCTATTCCAGAGCACAGCTGTTTTCCTGAAAAAGCTCTTCCCACCCCAGATTGTCAGTGTACCTGAAAATTACTGTTACCTTTTAGTGTACCAGATGTAGAATTCGGTGATAAATTTTGTTGAACACTGGAACTTCACGACTAATATCGGTGCAGGGGCTCTGACTGCTCCTATGTCAGGGACTCTTGAGAAAGCCAGTTGTAAGCGTAGCACGTTATGGTGTAATGATTCTGTTGCAAAACTTCCTCCACTTTGAGGGGGCAATGAGATTCTGTCTGGTAGAGCTGGCATCCTTGGCATGGTTTCTACTGTCTTTTTGCCTCTACCTCCTGTATTTTTGACTGTGTGCTGGACTTCGCATTTGCCGATTTAGGTATTCTGGGCACTTTGCACTGCTGATCAGTGCCTAAGTGCAAGTGCTTCCTGTGTAAACTGTGATTACGATTGGTTATCCATGATTGGCATATCTGATTTACTGGTAAGTCCCTAGTAAAGTGCACTGTGTGTGCCCAGGGCCTGTAAATCAAATGCTACTAGTGGGCCTGATGCACTTATTGTGCCAGCTGCACAAGTAGCTTTTCAGATGTGTCTCAGACCTGCCACTGCAGTGTCTGCACGTGCAGGTTTTAACTGCCATTTCAACCTGGCAAGTGCATCCACTTGCCAGGTCCTAACCTTCCCTTTTCTTACATGTAAGTCACCCTTAAGTTAGGCCCAAGGTACCCCGATGGGCAGGGTGCAGTGTATGTGAAAGGTAGGACATGTAATGGTGAATTTTAGATGTCCTGATATTGAAATACTGTATATTTTGTTTCTCACTATTGCAAGGACTAGCTCTCCCATAGGCTATCATTGGAGCTGCCTTGTAACAGTTTAAAAGTATAACTTTCAGTTGGGAACAGCTAGAGATTTGGAGTTTAGACTCTCTGAACTCCAAATTTAATCACACAACTTTTAGTAAAGGTGGTTTTTAAATTGTGTGCTTGAAAACACCACTTTTAGAAAGTGGGCATTTTCTTGTTTAACCATTCTTTGTGCCTCTGCCTGCTTGTGGATTCACTGTCTGGTTTTAGACTGACAGGGGCTGTTTGTGCATTCACTGCAGACACTCACACAAAGGGAGCTGAGGTGTGCCCAACATTTGCTGATGGGCCATTCTGAGCTAGAGTGGTGGGAGGAGTTGTCACAAGCACCTGATTAGGCTGTGGCTGCTCTGCACAATGCTGTCTCCACCTCCTGTAGTGAAACTGAACCAGGCAGGACAGAACTGGTTTTACTGAGCAGAAGAGACTTTCTGAACAAGGACTTCAAAGGTTAAAAGGGGTATAAGCATTAGACCTAAAACCCCAAAATGTTAGATTGCTTCTGGACTAAGAGGACTCTGCCAAGAAGAAGAGCCAGAGAGCTGCTAGGAGGTGTACTGCCCCCTTTGCTGTGTGTTGCTTGCTGGGTGGACCTGCAGTTGCTGCTGCTGTCTGTGGGCAGTGGAAAGGACAGAATGTTTGCCCTGATATGGTACCCTGCTTAAGAAGATCTCCAGAGGCTTGATGTAGAGCTTGCCTCCTGTTAAGAAGTCTCAGGGAAACAAAGACTTAACCCACAGCTTCCTTGAACTCCACTGCTGGGAGTTCTGACCTGCCTTGTGGTGTCAAATCTAGTTCTGATCCCTTGGAGGTTGTTTCTGCTGTAAAGAACCATATTGGAATTGATGCCTCACTTCCCTGTACAGTCCGGATTCGACGCATCACTTCTCCTGCCTGCAGCAGAACTGTCACCTCCCAAGGATTCAGGAACTGATGCATCACTGTGTTTTCTGATGCTTCCCACCTCTGCTGCTGTTTGTCTTGTGGATTTTGATGCATTTGAGCTATTTTGTGTAAAAATCAATCATCCATAGTTTTCTATGGACAGAATTGATTGCTTGAAACCTTTTAAGTCATACTTTGAGTTGTGTATGTTGGATTTTTGTTGTTTTGGTCTTGTTTGTTTTTGTTAAAGATACGTTATTTTTCTAAACTGGTGTGGTGTTTATTTGCAGTGTATTTCACTGTGTTGCTGTGTGTGTTATGTACAAATGCTTTACACATTGCCTCTGAGATAAGCCTATCTGTTCGTGCCAAGCTACCAAAGGGGTGAGCAAGGGTTATATTAGCTCTGTAATCTCCTTACCCTGACTAGAAGGAAGGGTCCCTTCTTGGACATGGTGCATACCACTGCCAACTAGAGACCCCCATTTCTTACACTGTCTGAAACACCTCTGCGCAAAAACAAGAGATTATTGAGCAGAGCCTACTGTGCATGTTCAGCAAACCTGGTTGTTGGACCAAGTCCTGTTGCTGTACTTGTGGAAGATTCAAACACAATTGTGGCGTAATGGGTTGTGTTATTTTGTGAATATTTGTTAGGCACATATCATGCATTTTCATGGCCTTTTAATGTCTGTGAGCCTGTAATTCTTTAGGTTGTTCCTCATAAGATATTGCATGACGACCTTTGTCATATATTACTGCTGTATCTTAACCATAAGGGTGCAGTTCTGTATTGAAGGCCATAGTCGCCCCTACTAGGTTCCTGGACCTATCAAGGTCATACAAGGGACAAGTCTATACCACCAAAAGGTGGCATGCTTCATCATTGGGCTGGGCTCCTCTTTGGGCTGCAATGCCCAATGGGCCTCTCAAGAGGGCTGTTTGCTGGAGAGCTCATATTTTGCCTCATGGTCTACAGTAATCAGACCTATGTCCTCCAAAAGTATATGCGAGGAGGGGAATTTATGTGAGATGTAGACTGACATGATATGGGATGGTTAAAATTAATTAAAAGGTTCCCCTAGCAGAATAGTTTATTATTAGGGCCTTTGTTAAAGGTTAAAAGGCAATTTAGAATTCCTTAGGATGATAATGCTTCCTGAATTCCTAAACATCTGGTCTATTTGTTTCATACCTTCTTTGTCTTAAAAGGGATAATTGGCCATTCGTCAGGTCCTACATGAAAACCTAATCGCTTTTATTTGGTCCCCTAATTGGTTAATTATTTATTCCCACCTAAAGTGATCTGCAACAAGTGTCAGAATTGAAAGAGTACAGATCTTTTGCAACTTACATCCCTATTTCAGATGTGTTGACCAAAAGCGGCATATGATCCAATTCCCAAAGTAATCTGGCCTTTCAGGACTGGTGGGATCCATACTACCTGGTTGTCATTTACCTCATCCATAGCTGATATATTGAGCCTCCTTGTCTCCCCGGTCCTGGAGCTAATTCATTGCTATGATGTGGCAACAGTTGATAACAAAACTCGTTACCCACTGGTGTTACATCATAAATGCCTTTGAGGCCAATCTAACAGGAATTTCTGAGAGCCTGTCAGGGCAGTGCTGCTATCAGCTGTTACTCAAACAGAAAGCACAGCTGCAGGAGGGGGCAGGAAGGCAGGGAATGAGATGGGTGTTGGATAAGGATCAGGCCTGGGCGTAGTTGGCTAAATTTTGCTACGCGGAACTGCGCGAAGTGACAAAAAAACTCAGCGGAGTTCCGCAAGTGGCGGAGTGCAGTGCGAACTGACGTTCACGCTGATCTTCCTGCGACTCGGGTAGAATTTCTACCTGAGCAGCAGCTCACACTCGCCAACCTACCGTTCACGAGCACGAACAGGGAAAAAACTCCGCTGCACTACGCGGAGCTGAGTTTTCTGCACTCTGCGAGCTCTGCGGAGTGCAGAGAACTCCACAAACTCCGAGAACGGAGCGGAGTTCACTGCTCAGGCCTAATAAGGATCGCAGGTAAGGTATTTTTTTCACATGTTGGACAAGGAAGAGAGGCCATATTATGAATGGCTTGCCCATGACTCTTGCTTTAGGCTAGCAGTTATAAGCAGCGGCAGATGATTTTCGGGGCCATACATAACATAAAATTATAGAAGGTAACTTCGCTTTCATTGTCTATTTGATGTCACTCAGAACTCCATGGTGAAAAACATCCCGTAACGCTCAGTTACTCATCAATAATTCTATATATTTATGACAGCCATGTGAAAAATTTGGTAATAAATCAATGTGGGTGCTAGACTTTGGAAGATAATTATCTTCAGCTGTAAACAAAATCTTGCATACTTAGGTGAGCTGGGTACTAGTTTAAGTGATCAGCTTGTTTTCGTGTTAATATTTTTTTCTATATTTTTGGTGCAGGATAATACAGAATGAAGTTTATCACTACTAAATATATATGAGTGTGTGTGTGTGTGTGTATATATATATATATATATATATATATATATATATATATATATATATATATATATATATATATATATATATATATATGTGTGCCTAAACATGCAGTCACACATTAACACGCTGGCTAAAAGTGCAAGATTTCACCTGAGCTACATTAAGAAATTGAAGCCCATCATCGAAACGGCGGACCTCAAAATGGCAGTTCAAGCATTAGTAATCTCGAGGATCGAATACGGATGCACAACACTTTCTGGGCTCCCCAAAATTGCAACAGCACCTCTAAAAGCCTGCCTCGACACAGCAACAAGGCTCATAACAGGGTCAAAAAAAATTCGACCACATCTCTCCTCACCTGAAAGCACTGAACTGGCTACCTTATGAAGCCAGAATTCAGCTCAAACTGGCGTGCATAACACACAAAACTCTACACTTCAAGTCACCAAGATACCTAGCGCAGAAATTGGTGATTTCTGGGGGAAACAGACAATCAAGGAGCGCCAGAGACCTAGTGCTGAAACCACTGATTTTACGCAAAAAAAAAAAACTTGCAACAGAGCGTTCTCAGGTGCTGCACCGAGAATATGGAACTCGCTACCTCCAGACATCAGAAGGCTACCCAACCACGCAAGATTCAAGAAATAAACCAAGATCTTCTTAATGAGTAAATTCCTACCGTAAACATTACAGAGCATCCACACATGGCTCGCCCAAATACTCTGGCTCAAAAACACGAGTTTAAAAAAAAAAAAAAAATTTTTAAGAGCTAATGTCGTTTGTCCATTACAGGGTCTTGCTTCCCTTGAGGACATGGTCCCTCTAGTCTTACAGCCTGCGAACGTACTATAACAGTTATCAAAAGAAACTGATGTGCCAACTTTGAACTGGACTGGAATATATTAAATGCTATACAGAACTCTGTACCGGAAAAGTTACCATGTCCTGAACTGTGAAGCGCTCTGATACCCTACGGGGTCAAGTTCGCGCTATACAAAACACTGAAAAAATAAATAAATATATATATATATATATATATACACATATATATATATGTGTGTGTATGTATGTATATATGTTCCACAATGTGATTCAGATTTGCAGCGAGCACAACAGCGGGTGCAGACGTAGGGGCCAAATCCAAGCCCCGAATTCAATTTTGAAACAAAGAAATGCCGCACTCTGGAATCCGATATTTCAAGTTTAATTACACTTGTAACGCTCAACCAACGCGCTTCAGCCTCGCAGGGCCTTTATCACGGTTAGTGAGTCTTTTTTCCAATGCCCTATTTATGCATACCACTTATGCCTTTAATGTAGCATTGTGGGTAATGTAGTGCCACTCATCTTTGCAATTATTTACAAACACTGGAAATGTTGACTGTTGGTGGTTAGTACGTTCGGCAGTCAGTTAATTCAACCAAGATCACAATCAGTATAGTACTGTGTCCCCTGAGAGTCAATAGTTTCTTGTTAAGTTGCTGCTAGGTTTTCTAATAGACCCATATTGTATTTAGTATTCATTAGATTTAATGAATCATTGTCCATTGTTTAAAATAGTTTCCTGTTTATTTTTCAGTTGTCTATTGCCTTTGCGGTTGAGGCATAGTACCCGTATTTCCCTTCATAGACAAGGGTTTCCATTCTCATCGTTCGTGCTAATTAACACGTTCATTTTCTTTCATTGTCTACAATTTTCAGATGGAAACATATCTTGCTCATTTGTGTCCATGTACAATTGTTGTAGTTTCCATTTCTATTCAATCCAGATGTACATATAATTCTTCATCATTATTAATTCCTGACAGCACCTTTGTTCTCAATCTTATTATAGAGCACGAATCCATCTGTCGAAGTTTTTTTATCCTATCTCCACCACGTTCTGATGCGGTCACTGCATGAATGGCAAAAAAGTTGCAGTTGCTGTTTTGGCATTGTGCCATTTGTTTAGCTGTTGCATATGTCAAATCCTTGTTTTTCAAGGCCCTAATGTGTTCCATGATTCTTTTTTTCAACATACAAATTGTGCTCCCTATGTATTGCAACCCACAATTGCATTTGATGATGTATATCACAAATTTAGTTGTGCAGGTGATTTTCTGGTTGATTTCTATCGTTTTACCCTCATGATCTTGAAAATTTCTCTGATTTGTCCCTATTTTGCAGGCTTTGCACGTGTTGCATTTTACAAAGCCTCTTTGTTGTTCCCAGAGCCAGTTTGATTTAGGACTGTCTCTGCAGTTACTCTTCACTAGTAGGTCTTTTAACGATTTTGTTTTCCTATATGTCACCAATGGCCTGGATCAGAGTAGTGAGACAATATCTGGATCATTCGCAATCAGATGCCAATATTTTTGTATCTTATTCACAATTTGACCACTCTCTTTACTGTAGGTCATAATGAATCTTGGAGTCTCATGATTTTCCTTTTTGATGGTGCTATATCCCTTTTGGGAATTAAGGTTTGTTCTTGAGATTTTTTCCGAATTTTTTTCTTTACTTCTCTTCAGTGTTATGTCTTTCTAGCCTCTCAGTCTCAATCTGGAAGATGTGTCAATGATTTTCTCTTCTGCATCTTTCTCCTTTGAGCAATTGTGCTTCATCCTTACGAATTCTCCATAAGGGATACTTTTCAATAATGATCTAGGATGAAAGCTGGTGCCGTGCAAAATGGTATTTGTCGCAGTTTCCTTCCTGAACAGCGTTGAATGAATTTGGTCGTCCTCTATATATATATCCATGTATCTAGAAAGGCAATCTCTTTGTTGCTGGTTGTACATGTGAAGGAGAGGCCCATATTGTTTTGATTACATTTTTGGAAATATGTCTTGAACTCTTCTTCTGTCCCATTCCATATTATAAAAAGGTCGTCGATGTATCGGACCCAAAGAATTACCTTTCCCAGTTCCATCTGATTTTCTGGGTCCCATGCTATTGTCTTCTCCCAACATCCCATAGTGCTATTGTCGTAGTTGGGTGAAAAAGAAATGCCCATTGCGGTCCCACATTGCTGTTTGAATAATTCACAATTGAAAAGAAAAACATTATTTGTCAAACATGTTTATATCATTGACAACAGCATTTGTGTATGTTCCAATTCCGATATTCGTCTCTGCCTCAAAAAGTATTTACAAGCTTCTAGACCAGTTTCATGTTGGAATAATGTATATAGAGAGACTGCATCTATCGTCGCTAATAATTAGTTTATGTTCCAACAAATCCCTGTTAGTGTCCTCAAAAAAGTCCCCTGTGTCTCTAATTTATGAGCTTAGGCTTTTAGGCTTTGTGCTATTGGTGCCAAGTACTGATCAACATATTTTGACATATTTTCATACAACGAGTCGCATGAGGACACTATCAGCCAGGAGGATTCACCAAGGCCTTACGAATTTTGGGTAAAAATATATTATTGGAATCATTGGAAAGTCTTTCGTAAGGAATTGAAATTTATCATCATTTAATAGATTTGCTTTATACCAATTCTGTAATTTCTGTTTTAGGTCCAATGTCATTTCATTAATTGGATTATTTTGGAGTTTGCAATACTTGGTGGTGTCATTCAATTGCCTCTGTGCGTCATTCATATAGTCTTTTATGTCCATCACTACTGTATTTCCACCCTTGTCCGTGGGTTTTATTATTATATCTTGATTTTCTATTCGTTTTTTCAAGGCCCTTCGTTCACCACATCTTAAGTATTCTTTTTTATTTTGATGTCTTGTTCTTGCCATTTTTTCAAGTTCCTTTATTATTGCTTCTGCAAAGAGATCAAATTTGTTGCCGGGTGTTAGGGATGGACAATATTTTGACTTCTTTTTCAACCCACTCGCTGTATGTTTGTCAGTCTCTATTGCTAGTTCTCGCAGAAGTTGTTCTTCTGTCATGTCATCTTCACTCAAATTGAACATTAAGTTAAACATGTATTTTAGGTCCGGTATTTGATCAGTACTCAAAATTGTTTCATCTTGATTTAATGCCTCATCATTTTGTTCCAATGTCATCGCATTTTGATTGGCGTGTGTTTTTTGTCAATTTTTTATTTTCCTTATGTATTTATAAAAATCAATTCTTGTCTGAGTGTCGTCATAGTGACTCTCCGGACAAAAGGAAAGACCCTTGTTGAGTAATGCTGTTTCGTCATTTGTAAATGTGTGTTGGGACAGGTTTACAATTAAATTTGTATTCTCTATTTTCTCTTGTTCAAATTGCGTAGTGGGTATTGTTTTCTTTCGTTTGGACCGTCTTGTTTTTCTTATGCTCTTGTGGTATCTAAATCCACTTTGCCACGGCCCCTGATTGCACCTCTTCCCTGTCCCCTTCCTCTCGTTAGTGTTTGGTCTATGTGCATCAATCATATTTCTTCTAAAAAAAGTTGTCTTTGGGGGTATGTTTACTCCACTCGCTCCCTCTCCCTCGCTCACATCTGATTCACTTGTTACTTCGCCTATTGTTGTAGTGATGTTAGTTGGATAGTTCCTTTTAAGAGTGTCGAATCTTTTCGCAAATGTTAAAATCCTTCCTTGTTTATAAATCGTATTCGTCCCTCTTGCATTTTCTTTGTTTTCGTTCCTGTATTTCTGCCTCATATCTTTCCAGGCGTATTTCCATTTCTTTCCTCATTTTTGTTATTTCCTCTTTGTTGGTTTGAGCATTGATTTTTTCCTCCATATCTCCTATGTTTTTAGTTAGTTCATCCAGATCAATCCTTGCATGCTTGATTAATATTTTCATCATGTTTAGTGAACACTATGTTTTTTTGACCTCATTCCTCCAATAATTCAGTTTTGGTATGGTTTTTTTGACCCAATTCCTCCAATAATTCAGTTTTGGTATGGTGTGTAGGCATTGTAAAGATACGCAGTCCTCTTGGAATCCGGTTCACTTCTATAAATTTTTCCAGTGCTATGACTTCCCAGCTTTTATTAATTTCTTTTTTGGACATTCGCTCAACTTGAAGGAATAGTTGTTTCAAAGAGAACTCTTGATTCCCTTGTCTATTGTAATCTGTCGCTCGGCTTTCCCCTGTTTCTGACCCTGGTTGAAACAGTGTAGCCGCTTTTGAAGCTCTCCTCGCTTTGCGTGCTTCCATTTTATGACAATTAGCCGATTTCAACAGTCTTTACAACTCACTGAACGTTACACTTTAGGGTTAACCTTGTTTTCCCTTGGTTACATAAACATATATACATAATATTTGCTACAGCAAGGGGCTGATAAATTTACATTGGGATCTTTACATTTTCAGAAAATAGATAGCAACAGTACCAACAGCTATGTATACAACATATGTTTCAATTGGGGGCAGTGATATCTTAAGGTTATTTCAGAGAAACTCTCTCACTAAATATGGGGTACTTCCAGTGTGTTAAAATTGCTTGACCTTAGAAAGGCAATGTGTTAAGGTGTACCTGGACTGCAGGTTTATGCAGTGGATGTTAAGGGTTGTTAAAGCCCCTACTGATGATTCATGTGTATGGTGCAAACAGCTTTGAATGTAATTATTTTTTCCACAGGGAGTAAATGGTTATGGTTCGGCACTCAGACAGGGACTGGGAGGCTAGGCATGTTCTCCACCCAGGCTGTAATATAGTTTGGATGGAGAACCTGCAAAGTGTGCATGACAGTTTGGCCGGCCCGAGACGGCTGGCCAAATTGCAGCCACCACTCCTCCTCCCTGTGACGTGGGGACCTCAGCCCCGCCTGCCCTAACCTACCCTGGCTATAACTGCAAGCTGAATACAAAATACAAAATGATAATAACGGAACATTATTTTCATTTTATTTTTTGTATTTAGCTTGCAGTTGAAGCAGTGGGGCGATGCTCCTCCACCTTAGCAGAGGAGCCGCTGCTGCAAAAGTGCCCCTCATCTCCCCATAGGCCCTCTCTCACATACATTGCATTTGTTTTAGAGCCCAGATAAAGGCTGACTTTAGTAATAAGAATGTGTATCTACCCAAACAAGCACTTTTAAGCAATAGTAGGAATAGATAATGAAAGACTGGGGGGAAAAACAGAACGTCCTAACCTATTTTATGCAGTTTGCATGCATCTCTTTGATGACAGTTTGTAACAATCACTGTTCAATATTAGGGTTGTATCTTTTGAACTGTGGTAACAAAAGGAACTCTGTGACAAAAGCAGTAATCCACTCAGCTATGCACATAAAATACAGATCTGTGTTCTACACGGTACGTGTTCTTTGCAGCAGGCATAATAACCCTCTGAGCTACTTCATGGCGAATCAAAACTGCCCCTAGACAACACTCTGATCTCTCTGTCTAGCAGGAACATTAATCACAGGAGTTATCCAGACATTTTTAATGCTGCCTGAAAACTAGATACACAAGGAACTCTGCTGAAGGTGTTTTTAAACCGTAATGTATTGCTAATCGCAATGCCCCCCCCCCCTCCCGCCCCCCAGGTCAGCGCACCTAATCAGGTCGCTGCCCAGTGCGGCCACACTAGTCACACTGCCCTAAAGCCTGCCCACCCTGCATGTCAGTGTGAGACTGGATCATTGAGGAAGTATTAGGTACCGAGAAGGTCAATGGGTATTTTTGAAGGGCTCGTGATTGTTATTGTGCTATATTGCATTTGAGTTATTGCCTAATGGATGGAGTTTAGGACATCATTTCAATGCTGTTGGAGTGTATGAGGAGCATCCTTTTTGGAAGTGTACACAAAAGTAGTAACATACTCCAGCCTTTTCAGTAGGATTGACATTTGTGATTTTGCAGGTGCTTGATACTGGGAAGACCGTGACATTCAAGAAGGGAGTTGGCATTGCATTCTCTAGCTGCTCTGTGATTATCAAGTCTTCCGACAAGGATCGATTGTTAAGGTTATTTAAGTGTACATTATGGGGAAAGATCTATGTCGAGTATGTGAAGAGAAGGCGTCTCCTAGTAGTTTAACATTGGTCTACTTAATTTGGAGTGGGGTCAGACTCCTTTCTAAGTGGTTGGTCCTGTTTTGTAAAGTCACAGCAAAGAACCGAATAAGATATATATTTCAAAATTTAAATGGAGTATATAAAGAGTTACATAATCCCCCTCTTTAATCCGGCAGCAGTGCATTGAAATATGCATGGATTAGCCAAACCTTAGAATATACCTGATCTCCATTTAATTCTATGCTTTGCTCTTTTTCTTAACCTATCGGTTGAAGTATCCAAAAATGAGCATATTGTGACACAAAAGTTGTCGGAATAGATTTCAAATTTGTTTATAGGTGTTGTTGGCAGAAACTACCCTTCACTCATGTGAAAAACTGAAAAGGAACAAAAATAAATTGAGTATAAATAGAATCACAGTTTATGTGAGAATTTCTTATGTTGTCATTTTAGCATATATCTTTTCATATGGGGAATAGGTGTTGGACTTGAATGGGAGTGGGGTCTTCATTAGTTCTTTCAACTATTAGGGATGCTAAACGCTTTCCCTTGATATTCCAACTTTTTGCCTTCTGTGTCATATGTGTATTGGGTGTTGCACTTGTGTTTTTCTGAGGAAAAGTGAGTGATGGAGGGGTTCATCAATAGTTAATTCCACTATCAGGTGTACTCAAATGTTTTCCGCTGATATGCCAACTTTTTTGCCAGGTATCTTCACGCTCTTTTGACTGTTTCTTAGGAATGTCACTTAGGTGAAAGAAGCTACAGTCTGAGTCCCGTTTCAGTTGCTCCGTCTCCAGGATGTAGTTAATGACGTGCCTCTGACCTCCTTATACATTGGGCATTTCTGCAGGAAGTGGGTGAGATCTTTGTTTCGCCTCATATTCAGTTTGGAGAGATGGATGTATTTCTCTTTGCTAGCTTCTAGTTTAGAGGGAGGGTACTACTCCTGGCAAGCAAAAAGCGTTTCCTTTTTCTGTAGTTAGTGAATTTGACCACATAAGGTACATGCAGTGAACAATATACTTTTCATTACCGTTGTAGTATACAGCATACATTAGCAGCATGTTTTAAAAATTTAATGTAGGTTTGGCAAAACATGTAATATAGAGAGGACAAGACGAAAAGGCAAGAATGTGCTCTGTAAAAGAAAATCAACAATGAGAAGAGCTTTCATCTTTAAAAACAGTGGTACCACCCCACCTCTGTGGACAGTCACAAGAGTTCACTTTAGAGGACACTGTCTGTTTTATTCCCCCAAAAGTCCTCAAAACATTTATTTGAAGAGTTAATCCATGTCTGTGAGCATTATAAATGTGTCTAATAACTTGGATAGTTCTACCTGCTGAACCCTCACTTTTTCAATCTTCCAGGTGGCAGACTGGATCTAGCAAAGCTTTTATACCTTCTACACATCACTCAATTGACCATTGACATCAATCGTGGCTCCATCCTGCTATGGAGATAACAGAGAACCATATATATATATGTGCAAACCCCTTTCAAACACTCAAAGCTGTCTCTCAAGTTTCTTTGTTGATTCCCCGAGAAAAAGGCAGCTTGTTCCAGTAGCGATGGTGCCACCCTACACTTTGCATACCCATGAAAGTTGTTAATTTCCTTATTAGAAGGCCACAGTTAGGAGACAAAAGCCACAAAGTGCAGAAAGAACCACCTTTGCCATCGGGATAACTCTTAATTAAAGATATAAATATTGCATCAGTTGATAAGCAAGGCACCAAAACCATCCTGTATCAGGATTGAGACAGCATAAACCTATCAAAACAAAAATTCCAGCTGTAAAGCACCACACAAATCAGGGACAAAAGACGAACAAATGAGAAATGAATGTGCTGAAAAATAGGGTAACTAATGTGTTGTGATGCATACGTCTTAGGGTCAAGATTCCTTATACAAGAAGGATATGACATCACAGTAAAAGGTTACCACCATCTTGGTTTGGGAACAACAAACACTGAAAGGGTAACCATTTAGGGATAGCCATGCAAGCCTCTTCTGGGGAATGACCCCTTTCAAGCATGTTTAGAAGAACTTCCTGTTTGACATCCATCTTATCTTCTATGCTTCAATGCCCTCCCTGCAGCCCTCCTGGGCCGACACTGCACAGACTGCAAAACACCCCTCAGTGTGAACAGGACTGTGAAAATGCGGGCCCTACAGGAGCAGCGCAGAGGAAGATGCTTCACTGGATGCGGACGATGTAGGCTAGAGGAGTGCTGTCTAATGTTTCAGGGACATGAAAACCTGCTCACATGCTGCTGCCTCTGGTGAGTCTTCTGTCTGAATGTAACAGTCTGCCAGAATAGAGGATATTTGGCTCTGATTATGATGCCATTTAGATGCCTCAGATTGTTCCACATGATAAGGATGACAGCGAGGATATGGATAATTCATTCCCCCCTCATCACTCCGATGATGGCCTTCATTTGGATTTAGAAAATGTCAAGGGTCTTGGCACATCACCTGAGTTTGCTCTGGTGTCCTCACATGGTTGTCTCACGAGAAAGAGTGCATCACTTGCGGTAGTTATCTAGAGAATGTCAGAGTTTCTGGAACTGCCTCTTCTTTCAGAGGAAACTTTTCTTATTTGCTTATGGAAATCCTCCACCCTGGTCCATCTATGTAGGAGCATAATTTGCCTTTTAATAGCGTACCTTTTGATCTTCTTCTGGCAGCTCTGCCTAAGACAGTTTCTGCTCCAGCTGTTAGTCGTTAAATTGCCAGACAGGATAGATCAGCTCCAAGGAATCCTACATTTCTAACAAAGCATTCATCACTGGAGGGTTTGTGATACAATTTTCTTCTTGTAAGCATAACTCCAATTCCATTCAACTCCTCTGGATAGGGAGGTGAAGGAGAGTGATGCCTTGGGCAAAGACATATTTCTTTGGCACTTATTCCTTTGATGCTTCTTCCCTGCTAGCTCGCTATTGGCGTACTCCTCTGGACGTGGCACAGGAGGTCCTTTCCACTTCACCAGAGAATCTACACACTCTTTATTGAAGCTGTTCAGCGTGGGCAGAATGAAGCCAAGTAGATCCATCTCTCTGGCATGGACTCCATAGATTTGGTTGCCCATCTTATGGGAATCTGCATTATTATATGCAGACATGCCTCAATGTGCTGTATGGGTATTCTGGTGACATTCATGCTGCTCTGTTGGATATGCCCTTTGATGGCATCATGCTCTTTAGTGAGAAGGCCAAGTCTGTTCAGGAAAAGTTCAATCTAAGTCACATATTGGCACGTTCACTGTGTCTGTCCTTCTCAGTGTGGCCGGTTCACCAGCAGTATCAGTAAGTTCCAGGGCTAGTGTAGCAGCTTCCGCTTCTATCAATGACAGCCATTGCTACCATTCAAGCAAACCATGCAGAACCTTCAGGATTTCAGGGACAGGGTCAGGATTCTGCCATTCTGCCACAAAGTATCTCTCACAAGGGCCTTTTGGAAACCAGCCTTTACATTATACACATTTTAACTAGCAAATGTAGTTTCTCTTCACTTCCAGTCCAGATTTCTGTCCTACATCCCTGATAAATTATGGCCTTTGTTGTTCTCTCTGTCATCAGGCCCTTCCTAGATCACGCCATGGTGGTCTTTGTTTCCTAGCTTGGTTCTCGGATCCTACAATTATTCCTACTCTTTTATATCTGCATTCTGGACCTCTCTCTTACTCTTGGCTCCAATCCACACTCCGTTCCAGACTTTTCTGTTGCCTGTCTTGTCTCCTGGTTTCCCTGGTCTTTCCTTTTACAAGCCCCAGTTCAGTCTTCAGTTCATTGGTGGTTCCATAATTCCTTGCACCAGTGTAAATCCTTGCTCTTGTGCTCTTCCCCTGAGGGTCTGGCTATTTCAGCCTGGTGAGCCCAGGGTGCAGCTTCGCACAAATGACTTGCAGCCATGGCCTATCATTAAGGGCAGAGAGGACCCACCCCTCCACCTTTTTCAGATTCAAGAAGTGTGTCTTTCAGGGAGCGGCGGCTGCCATAAATGAAGGGTGGTGGGGCAGATGGGGTCGCACTGGAGGCATTGTGCTGGGCGGGGGTTGAATATATAAAAAAGAAAACTTACCTTTTGCCGCCGACCGCTCCAGCTTCGCGTCTCCTTGTGCCACCTCTCCTATTCCTGCCTGCTGGTCCCAGCAGCCCCTGAGACAGACTCCCTGTCCAATTGTGGTATTGGTCTGAGCAGGCAGAAAAGACGTCCTGCTCAGACCAGGGAGTCTGTGGGGTTTCTCCAGCCCGGCTGCTCATTGCGATCAAGAACATCGTTTTAATTTGCATTTGCTGGCTCTGAGTCAGGCAGTGGGGTGACGCTCCTCCGCCATTGCGGAGGAGCCGCCACTGCTGTCAGGCTGAGCAAAGGTTAGCCTGTCAGACACTCTTCATGTTCGAGTCAGGCAGCCAGGCAATGTACATATGCTAAATGCCCAAGCCCTGGCTGTCTGAGCATAAATATGCCGGGCTGAATATTTCACAGCCTGGTGGGCATGACCTCCTCAGCCCAGGCAAAGTCTTCTTTGAGCCTCCCCACTCATGACGAGTGTCACTGATAGATTCAGAAAAGGGTGCTATAATTTTACGCTCTGAGATGTCCTGGGCTGAGTGTTCATCAATGATGCTCGTCATAGAGTATGGAGGAGTCCGCAACTCTCTCTGACCACATCCCACTCTGTGATGAGGTAAGTAAGGTCCTCCTGTCATGCCTGACCTTTGGCAAGGTCAGTCTATGAAGGAGATGGCGGGATCTTCCTTCTGTCTTTTCCTCACCTGAAGCCTCCAGGAAACAACAGAGTCTTCCCTCCTGCCCAATAAGTTTTCTTTTTTCATGTTGGGTGCGTGTGTGTATGTATGAATGTTTGTGTATTTTTGCATGCATACTATGAATTTGTGTGTCATGTATGTGCTGTGTGTGAGTATGTGTGTGCACATGTGAAAAAGAGTGTGCATGTGTGTCTACCGCCCCACTCCTGCTGCACATTACCAGCCGCCACTGCTTACTTGGTTGTTGAGTTTCCTCATGCTGTCGCATCCCTGCTGCTGCTGCTTTCCAGGCTTGCCTTTTGATTTAGTTTCTGTCTTATGTTTTCCTGCCTCTTTGTTCCTGTGATTGTCATCATTCCTAGTCCAGTCTTCACTGTTCTTGATTTGTTCTGTCATATGTAAAACTCTTTCCTTATGTTCCATGTATTCCAGTCCAGAACCCAACCTTTATTCCAGTCCTGCTTTTCTGAGCCTAGTATCTGTTTCTGTGTGCTCTTTGCCTTATATACTATGCATTCCAGTTCTGTATCAGACCTTGATTCCAGTCCTGCTTTTCCCTGAGCCCAGTTCCTGTTTCTGTATTTCCTTCACTGTATCCCTTTGTCATCTTGTCTGTTTATATTACAATCTTGATTGTCTTTACTACCAAGGGTGCCAAGAGATTCCGAGGCTTATGACTCTGGCACAGAGACACAATCAGCACTCTTTCTCCATAGGAGCTTCTGGGTGTCTCCCCAAAGTCTGTGAGATTTGCTTTCTTGTAAGAACCTTTCACCTCGCAGCGAGATCACTATCCAAGGTGCATACAAACTATCATTTATGATAATTTGTCTGTCGTCTCCCTTGTACCCCTTTGTTGTTGTACTTGTGTTATCTTATAGTTTCACTTTACAGGCTTTGAGTTTCCTGATCAAAGCCTGTTTCTGCCTACTCCAGTCTTCAGCTTCTGCCCTCCCTTCTTTCCCAGCCTTCAGGAACTTATATATGTTTTACCACTGCACTGGAAATCCCTATTTGTTACAGAGAGCTCACACCCCCTGCCATCCAGTCTTGCCCTGATCACCAAGCTAGTCTCCTGACAGACAGTGGTGCTTTAAAAGGTAGAGAGCAACAGGAGCAGCAATTTTCCTCCTCCTTCTCTCCTGGCAATGCACCAAAATCTCTTCAGTTCATACTTGTGCAAACATGAGCATCGCATTGGAGGCCAGGTCCATCTTTTTCGAAATCATGATGTTCTATTACTTTGGACAATTGGATCTCACAAATTGTCCAATTTGAATATACCTTGCTCTTTCAAGATGCTCCTTCCCATATTCCTCCTTTGCTTACAGTGGTCTGCACGAATCATGCATTGATTCTCTCCAGAGAGGTGTTGCAGATGCTTGTGAAAGGTGCAATTGAGCTGGTGCCTGAAATGGAAGGTAGACAAGGCTGCTATTTCTGTTACTTCCTAGGCCCCAAAATGGACAGAGGGCTGCGTCCAATTCTGGATCTCAGGATGTTGAACTCGTTCTTCTGGGAATAGAGCCAGAGGAGCTCCTTCAGAGGAGGTGTGATGTGAGTCTGACGTGGAAGTTTGAAAGTGATCCTGGCCACCAAGTTGTGAATGGTATGCAGCCTTCTGGTGAGTTTTTTTGTTGATCCCAGCAGAGAGGGTGTTCCCGTAGTCGAAGTTGCCCGTGAGAAGGGTTTGTGTGCTGTTTTACTGGGTCCTGATTGAAAGCCCTTTGAAAGTTTTCCTCAGCATCTTGAGGGTATGGAAGCATGAGGTGTTGACGGTGTTGACTTGGGTTGTCAGGTTGAGTTTGCTGCCAATGACGATCCTAGGTTCTTGGTGTGAGTGGTAGAGGTTGGTGTCAGACCTAGCTCTGTTGGCCACCAGATGGAGTCCCACAGTGAAATGCTCTTCCTGAAGATTACGATTTCGGTCTTGTCAGTGCTCAGCTTCAGACAGTTAGTCTTCATCCAGTGGGTGATGTCAGTCATGCAGGCATTTAAGTTGATCCGGGTACTGGGCATCCAGTCCATGAGGGAGAGAATGAGTTGAGTATTGTCGGCATAGGAGAGAACGCTGAGGTCGCGAGAGCGAAAGATGCTGTCTAGAAGGATCATGCATGCAATGAAAAGGGTGAGGCTCAGGGAGGATCCTTGTGGAACTCTGCAGATGAGGCCGCAGGAGTCGAGGTGTATGGTGCCAGGCTGACTGACTGGGTTCTTGCAGTCAGGAACGAGCAGGTGCATCGGAGTGTGTATCCTTGGATTCGTAGTTGTCATAGTCAGATTGTGGTGGTACAACTAATAGTGCACAAACTGCGTTTGTGCACTCTCTGTGTGGAAGGTTGTGTCACTGGCTGGTGCTCTGTGAGATCTCCCAGTTAGTCAGTCATTGACAATTCATCTAGTGGTGTCCCTCAACATCAAGGGTGACAAGCTCAGCAGGCATCACACTGCTATCCATGAATGGCATCTACACCTGCAGGGTCTTTATCCAGTGAGGCGAGCTCTTGGTTGACGTTTTTGTCACCCCAGAAATTCTGTGTCTCAAATTTTGCTATCTTTAGTTTGGCCTTGTGGAGCTTTGCAAGACATGTACCACCTTCAGTGGAACATGCCAGTGTATGCATCCCTCCACTGCCTCTGAACCTACACATTCTGAGGAATGTCAGACGGGACCGAGTGCAGTGGCCGTGGGTTATGGTAGGAGGGGTCTGGTACTCTGACCCCCAGACCTGGAGTATGTGGCCTCCTCTGTGGAAGGGCCTGCTGTGTTGCAAAATCACAGGGTATTATACCTGAAGAAACCCACAGTTTGCATCTTCATGTATATAGATTGAGTGGGACAAACGGAGGGGCTTTGACCATCTGGCTGAGGTGGTGAATGCCATCTTAGCCACATGCTGTCATGCCGCCAAGTCTATATTTTGGATTCGGCCTGGGTGGAATTTCAATTACGGCAAAGTAATCAGAGTAATGTCGGTAATTCCACGTAAGTCTTGGACGCAGTTAGCAATGATAATGCGATTGCGCCTGATCGCGTAATTAAGAGCAATTTAGGGGGGAAAAATCCTATCGCGGGAGCATATTTAGCAAGTGCAAGAAACTGCCCGGGCTACTGTTTATGTTCTGTTGCATTTAGCACCATTTATTTTAGATGCAAGGGGGCATTTTTGCGCTAAGAAAATAGTGCTAAATGCAGAATTACTCTTCTCACGTAATTCCATGTAATTTTGGAGATATTTGGGGTACTTTTGTGTGATTCTGCTACACGGAGTATGCCCACCTCTAATATTGAGGTAATTGGACTTGTTTAATCTCATGGAGTGAAGAGAGACGTGTTGACCCTTACAGGCGAAGTTGCCTTATGTACTGTTGTTTGTCTTGTCTTTGGTCCCATAAACCTTCTTTACTACTATATAGAAATTTCAAGTGAGGGAACCTATCTTCTCTATCACCTGATCTTGGGGCTAGACTAACTTGGATCCAACTTATTTAAACTATTTAATTATCAGTGGGAGGACTGCAGCCCACTATGATAGCAGACGACTTTGGGATGTGTTTGTTTTACTAATAATATTCACTCTTGATTCCTTCAGTAATTATGCTTTATTATTAGACCATAAGAATATGTTTCGTAATCCTATAATGATTCAATGCTACTAATACTTTCTTACTCTTCAGTAAACTACCCTGGATGGGACAGGAAAACAAACTCACTCAACATGTAGTCATTAGGAATGTTTTTGTATTGTATTTACTATTTTAGAAATTTCCCTAAGACCCATCTACCTTATTTGAAGGTCATGTGTAGAGTTTACACAGACAAAATAGTCAAAGACCAGTCAGTAAAAATGCCAATCAAAAGTCCCAAAAATGGTTTTATTCAATATCAAAAAACATTAATAAAATAAAATATGATTTGTCGGATTCCATTACATCTGTAACAAAACAGAAGATTCCATTTTATAACAAATCAAAATCAGAGCATCTATACCTTTATACTTGTCTTATATGATGTTGATAACAACCATTTTTTTTTCGCTTGATAAAAACTAATCTTATATAGATCAGTAAAGTGTTCTTTCAAACGTTTTTGCTGAGAGTACAACAACACTCAACGGTCACTAAGTCATATACTCAGGAAAATTAAAACTGATTTTTGCTTCAAAAAGTGCCTATATAGAGCCTTCATCCAGTCAAACAATATTTCTTAAGGTAATGTTTTGATCGTTTGGGCTGAAATAATTCATGGTGTTTAAGATCAATGTAACCATTTAGAAAAATCAGTTTGAATCATCCTGGTTGACATGGCATTAATATCACAAACTTTCAAATTCTTGTTCTGGAGTGCGTAGAATTTAAAAGTCCATTCACTGACGTAGTGTGCTGGTGTTAACAACAGACCGCTGTTTCGACATTTTTGTACAATAGGGGGTCTTTTATTCATGCGGGCTGGCCAAAGTTTGCTGAGATGTATGTAGTATGCATGCGGAGAAGGAAAGCAAATTTTTGACTTATAGATTGCACATTGTTCTCTTCAACATGGACATAGACCTGCCAAGCTGTTGTTCAAGTCCATGCTCATCCAATGTTGAAATTCTTGTTTTTCATCCTTGCCTGATGTAAAAGGTTTGTTTTCAGTGAAAAAACAGCATTTATTTTCTTTGTAGAAAGTTTCTGAGGTACCTCATGCTTTGTTTCTTTTGTTGATGGCTTCTGACTTGTGAAATAAAACTTTAACACACACACGAGAAATATCTTGTGAATTTAAATGTTTATGACTGTGCTATAGCAACAAGGTTGCCTGAGCCACACGCTGCCTTCTTTCTGGTGTTATTGAAGCCAATATACTGTATAGCAACCGTAACAACTATTGTCACTGGTAGCAATAGCAGTAACATTACAAGGCCTCTTGCTTTTGAGTGACAGGGTGATAAATAGTCTTTATGATTATCAAAGGGCACAGTATAAGCTTTTCTCAGCACTTTCGCTCCTAGCATGTACTTTTGTTTTACTCCTTCACCTGTAGTGTATTAAGTTCCACATTTTCCTTTATTTTACATTTCAATAACTGTTGTGTTGCTCCTCCAAATACACATTTCTCTCAGCTTCCTCCTCTGGAGGCAGTGTTACTTTTCCTTAAAAACACTTTACTGCTTCTCTTTTCCATTACTCTTTTGAGCTTTTCTGTTGTGCTATAGGAGGCATGGCAGAGAGACAAGAACCCATACTGCAGATATCATTAGATGCTGTGCTCCATATATGAGGAGATTATCAAGATCTATTTTTTTTCATTGCACTCATGTCCTGGTATTCATGCTTTTCCCAAAATACTTGCACGATTATAAGTACCAGAATCTAATTGTGAAACGGCACTGGATGGATTTCCTAAAGATTCAATTTGACGAGAACGAGAACTGTAGGAGAACAGGAAAGCAAAGAGTTGGGGAGGAAACGGATTACTTATGAGAGAGTAAATTGGAACTTTCCCCTTGCTGTCAGTATCTTTCTTCTGCCGCATTTCCCGGTATCCATCTTCTACCACATTTTCATGTCATTGCATCTATGGCTTGTTCTAGCAGGCTATCCCCTGCCCTGGTGTAAGTGGGCAGTGTCAACGGCTTGAGAAGAATAATTGGCACTTGTTCATAAAGGTATAAATCCAGACCAAAAGCAAAACACACAAGATGATGGACGGAATGCTGCACATTGGCAAACATGCTTGATTCCGGTCCAGGGAAGACATGGCTTGGCAGTTCGGTCTGGACTGTTCCCATGAGGCACAGGGTCAAGACTGATTTGCATATGGCTATGTCTGAACTGGGTTGGTGTGGTGAAGCAAAATAACGATGGATTAAACCCAGATCTGTGACTGGGGGTGAATGTTTGCCAATGTGCAACATTCCGTCCATCATCTTGTGTGTTTTGCATTTCGCCCTAAGTGGGAAGGGTTTGCCCAGACGTGGGTCCCGTGCTCACTACGCCACTGGAGTCAAGCTATCCTGGCTGATGAGGGCTGAAAGCCCGAAACCGGTCCTAGGATGCTTGATTCCGGTCCAAGGAAGACATGGCTTGGCAGTTCGGTCTGGACTGTTCCCATGAGGCACAGGGTCAAGACTGATTTGCATATGGCTATGTCTGAACTGGGGTGGTGTGGTGAAGCAAAATAACGATGGATTAAACCCAGATCTGTGACTGGGGGTGAATGTTTGCCAATGTGCAACATTCCGTCTATCATCTGGTGTGTTTTGCATTTCGCCCTAAGTGGGAAGGGTATGCCCAGACGTGGGTCCCGTGCTCACTACGCCACTGGAGTCAAGCTATCCTGGCTGATGAGGGCTGAAAGCCCGAAACCGGTCCTAGGATGCTTGATTCCGGTTCAGGGAAGACATGGCTTGGCAGTTCGGTCTGGACTGTTCCCATGAGGCACAGGGTCAAGACTGATTTGCATATGGCTATGTCTGAACTGGGGTGGTGTGGTGAAGCAAAATAACGATGGATTAAACCCAGATCTGTGACTGGGGGTGAATGTTTGCCAATGTGCAACATTCCGTCCATCATCTTGTATGTTTTTTATAAATCCAGACCAAGCCAGGGGAGAGAGGTATTCTACTCCATCACAATCATTTAGCCACAAGAAAGGTAAGGAAGAATACTTTGTCCACACGCATGTGCAAACTCATGTGCAAATAGCACTGTTCTGTTCCAAGGGTATGTATGGCCTCTTGAACACAGCTTTACGTTACTAACATGCGACCAAGAATTTTTATGTAAATGTACCATCAGGATCTCACCCTTCCCTATGGCTTTTTTATAGATTCATCAGGCATCACGTATAGAGCTGTAAACAGTCAGACCTTCAGTATAGGTTCCATGTTGATGGCACGCTGTTATTCATGAAAGTGAACTGGCCACTAAATCAGCATAACACATAATAGGGATGTGCACCATATGTTCCAGCTATGTGGAAAAACCTTCATACTGCTAGGAAGCACAGCTGAATTTAGTGACAATTCTCGCTCCGAACGCTGCTGCTGGTTTTTTGGATACCGATTATACAGGCTCACAAGGTGAAAATGGCGAGGTTTTCCTAGGAGAACCTCAGCATTAGCACACGAGTAAGATACATGCACAAACACATGCATTTTTAACTGATTCTTGTGCATAATCAAAATTCCCAGTTTTCCATTTTACTGGATAAAAAACAAATACACCAATTTCCTTGTCTGTATTTATTTAATTAGTTTTTTATATACACCTGAAATGCGTCTTTTTCCTTTCTGGTGTTCTCAGTCCTCAGACGCATGTATGCTATCATTGTTTGGTTTTAACCTTGTGTCTCTATTGTAGAACCATTTGTAAAAACCTAAAATATGTGTCCTGCCTCTATATAAGCAGCATGCTTTGCTCCCAGCTTCCAAGGGGAACCCTTCTTCCACTGGCCCTGTGATTCACACACTATTTGTCTTTTTGTTAATAAGCCATTTCTAACTATGATTTGCATGCGAAAACATTTCAGTTGACAAAAGGTACGCACATCACCTTTGCCCCCCTAAATGAACACAGGAGTACAAAGTTTTTCTGTAACCTCAAGAAAGATTTGAACCCAAATCTAGTGATGGTCTTCCATGGAAAGCAACTCAGGCTGCAATGTAAAAAGTCTTGGGAGCTTGGGCTTTTGGGGATGGGGTAAATGGGTTGGGTGGTGTGTTGACAAACACACACCTCATGCAGGCAAGGTCACGATGCAATATGCGTTTATCATTATTAGTATGGGTAGTGTTGTTTTCCAAGGTAACCCGACAAACCACATTCTATATGCACTATGGAAATTGCTGGACTGGTCTCATTGGTGAACCAGACAGATAACACTGCAGGCATAAGAGCAACCTGTGTAGATCTGGAATCACTCCTTCTTTACTGGCATTGCCGCAGGTGAACTGGTTGATGGGGAAAATCATAAAACATGGGGAAATCGGGGGAAATCAGAAAAAGCTAGTAAATAAGAAATGTCTATAGGTGTTTTACAGATACAGGTACGTCTTGCAAGGCATTACTATGTGTGTTAGTGTCTCATAGGCATAGTGCACTCTCTCTTTTCATCAAGAGGATGCACAATGAGAAACTCTGCAGACTTCAGGTTTGAGTAGGGTTCTGCTAGTGTGGGAGATAGTCATACACTTCAATTCACACCCTCTTGACACCTACACACCTATTTTAAACACATTTCAAAATCAGTCTTTCTTTTTTTAAAGGATCAAAAGATGAAATAACTCCTCACTCGCTATGCAGTCATCCATTCTACATGGAAAGCAGTAGTATCTTTCTGGGTATTTGCATCGTGGTTTTGAGGTAATAAATGCTGCACAATTTGTTAGTACTCCCTTAATAATGAGACGTTTTTGGGTAGGTGTCGTCGTTGCATTCTCTTGACTCCATTATGGTAATTTCCCTTCAATCGTCCTTTATTTGTTTCCTTAATTGAGAGTTCTCTGTTGTTTGTCAGCACGTTTCCAATCATGGGTTTTCATTCAAGTAATCAGTACATTCTGAGAGCTGTCGTCTTGAATTGCTTCAATTCACCCGCACTTAATAGACGATGAATTGGAAAAGAAAAGCCAGGACAAAAAAGGATGATGTTCTGACAAATTTGCCACTAGATGCCACATAAATTGCTTGTGCACCAGAGCACCACACTGGACATTTGAAACTAAAATCTGCACAAGAGGAAACTGTGCTGGGTGTTGCAGCAGGTAAAACTTGTGCATTGGGAGACTGCATTGGACATTTCAGGTTAATCCTGCATACAATGTGTTGGGTATTTGAGGCAATTACTAGGCACAGGGAAGGAAGCTGCGCTGAGCATTGGAGGCTAAACCTGCTCTTGGGGAGGATGTGCTGCTCATTTGAGGCTATTACTATGCACAGGGAGGCAGCACTGAGCATTTGGGGCTGCAGCGTCTCATAGGGAGACTGTGCTGCACATGTGGCGGGAGGTACTATGCACAGGTAGGCTGCACTGAGGATTTCAGACTATAACAACCCAGGTGAAGGCTCCACTGAGAATTTGAAGCTGGTGCTATTCATAAGGAGGCCACACTGTGTGTTTCCAGATATATCTGCAAGAATGGTGCCTGCACTCAATTTTCAAATGCATGCTTATTAATGGAGAGGAGGCGCTGGGCATTTGAGGCTATGCCAGAACAGAGACTGCCACGGACGTATGTGGCTGTACAGAAGCATTTAAGACTGTAGTGACACTTGTGAGGTGGCACATAGCATGTTCAACTACAATTGACAATATGAGGTTTTAAGTCTGCATGTTTGTTTGTTGGCATATGATGATTATTTATGTTTGTTGGTGGTATTTATGTAGCAGAAACCTAGTGAAAAGGCAGCAGAGCGTTGAAAGGGTCATAGACGAGCATAAAGTCACAGAGTGATAGGATCCTGTGTACATAGATGGAAAAGGCCTGTATCTTGTTTTCTTTAATACACTTCTTAGTCTGCAGCCTGTCTGCGAGTGTACTGAGAACCACCAGAGATGGTGAGCTTGTCTGCAAGATAAGCGTAGTTGCTGGTTGTGATAGCTTTGTAAATGATGCAGCTGGTTGAAATGGAGTTCCATCAGGATGAGGGTGATGTGATCATATTTCTTCAGGTCCTGAATGGGACTTGGCTGTAGCATGTAGGATGTCAGTGTGGCGTCTGGGAAGCCATGGAGCTGGGTGTTAGCTCCATACAGAAAAGAGAGCACGAGGTCTTGAATATTAGTCACAAAGCCATTTTATGGAAGAAACTGCTTCAATTTCTTTAGAAGAAATAGCTGGTACCAGGAAATCTTTATGTTTATGGCAATGTGTTCCTTGACGGCGAGTTTGGTGTCCAGGGTGCATCCAAGTGACTTGCCATTCAGTGAAAGTTGGGGTATGGAGCCATCAGCATTCAGGTAATCCAGCCATGGTTTTACTGGTTCTTGTTTGTTGTTATTGGCAAATAGCAGAAATTCAGTCTTGGTTTGGTTAAGCTTCAGCTAAGCGCTGGACATCCAGGTATGAATGGTGTACAGATAGTGTTTTAGGCACTGAGTGTCTCAAGCAGAGGAGACTTTCAAGTAGAGTGTTGTATCATTGTTATGTTGGTGAATCATGATGCAGTTATCTGTGAATAGAACCCCAATTGGCTCCATGAGAGGGGTATAGAGTACAGTATGGAACCCTGGAGAATTCCATATGTGATAATCTTTTAAAACCTAGAGGTGCTCATGTGAACAAACTGGTGTTGGCTGGAAAGGTAGGGGAAGAACCAATGAAGGACATTGCTGGTGAATTCCATTCAAGCCTACAGGATGTGTTTGAGGGTCGGATGGTCAACAATGTTGAAGGCAACTGAGAGATCCAGCAATATCAAGAAAGGGACCATCTTTATGCATGGCTATTTGAGGTTCATCTGTGAATGAGGGGATGTGCCTGGGAATTTTAAGCTGTAAGTGCCTATGGCTGCATTATGCCCTGGCATATCATGTCTGTTCTCCTAGATTATCATGGCAGTATAGTAGCTACTATGTAGGGACTAACAAAAATAAACATTTATCTGTTTTAGTTGTATTTTAGTGATTTCTTTATTGCTGCACTGCTGTTATTTTATGTTGGTGGTGTTACTTGCTGTGATGTCATGCAGATCAAAGGCTATAGAGGCCAAAGGTTATGTGATGCCACTGCTCGCCAGTTATTGGGGGGTGATGCCACTAGTGCTGCTCCTGGTATTTTGGTGAATTGATGTCCATACTTGGTTGTCTCGCTTTTATTCTTTGCATGTCCTTTTCTTATAATCCAGGCCTGCAAGAGCTGCCACAGAACTGGTGAAGAGACTTTTACTGTAGAGACTAGGAAGATAATCCTTTAAAGTGAAGTGGAAGAGTCAACAAGAGGTCGACAGTGATTTGTAGCTGTATTATGTTAAAAAGCAAAGTATTGAAGGTGGGTGTGATTTATATATTTGTTGGGCCGCAAAGTGACCATATGGTAGTCACAGGATTTGGGAACCATTTAAATTTGAGATTTCGTTTTTATGCATAAAACCGTTGCAGCAAAGTCTGTGAGCATCTCGGATAGAGTATTTGTTCTTTTAGGGCACTTTTTTGCACACCTTGTCAGTGGTCCCAGGAGCCTGAATAATGTTTCATGTCTAATGAGTTGCTCTTATTCCATCTCCCCCCTGTCTAATGGTAGTTTCCCCGTGGGCTTTTCCCTTCCAACCACTTTGGGCTAGAATGAAAGTGGGTAGAGCAAGTGTATCAATAGCCCAGTATTAAGGGAAGTTTTATAGTTGTACTCTGCCAACCTGCCATGCGGATATTGCACAGTACAGCTGAGCAAAATTGCCCAGTGGGTGAACACTGACAAGTTGCTGTAATTGTGTTGTTGGCCATCTTAATTCTCACTTCAGATATTTAAGTCTAGTAATTTACTGCTTACTACATAGAATCTTCTATTCAGGTGGCAATTGGAAGTAAATCACTGCAAAAGACTATATACCTTAGAGTGTGCATTGTTAAAAAATACATGTGGTTTTGGTACAATCCTATGGGTTGATATCCTACAAGCAGTAAGTAGATCACGTCTCTGTTAAGTCCAATGTGTATGTGTGCATCCTGTGTTTGCACTTTTGGAAATACAATGCACTCTAAATACTTATGTATTTCAAGTATTACGACATTTTGGAATCCGGAGCCAATAAATATTCTGGAAACCCTGTCCATCTGGCATGGTTCTGTATTAGGGAGAGGGGATAGAAATAGGAAGTTATGCAATTTAAATCAGAAGTCCCATTTTCAGTGCGGTCTGATTTCCAGCCAACCAAATCTGGTGTGGATATCTACACCGCTAGGAATCAAAGACTGTAAAGTGTTGCCCTACACAATCAAATACATTATCAAGTATGCGCACATTATCAAGTATGAATGTCTTCTTCTCACAGACTGAACTCCACTACTGTATCAGTGTACAAAAAGAAAACACATATGGACTACAAAGGACTCACAGAAGAAGCAAAGTCTGGCGATCACAATTGAACTGAGGGTGGAGTATCACAAATATCCACAAAATGTTATTAGCATCCACCACTCGTATTTAACAGTGATTGTTATATGATATTATGGGAGACATCCTTTACCATGCAACACTTACAAAGCGATGCTTTTACATCGCGTTCGTTACAACGCAAGTCGTTACAACGACTTGCACTGGATGGCGCTCTAACCTAATGAATAGTATGAGTTACTATTCCAACACCTTCCCTACTGTACGTAGACTGGAGTTGGAATAGTAAATCATACTATTCCTAAGTCCAGCGCCCTCCAGCGCAAGTCGTTGTAACGACTTGCATTGTAACGAACGCAATGTAAAATACCGCGTTGTAAATGTATGCGTAGTAACGTCATACATTCTGATATTATTGGTAGTGTTATAACTCTTTCTGTTATTTTTGTTGAAATGAACATGAAAGCAGTGAATTAGGTGTCTTGTCCCAAATTCTTATTATTTCAATTTATAGAACTCAAATCAAGTTGGAAACTCTTGAGCACAGAAACTCTTTGGAACTAGTGTGCTGGACTTGTAAAGAAACAGACCAGTGTTCAGAAGTTTTGAAGAGTGATCATGAGGAACAACTGCCTCGTTCTAATGTCGTCACTGGTTACCCAAATGTTTCAGTGCCTCTGAACTTTGCTAAAGACTATCTTGTGGTTCTGCCTATTTGTGTAGTTCTGGTGCTGATAACATTTACTGAAGACATCCCTGCTGTAATTATTGGCCTATTTCTGGGATTCTTTGTGGGTGCCTGGTGTCTAGCCTCCATGAAACCAGTCCTTTCCAGTTGCTGCTCCTCCCTGCTCATCTGTACTTTCATTTTGAACTCCATAATGGCCCAGGGTGGGAGAAGGTAACATCCACCCTATTCTTCACTGCAAGAAAAGGTTGACTCCGTCCATCATCCCCTTTGGTATCGCTTTGTTCGCCCTAAGTTGGCAGGGTATGCCCAGACGTGGGTCCCTTGCTCACTTTGCCACTGGATTCAAGATAGCCTGGCTGATGAGGGTTTTGAACCCGAAACCGGTCCCAGGATTCTTGTTTCCGGTCCAGGGAAGACATGGCTTGGCAGTTCGGGCTGGACTGTTCCCATGAGGCACAGGGTCAGACTGATTTGCATATGGCCATGTCTGAACTGGGGTGGTGGATAAAACCCAGATCAGTTGACTGGGGGTGAGTGTTTGATTTGCTCGAACGCTCCGTCCATCATCTCCTTTGGTATCGCTTTGTTCGCCCTAAGTTGGCAGGGTATGCCCAGACGTGGGTCCCTTGCTCACTTTGCCACTGGATTCAAGATAGCCTGGCTGATGAGGGTTTTGAACCCGAAACCGGTCCCAGGATGCTTGTTTCCGGTCCAGGGAAGACATGGCTTGGCAGTTCGGGCTGGACTGTTCCCATGAGGCACAGGGTCAGACTGATTTGCATATGGCCATGTCTGAACTGGGGTGGTGGAGTGAGCTAAAGAATGATGATGGATAAAACCCAGATCAGTTGACTGGGGGTGAGTGTTTGATTTGCTCTAACGCTCCGTCCATCATCCCCTTTGGTATCGCTTTGTTCGCCCTAAGTTGGCAGGGTATGCCCAGACGTGGGTCCCTTGCTCACTTTGCCACTGGATTCAAGATAGCCTGGCTGATGAGGGTTTTGAACCCGAAACCGGTCCCAGGATGCTTGTTTCCGGTCCAGGGAAGACATGGCTTGGCAGTTCGGGCTGGACTGTTCCCATGAGGCACAGGGTCAGACTGATTTGCATATGGCCATGTCTGAACTAGGGTGGTGGAGTGAGCTAAAGAATGATGATGGATTAAACCCAGATCAGTTGACTGGGGGTGAGTGTTTGATTTGCTCTAACGCTCCGTCCATCATCCCCTTTGGTATCGCTTTGACTGCCCAATTAAGACAACCCTTCGTTAGACAAAGTCAAATGGAAGTGATAGTGTCCTTGGAGCAGAGATTTCCCATTTGGCTCAAACATATATGGAATTCTTTTGGTAGTTTAAGAGTAATTGTCCGCTGTACACTGTTCACATTTTAGTATGAACACTGTCAAAGATGTCCCATACCCTTGTCAGGCCCTAGCTCCGGTAAACACTGACTGGCATCGAAGGGCAACCAGGACGCGAGTTGGCCCTTCTAAACTACATTTCCCAGCATGCGTAGCGGAATCACGCCCCTCGTGACGCGACGCTATGCAGGAAACCGGATATATGCGCAGAAAGACCAAGCGCTGCCAATTATTCGTTTCGGATGGCGGTCCATTTGTTGTTCCTGGATTCTAGGAGGTCCGGCGGACAGTGAGGACTTCTGGCTTCCTTGGGGGGTACCGTGAGTACTTGCCTGAGATTCCGTGTGCTTGACCCTTGTGGACCTAGCGTCCCGCGCGCTCCTCTGTTGGTGAGACTGCTTTCCAGCGTCTCTTGCAGAGGGACACGCTAGCGCTTTTTGTTTTGCTTGCCTTTTTGGTGATCTGTGTTCCTGGCTATCACCAGACAGCCACTCGTTCCTCTGTTGGCGAGACCGCCTTCCAGCGTCTCTTGCAGAGGAATGTTATAGCGCCTTATAATTCCTGCATTCCTTCTCACGCTCCTCTGTTGGAAGAGACAGCAGTGTTCTCTGTCTCATTGCAGAGGAGGGACAAGTGGGATAAGTGGGCATATAACATTCTATGCTCTATAGTGGAGAGAGAACCGTTGCCAGATTTATAGTAACCAAGCCAATACCATTGGGGGAGATTGCGGACACTTTACTCTCCAGGGTATGACTGTCTTTGGTTGAACATCTCTGTTAGCTCACAGGAAATACCTCCTCTAGGGTATACCGTCACTATACTGTTAAACTGCTGCATAGGAAAGCCTGTGGAGTGTTATGCAGTAGTCTGTATCGTGGGAACAGTAATACAAACCCCTTTGGATTTTCATGGTCATAATATACGCCAAATTTACATCGTTTTCAGCAATGTACAGATGATGAATGTACCTTTGCTGCTACAATAAGTTTCTTCACATTTTGTTCGTTATATATTATTTTCCTAGGAGAGAGAGAAGCTTATGAGGGTGTGCAGGATGCTGCAGTATTGCACCTTTTCACAGATTCACATGTACCTTGGGTAGGTCAAGGGAAATACTCTGTTGGTTACAGGAGGGGAACTGTTACGCGTACGTGATATATTTATATGGTGTGTTCTCTTTTCCTACTAGTTCCATGCTGGATGTTTGCAATCACCCTTTTCTCTCTTCTGGTATCGTTCCTTCACCCTCTTTATTTCAGGTAGTGTGTTTTACCATTGCAGTCATTCATATATTGGGCCTGATCTGATTGGGTTGTTGTGAACTGACAGCAAAGACTAACAGTGGGTTATTGTGTCCTCCACAGATCTCCCTCCCTGCGGTCCCTATCCTTTCCTTCCCTCGCTTGACTATTTCACCAGTCCGTGTATATATTATATTCCGGACTTGGGGCAGTCGAGAGGTGGACCCCTTTGAGCATCAGCACAACCCCGAGGATTCTGGAAGGTGGAACCTGACAGAATAATCGGCCCACGAATTGTTTTTCCTCCTGGTTGTGCTGGTGTCAGGGATGGCTACCTTAGAGGATGTCATAGCAGCCTTGGCTCTGGTACAGGTTGAGCTTGCTGCCTCACGTAATGAGACAGCTGCTCTCCAAGCCAGAGTAGAAAGGATGCAAAGGAATCCATTTGATATAGGGGGATCTGTACACCCTGCATCTCTTCCAGTAGTGGTAGAAATGCCTTCACAGATACCGCTAGCTCCTCCCGAACGGTTTCATGGGGACAACAAGAAGGTACAGGTGTTTAGGACCCAAGCCCTGCTTCATTTTAACTGTAAACCGAAGATGTTTGCTACTAATCAGGCCAAAGTAGCTTTTGTGATCTCTTATCTGGCAGGGGAGGCAGCGCAGTGGGCACTCCCCATAGTAAGACGAGACGATCCCTTGCTCTATGACTGGGAGTCATTTAAAGTAGAATTCGAAAAAACGTTTGATCGAAGGGCAGAGACCTCAGCTGACAGAGAACTGTTGGAACTCCGCCAAGGAAGTACGGAGCTGATCACATACCTGAACAACTTTCGACGACTGGTGGCAGAGACAGATTGGCCGGAGTCTGAAAACAAGCCGCCATCTTTTATCAGGGGCTTAAGGATGACATGAAAGACGTCCTCACCCAGATAGATCCACAACCACAAACATGTGCCTCCCTCATTGAACTGACTTTACGACTGGACCACCGTTTAAGAGAGCGAAAAGGAGACCACAGGCGGAAAGACAGATACACCCCCCCATACGATAGAGTTCATCCTTCAGAGCATAGTGCTACAAAGGTAGAACCCATGGAGATAGGGGCGGTTAGAGCGTCATTGACTCTCAGCGAAAGGGACCATAGACGCAAACAAGGCCTGTGCCTTTATTGTGGAAAAAAAGGCCATTACCTCCGCGACTGTCCCGTCAAACCTAAGTACGGACGTCCCAGACCAGGACAAGTAGCCGCAGTGGCTGCGTAAAAAGAAACGGAAAACTTCAGAGCTTGAAGGCGCAAGAAGGGGAGCCATCAAGCGGATGTATGATCCCTTCAGTAAACCGATCAGCTTTTATGGAATCAGAACACTTCTTCATCGTGCTGGACATCATAATCAACCAGGAGCCTATACAAATAAGGGCCATGGTGGACTCCGGTGCCACAGGGTGCTTTATGGACAGAAAGGAAGCACAGAGGCTAGAGATTCCGCTCATGCCTAAAGACATTCCTGAACGTGTTTATGCCGTGGACGGCAAGGAGTTGGAGTCAGGCCCCATCAGCTACGTTACCCCGGAACATGAACTTGTTTATGATGGGTACCACCGCGAATGGTTATCATTCAATGTCATACAAGCCCCTCAATACGGAGTGATATTGGGTCTCCCTTGGTTACGTAAACATGAGCCCACTATAAATTAGACTAACAAAACAATGACCTTACGGTCTGCCTACTGCCAGAACCAGTGTAACCAGCCGCACATAAGACCTTCCAAAGCGTTAGCCATTCGACATCACATCGCCACAGCGGCTGAGAAGAACGTAATCCTGCCTGAGTGCTACAGGAGATATACTGATGTGTTCAGCGACGTCAAGGCTGAGGAGCTTCCCCCACACAGGGACTACGATTGCCGGATTGATCTTGTTCCGGGAGCAGTGATACCATGCGGAAGGATTTACGCTCTTACCGCTCCTGAAAATCTACACCTCCGGGAATATCTAGATAAACATCTCGCTTTAGGGTTCATACGTCCCTCCAGATCACCTGCTGCATCCCCACTTTTCTTTATTCCAAAGGCCAACGGAGATTTGAGGTGTTGCATAGACTACAGAGCATTGAATGCAATTACGGTTAAGAACCAATATCCGCTGCCCTTGATTCCGGTCCTTCTAGAACAGGTGAAATCGGCGGTGATATACACCAAACTGGATCTCAGAGGGGCATACCATCTGGTTCGCATGCGAGACGGCGACGAATGGAAAACGGCTTTCAAGACGCGGTATGGGTTATTTGAATATTTGGTCATGCCGTTTGGGCTGTGTAACGCTCCCGCCGCTTTTCAGTTCTTCCTCAACGATGTACTAAGAGAATTCCTGGACCACTTCGTTGTGGTATACATAGATGACATCTTGATCTATTCCTCCAACGAAGAAGAACACGTGGTCCATGTAGGTCGCATCTTGCACGCACTTCAAGACCACCAACTGTTCTGTAAAATTACCAAATGCGAGTTTCATGTGACCTCCGTGGAATTTCTGGGGGTCATGCTTACACCTGCAGGCCAGGTTATGGCTGAGAGAAAGGTTAAGGCAATCATCGAATGGCCCCGACCTCAGAACGTGAAAGATATTCAGAGCTTTCTGGGATTCGCCAATTTCTATAGGTGGTTCATCCACCAGTTTTCAGACAAGGTAACACCTCTCACCAGATTGACTCGGAAGAAGACCCCTTTTATCTGGTCAGAAGAAGCTCAGACAGCATTTGATCTCCTCAAGAAAGCCTTTACTTCCGCCCCGGTTCTCACCCATGCCAATCCTGAGGTACCGTTCATCGTGGAAGCAGATGCATCTGAAGTAGCGATAGGGGCCGTGCTGTCCCAAAGACACGTAACGACAGGACACCTTCACCCCATCGCATTCATGTCCAGGAAACTCAATCCCGCGGAGCAAAATTATACCATCGCGGAAAAAGAGCTGCTGGCCATACGGGGCGCATTTCTGGAGTGGAGACACTGCTTGTTGGGAGCAACGCATCAAATGACGGTCTATTCAGATCACCGCAACCTTCAGTTTATGCGAGCCGCAAGACATCTAACCCCCAGACAACTCCGCTGGATGCTGTTTTTTGCCGAGTTTCACTTCATTGTCACGTTTCGTCCTGGCAAAGACAACAAGAAGGCAGATGCGCTTTCGAGGCAAGAAACTTCTACGCAACAACCTGTTGCAGGTGCAAGGGCTATCATAGAACCTGACAGAGTGCTATGTACCATACTAACTGATGTATTTCTACAGAAAACCAGACAAAAAATACACACCGTTAAATGGAGAAACTGGTTAAGATTCCACCCTGAATGGCAGATGCGTCAAGGCCTCCCCATGAGAAACCAACAGTTGTTAGTCCCTACAAAGGACCTGAGACGGACAGTGTTCAGCTGGTGTCATGACCTCCCGTGTGCAGGACATGTTGGGGGAAAGAAAACCTTGGAGAAGGTACTAGGACAGTTCTGGTGGCCAACCGTACGTCCAGATATTCTATCATGGGTGAGAAGCTGTTCCACTTGTGCTCAAATGAAGAACGACCACAGTTCCACACAGGGGCTTCTTCAGCCGTTGCCTACACCAGATACCCCATGGGAAAGGTTTTCAGTGGATTTCATCGTTGGTTTACCTAAGGATCAAGGGTGCACCGCGATTGTGGTCGTGGTTGACTACTTGTCGAAGATGGGGCATTTTATCGCCTGCAAACAAATCCCTTCTGCTGGTCTTTTGGCAAAGCTGTTGTTGACTAACGTGGTCAGGCTCCATGGCCTTCCGAAAGTGATTGTATCTGATAGAGGGGCTCAATTCACTGCCCACTTCTGAAAGACCTGGTGTTCAGAATTACAGATAGAATCCTCACTTTCCACAAGTTTTCACCCACAGACCGATGGCCAAACAGAGCGACTAAACCAGACCTTGAAACAGTTCCTCAGGTGTTATGTCAACAATAATACGGAAGCGTGGGTAGAATGGCTATGGGTAGCAGAAATAGCGTACAATAGTGCCAAACACGCCTCTACACAACATACACCTTTCTTTAGCACCTATGGTTTCCACCCACGTTTCACACCGTTGATCCTCCCTAGTCAGGACTCCAAACTCCCCGATTTACGCAAAAGGTTGTCCCACATCCGTACGACTTTGCTGAAAACACGGAGCAATCTGCTCCGTGCCAAAGAAAGGTATAAAGCCCAGGCGGAGAAACATCGTAGACCAGGCCCCACATACAAAAGAGGGGAACGGGTTTAGCTGTCAACGAAACACATAAGATTTAAGAAACACAGCCTTTTCAACCCTAAGTATATAGGTCCTTACCCGGTAGTCAAACACATCAACCCAGTGGCGGTGAAATTGAAACTGCCGGCACATTTCCGTATCCACCCTGTCTTCCACGTATCTTTGCTGAAACCGTCACATTGTCCTGTGAAGAAACAGCCCATGCCCATATGGGTACAACACGATCACGAATATGAAGTCAGGGGGATTTTGGATTCCAAACTGGTAAGACGCAAACTGTGGTATCTCATTGCCTGGAAGGGTTACGGCCCAGAGGAAAACTCTTGGGAACCAGCAGAGGCGGTACATGCTACACGTCTGGTTTCCGCTTTTCACAAAAAGCATCCGGACAAACCAAACGCCAGTCAGTGTCTTCCGGGAGGGAGATGTACTGTCAGGCCCTAGCTCCGGTAAACACTAACTGGCATCGAAGGGCAACCAGGACACGAGTTGGCCCTTCTAAACTACATTTCCCAGCATGCGTAGCGGAATCACGCCCCTCGTGACGCGACGCTATGCAGGAAACCGGATATATGCGCAGACAGAAAGACCAAGCGCTGCAGATTATTCGTTTCGGATGGCGGTCCCTTTGATGTTCCTGGATTCTAGGAGGTCCGGCGGACAGTGAGGACTTCTGGCTTCCTTGGGGGGTACCGTGAGTACTTACCTGAGATTCCGTGTGCTTGACCCTTGTGGACCTAGCGTCCCGCGCGCTCCTCTGTTGGCGAGACTGCTTTCCAGCGTCTCTTGCAGAGGGACGCGCTAGCGCTTTTTGTTTTGCTTGCCTTTTTGGTGATCTGTGTTCCTGGCTATCACCAGACAGCCGCTCGTTCCTCTGTTGGCGAGACCGCCTTCCAGCGTCTCTTGCAGAGGAACGTTATAGCGCCTTATAATTCCTGCATTCCTTCTCACGCTCCTCTGTTGGAAGAGACAGCAGTGTTCTCTGTCTCATTGCAGAGGAGGGACAAGTGGGATAAGTGGGCATGTAACATTCTATGCTCTATAGTGGAGAGAGAACCGTTGCCAGATTTATAGTAACCAAGCCAATACCATTGGGGGAGATTGCGGACACTTTACTCTCCAGGGTATGACTGTCTTTGGTTAAACATCTCTGTTGGCTCACAGGAATTACCTCCTCTAGGGTATACCGTCACTATACTGTTAAACTGCTGCATAGGAAAGCCTGTGAAGTGTTATGCAGTAGTCTGTATCATGGGAACAGTAATACAGACCCCTTTGGATTTTCATGGTCATAATATACGCCAAATTTACATCGTTTTCAGCAATGTACAGATGATGAATGTACCTTTGCTGCTACAATAAGTTTCTTCACATTTTGTTTGTTATATATTATTTTCCTAGGAGAGAGAGAAGCTTATGAGGGTGTGCAGGATGCTGCAGTATTGCACCTTTTCACAGATTCACATGTACCTTGGGTAGGTCAAGGGAAATACTCTCTGTTGGTTACAGGAGGGGAACTGTTACGCGTACGTGATATATTTATATGGTGCGTTCTCTTTTCCTACTAGTTCCATGCTGGATGTTTGCAATCACCCTTTTCTCTCTTCTGGTATCGTTCCTTCACCCGCTTTATTTCAGGTAGTGTGTTTTACCATTGCAGTCATTCATATATTGGGCCTTATCTGATTGGGTTGTTGTGAACTGACAGCAAAGACTAACGGTGGGTTATTGTGTCCTCCACAGATCTCCCTCCCTGCGGTCCCTATCCTTTCCTTCCCTCGCTTGACTATTTCACCAGTCCGTGTATATATTATATTCCGGACTTGGGGCAGTCGAGAGGTGGACCCCTTTGAGCATCAGCACAACCCCGAGGATTCTGGAAGGTGGAACCTGACAACCCTCTTCAACACAAAATTGTTATGTCTCCCACTAAAAACTACTTATTGTTACACAAGAATTCCCTGGAAATGAAGTATTTATACATTGCTCATCAGAGTTCTAACTTTCACACAAAAAGGGGAATGCACTCTTTTTAATGTTTTGACTACCAGAGAGCACAAGCTGGCTGGTTGGAAAAGCTGTATTGTGTGCTTACCATGAACTTACAGTGGGCTTGCAACCCACCTGTTGCTTTCCACTCTCATTTGCTTGTGTCTTATTCAATATTTTTCTTTGTCCATCATATTACTTCTTGTGCTTGTTTGACCCCTGGAGCATAACATCATTACTATCCTTTGGCTTGACCTTTAGCCGTCCACTGTTCACTTTTACGGAACTACTTTTGTCTTTTTACTTAAGCGCTCCATGAGAGTGCACATGTTTTCTAGCTCTCTCCATTATGTGCTTTTTCTCCTATCCACAAAATATCTGGCCCCTTTCTCCATGTTGCAGCCTCCCTCATGTCGCAGACTGTCTCTCACGTGTGCTTCTCCCCAGCCAAATTCCACCAGTTGCTCAATGTTGCTTTCTTGCCTGCAAGATTCTCACCTGCCCCTGTGCTGTTCTCTGTTGTGTGCTGCTTTCCCTCCCCAGCCCATTCCACATTGCTTCCCCCCACTCATTCCCCCATCGCCGCACGCTCCAGTGTTCTTTTTTCTTCCATTTATTGAATTTTCTTTGGAGAGGACAGGGCAGCAAGCTTGTTTCGGCTCCCCCATGTTAAAAATGCACTTTCGTGCTACTTCTGTTTCATTTCGAATAGTTAAATAAAAAATAAAAAATGGTGCTTCTGCCATTTTACAAGTGGGCGCATGTGTAGTCATGTATGTATTTGCAGACATCATCACGCACAAAAAGGACGCAGTCTCTGTGGCTGCATCAATCCACATTTGTTTTCCTTTTTTTCTTTTGGCCATGCTGGTCAAAGATCTTTCAGAAGATATATAACACATAAAGGCATTGGCATGACCATTTGCTCCAATGGGGAGACCTAATGGCTTTGCCAATGCTTATTTTTTAGCCTTGTATTGTGTTGCATTGCATTGCAGCATTTATATACACTTACCATCCCTATGTGTGGAGCTGAAGTGCTTGCCTACATGTGTAGCATGCTCCACCATGTAGGGGGTGTGGTTGCAATGATGTTGTTTTCGTTTTGAGCCTATTTGGTACGCGCTTTCTACTTGCCGTGAGGTGAACGGCTTCGCAGCTATCCACATCGCCGTGAGGGGAACGGCTTCCCAGGCACCCACATCGCCGTGAGGGGAACGGCTCCTTCACTACCCAGGAAACTACATTACCCAGCAGCCCCGGGCCGGCGCACCAACGTCACCTCTGCGCCTGGAGCCCCAACATAAGCGCTGCTGCCATCCCGCAGCGTGGGACGCGCTTTCTACTTGCCGTGAGGGGAACGGCTTCGCAGCTATCCACATCGCCGTGAGGGGAACGGCTCCTTCACTACCCACGAAACTACATTACCCAGCAGCCCCGGGCCGGCGCACCAACGTCACCTCTGCGCCCGGAGCCCCAACATAAGCGCTGCTGCCATCCCGCAGCGCGGGACGCGCTTTCTACTTGCCGTGAGGGGAAGGGCTTCACAGCTATCCACATCGCCGTGAGGGGAACGGCTTCCCAGGCACCCACATCGCCGTGAGGGGAACGGCTCCTTCACTACCCAGGAAACTACATTACCCAGCAGACCCGGGCCGGCGCACCAACGTCACCTCTGCGCCTGGAGCCCCAACATAAGTGCTGCTGCCATCCCGCAGCGCGGGACGCGCTTTCTACTTGCCGTGAGGGGAACGACTTCGCAGCTATCCACATCGCCGTGAGGGGAACGGCTTCCCAGGCACCCACATCGCCGTGAGGGGAACGGCTCCCTCACTACCCAGGAAACTACATTACCCAGCAGCCCCGGGCCGGCGCACCGCACCAACGTCACCTCTGCGCCTGGAGCCCCAACATAAGCGCTGCTGCCATCCCGCAGCGCGGGACGCGCGCGGGCGGCGCCCGGGCCCGTCTGCGCCCGTCCTAGACCGGATGAGGCTGGGCTGGGCCACCCCCCTTGGCTTCACACTCGGATGATTGACTGTGGGAAAGTGAGAACTCAGCTGGCAATTTTAAGGTTAGTGCATCAACAATCGCACACTGCTTGCTTTACTTTTGAAAGCCACTAAGAACTTAATCCACTGTTGAGGATTGTTTCATAAGCAGCCATGGGTAAACGTACCCCCCCTGCGAAAGGTCCCGTTACCAGGAAGAAAGCCCCATCTGCACTATTAAATGCCCAACCGACCGCAATTGATAAAATGCTTCAGCGGGCAATCGGAGCAGTGTCCAATGAAATAGAGCGCACTGAGAGACGCCTCTCTCCAACACCGATTCTTGCCCCTAGTCCAACTCCAACAGAGCTGGGGACCCTGTCTTTATCTCTAACACCAAATGTGATCTTAGATCCAGAGCCCCCATGTACACGAGCAAAGACAGGTCCTGGCCATGCCCCTAAGATCCCCCTGGGAGGCGGTGGAAAGAAGAAAGGAGGGAAACGGAAACCTGTTACACATAAGGGAGCAAGGCGGAATAAACAAGCTCCCGACATGCTATCAAGCCGGTCCCCGGGGGGACAAGGAACAGATGAGCGATTGCAGACGACTCCAGAGTACCCGCTATGGGTATCTAACCTGGTATTGGAACTTAAAGCTCATTTATGTGCTTTAACGACACGTATTGATAAACTATCATCAGTGGTGGACCATTGGGTGGGCAAAGCTGATGTTATCCTTAATACAATTGAGTCTATCAAATCCCCTACTCCAGAGTCGGTCTTGCACCAAAACAAGGTAACAACAACCACTCTCGACGAACCACCTCTCCCCACAGGGTCTAACATAATCGTGCAAAAGGATGCAGCTCCCACTCCTAGATTGTCCGCCCCGCCGAGCCGGGATCCAGTTAAACCCCAACAGAGGCCTCTTCGTTGTCCCCTCTCCGAACCTATAAACAGGCCCACACCGATTACATCAGGCCCATCTGACCAACAACAAGCTGGAAATAATCAAGATGTTTATAAGAGGACCCCACCACATATAAAATCAAGGGAAACCCAACCCGCACTACAATGCATTGACTTGCCCCCAGCCTCCACTCCCTATGTCATTGTATTAGCCGGAGTACCTGAGCTGGAAAGAGGCTTAGGGGAGACACATTTTGAACTTAAAAACAAATGTATTTATTGGTTAACCAAATATAGGCCTCTCCCTTATCAAGATCAAAGTGAAATCCTACTCACTCGCAGGGTAAGCTGGCTGGGGTGGAGGCGAAAGGACATACCTGGGGATTGTGTTGTGATCAACTTTAGGGATGCCCGGGCTGTCCAACACATCTTAGATTGGGGTTACTCAAGGGAGACTGGGGGTATCCTCTCCTTGCCCCTGGGATATTTCTATCCCCCTAGGCATATGCCGGACAACGAGGGAAACACGGCCAAGGGCTGGGGGGCGAGCGACCAGAGTGGTGCCAGGCCAAAAATAGGCTGGGAACTTCCAACACCAATGATGTATAATATCCCTGTTACCAACAGATTTAGCTCTCTGGATTTGGTAGATTGACTAAATCCAACCAATCCCTCTAATAAATGGTCCAGTGACAAAAACGAGGCCAAATTGGGACACATGCATCAGGATGGCCTCCCACACAAGGAGGGACACGGGAAGAAAAAAAAAAAGTTTCGAAGCAGACCCGTGAGGGTAGTGTCCTAATTCATACTTTCACCCCACTTAGTAATTCAAACCGGGCTAATGAATGTAGTCATAGGGGAGGGGCAGGGGACAAAGACACACATCAAGCTCCATTAGAGGAGAGCCTTACCCCCAGGCCTCCACCGATAATTTAGTGGAACCACAAAGCACTTGGATCTTATCCTGGAACATACCTGGCCTTAACTTGAAACTGGATCTCCCAGATTGGGGGGCATTCGTAGACCAACATGGTCAAAGACAGATATATTTAGAGTGGGCTACGTGTCGTACTATATCCCAGCAGTTCAGGGGGCTAGGGGGAGACCCTCGGGGGGGGGTCTATGCACCTGGGTAGGAGTGCACTTGGGATGCAATGTTAAACAGTTAGAGACCCTGTCCCCTGATATTCTGTGCATCCTCCTTTCTCTTCATAATTCTATGAGGATTGCAATAATTAATGTCTACTCACGGCCAGTAAGTTATGGACAATCCTCTCACACGCTCGATTGCCTTACCTCATTTCTTCCCACTATACCAGAGAACTGCCGGGTAATTATAGGAGGGGATTTCAATTGTTAATTTGAGCCCCTGAATGGCCTATCCACTAGTATTACAAGTGAGGAGGACTCGGTACGGTCAATTCCAGAACCTAATATCCAACCAATACGGGCATGGACTCCTCTAGCATTACAAATGAATGCAGTTACACTTAGCCACTCACTAAGGGCTTGTAATGGCCGACTCCCATCCGACAGTCCCGGGAACTTTACTTTTAATAGACCCGGGCAGGCATCAATATTAGACTACACTTTGGTAGATGTCAGCCTCTGGCATAGGGTTATCGATTTTAAGGTCGTTTCCCGTCATGAGAGTGATCATAATCCATTGGTCCTAGAAATATCCCTTTCCTTTGCCAAAGACCTCCCAAGCATATCCACAAACCCCAACCCAAGCCTAGTATTGGCTGAAGGAGGGAGGAGGGTACGCTGGGGGGAACTTGCTCAAAAACCAGACAAAGTGGCCTCTCTTTATCAACAAATCGCCCCCTTCTTAGAAGTTGCGTTTCGAATATCTGCAACTAGCAGTAGTATAGCGTCCCAATTGATACTGGCAAAAAACCAGTGACAGATGTAATGGTTTTTAGATCACCTTTCACTTTCACACGGCCACCACTTAGCTTTAGAAGTGCATCCCTGTCTCCAGGTGTATGCCCGCCCTCTATCAAACAAAGTTTTTAGAGGGCGAGGACAGCCTATGATGAAGCATGACACCGGGCGGTGTGTGAGGCCAGTCCGAAACTTTTTATGAGATGCCCCCACTGATGTTGCATCTCAGTATAACTCTGTAGGAAACTGTAGGAACCCACGCTAGGGGCAGCCCATTTTGTGTTTACATATCAGATTGGAGGCTGGCTAGCCCCTTGGCCCCGTGCCTCTAGTTCCCATCCTCAGCCAAGTCTGAGGTGAGTGTGTGTGGATTACTGTACAGCTTTCAGCTGTGGGAACCCTGAGGGGCTTTTATTACGGTCAAGACTGACCAGGGCACTGGTTAATTTTTACCATCCCAGTTTAGGAAACACTAGAACAGAAGGGTGCTGACACTCTCTCCACCCTGTTACGCGTTACCCATGGAGACCGAATTGGCTTTCGACGAGAGCACTTATGCAGACAACTGAGAACCCCATCCAACTTAGCTGAAGCAGTAGTGTCACAAACCATCAAGAACTCTGATGAGTGGGAGTGCTTATCAGCAAAAAAGAAGGAACAAATCCGTACTGCCCTGCACGGGGCTTTTATGACGGAATACTTGAGGAAAAACACGGCACCACGAGGACTTGTGGTAACGAATGAACCTAGATTGTTCCTAAATAATAAAGAGTTCAGGATCAACTGGTCCAGCATAGCCTGGAAATGCACAAAAGACTGGCTAGTGTTGATTATAAACCCGGCCAGACAGCTAGCAGATGCGCTACTGGTGGAAATACAACAGAGCGAAAGCAAACTTAAGACCTCAGTTCATGTGACCGTTTTCAAGAAGAAACTTGAGGAAATAAACAACGATCACTCGGCATACAGGGAGTACCTGACACAATCAAAGATCACTAAACTACAGAAGGACGTCCAGAAATTCAAACGGGAAACAGTGTACCCCTACACAACTGATGAATACTATTATAAACCCCAACAGCAACCAGCACCAAGACGCCAACCACGCTTCAGACCTACACCCCAGAATTGGACCTACAGCTCAGGGGAGGAAAGGAGTGACAGCAGCAGTGACGAGAGCACAGGGGGACAACAGACCCGGAGATATCAGAACCCTAACCAACCAATGTTCGCACCACCGATGCAGCCATTTGGGTACTGGCCGCAGCAATTCTTCCCTCCTGGCTTTGGGCTCCAACAAGGACAGCAGCCTTTTTTATTCAGGGGCCAAGGGAGAGGAAGGGGCAGACAAAAACCAAGAAGAACAACCAGGGTTCAATGGGAGGACGAGGCAACCACCAGCGGGGCAGTGACACGGAGCAGGGGCAAGGGCACCCACCTAACAATGAGCAAAGAATGACAAATATCGTGAATCTGAGTGACCACGTACCCAGCACGGACGAAGAGGCCGTTCTCGCAAAAGGTTTAGGCTTCGTCCCCACCCCAGATAATGATGCTTTCTTCCTCAACACAGAACTAGCTCAGTTCTTTAGGAAGATAAAATTGAAAGACTTCTTCGGTGAAGCACAAGGTCAGGACAACAACCGAACCAACACTGGCCTACGAAAAAAGTCCACTTTCAACCCGCCAACCCAAAACATCTCCTGCAATGTTCTGGCTTTTGAGCAGGCGGTCCTCACTGAGGTTGGGAAGATCGACTACAAGAACACAAGGGGTTTCCAGAACATGACCAGAGGCAAGAGAACGGCCCTCGAACAACTCAAAAACAATCATGAGTTGGTTGTGAAACCAGCGGACAAGGGAGGGGCGATAGTCCTGATGAATTACACCATGTATAGGGAAGAATGCCTACGCCTCCTATCAGACACTACCAGTTATGAGGTACACCGTGAATACCCCACACCCCGGATCATGAACAAAATCAAGATTATGGTCGGTGAAGCCGAGACCAATGATTGGATTACCAAGCACGAGGCAGAGTTTCTCATCAACACGGAACCGAGGACACCCAGGTTCTACACCCTCCCCAAAATCCACAAAAACAGGATGCCACCACCGGGTAGACCGATAGTGTCGGGAATAGGTTCGGCACTAGAACCCCTCTCACAATTTTGCGATTGGTTTTTAAAACCAATTGTGCAAAAATCTCGATCTTATTTGAGAGACACCAAGGACGTACTTTGCCACCTAAGGAACCTGGAGACGAACATCAATGAGGATATGTTCATAACGATGGACATCGAAGCGCTCTACACGAGCATCCCCCAGAGGCGTACATTGGAAGTGGTGGAACGTACCTCCAGGACCAAGACTGGACATACATGACACCGACTCATTTCATCATGGAGTGCGCAGAACTAGCCCCCATGGAGAACTTTTTCGAATTTGAGGACACACTATACCACCAGGTGAAGGGCACGTCCATGGGCAGCACGTTTGCGCCAAGCATGGCGTGCCTGTACGTCCATCAGTTTGAAGAGGACTACATTTTCAGCCCTGCCAATCCATTTACAACTCAGATGAGAACATGGAAGCGGTATATAGACGATGTCTTGATCATCTGGAAGGGCACAACGGATGAAGCCACACAGTTTGTGGAGTGGGTCAACAGTAAAGACCCCCACCTAAGGTTTACCTACACCATGGAGGAGAACCATGCAGTGTTCCTGGATCTAGACATAACACTAACAACGGAAGGAATCTCCACCAAAGTACACATTAAGCCGACAGATAAGAACAGTCTTCTTCTCTATGAGAGCTACCATCCGAGAGCTCTCCGTGATAATCTGCCAGTCGGACAGTTCCTCAGAGTACGGAGGAACTGCTCGGAGGTGGACACCTTTCGAGCACAGGCGGAACAACTAGAGAGCAAGCTTCTGGAGAGACACTACCCGAGCCGGATGGTGAAACGAGCGAAGAAAAGGGCAAAGAACAATAATCGGGAAGCCCTGTTGGAGACCATACCGAAGGAACAAACGGACCGGTTGGTATGCGTTACTACGTACACTCCCATTTCAAATAGAGTGCAGAACATCATCAAGAAGAAATGGGCAATCTTGAACAGCGGAAATCGGAAGTGGGAACCCCCACTTTTCGCGTTCAAACGGAGTAGAAACTTGAGGGATGACCTGGTACACTCGAACATCACCAACGATGACAATGAAAACCAGATGACTCTATGGAGCCAACCAAAACCAACAGGCCACTATCCGTGCGGCAACTGTGTGTGCTGCCCCTTGACTACCACTACTAAGGAAGTAGATATTGGCACAGACAATCCCTGGAGACTAAAAAACTTCAGTAATTGCAATACGGAAAATGTAGTTTATCTACTGACCTGTCCATGCAATATGAAATACGTCGGGATGACGACAAGGAAGGTGAAAACGAGGATCAACGAACACCGTAGCACCATCAGGTGCAGGAAAACAAACACAAAATTGACGAAACACTTCACCGAAAAAAAACATAGTGACTCCGATCTACGTTGGATCATCCTTGAAGTAATGAAAAAACAGAACAACGACTTTGGCAGACAATTACACATCCGGGAACAACGGTGGGTATACAGGTTACATACATGGGAGCAAGGCCTTAATGACGATATACCATGGCTACAGCTGGCAAAGTGACCAGGCCAACCTCAATGCACGGACCAATCATTTACTGAGGTAGATGTACACCACTGCAGAAGGGGCTCTGAGACCATGTAATTGTAAGAAGAAAAAGAAATAAGGCCACACATGGGCTGTCTATGCGAGTATAGGTTTATGGTTGTACTAGGGGTAGATAGTAGCTACCATTGCACTGTCTAAACTTTCGGGGTTATGTTGAAAAGATTATGAGTGGGTGAGACATACCTAACTGTGTAATCATGCAGATCAAGGACACTGGCTCATACCCAGGACATAAAATTAAGAATTGAGAGCAATACACTTAGCCCCACTACTTTGTGTCCAACACCTATCAAGGGAGAGACTGAGTGGTATACTCCACGATTGTAACACAAATATAACCCTAGAGCAATAATCCACCGCGTAGCCAGTGGAACAGGAGAGCCGAGATGGTGACAGGCTTGCGCATAGACTTAATACTGCCTAGAGCGCATAACCACACTGATGAGTTTTGCCTACAGGATGTGTTGCCAACTCATAGAGGCTAAACACGCATGCACAGAGCAGGAACACTGAACCCCTGCGAATGTATATGCACGTTTCATTTCCTAGGGGTCATGGCTAACTGTCCAAGAGTTTTTACACATAGCCTGGATATTGTCCAGAGCGTTTTACCGCTTTGACGAGTTTTGCCGATAGGATATGATGTTGTCACATAGAGGCAAAAGGCGCAGACGGATAGCAGGAACACTTAACCCCTGCGCATGCGCAACCACGCTCTTAATCACGTGGTCATTGCCGAACAGTCTTAATGTGTTTCTTAGCCAGTAGCGCGTGCGCGCCTTGGATTCGCTAGCCACTGGGCAGAGGTAACCCCTTCTTCACCCAATAGGAGCGCACACAATCATACACGCCCCGCACCAGGCGTCCAGACCCGCCCGGATGGGGACACAGGAAGCGCTCCATGCGCTTTCAATTAGGGTGTTTTTGACAAACAATCAACCAATTAACTAGAGTACTTAAACCCCCCGGTTGATCATCATTCTCCACCGACGGGGAGACCGAGAGGACGCCTGTAGAGATAACCGCTGGGAGCGCTGAATTCAGACAGTAAGAGAATGAGTGTCATGTATGGTAGTGAGAGTGAAAGCTTGGTTTCAGCTTCTGCTGAAAGGTTGTGTGTTAATCACTGAAACTGGGTACACAACTTGTTCATTGCATTGTAGTGCATGCTAGTCATTTGTGTCAATACCCTGTGGATGCACGAATAGATTCTTACCATCTCCTCATCTGTACATCTCCTTTACAGAAAGTCACAAGTAGGCCCTCCCACCCTCACCCTCCCATGGAGTATAGAGGATAGTATTTTAGGGTAAGAAATGAATTGCCATCATGCTTTTGGTTAAATGATGACACGTACACCTGCCACGTGTCTCATAAAGACCACACCACACGCGCTATAGGTGTGACTTGGTTTGGATGACAAAATTTGCCATTTATATATATACTTACATGTTTGGTTTGTATGTCTTTTTTGTTTCTCTTTTTCCTACAGAATCACTTACAGTGGTACTACACCAAACGGGTAGCTTGACCCTCTTAGCCCCCGTCCCCAGATTGGCAGCTCCTTCTTGCATTAGATGCAAAAAGGCAGCACCCACAGTTAGAAACCCTTTGATCCTGACGAATGCGACGTACCCTACGGGGACACTAACGCAGAAACATGTTGACCACACTTAACACGGTGAAGGGAGAATAACGTCCCAGATCACCGTTCACCTATTTTAATACCATACATTTGCTCCCCGAATAAACACAGTTTAGTGACAGATGTAATGGTTTTTAGATCACCTTTCACTTTCACACGGCCACCACTTAGCTTTAGAAGTGCATCCCTGTCTCCAGGTGTATGCCCGCCCTCTATCAAACGAAGTTTTTAGAGGGCGAGGACAGCCTATGATGAAGCATGACACCGGGCAGTGTGTGAGGCCAGTCTGAAACTTTTTATGAGATGCCCCCACTGATGTTGCATCTCAGTATAACTCTGTAGGAAACTGTAGGAACCCACGCTAGGGGCAGCCCATTTTGTGTTTACACTGGCAAAAAACAACCAGGACCTGTTCTCCACACTGGCACAATTTTTTTTTAATCGCAATAGGCCCAGGCCGAATTTTAAACCAAGGCACCCATGGTATAATAAACATTGCAACTCAGGCCCCACCCATAAGGCAGGGCATTTATTAGACCCTATTTTCTCTAATTTAGCTAACATCTCATGCCAGACAGCCTTCCCTATTCTATGGTCTGACCACTTTCTAGTCGGCTTTAAGGTGAAACAGGAAATGTGGCGTGATAACCCCTCTATTCTTCCCATCAAATCGGGGTTCAGAAATTGGAAAAAGCTAGATGTTGATTGTTTTAATCTTCATCTCAAAAATACCATGCCTGTTATCACCACACCCCATATAGATGATGCTGACATCATTCAAAATTGGTTGACATCGTCTATTGATGCATGCCTTCCTCTGTCTAATAAAAAATTGAACCACCATCGTCCTCCTGCTCCCTGGTTTTCTGAAAAACTAAAGGTAGAAAAAACTGAATGTAAAACCTTGGAGAGACGTTGGAGGAAAGACTATGCGCCGGCAGCAAAACTTACATATAAACTAGCTTTAAATAGCTATCATGCCCTGTGCAACGCCGCTCGGGCTGAGCACGCTAATAATACTATTTTAATGTCACATAATAGCCCTAAAGTTCTGTTTAAAGTGGTGAAAGAACTGTCAGGCACAACGTGCCAACCAGAGCCACCGGGGCTAGATGAAACGCAATGCAAAGATCTGGCTGAATTTTTTATTGACAAAATCAATAAAATTTACGCTGAATTTAATAACACTACAATTAACGTGGAGTTGCTATCTAAGACCTTTGCCTTATCATGTGATTGTACCATCATGTCCCTGTCGCAAGACACTAATGATAGACCAGGCAATTCGCTCGATAATTGGATACCCTTTGACATCTCTTCTTTTTATCGTATTTTAACTAGCATAAAATCTGGCTCTCCTAAGGATCCCCTTCCTATCTCCATTTTGCAAAAACTGGATTTACCAATACTTAATACCATTATGGACCTCCTCAATGCATCGCTATGCGAAGCAAGGGTTCCAGCGGCTTGGAAACATGCCATGGTCCTTCCCTTGCTAAAAAAAGTTAATTCTGATCCAGAAGTTTTATCTAACTTTCGCCCGATCTCCCTACTTCCAGCTTTCTCCAAAATTCTGGAAAAACATATCAACCTTCAGTTGACGCAGTTTGTTGACTCCCAGAACATTCTACATCCATCCCAATCGGGATTTAGAGCTGGCTTCTCCACCGAATCCACGCTCTTGGGAGTCACTGAAGCTATTCGCCAATGTGTTGATAAGGGAGATACCGTGGCACTCATTTTACTGGACTTGAGTGCTTCGTTCGACACTGTATCCCACACGACTCTTTTACAAATCTTACATTCTAGGGGCATTGTCGGATCAGCACTCAAGTAGTTGTCTAGCTTTTTGTCTAGTAGGACCTTCCAGGTCTTTTCTCCAACTGCAAGCTCTAAGACCCATGTTTCCCCGTATGGCGTACCTCAGGGCTCTATACTCAGCCCATTACTTTTCAACATCTATGTTAGCCCCCTGGCTATTATAGCGGAGGAGGCTGGGCTGACCATATATTCATATGCGGATGACACCCAGCTTATTTTCTCCTTGTCTTCCAATGAGATTTCCAACGTGTCCTCTCTCCAGGTTGGGCTACAAAAGATAGCTGGATGCACACAAATAGGTTGAAATTAAATGGAGGGAAAACGGAACTCCTTATCTTCGGTGGAAATAAAACTCTTTGGGGTCCCCAGCACTGGCAAACTCAGATGGGTGATCTCCCCAACCCTTCACAATCTGTTCGCAACCTCGGTATAATCATTGACGACCAACTGTCTATGAAACAGCAAGTGGTTAAGGTCGCTTCAACCTGTTTTACAATTTTAAAATGGCTCCAAAAAATCATTTGGATGCTTCCACTATCTACGCAAAAAAACGTTATCCAGGCTTTGATTGTGTCCAGACTGGATTACGGCAATGTCTTGTATCTGGGCGCAAGTAAGGAGGTGATTCGGAAGCTGCAAGTGGTCCAAAATTCTGCGGCCAGACTTCTATGTCAGCTACCCAGAATGGCTTCTATTTTAGGTCCACTCCGTGACCTTCACTGGCTTAAGATGGAAAATCGCTCCAAAATTCAAGGCCCTCTGCTACATGCATAGGATCAAAATGGATTCAGCACCACATTATCTTAGTGCCTTGGTACATCCTTACCTCCCCCCACGCCTCCTGCAATCCTCTAATCAATTAAAATTTCAAGTTCCCAGGATCAAACGAGCACGTATGGGCGGACGGTCGTTTGCCTACTTGCTCCATCTTTATGGAACTCACTCCCGTTTCAACTACGCCAGGAAACTATCTACCACAAATTTCGTAAAGATTTTAAAACGTGGCTATTTAACCACTAGAGTCCTGTCCCCTTCTCTCTAGTGCGGGTCCGTAGGCGCCGGGAAACCTCCGGGTAGCTGTGCGCCATATAAATTTAAAAATAATAATTGTAAAGTAGCTAAGCAAGCCCTCTTAACCTCTATTAGATCGAACGATAGGCCACGAATCAAGGAAGCCAGGGATCGATATAAAAAAATTATAACTGGAGCAAAAATTAACTGGGAAAATGATAAATGGGAAGCAATAAAAACAGCACTGGATAACCATGATATGAGAGCCTTCTGGAATTTAGTTAAGACAGGGAAATCCGATGGTCAATCGGCTATAGGACCAAACCTAGGGGAAGAAGTCTGGAGAACTCATTTTAAATCTTTATACTCAAGGCCCGCAGAGGAAGAGGAAGAGGGCAGGGCAGAATCAGTCACCTTAGATGTGACCCCCCCCAAATTTAGATGCTCGCCCTTGTACAATGAAGGAGATCACAGTGGCATTGGGTAATCTACTTCCAGCAAAAGCACCAGGGCTGGATATGATACCTGGTGACCTATTTCGATCCGAACCCGCAGTCTGGGCACCATACCTATGGTCATTATTTAATGCCGTTTTACAAGGTATGGCGTTGCCCCCCACCTGGGCTGGAGCAGAAATTATCCCCATTTATAAAAAGGGCTCACCTCTCAATCCAGCAAACTATCGCCCCATAAGCCTCCTGGATGTCACTCAAAAAATCTTTGCTCACGTACTCCTAGGGCGATTGCAATCCTGGATAGCAGAGAACAATGTATTAACAGCTTTACAAGCAGGATTCAGGGCAAAGATATCCACCATTGACCAGATCTTCAGATTACAACTTATCCACTGGAAAATTGTGATCCTAGAGGGTGGCAGCCTCTACCTGACATTCGTGGATCTTAAATCCGCGTTTGACTTGGTGCAACGAGATCAACTATGGGGCATACTTCTTGATTTGGGAGTACCAGAATACCTCTGCCACCAGCTGAAACGTTTGCACCAAGACAACTATGCGAGAATTAGATATGGTAAAAATGGTGAACTTTCCGCCCCTTTCCCTGTAGAGAAAGGGGTGCGACAGGGATGTGTCCTGGCCCCGACACTCTTCTCTCTTTTCTTAAATAGCTTAATTGAAACTCTGCTAGCTGGGAAAGACATTGATGCTCCGAGGCTGGCGAACCGCAAAATTCCAGCACTCATGTTTGCGGACGATACGCTGCTACTCTCCAAATCGCCCATGGGTATGCGGAGGGTCCTTGAGGTATTCAGCTCTTTTTGCAGAAAGAGGGGACTGGAGATCAACCTCCGAAAAACCAAGTACATGGTTTTTAATGCTAATACCACAAATTGCCCACATCCCCAACTGGATGGAAGGGCCCTAGAGAGGGTGTCCATTTTTTATTATCTAGGGATCACACTCACTGAAAAAATGGACTGGGGGACACAAATAAAGAAAGCCAGTCTAAAACTGACTCAGTCCACGGGGGGCATCTTAAAAGTTTATAAAAGTTGCACCCACAAAGTGATAGGTCCCGCAGCAGAAATCTACAAAACACAGGCTAGGGGAGCATCACTGTACGGGGCAGAATTATGGGCCATTGACCATCAACTTCCCTATCTATGCCAGAGAACCTATTCCTTAGGCAACTGCTGGGCCTCCCTATGAGCACCCCGTTAACACTGCTCAGGATGGATTCAGGGATTGGCCCAATAGCAGATGTAGTCTCCTCTAGACCCCTCCTATACTGGCGACGCCTGTGGAGTACACCTGAACTAGCTGACTATAAAGAGGAGTTGAAGGATGTTATATCATCACATGGGCAGTTACACATTGATTTAGACCAATCATTTATTGTCGGAAAACTTATTAAATGATGGAATATTCCAAATCTAAAACGAGTCAAGACCAGTCTTTCATAGCCACTCAATGTTGATTTTAAATATGGCTGGATACTATAGGTAGTAAGTACCATTTGATTAGACTGTACTGATGTTTTCAATGCCTCGGCTACAAATCTATTTGTCTCCAGATGCATCATACAACATATTTTTAAATCTTTTCTGTTAATGGTCGTTATAGAGACTGGATTATCAAAATATTCTGGGTGTCCAAGATCATTCATGAAATTTTTTATGCATCTCAACTATGGGATATCCAGTGCCCTTTCCATCTTAAGGCTATCTTTTATGATGTCACGGTTAAGAGAGGTACTTGCCGATGTCCAGATCCTATGCCACAGAAGGGCGGGTTGAAGTTTTATTAGAACCGTTATATAGGATAACTCTAATTCAGAGTGACATACGTAAGTGGATGTGCTACCAGGGACCGCCAAAAGAAATTTTAAAAAGGTGTTCTCTACCAGTTGTATGGGCTTAAGATCACAGTAGCCCCACACACCTGCACCATACACAGCCGTTGTAACACATTTGGCTCTATAAATATGCAAGAGCTCTACCGGGGGTCTTCTACCCAGTTTCCTTGCAAAAGTAGCTAGGGCGGCATTGTTCTTCATTAATAATAGCGTCCTAGCTTTAACTGCCTGTGACCATGTCCCATTGCGGTCGAATAAAATACTTAGGTAAGGGAACATCTTGGTCGATTCTACCTTTTTGTTGTTGATGAGTAAGTCCCTGCATTTTAAACTCCCCTTCCCGCACTTCATAATAAAGGTTTTCAAAATATTCCCTTTAAGGCCCAAATTTTCCATGTATACATTGCAATTTGTCAATAGCCTTTGGAGCCCCAATTGCGTGCGGGCCATCAGCACTGCATCGTCAGCGTACAGAAGGACAGGTATAGGTTGTTTATTTATTTTGGGCAGGTCCTGACATCACTCCATCAAGGCTTGGCCCAAACCATTGGTATAGAGTGTAAATAAGAACGGCGCCAGGGCACAGCCCTGTCTAATCCCCCTTTCCACGCTAAACGGTGCAGTGCATTCCCCCTTGGCCCCATGGTGGACCCTAGCTTTTGCCCCACTATAGAGTTGTCTCAGGAAGTCTATTAGTGGATGTTCCACCCCCATATCAGCTAGTATGTTCCATAATTTGGATGGATTACACTGTCAAAAGCTGCCGTGATTTCTAAAAAGACCAAATATAGTTTCCCCTGTTTGGCCAAAGTATATTTCCATTTTCCATTAAAATATTAAGGTTTAATCCTTGCTCCACCGTACCAAGATTTCATTTTGTCATACACCATCTGGGTGCCATTGTCCGTTACTTGTTCATTAGGGTATCCCTCCCTCATGAACACCCTCTGTAAGAATTGGATCACTGTAGCTGTATTTTCATTATTGCCAAAACTGACCACTGGGCATTTAGACATGTAATCAATTAGTAAAATGGTAAACTTGGAATTCTCACCCAAAACTCTTATTGGACCTGCCACGTCTAAGGCCAATTTGGAACAAGGCACTGGAGGAACTTCCACAGGGCTGATTGGGGATGGATGGATAACTTGGGTCTTGCCACTTAAAATACAGGGACCACAATCTCTCTCAAAGCATTCAATGTCTTTGTGTTCTCCAGGCTACGAAAAATCTTCACGCATCCTGCGTTTCATGGCTCGAATCCTTGTGTGGCCTTCATGAGCTAACTTCAAGACCCTCTTCCTCAACCTGGATGGTACAACCAACTGACCCAACCTGCACAGTAACCCTTTGTCATAAGTGAATTCTGGCGCTACATGGCAGTAGAGCATCATACCTTGTCCAGCACACTTGGCATTAGGCCATCTCTGTGTCACACACGCCATAATCTCCTTGAGTATAACATCCGTTTTAAGTTAATTCCTCCACTCACTTTCGCTCAATGCACCTCTCGTTACTTTATCAACCTGACCAGTCATAACAACCTTTTCTTTATCAACTACAACATTGTCTTTCAACCCTTGCACCGGCATCCTAGATAAGAAATCAGCCACAATGTTCATCTTGCATGGAACATACAAGATTCGGTAGTTAAGTTCCTGCAAACGATACTGCCACTTAGCAATTCTAGGGGTGGACTTGGCACCTCCTTGAGTACTAAACAAGTCAATCAGGGGTTTGTAATCTGTGCGGAGAGGGAAGGGTGCCACCAATACATACATGCGAAAAAACTCTACACTGCACCATAAGGCTAAAGCTTCCTTCTCAATGGTAGAAGAGTGTTCCGCTCCCTTAGTGCCCTTGAGGAAAAGGCTACAACCTCTTTCTATCTCTTCTGCAGCATCCAAACCAAATTTCTTTGCATTCGTAACAATGATGGTGTCATCCTTGGTTTCATATAGTTTTAAAGGTTCAGCAGAAACGATATCCTGGCATATACCAGCAAAGGAGCTTTAGCATTCAGCATCCCAAACAAACTGTGCCTTTTTTCAGCAAGTTTCTTAAGAGATTAGTGCTGTTGGCAAAATGGGGAACAAATTTAGAATAAAATTCAGCTAAACCCAAAAACAATTGCAGCTGGTCTTTGTTTGTAGGTGCTGGGGCAACCTCAATAGCTTTCAGTATCTTTAATATGGGTGTGACCCCATTTCCAGATATGTGGTGACCTAGATAATCAACATCCATCTTTTCAAACCTACATTTGTCATGTCTAAGTACCATACCTTTTTGCTGTTAGATTTGTAAAACTTTGTTTAATCTCACATCCGCTGCTCAACACAATCACCGAAAACGAGTGTGTCATCCTTGAAATATCTAACTCCTATGTAATCTTTGAACATTTCTTTCATAGTTTTGGAACAATGAAGAGACCAATGCCAAGCCAAAAGACATGCACTTAAAATGACAAGCTCCTTCAGGAGTCACAAAAGAGGTTAGGTGCCTTGATTATTGACTCAAGAGGCCACCTGCTGAAATGCAGCTGACATATCAAGTGTGGTAAATATTGAAGCACCTTCAAGTGTACTTAACATATCATTTATGCTGGGAAGAGAATATCCATCAACCCAAATGCTCGGACTCAAGTCCTGTAGATAGACACATAAACATATTGTATTGTCACACTTACGTGCAAGAACTACTGAAGCCAACGACTTGGAGCCCTCTATTGGCTTAATCATGTTCAAATCACATAACGTGTCCAATTTTTACATAGATCAGCTTTCAGTTATAAAGGTACCATATGGCCTTTGTGTGCAATCAGTAAGGACCCCATTTTCAGAACAATTTGGTATTGAAACCTTTTAACTTTCATAGATGTTTGGCTTATACCTCAGGAAATGTCTTCACCCGCTGGTTCTTGAGAGCAATGTTCATACATACTAATCTAGACCTGGAAACCAAGTATTCAGGATAACTGGAGTTAAGTACTATATCCAGCACACCCTGGTCGTACTATCTTAAGAGATTTGGAGCCAGATGTACAACCCATTTTTGCATGCGCAAACAGGTTAGCGACCCGTTTGCGCATGCAAAAACTATTAGGGCCATGTACAAACCCTATTTAGCAATCTCAATTTATTTGCACCTCGCTAAATAGTATTTGCAACTCGCAATTAGGAAGGGGTGTTCCACTCGCAATTTACCGCCCTCTTCAAGAGGGTGGTAATGCACTCGCAAATGGTAAGGGGTCCACATAGGACCCCTTCCCCTTTGCAAATGCAGGGGAAAGTATTTTTTAGGGGCAGGCAGTGGTCCCAGGGACCACTACCTGCCCTTAAAAAATGAAACGAAAAAGTTTCATTTTTTTTTTAATGCATACCGTTTTCCTTTAGGACAATGGGCTGCATTTAAAAAATAAAACCTGCTTTATTGAAAAGCAGTCCCAGACATGGAGGTCTGCTGAGCCCAGCAGGCCACCATACCTGGGAGGGCCAGCCATTCCTAATGGGGTAGCAAATTGCGAGTGCCTCATGAATATTGATGAGCCATGCAATTTGAGACCCCATTGGGAATCGCAAACAGTGTCTCTGACACTGTTGTACATGGCATTTAGCGACTCGCAATTGAGCGCAATTTGCGAGTCGCTAAATGCATCGGTCGTACACCTGGCCCTTGATCCCAGTTTTGCCACATAAACTACACATGGCTCTTTTGCCTTCAAACTCAAGCATGCCATCAAATTGCACTCAGTATCAATTCTCTAACCACCAGAGGCACACATGTTTATGCTAAATTCCTTCAGTTCTTGTGCCATGATTTTTTTTTTAAAACATCAGGGCCAATCAACATAAAAGGTGACCCTGAATCAGCCATTAAATATACATTAATGCCATTGGCTGTGATATTGCAAAACGGGGGGCTTCTTTTTAAATGGTTTCACCAACAGAACATTCTCACGGTTTACTCCATCCTTACTAGAAATCGAAGATTCACTCTGCATTTCAGGACTATATGAGTCATCATCCATTTCTACTGCGAGTAGCAGGTCACACTCATCCTCACTTACTCTTTCCATACCACACTCTTCAACCTGAGAAAGAGTAGATTTACATGTGTTGCGATACACTCTGGCAAAATGTCCTTTGGGATTGCATTTTAAGTACATTTGCAATAAAGCTAGACAGTTTTTTGCAAGAAGCAACATGTGTGTGGCTGCCACATCTAAAACACACACTGCTGTCTTCAGACTTTGCCTGTCTTTTTTATCATTAGGACAATAGTCAGACTTGGGTATTAAATCCTTCTTTATTTTTTTGATCATCTGTTGCTTTAAATACACTTATTTCCCTGACCGACCCTTGTTCAAAAGGCATAGACATTTCCTTAAAGTCCGCTTCAGAGTTTTCGATTGCCCATGCAGTCCTTATGGTTGACTTGAGATCAGGGTCCTCAGTGAATCGTTCTTGTGTTTTCTTTTTATTAGTTTTCTGAGGAAGTTAGTTTTCATCCTTGATAATTATATGTAATGCCTAGACTCCTTAAGACAGACACAAAGTCATTAACAGATTCGCCCTGCTGTTGAGATCGTTGAAGGAACTTATGTCTTTCTAAAACTACATTTCTGGATGGCAAAAAACTTTTATCTAATGTTTTGACGACGGATGCATATGGTTCCATAACTTCTGCATTCACCATCTCTCCTGATGGCCCTTCTGACTTATATGGGTGTTTACGACTATTAAAGGCAGTGGGGCCAATTCACAAAAGTAATCTGAGACAAAATCCTAACTTTACGACTTTCGGTATTCACATATTCACAGAAGGCATTTAGAAGTACTGAAGTTAGGATTTTGTCTCAGTTAAACTTAAGTTTTTTCTTAAGTTTAACTTAAGACCAAAACTTAAGATTGACTGAGACAAAATCCTAACTTTAGTACTCCTAAATGCCTTCTGTGAATACCGAAAGTCGTAAAGTTAGGATTTTGTCTCAGATTACTTTTGTGAATCGGGCCGAGCGTTTTCAAAATTGACGTGCCTTCTGGACCCAAATTATGTAGGCTTTTTTCTTTTTTTGGTAAACCTGCCCCTATCTCTAGCATCCAAATATGCTTCACAGACATCTTTCCAGCTCACCCAATTCAAAGGTGGTGCGCCTGGGACGGCCAAAAAAAGAGGAGGAACCTTAATATCATTCATATTTAGCAGGTAGAAAAATTCCAATGTAAATTGGCTGAACTTTGTAATGTGCACTGGTCACTTATTCTTCTGAGTGACAGTCACTACACGTCAATGATACTAGTTTTCTTCCTATTTGACCCAATTCAATATGGCAGCTATTTTATAAATGCAGATGCCCAGTGTGTTCAGGGGGTGGTTCCATAGGGTGACCAACTGGCATGGTTGTAAATTGAGGACGGTGAGTGTAAAAATTCAGGACAAAGGGTCAAAATTCAGGACGGAAGGTCAAAATTCAGGACAAAAATTCGGGACAAAGGGTACGTTTTACAGACACTACGAAGGAGGTCGCGCAATGGTATATTACAGGCAGGGCACCAAAAGGGGCATGAATCCCAACCACACATCCCTGAAGTTCTCGTTTGTGCAAGCTCAAAAGACTCTCCATTCTTAAGAACTGTTGTCTGGCTCTACTGTACTCTGGTCCCCACATCTCTGCACATGATGAGATCAGATAGTGGAGAACGGAGAATAAGTATTCATCAGAAGTTCTGTGGGACTGTCATTTTTCTGTGGGTAGCCACCCCCAAGAGAGTTCTGACTGTCTTTGCCCACAGTTCTCAACTAGAAACACAACCTTATCTGACTTGCAGCCAGCCTAAATGATAAAACGGTGATGTTGTTGAAGGAAATATAAACCAACAAAAATCCTTGGGTCTGAGTTATCTGTACTAGAGGACAGAAACATAAAAAGGCACTAAGAGTATCCCAGTGGTACTTGCTGGGGAAGAAATCCCTTTAGGACGAATTCCCTACCCACCTATGGTGGCATGCTTCATCATTTGGGATTCTCCTCCCAGAGGAAAGACCTAGTTCCTCTGAGGGCTACAACCCCCTCGCTGAGAGGGAGGAGCGCAGGGATGTTTTTACATTTGCTCTAACTGGATTTACTAAATCCACCAAATGGTATCTGTGGTGTGGGTGAGGACGCGGAGCAAAGAAAGAAAAAACGTGGGTGGAGTGACGATAAAACTAACTAGAGAGAACTGAGTTGTTGCTTTGTTTGTAAGTTCTCGCTGTCAGGATTAAAAAACAGTGCACCTGCGGTATGGATTTAAACCGCATGTGTGGAGTGAAATAATGTGGTCAACATGTTTCAGCCGTCATGCCCCTATCTCAGGCAAGGCTTTCTTCAGGACCTCAAAGATGCTGCTGCTAAGTGAATTTGTGTAACAAAAGATACAAGAAAACAGGGAACCAGAAATACTTGCGGTTCCTGTTCTGCAAGAGTGAGGGGTAATAAACAAAAGGTATAGTCAAAGGCCTTTAAACAAACAAACACAAAACAACAGATAACCAAGCAGGCGGGATCAAAAATTGCCTCAACCTACATGATGCACCACTCGTATGTCTATGTCAGGATAGTGTCAAGAAACATGCTTACCCGTAACGACTGGGTCTGCTGCTAGCCTCACCTGGCGACAGCTCAGGGGAGGGCACCGCTCTATGAAAAGAATATAGAGTGTGCTTCTGTCAGATTATGATCAAGTGTATACAAACTCTAAACACCACATGCTAATTGTCATAGCAGACAAAAAATTGCAACGGAAAGAAAAAGAAATCTACTCGAAAATCATATTTACTAGTGGAAACAGAAAATACCCTCTAAATCGATGTGTCAGGGTGTCTTACTAAACCTCAGTAGTCTACGGTATTAGAGACAACCTGGAGGAGCAATCCAAATGGGCTGAACTGCCACTCTGGTGTAAATATATATACAAATGGTTGAAAACTGAGATAAAGGGACCGGTTTGGAAATCCCAACGGAAGGCTCTCGCTGTCGGTGCACATAACATAACCCAGCCCTTCCGATAATCAAGGGGCTGCGCGTTAGCGTGTACAAACTATCAGGAGACAAACTCAGGCTACATTCTAATAGTCTCAACAAAAGGCTCTCCCCAGCGGTGCACACAATAAAATACTGCCCTATGTAAGGCGAGGGACTGTGCATTAGCGTGTGTGCTCTGTCATGCGGCAGAATCAGGCTCCAGACTAATGGCGAGGCTCAGATCTCTATAGGGACAGGCACAACAGCCAACACCACGCCAAAGAAACGAATGAAAACGACCTGACACTTACCTCTACGTCGATACCCCCGGCGGGGAGAGTCTGCGACCGGAGGTAAGTGTAAGGGTCTCAAGAGATCCTTATATCCTAAGGTCAATCAAGCGCAATCGAGAAACGGTGTGGCATTGATGATTGATGAAACTAACACGCATGTGTCGTGCAGCAGTACACTCAACAGCTGAGCATGCGCATTCCAACTAGTAGCGGTAGGACGCTAATCCGCCGCGCATGCGTACTGCAATTTACTGCAAGTATCATGCATTCAGGCGCCATAGAAGCGCGCATCGCAGCCATAAATCTGAAGCACCTCTGTAACCATATACTGGTGTTCAAGAAGTACAGAAACGTACTCACACACGTAGAAAGGATCCAAAAGTATTGATCTGAGTGTATCTTTGCGACACGTGTGTATTGAACAAAGTAAAATGTGCATGGTGATTGACTTGAAAGCACAAGGTCTCAAGATCAAGCTGATGTGGTCAAAAAGTCAGTCATGTGACTCAGCACCGGGCATGGCAACTGAGACATCGCGAGTCTATGAAGCAAGATGGTCTGGCACTATTGATAGACGCAAGTGCAAAAAAATATACATACCAACTTTCGGCAAGGTGGTCTATACATGATGATGAATGCATGAGCTAAAAATCATAAAATGTGGCTCATGTGGTCAAATAGGTAGTCATGTGACTACACTCCAGACACAGTAATGTCTATGTACAGAACTCTACATGACAAAGGGGTATCTAGGAACCCCCGGTCCTGCATAAAATACGACACAGGAACAGAACACTCGTAATCATAATCGGGGCGCTAAAACATCCACACAGTTTCAACTAATATCAGATTGGATCACAGAGACACCCATGGTATCTCATCATTCAGGCCCATACTTGCACTGTTGAGCCTATGCACCCAACGTTGTTCCCGTCTAAACAAATATGTTGAGATGTCAGTGATATGCGCGGGGATGTAAGGTTTCTCTAGGATTGTCCATTTGAGGTCTTCGGGGGAGTGATTGATTTCTAAGAAGTGACTCGTAAGTTTAGAAGCAGTCTTCCTACAACGGATGGTGCTTTTATGTTCTAAAATTTGGATTTTCACCTTCTGAGTAGTCATGCCCACATACCGTAAAGCACATGGACATGTGATCAAGTAAATAAGCCTGTCGCTGTTGCAATTACTGTGTGGTGATTTAGAGTCCACGGTTGAGTGGTACCAATGTCACTAGAGACCGTGTGTTCTGTTAGTGGGCATGCTGCACACATGCCACAAGGGAAGTGCCCTTTAACTGCAGGTAGTTGCCAGAGAGTGTTCTGATTACTTGATTTTCTGGTTCGTGGACGCGTATGTACCAACTGATCTTTAATGTTCATGCAGCGTTTGAACGCAAACAAAGGTCGGGGTAGAGAGATGGTTACCAATGTTCAGTATCTTCCAATTGGAAAGAATGCTCTTTTTGATCTTATTTGAAAAACTACAGAAAGTATTGACACATGTGAGACTCGGGTTATCTACTTTTGGGCCACTTTGTTCAATGAGTGCGTCCCTGTTGTTGTTGGCTGCATGTTTCATTGATCTCTTAATCAATTTCTTCGGGTAGTTCCTTACATCAAGCTGGCGGACCTGAACCTGGGCATGTTCCTGATATTTGGAAGCTGAGGAACAGTTTCTTTTAATCCGAAGGAATTGCCCAAAAGGCAAATTGTCACGTAGGGCTTTGGGAAGATAGCTCTTGTATGATAGAAGCGAGTTCCTGGACATGGGCTTCCTATATAATTCAGTGCCCAGACCTAATTCAGTGCCCAGACCACCCTCAGTCGGGGAAATGCGGATGTCCAAGAAGGGTAGGCTGCTGTTGCTGTATTCACAGGTGAATCTCAAAAAATCATTCCGGGTATTGAGCCACCCTTCGAACTCTACGATGGTAAGTGGAGGACCCCTCCAGACGACGAAAACGTCGTCAATATACCGTTTCCATAACAGTATATGATCTTTGTATGGATTGTCTTCACCAAAGACATGGACCTGTTCAAACAGGTGCATATACAGGTTAGCCAGGCTCGGAGCAAAAACACTGCCCATTGAAGTCCCTGATACTTGTAGAAACAGCTGGTCTTCAAATTGAAAGAAGTTTTCTTTCATGGCCAGACGGGCACAGTTCATGATGAATTTAACCGGAAGGAAATAGCCATGAGATCAACACTCCCACCCACAGTACTTGGAAACCTGGAGCGCAAATCACTTGACATAGAATTTCCTGCAGAAGTGTTCTTGAACTTTTAAGATTTTGTCATGGACATCATTTATGGGTGCAACGGTGACCCCCTGGTCTCAGCGGAGTAAAGGTGGTGTCAGAAACAGGAGTGATACAATGCTCTAATGAGCCTTGTTTACTTTCTGTACCTCTCACCTACATCATTTGAAAGTAAAGTCATGAAAGTTCTAACCAGTAGCCAGTTGTAAGCTAAGCTACACACTTGCAAAACAATTATTTATTTCTGAAAGTGGAACCAACCCTAGTAAAAGGTAGTCTCTGTCACTCCTCCACCCCCTGAGAGCGTGAAGGGAGCAAGAAATAAGAAGTACAGCAGAGGGGGAGAAATGGGTAAAAGAGAAAAACTATGAGGAGATATGAGGGGAAAAATACGGAAGGAAGAGCATGAAGAAGACACTAAAGAGAGACAGGTGAGAGACTGAAAGATAGGGGTGTGATAGAGAGAGGGATTAAATACATAAGAGAAGGGCGACAGGTGTAAGTGAAATATAGACATGTGAAAAAGAATGAGGCAGGTGACAGCGATAGGTGATATGCACATAGACAGGTGACAGAGAGCCAAGAATCAGAGGGAGAGGAAAAGTGGCGATATGGGATGACAGTATGAGAGTTGTGATCTACATAGAGGCAGATGCCGAAGAGAGACAGGAAGAGAGGGGAGACAGATGTGAGAGAGGAGCGATAAAGAGAGGTTATAAAGACTGCTGAAAGGGTGGGGTGGTAGACAGGTGAGAAAGTACAGATGAAAGAAGGGAGACAATTGAGAGTGTGGTGATAAAGTGACAGACAGGTTATCTCGTTTATAGTGAGAGAGAAAGAAAGAGAGAAACTGGTGATAAGAAGACAGACACAGGTTAGAAAAACCAGCTGGGGGAGAACCAGGAAGGAGGAAAGGTGAGAGGTATGGACCTGATATAAGACTGGTGGGAAAGAGACAGACAAGGGGTTATAAGAGGTGGAAGACAGGTGAAATAGGTGAAAAAGTGATAGAACAGGTAAGAAAGTCAGTTGAGACTCCTTCAGTTACAGATCTGCAAAACGGCATCAAATATTTTCGCCGAACCACATCCAAGTGGCAGGGAATTCTACTAGAGCCGAGTGGTGCCCACCGGAACAAGTTTTTTCAAATATTGTTTTTAAATCCAGACAAATTATCATCCGCTCAATAGCTGATAAAGGACAAACCGAGGCTGAACATCACCTTTAGAGAGGAAAAAACATTGATGAGGTTTCTTGAATCATAAACAACATGTACCGAATAACACGCTGTGATCTTGATATGTTATTTTGCTCCTGCTCTCAGGAAGACTAAGGGGCCCATTTCATGTTAGATGGGCTATTGTTCTCCAGATTCCAGCTTTACTGGGTGCAGAAATGCAAATGGTAAAAACAAATGTCTTTCTGTTGAATGTGCAGGCACAAGGCCTCGAATCGGGACACACATGTAAAATTGAACTTGGTAATTCCATATCAAGCATAATTTCCCCGATTTTGGACCCAATAACTTGTGACTCCTTGTAATTGGGGCAGTGACTTAAGTCATTAACTTCGGCCCAGTATCCCCTCACCTCGTTAACAAGCATTCCTCTTATCTAAAGAGTGAGGCGTAGTTTGAAGGGGAAAAGGGCGAGAGAAAGCTGGAGAGAGCCTAGGAACGAGTACACTAGGGGAAACAGTGAAAACAGCAGACAAACTTCAATGCACTGGAAATAAACGCGCGCATATGTAAAAGAACGGTAAAAAACACATTTATTAAATTTACCGACCGTTTGAGAAGTTCTTTGCAAAGGGTAACGAAGCCCATGGCTGACTCTGTGGTCCAGAAACTGGGGCTGAGAGTCTGCTGGCATGGTAAACGACGTCACTCTTCCAAAAATGCAGGAGTCGGACCCTACAAACACAAAACCCAAAAGCGTGCTTCTGCACGTACTAAAGTTATGTAAGGCTGGTGCCCTAAAGCTGTTCTCATTGGCCCTGAAGCATCGGTGCCAATGAAAACAGTCCTGCAGTGGACCCTGGAGCACTAGGATTGGCTGAAGGCTTTCAAGCCAATCCTAGGTTCTCCACACAACCTCTTGGGCAATCATTGAAGAGTGAAAGCCACAAAATTATTGGCTGTCACCCAAAATCAGCAGAATTACGGACAAATGGCGTCCGTTAAAGATATTGTCACGGACAACGGACAGAAGGCGAAAATTACGGACTGTCCGTGAAATTTACGGACGGTTGGTCACCCTAGGTTCCAAGCCAATATAAAGGCCCATGATGGTCTGGCAGATCCAATAAAAAATGGCCGCCCGAAACTGAATACACCGTGAAGCGCACTGAGAACTAAACCAATTGACCTCTTACTGTGCCGCCTGCCTCTCAATATGGCAGATGTGCCCAAATTTAAGATGCTCACGCAATCTCTACTGTGGCACACGAATTTGAACAGGGAGAAATGCACCAGACATGCGTGACGCTATCGTTTTGATCCAGGGCATCACAATCGATAAGTCACATGCATCGTGGCCAATGTGAAATATGAGAAACAAGTCCCACTTCAAACAAGGCGAATCCAGCTAGTCCAAGTGAGTGAAGGCAGTAAACTGGTGGTCTGGTTCGGGTAAGTTACCCACTCATCATCACTGAAAGGAAGATGCCACGCCGGGGTTGCAGTTAAAATATGTAGTTTATTCACCAGTCTTGCACACATCAAACGACCACTAGTACATCACCCCAACTATCCATCTTCCTGTCTCTTGCTGTCTCTCTTTCTTTCTGTGTCCTGCCTTTCTCCCTCGGCTTTCTCTCTGCCTCTGTATCTGATGAGGACCAACTGAAGACAAGCATTGGCAAAGCCAATGAGTCCCGCCTATGGGACCTATGAACTTTGCCCATGGCGTTTCGTGATACTGTACAACATCGGAGGGAAAAGCAACCGTTGCAATGCAACATCAGTAAAAACAAACAAAAAAAAAAAGAACAATAAGGTTGAAACGACTGGTTGCGTCATTGTACTAGTACTTACAGAATGCTTTTTCCCGATGCTGTGCAACACCAGTATAAAAAAAAAAGAAATACATAAAAGATTGACACGACTGGTTGCGTCATTCCACTAGTGCTTGCAGCATAACAACACTTTTGTGCGTCAGATGAATGACTCTGACACCTTTTGTTTTTATTTACCGATTCAAGATGGCAGGCGCCACTTTAATCAGTAAATTAAGGAATGAAGATAGTTTTCTGTGAAAGCGCAAAAGTAATAAAAAAAGGATCACAGGTGAGGGGGCAAAGGAAAGCAGCACATGAGGGCGAGAGCAACAAGGGAGTGGAGGGAGAGCAACACAGGAGAGAAGCATGCAGCGGTGAGGGGGCTGGGGAGAAGAACAAGGAGCCCAAGAGGTGAGGGAGAAGCACTTGAGAGACTGATCAACACACAAGGTAGACAGCACCATGGAGAGTGGGGGAGAAGCACTCGAGGGAGACTACAACACAGAGTGCGGGGGTGGGAGAGAAGTACATGAGCGAGAAACACAGTGCAGAGGTGCATTTGGGGGAGCACATGAGGGAAAGGGAGAGAGCTTTAAAACACATGTATTCTTATGGAATGCTTAATGAAAAAGAAAAAATGCACTTCCCTAAAAGTGAGTAGTAGTAGGACAAACCTAAAGATTACCAAGGTGGAGAAGCTCCGTTTTACTCACTTTGAGTTTCAGATAGAGGTGGCACATTCACTGATGGACATAGCCCGTAGTCTGTTTAAGTTTTAGGGCCCATGGGGGGTCCTGATTGTCCAGACTGATAAATGGATATCTTCTACAGGCAGAGTTTGAAACCCACTAGAGGTATCAAAGTGGACCGGGGACGAAAATGAACATTAAAACATTATCAGCGAGAAGGGAGGTTATTTTTTGTTTTTTCGTTTTTGCAGTTTTATATAGCACAACCTCGACCAGAGTGCATCAGAGCGCTTTACATGCGCACCAGATTAGATTACTCAGGGTCAGATTCATGTTTTTTGTCAGAATCAGGGAAATTAAGCAGTTTGCCTACAATCACAGGATGTTGACCTGACGCCGGGACTCTGATCCAAAGTCAGCAGCTCTGGCCGTTAGGCCACATCTCATCCTACTCCTCACTTGTGATGTTTTTTGCAGATCCTCACAAGTTAAGGCAGAATTAGCAGACTTAACCCCTTCGCTGCTAGGCCTCCCCCCCCCGTGCTAAGCCTTTTTTTGGCTATTTGGGGTAGTGCGCGCTTAGGCCCCTGTAACTTTTTGACCACATAAGGTATCCACGCCAAATTTGCGTCCTTTTCTTCCAACATCATGGGGATTCTAAAGGTACCCAGGGTTTGTGGATTCCCCTGGAGGGTCCCAGAAATTAGCCAAAATACAGCTAAATTTTGGTTTTTTGGGGAAAAATGGGAAAAAGGGCTGCAAATGAAAGCGTCTGGGTTTTTCCCTGCAAATGGTATCAAAAAGCGTTTGTGGGGCTGAAATCACCATTTTCCCAGCTTTTAGGGAATGACAGACTTTTGTCAGAAAACCAAAATTTTTACACAGTTTTGGCATTTTTCTGGGACATAGCCTATTTTTGCTATTTTTGTGCTTTCAACCTCCTTCCAGTTAATGGTAGAAATGGGTATGAAAGCAATAATGAATCCTGGAAAGCTATACATTTTTGAAAAGTAGACAAAATTCTAAACTCAGCAAGGGGTCATTTGTGTAGATCCATCAAGGTTTCTTTATAGAAACGTACAGTTAAATATAGGAAAAATTGAAAATTAGTTGAAAAAAACAGCCTTTTGTGTCAACGTTTTCATCTGTAACTTCTTCTAATTATGACAGCTCTTTGAAAGCAATATACCGTTACATCCGCTGGACCTTACTGGTTGTGGGGATATATAGGACTTGTAGGTTCACCAAGAACCCGACGAACCCAGAGTAAAAAACTGAGCAGCAATTTGCAATGGCTTTTTATTATGTACCGGGTATATAGCAATTATTGTGGGAAAATGTATACATGGAAAAATCGGTATGAACGACACCTATGTATTTCTGAAATGGGAACAAGTTATATAGTTTAGAAACAGTAGATATTTGCACATTTTTGAAATTGGGAATACTCATACTAGCATGAGAATTATCGGTCATTTTTCAAAACGACTTCTTTTTACACAATGTCTTTCATTTGGAAGGCAGAAATGCATCGAAAGTCAATAGGTAATAACAGTTGCTTTACAAATCTGAATTACCCTAAGTCTCCCGATAAAAATGGTACCTCACTTGTGTGGGTAGGCATAGTGCCCACGACAGGAAATGGCTCAAACCCAACGTGAACACACCACATTTTCTCAATGAAAAATTACCCTTTTTTGGCAAAGTGCCTAGCTGTAGTTTTTGAACCCTAGCTCTGCCGGCACCTAGGGAAACCTAGCAAACCTATACATTTTTGAAAACTAGACACCCAGGGGAATCCAGGATGGGGTGACTTGACTGCCTCCCACCAGGTTCTGTTACCCAGAATCCCTTGCAAACCTAAAAAATTGTCAAAAAAAACATATTTTCCCCACATTTCTGTGGTGGAAAGTTCCGGAATCTGCGTGGATCCACAAATTTCCACCCACCCCGCGTTCCCCCAGGTCTCCCGATAAAAATGGTACCTCACTTGCGTGGGTTGGCCTAGTGCCCGCAACAGGAAACGGCGCAAAACGCAATGTGGACATACCTCAATTTCGCAGTGAAAAATGACCCTTTTTTGGCAAAGTGCCTAGCTGTAGTTTTTGAACCCTAGCTCTGCCGGCACCTAAGGAAACCTAGCAAACCTATACATTTTTGAAAACTAGACACCCAGGGGAATCCAGGATGGGGTGACTTGACTGCCTCCCACCAGGTTCTGTTACCCAGAATCCCTTCAAACCTAAAAAATTGTCCAAAAAAAACACATTTTCCCCACATTTCTGTGGTGGAAAGTTCTGGAATCTGCGTGGATCCACAAATTTCCACCCACCCCGCGTTCCCCCAGGTCTCCCGATAAAAATGGTACCTCACTTGCGTGGGTGGGTCAAAGACCGGCGACAGGCAAGGGCCCAAAAGCTATTGAGGTGACATCAAAATTACATATCACAAACCAGCCTGGTTTTGCATGGGGGTCCCATGAGTTTTGGTCCGGGGCACGGCGGCCATCTGGGGAAACCTACCTAACCCACACATTTCTGGAAACTAGACACCCGGGGGAGTCCAGCCAGGTATGGCTTGCGTGGGTCCCCCATCATTCTCCTACCCATTGTCCCCTGCAAACCTCAAATTTCGCGGAAAAATCCACTTTTTTCTCACATTTCTGTGTGGGAAATTTCTGGAATCTGCGTGGATCCACAAATTTCCTCCCACCCAGCATTCCCCAGGTCTCCCGATAAAAATGGTACCTCACTTGCGTGGGTGGGTGAAGGACCCGCGACAGGCAAGGCCCCAAAAGCTATTGAGGCAACATCAAAATTACATATCACAAACCAACCTGGTTTTGCATGGGGGTCCCATGAGTTTTGGCCCGGGCTCGGCATCCATGTAGGGAAACCTACCTAACCCATACATTTCTGGAAACTAGACACCCGGGGAGTCCAGCGAGGTATGGCTTGCGTGGGTCCCCCATCATTCTCCTACCCAGAATCCCCTGCAAACCTCAAATTTCACCGAAAAATTCACTTTTTGTCAAATTTCTGTGTGGGAAAGTTCTGGAATCTGCGTGGATCCACAAATTTCCTCCCACCCAGCATTACCCCAGGTCTCCCGATAAAAATGGTACCTCACTTGCGTGGGTGGGTGAAGGACCCGCGACAGGCAAGGCCCCAAAAGCTATTGAGGCGACATCAAAATTACATATCACAAACCAACCTGGTTTTGCATGGGGGTCCCATGAGTTTTTGGCCCGGGGCTCGGCATCCATGTAGGGAAACCTACCTAACCCATACATTTCTGGAAACTAGACACCCGGGGAGTCCAGCGAGGTATGGCTTGCGTGGGTCCCCCATCATTCTCCTACCCAGAATCCCCTGCAAACCTCAAATTTTGCCGAAAAATTCACTTTTTGTCAAATTTCTGTGTGGGAAAGTTCTGGAATCTGCGTGGATCCACAAATTTCCTCCCACCCAGCGTTCCCCCAGGTCTCCCGATAAAAATGGTACCACAAGTGAGGTATCATTTTACTCAGGAGAACAAGGAGAACGCTGGGTGGTAGGACATTTGTGCCGGCACGGTGATTCCACACAAGAATATGTGGAAAATGTGTTTTTTTTCAACTAAATTTGAGGTTTGCATGGCATTCTGGGTAGGAAAACGTTGGGGGATCCACGCAAGCCATACCTCATTGGACTCCCCCGGTTGTCTAGTTTTCAGAAATGTTTGGGTTTGGTACTTTCCCAAGATGGCCGCCGAGCCCGGGGCCAAAATCTCAGGTGCCCCTCCCCAAAACCAGGTAGTTTTGCTATAGGTAATTTTGAAGTCTCCACAGTACGATTTGGGCCATTTCCTGTTGCAGCCACTATGCCTACCCACACAAGTGAGGTACCATTTTTATCGGGAGACCTGGGGAACGCTGGGTGGGAGGAAATTTGTGGATCCACGCAGATTCCAGAACTTTCCCACACAGAAATTTGACAAAAAAGTGAATTTTTCGGCAAAATTTGAGGTTTGCAGGGGATTCTGGGTAGGAGAATGATGGGGGACCCACGCAAGTCATACCTTGCTGGACTCCCCCGGGTGTCTAGTTTCCAGAAATGTATGGGTTAGGTAGGTTTCCCTACATGGATGCCGAGCCCCGGGCCAAAAACTCATGGGACCCCCCATGCAAAACCAGGTTGGTTTGTGATATGTAATTTTGATGTCGCCTCAATAGCTTTTGGGGCCTTGCCTGTCGCGGGTCCTTCACCCACCCCTGCAAGTGAGGTACCATTTTTATCGGGAGACCTGGGGGAATGCTGGGTGGGAGGAAATTTGTGGATCCACGCAGATTCCAGAACTTTCCCACACAGAAATTTGACAAAAAAGTGAATTTTTCGGCGAAATTTGAGGTTTGCAGGGGATTCTGGGTAGGAGAATGATGGGGGACCCACACAAGCCATACCTCGCTGGACTCCCCCGGGTGTCTAGTTTCCAGAAATGTATGGGTTAGGTAGGTTTCCCTACATGGATGCCGAGCCCCGGGCCAAAAACTCATGGGACCCCCCATGCAAAACCAGGTTGGTTTGTGATAGGTAATTTTGATGTCACATCAATAGGTTTTGGGCCATTCCCTGCTGCAGGTACTTGGCCCACCCATACAAGTGAGGTACCATTTCTATTGGGATACTTGGAGAAATGCTGGGGGTTGGATATTTGTTGTTACTTTCTGCAGTGTGAAAATTTGGGCACAAAATGCAAGGAAAATGTCAGTCACATTTTGAGGTTTGCAGGACATTGTGGGTAAGATAACTTGTTGGGATCCACAAGAGAGACATCACCATGCACTCCCATGGGTGTTTAGTTTACGACAAAAACTACAGTTGTTAGGTTATTCTTAAATGAAATGTACAGCTTGGCAGAGAGACAAAACAGACAAAGATTACTGCACCGCCATCTATTCCTCAAACATACACACATACTGGTTGGATTTGGCACGAGGGCGAGTGATGGTTCAGTATATAAAATTGTATTAACAAGAGATTTCACAAAAATGAAATGCACTGTCAATAATTGAATGGACAAAAAACTGAACCAGTGACTCGCAGCTCGTGAGCTGTAAAGCCACTTCAAGGCACCAACCGCTTTACAGGCCATTCACACACCTTTCATACATGATACACACAAGACCATTCACACCACCAGGCACAAAACCAACACATTACAACATTCACAAAAAAGGACAAGGTACACCCTGCTTGACAAAAACAGAAAAGACACATTTTTATGCACAACCACCTATTCCTCAAGCACACATACATACTGGTTGGATTTGGCACGAGGGTGAGTGATGGTTCAGTATATACAGTTGTATTAACCAGAGATTTCACAAAAATGAAATGCACTGTTACTTGAAAGGACAAGAAACTGAACCATTGACTCACAGCTCGTGAGCTGTAAAGCCACGACAAGGCACCAACCTCTTTACAGGCCATTCATACACCTTTCATACGTGTGACACATACAAAACCATTCAGGCCATCCGCGGGCCCAGCACATTACAACACTCACACCAGCAGACAGCGCCATTCAAGGGCCCATCACTTTCACACGCCCACATTCCTGACACAGCAACCACACCAGCTCACGGATTGCGTTGAGTGGCGTTTGGCTAGCAGTGTGTGTAGTGACCAGCAGCTAGTCACTACTCGCACACGTACACCGCCAGCCGAGCGCCAGTCCACGCACACCGCCAGCCAAGCGCCAGTCCACGCACACTGCCAGCCAAGCGCCCGTCCACGTACACCGCCAGCCAAGCGCCAATCAAAACACACCTCCAGCCAAGCACCAATCAAAACACACCGCCACTCCACGCACACCGCCAGCCAAGCGCCAGTGCAAACACACCGCCAGACAAGCGCCAGTACAAACACACCGCCAGCCAAACGCCAGTCCACGCACACCGCCAGCCAAGCACCAGTCCACGCAAACCGCCAGCCAAGCGCCAGTCCAAACACACCGCCAGCCAAGCGCCAGTACAAACACACTGCCAGCCAAGCGCCAATCCAAACACACAGCCAGCCAAACGCCAGACCACGCACACCGCCACACAAGCGCCACTCCACGCACACCGCCATCACATTTAGGATTTTTTTAAATAAAAATAAGAAAACACAAACAAATTGCAAATAGATACAAATCTACTAACACAACATCTGAAACTCAATACACTACACAAATGCCAACCTTGAAACTGAACCAAAAATATTAAACAATAGAGGCCAGGCAGTTCACTTTACCACTCATGGATGCTCCCAAAAATTCTTTTGCGTGTGGTACATTCTAAAACAAGCAGGCACACACAGCCCAGGGTTAGAAGGACACTCGGGGCAGTACATGCAAGTCTCCTTCCGCATACCTCTTCGCCAACAGACTCTACATCTCCTACTGGGAAAGTCTTTTGAGGGTGTGGGAGGAATGTGATCAGGAAAGTGGCGATCTTTCAATCTAGCAACATCCTCCACCACTCCAACTCTAGGAACACTTGCCTGTTCCACTAAAACAAGGCTGCCTATTACAGACTCTTGAAACTTAGCAAAAGTCATCTTTGACTCAGGACAAGAATCCTGGAACACAACAAAAGCATTAAAGGTTGCCAAGTGGAAAAGATGGATAGCCAACTTCTTGTACCAAATGTAAGCCTTACGAAGAGCAGCGTAAGGTTCCAACCTCTGATCTACTCTGTCAACACCACCCATGTGCTTATTATAGTCTAAAATGCACACAGGTTTGCGCGCTTCAGCAACTTGACCCCAAACAGTCACAGGTGCAGTGCTTTCATCATGGATGGTAGACAGCATGTAGACATCTCTCCTGTCTGAAAACTTCACAGCTAGAAGCTCCTCGCAACGCAACGCACTGCACTGTCCCCGCACAAGCTTTTTACAAACAAGTTCTTTTGGGAAACCTTTACGGTTAGAGCGGATTGTGCCACAAGCAACAGTGTCCACTTTGGCCAATTCCCTGAACAACCGCACACCAGTGTAGAAGTTATCTACATATAAATGGTGGCCTTTGTTAAAAAATCCTCTTCCAAGTTCCCACACAATTTTCTCAGTCACTCCAAAAGTGGACGGACAACCAGGGGGTTAATCCTGGATTCCTTACCGGTGTACACTCTGAAATTAGAGACATATCCAGTCCTACTGTCACACAGCATATACAGCTTAATTCCATATCGTGCCCTCTTACTAGGAATGTATTGCCTAAAAACCAAGCGGCCCTTGAACAACACCAAAGACTCATCCACTGCAATTTCTTTCCCTGGAGCATAGATCTCAGAAAATCGATCAACAAAGTGATCAATGACAGGCCGAATCTTAAAAAGACGGTCACATTCAGGGTGATCTCGTGGCAACGCTAAACCATTATCGACAAAATGCATCATCCGAAGCAGAAGCAAATACCTATCACGACTCATGACTGCCGGAAAAATAGCAGTTGCCATCAAGGGACTAGTAGACCAATATGAAGACATTGATGGCTTCCTTAGCAAGCCCATCAAAAAAGTTAAACCCAAGAACTTCTTCATCTCTTCCAGATTTGTGGGAGTCCACCGGGTAGCTCTAGAGTGGGGCTTAAGACTGGCACTGTTGTCCCTCAAAAACTGTTCGGCATACAAATTAGTCTGCTCAACAATCTCTGCCAAAAACACATCGTTCATAAACAACTGAAAAAAATGTATCGGCAAAAAGTTTTCAGTATTCACTCTACACCCTGGAACACCAGTAAAGTCTGGCAATGCCGGCTGCACCATGCCTGGGGCAACCCAGAGGTCAGCACTTTCAACGGGAAGCCTTGCAGCCCCATGCTGCAGCCCAGGTGCCTCTTGCCGCACTATACCAACGGGAAGCCTTGCTGCCCCAGATGTCTCTTGCCGCACTATATCAACGGGAAGCCTTGCAGCCGCAGGCTGCAGCCCAGATGCCTCTTGCCGCACTACACCAACGGAAAGCCTTGAAGCCCCAGGCTGCAGCCCAGATGCCTCTTGCCGCACTATACCAACGGGAAGCCTTGCTGCCCCAGATGCCTCTTGCCGCACTATATCAACGGGAAGCCTTGCAGCCGCAGGCTGCAGCCCAGATGCCTCTTGCCGCACTACACCAACGGAAAGCCTTGCAGCCCCAGGCTGCAGCCCAGATGCCTCTTGCCGCACTATCGGCACATCAATCTCCTCCGCTAACACAGGCACTTCATCCGCACTAAGAGTATCTTCAGTATCCGATGATTCCATGTGGAGAGAAAACTCACTGCCTGAATCGTCCCCTGCCTCCTCTGACTCAGATGCAGAGTCAGTCTCTGAACCATGGTCAGAGGAAGACTCAAAAGCATACCAACAACCTGCTGAGCAGTAATCCTGCGGCTAGCCATTATCCTTACTAAGAAAGGAGACTGCACAAACAAGTCAACAACAACCAACACTGTGCAAAACAAGTAAAATAATGTGTGCCTTTATCACAAAGATCTATATACTCAAAAACTATACAATTCACTTACAAGAGACAGCTACACTCACCAGCACCTACTCTGCAGAGACACAGCAAAAACGATATCCCACTAGAAAGAAAAAAACAAAACCAATTACTCACAAGACAACAAAATACACATCGAGCACAAATGCAAAATGTTTTTGACACTCAAAAACAGAAGCCAAACATACTGCTATTATTACACCATTTGCAAAAAACAAATTCATGCAGAGAAATGAAACTCATTTACATTGTACAAAAAACTCTCTTACCAAACACGTGCAACTACACAAACAGCAGAACCACCAGTAACGAAACCGCAACCTGGAACAGTCTAAAGAGCAAAAGCCTTCAACTAGAACAAAAAAGGAGAAATAAAGCATTACAATTGCAATTCACAAAAAATAAAACAATTAACATTATAACACGCTATGTTACTACCCAAATGGTCAATCGGCCAGATGGGCCTTCAAATAGGGCTGAGAAAAATAGGGGTGATCTTGCCCAAGGGATCGGGTGAGGTTGTCTGCCAGGCCAATCTGCCTCCCAGGTGGGGCAGAAAACAGCAGACAGAAATTTGCCCCCTTACAAAAGTAATAAATCCCTAGTGCCTAGTAGGGTTTTCTGCCTCCCCCCTCCTGCCTAGGGCAGAAAAGCCAAAAAAAGGGGCAAATCTGTCCCCAGGAAGCAACCATGTCGCTTCCATTACTCGCAAAACAAAATCCCTGGTGCCTAGTGTCGTTTTCTGCCCCCCCCCGGGGGCAGAAAGGGTAAAAAACTAGGCTGATCTGCCCCCAGGGGGGGCAGAATACACATATAAAAAAATCTGCCCCCTGGAAGCGACCCTTGCCCAAGGGGTCGCTTCCATTTCATTATAATAATGAATCCCTGGATCTAGTGGGCTTTTCTGCCCCCCCTGGATCCAAAAACGGCCGAAAAAACGGTCGATCTGTCCGCAGGGGGGGCAGAAAAGTCTTCAATGTAAATTGCCCTCCTAGGAAGCGACCCTTGCCCAAAGGGTCGCTTCCTTTATCGAAAAAAACATCCCTGTTGTCTAGTGGGGCATTCCTGCTCCACGATCGCGACGCTGTGCGCGATCGTGAAGCAGGAATGCCCTGCATTGAGACATCAGGGGAGAGGAAATACTCTTTCCTCTCCCCCGATGCCTCAAGGCATCCTGTTTCGGCACCCCCGCCCCACCAGAGATGAAAAACCTACCTCCTTCCTGGACGCGCTGGAAATAAATGATTTCCAGCGCGTCCGGCGCTTCCTGGTGACGTCGGCGCGCGCTGACGTCATGGGGAAGCGTGGGGGGGTTCGGGGGTGGCAGCGGAAAGTCTTCCGCTGCCATCCTCCTCTGTGGGGGCAAGATCGATGCCCCAGGGGGGGAGCGCCAGCGCTTCCCCCAGGGGCTGTGCTCATGACGGAGCGGTTCCGTCATAAGCACAGCCCAACCGATGCTCATGACGGAACCGCTCCGTCATGAGCATCGAAGGGGTTAAAAGAGGCAAGTGCTAGCAGGGGCGTATGTTCAGGTGGGGGCGTTTCGGGAGTTACACCCCCCAATAAATGTATTCTTTGGTAAATAGTTGGGTACAGGTGCTTTCAGTCAGGTAAGGTGAGTTGGCTGTCGGATTTCTCCAAGGATTTTTACATGCACACAACGACAAACACACACACACACACACTCTCCTCTCTTTTTTGAAGTTCTTAACACTATTGGTTATTTTGCAACATTTATAACATATTGTCTTTGAAGGCGCTGAAAGGGGACTGCAGATCATAATAGGGCCTGCGGAATTTCAACATGGTTTATACTGTACAGCAGAGATTCTGCCATTGACAGTGATCCAGCGCGACTAATATAAATTCTTCTCCTTTGGACATGCCACCTAGGTACAGATCATTCATAACAATTATACTATATGACGGTGGGGCCCATAACACCGCATAACCTTACACTCTTCTCAGTTTATTCCCCGGAACACATCTACTTACACTTTGGAGAAGAACGAAATTGCTGGAGGAACGGGATACCTTGTTAAAGTTAACAGGATAATACCTTTAAGCATCATACATAATCAGTTTTAATCCTGTCGGTTCTAAAACATCAAGGTATTCCGCTCTTTGGTCGATGGACCAACTAGTAGAATAAGTTGATGGTGATTAAGACAAGCTCAATCACATACAACACCTGATAATCATTACATTTATTATTGAGCTTAAAGAACCACAGACTCGTTATTTTAATTAGAATAAAGTTTATCTATTTTCTTAAATGCATGAGTAAGATTCGAGTTTATTAATCAATTTTAATACATTTCATTAGCATATACGAATTAGGTTTTTAGAAAGAATTTTATGCATACCCTTTTTAGATGGAGAATGAAAAATTCACCAAAGCAGATAAATTGTAGATCACAGCATAGAAATCCCAAAACTGACTGTCTGTTCCGCTAGAAGCCTCCTCGACGGATCTCCCTTACAGGTTTCCCGCATCGATCTCGTTCCTTTTCCCAGTCAAGTTTAAAGTCCAAAATGAAAATCTCTATAAAGAAAATGGCCTATAGAAAATGGCGACAGCATCAACGTTCTGTGCTCAAAAATAATGCAAGAATAGCGCTCCTCCTACTTAAGAGCAGGTCCTCTTATACTCTACTACTAGCGAACTAAACAAAAAGTTGCAATCTTTAGGGGCGAGAATCACGCTAATTGGTCCATTGGAGGGGTGGCAAGAATCACCTCATTGCCCTCCTTGTTCAAACCGGTTCTGAAATTGTTTATGGTTTCTTATTTTCACACGACCTTTAGGTAATAGCAGTCCAGTTGACAGTTCATTTAATGTTTCTCTTTTTGTTACTTGTTTTAAACAGTCCATTGTTAATTCGCTGGTGCTCATCCCCTGTTCTCACGGATGCACGCTGAGTCTTTCTTGGCATTCACCTCGTGTCAGGTCAGCCTGACCTTGACACGTCTCACTCTGGGCCCGAATTGTATCCACGTGACTTAGCTTTGTGGCTTTCTTCCGCTTAGAGGCCATCTTTGCGTCTGCGCATTGACCTCATCTGCTTCGGCAGCCATTTTCACAGCACAGCCTAGCATGCCCAAACGAACTATCATGAAAACAAACACAATCATAATTAAAATAAAGAAAATAAGCCTTTTCTGTTTCCCACCCATCATTCTAAGTACCCCAGTTAGGTGTTACCTAGCAGAAGCGACATTTAAAGCCATGTTTACTTACCATCTGCATTCTTTTGCCACAATACAATTTTACTACATAGCACAAATCATGCGATTTTGCTCTAATTAGTACGCAAATCACTATATTAATATTATTTCACATTACACTTGTAAATAAGTTAATTTTGCACGTAAATTGCAGTTACCATTCGGGTAGGTGTATACCAAAAGGTGTAAAGTGTTGGTTAGTCCATCACAAAATTAATAACATTATTTCATTAGTATGGTTATGAGGGGGTTCCAAAATTTTTTCATTTACCTCGCTCCATCAACTCCCCCCTTTGGTGATTTTTAATATCACCACAAAAACCCATGTTACACAATTTTCAAATAAAATGTTTCTTGTCCATTTGCTTTTGTTAGTTCACACATCAGTGTCCCTCTCATCTTCTCTTTTTGTTCTTTCGTACATGTTTTCTTTTAGTTCTTCGAGTTCTATTTCTCCCAATTCTCGTTCTCCTTCTTTATTTATCTTATTTTCTCTTTTTATTTTATTTTGTCTTTTCCTCCTTTTAATGCACACACAAGCTAATTTCACTAATAACACTACTAATATTACTACTGTTGCTGATATTAGAACTTTCCCTATAATAGAACCACCTATTTCAGTGAACCATTTTGTTATTGAGGAAAAACTCTTACCAAGTTTCTCCCAGGCACCTTCAACCTCCAGTGGAGCAAGTTCTTTGTGCAAATTAGTAATATTCTTTATATACTTCTGTATATTTTCACTTTTATCTGGAATGTAAGTGCAACAATGTTGGACTTTCAGCATTCCACAGACTCCACCCTCTTTTGCCAAAAGAATGTCAAGGGCAAGTCGATTCTGCATCACCATAGCTCTCATGGCAACCATCTCAGTATTTACCATCAAGAACCCTCCAGCAGTATTCATTGATAACCGATCTACTACTGTGGACAGTTTCCGAATTTTAAATGCATTCAAAGATATACCCACTACTGGTATCTATGCTCCAAAAATGTCACCAACTATTTCTGAAAAACTTTCCCTCTTTCTACGTGTTAATGTTTCACCCATTTCGTGTGTTCCTTTCTCTCCTCCCTCACATCCATTGTTTCTACGTACTCATATAACAATTTTGTGAAAACGTTCTTAGAAAAATCAGCTATTGATCTATCCTTATGTGACTCAGTACTATCTATTAGTGTTGCTTTGTTCTGTGTGTTATCTTCTTTGTCCTTTTTCGTGTTATACCCTAATATGGACGTTTCCTCTACAGCTAACCTAATGGGAATTGTGATTGCTAAAGTAAGCCAAACAAACATTAATAAACCTGTACAAAAGAAACACATTCTACACCATCTACGTAAAAACTCGCATCTAGGTTCTCTACTCTCTATGTCTACCATTTTGTTCTATTACCTAGCTATATATATGTATGTACAGAAAATGTGTCACCACACCTCAGAATGACGTATCAGCCACTCTACCCTTTCACTTTGTCTCGTTTGGTACTTTCTTCAATTCTTTTCAGAACTCTTCCTTGTCTCGTTCAGGTTTTGGTGTCCAGTCTGGTCTTCCTTTACCTTTTCAGACTTGTTGCACTTCACTCTCACCCATTGGTTTGCAGCTTTCTTCTGGGCTTTCGTGAATGTTATCTTCTTCTTTGATGTCAGTCAATGCGATGTATAGCCACTCAGGTGACTTATATTTCAAATTAGGTTTCTTCGCTCTCTTCGTTTTCTGCAAATACTTTCCACTTTGTTTTCCTTGTTCCTTTTGACTTGTTATCTCATTTACTTGTTCAGCATTACTTCCATTTAAGTTTATTATTTTGTATCTCAGTCTTTTAACTTCGTGGGGCCAATTGTCTCCTTTTCTTGGCCTTTTTGGTTCACTTTCCTTTCCTCTCGTTCAGCTCTCCAAGTTCTTTTTCTAGGTCCTAGTCTCTGTTTTCTCTCTTCTTCACTTTCTTCTGATTCTGTTTCAGACTTTATTTCATTTCCTCTTATCTTAAACTTTATAATTTCACCTTCATCATCTAAATCTGAACCTTCCTGTGTCTTTTCTATTTGGACACTTGCTTCTATCCCTCCTCGAGTTTCTTCCGGATTCGCGTTGGTCTCTCTGTCTGTTTCTAAATTTCCCTGTTCTTTTGTTTGTTGGTCTGTCCCTATTGCTCCTCGTGGTTCTTCCGATTCTCCTTCTATCTCTCTATCTGAATCTATCCCTTCCTCGAATGATTCGACAATTTTTGAAGGAAATCTACCATAACTTGTGCTTGGCTGATCAATATCACTGTCTCTTTGTTCAGTTTCTTCGTTTATAATGTCAAGTTTCCATTTATTCTTTTGCTTTTCATCACCATCTGACTGGTCTGTTTCAGATGTCGAACTAGTGTCGGATATTTCCAGATGTCGACTTTCAGGTCCATCTTCAAGTTCTGGAACTTTTGCTATCTCAAGTTCTTCTTCTGTTGTTAGACTTGTACCTCGGTTTTCCAGATGTCGACTTTCAGGTCGAGCTTCAGAATCTGGAACCCTGCTTGTTTCGACTTCTGCATCGGATGCTGAACTGGTATCAGATATCTCCAGATGTCCACTTACAGGTCGAGCTTCAGGATCTGGAACTCTGATAGTATGGCTGGCATGCACCCAGTTTTTCACTCCAGCACATTTGACAGCAGTTGTTGTCACCAGGATCACTTGACGTGGTTTATCACAGCGAGGAACCAAACAGTTTCTTCTTCTGTGGACTTTTATGCGGACCCAATCTCCTGGACTCAAATCATGAGCTGGTTTTCTTTCAAGAGTGGTCGCATCCGGTCCAACCTGATGAAACACAGAATGTACCACATCAGCCAATCCTTTGCAATAATCCATTACGAGATCATCAGTTATAGTCAGCAGTTTGTTGACAGGTACTTGTGCTTGTCTCATTGCTCGTCCCATGATTATTTCGTGGGGACTTAGACCTATTTTCCTGTCAGGTATGCTCCTGATAGTCATCAGCACCAATGGTAGGGCATCAGGCCATTTGAGTCCTGTGGCTTGACACATTTTCCCTAACCTATTCTTTATTGTTCCATTTACCTGTTCTACCACTCCAAAAGCCTCTGGTCTGTAAGCACAGTGTAATTTCTGTTGTATGTCAAGAGCTTCACATATCAGTTGGATCAGTTCATTTTGGAAATGTGTTCCTCTATCTGTTTCAATCGTTACTGGAAAGCCGTATCTCGGAATGAATTCTCTCAACAGGAGCTTAGCTACAGTAACTCCATCATTCCTTCTTGTCGGATAGGCTTCCACCCAACGAGAAAACAAACAAACGACCACTAAAACATACTTCAGTCTATTGCTTGGGGCATTTCAATAAAGTCTAGTTGCATTCTAGTAAAAGGACCTCCTTCACGTCCTATTGTCCCTAGACTCACTACTGTTTTCCTTCCTGGATTTATCTGTTGGCATGTAAGACATCTTTGACAGAGACTTTCAGCTATAGCTCTGAATTTTGGGTTGTACCAAGTCTGTCTGAAAAGCCTAATCATGGCATCCCTACCTATATGAGCTTGTCCATGGTACATCCGGGCCATGTTAGAGATCATGCTATCAGGCATAACTGGTCTTTCATCTCTGTAAACCCAAACATCATCTTCTTCTCTTTTCCTGCAACCTGCTTTTATCCAACCATCTTTCTCCTCTTCGTTTGCTTCTTCCTGTAATTGTCTTACTTCATCCCATGTTTCAACAATGTTAGTAAACAGCAATGGACATGAAACATGTTCTCTTTCTCTTCTCCTATTCAATGAAACCATATTTCTAGCACAATATTGAGCTATTTCATCGGCATACCTATTACCCACGGTAATGTAATCCGCCTCATTTTTGTGTGCAGCACACTTTACCACTGCGATCTGTTTATTCAGCTGTATCGCCTCAAGCAACTTCTTCACATATTCACCATTTCTGATCGGAGTTCCTGCAGACGTCAAGAAACCTCTCTGAGACCAGATCTGTCCAAAATCGTGGACCACTCCAAAGCCATACTGGCTATCCGTGATCACCGTAATTCGGACATTTTTTCCCAGTTTGCACGCTTGAATCAGAGCAATCAGCTCAGCCACTTGGGCTGAACGTATCCCCCTCAGACAAGATGCTTCCATTATTGCAGCTACTGTACACACAGCATATGCTGCACTCAAAACTCCTTCACTCGTCTTCAGACATGAACCATCCACAAACATCACATAATCTGATTCTTTTAAGGGCTCATCCTTAATGTCTGGTCGAGGCTTTGTGCAGAATTCAAGCACATCCAAACATTGATGATCGACTTCATCTTTAACTTCTGCATTCCCTTAATCTGGCAGTGAAGTTGAAGGATTTACACTTGTACATCTGTCAATTGTTACATTGTCTGCACTCAAAATCACCTTTTCATACCTAGTCAGCCGACTATGTGTCATGAATTGGGTTTTGGTTCTGGTCAGAAAAATTTCAACAGAGTGTGGAACATATACTCTCAGTGGATATCCCATCACAATGCCTTCACTCTGCTCCAGACTCACACAAGTAGCAGCTACTGCTTTCAGACAACCAGGCAATGCTTTTGCCACTGGGTCTAGAACAGCTGAAAAATATGCAATAGGTCTTTTCATTTTTCCATGTCGTTGCACTAAAACTGAAAGTGCACATCCATCCCTCTCACTACAATTCAGTTCAAACTCTTTTTCATAATCAGGCATTCCCAATGCCGAAGCTTCACACAACCTTGTTTTCAATTCTTTGAAGGCTTTCATTTCTTCATCATTCAACTCAAACGGATCTTTAACATCCTTTTTTGTCAAACGCTGTAAAGGTTTTGCAATCAATGAAAATCTACTTATCCACTGTCGACAATATCCAACCATTCCAAGGAACATTCTCACCTCTCTCTGTGTCATTGGAGCTCTCATTCCTCGGATAATCTTTATTCTTTCTGTTGTTACCTTCCTCATTCCTTTTTCAATCTTATGACCTAAGTATTGTACTTCTTGCTGACAAAATTGTAATTTAGACGGAGACACTTTGTGTCCTCCTTCGGCTAAATGGTTTAATAAAGCAATTGTGTCGATAACACATGCTTCTTTGGTTCTTGATGCCACGAACAGGTCATCAATATATTGCACCATCACAGATTTTTCAGGCATTTTCAAATCTTCTAAAGATTTTTTTAGGATCTGATTAAAGGTTGAAGGACTTTCTGTATACCCTTGAGGAATTCAGCACCATGCCAAAATACGCTCTCCGAACCGGAACGCAAATAACGGTTGGCTTTCTGGATGTAATGGAATAGAGAAAAATGCATGGCACAAATCAATGGCTGTGTACCATTCTGCATCATGTGGAATCTGATACAGTATTACAGCGGGGTTTGGCACAATTGGACAACAAGGAATAACAATTTTATTTACCTTTCGTAAATCTTGGACTATCCTATATGTCCCATTTGGCTTTTTCAGTCCCATTATAGGAGAATTACATGGACTGCTCATTATTTCTTTCAAAATTCCCTGCTCAATCATTTTATTGATTACGGGTGTTATTCCTTCAATAATTTCTGGCGTCAATTTGTACTGTGGTGTATTTAGGTAATTTGTTCCTTCTCTTACAGCAATTTTTACAGGGTCTATTCCTCTCATTAATCCAGTATCTTCGCCAGTAAAATCCCATACATCAGATCTGACTGTTTCTTTTAACTCATTTGGGATTTTCTCTACATCAAACACAGGAAACATGTCATTCACTCCTGGCTCTAGTTCTGCCATTGTCATTTTATACAGTACATCTTCATCTGGTGTCTGAAATGCAATCCCATCCGGGGTACAATAAATGGTGCAATTCATTTTACAAAGCAGATCGCGTCCTAGTAAGTTTACAGGACTGCAATCACACACCACAAACCGGTGCATTTCTCTGAAGGGTCCAACTTTCACCTCTACTGGTTTGGTAAGAGGCGCCTTAATCTGTTGGTTTGAAACACCTACAACTTGGATATATTCACCTGAGAGAGGAAGGTTTGGAATTTCCACTGATCTAACAGTAGAACGGGTAGCTCCAGTGTCCACAAGGAATGTAACATTTGCACCATTCACTTCTCCATCCACAAATGGACCTGATTGATCTACCTCCAGGGTTGCGCCAAGTACGCACTCTTCCTCCTCTCCTAGGCACCGTCATAAACTTTCATCCGATTCATTCCCATCTTGCCGTAACCAATACTGCGATATTGCAGCTGCGCGCGGCAATTTTGTTACCTGCTCTCCTCCGTAGAATCCTGTCTCTGTACTGTATCTCTGAGGGTTTACACTCTTGGGAAGAGGTGGTTGCGGCACCTGACTCTGTTGAGTAACTACCTGTGGTTGCTGCAGCTGTTGGTAACTCACCTCACTCTGCACCTGTGGATTTAATAATTGATTTTCCGTATTAGCTTTTGGAGGGAATTTACACTCGTTTCTCCAATGCCCTAATTTTCCGCAATTGTGGCAGGGCCACTTCTTTTTGGCCTCTTCTATACTCATCTGACCTTTTCCTTTACCTATGTTTGGCGTTGTTTTAATCTGTCCGGTCTCACTAGTCGGATTATTCATTTGAGTTTCTTGTTTTTCTGCAACTTTTACTTGTGCCCACATCGCTTTTTCTTTTAGTTTACGCTGTCTAAACTCAATGTCATCACTACAATATTTAGCATATCTCAATACTTCGTCCACTGTGCTGTTTTGCCAACACAACATTTGTTGCTTAATCATTTCACTTAACTCTGGTCTCAATCCATAAACAAATCTATATACAAAATGACTCATGTCCTTTTCACTCAAGGTCTCATAACCGTTATACTGTTTAAAAACCAAAAGTAGCCTTTCATAGTAGGTGTGTACAGGTTCCTTACTCTCTTGTGTAGTTCTGTCAATCTTTACCCAATCAGTTTCTTTGGGTGGAATTTTGTTTTTCAAAAATGTAATAACCTGATCATACTTTCTCATTACTTCTGGACCTGGCGCTCCAGTTTTTGCATCTCTAGGATATTCTACTGTGGGCCAATCGATGGTAATCTTACATTCTGTCCATAAGTCTGCTGGCACTACAATGTCAAATAATCCATCCAAATCTACCCACAACACTTTTGAAACTTTGACAAACCTTTCCACTTGTCTGTACCATTCTACAGGTTTTTCTCTTAATTTCGGAAAATCATTTGTAAATGACAATATATCTTGTCTAGGCCATGGAACATGTACATAACTACCTCCTGGAGTTTCTCTCATTGGATACTCCCGTACAACTGACTCCCTGTCTTTTACTGCAAAAGCCAAAGACGCTTTGTCGGTTGTTCCCTCTTTTCTTTTGGTCCACCTGCTCCTCCATCTGTCCACATCACCCCATTTTCTCAACAAAACGATCAGTTCTTTTATCTGGGTTAATCGTCCTGATGTGTTCAAGTTCTCTATATCTTTTTCACAAAAATATACCCTATATGGTTTCTGTAGACTCCTGACTTTTACAAATTCTACTCCTAGCTCATTCGCTGTCTCTTCCAATTTTTCATGTAAATTTCTAGCTCTCCATGTAATACTTTTACATAGGAACATTACCTCTTCGTCTTGGTATGTTTTCAATTTTTCTGTACCAATAGTCCCTAAAATCAGCTCTTCCATATCTATCTTTAGCCTAATTACATCCAATGGTTGCAGTTCTGTATCTTTCTTTTGCAAATTTCTCATCCATTCATTTAATTCTTCTGGAGTTGGACCTACAGGTGTACTATATATTTCTATCCAATTTTTGTTTCACTCTGGCGTTTCAGATGCAGATTCGCTTCCCATAGGAATCCTTTTTATCTCACTCTCATTTACTGTCAGGTTAGTAGGCGGGCTCGGCCTATATGAGCTAACCAAATCTCTTGTTTCTCTAGGTTCTGTAATTATCCCTTCTCTCATTCTTTGCATATTTGAGTTCATCGGGATGGTTAAGGAATGCTCATCTACTCTTTGGTTTTCAAAAACTGGTATTACGGGTCCTATTGTCACTGGCACAGTCACAGCCTCCATATTCATTGTTAACTCTCTTATTTTCTCAGTCAATTCTCTTGTGGTTTTTGCTAACTCAGCTGCATTACCATTGTCAGACTTCTCACTTTGTGGAGTTTCTAACTGTTCATTTGACCTATTTATCTCGTACTTTCGTTCCGGGCTTTTATTCCTCCCAGTTTCCATTGGCGGTGCATTGGGTGTTACCACCGCAAAATTCTGTTGATATGGAGGTGGTTTTCTGTTTAAAATATCTTCCAGCAATTCATCCTCCGTTTCGCTACCTCCATACCCACATCTTTCTGTTGCTACATGCTTCTTTTTCTCAGTACGCTTTTTCCCTGTAACTTCCTCAGCTGTTATGGCTGGAAACAAACCATCTGTCATATTAGCGTATCTCCAACGTCTCATCCTGTCCTCATGATTCACTCCCCATACCCTTCCATGAACTAAACTATAATTCTTTGCACCTCTGTGTCTTTCTCTTTCATACATCTCGTCTCCCCATTCACCTAGTGCTTCAAACTGTGTCGGTCTAGGTTTTGGCTCAAGTTTCATCATTTTTTCTCTCAAATTCCGAAGTACAGCTGTGCTAAATGAGCCATTTTCTGGAAAAGCCAATACTCCATCATTCTGAGTATATTTCGTCCAATTCTCTAACCAAATGCAAGTATGATAACCATATTTCAGCATCATATGAGAAGCTGGCGTTTTCGGCGGAGGGATTACTTGTCCTTCTCTAGTCACCACCTTCTTGTCTTTCTTGAAAAAGTTTTTAATTTTCGCCATCCATGACGGTTTCTCTCTACAGTACTCATAATAAGCCATATTTCACGATTCTTCCCTTCTGACAAACTCACAACTCTGTTCTGTTTACTGTATGCTATTCTGACCTATCCCAGCGCGTCTTACACTAACGCACCAATCCGAGAGCTTCTACGTCACTCTCAACTGGCCAATACCAGCGCGTCTTCACATTAATGCACCAATCGGAAAGCTCTTCATTTTCCACCACTGGCCAATACCAGCGCGGTCTTAGTCAACGTCAGTTCTACTCCTGACCCCTCCTTTACAAAATTTATCGGCAACTTTTTCCTGTACTGAATCTTATTAGTTACAACATAAAACACATTTCCATTGTCTGTTTTCGCTAAACAAAAGAGATAACTTATTCTGTCTCGCAAGAATACCGATTCGTTCGATAAGTGTAGCACATCCCTCTACCTTACCCTTCTTTCAAGCAAGGGGTAAACCTGTTTCTCTGGGGATAAGACACATGTGGAGACTACACTGCTCCTGAGAATTAAGGCCAGAGTTTCACAAGAAAACCGGTTGCTATTTCACTCATACACGTTTTATACATGAAATGTCCCTATCATAACACAACCTGTGTTATCACCAATTTGAAAATCAGACAATGCACTATTCCATGTGACTTCTCTTGCCACATGTGTCCACTTCCTACTTCCCGGAAGCTTCAAAATTTCCGACTTACTTATAACATAAAACAATTCAACATGAAGTGTTAGACATGAAATAATCAATAATCAATAATCAATAATCACCAAACTAATCTATAGTAACCATAACTCTGCTACCAAGAAATCTGATCCAGCGCGACTAATATAAATTCTTCTCCTTTGGACATGCCACCCAAGTACAGATCATTCATAACAATTATACTATATGACGGTGGGGCCCATAACACTGCATAACCTTACACTCTTCTCAGTTTATTCCCTGGAACACATCTACTTACACTTTGGAGAAGAACGAAATTGCTGGAGGAACGGGATACCTTGTTAAAGTTAACAGGATAATACCTTTAAGCATCATACATAATCAGTTTTAATCCTGTCGGTTCTAAAACATCAAGGTATTCCGCTCTTTGGTAGATGGACCAACTAGTAGAATAAGTTGATGGTGATTAAGACCAGCTCAATCACATACAACACCTGATAATCATTACATTTATTATTGAGCTTAAAGAACCACAGACTCGTTATTTTAATTAGAATAAAGTTTATCTATTTTCTTAAATGCATGAGTAAGATTCGAGTTTATTAATCAATTTTAATACATTTCATTAGCATATACGAATTAGATTTTTAGAAAGAATTTTATGCATACCCTTTTTAGATGGAGAATGAAAAATTCACCAAAGCAGATAAATTGTAGATCACAGCATAGAAATCCCAAAACTGACTGTCTGTCCCGCTATAAGCCTCCTCGACGGATCTCCCTTACAGGTTTCCCGCATCGATCTCGTTCCTTTTCCCAGTCAAGTTTAAAGTCCAAAATGAAAATCTCTATAAAGAAAATGTCCTATAGAAAATGGCGACAGCATCAACGTTCTGTGCTCAAAAATAATGTAAGAATAGCGCTCCTCCTACTTAAGAGCAGGTCCTCTTATACCCTACTACTAGCTTACTAAACAAAAAGTTGCAATCTTTAGGGGCTAGAATCAAGCTAATTGGTCCATTGGAGGGGTGGCAAGAATCACCTCATTGCCCTTCTTGTTGAAACCGGTTCTGAAATTGTTTATGGTTTCTTATTTTCACACGACCTTTAGGTAATAGCAGTCCAGTTGACAGTTCATTTAATGTTTCTCTTTTTGTTACTTGTTTTAAACAGTCCATTGTTAATTCGCTGGTGCTCATCCCCTGTTCTCACGGATGCAAGCTGAGTCTTTCTTGGCATTCACCTCGTGTCAGGTCAGCCTGACCTTTACACTTCTCACTCTGGGCCCGAATTGTATCCACGTGACTTAGCTTTGTGGCTTTCTTCCGCTTAGAGGCCATCTTTGCGTCTGCGCATTGACCTCATCTGCTTCGGCAGCCATTTTCACATCACGGCCTAGCAGGCCCAAACGAACTATCATGAAAACAAACACAATCATAATTAAAATAAAGAAAATAAGCCTTTTCTGTTTCCCACCCGTCATTCTAAGTACCCCAGTTAGGTGTTACCTAGCAGAAGTGACATTTAAAGCCATGTTTACTTACCATCTGCATTCTTTTGCCACAATACAATTTTACTACATAGCACAAATCATGCGATTTTGCTCTAATTAGTACGCAAATCACTATATTAATATTATTTCACATTACAGTTGTAAATAAGTTAATTTTGCACATAAATTGCAGTTACCATTCGGGTAGGTGTTTAACAAAAGGTGTAAAGTGTTGGTTAGTCCATCACACAATGAATAACATTATTTCATTAGTATGGTTATGAGGGGGTTCCAAAATTTTTCATTTACCTCGCTCCATCAACAGCACAATATGTATGTAATCCATACAGCCTTTTGATTTTCTTGGGGACACTGAGGAAGAAATGGGTGGCTTCAACATTTGCTGGAGGCTGAGAACAGTGTTTTTTCTAAACAGTTTCAGAACTAAAGTGGATTTTCTGCTAGCAGCAAGCCAGCTGAAAGGGCACCCCTGAATAAGAGTGGCTATCTGAGGCCTTCTTTTTAGGAAGTGCTCGTCTCAGAATGGGGACTGTGCCTGCAAGGGAGACCTGTTTGTTTGTGTAGAGGGCCTTATATAGCACAGATGGGGAAACGTGTTCCCACTTCCCACAGTGTCCCTCACACTTCAAAAACATTTTGGGCATTTCCATTATGTTTAAAATATTCAGAGTAAAACTGACGTGAAGTGTGAGGCGTCCAAGAAAAAACAGTGGTTAGTTTTGAAAACCTTAAGAAAGGACTCCTTGATATCAGCTGAGTGTCAACACTAAGGGGCCGATTCCGATCTCGGCCGGTAGTGCTCCGAATCGGATTCGGATTTACCGGATCCGATTCGGAGCCCTGTTTCCCGACCGAATCGTACGCGGGTCCGGCCGAGCGAGTACGATGCAGGCACCCGCGAAATCTCCGACCGACTCGAACGCGGCTTCAACACGCTCCGACCGACTCGCATGGACACGACTCGCACCGCGCTATGGACATGTTTCCCGGCCGGGTAAGTACGATGCGCGCCGCGAGCAGTCCGATCGACTCGCGCCGTCCGGCTCGAAAAAGCTGTCGGAGCCGGACTTTGGGGGTCCGCGTCGGACCCCCCTGTACGCGTAGGCGCGCGAGTTGCACACAGGGGGGACCCATGGGTCCCCCCTACCTGTGCATGTACGCCGCGATGCGCATGGACGCGTTCACGCTGTAGGGGGCGCCCTTGTCCACCTCGCACCCATTGAGTCAATGGGAGCCCGCGTACGCGTCGTACGACAGGCTCCCATTGACTTCAATGGGAGTCCGACCGACCCGAGTCCGATTGCATGCGTGCGCATCGTACTCGTTCGGTCGGACTGCTAGGGTCCGATTCGGTCGGAATTCTCTCCGGGTCCGGCTCGGTCGGAGAGAATTCCGGCCCGAATCGGAATCGGCCCCTAAGTAATGAAAGATTGCAACAGCCCTTGTCATCGCAAGGCTTAAACAAATGTCGTAGCTCTTGGGTTGAATGGTGTAAGGCACCCCACCTGGTATCAGCAGCAAAAACCATTAACATCCATTTGTGGGAGGTAAAGTTGCAAGAATGAGTAAGTGCATTTCAAGACATCTCAGTGAGTAACATGGGAAAGAGGGCAAAGTAGCCGTAGGTTAAAATGGGATATTCATATACCTATTTGAAGTGAGATGCAAGTCTGTGTTATATGTCGAAAGCTGGTTATGTATGTATGTTTGAATGATAAAGATCCGAAAATGGTTTTGTCAGACAAAATATAAGGTTGTGCTTCGTGGATGTTTGTGTGTGTATCACACATACTATGAGGACAGGGGCGTAGCTTCAGGGGGATGTTTCGGGTGTTACGCCCCCCCTAACAAATGTATTCCCTAATAAATAGTTGGGTATTTCACTATGATATGCCAGCGTCATTGTTGGGAAATTTGAAGCTTACACCTCTCCAATCTTACTGACTAAGCTACGCCCCTGAGCGCTAGAGATTGCAACTGCCAATCAAAAAGTTGGTGAACCAACCTGGTCATACCTTTGATAACAACTATACATAGGACACAGCCTGTGAATACAAAGCCTGTCAAACATCCATTGCATAAGAAAGTTCCCTGAGGTCGCCTCAAACCTTTAAGGGGAGAGGCATATTGGAATAAAAATGTTTTAGCTGTGCTGTTTATGTATTGTCTGTCTTAAGTTAGCATTTGCGGCACCATTTTATGTTTAACTGCCATTTTGAGCCATGATCGAAACTAATTTCTCTCTGCCCCTGCTGAAAGCAGCTGCGATAGTTTTCGTTTCTCCAAGGTTGAGCCTTGCTGTACTAATGAATACACTGTTCTTATTAGCGCATACCTTTCCCACTAGATAGAGACCTTTAGAGCGGCGGGCACAGGCAGAACGACCTTGGCATTAAGATAGCGTGTGCCCGGTCTTAGGATCAAAACTCATCCTTCTGTACCTTCTTTGTCTAACTGCCTCCAACTGGAAAGTTCCTGTCAGGGCGTGTCTTCGTTGGTTCTGAATTGTACATAATGTATCACAACGTTTGCTGAAGTCAGTCCCTCTGCACCAATCCCAGGAGGCTTGTCAGACTGGACTCCGCTCGAGTGTACCTGAATAAATATACTTGGTTTGTATTCTCTACTGTCTGACCGACTCTTCATTTGTGTGGAAGGCTGAGAGGTGGTCGTGAGTGACCCGGGTGGCCCTAATCGGGTCACTTCCTTCAGGCAAGAGATTAAACTCAAAGCATATAGTCTGTTTCTCAACGAAGGTATTTACCAAGTAACTTAGATATATGAAAGCAAAGGCAAATGCTTAAAGCAAATGAGCATTCACCATGAGCATTAAGGCTAAGAAGCCTTTTCACGTTCTGCATTCCGCACTGTGAGTGTTCTTGTTAACAAATGTTCCATTTCCATTGACTCTTGTGTCCTTTGACCCCCTAGTTCCAACCCTCTCAGAACAGGCAGGGTGATCTGCAGCCCTGCCAAGTACCACGCATCAGGGGTTAGACTAACGCATTTTAGTGCTGGTGTCCGCATCACCGCTCTAAAATGCATTAGTTACGAATGATTACAGCTCCTCAGGCTCACTTTGTGCAATGAGGCACTGCAATCATTGCGCTCTTCCCGCTTTGCCATCCTGCTGCCTCAGCCTTCCATTGCAGGCAATTTTACTCAACTGGCCGGGCCTGGAGTCTGTTGCTATGGTCACCATGTTAAGAGTTGCTTGATACTTTGTAACTCTAGCTTCCCCCCCAGTCATTGGTGCAGCTTCCTTTAAAAAACATTCTGAGCTTATCAGACCTGAGGTCTTTGGGCTATGTGGTGGACTTCACTAAAATATATAAACTGACTATACACCAAATGCAAATTTTAGTTGTGCAAGTGTTGCACTGGGTTAATTAAATGTGCGATCTTGTCTAATTTTTCCCGGTCTCTTGGCACAGGTTGTTTGGGCCCATGCATTGCTTATTTTCTAAAAACAGTTGGGTGTCAGCAAACCAATAACAAGCATTGGCAAAGTCAGCAAGTCTCGCTTTAAGAACCTATTGACTTTGCTAATGCTAGCAACACGTGTGCGGCTACAAAATGACACAGCCGCAGCAGCACACCTGTTTTATTTTTTACTGATTTGAAAAGTATTGGTAGATTAAAAAACACATTTTTTAAAACAACATTTTAAAAGGAAAGTGAATTGAGGCAGAAGCACACTCACAAGAGAGCAATACTGTGATGAGGGGGACAGAAGCACCCGGACGAAACAGTAACCTGGAGCACGTGGGAGGAAAGCATACAGAAAAGACATCTGGAAAGCGCACGTACCACTCCATTTCACACAAAAGAAAAAAAGAGTTCCTGAAAAGGGAGAACTGGTGGAAGAATAGTACCAGATAATTGGTAAACAGGCTATGCTCCATGGGAGGGACAAAGGAATGGTGAATAATGGCAAATAAAAAGCAAGCAAATGTGAGTGACAAAACACAAAGCCAATGGAAGGCAATGGGCGTAGTAGATTCCTAGCTAAGCTTTCAGCATGTCCCCAATATATCTTTGCAATATATCTTTGCAGCTATATAGCTGTGCTCTCTGGTAGGCTTAGACATACAAAATGGGGCTGGAAGCCCATTTCCTCTCACGCTAATTGCCCTGCACAGGGAGTGACATCCAACACACTTATTGCATATATCTCAGGCCTTTACACTGCAGTGTTTGAATAGTAACATAGGATTTCTTCAGAGACGAATCATTCACTGCCAAGTCTGAGTCTATGGGCACTGAGTAGGATCAGAGTGACAGGAAGCAACACTTGAGTATGTGCTTACCGTGTAAAGTGTGATTTGCACTCCTTTACTGTAAAAAAGCGAAATGCTGGCTGCTTCCTATTTCTGTGCACAAGTGTGGTCACAACCTGGGCCTAGTCAAGGTGTAACTACACCTGTACACCTAAAGAAGAAGTGCCTGGCATGCATGCTGCACAAAAGAAGAGCACCCTTCATCTTTGCACCAATTAGCATGTGATGCAGGGAAAGCATGAAGGACTGGCTGGATTGGCGGGCCTGATAAACCTTGGGTGACAAGGGGACCACTGGCAAGCTTTTTTCCATAATACCCCCAAATGGAATGCCCTGAAGCCCCCACTGCCAGATGTCCCCACCGACCCCTCTGGAGACATTATGGCACCGCCCAGATCATTACGTAGTTCATATACCAAGGCATGACGCTACTACCACTAGGGGTAAACGTTCTTCAGAAGTGCCTGGCTGGGATTAAAGCAAGTGCAGCCAGCCTCACCTCCTTGTTGATTCAATTGTGCGATCTCTACGGCTGAAATGATCTTGCTGGCATTGTGTAAGCAGAAGTGTGACAACCCCTATCCTAGTTTCCTCTGGCTTATCAGTTTCCTTTGTAGATTCTCAGCTTTTTTCTTTGTAAGTTTCTGGTACATTCAACTGATCAAAATTGTGAATCCCGCAGCAGTGATTCCGGGTCTCTATTGGGCCAGTGGCATCAGTTCCTCATAATAATAATTCCAGTGCACCACTGCTTTTGCAGCATGGATCCCTCTCCGCTCCACTTACCACCCACCACCAATCATCTCCACTGACTACCTTCCTTCAACCGGCCCTCTGCTTGCTCACTATTACAGGTTGTGGTCTGCACCATGCATATGCAGACCTTGCAGGGAAGCTTGGTGGCACGGGCAGCATTTTACCAGTGATTGACAGTGGTGGCAAAAACCCACACACTCGCCTCACGCTTGCAAGCACATATTACAGGCATTGGCACACTCAGACACTCACGTACAGCAGAGGATACATTTGGTTTGTTTGTATTTTAAAAATGCTACATTCCAACTGGGGGACAACTACTGCTGATGTTCGCTCTGCTGTGATCCCTGTAGTCCCACCTACTTTGATTGTCTTTGATCATCGCCTTTCCAACTCCGCCTTGCCACAGATAGACACACTCATCATGTCATTGTCACTGTTTCTCACACAAGGCAGACCTGGGCCTACATCACAAGCCTACAATGTGATTGACTGTCTAGGGCCTAATTAGACCCTTCGCTCAATCAATGTGAGGCAGGGCCTCTCCAATGTCTTGAGGCAATTAAAGTTCCTTGAGGGAATTCAAATGGCCAGCTGCTGGATTTTTCAGCACTAGCTCAGTATTGGGCTATACTGATGCTCAGTGTATGGTACAGGCTCTGCAGTGATAAGCTTGCCAGCAGCAGAGCAGTACATGCCCAGCAGTGCTAAGCATGCCTATCTTGAGCCATCCCCCCAGCTGCCCTGCTGCTTCTCAGAATGCCGGTACTCTTCCTAGCCAAGATGAAACTCCAGTACTCCAGAAGGGGGAAATGTAGGAGTTCCAGCACTCAGTACTGGTGAGTAAAGGCCCATTTTAAGCACTTCTCGACCAGTCTAGTGCTTTATCAAGACTTGATACTTCATGCTAGAGGAGCTGGTGATGTGTTGTACAAATAGCTCAGCAGAAGGTCCAGACAGAGGAGAGGTGGTTAACTACTACACTGATTCTCCAGTTACTGTCTGTGGCACCTAGTGCTTGTTTGATCTGTCACCCAGCTGAGTTCATGGGTATCAGCCACCAGGAACTGTAGATCCCTTTGCAAGTACGCCGTTCACTTTCTCTCATGGCATCCCCATCGCTAGAAAAGATCTCAGAAGGCTCACAGGATCACTGCCTGCTAGGTCCCTGTATTTTCAGCAGTAGGGCCTTCCTTTCAAAAACTACTGCAGTCACACAAATCTGTGGATTCTTACTGTTTCGAATTAATTTAAGCATCAGTACAACAACACCTAAATTTAAAGCATTGTAGTTCAGTTTTTGCTTGTCCAGCAAATGACCAGCTGTTATCGACTGGAATCAACAGTCCCCCTGTAGGAAGTTGGCTCTTTATATGATATATCAAAATGAGCTGTATTGTGCAAAGAGTCTAGGGGTTCCCGCATGAGTGGAGTGTTAGACATCATGGTGCACACTACTCAAGAAGGAGATCCACACCAGTTTATAAAAATAACATGTATCTTTACATATATTTAGACACCAGAACCAATTTGATCAGGTGAGTACGTTTTGCAATAGAAAGTTCTTTTGCATTCAAAAAGTCGACACTTATACAATTTTTAGAAGCTGCACTGTTATCCTACTGGGAAAAAGAATAAGTACGGCATTCAGGTACACTACAGTGACTTATGGGACCAATGTCTAGGAGTTAGGGTGAGTGGTGGGCAAGGTCCAAGGCAGCACCAGCAGAACACCGCCAACAGCACTGGGGCAGCCGGGTGCAGGGGTGCAAAACAGCGTCGGGTGCCCAATGCAAGTGTATGGAGAGCAGTCTTTGCGTAAAGAGGCTGCAGGCTTTGACTGGAAGGCCAGTCGGGCTGAACCAACAGGGGGGCTCAAGCCTCTGGGATGCTTGGAGACGTAGGGACACCTTTGGTCCTCTTCTCCATGGCCTGGAGGCAACGGGGCAGAGGTGTCTTTAGCTGTTGGGTTTTCCTTACTGAGAGCAGTAGTGGTAGAGGAGGCCTGCGTGCAGAGGCTGCGGGCGATGTTTCGGGCATACGTGAGGCGAAAGCACAGTGGACTCGGTCTCTGGAGGGCTGGGAGACCACGCTGACACTTTTGACCCATTTCAACTCGGGCTTGGAGTGACACATGCAGTGGTGTCTTTAGGCATCATGTTTTAGCAGTCTTGAAGTCCTCTCATGTCTCTTGGGGTGCCAGGATAGTGCAGTGAAGCAGGTCCGCTGCTTCACAGGAGTCCTTCGTTCCTATGTGAACTACTGGCTAGTTTCCCAGACTTTGGAGACACAGCAGCTGCAGGACAAGTCGTCTTTTGGCGCAATTGTTGAAGTCAGCAGGCAGGCAGGGTTTGCGCCAAGTCAGTTGCTAGGTCTTCAGTTCTTGCTCTTTGTGACTCTTCATGTTCGTCTTCTTCTTTCAGGTCGTCAGGATCAGTTTTTCTGGTGCCAGGTACTCCCCTAAATACTAAATTCAGGGGCGTTGGGGGAGTGTAGGGTAGTAGCCAATTAGCTACTGACCCTTGGGGTCACTACTCACATCAAATACCAGGCAAGAAGTGGGGGTGACTATTTAAAAAAAAGGGGCACTTTCCTACACCCACCTGCCCACAAAAGTTATGGTTAAGTACACTTTGCAGGCACGGTCTCTTTTTTGTGTCCTTCTACTGCTGACTGAAGGAAGAACTTTTTAATGTACTTGCAGCACTGCTTAAGGGAACATTACTTTCCTTGCTCTCTTCTCCGCCTCCTCTTTATTTTTTAATTATTAACTATATTTGTATTTTAATCAGGTACACTGCTACCAGGCCACACTCTTTTAGGCTCCCGCCCTCTGTACCCTCATCTCCCCATCCACGTCTCCGACCCTCCACTCCTTGCATTCTTTTAATGAAATTTTTCTAGGGACCAGCAGCTGCACACTGCTATACGCACCCTCACTTTTTATCACTGCGCGGCATCTCATGCATATTTGATTTGTTTTAGTTTGCCATTCTGAGATAGCCGTCGGACATCATGGAACAGTAAATTAAACATAAAATAAAATGATGGCCATATTTAAATGGATTTTGTTAAAGCATAAAACAATTCATTCAACAATGGCTGCTGAGGTGCACAGACTGGCTCCTGCCATCTTTGAATATATTTTCCTTTGCTATTAAAAAATATTTTTTTTCCTACTTGGCCACCACACATTGCATTATTACCACCGAGGGAAAAAGCATGTCCAATACCTGTTTGACATGCTTTTGGCATTGCTCAAGTATGAGTCTGGCTTTAACATTGTCTCTTGAAACACACAAAAGGTGATGGGAGACTGCTTGCAATAAGTCTAACCACTGGCAATTGCTCGGGTAGCACTCCAACTTATCATTCTTTTGCTCACCATGCCACCTTAGTTTGGACTCAGCCATATGCAAATCAGTCTTAAACTGTCCCTCATGGGAACAGTCCATCCCGAACTGCCAAGCCAGGTTCTCCCTGAAACGTAACACAAGCAACCCAGGACCAGTTTCGCCTTAGTTATGGGCTCATCAGCTGGGTACAGCTTGGATCCAGTGTCATAGTGAGCACAGGATCCATGTGTCTTGCAGACTTGGATTGGAGGCCTCCTAGGCCTCGCCCTGGCTTGCACTATGCTAGTGTTTCCAAATAAGAAAAAACTAGAATTGGCAAAGCCAAATGTTTTGGGTAGTAACAGCCCATGCAAGCACGAGCATGCAGAAACATAATTTCTAGGCAATAGCATATTAAGTTGAGGCCTATTGACTACAGGCTTTTTCAATGCTTGGACGCGGTGGTCTTTGACAGTGGTGTGGTTTTAGCAGTGGTGGTATTAGTAGCAGTACTGTATTGCTAGTATTAGTAGGGGTGTGGCATTGGTGGTGGTGGTTGTGTTATAGATGTTGTTGGTGTTGGTATTGGTTATTGTATTGGGGTGGTGGTACTAGGCATGATGTGGGAAGATGGTGGTGTTGGTGGAGGAATTGGTAGTGGTGGTACTGATATTATTTTTGGTGGTACGTATGGTGTTATTAGTGCTAGATTGGAGTTATTGGTAATGGTGGTCTTTGTGTAGGTGGGCCTGATGGTGGTATTGGTGGTGTGTGGTAATGTTGTTGGTGTGCTATTGGCGGTGGTACTGGTGATGCTGTAGTATTGGTGGTATTGTTTGTGGTATTAGTGGTTGTGGTGTGGTACTCGGGGTGTGAGAAACAAAAAGTTAGAGGAGACAATATTTGGGTTGGAGTGCTACCATAAGCATTTGCCAGTGATTAGACTAATTGCAAGCAGCCTCCCATCACCTTTTGTTTGTTCTAGTACCGCCCTAAGTGGCATGGGTATGCCTAGATGTGGGTCCCGGGCTCACTGTGCCACTGGAACCAAGCTATACCTGGCTGAAGAGCCCTAACTAGGTTGCTTATGTTACAGTTCAGGGAGGAACTGGCCTGGCAGTTTGGACATTAGTCACAGGGTCAAGACTGATTTGCATATGGCTGGGTCCAAACTGAGGTGGCATGGTGGGTGAAAAATGATAGATTGGAATGCAGGCACAGCGATTGGCATTGGCTGAAACGAATTCTGGCAGTCCATGCATCACCGTGTTGTTTTTGTAAATTAGCAGAAAAACCACAAGTTAGCCTGCGTTGGGCAAGAGTAACACATCCAGTCATTTTAGGTCTTGGCTACAAACCTTTTTAGCTGTCTGTTGGCAGACTTTTTTCTAATACATAACACGTACTTAGCCCTCTGTTCATAATATAACGGATTTGTTGTCTCTCTCAGGTTTCCGCTCTTGATTCTATTGATTCTTTCCTCTTGTGTTTGTCCAGCTCAGGAACATTCGTCATCACAGTGTTTTAACAGGTTAAATTGAAAGCTTTCTCTGCTTATGTCAAGATTTTTTTTTCTGTTTGTTTGTGACTGCAGCCATTTGGTTTTCATCACTGATGTGAACAGAACTCATAGATTGTAGGAAAATTGCCCTTTCTATATGACCACTTAGGATTTGTTGCCTTTCCTGAACCCTATACTTTTACAGACTATGTGTACCTTTCCCCAGCTAACCACTTGTAAAGTACCTGTGTTACTCCTTTTAACATGATAAAACTGGCATACCCCTGATTGGCATCTTTAACTTACCTTTAAGTCCCTAGCATCTGGTACAAAAGTGTACCCATGCCCATGTCAAGTTAAGTGTTACAAGTGAACTACAGCACCCATTCTACCATCCACTACAATGACAGTGTGAACATGACTGCTGGTCTGTCATGTGTGGCAGGACAATGCTGTTTTAAACTGCAAATTTGGCCTGTCAAAATAACCCCTTTTGACAGGCCTACATCTTCCTTTTAAATATTAATAAATCAACCCTAAGTTGGCCTTACTACCGTATGGTAGGGTGCACAGTATTTAAAACTAGGACATGTAAAAGTTTAATATTAAACATTTCCTTTAGTAAATAATTTCCAAAAGCTGTTTTCACTGTACTAGGGTTGGGTGTTCCATAGGAAAGCACTGGGATTCAATATTACATTTAATAATCTTATCTCTGACTGAAAACAGTCATAAGTTTTATTCTTGGACTTTTTTTTTTTAAGTTTTAAACTTTATTTATCAATTTTCTCAGAATCAGTACATCTTAAGTCTCAACCGATGTTTCGTATGATAACATAAAATACAGAAACGATAACTTCACAGTTTGTGGATAGTTTCTTACATTCAGAGCATGATAGCATAGGTTGGTTTTTTCCCCCCCATTTGCATCATAAGGGAGAGGGACACATGAGAAAGAGGTTGAAAGCATTCGCACCAAACATGGTTTGTTAACATTTCTTAATTTTCTTATATAGGGTTCAACCCGTAATACAGTAGGCATAGTTGCATAATGTCTTTACGAAATCATCGGTGTTATAATTGAGCAGCACCTCAATATCCGCCATGTCTACACTTGCTAAGGCCAAGTAGAATTTGGCTTATGTGTTGACCTTGCAGGATGTTATTTGAACTACCCCCTGTATTGCGTCTCTTATTGCCTCCACCCTTCTATCATCTTCAAGAGTGTCTGGTGCAGCATCTGGAATGGAGAGAAGGTAAGCCTTAAGGGGGTCCCATATGTCTTTGGGTTTAGAGGAGAGCGGAAGTAGCTCCGCATATATGAGGGCCTGTTCCTGCCATGTTGTCATGTCCAAAAGCCATTCTTTAAATTTAAGGGCTCTGCCCCTACCCCATTTGCAGGCAACTTTGCGTTTCGCAATCAGTAGACCTAGCGCTAAAAGCTTCTTGTGTGGAGTGTCCACCCCTTCCGAGTATCCCAGTAATGCTGTAATGCTGTAATTGGGAAGATCTGTAAGGGGGCGCCCACTATCTGTTCCATGGCCACAAACACCTGGTGCCAATAGTCCTTAACAGGTGGACATTCCCAGGCCAAATGCAGAATCCCCGCCCCCTCCTGCTTACAGCGAGCGCACCTATCATCATCCCTCAGGTGGAGCCTGTACAGTCTAGCCGGCATGTAATAAAGTCGATGTAGGAACTTATAGTGTATCAGTTTTAACCTGCTATTAGCTGAAATATATCCCATTTGTTTGCAACAAAAGTCCCACTGTTTATCTGATATTGTTGTGCCTAGATCTGCCTCCCAGGCATGTCCGGACATTATCTGGGGCATTTTGGTAGCATTCTGGGTGCTGTGATAAATGCGTGACGTCACATGGTGGGGTGGCTCTGTCTGGAGTATGTCATGGAGTGGTAATAGGGTCTGAGGCTCCTGAGGATACTCCGGCGTGAGGGCGTGAATGCTTTGTCTAAGTCTCACATAGATGAACAGCTCCATCGCTGTAGGAGCTCTACCTCTGAAGAACTGCTCACTGTTTAAAAACCTCCCGTTTTCATATAAATCCCCCCATGTGTTCCTTTTGACATTCTCGTAGGTGACCTGCAATTCAGGGGGATACACAATTGGTAGGCGAGGGGAGTATAGCCTAGGTATATCTAGTTGTGTCGATATTTTCCTCCACGCAATACTGGTACATTCCACAGTCGGCGGGATTATTTATCTTTTTGTAAGTTTAGCCGAAATGACACCTGATGGGGGAATTGGGTCCATATATCCCATCTCTACTGCTAGGTGAGGCATAAAAGGTGGGGGGTGGAACCAATATGTCACATAATGTGCTTGCGCACAATAATAATATAATTCAAGGTCCGGCACTTCAAAGCCACCCCGTGAGTACGGGAGAGTGAGGACCTCCCACTTTAGTCGGAGTTGCTTGCCTCCCCATGCCAGACGGATAATTTGTGTTCGCAGGGTTTTAAAGAAGTTCCTTCCGGGGTTTTATGGGATATTAGTGAATAGGTAAAGCATTTTTGGGAGTATGACCATCTTTATTAACGATATTCGCCCTGCCATAGAGAGTGGCATTGCAATCCAGCGGGATACGGAATCTGTTATGGTGTCTATGGCGCTACCATAATTGATACGCATCAGTGTACTCTTTTCTCTTGTCACTTTGATCCCCAGATATTTGACCTCCGTCTTGTTCCATTCTAGGGGATAGTCTAGTGCATATGGCATGACTTTATCTGTGAGGGGGAATATACTCAATTTTTTCCAATTGATTTGAATGCCCGAGTACTCTCCAAATTTAGTGAGCTCCTGCAGCAAGGGGTTCAGGTTATCCTGAGGATTTTTTACATAAAGTGTAATATCATCTGTGTACAGAGATATTAGGACATGTCTGGAGGGGTACGCTAATGCTCGATCCTTGTGATGCTGCCTTAGTTGTGCCGCCAAAGGTTCAATTACTAACGCAAATAATATGGGGGATAATGGGCAACCTTGTCATGTGCCCCTTGTGATTGCAAATGGTGGTGAGCGGTATCCATTAAGAAAAACAGTGGTGAGAGGTTTATGATATAGAAGCTCTATCCATCATAAAAAACCCGGGGGCAGTCCCATGTGCCGCAGTATTCCACTGAGAAAATCCCATTCCACAGAGTCGAATGCTTTGGTGGCGTCAAGAAATACCGCCACCGCAGCAATATCTGGATCTATGTCTTGTAAAATCGCGAACAGGGTTCTAAGATTGTGTGATGTCGGTCTACCTGGGATAAACCCAGCCTGGTCCGGTAGGACCAATCTATCCATCAGAAAATTTAGTCTGTTAGACAGTACCTTGCCAAGAATTTTAGTATCACAATTAATCAGCGAAAGTGGCCTATATGACTCACAATGCTCGGCCGGCTTACCTGGCTTGAGCAGAGAAGTGATCATCGCTTCTCTCATTGTTATGGGGAGCTGCCCATCTTCATATGCTTCCTCAAACACCTTTTTAAGCATTGGGGCCAGTTGTATGATGTATGTTTTGTAAAATTCAACCAGTAATCCATCCGACCCGGGGGACCACCCTGAGCCCATCTGCATTATTGCAGTCGTGATTTCGTCCAATTCTATTTCGGCCGCAAGAAAGTCCCTTTGGGAGTTCCCCAACCATGCCAATGCGATATCTGCAAGATAAAGCGAAAGATCCAGAGGCTGTGTCCTCTGTGAAGTATAGAGGGTAGAGTAGTATGTTGTGAATATATTTAGCACGTCTTCCGCTTCCCTGTGTGTGTTTCCTTCAGAGTCATATAGTTCTGTGACAAAGTTAGAGAACCGTGGCTGTCTTATGTGATCAGCAATAACCTTCCCTGGACGGTCACCTTCCCCATACACTCGGGCTCTATGGTATTTGCTTCTGAACTTACACTCTCGATCAGCCGTATCTCTGTATTCCATGATCTTGTCTTGCAAAACGGCTTTCGTGTGTCCACCACTATTTGAGTCGTTCGCCCTCCTTTCGATCTCTTTTATGTCCTTCTCTAGCTTATTAAGTTGTGTGCGGATGTCCCTTAGGATCCCCCCACCCTTCGCGATGCAGAGTCCTCGCACGGTAACTTTAAAAGCTTCCCATACCGTGGCGATTTTAGGGACAGTGTCTATATTACGCTCGAAGAATTCCTGTATCTCTTGTCCCACCTCTTCCTTAAAGACGGGATCTAACAGGATTTCCGGGTTCAGTCTCCATTTACTATATGGGGGTTCGCACCTTGGGACCGAAAGTGTCAATCGCACTGGGGAGTGGTCAGAGTATGTTCTCGCTAAGTGTACAGCCTGCTCTATCCAAATGCTCATTCCTCTGGTGAGTAGCCAGTAGTCGATTCTCGACCACCTCGAGTGCACTGCTGAGAAATGGGTCCCTTCCCTCATAGTGGGATGTAGATGTCTCCACGCATCCAGGAGGCAATTATCCGTTATAATCCCAGCTAGTTGGGTCTGTGCTGGAGTGTGGTGTTGTGTCGTCGGGTGTGATCCGTCCGTGGCGGGCGAGACAGCTAGGTTAAAGTCGCCTCCCCAAATAACATAAGTTGTTCCTATGGAGAGTATTTTTCCCCACAACGTAGCAAAAAAATGGAGATCGTCAACATTGGGGCCATAGCAGTTGGCAATGGTAACTACGTGGGATCCTAAACGACCCCATACTATACAATATCGACCCTAGTGTTCTGTCAATGATCCCCCGGGGACAAATGGTGTATTCTTTCGAATGAGAGTCGTCACCCCACGTGAGTACGTAGAATATGATGAAAAGTAGCGGTGGGATGCCCAGCGAGCAGCGAAACTTGGCTGCGCAGCTGGGTCGAAATGGGTCTCTTGCAGGAGTGCTATTTGAATTTGGTGTCTGTCCAGGTATGCTAATATGTGCCGCCTTTACATTCCAGCTGATGCATTGAATATTGACTTGTGTTCCAGTATTACTCATGATCCCATAACGTGAGCGGGAAAGTGTGTGGTGTATTTGTCACTCTATGCATTTTATCTAACATGCCCTGGCCTGAGCCCCTATCTGGGGGTATCAACCTGTTGCGACTGTGTTCCCCAACCAACCTCCTACCACGCCGACATCCCCAACTTGTCGGGTATGCATGTCCCACCCATTCCCATTCTGGAAAAACAAAGAGAAAAACAGAACCTAACTTCTCATGCGCTGTCGTCATTACTGACTGCACAAATTTCAAAAAGGCAATTCAAGGGGGGATATCCCGCAGAGGTACCACTAGGGGGGAACGCGACCACCCTCTATCCCAACTGTCCCGGTGACCAGGGAGAGTGACCTCCGACCAAGGAGGGCACATGGGGAGGAGGAGGGGGGGATCCGGGCCTTTAGTACGGATCTGTACCACTTAAGGGGAATGGAGTAAAGACAACCACATTACAACAAGAATATAGCCATAGAATAAAAGAAATAGCAGGGGACACTTCTGCTCCACACAGTGAGGTCCGTGTCCTTTACCGTCCATCTGACCGCGCCGACATCAACCTTCCCACTGCATCAAATGTCCCGGACTGGCCTGAGGCTCACTGCAGCTCGCAATTAGGGTGGGGGCAACCATGCTGCGCGATCGCGCAGCGCATGTTAGCCCAGACCCTGCATGTAGATTGTAAGTTCAGTCTATTTTTGCTAGCGGTGATGATGATCTGGATCTGGAACGACTTCGAGTGCACCCAGGTGACGAGCGCAGGTGTTGTTTCAGAAAGTCCTCAGCCTGCTGTGGGTTCTGGAAGAAATGCTGTTTCCTTTTGTGGACAACACGCAGTTGCGCAGGATAGAGCATGGCATATTCGACGTGGGCCTGTTGAAGTTTTTGTTTAACCACAGTGAATTTTCGTCATGCGTCTTGAACAGCTTGGGTAAAATCCGGGTAGAAGCTGAGGATGACGTTTTCGTATTCTACCTTCTGCTTTTCTCGGGCCAGACGCAGCACCGTGTCCCTGTCGCGGTAGTTAAGAAATCTAACCACAATGGGTCTTGGTGGTGCCCCCGGAGGAGGACTCGCCGTTAGTGTTCTACGCGCCCTTTCGATTACCAGGTGCTTAGAAAAGGCGTCAGCCACAAACACCTCGCAGAGCAGCTGCTCCATGTAATCTTCCATTCGCTCCGTGTTTGTCGATTTGGGCAGACCAAGCACGAGGACGTTATTTCGGCGCGACCGCGCTTCCAAATCTTCGTTTTTTGCGGCAATTTCTCTCAAAACGTTGTCCATCTGAGAGATCTGTTCATTATGGTTAGTCGTAGCATCTTCTAAGTCTGAGATCCTGGTCTCAGTTTCTTTGATCCGACGATCATGTTTCTCGATCTTCTGGACTATCGTGTCCATGCGCGTGGTGGACATTGTGTCCATTTTCGATTCGATAGAGGTCAGACTACTTCTCATGGTGAGGAGTATTGATTTCCAGTCGTCCTCCTGATCGTCAAGGGGGGGGGACCCGCTTCAGAGTGTTCCTCTGGCTGCGATCGCGCTGACTTGCGGGCTTCAAACGGCAGTTTTGACTGCTTTCCATCCGTTCGCCCCATCTTATCCGTGTTAGTCCGCCACGCAGGGCACTGTAATTTGTCAACCTATCCTGCCAGATGGCTGCTCAGTTCCCCAACAGGTGTTGCTAATGCGCTTTATGCACTATTCCTAAAAGCAACGCTGTTCCTCTGCGATGGTATTCTGCGCCAGTTATAGTAATGTCCGGCTGCACCGCAGTGGCTGCAGTTGGTGTTGCGGAGGTAGTGCCAGAGGGGGCCAGGGCTGTCCAGATGTAAAAAAGAGTGGGGGGGGGGCAGTGCTAGTCCATCCCCCCGCTGCGATCCGTAAGGGGTGGGAATTATTGTGCTGTGTTCACCCCAACATGTGGAGGCAGTTTCCCGCTTTCACCCGTGCCAGGGCCGCAGCTGCGAGAAATGATCCCCTATGATATCAAGTAGTGGTACCTCCCCTTTGGTCAGCCACCCAATCGGTTACATATCGCGGGCCTTTGGCTCATCCGCCAGTCCATACATCTGTACTTTCCCCGCTCCTCCTTATTCGGCCCGGGCGGGGAGAGAGAGAAGGGGGTGGGGGGGGCCAAGCGCCACCCCTCCAGCCTCTGCCCGTGATAGCCGGGAGGTTTTAATGCAGGCAGTCAATGTTCATGTCCAGGGCCCCCCAGGTATCAAAATTGTGGCAGTCTCAATTTACTAAAGAGGGGGGGCCCTGTTACACGTCCAGGTCATAGCGCTGAAGCCGGGTGGGGGTCACAACAGTATCGCTGCAGGTCCCTATCTCATTAACATAACATTTAATTCAAGTTTATTTGGACCAAAGATCCTTAAACAATTTTAAAAGGTACATTAAAAATCATCTAAAATCACAAAACAGTATTAAAACATCATAAAATTTCATATTATACATTCAGCTTTCCTTTCAACTTTACCCATAACATTATACATCAAATTGTATGACAATTCAGGTCTAATCCCTTTTAAGAAATACTTTGACTTTTTGGATGAACTTTTTGGATGAACTTCCCCATGGCGCAGGCTATATCTAAGTGACTCATTTCAGTTAAAAGGTTTACTGCCTGTGCCCTATTTTTAATATCATACTTTTTAAAAATCGGCCGTAAAAACTCTATTCGAATATCTAAAAACTTTTGACAGTCCACTAATATATGTAAAGTGTCACATGAGGTTCCCAAGGTGCATGTGCATTTTCCCTTACTGTCTATCATTGAGCCCAGGCCAGCAGAGGAGAAGCGTCATTTGCGGCCGGTGTTTTTCTTGCCCCCAGCCCGTGCGGGACAGTTCTCCTCAACTCATCTGCAGGGTAGAGGCGGCACAATGAGCTCCGGTTTGTGCTGCCGGAGTGTCACATTCTTAATTAGTTGTCCCTGGAGAGAGAGGCAGAGGATCGGCGGCGAGCGCTGCACACTCCACGTGCGCGGCCCCGAGCTCAATTAGTGGGAGCACCCGCTCCAGGGCTCCACGGCGAACATCTCCGTCTTCGGTGATACTGGCAGTCAGCTATTTCCCCGCTGCCTGGCGTCCGTCAGTGATTCGCAGGACATCAGCAGGTACCTGCAGTATTGTGGCTTTAGTCGTGACGGTTTTGGAGCGCGAATTTTTAAGTGTATTCAGGCGGATTTACGGCCCGAAATGCCGGAGCCCCGGTTTCAAGCGGCCATCTTGGTCGCGTGCCCCCTAGCTCCCTCCATTCTTGGACTTTTTGAAATATTTATTACAGGCCCAATTCACTGTCGAAGTCAGATTTGTAATAAATCTTTTGTAAAAGGTACTTTTAGAAAGTTACTGTTCCCTGCTTAAAGCCTCTGGAGGCCGGTCTGCTTGAATTCCAACTGTCACCTGATGAGGTGGGAAAAGGGGTTCACAATCTTGGGCTTAGGCAGAGAGGGGTACTGCAGGATTGTTTGCAAAAGGACACATAGGAAGTGCTGCAAAATTGCGTAGGGCTGCCCCTGGTAATATTTACCCTATTGGTTAAGGAGGAACCAGGAGTCATCCACACCCACAAGCTGGTGCCCAACATAAATGTGGCACCCACAGTACTCTCCTCAGAACACTTTCTGGACCTCGGGAAGAACAGAAGAAGACTAAACCTGCTGTCTACGACCTGAGACCAGCCTAAAAAACTGGACCTGCTATCTCTCTTGTACCAAGGACAAACAAGTGGACTCTAAGGGTCATAAGACTGATCTCCTGTTAAAGCTACAGGGACACAACAACCTACAAGAGGTTATTTCCTGCAACTGCACAGATTACCAGTTCCAACTCGATCTGCCCTGAACTCTGCTGCTGGCCCCTGCTGGAGTGAATCTTGACCCCCAAGTGCTGTCCTCAAGGTGCTGGACAGTTGGTTGATGTCAAAGTGTACTCCTCCTAACATATCCTGAAACCTGGGACTTAGAAACTTTTTGGCTTCAAAGACCTCCGGAGGACCCAGATCAAATTGCCAAACCAATCTGACAAAAGTGTGTTGCCACTGGGCCAAAAATGCAACTTCCACTGTGAACTTTTCTGCAGCAGAAAATCCTATTCAGCTGGCCCTCCTGGAGACTGTCTCTGGGATCCTGGAGCCCTCTTGGGCTACAGCCTGCAGCCTTGTCCCCCCTGGAAGAATCCAAACACCCAAAAAATGACTAAGGGCCTGATTTAGATTTCGGCGATCCAACTGCCAGCCCACTGCAATGGTGGGTTCCAGTACTCTGTCGGGTTGGCAGAGTACAGCCCACCCAGATTTAGATGTATATGTGATACACAGAAGACCACTACAGTGGCGGTCTTCTGTGCTGGCGACCCGCCCTACATTGCCGTCCTGACGGCGGAGTCCCGCCAAGCCAATTTGGAAGTTCCTGTTGGGCGGGTGGTGTTCTGTCGGCAGAGTGAAGACAGGGGGCAACCGTGGTGGTAGGGCGACAGGTAAGTGACATTTTATTATTTACGTAAAACATATATACGTAGTGTGTGTGTAGGATAAGTGTAGTGATTTTATTCTTGACTTGACTTCATTTTCTGTTAATCAATATAGGGGCCCATACCCAGGACATCCACCAATGTGGCACCCAATTTATCAGATAGCTCCGCAACCACAATTCCCAATGTCCCAACACCCATTTCCTCAGCCTCCTTTTTTTCAACAGAGGTCAGGGCAGAGGCAGAGGCAAAAGAAGAGGAAGCAACAAGAGCGTACAGTTGCAAGAACCCGAACCACAGATGCGGCTCAAAAGCCATCCAATGACAAAAAACTTGTTGTCAATTTATTCTCTCGTACCCTTACCAAAGAAGAGGAAGCCATCCTAGAGAAAGGACTGGGCCTTGTCCCAACCCCAAAAGAAGACACCTTTCAGTTGAACAGTGAATTGCAACAATTATTTTGCAAAATTTGCCTGCAGGCGTTTTTCCAAGACATACCCATCAGGGACTCAGGGGATACAGGCCTGCAAAACCCTTCTAGGTTTACACCTACTACAGCTATAATACAGAGTGAGGTCACCACTTTTGAAAAGGTGATACTCAAAGAAGTAGCCCAAACTAACCCTCCCAGACTCAGTTAATAATCAATCCAAATGGGAGAGGAACATCATTCATAACCTTACAAAGGATCCGACTATTATTATAAAACAAAGGAGGAGAGATTGTGCTCCAGGACACCTCTACCTATGATGGTGAATGTCTGCGGCAACTCTCCATTGATCGATACTACTGCCCCATTGATATCGACCTGAGTGCCAGATTAACAACCAAGATTAAACACCTAGTGAGTGCAGCAGAGACAGAAGGCTGGATAACTAAGAACGAAGCAAACGTCTTGGTTAACCTCATACCTAGGACCCCATAGTTCTATACTTTACCAAAGATGCACACCATCCGGACGACCGATTGTATCAGGATTCAACTCTCTTCTCGAGCCACTGAGCAAATTCTGTGACCACTTTCTAAGACCAGTTGTTATGAGAACGTCAACAAATTTGAAAGACACCACTGATGTGCTGAATCTACTCAGGAATCCCACAGCGCAGGAAGAAATTGACATTTTAGTTACCTTAGATGTGGAGGCCCTGTACGCCAACATACCACAAGAAGCCACCATCGAGGTGATGGAAACCAGCCTCAAGACAGAGACACTATGGGAATCAGCCACACCTAAAAGCTTCATTGTGGACTGTGCATCTATACCCCTGAAAAAAACTTCTTCAAATACAAAGACCAACTCTACCACCAAATACAGGGTATACCAATGGGCAATAATTTTGCGCCGAGCTTAGCCTGCCTCTACATGGCAGCTTTTGAAGAAGAATACATCTTGGGAGATGACAATCCATATGAGACCAATATCGGAACATGGCCAAAATTCATTGACCACATCCTGATCCTGTGGCATGGAGATATGTGCAGACTTTTGCTCTTGGATAAATACTCTAGTTCCATTCTTAAAGTTTACCAGCACCATATCTGATCATTGAGTACCATTTCTGGATCTCTTGAACTTCCAAGAAGCAGAAAAGCTGTCCACCACTAACTTAAAAAAACCAACTGATCACAACAGTTTACTTCTCTATGGAAGTCATCACCCTAAAGCATTACGTGATAGCCTTCCGATGGGCCTATTTCTCAGTTAACGGCGAAACTGTGATACACTCAAGCAATGTACCCTTCGTTCGAAAGAGTCACGCACCAATTTGATCACACGCCATTACCCATCCAGGATAATCACTCAAGCAAACAAACGAGCAAGAAACAACCAACATGAAGCCCTTTTAGAGACACGAGAGAAGGAATCTGAAGACTCGTTCACCTGTGGCACTACCTTCACACCTTCTTTCAACCGGATAAAAAAAAATCATTAAAAAACACTGGCCAATCCTGAAGACAGGTACTCTAGACATTACTAACCCGAGATTTGTGTACAAACGTACAAGAAATCTGGGAGACCTGCTTGTCGACACACGACCTCAACCCCCCCTAGGACATTTCAACTGACCCTATGGGGGCTTCCACAAGTCATGGGACATTACCCATGTGGGACGTGCACAGCATTCCCACTTACTCATGAGTGAAAGAGATTGATCTAGGGGAGGTCCGCCCATGAGTCCAGAGAGGACACATTAATTGTAATACTAAGAACTGTATTTACCTGATCACCTGCCCCTGCATGCTACGTTATGTAGGGATGACCACCAGAACAATGAAGACCAAGATTACAGAACACCGTAGCAACATTTGTTGCAAAAGAGCAACTACCAAAATGTCAGCACATTTTCTTGCACCAAACCACACACCTGAAACTATAGGGGGGACTGTCCTAGAGGAAAATGATCGGTGGGACCCAAGATCATTATTCAATAGAGAACAACTATGGGTCTTTCGCCTTAAGACCCATATCCATGGGCTGAATGATGATAAACCATGGACTGAGTGCATCAGTTAAACAACACCTTTAGGGCACACACCTATACAGCATACATGTGCACAGAACACATTGAGCCCACCAACTCTTATATCTGTTCTTATGACATTCCCATCCTTCCCAAACATCTTGAGACTAACTACCTACTGACACTGTATAACACTGATGATAGAGATTGATCTCTTAGAGGTACTTGCGGACCTCACAAGCCTCTTCTGGCCAGTGTGGTCTTATTATGTTCTTTACTATCAACATCCATAAGCTGGGAATAGAGTCGCCCCATGGCCATATAATGGCTTACATCAATACCATTCAGAGGCATTGACATTTATTGAACCTCTTTCAAGATGGCCACCACTCCTCTGCGACCTTTTTATAGACCACAATAGACTGCACGCACCGCAGTCCAGCCTTATGGTTTAGTGCCGTAGTTTTCCGAAACACCAGCCCCGCCTCTACTCATCTAGTCACCACGACCTGGACTGGAGACGTGGGGCTGGCAGTTCCACTGGTCGGACGAGCTGCATAACTAACCATTCAGGCTGACATGGCTGCCACTTTCCCCCGGACTGAGCATTCACCACTCTTGGCATACTGTCACGTGACCTTGATCATGTCACCACTGTCACGGCACCAAAAAACCCTATGCATTTCACCGGGGACTGCCCCAGTGTATTTAACCACGTCCCCACCACTGCACCAGCCATCTCCGGGCAGGCAGAGTGAAGGGTAGGTGACAGGCTCATCACCGCACTGAATTCTGTAAGTATACTTTCACCAAGGCAGAACATTCCAGACCTTCAGGTACGCTTGCCTCGTGTTCTGATTTGTTCTTCCCCGTATCCCCATTTTTAGAGTTTCCAACGCTGTTTTTACGCGGTCCTCTGCCTTGACCCAAGGCGCCTCAATTCCCAGACATCAGGGTAAGAAGAATCCATACCCTTACTCTGGGCCATTATATGTGTGTTTGTGTATGTTCGTCTGTATTCTGTTTTTACATGCAGTTATAAAAGCGTCTACTTGTGTGTCACTCACCTGAAATTTGGGATATGTGGCACTAAATACACTAAGGAGCTCTGCATTGTGCTCCCAACATGCTGTTGTTTTTCCAGCATTGGGTTCCCAGCACGCTATGGTTTTTCCATTGATATACCTATGCCATAATGACCTTACTATGGATTTCAAGGAAATGTGTACTTCTTAATATGCATCTGATACAAATTCTTTCCATGTTTTCCTTTATTTTAGGTTGGATAGGGGACCCAAGTAGGTTTTTCATTGTAGCTACTTTTGACTTACTTCCCTAATAGTCTTTAAAGAATCAACTGACATTCCTAGATCTATGCACCTCGCCCTGACTAAGGGTAGGGACACCTGATTTGTTTTTGGTCCTGAAGAAACACCACAGATCCCACCTGGACCTCAAAGGCGTGACACATGTTGACCTTCTAGAGCACCATCAAGAGATTGTCAGTCTTCATAACCACAGCTGACAGTCCACACAATTTTTATCCTGCCAAGGGGACCCCTCATTAAAATAGCCTTAGGTACCCCATAGGTAGTTTTAGGTAACTTTATTTCACCACTTCACCCTCCCCACACACTCGCATTCATCATTATGGCTATATACAAAAGATCTCCGTAAACAGCCCTCTTGCGGGGCTCGTGGGGCATTGCAGTGCCGGACCCATGAGGAGCAAAGCCTGATGATGAAGCATGACACCCATATGGGTGTGTGAGGGCACCACCTTCCAATAAGTAAGATTCCCTTACTCCCACCAAAGTCCAACCAGTCACCTCTTTATTAGGAACAGTTACCCTCCTTGTGTACTAGTGATCTTAAAATGTAGATACTACTGTGCACACAACCAACATACACACACCATGCAATGTATACCCGCACATCCCACGAGCACCTACCTTCAATTCCATCAACGGGGTGCCATCAACGGGCGCCGGTCCGTCACAGTCAGGGTGCAGCAGGACGGGGAGACTGAACAACAGCGAAGAGGAGGAAACCGCATCTCATACCCCCCAGAAAAGGTCAGTATTCACCTTTTCTTACCTTTCTGCCGACTCAAAGTAGGAGGGATTCCCACCGGAATTCCCTTAGAAACAATCCAGATCTAAATCTAGTGGGCGGGAATCCTGGCTGGAGTCCCGACGCTGCCTTCTGCAGTCCATCCCGCCATCTGGATGGGGAGCGAAGTCTTGCGGAGTCGGCGGGACCGCGGTGGTCTTCTCTCCCATTCCCAGCCAACATTTAAATAAGGCGGGTGGACCGCCAGGTTGGCGGGCGGGAAGACCGGCAAAAAAGGCAATCCGTCACGGTACCGCAAACATCTAAATCAGGCCCTAAGTCCAAAAGTAGAAATTTTCACTGGGCCAAGGCACAAAAAGTATCTAGCTGGGAAGGAACATTTTCTGGTTGTGAAATTCAAATTTTGCCCACTCGGAGCTTTCCTGCCAAAATTCAATGGCTTCACTGATACCTCATCTAATGGCGGTGTGACGACATGGAGCCCTCTTTGGCCATAGGCTGCTGCCTTGCCCCGCTGATTATTTTTGACTTTCGTTTCAGATACTAAGTCCGAATGCAAAACTTTCAAGCATGTTGAACCTGGTTTCAGTATCTGACCCACACTCCATCGCGACTAGCCATGAGTTACATCTACGTACGGGTCAAGGACAATCAGATGTCCACGTTTGACGGATAATGCTTTTTGACACCACTTTGAACCTTAAACTTTTAAAATTCATATCTATGGTTTCCATCTTCTTTCTTGTTTTTGTAACATTCACAGGCTTGCCACTGCTCAGATTAGAGCAACCCACAAACTCTAATTGATGAGCCATATCCTGCAGTCACTCCTATATGGGCACAAACATGCACATTCTGAAGGAGAGCAGAACAAAGAGAGGGTTGCTATATGGGCAATGCTTTCTGCTCACTAAATAGCACTTCCTGTCAGAAGAGGCACAGTATGTAAAAAGAAGATGATATTCCTTCGGCAAGCAGGGACCATAGTGTACAGCAAAAAATGCTAAATTCATGTGCTCGGAGAGTGCGATTGAAGAAAACAGCTCATGAGTCATCTTATGTGGTATTGAGTAAGACTTCCTCCATACTACTAGGCACAGTGTGAACATCCGGTGCATGCTTATGTTCTCTATAGGGCACATGAAGCAACAGAAATCATTACACTGGCATAGCCCAGAAGATTACTTCCATGGTCTGCACTGGAGACTTGAAGTTCAAAGAAGAGGAACCATTGATCTAGGGACTCTTTCATTTAGGTTCAGATATTTAACCACTTAACTGTGAGATACAGGGAGAGGATAGGTGGATGATGCTTACTTCTGGACAGATAAAGCTATTTTCATTTTATGTGCCTTCACTTATTTTGGTCTGGCATTAGCCAAGATCTTTTGATTTTTACTAAACTTATATGCATAATATACTCATTTAAAGGGGCTGTCAGCCAGCTCTCTTAATACATTGGTCATTTTTTGTCATTCACATTTTGCCTCCTTCCACTATAGTATACAGCATGGGGCAATGGGTAAGCCTACTTCAGCCACTGGCTAACTTCACTTTGAGTAACGCCATTTTGCTCTTTCACGAGGAGCACTTCCGCACACAAGTTAGTTTCCTCACTGCCAGGGCTTTTGTTTTTACTTTATTATTACTTTAGTGTTGCCTTTGTGATAGCAGGATGCTTTCTACCAGCTCTTCATGTGACCACATTTTAGCAGTTCCTGTCTCCTGCTAATACTGTTGGGAATTCCTTTTGGGTTGGCCTTTGTTTATCTAACTATTTCACAGCAACAGTTTCAAATGGTTTGTACCCATTTGAAACTGTTCTATCCAAAGGTATCCTCTTTTCAGAATGCATGCAATTAAATACATTTATACGTGCACTGCTGATGCATCCTTTTATTGAGGACTATAGTTATACTTGTAAACCCATTTAATCTATATGTCACATCACACTCGTATGGCTTTCAGTACTTTAGTATTTCATGCTTATATAGAAATTTTACTAATAATATTACTAATTGAAGCTATGCTGTATTTCCAATTTCTTATCTATCTATCTATCTATCTATCTATCTATCTATCTATCTATCTATCTATCTATCTATCTATCTATCTATCTATCTAGCAACCCTCTATATTTATGCAATCTTTTCGGTGTATGCAACCCTCTCTATCTAGCTCTCAAGCAATGCAACAATTTCTATCTATGCAACAGTCTATCTAACTATCTATCAATCTATGCAAGACTATTGAGCCATCTCTCTGTGAAACAGTATCTATTTCTACAACCCTCTCTATCTGTCTTTGCAAGCCTCTCTATTTATCTTTTCAACCCTCAATATCTATTTGTACTAAAGGTTTCCAAAAATTTAAAAAAATATATATATTAGCAAAGGCTAGAGGCTGGCAGCCAGAGCCAGAACCATTAGGCTATTTTAGGTCTGATTTTAGCCAAGACCTTTTACTTTTACTAAATTCATGTGTATAACATAGTTGCTTTTTAGAGGCTTTCATTCATGTGTTAGTCTTCTGCTGTGTCAATCACATTTTTCTTCCACCCACTCCAGCACGCATCATAGGGCAATGAGTCAGCCCACGTAAGTCATTGGCTAACTTCACTGTAAGTTACAGCATGCTGTCATTCCACAAGGAGCGCAGACTCAAACAAAAAGTAGTCCTCTTCAGTGCCAGGAGCTACAATGGCAAAGTGCAAAATTTTATTGTTAGGCCCTCATCAATCTAAAAAAAGCATTGGTAATGCATCGGTTTCGCCTGTGTAGTGAATAAAGAGCTGTTTTCATCAATCATCATCCGGGAGAAGGAAAGAGCTCCCTGACAGATAACACGGGAGTGGAGAGGATGTAGCGCAGTGGCCAGAGCTGCTGACTCGAGAGCTGGGGATCCTGGTTCAAGTCTTGGCGGTGCAGCGCAACATCCTGTGATTCTATGCAAATCACTTAATCTCTCCTGGTGATAACTTGTTATATAAATAAGCTGCAAGAGTAAAAGGCAAAACTTTATGAAAATATAGTTCCACCAAAATGGATGTTAACAGTATTTCGGTGGCAGGAAACTGATAAGAGAAGCAGACTAGGAACAAGCATTGGTAAATGTAGGAAAATATGCTGCAGCCAATAGAATTGGAGAAAAGGTAAGTGGCATGCACAGGAACCAATGAGTAGCCAGGAAAGAGAGAAGGCGAGATGTAAGTCCCTTTTAAGTTTATATTAAAAACAATAGGTTTCTCAAAGCACAGCACATGCGCTGTGCAGGCGAAACCTAAAAAGTACAAAGACCATGACAGAATAAAACAAGAATTGCCAACGTCAAAAGGCTGGTGGCCACGTCAGGCCTATTGTCTTTGCAAATACGTGTTTTATATAGAGATCAGAATACCAATTTGTCTGCATCCCAATCCCTCACTTGCACGTCACTTGAAAGCCCCAGATTTCATTAGAAGTTGTGCCTGCAGAATGCTGTCCCCCAATCTGAGCTTTTGCCTCAAGTTTTCTACCACCCTGTGCTCTCTGCAGCCAGTGCAATCCAATGGGATGTTTTTTATTATCCTGTGCTCCCTTATCATGTGGTCTCTCTTGTCCTGTCCTTTCACTCATTCCTACTTCTTACATGATCTAGTTTCTTCCATTTTGTGCTCTTGAACCTTTCTCATTCCAGTTCTGTTTTCTATCATTCCATGATCCCATCCCGTACTGTCACATATTCAGAGCTCTGTGTCTTGTGGTCTCTGTACTTGCACGTCCAATCAATTGCTTTCCCGTTGTGGCTATCCCATTTAGTGAGTGATCTTTCGCACCACATGCTCCAAGTGCTCTTTTCTAATCTGTTTTTCCGTGCCCTTTGTGTCTTTCTTTCTTGCCTTGGCGGTCTTCCATGAATATGGAGACCTTTTTCAAAGCATATGAACCTTCTTTTTCTGTGGACCTTCTTTGTCCCACTAATATTGCTTCTTGCTCCTCCTTCTATTTAAGTCGACCGATTGTTTTTGCATGTGTACCCTTGGGCTCTAGTGTCTCTGCCACTGTGCCACCCGTGCTCCCTCTATTTTCATCCCCGACCCCACACCATAAAGCTTTCCATTTTAAATTTTTTGAGGTTTTTATAAATTTTACATTTGTTGTGAGAGTCCAGCAGCTACAAGGTGCTACCAAGTTTGCTTCTTTTTTAATCTTTTTCTGCACTGCACTGCACTTTGTTTTGTCCTTTTTTCCTTTTAATTAATTCAAAATGTCAAAATGGCTGTCAGTACATTATGATGCATACATACACTTTGGCAGCCATCTTGAAAATAATTTTATTTAACAGAAAACACATTACAAACTGTCTTTCCCATGAATTGCCTCAGAATACGTGTGCTCACATGTGTTTAGATGCACTGTTTGCCATTTTGGCATGTTAATGCAATGAAAAAAGAATTAGCAAAGCCAATAGCTTGGAGTTTTAGAGCCGAGATCTTTTGGATTTGCCTATGCTTGTTTTTTGTTTCTTTACAATCTGACATCTTGTAGTCCTGCATTTAGCATGAGAAAAGCAAGACTACATGTTCCAGGAAGCACAGGCCTTATATACTGCGTCACACGTTCGAAATGGGACAATTTGAAAGCTCTCTGGTGGACACATGAGCTGCAATCCTCTGCCAAAGTTTTAATTGGTGTTGCAGTTGCTGTTAAATGCTATGTGTGGAGTTAAGGTTAGGGATTTAGTAATCAAGTCAAAGTAGGAAGTTAAGATCCTAAATGTTCAGTGTGCAGCACACCCCAAGGAAATGTTTGCGGCTTTAGACGAGATCTTCTAAAAGGTGCAGAAAACATTTTGTTGGCCTCATTAGAGTACTGTACTATCAGTATGTCAGTTAGTGAGATACAAGTGTTTTGAGGAAGTTCATTCTATTCACAAGGTTCTTCCCTCATTTCTTACCTTTGACACCTGCTTTTACTGTCTCCTGAGGCATCTTTTCCATCACTACCATCTCCACCCTGCCTCATTCTTTCCGTGTGCTTATAAGCAATCTCAGATGCATAGAAGACTTTACTAGCAACAAACTCAACATTGCATAAGCTTATTCTCAAAACCCTTTCATTGTACTTTTACACAACTTTATGAAGAGAATTCGAATTGTAGCTAAAATTCCTCATAGGATGTGACAAAATGAGGAGCGAGTGGAATTTTGTTTGGGCTAATATCTTCCTTTTGATGTGGTAGATGCTGGGATTTGGAATGCTCTCTTTTGGTGTCAGAGATTGCTTTATGAGCAAGACATTTTAATCTCTAAGTCCTGGGCTTGTCGGAAAATTGTGACTTTACAATATTTTGAGTTTTCCTAAACCCGGTATCTACACTGATATATTAATGTCCAATGATTTATGTAAGTAAGAACAAACCCTAATGTACCGATTACGATGTCGAGCGGAAAGCCTCCTCCAGACAGTTGGAATTTCTGCCCTCAGGATTATGATGTCGATTTCCAACAGCCTTACCACGTCGGCCTGTCTGACATGGAAAGGATGTCAGAAAGTGACTCTGGGACCCCCTGGCAGGGCCCCCTAACCCCTGCGGCCTACGGTTGATGGCCGAAGGGGTACCTAAGGGACTCCCCTGTAAAACCCTGCACTGTGTGGCAGGCACTGTGGAGTACTTGCAACAGGGTGCAGGGCTTCCGCACACACCCCATTTTCCCATAGGAGCCTGTGTTACGGCTGGTTGTCGGGCGTAACACGAGCTCCCGTAGGAAACAATGGGAATCCGACCGAACAGTATTGGATTGCATCATAATCCGGCGGTCGGAACCGCTGACCCCAAGTTGATCGGTCACGATTCTGAGTCGGTGTCGGGGGAGGCTTTTGCCCGTCATCGTAAGGAGCCCCTAAGTGTAAAAAACTTGTATAAACAAACAATGGCACTTCCAAGTATTGCAGTTGATCAAATGTTATAAATAATTTGTGCGAATCTGGCTAAAAAGCTAACTTTTTAAACTCTCTCAGGGAGCTTTCTTTGGAGTTATATGCTCTGTCACACCTGCCTTTCACTCATTTCACCTTAGGCCCGATTCAAAATGCTTTACACACTTAAGTTAAATGTGGGTTTACAAAAAATAAATTTGCAAGACTAACATTTCAATTATGATTCACAGAATCAGAATTGCCCTAATTTTACTCTTCAATGAGTCATTTGTGATAGCAACAATTCCACCAGCATAGTGGAATTCAATAGGTGGTAGGCTTTCTTAAGAAATTCGATTGCTTTTGTGGTTTTTTATTGAATGCTCCTGGGATTGCTTGTAAATCCGACAAAAGCTAGAACTTTTTCTAAACCTGGGATTAATCATACAAGAGTAATTTGATCATTTTTTTAAGCCTTACATTTTTATTATTCGTAGTTTTGCACAATAACTGGTAAAACAAAATCAAACGGAGCAGATTGGAAAGTGGCATTTAAATCCAGGTACCTTATTCACTGTCTAAACCAGAATTAGTACTCAGGAGCTATTGGCGTGTGCTATTTTTCACATCAATATGTTTTCTCAAAGAGTGCATTTAAAAAGACCAGCACACTCAGGCATAGCATAAGCTTTAATTTGCATTACCTGAGCAGACAGGAGTATTAACAAACAGGAAGAAAGCACACCAGGTGTAAGCTAAAAAAATATATAAAAATAAATAAATTATTGGGATACGGTCCAGTGAGTAACGTGTTTTTATGTGCTCAACAAAAATAATTAAACCAGGAAATAAGTAACAGAAAAATGAGGATAGCAGAACGGTATTAGCTATTCGCTGTTGTTCAAAACACTTTAAAGCAGTTTCATTTTTTATGCATTTTAATACAAACATTTACCTGAGCCGTTGCCTTTTTATTTGAAATATGTTTTGTAACTTTTATTGCATATTTTCAAAACTAGGAAATGTTAGACGTGGGTGTGCAAAGGTAAGGTAAGGTATCTGCCAGAATTTGCAAGAGCATGTTCTACATAAATCTTTGCTCCATTAATCAAGTGAATTATTGCCTCAGGTTTTGAGGTTTTTAAAAATGTGTAAGTGTCATGTAAAAGAAGATATATGGGATAGCTGTAGTAGGAAATACCATTAGAAATCGTTTTTTGCTTCAGAAAGCAGATTTTATAATGCAGCTGTTGGGACAGAAAAGTTCCTCGCATGGTGATGGACAAGTGCCCTAACTGTAATGATGTCTGGATTCCTAGCGCTGATTTTTGTTGTCATGGGCGAACACGAATCATGCATGTGCTCTATGACATAGACCTCTCGTGGATTACAATCTTTTTGAACCAGGAGGGGCACCCAAAGCTCTACCCTCATAGTGGTGAAAGGCTACTGCCTTTACCAGGAGTTAAGCAGCACGCACACGGTGGTAGCAGCATACAGTGTAGTGATCAGTAGGAATAAACAGGTCCTTCCTACCTCTGTCACGGGAGGGGGACCTACAGGCTCACTCATTCAAAGTTCACATGTACCCATGTGCTCTGTGTCTGTGTGTCTGTGAGTAGTACAATACAGAGAGAACGCAGTGCTGTGCAGTGCGTGTATATTATATGCATGTGCGGGGTATATGTGTGCCTGTGAATGGCACAATATAAGGAAGACTGGGTTTCATTTTGGGAGACCCAGGTCTGACTAGTGGAACATGAGGAGAGAAGGTAGAGGAAAGGAATCCCCCCAGAAAGAATTGTGGCTTGCTGCTTTCCTGTAAGCTGGTGGGACACACTGGAGGAAGAGAGAGCCAGGGAGAGTCAGGCTGTTCAGTACACTTCAAAGGATACTTTTTGATTCTGGGAGAGGCTACTGGGAAGGGGCCTGGGCACAATACAGACAGGAGATGGGGCTGATAAGAGAATCATAAAAAGCAGAGCTGAGGCTTTATGGTAACCTTTAGATACACATATCACTGTGGCTGACATCCACGTGTGAATCTTTGTCACTCCCATGGCTCGTGTTGTAAGGCTATCAGATTTGGAACCAATACTGCTGTGAAAGTCTTTCTGGAGGAAGGACAGGGTGGAGGAGGGGCAACTTCAAAAGGAAGCAGACACCCAACATAAACTTCAACGACTCAGACTCTAAATCACATTTAGTGTCTGGAAATGGAATATAAGAAGGGGAGCTCGAGGCCTCAACATTTTTAGCTGTCAAGCAATCAGTCTGGCTGTGCGAGGAGGAGAAGCTCTGCAAGATTTCTGCCTGTGGCCAGGACATAGGCATAGGCTTTCCAGTCTCCCAGCTGTGTGAGGGGAAATCACAGAGGGACTTCAAAACCACCTGCCCCTGGATCCTGTAGTACCAGCGCCTGCCTGCTTGCCAAGACCAGTGTGCCCTGTGAATTAGAGAATAGCGTTGGAGGAAGCAAGGTCCAGTGAGGGATCCTGGCAACTGGATCCCTGTAACGAGGTGTGAGGAGATGACTGCTGTACCAATCGAGTCTTTACCCGTGTGCAGGAGAAAGTCGGTGACCACCGTATGCCAGAGGAGAGCCACCGTGAAGTGAGACGTAAACATTGATGCACCAACCGGGGCAGCGTCCGTGTGCAAGTTGTAAGTCGGCAAGATTGTAAGCCAGGTGGGTCTGCAGTGAAGAGTATTGCCTTGGTGATCAGGCCGTAGCTCATGTGGAGCTCAGTCGGCGGCCCTGTATGCCAGGTGGGGTCGCCATGTAGATGGCTGCGAACCCACCTGGAATACAGATACAGGGGAAGAAAGGTGACCCCGTATGCTGGGGGAGCACCGGGACAAGGCAACCAGTGTGGTTTAGCCTATACCTTCAGAGGAGGAAGGAGGCTGCTGTGGTGACCTGAGCAGGCCAAGCTGGAAAAGAGGACCGGCACCAGGAGTTTCGCATTCCCCTTACCTGTGGGAAGGATCCCAAGGAACTTACCAGCATCGGAGGTGCATAGAGACCTCCTGGCTGCAGGACTGCATGTGAGGGACGTGAGGACACCCGACTGGCGCCCTCACGTGCCTCATGTGGAATACTTATTGGAGGCAACCGCTTCAGCTCCAACACCCGTAAAGGAATGTGCTCAGAGCCTCTGGTCCTGCTGATGCGGGTAAGACTCATTTACAGGCCAGTCGGCTCCAGGGAAATTTGCCTGCCAGATAGCGTTTCGGACCTGGAACACTTTAAAAAAACAACAACTTTATTTATCATGTCTCAACAAATAAAGATAGTGAAGCCAATTACTGTAATCGCGCTAAGGAAAAAGGTGACTTATATGAGGTACATCTGGTTACCTAAGAGGGAGAAAAATAAAACATCCGAAGTAGAGAGACAGAGGCAAAGGGAGATATATAAAATAACAAAGCATATCATACAATAGAGGAGAATAAAGGCACATTAGCATTCATACAATGATGTAGAGAGATGTCAAATAGAATAGATGGCAGAGGACTTATAATGAATCCGATGATACATCATCAGCAGAGTCAGCCATGAACAACAGATAGCTCCGCAATGGTTTCCAAATATCTTTAGGCCTTGATGTAATTGGCTGCAGTGAAGCGTATAACCCGAAAGTAGTGTCACAGTAAGACAAGCTGTTCAGCCAAGCTGCTACCGTAGGGGGCGTGCGAGCACCCCAATGTAGTGAAATTTGTCGCTTGGCTAAAAGTATGGCTATAGCAGTAAAAGGACACAGCCCCAGTGGCAATGGTTTAACATACCCTAATAAAGCCATAAGAGAGTCAGCTGGAAGGTGTCACTCGATCATAAGAAATAGAGTGGAAAAGATACCCTTCCAGAAGGCTGCTATCGTATCTCATGGCCATGGCAAATGGGAAAATTCTGCATAATCTGTCCGACATTTTAGGCATTGGTGAGACCTAGCAGGGTCAAACTCACCAGTGCGGCGGGGGTAGCGTAAGCTCTATGTAGATATTTATAGTGTAATATCTTATGTCTGTGATTTCCTGACATGAGTTTTGTCTGTGTACAGCAGTAATACCAAACCTTATCTGAGAGAGAAGTGCCGAGGTCGCGCTCCAAAGCTGCCCAGGCTCTATCTACCCAGTAGGCTTTAATTGAATGGAGATATGATATAGTTTAGAGACCAGATGGCTATTATCAGGTGACGCGATCAATAATGTAAGCTGTGTAAAATCTTTCGGCTTAGACGGTTAGGTGGGCAACACTGCCCACAATGTACTGTGCAAACGATGGAATGTAAATCTATCCATGATTGACAATTGATCTGTTTTAGCCATCGTGGAGCTGGGCCTGAGCACTCCCTCTTGGAATAGGTCGCCCGTGACCTGCAGCTCATATGTGTCAATCGTACGCTGCACTCAATGCTCAATAGTCAGCGGGAGTCAAGGGTTGCTTTTGAGTGAAATATGAGATACCACAGATGTTTAAACCATGCCCAACTTGCAGTGGCTAGCGTTTGAACTGTATGGGGATCACTTTGTAGTCCTTGGGGTAGTATGGTGTTGAGGGGGAGATGTGGTAGCTGTGCACGCTAAGGTCTGAGAAATGGCAAGCGGGCATATGGATGATACCAGTAGTTAGCATAATGCGCTTGGGCTACATAAAAATAGAGCTGGAGGTCGGGAACTCCAAAGCCGCCGCGCTCATAGGGTAGTGTGAGGACATTCCAGCGAATGCGAGGCTGAGAACCAGCCCATATTAATCAAATGAGCCGTCCACGTAGGGAGGAAAAGAAACTACTGGTAAGAGCAATGGGAATGTTTAAAAAAAGGTAAAGAAAGCAGGATAGCACTATCATTTTAATAATTGCTATACGCCCTGCCATACCCAGCGGAAGCTTAATCCACCTTTCCATCAAAGCAGGCCCATAGTTGAGGCAGACTACTTCCGAGTGGTACCTGTGAATAAGGATGCCCAGATATTAGCAGAGTCTGTGCACCATTGCAGGGCAAAGTCAAGGTCACACGGTACTGAGGTGCCCGTGAGTGGAAACAACTCAGACTTGCTCCAGTTATTGCCCAATCCAGAGAACATGCCGAACCGCTGCCCCTCGGGAACTAGAGGGGGCAAATTGGCTACTGGGTCACGAACAAACAACAGTATGTCTTCTGCATAAAGGGAAGCCAATAGGGTCCCACGGGAAAATGTAAGGCCCCTATGAAGATGTCTTTCCTGAAGATGACGGACAAGAGGGTCTATAGCGATAATAAACAAAAGGGGGGAATGCGGGAAGCCCTGCCAAGTGCCGCGCATCAAAGGGAAAGGATCTGTAAGTGTACCATTTAGACGCAATCAAGCTACTGGGTCCTAATATAGTAGACGAATCAGCTTATGAAATCCGCTAGAAATGGCCAATTTTGCTAGTGTAGCATGCAAAAAGGCCCACTCAAGGGAGTCGAATACCTTTCCAGCACCTGATAATGCGACCACTGAGGGAAGAGTAGGGGAAATTTTGTTGAGTACTGCAAAGACGGTGCAAAGGTTAATTGAGGTGGAGCATTGTGGCACAAAACCGGATTGCATGGGAGAGATAATGCGATCCATTAACAAAGAAAGGCGGGTGGCTAAGACTTTGGCCAATATTTTAGTGTCAAAATTAAGAAGAGATAATTGCCGATATAAGGAACAGAGGTAAGATGGCTTATTGGGTTTAAGCAAAATTGTAATGACTACTTTGCGCATTGTCAGGGGTAAATGGCCACGCTCAAGAGAATCAGCGTACATTTCCAATAAATGTGGGGCCTGCAACTGTTAATAGGCATTGTAAAAGTTGCCGGTGAACCCATCAAACCCAGGCGCCATGGATCCACTCAGGTGATTGTGAAGTGAAATGAGTGGATTGCATGTGATTGGAAAGGCCAGAAATTGCTGTTGGCCAGTCTCAAGCCACACCATGGCAATTTTGGACAAGTAATTAGCCAACGCATCCTCACCAGCACCCGGGCGAGTCGTGTAAAGCGACTTATAGTAGTCAGTGAAGTCTGCAAGAATAGCAGAGGCATCAGTAATTTCCATGCCATCCGGTCGACACAAATGTGTTACATACATAGGGGGCGAAGCAAACGTGCTAGAGTGCGGCCTGGATGCTCGCCCTCACCGTACCGACGCACCTATGCATATTTTCCCAAATATGCGACCTCACTTTGAGCTAGGTCATGGAAGTCATGTAATAATTTCGATCTATCATGAAACTGATAGTCAGGAGTCGCATTTCTGTTAGCAGAGTCCAGGAGATGAAGCCTATCTTCCACTTTAGCGAGGTCAGCACAAATATTACAAAGCACTCCTGCATGTTTTGAAATGCATACCCCTCGCACATAGGCCTTAAAAAACCTCGCATAGTATAGAGGGGCTCTCAACAGAGCCAGTATTTATGGAAAAAAATTCAACAATAGCCTCCCAAACTTCAGTACAGAAAACCATGTCGTAGAGTAAATTAGATGGGAAGCACCACTGTCGAAACATAGGGATGCACATGGGTATGTGTAATGTGATCACAACAGGGGCATGGTCCAACAGCGTGCGAGGGAGATGAGCGATAGTGTGCAGCCACAAGAGCGCACTTGGAGACATACCAATGATCAATGCACGTCCACACGTTATGTGGGGCAGAGTAAAAAATATATTACCTCTGTCTTGGATATTTATGGCGCCATGCATGTGACAGGTCGAATGTGTTAAGGAGGTCTATGAGGGTCTGTAAAGAATGAGGTTTAGAAATAGCAACAGAGCCAGTGGAATCAAGCTCCAGTTGTAGGTTGAAATTCAGGTCTCCGTCCAATAAAATATAATCCACCTTGTATAGGCTGATGTGCGATGATAGACCAGAGAAGAAATCAGGTGAGTCGGTGTTTGGTGCATAGACATTGATGAGCAAGACAGTGCAGTCCACCAATTCGCCCATCACGAACAGGTAGCGACCGGCAGGGCCCGCCACAGTCTGCATCAGTTGGAAGGGGACAGTGCTATGTATAAGGATACACACCCCACGAGAATAGGAACAATAGTGAGAAAAATATCAATATGCACCCCATGTAGCTGCGTATCTACAGTCTGGACAAGGAGCCAGATGCGTCTCCTGAAGAAAGGTCACCTGGATCCCATGGCGGCGCAGTTAAGCAAGGACCTACTTCCCTTTATGGGGATTATTCAAACCTCTAATATTCCATGACATGCAGGAGAGTGTGAAAGTCTTGTCTCTACTAGCGGTTGAAGGAATGGCGCTCAAAGCTAATATGACATAAAAAAGAGCATGTAAGGGAGAACGTAGTGTGTACCTTGACGGTGGAAGGGCCTCAACAAAAAATATTTTAAAAAAAAACAAGAATACCCCCCACCCACTCCAGCCAAAACATAAGCTGGAGAACCCAACTAACCCAAAAACAATTACAGCTACAAACAGTGGTGTACATCATAGGTGGGTGACAATGTCCGTAAGAGCAGGCCCGGAGGAATCAATATCTACATATTAGTAACAAAAATTGAGCAAAATGAGCACTATGCAAACAGTTAGCATAGCACAGGACACTATATTGCATAGTCCAACACATTGAGCTAATGGAGGATTGACTTAATGAGAGCAATGAAAAAAGGTAATAGCCATCAGAGATCAGCAAAACTCCGGGGACAAATTACTTTGTGTGTGTCCAAGGAGTAGTGGGCGCTGAGCCCCCCGGAGCCGCTGCACCAGGACTCGCGCCAGATGGAGACTTGCCGGATGAGTGTTTTTTTGCTAAATTTTTCAACATCTGCAGGAGTATTGAAGATATAATGTCGGTCGTCTAGCTCAACCTGGAGCCGTGCAGGATAAAGCATCCCATATTTTAGGCCCAGCTTTTGAAGGGAGCGTTTAACATCAGTAAATCTGCCACGGGCCTCCTGCACCACCGGAGTATAGTCAGGATATAGTGAGATTGCAGACCCTTGATATTGTAGGGATCCCCTATCATGGGCCATACGTAAGGCAGTATCACAGTCTCTGAAGTTCAAGAGCCTGGCAATAATCTGCTGGGGCAACTTCCCCAGAGCTGGCCAAGGCCCAAGTGTCCGGTGTGCTCTCTCGCTTATAAAAGCATCTGAGAAAGACTTTCTATCAAAGAGTTCCACCAGTAATTGTTCTACAAAGGTGTCCATCCATCCTGTGTTGGTGGATTCCGGAATGCCAGCTATACGAATGTTAATTTGGCGGGACCTCACTTCTAGGTCCTCATTCTTGGCTGCAATAGTTTTGAGGAGATGCTCTACATGTTCAAGATGCTTTGCTGTATCTGCGTTGCCATCTTAAATTTCCGAGATCCTACGCTGAGCACCGTTGAGCCTAACATTTTGGCGATCCAGGCGCTCAGACATAACGTCAAAGCGTTGCGCCAGGGTGTCAAATCTGGAATCAATGGACTTAAATCTGGCGGGCAATTCGGCCATAATAGCGACTGTGCCATCCTACGGGGGGTCCGCCATTGCATGATCAAAGTACTAGTAGATTCTGAGGGTGAATGTTGGTGGAGGGGGTCCTGTCAGGCTCGAACTTAAGCTGTTTCTGCTTAGGGTCACTGCATCCCATTATGCTATATGTGCCTGTTCCTGTCAGGAGGGTGGCGCCAATATTTCTGTGACAATGGAAGTGCAGCGAGAGATAGTCGGGCACAATTCAGATCGCGCAACCAGCCAGGCACCAGATGTGAAGACAACAGAGGAAAGAGCAGCCAGCCACAGCACTGGTAAAAATCGGGCACAGTAGACGGTAGCCCTCTGGAGACAGAAAAGAATACTCCTCAAATACCACAATGAGTGTCGATCTCCCAAGGTCATTTAGGAGAATTAAAATTGCACCAGGCCAGCTAATATCTCTGTGGGTGAGAGTATGCACATCAATCAACGCAATAAAGCTGAGCAATTCAGCCTCAGTACCCAGCACCCGGCAGCATAGCCCACGCGTGTCGTGTGAATGGGTAAAATCACCAGCTAGATAAATATGGGAGAAAGCAGGAGAGAGGCAAGAGAGGACGCAAGGCTGAGCTCCAGCAGTGCAGCAACAACTGGGCAGTCACCGCTGGATTCTGCAGAAGAGGTAATGGAATGATGGCAGGGACCGCTGATTAGCATGGTAATCGTAGGTGCATCGGTCCGATCAGCAGCACTACACGCAGAAGTAATGACATGCCCTACCGCCACACATGCAGGCAGCGCTCAGCCCTGCAGGACAGGCCGCCACGGCCGATGAGCCTGGCCGGGAGCCCAAGCAGGGCAGCAGGGCAGCAGGCCCTCAGCAGCATCGTGAGAGGCTGCGCGCTGGGAGTCCTCCGTGCTGCAGTTCAGGTGAGTGCCTCCGAGGCCCAACTCGGGACCTCCAGCAGGTGTTCTGGCCCCTGGAACTCAGCACACCATGACCCCGCCCTCAGACTCACCCGCGGGCCCTGTCCCCGCGGGGCCTCTGAAGGCTGCGTCAGGCCGCGGTGCGCAGGCCGCTCAACATGGAACAGGATGGGGACGGAATCAGTCTTAGTGGGGTTTAGCCTGAATGTCCCCTACATTGAATGGGGAATAATCACTAACGACAGAGAGAGGGGAGGGGGACCCAGGGACCCACCTATGAAACTCTAGTGCTGTGACTCTGCAGGGACTGTGTGTATTGTTTGTGAATTTGGTAGTTTATCTTGTTTTTGTATATAAATTCTCCTTTTGTCATAAAAGCAAGTATTTGACTGTACAATCATTTATTCCTGGTGCTGACTGCATTTTGAGTTCTGAGCCTGTGTTTGGCCCCCTGTGTTTACCTCCTTCCCCTTCACCCCCTGAGTATCCTTGGACTGCTTGACCCACGCTACCACTGAGACTCAAGTGCTGAAGGAGTACTTGGACCAGTTTCTCAGGATCCATAGTAGGTTGAGTCCTGGGATATCAGGAGTAAAAGGCCTCAACTCCCATGACTGGGCCCAGTAGCTCCTGCCTGCTCCTTGGCCCTTTGAACAAGGTTCTGACAGCAACATCACTCCTATTATAGAAAATATGTACTTTAAAGTCAGTAAAGGTCACTAATACTATGTCACGTTAGAACTATCCAATTTCTTTTTATTACAAAGTGCCCCTGTTGTTTACATTCAGCACTTGATTAATAAAGATATGGATTTACACGTTTAAAGTATACATCACATCATCAACTCTCTGACTCATCTCAAACCTCTTCTACTACTCTTTCCAATGCACTACCCTATTTCTCACCCTATACCTCTATCAATATATCTGCTACTTCCACTCTCTCATTCATCCCAAACCCCATACCACTACTATGATCCCCAAAATAACCCTTGCGAGACTCTTCCCTACTCCACCCCTCCTTGCATCATCTCATACCTCTTTTTACTATTCCAATCCCCCCAAACAAGCCTTTCTAAACCCTCTCTCTGACTCTTCCCCCTCCACCTCTCTTTTACACATCCCCCTCCACCTCCCTTTTACTCATCCCAAGCCTCCTCCTACTGCCATGATCTCCAAAACAAACAAAATAAAAACAATTCTAAATCCTTCCCTCTTCTATCCCTCCACTATCCTTTTCAATCCAAATAACAGACTAACATGTCCACCACTCAAATTATTTTCATATTTCACTACACTAATTCACCACTAATCCTTTGTGGGTTCTGGAGAAGCGTGCTACTCGCCGAAAAAGCACTTCAACACCTCATCAGGGGTAGCAAGCGCTATATAAATGTAAACCTTTTTACCTCTTCTACCCCTTCGCTATCCTTCTCAATCCAAATAACTAACATATCCACCACTCAAATTACTTTCATATTTCATTATACTAATTCACCACTAACACTGTATGGGTTCCAGAGTAGAGTGCTACTTGCCGAAAAAAGCACATCAACACCACATCAGGGTAGCAAGCGCTATATAAATGCAAACCTTTTTCCCTTCTCTATCCCTCCACTATCCTTTTCAATCCAAATAACAGACTAACATGTCCACCACTCAAATTATTTTCATATTTCACTACACTAATTCACCACTAATCCTTTGTGGGTTCTGGAGAAGCGTGCTACTCGCCGAAAAAGCACTTCAACACCTCATCAGGGGTAGCAAGCGCTATAGAAATGTAAACCTTTTTACCTCTTCTACCCCTTCGCTATCCTTCTCAATCCAAATAACTAACATATCCACCACTCAAATTACTTTCATATTTCATTATACTAATTCACCACTAACACTGTATGGGTTCCAGAGTAGAGTGCTACTTGCCGAAAAAGCACATCAACACCACATCAGGGTAGCAAGCGCTATATAAATGCAAACCTTTTTCCCTTCTCTATCCCTCCACTATCCTTTTCAATCCAAATAACAGACTAACATGTCCACCACTCAAATTATTTTCATATTTCACTACACTAATTCACCACTAATCCTTTGTGGGTTCTGGAGAAGCGTGCTACTCGCCGAAAAAGCACTTCAACACCTCATCAGGGGTAGCAAGCGCTATAGAAATGTAAACCTTTTTACCTCTTCTACCCCTTCGCTATCCTTCTCAATCCAAATAACTAACATATCCACCACTCAAATTACTTTCATATTTCATTATACTAATTCACCACTAACACTGTATGGGTTCCAGAGTAGAGTGCTACTTGCCGAAAAAGCACATCAACACCACATCAGGGTAGCAAGCGCTATATAAATGCAAACCTTTTTCCCTTCTCTATCCCTCCACTATCCTTCTCAATCCAAATAACTGACTAACATATCCACTACTCAAATTACTTTAATATTTTCACTATACTATTTCACCACTAATTCTTTATGGGTGCCGTAGTAGCGTGCTACTCGCCGAAAAAGCGCTTCAATACCCATTAAGGGTAGCAAGCGCTATATAAATGCAAAACTTTTTACCACTTTTATCCCTCCACTATCCTTCTCAATCCAAATAACTGACTAACATATCCACCACTCAAATTACTTTCATATTTTCACTATACTAATTCACCACTAATCCTTTATGGGTTACGGAGTAGCGTGCTACTCGCCGAAAAAGCGCTTTGACTCCTCATCGGGGGGGGGGGAAGCGCTATATAAATGCAATTACAATACAATACAATGCATAATTTTAACGTTTAAGTATGCACATAGTTTAAATCTGTCTTGTCAGTCATGTACCTGAAGCAGGCAACAGACAACACAAATCACTCTTCTCTATTAGGTTTAAATATATGTGATATATATGCTGACCTTGACAATATGCTGGTTGTTGATATTATAGAGCCAATATATATATAAATCGATATGAGTGACCTCCAGTGACACAGTTGTCAAACAATAGAACGCTTTACATTTGATCAAACTCTCAGACCGCAGGAAAAGACCCATGAGACAAACCGCAATCACATATCTCAAGAGTCATAAGTCTTCTATAAGGAAACCTCCGCTCCTTTAATATGCCCAATATTCTGGACGTGGACTTTTTGAAAGGTTTGCTGCCCCTTCCAAAGCCCAATAAGCATAGGTCAACTTATACCCTGCCACCCCCCTCATGTACCCAGTGACAGGTTTCATACAGACAAAGACACTCATATTGACTACAATAAAAATGTGCTGGACTGCACTCTCGGTAGATTATACTTACTGGTCCGCTCCTATCTCTCCTGCCACTCACAATCCTATCACTATTGTCCAAAAATTGCTCTCCCACCAGCAAGCCACCCCTGCCCCACAGCATATTCGAGATTGAACGTTTGGATCAGGATTTTGCTTTTGTTTAATTTTGGTTACATTCATAAAAGTGGATCTAAATCACTTGTTTACGGGCAGGCTTGTGCGTATTAGGTGGTGGGGTTGGTGGATGGGACTGAAGTGCAAGAGCCAATTAGGTGGAGGAAAAGAGCAGGCAGATGCATTATCCCTCTATGGTTATCACAAGAAATGTGAGAAATTGCAAAGGTGGAGGGCAACGTAATATTGCAAAACATTTTACTTTTTAAAAAATCTACATAAAATTGATTCTTTAAAAAAAGAAAAAAAGGAGGGGGCAGCTTAAACAGCCTACTGCCATGCAAGTAATCCATTCTCGTTGTAGCAAATGCTGTCCCCACACATGATATATTGCCACTGCCATCTACAGGGCAGGGACTCGCTGCCTTCCTCCCTCCACAGCCCACCTCAACCACAAACAAAATCCTGCTAACAATACTCCACTCCCAAGGCAAAGTCCTGCTGACCCCTCAAACCCCTGCCCTACCTCCTAGAGCTGGTGCACTCGTCCTACCTAGTAACAAGGGTCTGCAGTGGTCTGGAGGAGAGAGAATAATTTCAGGAAATTGTCATATGATGGTTAGCTGTTCCAGAATGACCTGCCCTTGGGACATCCTGGAGCAGGAACCTCTCATTATGTTTATTTTGTGAGCTGATCACTTTTACCAACCTGCACTTGTGAACAAACGCTACGCCCACTCCTAGCTGGCACCAAAATAGAATGTAAGCAAAGAGTTAGAAAGACCAGAACATTAATTGGAGTTTGGCATGCAGATACTGACTTTTTTGCACATTACAGTAACTAATAGTACAAACCCACGCGCCAAACCACTCCAGGAAACGCTTGCTGTATCAAGACTGGACTATTGGAGGATGCCTCCCTTCATATGACACCACAAACAGCTGGTTGTGGGATTCATCTCTTGTTGGGACTCATAAACACCCACTCTAAGCAACAGAGCCAAGGGGATCTCCAGTGAGAGCATGTTATTGATTAACTTGCTAAAGAGCAAAGACACTATTTTCACAACAAATCAGTTTCCCTATATAGCAATAAATCAGTCTCCAGCCTTGCGTTCACTCTGCGCACCTCAGAATATGAAAAATGTTTTCATCTGCTGGAAAAAAATATTGTTTGTCCCGTTATTAATATTTAACCAATTGGTAGTTGAAGTAGTTTGGGTGATGATAGGTACCTGCCAGTATTAAGTCTTGGTGCAAAATACATTAAATATGGCTTCCCAGAAGCATATGGTGAACAAAAAGACCTTCCCAGCAAGCATACTAATGGGCGAGGCATGTGCTGTTAAAGAAGAGGAGAGAAGAGGTGATAAAGAATTGTGGGTAATCCATATGTCGTGCACATCACTGGTTGGTAAGATTGAGACACTTTGGGTAAAACACATGTAACTTGATGCGACTTTCAAAAAGGATCTTCTATAATCGGGGAGAACAGAATATCCGACCAAGTGGATATTTTGAATCACTGGACATTCAAAGTCACTCCAGACAGGGGCGGCTCCTCCGCTAAGGCGGAAGAGCGTCGCCCCACTGCTATTTGAGGAGGAAAAATAAAATGATAATAATATAGTTATTATCATTTTATTTTTTACAGGTTCGGACTGGGTTAGGGCAGGGCGGGGCTGGAGGCACAGGGGGAGGACTGGTTTGCACGCTCCAATTGCGCATGACTGCTTGGTCGGCCGTCTTGGCCAAACAGTCATGCACACTTTGCATGTTCCCCACAAACTGCATTACAGAGCCTGGTGGGGAACATGCCCAGGCCCCCAGTCCCCATCTAAGCGCTGATCCACAGCGCTCAGACCAATCACATCGCTGCATTGCAGCTTTGTGATTGACTTAGAGAAGCCAACCACAACGCTGCATTGCAGCGTTGTGATTTGCTATGGGTATCCTGGGTGCTTCCTGGTTCCGGGACTCGCTGGAGAAGTGGAGGAGAGACGCAGCCGGCGGAAGAGGTAAGTGGTTTTATTTTTTTGTCCAACCCCCTCCACACTCATTCCCTGCCAGCCGCTACTGACTCCAGACTTAGCACGCAGTAAAGAAAACATATGATGAATTGAACTATGAGTATATAATACTTTTCCAGCCTACTTTTTGTTGCTCTCCGATATTCAGACTGGTTCTTTACAAGCAAGCGGGGTTTATGGAACTAGACAGACTTGAAGCCAGAGTGGTCAGGGCAATGATGGAATCCAGAGAGGGCTGGAATCGATGGTGGTCTCTATAAAAGCTGTCCTTCAAGGATGAGTTGTAGGAGGAAGAAGTGATGAAGAGATGGCGCTGCATGAGTAGCTGACTTGATTGCGAAGGGATGAATAGCAATAGGGCACTAGTGTGGAGGAAGTGACTGGGAGCACGGGTAGGGCTCCTTTAAAATGTCAGAATATTTTTTTTTAACTGAGGCTTGACCACCGCATGCTTCCATTCCAGTGGAACTATGCATGTGGAGATTGAGGTGTTTAGCAATTTCCTGATTATAGGCAGGATTTCTTGGCTTCCTTGTAAGAGAATGTGAGCAGGGGCAGGGTCTAATGGGGATCCAGGTTTTCACTTTCCCAAACAAATCTGGGAGTGCTTCTTTCGTAATAAGGGGACAATTCTGCAGATGATCTGTCCCTTCAATCAATGGCAGAGTTTCAGGACCAGTGTAGGAAGCATCCTTACTCTTTTGTAGTTCACTGTAGATGTCTGCCACCTTGTTTTGGAAGTAATCTGCTAAATCATTGCAGCGATTGTCTGAGGGATTGGGCAGTGATATCCTACTTTTGGAAGCAGTAAGAGATTTTACAATACGAACTAGCTCCCTAGGAGCGTTGGCTGCCTTGCCCAACAGATCTTCTTAAAATGCAGCTTGCACCCTTTTGATCACTTGGTGATAGTGCCGAGTGGCTGCCTGAAAGGCAAATTTTGTATTTTGATCGTATTTGCATCCTCCTCCTGCTGCATTTGTTTTTGTTGGCTTTAGAACACTGTGCACTTTACTACTGCTAACCAGTGTAAAAGTGCCTGTGCTCTCTCCTTCAAACATAGCAAAATTGGCATACACTTAATTGGCACATTTAATTTACTTATAAGTCCCTAGCAAATGGTACTACCTGTACCCAGGGCCTGTAAATTAAATGCTACCAGTGGGCCTGCAGCCCTCATTGTGCCACCTACTGAAGAAGCCTTTTAAAACATTTCTCAGGCCTGGCACTGCAGACTGTTGTGCAGTTTTAAACAAAACCTGGCATAAACCTTTTGCCAGGCCTAAACCTCCCTTTTAAATACATAGAAGTCACCCCTTGTGTAGGCCCCAGAGGCTCATAGGGCAGTGTGCCTTGTATTTGAGACAGTAGGACATATGGGTTTAGGTTTTACATGTCCTGGTTGTGAAAAACACCTAAAATCTATTGTAAAGCCTATCTCTCCCACTAACTAACATGGGGTTACCTTATAACCAGGGCCAATGGAATTATGCGATTCTGCAGCGGTGGATTTTTAAGCTTGATTAAGGATTTGACACATATGCCACATAATCCATCATCTCCTGCATAAACTGAAGATCTTATCAAAATTTGTTTCTAGCTCAAAAGGATCAAATGTTACTAAAAACTTGGCGATATATGTTCGAGCGTATATGAAGACCCTTTGAAACGGTTAACTGGCCATCTTTCCGTTGCTTATTTACGTACTACGCTGTGAAACTGGTACTAATGAGATGAAATATAGTGATGACCATTTGTGACGCTCTCCCTGCTGCTTGTGGCCTCCTCTGCCGTGAACGTAACTCTTCGCGCCGGGCTTTGAGAAGGTAACTTTTTCAGCGGGACTTACCTGGTCCCTGTATCCAGCCCGTGCTCCATCACATTCAGCCTGAACTTGTGACTTTCCCCAGGTTTAGCACAACCAGATGACCACAAGTGTTTTTAAGCACTATATCTACTAAAAACTTTAAAATTGCATATCGCTGGTTCTACTGGTTGCATTTTTGTCGTTCTGGTATCATTCTATTTATTAAAAGTTATTCTATTTTTCTAAATTGGTTTGGGATTTTTGTTTGTGTTCTGTTTTCCCTTTATGACTGTTCGAAGTGCTGCATAAATACTTTACACTTTGCCTCTAATTTAAGCCTGATACTTTTGTGACAAGTATATACAGTGTCAAGCACGTTAATATAGTGACTTTTATGGTTCGCCCTAACAATTATTGTGGTTGTTGCCTGAATGAGGCTTCCACTTTCCTCAAGTAATAACCCAATTTCTTACAGATGGAATCTGTACACAAGAGAAGATGATGAATGGAAATAAAAGAAGCTCATGCCAGGAGTCCATGAGGGTGCATTTAAAAACATCTCTAATGATAATAGAAAGGACACCATACCACCTATGATTCATTGCATAGTTATGAATTAATCTTAAAACACTTTAATCTAGAAACCCCTGATCTTAGAAACACTTGAGAATGGAGGTGGACATGCCAATAAGGGCTTGAGCTTGGTGTCAAGCTGAGTGCCTGGATCGGCCTGAGCCCTTTTCCCATGGGGACTAGTGAGCCACAATAGAGAATGGCCAGACATCTCAGGCACTGCCTTTTTCCTTCCGTTCTACATTTAAGAAAAACCCACTGGATACGGAACACTAAATCTAAAAAGTTGCTTTTCTGATGCGTGTCTGCAGCGAGGCTGAACTACAGTTCCCAGGTGTCTCAATGAAGACCTGTGGGAAGTCTCATGAACAGTCACATTTTACCTGTAACTTTAAAATCAATGAACACCTTAAAATCGATGAACACCTTAAAATCAATGAACACCTTAAAATCAATAAACAACATTAAATAAAGAACTTCCTTAGAATCAATGAACATTTGGAACCAAGAAACACCTTACGATCAAGCAACACCTTAGAATCAAACAACACATTGTTGTGCAGGAAAATATGGTTTCCTGCAGTGCTGTGCCCACCGCCCACCAACAATACAAGAGTTTAGGCACAAAAGTTGAGAACAGGCAACAGATTTAGTGCACGTTCCTGTGCATGTGGATCAGTATGTTTTATAACATTAAGGGGCATATTATCAAGAACGGCGTTAAAATTATCGCCGCTTTACATGGGCTTCTATTGGAATTCTCAAGGGCATATTATCAAGCCCATTATCGCCGCTTTAGCGGCAGTTTCCTGCCGCTAAAGCGGCGATAACTTTAACGCCGTTTCTTGATAATATGCCCCTAAGTAAGTAACATAGGGGCATATTAGCAAAAAGAGGCGATAATCATCGCTAACCCTGCTTAGCGTGATTTATTTTATCGCCGGCTATCGCTGGAATATATCGCCACGCTAACGCTGTATTAGCGACATTTAGCGCTATGGCGATAAATATTCCAGCGATAGCGGGAGGGAAGGGCCAACATCGCGACAAAACCAGCGATGTTGCATGGGGGAGGTGGAAAACCTTGCTGATACGACCCTGTGGTCGTATCAGCATAATCCACCCCCATGTAATGTATGGCTAAGTCAGGAAAATAGCAGGTGATAAAAAAATGGCGATGGCCCCGGTTAGCGCGACTTTTCACGTCGCTAACCGGGGTCAGGGACTCCTTGCTAATAGGTGATAGGCCTGTTAGCGTCTGTTTACAGGGTATGTTGGTCGGGAACGCATACTTTGCATGTCATTAGCGATAAACATCGCTGACATGCAAAGCGGCACCCAAACCGATCGCCTTCGTCAGAAAGGTGTCGCTAACTGCTGTTAGCGACAGCTTGCTGATAGGGCGATAGATTTATCGCCGCTTTAGCGGCAAAAAGTGCCGCTAAAGCGGCGATAAATCGCTTGCTAATATGCCCCATAATGCTCCCAGCTCACCTCAGGTTCTCTGCCTGTATGCACATTTTCCAGAGCACTGGTGCAGATACAGGGGATGGCCAATAACGTCAATGTACCTGCCATGCAAATCACAGGAAGTCGGTTCTAATTCAGCACATTAGACATTCAAAAAAATCATTCTCTTGAACGAATTGCGCCTTCCTAGTTACTTGAGACGACTACCAGCATGCAAGGAGTGCTAGAGCTGTTACTTCTGAAACAGTGTTACATTACTCGCTGTAATAGCACCATTCTTTACATTGTAGGCATTTTACAGAACTACTCGCTGTGATATTACCATTACTGTAATTAGAAACATTGTGCAGAATTGCAGGCCCTCTTACAAGCTGCTCGCAGATGTACTAAATTCACATATAAGACCGCTTTCTACCTGTGAACGTTCTCTTTGTGAGAAATTGCACGTTTTATCGATGCCAGTGTGGATGAGACCATTTGTGTCCTTTGGCTTGAAACACGAATGGCCTCTTAAAAGAAAAGAGAAGCCATCGCACAAGATGTTATGAGAAATCGGAACGGATCCTGAATGTGGGCGCGCTGGGTGCTGCCCACAGCCACATGCACAGTAAGAGCCTCTTTCGTCGCCGCCTTCTCCTGGGTGTGCCTTCCCACGCCCCCACACTTGAATGAACAATGCAGGAGTCGGCGGTGGGATCCAGAAACCTGCTGTCTGTATCTGGATCCATAAGGATCATAAAGTGCAGGAAATTGTACTGGTGAATTCTCCTCCAGACTCGGAACTTCCTCCAGAAATCAAAGAACATTCAGACACCTTCCAATTCCAAATCAGGTTCTAAGTGTGAGATCAACGCCCAGTGGTGGAAAACCTGGAGGGAGCCAGGCACCGGGGGCTCCACATAATTTTGCTGTTGGAACATTGCCTGATATAAGTATGGTTCACAGCAACAGAGAGCGGAAGCAGAGACTCTTAGGCCTAGCTTTACTGAACTATATTTAAGACATTTTATTTTTTTCCAGAAAACAACAGACAAAACACAGTTCATGAGCAATCAACCACGTTTCCAATTATCGAGTCATCCCACTAACACTGTAGCAGTAGTTCAGGGGTGACAAAGCAATCATAACAAAATTACATTTCCGTCACAACCCATTCTCTCTGTGATGACACCTCCAACCTGGTAGTGTAAGCCTTGCCTTCCATGTCGTAGCCCTGCCACAGCCGCTGCCTCCTCTGCAGAAGACATTGGGCAAATGGATACCCGCTGAGTTTAGTGCCCAACTCTCACCATTAGCCATCCAAACACCCCATTGGCTAGTGCGACAGCACCCCTCATATCCCTAGTCATGCTGTGCACAGGAGCCTGCTCTTGACAGGGGTTTATCATACACGTCTTGCGAGTCTGGTGTCTTCACACCTGTGCCCTCCTCTGTGACTCTCCTGCTGAGGTCTCACATACAAAACCCTAAGGGTGCACATAGATTTACAGGTCATGGCAATGTAACACTTTTCCAGTAATGGGCTCAAGTCAATAGATTTCCAATACAGCATTTTTGTATGATTCAGCGGCGGCTCCTCCGCTATGGTGGAGGAGTGCTGCTCACTGCTTTTTTAGCAGTGTAAAAGGGAAAGATAAAATGATAATATCGCAACCTTTTTATCATTTTATTTTTCCGTACTGAGGGAGGTTTAGGTGACAGGGCAGGGCAGGTCTGGGCTGTCGTCAGAGCTAGCAGGGGAGGAGAGGTTGGGCACTTAAGTGCGCCTGACGGTTTGGCCGGCTGTCTTGGGTCGGCCAAACAGTCATGCGCACTTTGCATGTTCTCCACCGGCTGTATTGTACAGCCTGGTTGGAGAACATGCACAGTCTCATAGTCCCCGTCTGAGCGCTGAACCACTGTGATCAGACCAGTCACAACGCTGCTGTGATGGTGAGAGCAGCATTGTGATAGGTTTAGGGGAGCCTGTGTGTGCTTACTGCTTCCGCAGGAACAGAAGAGGACGGAGGTGAGGCGGCGGCCAGCAGCCAGGTAAGTCATTTTATTTATTTTTATATCCCGCCCGCCTCACCAGTACTTTTTGGTGGCAGCCGCTACTGGTGATAATGCAAGCTGAGCAAGCACTCCTCCGGCTGAAAGGGCTGTGATATCAAACACCATCTAGGACAAGAAAGACTGTCTAATAGAGCAGTCCCACACCATCTGGAAAAAGTCTATACAGACAAATTTAGAGCAACATCCTGAGTTGCAACCTTAAAACCTATGGAGTTGCAATAGAGGTAAATAAGGTCAGGGCATTGCTAGACCTTTCAGCTGCCTTCAACACCTTTGGCCAACATGGTCAATCATCCCACCCTTATCCACACCCTAAAGTCTCGAATGGGATTTAGTGACAACATCAATGGTTCTCCTCCTGCATTTCCAGCAGATACTGGTTTGTTCACATTGCCCAATCCAGGTCCCAGGAGGGAAACAGGCTTTACCATGCAGGTATTTCTACCTTTACCAAAAGTATTCAACTATGTTGGTATTTTTTTTAATTTAATAACACCATTTTTATTTGTTTTAAAAAAGTGATTTCGATTGTGGTAGAGGTAAAAGGAGGTAAGGGAGAGTTTAAGGCTTAGGGGTGGGTAGATAATAAATGGCGGCAAGGGTGATTTTATGGTCAATGACTGGGTAGAGGTAAAGAGAAGTAAGGGTAATTTTAGGGTTCAGAGGTGTGTAGAGGTAAAGACAGATAAGAATAATTTTACAGTTCAAGGATAGGTAGAGGTAAAGGGAGATACTTCATCTGATTGCGCTGTGGTGTTTCCCGGTTAACAGCACTGATTCCGGTGCTGGTTATATAGGGGTTTATATACCCATGGCGCATATGTTTCGGAAGCCTTGGGAGTGGATCCATTACGACCACCCATCAATATCTTTCTCTTTCATTATCTGGCAAATATGATTACTTTTATTTTGATTAGGGATGTGGCTTTCGAATTGTGCTGAATACAATAAATCAGTATTTTGCTGGATGGCGAAGTCACCTACTGACACTTTGATTTGATGTCTGCCCTGAAGAAGTCCAATGTTTTGGACGATACGCGTTGGCTGTTATTTGCTGTATTTACAGTTTTAATATGAACATGATTGAATAATAAAAGACGATTTGAACACATCATTCTGACTTTGAGATATTGTATTACTAAATATTGTATGGTGCATCTCCCTACTTTGTTTAAAGGGAGATAAGGGTAATATTAGGATTAAGGAGTGAGTGGAGGTAAAGGAAGATAATGGTTTAGGGGTGTGTTGAGTTAAGGGGAAGTAAGAAGTTAAAAAAGGGGGGATTGAGGTGGCTCCCCCCATAAATATGGAGTTTTTTTTACATAAAGTGATTCCTGGGGCCAATTGCTCGCCCCAGAGTGTGATGACCCTTGCAGTAACCTACTGTTTGTTGGACAGTTAAGAAGACCTTGGCCTTTGAATGTTTTGCTACAAGCAAGTTTGGCACTCAATACCTGCTGTGCTCCAGTGAAGAGCTCATTAAGATGGAAGCATATGTGTCTGGGAATTTTTTTTTTTGATTTTCAAAAACCTTTATTGAGGATGAGACACAACAAAATTACAGTGTTGCACCATAACAAAATAATATGCACTGCGATACAACAGAAAAGATCAAAGGTTACCACATACATATACAACAAAAAAAAGCAATGCCAATGAAATAAGTCGGGGAGACACCAAAACCAATGAAGAGAAAATGACTTGCACTGCACCATGTGTGAAAAAGGGGGGGGGGACACTGAGATTCGGGGGAGGAAAGGGAGCAGAGAGGAGGAGACTCATTGACCTTCACCGGCGGCCGCCGCAGGCGGGGTGCCGGCGGGGAGCGCGGGAGAGGTCACCGGGTGCTGGGAAGTGTGACTTAGGAGGTAGGAGATAAGCGGTCCCCAGATATCCAATGGGCGGGATCTGGCAGGCATAAGGTCCCAGAATTCGGACAAGAGGGTCTGGCAACGGGAAGCATCTTCAAGCCAAAGGGCCACCTTCGGCGCGGGCCGGTGACCCCAGCACATGGAAACCCTGCGCCGCGCAAGAACTAATAACATAGCAATCAGTTTGCGGGAGGCATTTGGACAGAATTTGACGAAACCTAAAAGGCAAAGCAGAGGGTCAGGTTGGAACGGAGAGTAGGTGATCTCAGAAATGACAGCGCATATCTCACGCCAGTAAGCAGAGACCTTGGGGCATAGCCAGGCAAGGCGGGAAAAGTCGGCCGCGGGCGCTGAGCAGCGCAGGCAACTGTCGCTAGCAATGAGTCCCATCTTGTGTAATTGTACAGGGGTCCGGTAGAGCCTGTGTAAAAACTTAAAGTGGATAAGGCGCAGACGATAGTTGGGGAGAGGCGTTTGATCTGAGTGCAGCAATACAGCCAGTCGGCCTGGGAAATTTCGATGCCTAGGTCCTCCTCCCACGCCACGCTCGCCCTGTCAGTAGAGATGGAAGCAGCTGCCAGTGTGGAAGCGTAAATTTTGGTGACCAGTTTCTTTGGGGAAGGGGATGTGTAAAGGAAATTTAGAGTGGCCATCGAGGGGGGAGGCTGGGGGAAAGAAGGATGAAGCTTCTTACAGACCGCCCGGAGCTGATAATAAAGCAAAGTGTCCAAAGGGCCAGAATCAGTAGCAAGTGTATAGAATGTGTTCTCAGGGTAGAGATCAGACACGGTCGAGAGCCCGAGACGAGTGGCGGGTTTCGCCATCCCCGAAGATTGAAGAGGAGGAAAGGCCGGGTGGGGAGCAATGGGCATCGCAGCTGCAGAGAGCATGTCTGAACCTGAAAATTTCCGGAGCCCATCCCAAGCCCAGCGCAGGGTCTCTACCGTATCGACCTCAGCGCGCGGAGGCCTCGCCGGAGCAAACAGGGGGGTGGTGAGCGGCCACGGGGCGGCCAGGGCAGTCTCGACCACGACGTGGGGCTGGAACGGAGTGGGGTGAAGCCAGAAGTGGAGAAAGCTGGCCTGGGCGCTGAGGGCATAGAGTTTGAGGTCAGGGGCACCGAGACCACCGCGCGACATAGGAAGGGTTCAGATATTATAGGCAATCCTGGGTTGACGGCCAGCCCAAATTAGAGTGATCACTAGGGAGCGGAGTTTGCGAAAAAAGTGAGCGGTGAGGGGGATGGGGATATTGAGAAATAAATATAAAAACTTCGGGAGCACCACCATCTTGGCAATGGCTATGCGACCGGCTAAAGAGAGTGGCAAATGACTCCAGAGGGGGATTTTGGATTCCAACCAGTCCACCGCACGGCCGAAGTTGGCTCTCCAGAGTTCGTCAACGTCCCTACTCAACCAGATCCCGAGGTACCTAGTGGGCTCAGTTGCCCATACAAAAGGATAATCCGGATCAAAGGGCATCGTAGCGTCGGTGAGAGGAAACAGCACAGACTTGTTCCAGTTCACCTGGATGCCGGAGTATCCGCCAAAGCGTATCACCTCACGAACTAGAGGACTGAGTTTCTCCTGAGGGTGACGGACGTATAAGGTAACATCATCCGCATACATAGAAACAAGCAAAGCGCGAGACGCGAAGCCGATGCCCCTCTGGGTGTGATGTTGGTGCAGTCGAGCTGCGAGAGGCTCCATTGCGATGACGAAAAGCATTGGCGACAACGGGCAACCCTGCTGTGTGCCACGCTCGATGGAGATGGGATCGGAGATTTGGCCGTTGAGTCGAAGGCGGGCGGTGGGAAGAGTATAGAGGAGCAGCACTTTACGTATAAAAATCGGACTGAAACCCAAGCGGGGGAGAAGATAGAAAATAGGAAGGGCCACTCTAGAGTGTCAAAGGCTTTAGTGGCGTCTAGCAGGGCCGCCACTGCCGGGAGCGCTGGGTTTATTTGATGAAGAACGGAAAAAATGGTCTGGAGGTTATGGGAGGTGGCACGGCCAGGGATAAAACCGGACTGATCCGGGCGAGCGATAAGCGGCATGAGGGGGAGAAGGCGCGAAGCGAGCAATTTGGCAAAAATTTTGTTGTCCGTGTTTATCAGTGACAGGGGGCGGTAAGAGTCCCGTGACTTGGGTAATTTGTCCGGCTTTAAGAGCAAGGTGAGCAAAGCCTCGCGAAGCGATGGGGGGAGCTGTCCTGTCTCGAAGGACTCATTATATATGGCGGCTAGGTGAGGGACCAGAATGGGGGAGAAGGCCTTGTAGAAAGAGGCCAGCAGGCCATCCAGGCCAGGAGCCTTATCGCCGGGCATTCCATTTATTGCAGCTAATATCTCTTCTTTGGAGAAAGGCTCGTCTAGGAACTCCCGGTGGGGATTTCCCAGCCATAACAGTTGGAGGGTGTCGAAGTATTGATCAAGGAGCTCATGCGAAGGGACTGAGCCGGCCGTATAAAGTTGCGTGTAGAATGAAATAAAATGCTCTTTGATTTCGTCAGGTGAGGTCGTACGATCAGGACCACTGTCGCAGAGGGCGTTGATATAAGATGCCGCCCGAGGCGGGCGAAGAAGGTTAGCCAGGGTTTTGCCGGGGCGATCGCCCTCGCAGAAACGGTGCGCCCGAGCCTCTCTGCCGAGAAAGGAAAGTTCTCTGTTGGCCTCGTCGGCGAAGTCTGTCAATTTCCCCCGGATCTGAGCGAGCTTATCAGGATTGGGGTCCTGAGCATGAGAAGAGTCGAGATCCTTAATCTCCCTTTCCAGTTTGCTAAGAGTGCCGCGAATGGAACGAAGAACGCCGGACTGTTTAGAAATACACTCGCCACGAATTACGACTTTGAAACTCTCCCACAGCATGGACGGTGAATCTACCGAACCCTCGTTTAGTTCGAAGTAGTTCGTGATTGCAGTCTGGATTTCATCGCAGAATACAGAATCGCGGAGAGCATTAGGGGGGAGCCGCCAAGAGAAGGCGCGGCAGGGAGAGTGGGGAAGGCGCAAGCATAAGCGAACAGGAGCATGATCAGAGAGGGTGCGCGCCATGTGATCGACGGAGGTGAGCCAAGCCAAGGCGTCCGGGGTAGTAATCCAGAGGTCCAAGTGAGACCAGCAGCCACAGGAGCCAGTGACACATGTACCCTCACGCGTGTCGGGGCGAGTGTGACGCCATGCGTCGTACAAAGAATTGTCAGCGAGAATGGAATTGAGGAGGGCGGTGGCGCGCGGGTGAAGGGTACGGGGGTCGGATCGATCAAGGGAAGAGGAAAGCGTTATATTAAAGTCCCCACCCCAGAGGAGCACAGCAGGGCCAAGAGCAGAAATGTGGTGCCAAACATGTGCGAAAAAATCAGGGTCATCACAGTTAGGAGCATACAGGGCGGCAAGTGTCAGAGGCTGGGCATGAAGATTGCCGTGGAGAATCACAAAGCGACCCCCAGGGTCAACAACCACCTGTGAGGTCTGCCAGGGGAGCCCCTTACGTAACAGGATGGACACCCCCGGGAATAATTAGAATAATAAGAGGAGTGAATCTCGCCCCAGTGTCTGGAGAGGAGCCTAGAGGACGTGGCGGGCGTGAGATGGGTTTCCTGTAAGAAACATACGTCCACCCTATGACGAATAAGATGGGCATGGACCAGCCGCGCCTTACGGTGGTCGTTAAGCCCCCGGACATTCCAGGTCCAAAGGACAGTGTCCGTCATAGTGCCGTGTCAGGGAGAAGGATAGTGAACAAGTTAGTGAGGGGGAAAGATGGTGCGTAGCGGTGCAAGCGGAACTGCCGCAAATGGTGCAAGAGTACGGACAGTGCAAAAAGCATGAAGGAGCAAAAAGGTGTCATAACCATAATGCAAAAAAGGGCCCCGCAGGAGGGCGAAGTGAGATCTTCAGAGTGCACTCGGCTGAGGAACAAGCAGTGAAAGTGCATAAAAAGGGCATGGCGATGAATACATCAGGTGCATAAAACAGAAATGCGAAATGATAAAGGTGTGTCATGAAGGAGCGAATAGCATAGAGCAATGTGAGAACAAACAACAAAGCCCCAATGAGAGGCAACAGTCCCCAGATACCCCTAACCCAACCTCCCATCTCACCCAACCCAAGAAACAACCCCAGGAGACCCACCACCCCCACCCCCACTCCCACTCCAACCCCCCAATCAGGCTGAGATTCCACCCATTCCCACCCCAGGGGCCCGCAACTAGGAAGGGGAGAGACAATTTCAAGCGAGGGAATTATCCCGTGGGGGCATGGCGTCGCTCAGCTTACACCCTCACCGATAAGGCAAGGTGGCCAAGCTCTAAGCATGTCAGACAACCATCAAAAATGTACCAAATGGCAGAGGAACGGAAGCCCCTATGTGTGAGCCGGAAAAGGCATGACCCAGGAGGCTAGAGCAACATAGAGAACCAACGCAGAGCAAGCCTAGGAGCCACAAAAATTGCAAGCAATAATCAAGAGCTAAGACACAGCCAGTTAATCATTATCACTAAGGCGGTCAGCTGCAGTGGCCTGAGAGTCAGCAGGGGAAGAGCGATGTGACCTGTCCAGTTTTTTGGCAAAGGCGAGGGCGTCTTTAGGGTCCGGGAAGACAAGCGTATTAGAACCCTGCCGGACCCGCAGCTTTGCGGGATAGGCCAGTGAATAGGAGACTTCGTGCTTTTGGAGGATCCGCTTTGCCGGGAGGAATTCACGGCGAGGCGCCTGGACAGCGATGGTATAGTCCGGATAGAACAAAAGAGAGTTGCCTTGGTGACGGATTTCGCCCTTCTCTCTGGCCGCCTGGAGGATGGCATCGCGGTCTCTGAAATTCAGGATTTTGGCAATGATACAGCGAGCCGGCAATCCAGGGCCAGGACGGGGGCCGAGGGAGCGGTGTGCACGCTCAACAATGAAGGCGGGGGAGAGGACGTCGCCAAAGAGTTCCCTGACGAGCTGTTCCACAAAGTCCTCCATGCGGGAGATATTGGTGGATTTGGGTACTCCCGTGATGCAGAGGTTGCTCCTCCGGGAGCGCGCCTCCAAATCTTCATTTTTATTCCGGATGAGGTCGAGTATTTTGTCCATCTGTAGTAATTTTAGACGATCTTGAGTGGCAGCGTCTTCGGCATCAGAGACCCTGGATTCGACATGCAGAAGATGAGCATCGTGAGTTATCAACTCGGGCCTTGACAGAGTCCAGACGGGCGGACAGCTGATCAAGCTGGGCCGCAATACCTGTGACCGTGGATTTGATGCCGAGCATAATTGCCTTCAAATCATCTTCACGTGCGGGAGGTGCCTCCATGTTGGCAGCGGGATCGCCACTATCAGAGCTTGCGCCATCCTGACGCGTCAGGCGGCGCTGGTCAAAGGCGATCTTGGGCTGCTTAGGATCAGTTCTCCCCAAGTCCGGTGGAAGCAGGTATGAGGCGCAGCCGGAAAGCAAGGGGGAGTAAACAGCCAGAGAGGAGGACGACAGAGACCGCAGCAGGTAAGCCACGGACCCACAGCAGCTGAGCCAACAATAAGGGGATGGCAGGATGTCAAGAGGCGTTTCCAATGCAGGCGACCAGGGGCAAACAGTCACTGAAGACCGCAGAGGCAGCAGGGGGGCGGCAGGACTTGCCACAGGGTGCGTACACCGGGACGGCAGGCCTGCGAAAAGGCAAAGACAGACCTCGCAAACACAATGAAGTCCAGAGGAGGTAGCGCCACTTCGGGCTATGAGGTGTGGCAAATGCCTGTAGAATTCAGGGGGCCCAGCGGTAGGCAACAGACGGGGTGGCGCGATGCCAACGTGAACACCGCTAGGGCACGTTAGGGGTACGCGATTAAGGCGGTGCCAGGAGTAGTGGGGCCATAGGTGTGGTCCACCAAGTGCAGTTTATGAGTTCCAATGGCACAGATTTGGTGGCGATGTCACAGGATGCCAAGGGGGACAGACGGCCCCCAGCGTGGGGTCTTTGTTGCGGGCCAGCAGGAAGGAGGAATAGCGAAGGATGGCACGTCAGGAGTATGAGGCAGAGGGCACCCCTGTGTAGCGTGCACACCCCAGCTCTGTTGTGGAGACCCCTGCAGGGATGATAGGTGCCGTGGAGCGACGGGGCCAGAAGATTGAAGATGCCAGGGAGCGCCGCGGCTGGGTAGTTTGCATAAATGTGCCAATGTCGAGGCCCGCAGTCAGGGGGCCGAGGATCCTGTGTAGCAGGCAGCCCAGGCCGGAGATGGGCTAGTAGTGAGGTTGTGAGTCGCGCCCCAGGGCGAGGGAACCTCAGGCAGGTAGTGGAGGCAAGCTGGGCCGGAATCACCAATGGAGCGGGGGCTGATGCGGCCATGAGGGGGCCGAGGCGGTGCAGCAGTGCGTCGGAGAGCAGCAGGAGAGGCCACAAGGAGGACTGAGGGCGCCAGATGTATTTAATATTTAAGCAGCCCTACGGGGGGAGCTGGGAGGACGTGCCGGCCGGGACACAGACGCGGCGGGGAGTCACGGGGAGCACGCCGCCCCGTCACCCGACCTGGGCACACCAGGCCGCCGCGGCGGGCGCCAGAGGCAGGGGGAGATGGCGCCCACGACGCGGAAAGGCCCGAGCTGGGCGGTGCATCGCATGGGCTCCCAATCCCGCCGTGAGGGTCACGCCGACAGCGGCACTCACCAGGCACAGCAGCGCGAGGTCCTCCGCAGTCCCTCAGTCGACCCCCGGGCCCAGGAGGCCACACCAGCAGTGGGTAGGAGGACCGGGCCTTGCCGGCGGCAGCGCCCAGGCTCAGGGTCTCAAGGCCGGATGGCAGATCTCGGCTCCCTCGCGCCGCCGGAGGCTGCAAATCCCACAGAGTGACGCCCCAGGAGCAGAGACAGCAGGATAGCAGGGAATCAGGCAAGTTAAGGGCGGTTGTCTGGAGGATATTTGGCTCCCCTATATGTGTCTGGGACTTAGAAAAAGTAATTATTTGAAAGAAAGTAACATTAGTCAAGCTTTGCTCAACTGGAAGAACAGCAACGATGGACCACATTGACCAGAATGCACTGGGAGGGCTACTGAGTCTCGTTTCAGTTGAAAGTCACAGCAGAAGGCTATTGGTGAGTGCAAGTCCTACTTTGAGTGCAGCGATGTGGAAGTTGTTTTGAGTAAAATGGTTCCCAGGGCTTGCACTAGAGGGGATGGCCCTTGCAATAACATGCTGTTTATTGGACAGTTAAGAAGACACTAGTCTTTGAATGTTATGCTGCAAACAAGTTTATCACTCAATACCTGCTGTGCTCCACCGAAGAGCTGATGAAGAGTGAAAAGTGTCTGGGGCTTAGAAAAATGTAATATTTGAAAGTTAGCAATTTTGCTCCACTGGAAGAGCTACAGCTTTGCAAAGATGGACCCGATTGACTAAAATCCACTAGGAGGGCTGCTGACTCGTTTTTTTACTTGATACTCACAGCTGATGGTCTATGCCCTGCTAATTGCTTCATATATTACATCACTCATGACATGTTCTATGATATCACTACAACATCTGAAATTACATCATTGATGAAAACATTGTGCATGGCGGGGTACGAGTTACAGTGACTTTAGGGCACGAGTTATAGTTACTTGAGATAACTGTAATGGGTGAATTTCAGTGGTTTTGTTAGTTTAAGCAGTATGTGTTAACTGACATTTTTACAAAAGTATAATGTCCCTGTGACCTGTGGTTTTTTATCAGTGAATTTCTAAGGTTTTTGTAATTGTAAAGTAGCATTCTATTACAATTCCTAACTCTAACATCACTTCATCCTTTTTTGTGAGAAATTGAGATGCTGGTTGAGGGGCTGAATCCCTACTCAAAAAACAGCCACAATCCTCGTAAGGGTGAACAGCAAGAAGTCACTTAATTAACCAGTGCTTGGCCCTCTGGTAGCTTGGCACAAAAGCAGTCAGGCTTAACTTAGAAGCTATGTGTAAAGTATTTTTGCAGTACACAAACAGTAATAAAGTTAAAACACAATACAAGAAAAATCCCACACTAATTTAGAAAAATAGAGTACATTTAAATAAATTATATGACACCAGAGTGACAAAAAGTCCAATCAGAAGAATCAAAGATAATCAATTTTAAAGATTTAGGTAAAAATAGTGCATAAAAGCACAAAGCGCCAATTGTGGTTGTCTGGTCACGCCGGTCCGGGACATAGTCACAAGTTGAGGCCGACCGTGATGGAGCATGATTCAGATACAGGGACCTGGCTAGGCCCCTGAGAATTTACCTTATGTCCTTGTTGCAGGGCATCGGTTCCAATGAGGAGCGGCGAAGGCTGCGATGCGAGGTACACATCGAGTTGCATTCTGCTGCATCGGTTTCGATGAGGAGCTACGAGGGCAGCAAAACAAGTTGAATCATGATGTGTCGGTTCCAATGATGAGCTGCAAGGGCTGCGTCGGGTTGGGTCACAATGCTTAAGTTCTGATAGGGACCACAGATGGGCTGGCAGGGCACCTTTATTCCCACTACCAAGGGTCCAGCACTGGAGAGACACCCCTTGTTGGGTTAAGATTCACAGCAGGCAGAGTCCAGGTGCAGGTTTCAAGATGGTCGGAGCCTTTTCTGTCGCTGAGGGTCTTATCAGTAGGCCAGCTAACTAGGACTTGGAGTCACTCTGGTGGTCCTGGGTTTCAGGTGCAGGTCCAGTAGTTATACCTGCAGCCCACTTTGCAGTGAGAGAAGCTTCTGGAGTTTCCCTCTACAGAGGTGTCTGGAATTTTTTGCCTCCCTGCCCTGTTCCTAATCTGTCTGAGAGCACAATAGGCTAGTGTGATGTCCTGTGTGCGGCCGCGGCCCCTGCAGGTAAGGGCTGAGGGGCCCAGTGGGGGGGGATTCCGACAGACGATGATAAGGGAAAATTAAATAAATAATTATCGTCTGTCAAAATCCCCCCCACCGGGCCCCACCGCTCTTACCTGCATGGGCCGCGGCTGCCTGTGCGTGTAAGCTGAGCCAGTGCCTTTGAAGTTCAAGTGTGGTAAGTAACAGTTCCGCCTTCCCCTATCAATTCGGAGATGGCCCATCCTGCCAACACCCAGACGCTTTATTATGATGCTATCTAGGAGGAATACAAAATGGCCAACTGTCAACTGCACTTAGTCATGTGACCCAGGAAGAAGCTGCAGGCACCAAATGTTTAGGGCAAGACAATGTCAACTTTCTAAAAGTGGCATTCCCAGAATTGTGACTTGAAATTCAGCGTTACCATTGAAGAGGATTTTAAATTTCAATTCCTGAGACACCAAACTTGACTTTCCCACCTGCTCTGAATCATAACTTTGTAACAAACAACAATGTCTCAAGGGTATCGTTTCAAGGGGCAGGTATACATATATGTGTAATGACACAGTTACTTAGACAGGATTTAATCCAAAAAGGAAAGAAACCAGGAAAATAAATCAAATAAATGCAAAATGTATTTCATGTAGTAAACATGTTGGACATATTAACTTCATATGTTCAAGCACATTAGTCAGTGGCACTGCGTTACATTCAACGGCATGTAACCAACAAAATACTGTGCACAAGTGCTCGTGAAGTGTGGTGACAGCGCAAGTGACACATGACGTGGTATGAACAGTGAGAATGATGGGCGCAACAACAAGTGAGATAAAACCACGAATTACATGTTCAGGATACAGCGACAACAAATGACAAGAGGAATCAATTTTAAAATGGGTAGGGTATCCGTAGGTAGGGGCGCCAAAAGTTCCACTGTGGGAGTCAACGGCGTTTCGGCCTGCAAAAGTCTTAGGCCATCATCAGGACCAGGTTACATTAGTTCAGTTGCAGTGCTGGGGAAAGAAGGATAAATATGGAGGGCTCGGTATACTCAGTGGACAAAGAGGGACAGGTAGTTTCCTAAAAAAAAGGGGGGTAAAGAGGGGTAGAGGTGGAGCCCTGATAGAGTCAAGGATTAAAAAGACCGCTGCTAGAAAACCGCGTGTCTAGGCTCCTGAAAGGAAGAAGGAAGTGAGAAAAGCGATTAAGAGGTAACGAGTTAGACTCACTCATGGTAGCCAGGAGTAATTAATCCAGGCAGTAGTCCAGTCCTCGCAAAGCTCGGGACATGAAGAAAGCTACTAAAGAGCTTCAAATTGTAAGGATATCTGTGGGAAAAGAATTGACGCTCAGGCAGGCGAAAGGTTTTTCAACATTGTACAACCCACAATTGATGTTGGAGAACTCCGAGTTGATAAAGAATTTAGAGCTAAGAGTACATTTTGTGCCCCTGTGTCACACAAAACAATCGATGCGTTTGAAAGGGTGATACAAACAGAGATAAATAAGATCAACTTCACAAGTGGCACTCACTGTAACTTTTCGAGAAAAGAGTGGAGTACTTTACAAGGGTTGATGGACAACCAAGATCTTACTTTCCAAAAAGTAGACAAAGGAGGAGCCTTAGTCGTGATGGACACGGTGTTCTATGAAACTAGTGTTAGGAATCATTTGCATGACGAAGAAATATACATGGAATTGGAGCAAGATCCTACAAATGCTTTTCAATTAATTCTTAGACAAATCCTTGATCATGCAGTACAAATGAAATGGATCACAGAGAAGACCTATAAATATTTAGACATCAAATTTCCCCTTCGTCCTCAATTTTATATGCTCCCTAAGGTGCATAAAAATGTAAAGACACCACCATTTAGGCCAATTGTTTCGGCGTGCGGTTCTATATCAGAACCCATTGGAAAATATCTTAATTGGTTTTTACAACCATTGGTGCAAAAATGGGAAACTCATATTAAAGACACTACAGCTTTCTTGAAAATGTTGGAGATGGTAGATACCAAGAATATAGAAGACTGGTGGCTATGTACGGTGGATGTCACTGCTCTTTATACATCCATCCCTCACAATGAAGGCTTAGAAGCTATGGAATGGTGCTTGCTAAGAAATAATGTTGAAAGTGTGAACAAAGTATTCCTGGGGGGCGCTAGGTGGCGCACATCCGCGATGGCCGCACACCAGTGAGGCTCTGGAAGCTCGGCGTAAATATCCGACATTTCTCCATACATCTGCCAAAAGCTACCTGATACTGAGCATATCTAACTGCTGCTCTGACCCTCCGACAGCGCTGGGCTGAAGCTCGGAACTCTCACGCGCCCCTGCGCCCGTTGGCAGAGCTTTGGACGTTCCGGGCGGGGAGGCGGATGCCGCGGCTGGAGCCCTACTCGGCCGCTGATTTCACCTGAGCCCCGGGGATCCCGCGTGGAGCTAGGCCGCGGGAGTACCGACTCTGGCTGCTGACCCCCTGTGACATACAGACTCCCGTAGTCCTGCTGCACGCCATCACGCGCCATCTGCACATATCAACGCTAGACGCCCGGCTCCTGCGTATGCCGTGTTGGAGGTGAGACTGCCCGCTGCGGTGACCGTCCCTCCTCAACGAGGTGCGCGCCATTTCTCCGACCTGCACGGTCGCGCTGGGCCCACTCCCTGCGGCCTGTGGAGCGCTGGGGGCGCACTGAGTGATACATCACCCCAGAAACCTCACTGTTGGCCCTGAACATATCTAGCTGCTGCTTTGACCCTCCGACAGCGCTGGGCTGAAGCTTGAGACTCGCATACGCTCCCTGCGCCGATAACAGAGCTTTGATCGTTCCGGGCAGGGGGGTGGATGCCGTGACTAGAGCCCTGCCAGGCCGCTGATTTCACCTGAGCTCTGGGGATCTCGCGTGGAGCTGGGCCGCGGGACTGCCGATTCTGGCTGCAGACCCCCCGTGACACATCGACCCCCGCGGCCCCACTGCTTGCATCACGTGCTATCTGCGCACATCAACATAGACGCCTGGCTCCTGCTCACGCTGTGTTGGAGGTGAGACTGCCCGCTGCGGTGACCCTCCCTCCCCAACGAGGTGCGCGCCATTTTCCTGACCTGCACGGTCGCGCTGAGCTTACTCCCTGTGGCCCGCGGAGCGCCGGGGGAGCATTGAGCGATATACCACCCCAGGGACCTACCTGTTAGCCCTGACGTGCGATTGGCACCCACTCTTCTGGGCTAGGCGAGGTGCGTCCACGCTACTTATGTTCGGCGCTGGGACCCCTGCTCTGGACGCATACCCTGCCCGCTATCCTCTAACACCACTGAGGCCTGCCATCGCTTCGCCTGGACGGCTCGGTTGATACTGAGTGCCCCGAGACGCCCGTATCGGCTTCTACCTTCCTACAGCCATCGACGTGCAGGTACTATGCGCCACGCTCTGGCTACCCTTTACTTGTGTGTTTCTGTATAGCCTATTCGCTGGCCATAGACCCACGCCTCCTGCTCCATAATCTATCCTGAAACAGCTGTGCCCACACCATTTAATTGGCGAGATCCCCCCCGCTGAGGCTCCATCTATGCTGCGAAGACGGAACAGCACACTGTAAATAGCTGCTGACCAACCAGTGGGGAAACTCTCCCCCCTCCTCCTCCATCTTTGCGTCCTTCCGTCACTGGATCACTCTGGGGCTCTCGACCTCCTAGAGACATCTCCACTCCACCTGGGCCAAGTACATCTCTACCTAGGCCTGCAGCAACCTCCACAAAAAGCGACTGGGAGACCGTGCGAACCCTACTTGCGCGCTCTGCTGCATAGCCTGGACACGCGGCGAAGTGTAATGGGGAAGCCTGAAAGCCGCCAACCTAGACTAACCTTCGATGCCAAAAAAGCTGCGCTGCGGTCATCATCTGTGGACACTGACCTCACTACCATGGAGCAGGCACAAGCACCCTTCCCCTCTGAATACACAATGAATACCCGTCTAGATTTCCTTGTGCAAAAAGTAGACAAACACGATGGGCAATTGAAGGAGGCGGAACGTCGAATATCTGAGAACGAAGATACCACCTCGCAGCTACAAACTCAAGTAGTGCAAATGGACAAACTCCTAAAAGTCATTGCGGCAAAAAATGAGGACATTGAAGCCAGAAGCCGCCGCAACAACATCCGTTTAGTAGGCATACCGGAGAGCACCAATACAGGGCGCATGGAGGATTACGTCGAACGGCTCCTGAAAAGCTCCCTCGGTGCAGAGTCTTTCTCGCCCCATCTAGTGGTCAAACGGGCACACCGATCCCTGGGACCGCGACCTCCGCCGGGCGAAAATCCAAGACCCATCATTGCCAGACTTCTAAATTATCGCAACCGGGATATCGCACTCCAGAAGGCCCGTGAACTGAAACCACTGCAGTTTGAAGGGAACACGTCTACCCAGACTTTACCCTAGCAGTGCAGGAAGCGCGCCGGAAATTCCTCTCAGTCAAGCAAAAATTACGAAAAGCACAGGTGGAATATGCCCTTCTCTATCCAGCAAACCTCAGGATCACACATGAGGGCAAACACACCTTTTGCGTGAACCTGCAACAAGTGGAAGACTTCTTAAAATCTGTTTCGAGACGCTCGCCGCGGCGGGACCGTGCCTCCAGATCCCCTTCACCATCCAGGGACTAAGAGACAGCAGAGGACACGCATGGTGACGTCCATTGCATTGCCCACTTGTCCCTATTACGACTGCACCCACCTGCTGCGAGAGGTTGATATCCTTTCCCTCCTTCATTGTTTCCTGAAAATCCTCCTTGTAATCTTCTTCCGGAGGATCTCATACTCCTGCAGAAATGTCATGGACAGATAAGTGCCATAGTAGCTTTGCTCATTGACTGCACTACCAATAATTGTTTATCAATGCTTAAATGTAAGAATTGGCAGATTTAACTTACACAACGTCGAGCACCCCTCCCACCCCCACATTACTCTTTCCCCTTAATGGGCTGATGCCCAGGGGGCTGCTTAGCAGTTAGAGTTGGGACCTGGGAAGGGTTTCTGTGCCCTCCTGGCACCCCCCCATGGGAGATCCCCTTTGCTTTTTCTGTTATTGTTTTTCTGTTTGTTGTACTTTCATGTCGCTTCGCAGGCCTTATCAGGCTCTGAGAAGCTGGTTGAACTTTCGGGAGGTATTGGGTGGGCAGCAGAATGCCGGCACGTTTGGGGTGCCGTTGTGGGAGGGGGAGGTTTTGAAAATTGACATGAGTTCTGATGTCAGCCTGATGGTTTTTTTTTCCTGTTGGGGGGCGGGACGGGATGGGAATGTTCTTTATTGTTCTCTAGCACAGCAGACAGCGGTTGCTCAACGTGCCTACTCGCACGCGACAGGGCATGACACTTACCAATACCGACACCTTTGCCAATACAACTCCACCCTTCTTTATGGCGACACAATCTGATCACTCAGGTATAAAAATGCTCACATGGAACGTCAGGGGACTCCGAGACCCGCGTAAGCGGAGGCAAATCTTAGCATATCTCGACAGACACCACATACAAATCGCCATGCTCCAAGAAACCCATATGGACCCTCGTCGCCCTTCCTGCTATGGTAGCAGATGGGCCTCTGCGCGCGCATTCTCTTCCTACTCGACCTACTCGTGAGGCACACTCATACTGGTCAAAAAGAACACACCATTTGTACTGGGCGGCACATACAGTGACACGACGGGTCGCAGTTGCATGATCTGGGGCATTTTGGGTACGCAATCGGTCACATTCGTCTGTAGCTATGGTCCCAACCTAGATGATCCCGACTATTTCACTTCACTCTGGGGACAAGTGCTAAAAATCGGCTCCACACATGTTATATGGGGAGGTGACTTTAATACAGCTCTATGCCCTACATTGGACCGCTCTAATCCTCTTCCTCACCACTACACAAACACTCGGGAGGCCCTATCGGGGATAATCGCAGAACAGGGATTGGTAGATGCTTGGCAATATGCCCACCCTGCCGATAGGGAAGGCACTTTTTATACAGCAGGACACGCCACGTGGTCCCGACTAGACTACTGGCTCTGTTCACGGGGAGTGTCTCCCTGGATCCACTCGGTTAAACACTTGGCCCGCACGTACTCCGACCATGCCCCGGTTTACTTAGAAATCATTCCCCCCAATTCCGTCAACATCCCCCGCTGCTGGAGATTGGTGCCTGAGGCACTGTTGGACACCGTCTTTCAAGCCGAACTAGGGGAGGAAATTGCGGGCTTCTTCGCCAGGAATATAGGCTCTGTCGACCGGGTGGACACGATGTGGGAGGCCTTCAAGGTCACTGTCCGGGGTATATGTATGTCCAAGAGTTTTGGGGTACTCCGCGACATTAGAAGGAGCTTTCGCCGCCTAGAGACGGAGATCAAGCAGCTGGAGAAGGACATGTGGTCTGATGACTCAGGTACTCGGCGCACTGCGCTTCGCGAGAAGCTCACGGACTACACAACTACTGCCGACCGCGAAGTGAAATTTAGAGGCAAATACTTTGTTGCCCGTCGATACGGGGAGGGTGAGAGACCCGGCCGAGCCTTGGCGAGCACCATCAAACAACCGCGGTTCTCCAACTATGTGTTGGATGTGGTCGATGGGGAAGGGTCGCGCCATAGAGATAGTCTCGGAATTCTAAATACCTTTACCTCTTATTATGCAGATCTCTATAGTTCGCAGCGCACCTCTTCCCCTGACTTTGCTCCCTATTTAGAAGATATAGCTCTTGGGTGGCTGGGCGACTCGCAGCGCGACTTCTTGGCAGCGCCATTTGAAGACGATGAACTGAGGGAAGCCATCATGCAAATGAAGTCGGGGAAAGCACCAGGATCCGATGGTCTCCCCATCGAGTTCTACAAGACCTATATTGATCAGTTACTCCCGATACTGAAAGAACTGTTTCTCGAAGCCTGGGAGGCGCAAATCCTGCCCACCACGATGAGAGAAGCACTAATCACGTCACTGTTAAAACCGGGTAAAGCCGCAGATCGTTGTGAGTCCTATAGACCCCTCTCTCTTATCAATACAAAAATACTTGCAAAATTAATAGCGAATCGCCTCAGCCTCCTGTTGGACAAACTGGTCCTCCCGGACCAAGCGGGGTTTATCCCCGGAAGAGCAACATCACACAACCTCAGGACGCTGTTTTCCATACTACAAGTGGTAGACCCCAAACTAGCACTGGTAGCTGTATTCCTAGACGCCTCTAAGGCTTTCGATTCGGTAGAGTGGGACTATCTCTTCACCATTTTACAATCCATGGGACTCCCTACGTGTTTTTTATTGTGGATCAAACTTTTGTATACCTCCCCAACGGCTAGGGTCTTGATCAAGGGGCACACATCATCTGCTATTTCTCTCTCTCGTGCACTCGCCAGGGCTGTCCACTCTCCCTGATCCTTTTTGCCCTAGCCATGGAACCCTTGGCAGCCAAGATTAGGCAACACTATCATCATGCCGGCCTGCGCTGTTTCCTCCGCCCGATTCGAATTTCTTTATATGCGGACGATGTCACCCTCTACATTAAAGACCCCTGCCAAAATCTAAACCCGGTATTGCGCGAAATCGTCAAATTCGGAAGGCAATCCGGTATACATATAAACTGGTCCAAATCACAAATTTTCCCGTTGACCAACTCCGCCACCCCCTTTGAGCCTGACTTTCCCATCGTGTGGTGTGACGATAATGTTAAATACCTGGGGATACGTATCGCGGCTGATCGAGAAGAGCTGATGCGCCTTAACTATGGATGTGCAATGGACCACGTCACGGGCTGCATTAATCGATGGATAACACTTCCCCTAACCATGGCTGGGCGCATTTCCCTTATCAAAATGATCATACTTCCTAAATTCTTATATTTATTTCTCAACATTCCCTAAGACCCGGGAAGGCATTTTTTCGCCACTCTCCGATCGGAATTGATTAGATTGGTATGGGGCGGAAAGCAGCCACGCATCCGATGGGACACGCTCGTGCGGCCTTATGCACATGGTGGCTTTGACGTGCCCAACTTTGAACTATATTACATAAGTGCACAGGCACACTTTGCCCATTTCTGGTTTAACTCCCCCCGCTACACTCCACACGTCGCTACCGAGCATTGGCTCGCGGATCCCATACCTTTGGATGGCATCCTCCTCTCTAGAGTGGAGCCTCGTGGCCGATGCCCCACTTCTGTAGAGTGCACGCTTAGAGCCTGGTCCCGCATTGTAGATCGCACACCTGAGTCCTGCCTTTATTCCCCTCTTCTACCACTCACCTATCATCCAGAGATGCCGCTGTTGCAGGAGGGGATATTTAAGAAAGTTGCACGTGCAAGGAATATTCACCGCTGGGGTGATCTGTATCTGGGTGGCAAGTTCCGCACGCTACAACAGCTTTGTCACGACCCCCCACCATCCACCATGGAAACCTTTTTATATGCCCGCCTCCGTCACGGCATCCAAGCATGTCACCCTACATACCCCTCTGAACCTGCGGCATTGACCCCGCTGCACCAAATCTTGCGCGCATCCTCTGCCTCACATTTAGTGTCCACACTTTATCATACTTTATATACGGATGCCGCTTACCCCTCATGCGCAGCCCGTGCCAACTGGGAGGCGGAACTCGGTCGAGACCTCACTGACGAGCAGTGTTTTTTTTGCTGCAGACAGACGGAGCAGGTCTCCTCCAATAGCAGACTCCGCATCATTCATTATAGATTCCTACACCGCAGCTACTACACACCAGTTAGGCTCCACAGGCTTGGTTTACGGGACACACATAGCTGCGACAGATGTAAAGCAGAACATGCCGACTTCCTACACCTTGCTTGGGGATGCCCTGAGATACTTACCTACTGGCGCCGGGTCCTCTTGGCCCTGGACTCTATGACATCTGCATCTATCTCCCGGTCGCCACTCATAACTCTCCTTGGGTACACTGAACACATTCCTGCCAAGCATCGGAAATTTGTGTCCTTTTGTCTGGTACTGGCTAAGTGGCGGGTGGCTTGCAGATGGGGCCGGGCACCTAAATTTAAGGATTGGTTGGGAGACCTAATTCTTTGGCAGGACCAAATCTGTACATATGCTGAACTACTTCCTCACTCCTCACGCCCCGTGACTTATGGGGCCCGCTACAGACGTACCTGCTGGAGCACCCGACCACTGATGCGGACGAACTTTGAGACCTGCTCGTACTGCCCTTCGGACACACTCACAAATGTGCGCACTGTGGCCTTTGCTGACACTGACCTAGTGGACTACATCCCCTCTCCTCCTATCCTAGATACCCCGTGCTTAATTCCCCTGACCTCCCACATGTACGGATATTCGTCCAGTATACTCTGTGAGCTACTTCTCTACCCCTTCACGTGTCCCCTCACTGTTCCCTGGCAATAGCTATTTGTCCTCATTGATTGCTGTCATTCGTTCTTGTTACTATTGGTGTCTTTTGATTAATTCTACATTATTACTGTTCCCGATGCAAATGTAACTTCATTGCAACTGCTGAAATCTTGATTGTATGCTTTTTCTGTTTTTCTTTTGAAAACTCAATAAAAAAAAAAAAATAATAAAAAAAAAAAAATGAAATGAAACTGTGAACAAAGTATTCCTGCTAGAACTTATGCACTTTGCTCTATATCATAGTTATTTTCAATGGCAGAGTATGTTTTTTGCCCAATGTAACGGAACTTCCATGGGATTTGCGGGGGCTCCGTCCTATGCAAACATTTTCATGTCAAAGTTCGAATTTGATCACATCTTGCAGAATCCGGAATGGCTTGAGGAATTGGTACTATTCAAGAAATACATTGATGACATATTCATCATTTGGAAAGGTGAGAGGAACGTATTACAGGATAACATCACACGTTTGAATGCATGTCATGAAAGAATTAAGTTTACTTATCAAATAGAGAAACAGAAAATTGCATTTTTGGATGTCTTAGTATCTGTGGATGACAAGATAATCAAAACGAATGTTCATACTAAAGCGACGGATCGTAACAACTGTTTACATTTTAAGAGCTTCCATCAGAAATCTTTAAAAAACATCTGCCTTTTTCCCAATTTATAAGATTAAAGCGTATCACTTCAAATCCACAAGAGGTGTCAGAAACAAACAAGAATCAGGCTACAAAATACATGAAAAGAGGATATCCAAGGAGCATAATTGAAGAATCTATCTCTAAAGTGGGGAATGTGAACAGAGAATCATTACTTACAGTTAAGGAAGATACCAGAAAGACACCGACTGTTTGTGTTTTGAAATACTCTACTCAAGCCAATAAGATTAAAAATATCATTAAGAGACAGTGGTCACTAATCCAGATGGAACCAGATTTGAAACCCTTGTTTGATGATAAGATCACGTTTGCTTTTCAAAGGTCAAAGAACATTAAAGAATACTTATCCAATAAAAACATCAAAAAGAAAGAGAAACACACTTTTAAAGGCATGCGTAGATGTGAGAACTGTATCCATTGCAATAATGTAATTATAGGGAATGAAATTTCACATCCTACGAAAGGCACCAAGATACCATTAATGCACTCCAGCACATGTGACACGAAGAATGTGGTATATGCTATTAAATGCCCGTGTGGCAAAATTTATGTGGGTCAAACTGAACGTAAGATCAAAATCAGAATGACGGAACATAAGAGTAATATTCGAATGAAGAATATGAAATCAACAGTGGCTACACACTGGCACGAAGCTGGTCATCAAATAGCACAAGTCAAATTTACGATCCTGGAAGCCATTCAGCAGCGTTGTGATATGGACCCGCATAAACAATTATTGAGAACAGAATTTTACTGGATCAGAAAATTACATTCCATGCAGCCTTTTGGAATGAATGATCGTGTTGAATTAGCATGTTTTTTATAAAGGACTTTTTGTTATAAAGGACTTATTTGAGCAGTTGACATCATGTAATTAGCAATCATGTATTATGAGTTTTCTGTATTCAACATGGAATATGTATTATGTATTTAAGAGTTCACTCTAAATCACACATCATAGCAGCATATTTATACTGTGTGGACATAGTATCAAGGTTAGTGATACAGAGGGTGCAGTAAGGGTGAGGAGCAGATGACAGATCAACAGCAGTTGGTCTATTTCGCACACGAACGAGTATTATTCCGGACACGTATGAGTTACTGTGTATATCCGCCTCAGGACATTGATTGGTTGAGAGCATCACATGAAGAGTTCGGACGTTGTGACGTAGGGGAGATAACGCTCCCCTATCACGTGACGAGTGAGCGTATGATGATTGGTCTGCAGTAGGTTTCCAAATCCAGCGTACACGGAAGTGCCGTTGAGACGGCAAGACGTGAAGATTGTCAGGCAATTGAGCTGAGAAGCGAGTGATGGTAACGCTTTGTAGTAAGTGTGATTACGTGTAGTATTATGGCAGTACAGCAACAGAGGTGCCTTTCGGGGTTGAGGGTTATAACGGGGAACGAAGAACGATAGTAAGGCGTTTACTTCTTATGATTGGTATTATGCTTGTGTATAACAACAGTTACAAGGTATTATTAGGCAGAAGGGTCGTACATCAGGACTGGACGCATTGAATGCATGTTTAGTGTAAAGTTGCTCATGGGAAGAGACGGGGGCAAAAGGTATTGATGATTGGTAAACATCAGTGTTGCGCATGGATATGAACTAGCTATTTTTAAATTACCACCCTATTACGTTTGCAATGAATAGTTTTGGATCTATGTTCATTCAATGGTTCTGTTAACATTTGATGTTATTTATATAATGATGTTGATCATGAGTTTGAATGTCGATGAGACATATTCAATCATGTTGGTGAGGATTTTGACAAAACAGAGACTGATCTGGTATTCTTGTATTTTTTCTTTAGACCCCTGAAGAAGGGTCCATGATAGACCCGAAATGCATTGGGTTAATATAATATTGCGTTACCACAGAATGATGGAATCATGAAAAAGAACGTTTGGTGATATTTCAGATGAATGAATAAATTGATGAAGTGATCAAGGAATAACAAGCATCATATTTTTGTTTTTATAAAGTTGAATCGAGATGAGAAACACATTGTTTCATTGAAGGTGCACACATCCATGGGACGGGTCCGCCTGACCCATTCAGTTTTGCATTATTCAGGGCACTGCCAGACACAGTGCATCGGATGTAGTAGCACACAACGAATGTTTAAGACTTGTGTATTATTGAGGAGAAAGAGTGCACTGAGAAACAAAACTGTAACTTTCTAAAAGTGGCATTCCCAGAATTGTGACTTGAAATTCAGCGTTACCATTGAAGAGGATTTTAAATTTCAATTCCTGAGACACCAAACTTGACTTTCTCACCTGCTCTGAATCAAAACTTTGTAACAAACAACAATGTCTCAAGGGTATCGTTTCAAGGGGCAGGTATACATATATGTGTAATGACACAGTTACTTAGACAGGATTTAATCCAAAAAGGAAAGAAACCAGGAAAACAAATCAAATAAATGCAAAATGTATTTCATGTAGTAAACATGTTGGACATATTAACTTCATATGTTCAAGCACATGAGTCAGTAGCACTGCGTTACATTCAACGGCATGTAACCAACAAAATACTGTGCACAAGTGCTCGTGAAGTGTGGTGACGGCGCAAGTGACACATGACGTGGTATGAACAGTGAGAATGATGGGCGCAACAACAAGTGAGATAAAACCACGAATTACATGTTCAGGATACAGCGACAACAAATGACAAGAGGAATCAATTTTAAAATGTGTAGGGTATTCGCAGGTAGGGGCGCCAAAAGTTCCACTGTGGGAGTCAACGGCGTTTCGGCCTGCAAAAGTCTTAGGCCATCATCAGGACCAGGTTACATTAGTTCAGTTGCAGTGCTGGGCAAAGAAGGATAAATATGGAGGGCTCGGTATACTCAGTGGACAAAGAGGGACAGGTAGTTTCCTAAAAAAAAGGGGGGGGAAAGAGGGGTAGAGGTGGAGCCCTGATAGAGTCAAGGATTAAAAAGACCGCTGCTAGAAAAACGCGTGTCTAGGCTCCTGAAAGGAAGAAGGAAGTTACAAAATATGGATTTTTTTTTTTTTACATTTTTTTTTACATTTACATTTTTTTTACAAAAGCGCTTAAGAGGTAACGAGTTAGACTCACTCATGGTAGCCAGGAGTAATTAATCCAGGCAGTAGTCCAGTCCTCGCAAAGCTCGGGACGTGAAGAAAGCTACTAAAGAGCTTCAAATTGTAAGGATATCTGTGGGAAAAGAATTGACGCTCAGGCAGGCAGGCGAAAGGTAAACAAGTGTGTGATGGATACATCTATCATGCGGTCATCTGTCCTGCGGTCTCGTGGTGAATGGATCGGGGGACGACGGTGATTAGGAGTGAGGTAGTCACCGATTAGGCGATAAGTTCCATATTACTGTCCTGTGTATGTCGGGATAAGGGACAATAGCAGGTGTCTGGTAAGGAGGGGATTCGGGAAAGAAAGACAGTACGCGTGCTGGAAAGGGGGGGCCATGGAGCTGGCAGGCACTGATGGCGTTTAACGGTATGGAAAGTCCAGAATGAGGGAATCTTGCGTGAAAAGGAAAGGGCATTGAGGGGAACCAACGCAGTGGTGGGAATCGTCCGGAATGCCTACTGCAAGGTTATCAGTCAGGGGGAAGGATATACGTGAAAGCGGGAGACCCTGAGACTGGCGGGCGCTAAGGACGTCCTGAGCTGAACGGAGGGACACTAGAAGAGAACCAACGCGGTGGTTGTAGGCGTTCCGGAATGCCTACCGCAGGGTACCGGTCAAGGGGAGGATGCACATTAATGTGGGACAATTGGGGCTGCCAGTCGGCCGTGAATAGAGAGCGCACAGCGGACTACTTACTCAAAGTTACCGGAAGTAAGACAACGGGCAGCCTATGGGTCTGTCAGTGTGTCTGGAATCAATCGTAGAATGCCGGCAGAAGTCAGGCTGTGTTTACGTGAACGCAAAGGAGGACGCGTTAAGAGCGTCTGGCCGGTCACGTGATGGGGCGGGGTTGTAACGCTAGAGCGCGCACTGAGATAGTAGAAAGGATTAGTGAAGACAGACTGAGGCAGAAAGGAAAAATGATTACAACGTAGGTGGGAGCTCCATAAATTGACATGATTTTGAAGAGTTGTAATTAGGGAAATGAAATAACAGTATTTAACAGTCACTGTGGGCGAAGGACAAAAATATCATACATGTTAATTGTTAATAATTTACAGTACACGTCAATGTGGTCCATTCCTAAATCAAGAGAAATTAGTTCGGTTGGCGTTTGGGTACCCACATAAGGAGTGGTGACATGAGGAACACACAATTGTAATAGCCGATTACAAGAGCAGAATTGGCAAATTAAACAGAAACAAGACAGTTAGTGATGATAGTACTTAGAATCTCAATATTGTAATGGATCAAGCTAGCGCAGTTGATCATGTAAAACATTAGTACACCTAGCAAAACCATAGAGTGGAAGGGGGCTAGTCAACCACATTGTCTGAATTGGAAACCATCAGGGGTGGGGGGACAGAGGGAGTGTCCGCAATGTGTGTATTTTCTCAGGCTGCGGATGGGGGGAGTTCAGACAAAGGACAGAACGAGATGGGTTAGGACAAAGTTTAAGAGATGTGGTATTCCATTCATCCAAAGTGTTCAGGCCCCGTTCAATTGTGTTAAGACGGGCTATCCAACAGCATTCACATCGGTTCAGGAGTCTTTGGATAACACACCCTCTTCTGGGGATGGAAGGTTGGTCGATCACCATCCAGACAATGTCATTCTCATTGTGGTTGTGTTCCTGATAGTGTGTAACCAATGGTGCAGTAGTCACCCCGCACCGGATGCGGCTGCGGTGTTGTAGAACTTGGTCCTTGACCATCTGAGTAGTCTGTCCAATGTATAAGAGATTGCATGGACAGCGGATTGAGTAAATGACATTCTGTGATCTACAGTTGGTAAATGATTTTAGATCATATTTTTGTCCGTTATGTTCGATGCATTTCGTGTTCAATGTTAGTGGGCATACAGAACATCTATGGCATTTATTGTGTCCAATAAGTGGTGATAGATCCCATAGTCCTCTGACAGTTGTCTGTTTGGTAGTCGTTTCAGGCCATGTAATGGCCTGAAAGGTTTTTTCCCTTTCGGTATGAGTACAAAGGTAGTTCGTTGAATATATTGAGGGGAGTCAGTATATTCCAGTTGACTCTGATGACTTTTGAAAGTTTATTGCTAGAAGGCGAAAAAGTGGAGACGAAGGGAATGCGGGAATTAGTTCTTTTCTCCTTAGGTGTGAGTAAGTTTTCACGGTGATTGTACCAGGCGCGTTTTCTTGCTCTTGTTACCAGTTTTTTGGGGTAGCCGTGTGTGATGAGTTTTTCGGTTAGGACCTTCGCCTCCCTGAAGAAGTCCTTTCTCCATTTACAATTACGGCGAATCCGTAAGAATTGTCCGAATGGTAGGCCATCACGTAAACCAGGAGGATGGTAGCTGGAATAGTGCAATAGGGTGTTTCGCTCAGTCGGTTTTCTGAAAAGTGCACTTCCAATCTTGTTGTCTTCTACTTGGAGAGACAGATCTAGGAATGGTAAGTTATTTTCCTTGGGGTCGACGGTAAATCTCAGGTGTTGTGTTTGGGTATGTAGCCAGTCCACAAATTGGAGGAGGGTCGTCTTATTGCCTGACCAGAAGAGTAAAATATCGTCTATGTAGCGACGCCAGAAAGTTATATTATTTCTGAATGGATTAAGGTTAGTGAGAATGATGGTCTTTTCCAGATGGTGCACATAGAGAATGGCGAAATTCGGGGCGAAACATGCCCCCATCGATCCACCTTTAACCTGGAGATAGTATGTGTCTTTGTAGAGGAAGTAGTTGTTCCCTAAGGCGATTTCTAACAGGGACATCACAAAGTCAGTCAGGATTCTAGTTGGTTGTGGTCTTGTGTCCAGAATTTCCTTTATGACCGCCAGGCCCTCTTGGTATGGGATATTGGTGTACAGTGACTCGATGTCCATACCGACCATCAATTCTGTTCCAGGTATGAAGGGGGTATCCTCGATGAGATTGATGAGGTCCATACTGTCGCGGACATAGGTATCTGTCAAGGGCACAAACTCTTTGATGATGTTATCACTATATTTTCCGATAGGCTCAAGGATTGAGCCACAACCAGACACGATCGGTCTGCCTGGCGGATTCTGTTGGTCCTTATGGAGCTTAGGCAAGACATAAAGTACAGGTGTGCGTGGGTGGTTGTTGTTCAGATATAGAGCTTCCTTGTTCGTTATAATGTTGTTATCTTTAGCAGATTCAGTTATCTGTAGGATTTTAGCCCTGATCCCGGGTAAAGGATCGCCAGGTAAGATGTGGTAATGTTCATTGTTGCCCAGTTGGCGTAGGATTTCAATGTCATACTTAGTTTGGTCTTGAATGACGATTTCTCCGCCCTTGTCTGCGGGCTTGATGATTATCGCCTGATTGATCCTGAGGTTATTTAGGGCTTGTTTCTCTTGTATTGAGAGGTTGTAAGGGACATATTCATGTTGGTTTTGAATGATCTTCATCTCATGTAGAACCCTTCTTTCAAAGGTCAATATCTCTGTTGGCATTAGTATAGACGGTGGGTTGAAGGTAGAAGGGGGTTCGAAGGGGGAGTAGTTCCTTTGTTCTTGTGATGGTCTATCCGAGAAAAACTGTTTAAGTCTGATCCTCCTGAAGAATTTTAATAGATTTTCTTGAATTTCAAAAAAATTGCTTTTGTCCGTTGGGACAAAGGAAAGTCCTTTGCTTAAAAGACTATTCTCGTAGGAGGAGAGAGCATGTTGGGACAAGTTAAATATGGGGAGCGTTTTGCTTACACCCATGTTACCGTTGTCTGTTGTCAGTTTGGGCCCCATTGGTAGAATTTGCGTCTGGTTTGCCGTTCCCCGGAATATTGGTACTGGTAGTTCCCCCTCGGTGGTCCTCTGCCTCTGCCCCGGTTTGTGTCTAAAAAACCGGCTGGTAACAGTGGTTGAGGTCTTGATTGTTGGGCTCTTTGTTGCCTTGAGGTACTTGGGCCCTCTCTTAAACTTTGTCCTAACCCATCTCTTTCTGTCCTTTGTCTGAACTCCCCCCATCCGCAGCCTGAGAAAATACACACATTGCGGACACTCCCTCTGTCCCCCCACCCCTGATGGTTCCCAATTCAGACAATGTGGTTGACTAGCCCCCACCCACTCTATGGTTTTGCTAGGTGTACTAATGTTTTACATGATCAACTGCGCTAGCTTGATCCATTACAATATTGAGATTCTAAGTACTATCATCACTAACTGTCTTGTTTCTGTTTAATTTGCCAATTCTGCTCTTGTAATCGGCTATTACAATTGTGTGTTCCTCATGTCACCGCTCCTTATGTGGGTACCCAAACGCCAACCGAACTAATTCCTCTTGATTTAGGAATGGAGCACATTGATGTGTACTGTAAATTATTAACAATTAACATGTATGATATTTTTGTCCTTCGCCCACAGTGACTGTTAAATACTGTTATTTCATTTCCCTAATTACAACTCTTCCAAATCATGTCAATTTATGGAGCTCCCACATACGTTGTAATCATTTTTCCTTTCTGCCTCAGTCTGTCTTCACTAATCCCTTCTACTATCTCAGTGCGCGCTCTAGCGTTCCAACCCCGCCCCCATCACGTGACCGGCCAGACGCTCCTAACGCGTCCTCCTTTGCGTTCACGTAAACACAGCCTGACTTCTGCCGGCATTCTACGATTGATTTCAGACACACTGACAGACCCATAGGATGCCCGTTGTCCTACTTCCAGTAACTTTGAGTAAGTACTCTGCTGTGCGCTATCTATTCACGGCCGACTGGCAGCCCCAATTGTCCCACATTAATGTGCACCCTCCCCTTGACCGGTACCCTGCGGTAGGCATTCCGGAACGCCTACAACCACCGTGTTGGTTCTCTTCTAGTGTCCCTCCATTCAGCTCAGGACGTCCTTAGCGCCCGCCAGCCTCAGGGTCTCCCGCTTTCACGTATATCCTTCCCCCTGACTGATAACCTTGCAGTACGCATTCCGGACGATTCCCGCCACTGCGTTGGTTCCCCTCAATGCCCTTTCCTTTTCCCGCAAGATTCCCTCATTCTGGACTTTCTATACCGTTAAACGCCATCAGTGCCTGCCAGCTCCACGGCCCCCCCTTTCCAGCACGCGTACAGTCTTTCTTTCCCGATTCCTCTCCTTACCAGACACCTGCTATTGTCCCTTATCCCGACATACACAGGACAGTAATATGGAACTTATCGCCTAATCGGTGACTACCTCACTCCTAATCACCGTCGTCCCCCGATCCATTCACCACGAGACCGCAGGACAGATGACCGCATGATAGATGTATCCATCACACACTTGTTTACCTTTCGCCTGCCTGCCTGAGCGTCAATTCTTTTCCCACAGATATCCTTACAATTTGAAGCTCTTTAGTAGCTTTCTTCACGTCCCGAGCTTTGCGAGGACTGGACTACTGCCTGGGTTAATTACTCCTGGCTACCATGAGTGAGTCTAACTCGTTACCTCTTAAGCGCTTTTCTCACTTCCTTCTTCCTTTCAGGAGCCTAGACACGCGGTTTTCTAGCAGCGTTCTTTTTAATCCTTGACTCTATCAGGGCTCCACCTCTACCCCTCTTTCCCCCTCCCTTTTTTTAGGAAACTACCTGTCCCTCTTTGTCCACTGAGTATACCGAGCCCTCCATATTTATCCTACTTTTCCCAGCACTGCAACTGAACTAATGTAACCTGGTCCTGATGATGGCCTAAGACTTTTGCAGGCCGAAACGCCGTCGACTCCCACAGTGGAACTTTTGGCGCCCCTACCTACGGATACCCTACACATTTTAAAATTGATTCCTCTTGCCATTTGTTGTCGCGGTATCCTGAACATGTAATTCGTGGTTTTATCTCACTTGTTGTTGCGCCTATCATTCTCACTGTTCATACCACGTCATGTGTCACTTGCGCCGTCACCACACTTCACGAGCACTTGTGCACAGTATTTTGTTGGTTACATGCCATTGAATGTAACGCAGTGCTACTGACTCATGTGCTTGAACATATGAAGTTAATATGTCCAACATGTTTACTACATGAAATACATTTTGCATTTATTTGATTTGTTTTCCTGGTTTCTTTCCTTTTTGGATTAAATCCTGTCTAAGTAACTGTGTCATTACACATATATGTATACCTGCCCCTTGAAACGATACCCTTGAGACATTGTTGTTTGTTACAGATTATTGTCCTGGTCTCTTTAGGGTTTAAGGGCTACCTCCTGTAGTCTGTTACTGTCTACTTTGAGCAACTGCTTGTTGCGAGAGGTTGTCCCGCCGGGGACTCATCCGATTGCTTAATTCTCTCACCATCTGTGTAGTGCCCACATAGCATGGTAAAATAGTAAGTAAGTCCGTTTTTATATAGCGCAGCTACTCACCCTTACGGGTCTCAAGGCGCTGGGGGCCGTAGTGGAAATTAAGTGAGCTATTGCCCAGAGTCACTTGGTGCTGAGCTGAGCTGCCGCCGGTGCCAGGGATCGAACCGTGAACCCTGTGCTCCGAAGTCAGCTGCCCTGGCCGCTGCACCACACCTCTCCACCATGGTCTCCAGGGATACCCCTAACTACTCAGACGAGTACATCCAAAGAATCCTCAGTGGACCCTCCCTCCTTTCTGCAACCACTACCCGGACGACCACGGGAGAGAGCTCCTCTAAAATTCTGCTTGATAGACTAGAAAGGCTCAAGAAGAAACAGATCCGTACTGATCTGCATGCCCGCATGATCACGGAATATTTGAAATCAGACGTCATCCCTCTGGGACTACAAATCCGTAACGCCCCCGCCATCTTTACCCAAGACCCCAAATTCAGATCTGGATTCAGCCACCTGGCAACAACTTGCTCTCGACACTGGATGGTCTTGGGCATAGATACAGCCCTGGAACATAGCCGTAAAGAACTGGCAGAAATCGCTGAATTGGAAAAATTTATCCTGGAGGACAATACTATCCCGGATGCCAAAACCCTCCTGGACAAAATAAACCTAACAATTTCCAACTTTGATACATTTGAGCAGAACAAGAAAATAAATAAGATCCAAAAAGACATCCGTAACTACAGCACCGAACAGACTTACCCATACTTGAGGGACGATTTCTATGATACACCGTACCAACCGCCCAGACAAAGAAATTGGGGAAGGTTTCACAACCACCAACAAGTATCTTTCTCCGACTCCTCCAATACCTCGGCTGAAGATTCCAGCCCAGGTGAGGGCCCAAGTACCTCAAGGCAACAAAGAGCCCAACAATCAAGACCTCAACCACTGCTACCAGCCGGTTTTTTAGACACAAACCGGGGCAGAGGCAGAGGACCACCGAGGGGGAACTACCAGTACCAATATTCCGGGGAACGGCAAACCAGACGCAAATTCTACCAATGGGGCCTGAACTGACAACAGACAACGGTAACATGGGTGTAAGCAAAACGCTCCCCATATTTAACTTGTCCCAACATGATCTCTCCTCCTACGAGATTAGTCTTTTAAGCAAAGGACTTTCCTTTGTCCCAACGGACAAAAGCAATTTTTTTGAAATTCAAGACAATCTATTAAAATTCTTCAGGAGGATCAGACTTAAACAGTTTTTCTCGGATAGACCATCACAAGAACAAAGGAACTACTCCCCCTTCCAACCCCCTTCTACCTTCAACCCACCGTCTATACTAATGCCAACAGAGATATTGACCTTTGAAAGAAGGGTTCTACATGAGATGAAGATCATTCAAAACCAACATGAATATGTCCCTTACAACCTCTCAATACAAGAGAAACAAGCCCTAAATAACCTCAGGATCAATGAGGCGATAATCATCAAGCCCGCAGACAAGGGCGGAGGAATCGTCATTCAAGACCAAACTAAGTATGACATTGAAATCCTACGCCAACTGGGCAACAATGAACATTACTGCATCTTACCTGGCGATCCTTTACCCGGGATCAGGGCTAAAATCCTACAGATAACTGAATCTGCTAAAGATAACAACATTATAACGAACAAGGAAGCTCTATATCTGAACAACAACCACCCACGCACACCTGTACTTTATGTCTTGCCTAAGATCCACAAGGACCAACAGAATCCGCCAGGCAGACCGATCGTGTCTGGTTGCGGCTCAATCCTTGAGCCTATCAGAAAATATATTGATAACATCATCAAAGAGCTTGTGCCCTTGATAGATACCTTTGTCCGCGACAGTATGGACCTCATCAATCTCATTGAGGATACCCCCTTCATACCTGGAACAGAATTGATGGTCGGTATGGACATCGAGTCACTGTACACCAATATCCCGCACCAAGAGGGCCTGGCGGTCATAAAGGAAATTCTGGACTCAAGACCACAACCAACTAGAATCCCGACTGACTTTGTGATGTCCCTGTTAGAAATCGCCTTAGGGAACAACTACTTCCTCTACAAAGACACATAGTATCTCCAGGTTAAAGGTGTATCGATGGGCGCATGTTTCGCCCCGAATTTCGCCATTCTCTATATGCACCATCTGGAAAAGACCATCATTTTCACTAACCTTAATCCATTCAGAAATAATATAACTTTCTGGCGTCGCTACATAGACGATATTTTACTCTTCTGGTCAGGCAATAAGACGACCCTCCTCCAATTTGTGGACTGGCTACATACCCAAAAACAACACCTGAGATTTACCGTCGACCCCAAGGAAAATAACTTACCATTCCTAGATCTGTCTCTCCAAGTAGAAGACAACAAGATTGGAAGTGCACTTTTCAGAAAACCGACTGAGCGAAACACCCTATTGCACTATTCCAGCTACCATCCTCCTGGTTTACGTGATGGCCTACCATTCGGACAATTCTTACGGATTCGCCGTAATTGTAAATGGAGAAAGGACTTCTTCAGGGAGGCGAAGGTCCTAACCGAAAAACTCATCACACGCGGCTACCCCAAAAAACTGGTAACAAGAGCAAGCAAACGCGCCTGGTACAATCACCGTGAAAACTTACTCACACCTAAGGAGAAAAGAACTAATTCCCGCATTCCCTTTGTCTCCACTTTTTCGCCTTCTAGCAATAAACTTTCAAAAGTGATCAGAGCCAACTGGAATATACTGACTCCCCTCAATATATTCAACGAACCACCTTTGTTCTCATACCGAAAGGGAAAAAACCTTTCTGATCATCTGGTACATGCCATTACATGGCCTGAAACGACTACCAAACAGACAACTGTCAGAGTACTATGGGATCTTCCACCACTTATTGGACACAATAAATGCCATAGATGTTCTGTATGCCCACTAACATTGAACACGAAATGCTTCGAACATAATGGACAAAAATATGATCTAAAATCATTTACCAACTGTAGATCACAGAATGTCATTTACTCAATCCGCTGTCCATGCAATCTCTTATACATTGGACAGACTACTCAGATGGTCAAGGACCGAGTTCTACAACACCGCAGCCGCATCCGGTGCGGGGTGACTACTGCACCATTGGTTACACACTATCAGGAACACAACCACAATGAGAATGACATTGTCTGGATGGTGATCGACCAACCTTCCATCCCCAGAAGTGGGTGTGACATCCAAAGACTCCTGAACCGATGTGAATGCCGTTGGATAGCCCGTCTTAACACAAATGAACGGGGCCTGAACACTTTGGATGAATGGAATACCACACTCTCTTAAACTTTGTCCTAACTCATCTCGTTCTGTCCTTTGTCTGAACTCCCCCTATCCGCAGCCTGAGAAAATACACACATTGCGGACACTCCCTCTGTCCCCCCACCCCTGATGGTTCCCAATTCAGACAATGTGGTTGACTAGCCCCCTTCCACTCTATGCTTTTGCTAGGTGTACTAATGTTTTACATGATCAACTGCGCTAGCTTGATCCATTACAATATTGAGATTCTAAGTACTATCATCACTAACTGTCTTGTTTCTGTTTAATTTGCCAATTCTGCTCTTGTTATTGGCTATTACAATTGTGTGTTCCTCATGTCACCGCTCCTTATGTGGGTACCCAAACGCCAACCGAACTAATTCCTCTTGATTTAGGAATGGACCACATTGACGTGTACTGTAAATTATTAACAATTAACATGTATGATATTTTTGTCCTTCGCCCACAGTGACTGTTAAATACTGTTATTTCATTTCCCTAATTACAACTCTTCCAAATCATGTCAATTTATGGAGCTCCCACATACGTTGTAATCATTTTTCCTTTCTGCCTCAGTCTGTCTTCACTAATCCCTTCTACTATCTCAGTGCGCGCTCTAGCGTTCCAACCCCGCCCCCATCACGTTACCGGCCAGACGCTCCTAACGCGTCCTCCTTTGCGTTCACGTAAACACAGCCTGACTTCTGCCGGCATTCTACGATTGATTCCAGACACACTGACCGACCCATAGGCTGCCCGTTGTCCTACTTCCGGTAACTTTGAGTAAGTACTCCGCTGTGCGCTCTCTATTCACGGCCGACTGGCAGCCCCAATTGTCCCACATTAATGTGCACCCTCCCCTTGACCGGTACCCTGCGGTAGGCATTCCGGAATGCCTACAACCACCGCGTTGGTTCTCTTCTAGTGTCCCTCCGTTCAGCTCAGGACGTCCTTAGCGCCCGCCAGCCTCAGGGTCTCTTGCTTTCACGTATATCCTTCCCCCTGCCTGATAACCTTGCAGTAGGCATTCCGGACGATTCCCGCCACTGCGTTGGTTCCCCTATATGCCCTTTCCTTTTCCCGCGAGATTCCCTCATTCTGGACTTTCCATACCGTTAAACGCCATCAGTGCCTGCCAGCTCCGCGGCCCCCCCTTTCCAGCACGCGTACGGTCTTTCTTTCCTTATTCCCCTCCTTACCAGACACCTGCTATTGTCCCTTATCCCGACATACACAGGACAGTAATATGGAACTTATCGCCTAATCGGTGATTACCTCACTCCTAATCACCGTCGTCCCCCGATCCATTCACCACGAGACCGCAGGACAGATGACCGCATGATAGATGTATCCATCACACACTTGTTTACCTTTCGCCTGCCTGCCTGCGCGTCAATTCTTTTCCCGCAGATATCCTTACAATTTGAAGCTCTTTATTAGCTTTCTTCACGTCCCGAGCTTTGCGAGGACTGGACTACTGCCTGGATTAATTACTCCTGGCTACCATGAGTGAGTCTAACTCGTTACCTCTTAAGCGCTTTTCTCACTTCCTTCTTCCTTTCAGGAGCCTAGACATGCGGTTTTCTAGCAGCGGTCTTTTTAATCCTTGACTCTATCAGGGCTCCACCTCTACCCCTCTACCCCCCCCCCTTTTTTAGGAAACTACCTGTCCCTCTTTGTCCACTGAGTATACCGAGCCCTCCATATTTATCCTTCTTTCCCCAGCACTGCAACTGAACTAATGTAACCTGGTCCTGATGATGGCCTAAGACTTTTGCAGGCCGAAACGCCTTCGACTCCCACAGTGGAACTTTTGGCGCCCCTACCTACGGATACCCTACACATTTTAAAATTGATTCCTCTTGTCATTTGTTGTCGCGGTATCCTGAACATGTAATTCGTGGTTTTATCTCACTTGTTGTTGCGCCCATCTTTCTCACTGTTCATACCACGTCATGTGTCACTTGCGCCGTCACCACACTTCACGAGCACTTGTGCACAGTATTTTGTTGGTTACATGCCATTGAATGTAATGCAGTGCTACTGACTCATGTGCTTGAACATATGAAGTTAATATGTCCAACATGTTTACTACACAAAATACATTTTGCATTTATTTGATTTGTTTTCCTGGTTTCTTTCCTTTTTGGATTAAATCCTGTCTAAGTAACTGTGTCATTACACATATATGTATACCTGCCCCTTGAAACGATACCCTTGAGACATTGTTGTTTGTTACAGATTATTGCCCTGGTCTCTTTAGGGTTTAAGGGCTACCTCCTGTAGTCTGTTACTGAATCAAAACTTAGCACTTAATAAATGTAATAATGTAACCCAATATTATCCTAAGGGAGAGGTTGGTCTTACAGTATTGAAAAACTAATTTGTGGGTTTTTCACTACCAGAACATGTGAAACTTAAAAGTACATGTCTAAACTTTTAATTACAATGCACCCTGCCCTATGGGCTGTTTATGGCCTACCTCAGAGGTAACTTCAGATCAAATGGGAAGTTTAAAGTGATATAAATATATATACACATATATAGTCACAAAAAAACAAAGGTGACAGGAACGTTATAGTTGGGTTCAGATTTTGCACACACAAAATCATAGAAAGTCTGGTGTTCTAGTTAGAGTTATTTCAAGTAACTATAACTCTTGCCCTAAGGGAACTATAGCTCACACCCTCACCATGCACAGTTTTCGCATCAATAATTTTACTGCACATGTTACAGTGATATTATCAATGATGCCATAGAAGATGTCATGACTGATGTAATATCTGGGGTAATTAGCAGTGCATGGCAAGGGTGTGAGTTATAGTTACCTTAGGGCACGAGTTACTTGAAATAACTCTAACTATAACTGCTGAATTTCTATGGTTTTGTGTGTGTAAAATCTGAACCTAACTATAGTCTCCCTGCAACCTTTGTTTTTGTGTGAATTTTGCGTTTTTTTTAAATTTTGTTTTGTAACTACAACATTCCTGTAACCTTTGTTTTTTTCAGTAAATGTTTTAAAAAAAATAATATATATGATATGTATATATATATATAAACATATCATATCATATCATATATCACATATATATATATATATATATATATTCACTTAAAAAACCATAGGTTTCAGGCACGTTATAGTTAGAAATTAGCATTTAAAAAACCTTTGAAATTCACAGAAAAAACCATAGGTTTTAGGGACAGTTATAGTTAGTTGGACATTTCACTCGTACAAAACCCGTGAAATTCCCCCGTTATAGTTAGTTCAGCTAACTATAACTCACGCCCCCGCAATGCACTGCTGATGACGTCACATATTACATCACTCATGACATGGTCAGTGACATCACTGATGACATCACTGATGACATCTCAAATGACATCACTGATGACATCATCCAGTGACTGTGTGTTTCTATACAGTTTAAATATGTTTAATATATATGCCACGGTGTATTGAAGAATGAGTGGGTGTATAAGTGTCTGGATGGATGATTTAGTAGGTGCGTGACTGACTCTATAAGTGAGTGATTAAACGTATCTTACTGAATGCATGGGTTAGTGACTAAACTGTGTGAATGTCTGTATCCGTCTGTCTGTTGCTGTGTAAGTGGCTGCATGGGTTTGTGAATAGCTACATGAGTGTCTATATGAGTTATTGATTGGTTGTCTGAGTATCTGTATGGGTGCCTGAGTGTTTGTGTGGGTGGGGTGTGTGTGACTCTGTGCATAGATGTGTGAGTGGGTGATTCACTGGGTGCATGGTTTCAAGAGTGCATCTGTGATGGACTGTATGGGTGGGTAAGTGTGTGAATGGGTGTGTTAGTGAGTGAATGTATATCTCAGTGGTACATGTGTGAGTAACTACATATGTCAAAGGCAGTATATATGTGTGTTGGAGTATATAAATGGCTATAAGTGAGAGTGTGTGATTGTGAGAGTGGCTGTATGGATGAGTGTGTGCTTGTATCAGTGATTGTATAAGAGCGTAAGAATGTGCTAGTATTTGTATGAGTAAGTGAGCTGGTGTGTGTATAACTGTATAGGTGAGTAAATGGCAGTGTGATTAATTATTTGCATGACTGACTAGGTGTGTGAGTACCTCTATGGATGAGTGGCGGTGTGTGAGTGTCTATGTAGGTGTATGAGTGCATATGATAGTCCTGTACTGAGTGACCGTAAGTATGAGTGACTGTACAGGTGAGTGAGTGGATGTGTGTGTAGACCTAAGAATCAATGAGTATGTATGTAGTTATTGGTGTTGGAGTGTCTATGGTTTTGAGAATGGCAGTCTGTAATTTACAGTGGGTGTATCAAAAGTTATATTAGGGTGTGAGAAGATGCATTAAATTATCACATGGATGATGTCATCAGTGATGTCATCAGTGATGTCATTTGAGATGTCATCAGTGATGTCATCAGTGATGTCACTGACCATGTCATGAGTGATGTAATATGTGACGTCATCAGCAGTGCATTGCGGGGGCGCGAGTTATAGTTAGCTGAACAAACTATAACGGGGGAATTTCACGGGTTTTGTACGAGTGAAATGTCCAACTAACTATAACTGTCCCTAAAACCTATGGTTTTTTCTGTGAATTTCAAAGGTTTTTTAAATGCTAATTTCTAACTATAACGTGTCTGAAACCTATGGTTTTTTCAGTGAATTTCAAAGGTTTTTAAATGCTAATTTCTAACTATAACGTGCCTGAAACCTATGGTTTTTAAGTGAATTTCAAAGGTTTTTAAATGCTAGTTTCTAACTATGCCTACAGAGGTAGGACATGTGAAGAAAGAAGAAAAAACGCACAGAAAGAAGCAAAAGAAATGCAGAAAGAAGCAACAGAAGTCCACAAAGACGAAGAAAAGTGCAGGAAGAAGCAAAAGATGTGCAGAAAGAACCAACAGAGGAGCAGAAAGAGGCCTTGTTCCAAAATCATCCTGTGCCCACAACTTTTTCCGACGTGTACTGGTGGTAACTGACTCTGACTAACCAGAGCCAGTGCTATGCTAAAACACACTTAGAATACAGTGAAAACACCTACATACACTAGGGAACACTATGCGTTGGGGTACCCCTGTGATTAGCATGACCTCCTCTGTAAGTCCCTAGTACATAATAGGGCAGGGGGATTAAAACTACCTCTTAAAACGCGCTACAGGGCGCGTTGCACAGTGGTGAAGGGAGGGGGGCCTGAGGTGACATGTGTGCAAACGCGCCCCGAGGCACGTTTTAAGTTGCGGGATTAAGTCCCCTTGAATCCTTAGTGTCCCTGGGGCCCAACTAGCCCCCCAGGTACCTACAGTTAGGACCACAGACCTGAGTTGCAGAGAGGCGTTCCGAGGCCACGCACCTTTTTTCACCTCTCTGCAACGCAACTCTGTTGTGCTTACTGAAGGTACCTGGTGGGCTAGTTGGATTCCAGGGACCCTCAGGATTGAAGGGGACTTAATCCCCCAACTTAAAACACGCCACGGGCCTGTTTGCACACATGTCACCTCAAGCCCCGCCCCCTCCCTTCACCACTGTGCAAACGCGCCCCGTGGCGCGTTTTAAGTTGGGGGATTAAGTCCCCTTGAATCATGAGGGTCCCTGGGGTCCAACTAGCCCATCCTGTACCTCCAGTATGCGCCAGGGAGCTGAGTTGCAGAGAGGTGTTCAGAGGCCACGCCCCTTTTTACACCTCTCTCCAACGCAGCTCTGTGGCGCTTTCTGGACGTACCTGGTGGGCTAGTTGTCCCACAGGGACCCTCAGGATTGAAGGGGATTTAATTCCCCATCTTAAAACGCGCCACGGGGCCTGTTTGCACACATGTCACCTGTAGCCCCACCCCCTCCCTTCACCACTGTGCAAACGCGCCCCGTGGTGCGTTTTAAGTTGGGGGATTACGTCCCCTTGAATCCTGAGGGTCCCTGGAGTCCAACTAGCCCACCATGTACCTCCAAAAAGCGCCCCAGAGCTGCATTGCAGAGAGGTGTAAAAAGGGGCGTGGCCTCTGTACACCTCTCTGCAACGCAGCCCCCTGGCGCATACTGGAGGTTCCTGGTGGGATAGTTGGCCCCCAGGGACCCCCAGTATTCAAGGGGAATTACTTCCCCTTCTTAAAACGCGCCAGGGGGCACGTTTGCAGACTGCTGCAGGGAGGGGGCGGGGCCTCCGGCACGATGCCGGTCTTTTTTTTTTTTTTCTTTAATTTTTTTTGTATGGGAGGGGGGCTGCGTGGCCCCCCTTCCCTCGGCCACTTTTGGCCCCGGGGACCCCATCCCCCGGGGCATGAGGATTTTTTTTTTTTTTTTTAAAAACGGGAAGGGGACCGCGTGGCCCCCCTTCCCTGGGCCTCTATTGGCCCCGGGGACCCCATCCCCCGGGGCATACCCTCTTTTTTTTAATATAAAAATATTTGGAGGGGGGCTGCGTGGCCCCCCTCCTCAGGCCATTTAAGGCCCCGGGGACCCCATCCCCCGGGGCTGGCCTTTACCTTTTTGTTTTTATTTTATTTTTGGGGAGGGGGGCTGCGTGGCCCCCCTCCCGGGCCACTAATGGCCCCAGGGACCCCATCCGCCGGGGCCTGGCCACTCGGGGACCGTGGGGGGGTCCCCAATCCCCGCACGGTCCCGCCAGCTCCCCGCATCCTGCGGGAGCCGGCATTGCTTTTCCATAAGGGGAGCTGCTGACATGCAGCTCCCCTTATGGAAAAGCAATCTGCTTGCTTCATTGAAGCGAGAGCAGGTTTCCTGCTCTCGCTTCAATGAAGCAGCAAGTTTGCAATGACAGGACGGGAGCCGTGCGGCTCCCGTCCTGCCATTGCAAACAGCAGTGTCCCGGGGTAGGCACCCGGGACACTGCAGGAGCCGGCCCTGGGGGTGGCAGTCCCCAGGGCCACCACAGGCTCCAGGAGGGGGCCACGCGGCCCCCTCCCAACATCAACTGAGCCCCGGGGAGGTGGTGCTCCCGGGGCGGTCCGAAACGGACCCCCACATTTCTTTCTTTAGTGCCCCAGGGAGGTGGCGGTCCCCGGGGCATGTGGGGGGGCTGGAGCCCCCCCACACAGGTTATTTAATTTTTAAAAATAGCCCTGGGGGGTGGCGGTCCCCGGGGCTGTGGGAGGGCCATGTGCCCCCCGCCACCATTATTTATTTGAAGCCCCGGGGGGGTGGCGGTCCCCGGGGCTTGGGGGGCCTTAGAGGCCCCCCCATAAAATATAAACCCACCCCCCGCATGCCCCCGGGACTTGGCCCACCCGGGGGCAAAATAGCCTCGAAGCGCGGGAGACCGCGCTTCGATTTTTTTTTTTATCACGGCGGGATCCGCGCACCCTAAGCGCATCCTGCCGATTTAAAAAAAAATAATGTTTTTTCTGCCCAGGGGGTCCTTGTGGGACCCCCTGAGCAGACCTAGGGGGTCAGGGTGTTTCTACACTGCCCCCTTTTTGCGTTTTGCGACTTGTTTCTGTGCCTCGGTTCTACCGAGGCACAAAATGGCTGCCAACACTTCCTGATTTGGAGTGTTGACAGCCACTTGACAGCCAATTAGCATGCAGCTCGTGATCGGGAGGGTACGCGGACCCTACGCGGCCATAGATATATATGTGATTTTACTTTTGATTTTCTCAGGAACTACTGAACGGATTTACACCATTTAAGCAAAAAGCATGACTCTGAACCAAGGGCTACCTTTTTGGCAAATTTGGTGTAATTCCATTCAGCAGTTCGGGCTGTAGCTGCGACTAAAGGTTCCTATGGAAAATTGCATGGGGAAAACACGTTTTGGGACCCCCCTTTTTTCTCGGCCCCCACTTGACGAATCACCCCGAGACTTTAAGGATAGGAGCGGACCGGAGCGCCCCACAAGTTTTGAAAATTTCGCGAAGATTCGTCAACCGGCGCCAAAGTTATTTTAAATAGAATGTTGCGGATTTCCTATGGAAAATAGGTCCTAACTATAACTATCTACTGGCGACCGCCAGTAGATAATATATATTATATATATATCATACATATTTTAATGAAGGGGATTAGGGAATTCCCCGTCAAAGTAAAACAATATATAGGTGTGTAGCTGAATAAACTGTTTAAAATCAGGCATGTTAGCCCAAACTTAGCTAAATGCAACTAGAGTTTTGTGAGTGGAACCCTACTCCAGCTTTCATTCCAGACCAGCCCAGAAACAAGAGAGTTCAATTGCTTCAAGGAAGATTAGTTGAGGACCACCATGATATTTAGAAAGTAATAGAGCATTCACTGCAGCATAACTATTTTAATCAAGATCGCCTGACCCGTTATGGAGAGAGGAAGTCTTTTTCAAAAGGCCACCAACCTACACGTGCAGCCACTGATATGAGCATACTCCTTGAAAGATAGCTCAGCAGAGTGGTACACCAGCACTCCCAAGTTCTACAACATAGACATTGCCACTCCTCTGCAATGTCAGTCAAAATCAGTCAGTGAGGAAACAGACATGACTTGCTCCAGGTGACACAAAGCACAGAAGGCCATAGACTTTAACTATCCCCATGACTGTGGCGAGGTGAACAACGGGGTCTCCTATGTAGATAAGTGTACAATTTGCACAGAAGGAGATTATCTATTGGTCAGCCACCAATCCTCTGTCAAACTCAAACTCCTCAACCCAAGCCATACAAGCCAGTTGCTCCATGGTGAATGCAAAGAGCAGAGAGCAGAGATGATTGGGCAACCTTGACAGGTGCTCCAAACGACTCATCCCTGGGATGCATTCATTCATCATGTATGGAGCAGCACCACTAGGACCATGTACATAAATGTAATCCAGCCTGTTAGTTCCAGGTCCGAACGTAATGACATGTAGCACTGTATAAGGGTTTTCCCAGTCCAGCTTATCAAAATATTTCTCAGTATTGAGAGAGGCTGCAGAAGATAATGGGTCTTCAGCAGTCATCAACATCAGTAGCTAAAATGGGAATCTGAGGTTAGGGAAGTAGTTTGCGACCAGATAGGATATAATGTTGGTCTTTGTGAATTAAGAATCTGTGCCCTATTAGCCCTCCATTGCCTATAGAATTCCTGAGATTATCATAGCCCAAATTTAGCATGGCCTAGAGGTGATATGCTAAACTTTTCAGGGTTTCAGGATTAGGAATCACCATTACAATAGCTTCTCATGTGGTAGGAGGGAGTTTCCTGTTGGTCCAAGGAGAGTTGTACAAGTTGAGGATTTGCAAGATAAGTATTGATCTTTAGGATTCATAAAAGTCTATGGCATTCCATCCCAGCTGAGCGTCTTACACCTGCCCAGCATTTGGATAGCCTGCTAGAATTCAGTCATAGTAATTTGAGCTGTCAATTGCTCTCTCTGCTCACATGGCAGTCTAAGGAGGCAAGCATCCACCAGAAAGCCATTCAGTTGATTCATATGTTGGGTATGAGGCTAAATGTGGAGCAGAGGCTAGTACTCCACAAAAATAGCATTGCCCTGGGCAGGGTACATGATGGGGTTCTGCCATTGCCCTTAAAGGAGGCAACTTGGTTCTAGAGATGTCAGAGTGCAGACACTACACAAGTAACTTTCCTGCTTTGTCACCCTCCAATGTTTTGGCCATATTATAGCAGAAGTCAAAGAATTTTCCTTTTTTCCGCAAGTCCTGACTTGTACTGGTCACAGGTTGCCTAGTACATGTAACATGTAGTTCCACACAAAGATCTTCACTTTATGGTGCGTTGAGTATTTGTGCAGCAGCAAGTCATGTAAGGCACCATTAACTTTATAGGTTCTCCTGAAATGTGAGGAGACTGTATCCCTCACCTAGGTTCAAATTCATCCAGGATTCCATTGCAATGAGGAATTTCAAGCAATGAAAAGCATGCACACCACTCTACCAACCATCATGGCAGGCAGTTTAACAAAAAGTCTTCATTGAAGAAACAATGCTATTATCGCTTCTGGGGCTTTGCTTCATAAAGCTGCACTTATGCTGACTCTAACTTTGCTCCCTGTATGTGTTTGTCGCTGCGGAGCAACAGGCATTGAATAAGGGTCTATTGCAAACTGTCTGATTGTCGACCATGATGGTGATATAATAGCTTTAACCATCCATCCAACTATCAAACAACAAGTGATCCTTTCTCTTCTCTAAATTCAACTGTGCTATTGCTACGACACAATTCAGTTGCTAACACAAGTCATGAAGTCTGGTGTTTGTTAAATTCAGGTGGCTTGAAATTTGTGAGGAGTCACTCACATTACATTAGTACTTGGTAGGCCCCCTTCTGTACAAAAGAGGCAACAGATCAAGTGCCAAACATTTAGCTAGTTTGGCATTAAGCACGTATTTTATATGTTTGTATATTGGTTCTGCCGCCTTCTGCTATATTACTCTGTCATTAAGGACGCATCTTTTCTCTTTTACATTTTGGTGGATAGTGTTGAAAGGGCCCATCACTCTGCAGCCCTGTGGCTGTTGTTATGTTGATTAATATTAATCTCACTGAAATTCACAAAGTTACTTCAAAATGGCTCTCTGGACTGATGCGTCCAACATATTCCCTTCTCGCTGATGTATTGCTAACAAAAGCAACAAGTGACCTATCTGTGTTAGTTGTGTATCTTAGGTGAATTGTTTACATTTCGATTTCAATTGTGTGCCACAGTCTTGAGTTGTGTGGTAAGGGTATTTTGAATACTTGGAGTTTAATGCCCCATATGAGGCGATGGACACCCTAAATAAAGTACTTCTATTACTGGTTGACTGGGGTATGAGCTCTGGTCAAGCAGCAACCACAATACTTGTCAGGATAAGGCACAAGCAAACCCTAATTTAGCCTGTGCTTAACCTTCAGGTAGCTTGGCACAGAGCAGTCCGGCGTAACTCAGATGCAATGTGTAAAGAACTTGTGCACCACTTCAAACAGTAAGACGGTGACAACCCTACAACAAAATTATCCCACACAAAGTTAGAAACATATAGCTTAATTTAATGAATAAAACAAGACCAAAACAACAAAAATCCAATTAGTAGAACCGGAGAATATTGATTTTTAAAGTTTTAGGTAAAACTAGCACCAAAAAGCACAAATTGCCAACTGTGGATATCTGGTCGCCCTGAACTGGGACAAAGTCACAAGTTCAGGCACACTGCAAAAGAGCGTGGGCCGGCTAATGGGACCCTATTAGGCCCGCTGAACAAAGTACCTTACAAATCATGGTTTGCGGAGTGTTGCGAGGATCTGCGTCGAAGATGTATCACACAGCTGAATCAGCTCGTTGGTTCCGAGTTGTGGCGAGGCTGCGATGCAAGGGCCTGCATTGCTATCAAGTATGCCGTCGGCGGGGCTTGTGAAGCAAAGTCTGACGTTGAGGATGCGGCGTCCAGTTGGGGTGAAGAGTTGCTTCCAAAGAGCTGTGAGGCTGCGATGCAGGGTCCATCGTCGTCATTGATGCTGCCACCAACAAGAGATGCAAGGGCCTGCACAGAGGATGCATCACACAGTGACGGTTCTGAACACATCACGAGTTGCTGCAGTGATGCAGGTCTTTGCGATGGGTACAAACCCAGCAGCAGCAGCAGCGAAGCCTCAGTTCTGCTCGGGGTTGTGCCGTGCAGTAGAGGTGATGCATCACTTCTGCTGGGTCCACAGAGGCTGGTAGAGAACCTTAAGCCCACTTACAAGGTTCTAGGACTGGGGTGGCACCACTTAGCAGAGTAGGCTCACAGATGACAGAGTCCAGGTGCAGATGAAAGGTTGTTGGAAGCCTGTTATGTCTCCGAGGTTTCAGATCAGGAGGCCAGCCAACTAGCCCTTAAGTCACTCTGGGTTCTGGGTTCAAGAGATGCAGGTCCAGTCCTTCTCACCCAGTCAAGAGGGCAGCAGGCTGCAGGTAAGCACAGCAAAGCATGAGTCCAGCAGTGTGCAGTCCTGCAGAGTGACAGTCACTCAGCAGCACAGCAGTCTTTCTCCCTGGCAGAGTATCCACAAGTCCAGGAGTGCACTGAAGTGGTGGTGTCTGAGTTCTCTTATTTATACCCAGTGGTGCATTTGAAGTAGGGGAGCAGCTTCTAGAGGTTACCCCCTTGAAATCCCCAGGCAACCTGCGTCCCCTATCCTGACTCCAGACTAACTACAGGGGGTATGCAGCCCTTTGTGTGAAGGCAGGACACAGCCTATTTAAGTGTAAGTTGGGCTGTTATGTTATGTTATGTTAAATTGTATTTGTAGAGCGCCAATCACCAGAAGGTCTCTAAGCGCTGTAACATAAATCAGAAGGTCCAGAATCCTTTCGCGCAGCTATACTCAACACACAGCGGAGTAAACTTATCCAAACGCCTCTGTGAACAGAAGGGTCTTAAGTCTCCTCCAGAACGGTAGTAACCTGGCTTCCTTACGCATACCATCCGGTAGCTTGTTCCAGATCTGGGGGATAGTAACTGAAAATGCCCGGCACCCTAGAGTTGTTCTATTGAAACGTGGGCAGACTAACAAGCTAGACTCTGACGACCGGAGACAGCGTCCAGGCGCGTAAGGCCTCAGGCGGTTTTGATGTATTTGGGTGCCTCTCCATACTGAGACTTGTGTGCAATGCACAACCCCTTAAATCTAACCCTTTGCTTAATGGGGAGCCAGTGTAACTGTTGTAGCAAAGGGGTGGCATGGGCTCTTCTTGGCAATTTATAAATCAACCTTGCCGCATCGTTCATGACCACTTGGAGCTTCCCCAGGAGTTTTTCGGGAAGCCCAGTGTAGACTGCATTGCCATAGTCTAAGCGTGACAAGATTAATGCCGTCGCGACCGTCTGCATGGTGGAGAAAGACAGCAGGGTCACCAGTTTCCGAAGTTGCTGCATCAGGCCAATACAGCTCCCCACAACAGCAGATACCTGGCTATTTAGGGTCAGTCCAGTGTCCAACTTAATACCCAGGCTCTTCACTGCAGGCACCGGTGTCGGGGTGGTGCCCGGGTCTTGTGGCCAAAAAAGACTGGACCAGGGCGAGACCCCTGAGGTAAGGGCAAGCACTTCTGTTTTATCTGGATTTGCCTTCAATGAATTAGAGGTCATCCAATTCATAGTGAACCGAAGAATATTCTGGACATTACGCTGTGAATCGGGGGAGTTGTCAATTCGCACAATTAACTGGGTGTCATCAGCGTAGTGCCCAGCTCCTCCCTCCAATCCAACCAGTGATTGCCCATCCAGGCAGACCTAGGTTCCCTTTTGTGTGTGGCTGTCTAGGAGGAATACACAAGGTTCAGCTTTTAGCTACACCCAGTCATGTCACCAGAGACAGGCTGCAGGCTCCAAATGGATAAGGAAAAAATGCCAACTTTCTAAAAGTGGCATTTTCAGAATTACAATTTAAATTTGACTCCACCATAAGTTAGGATTTTAAATTGTGATTACAGAGACACCAAACATAAATGCTTATCTCTTCCCAATTTGAAATTACACTTATGAAATGTAATAAGGTGGGGGCGTGGCCTGGAGCCGATGTGAGCAAACGTGGGATACGGAGCTCCGTCCGCCGCATCCCATGTAGTAGCATATCCTGAGCCCCGGGCGCATATATGGACACAGATGAGTGGATCAGAAGACCCCTGGAGCACGGGGGATAAGCGGTGAACTTTGTTTCCCTGTCAAATGGCCTCACACTCCGGACTTAGGGCTACGAGGTGCAGCTGAGGCGACGACAAAATGGCGCCCGCCCTGTAGCGAGAGGCGCACAGGCACAGCAGACCGCTATGGGAGTAAGGAGACTTGATGAGGTGCAGAGGATAGTTCACCGGGAGAGCCCTGAATGACGGCAAAGGGAGGAGAGCCCGCAATTAGGGATCACTGTGGTGTTCGGCGAGCAGAGAACGTGTGTCGCCGAGCAGGAGGCAGGCGGCCCAGTTGATCGCCGAGGTGGGGGCGACCGCCTGACTTAGACCCTGGAGGCAACTGAAGCGAGTGACAGCCATCCGCTGACCCTGAGCCGGCAGACACTTGGAGAAACGAACTGAGAGCCCTGTGTGCCCCGGGACGAGAACGGGAGCTCCGAGAGCAGGTGACAAGTGTGGCTGACCTGAGAGGTGCGTTGCCCTGGCGCAGAGGAGACAGCTAGCACACCGAGGAATATAAAGTCAGCGGCGCACGAGGTGTAGAAGAAGCCCATAGCAAGGCGAGCCCTCACAAACGACTAAGGCCGCGCAGCCCCGACGCAGACATTAATCGTGGAGCTCCCTCAGGCCCAGCAGACCTGGGCGCATGCAGCGGAACTCCCCATAGGCGGTCAATGTGCAGTTTACTGCGGATATCAGAAGACCCCTGACACGAGCGGGGATAAGAGGTGAGCTTTGTTTATCTGCCTAAGGGCCCGGCACTCCAGATTTGGGGCTGCGCGGGCGGGACGACGACAAAATGGAGCCCGCACTGTAGCGAGGTGCGCACAGACGCAACAGGCCACAGAGGGAGGACAGAGACTGAATGGGAGTAGAAGCCAGATCTCCGAGAGAGCCCGGGATGACAACAGCGCGAGGAGAGCCTGTAATTGAGGGCCGCTGTGACGAATGGGGATATGACTGCCTCCCAGAGAGGTCCCGACACGAGATCGCAAAGGGGCGACCAGCGAGAGGGTGCCACTGAGCAGGAGACAGGCGTACCAGTAGCTAGCCCAAGAGGGGGTGACAGCCTACATTAGACCCTGGTGCCCATTGAAGCGAGTGATAAGCATTCACTGGCCCTGCGATGCAGAGGCCGATAATCATGCAGAGCAACAAACTGAGAGTCCTGGGTGCCCCGAGCTGAGGACGGAAGCGGCGGGGATAGGAGATCAGGGAGGCTGACCCGGGAGGTGCGTGGGTCTGCTGTAAGAGAGGTAATTAGTGCTCCGAGACGCACAAAGGTAGCGACGCACAAGACATAGAAGAACCTGTAGCAGGGGGCGCAATCGCAAAAGTCAAAAGCCACGACACCTTGATGCAGAGTCTTTGTGGACATTGATTGCGGAGCTCCCACAAACCCAGTAACTCGCAAGAACCACCCAAGTAGTGGCAGATCCGGGCGCATGCAGCGGAACTCCCCATGAGCGTTTGCTGCAAAGCTCAACGCTGACAAGAACGTAAAGGTTGGTCCCCTGAACGGTTGCTGAAGCGGCATTAGTGGGATCGGCACTGTGATCTAGGGCGCCCTGATACTTTACACAGTGCTGGCCTGTGCCGTCACTAAGGCACATTAAACACAATAAACAACCACAGAGCAGCGGAACTGCCTTCTTTCTTGAGAGGATTAACTGGTGTCGGAAGCGGAAGGTCCGACACTGGCCAGGAAGATGGGGAGAGTCCAGAAAAAAAGGGGATATGCTGTCCTCAACACAGAGGCCCCTGGTAATCAATCTGATGATGACGAAGAAGTGCTGGAAGCGGGTAAGGACTCCGCTCCCTTGAGGCCTACGCTGGCTGATATCATGCAGGCGATCACGGCCTCCAGGGAAGTGCTGGAGGCGAAAATTGATGCGATAGGCACAGACTTAAGCCTCTTAAAAGATGATCACCGGAAACTTAATGAACGGGTCGCAACAAATGAGAAAGTTCTGGATGAACTGCCGGAGACGGTGACCACGCTGCAGAGAACACTCACGGAATTGGAAACTAAAGTCAAGGTGCTTGAAGTGCGGCCGGAAGATAGCGAGGGAAGATCCCGCAGAAATAACATATGAGTCATCGGAGTGTCGGAGAAGACGGAGGGCACGAATATGGTGAGCTTCTTAGAGGATTAGCTCAGAACGAAAGTGGCCCCTGAGGAACTGTCACCCTTCTACGTGCTGGAAAGGGCCCATAGGGTTCCGGCAAGACCGCCTAGGCCTGGGGCCCCTCCCAGACCGATAGTGGCACGCCTTCTGCATTTCAGGGACAGAGACTATATACCACAACAAGCCCGCCAAAAACACGATTTGCAGACTGATAATAGTACAATACTGATCTTTCTTGACTTTACCAGGGAAGTCCAACGAAACAGAGCATCCTTCTTAGCTGTCAAAAAGAAGCTTCGCCAACTCCAACTGCCATATGCAATGCTATTCCCAGCGCGACTTCGAGTGGCCGATCAAGGGGGGACCCGTTTTTTCACCACACCTCAGGAGGCGTGGGAATGGCTGGACACTCGACGACCACAGGAACATCGCCACTTGTCGCCGACTCCACCTCAACAGAGTCCCCACAGCAGCAAAACTGGGTCCAGAGCCCCGTCTCTTAGGGAGCTCAGTCGAGAACGCCGAAAACTACTACAGGCAGTTGCGAAACATAGCCAGACAGCAGCCAGCCCCATTTCGAGCAAGAGTGGAACGGGCGCGGAAAGGTCGGAGGGTTCAACTGTGCTCCGCGAGAATGATACTTCGGAAACGGAGCTACCGGAAATCACACCCCAGACGGCAGACGATATTGTCTGATGACTTCACTCTGGACTATAGGCCCGCAAACTACTGAGGCAGGATGAAGCCTTGACCTGGAAAGGCGGTCATTAGAAAATGCTGATGGTACCCTTGTACTGAACGGACTCAGACGACTGAACCGGGACTATGTATCTGATTCAGGTATTTTGGGGCGGCGGGATGGGGACCCGGGCCCAACAGCAGAAGCTGCATACCCCTGTAATCACTAGCAGACTTTTGTGAGTTCAGATACAGTTTGGATGGGAACTAGTTCTCCAGTACCTGTCCTGGGGAGGGGGAGTTGGGGGTTACTCGGGGGCAGGCGTGTCACTTTAGGGGTATTTAACGAGGGCGTAGTCCACACAATGCAATGGGATCCTCACTAGATTTAAAATGTATTTCTTGGAATGTACAGGGGATTCACTCAATGTTGCGGCGTCATAAAATACATGCATATTTGGTCAGAAGGGGGGTTCAAATTGCACTACTCCAGGAGACCCACATAATGGCAAAAGAGGAGGCGGCACTGCAGCGTCGATGGAGAGGCCAAGTGTTCTACACCAACTATTCGGCATTTGCCAGAGGGGTGCTGATCTGGGTGAGAGCGGGTGTGCCCTTTCAGTGCACGAAACAAATTACAGACCCGGAAGGAAAATACATTGTAGTAGCTGGGAGGCTAGATGGCAGGGATATAGTGTTGGGGAGTCTATATGCCCCTAACTCGGACCAGTCAGCCTTTTTTTCACTGCTTTCTGGGAAACTGGCTTCAATGTTAACGGGGTCCGTACTATTAGGAGGCGACTTCAATTGCATATTAGATGTCGATTTAGATCGCTCTCATCCCCCACTGCCTATGGCACCCATACATAAGATAGCGGAGTCAAGGCAAAATTGGCAACAGCACTGGGGATTGGTGGACTCCTGGAGAGCCCAACATCCTGGAGCGAGGGATTACTCCTTTTTTTCTGCATTGCATGACCTACATGTACGACTAGATGCCATACTGTGTTCCCTTGAGGTGCACGAGGGAGTGCAAGGCAGTGAATATCTTACCAGAACATTATCAGACCACAATCCAGTCCTGGTAAGGATACAGTGCTCTCGCGCGAGGCCCAAAATACCCACCTGGCGTTTACGGCCTGACGCCCTAAATGACCAGGCTTTTCATGAAGCAATAGACACTGCAATTGACCAATTTTTCCAAGATAATGCTGACACAGCTACAAATTCACTCATAGAATGGGATGCTTTTAAATCAGTCGTCAGGGGGCATTGTATTTCAGAGATGGTAGAAACGCGCCAGGTACTGCTGCGGGATATACAGGTGGCAGACCAACGACTACGAGAACTAGAACAGGAACGCACTGAGAATGCTGACAAGCAGGGGGAACTCTTATATGCTAGGGAAGCGGTGGCGGTTCGGGTAGAACGCCTTCGTTGTTTTGATTACAAAAAATACATAACCCGAGCTCACTCCGAGAGATATAAATCCGTGGCCCTTCTGGCTTGGTTGGCTAACCCAGCCAGGAGAGGTACGGTAATTTTAGAGCTTAGAGGTTTGTTATGATCAGCAAGGCATCAATGATTTGTTCCTTGAATATTATACCAAACTCTACAGGAGTAGATTGACTGCAGTCGAAGGAGTGTTAGATGGGTTCATAGGGGAGGTGGAGTTGCCAGTGCTGGAGGAGAGATTAGCGGATACCCTAGGTCGGGATACAGAAATTGGAGAAGTAAGAGGGGCCATTAAAAACATGGCAAGGAACAAGACGCCGGGACCGGATGGGCTACCAATTGAATTTTATTTCGTTTATATTGAATTATTAGCCCCCAGGCTCGTAAAACTGTACAATGATGCAAAGCGAATGAGTCACCTGCCTGTGTCGGCCCGAGAGGCGATCATCATCCCATTGCTCAAACCAGGGAAGCTGCCCTGGGATAGGGCGGCGTACCGCCCATTATCCATGCTTAACCTCGACTACAAGATCCTCAGTCGCATCCTAGCCACCTGCCTTCTTCCTTACCTGACAACGCTAAAACACGAAGACCAGTCCGGGTTCATTCCCACCAGAAACATGGCCGTTAACATTCGGCGCCTCTTGCGGGTATTGGAAGCAGTTTCCTATAGAAAAGATGTAGCGACAGTTTTTGCGGTGGACATAGAAAAGGCATTTGATAGCCTCGAATGGCCTTATTTATTCCACGTGATGCAGAGATTTGGGTTGGGAGATAAATTTGTAGGCTGGACAGAACTCCTATATAAAAATTCCACTGCTAGAGTTAAAACGGGTGGGCTAATATCTGACACCTGTGGTATAGGTCGGGGGACATGGCAGGGGTGTCCACTCTCCCCCCTCTTGTTCGCCTTGGCCGTCGAACCGCTTGCAGCTAGAGCCAGAACGGGGCAGCACTATCGGGGCCTTAATGTTCACGGGCAGGTACACCACATTACACTCTATGCGGACTTATTGATGTTCCTGGCAGACTCGAGGGAGTCACTTAGCGGGGCGAAAGACCTACTATACGACCTGGGTAGAATAGCGGGCCTCAAGGTAAATTGGGCGAAGTCTTGCCTTTTTCCAATGAAGGAGAATAAAATTGGCCCACAAGAGACGGAAGGAGTGAGGTGGGAAGATAGGTGCTTGACATATCTAGGTACGCAAATATACCACACTCAAGGGGACCTGCTGGAAGGTAATATCGGAAGAGCCATCAGAGGAGCCAAAAGCAACTTTGATTTCTGGGGTTCTTTACCATTATCAATAGCTGGTCGGGTAGCCTTACTTAAAATGGTGACTCTCCCGAGATTGTTGTATTACTTTGGGTCGTTGCCAGTCTGGATACCAGCAAGATACTTTGCCCAGCTTAGGACGATGATTTTGGGATTTCTGTGGGGCACTGGCAGATGGAGAGTAGCGCTTGGGGTACTCATGAGACCGAAGGCGAAGGGGGGGCTGGCGGTGCCTGACTTTGAGGCCTACTGTTTGGCGGCGCAGGTGCAATGGCTCACGAAGTGGGTGGCGTTCCGACTCAGAGGGACGGGCGAACTAGGAGGTGATTCCCCGACCTTAAGATTACTATCTCAAATAATACTGCGCCTTCCCGTTCGAACCCATGCTATTTCTTCGGAGTTAAATACGGCACGGAAGTGCTGGAATAGGAGCATGAGTCGGGCAAAGACTAAACACCCTTATGCCCCAGAAATCCCACTGATTATATGTGAAGCCTTACCCCATGGGGGCAGCTGGCGGGGGTTGGAGGCCTGGAAGGAGCAGGGACTGTCCACAATAGGGGATTTGTATGAGGAGGGTGCCATGATTCCCGTCAACGACCTGCTGGAGCGATACGATTTACCTGGAGGGAACTTCCTACTGTACTCTGCCCTAACTGCGGCCATACGAAAATGCTGGAGGGGGGGACTCATTGAACCACAGACATCATTGGGTTGTCAGTATGTGGTAATGGCAGCAGGTACCTTAAAAGCAGTCACGTGTTTATATAGGCGCATAACACAGGAGACACTAGCGCCCTTGACTGAGCTGCGACTAAAGTGGGAAGCAGATCTGGGAGTGGTTATTCCAGAGAAAACTTGGGGAGGACTAGTTGAAATGGCATGGAAGAGCACCAGAAACGCCAGATTTCAATTGGTACACTTTAATATCTTACATAGAGCATATCTCACCCTGGAGAAGATTAATAAATACTTCGAGACCCAAACAGCAGCATGCCCGCGCTGCAATAGGGATGGCGCAGATTTCAGACATATGTTTTGGGACTGCCCGCAATTGGGTAATTATTGGGAGGAGGTAACTACACTGCTGGCCGACATTACCGATAGAGAAGTTGAGACTTCTCAGGGATTCTGTCTCTTACACTGGTTCCCTCACACAGCCAAGAATAAAGTAACAAGTAAATTCTTGGACCTGGGCTTATTATTAGCCAAACGGGACATCACCACGTATTGGAAAGCAGAAAGGGGCCCAAGTGTAACTAGATGGAAGAAGGAATTCGTTAAATGGGCAGAATGTGAAGGAATAGTTAGAATGCAAATAGCAAAGAGAACGGGGAGTGAGAGGGCGATGGAGGCAGCAAGAGCATGGGAAACACTAGTGGTGCTACTTCGGATCGCGGATGAGAGTGGAGATGAGGAATCAATAGAAGAAGCCCCTGCAGCAGTAGATTAGACTATATACCCCTGCCCAAAGGTTATAGCTGAGGAGTTAGATGGAAGACATGCCATAACATTGTACTCACCGAAAGATGATCCCCGGAGTACTGTTGCGGGCGCTTAGAAAAAGCGACTAGAAACAACCACGTACCGCAAATTTGCATTATGCCTATAAGTGACAGGCCTGGTGGGAGGGCAGGTAGGGGGGTAGTTGTGGGAGGGAATATAGTTCTGGAGTTCAAAGTATTAAAGGATGCACAATCACTGAATACAGAATTGTATACTGTTGTTCGACTACGGGGGAAGGTGGGAGAAGCATAGTCTATCTAAATGTTCTTCCTTCTGAATTAACAGCACAAGTGGACTTGTTAGCTAAAACTCCTGGTTAATGATAATTGCGATGCATGGATTGTGCATGAACCCTTTGTAAAACTCAATAAAGTTTGTTTAAAAAAAAAAAATGAAATGTAATAAGGCAACTCCAGTGTTATCCTATGAGAGCAATAGGCCTTGCAGTAGTGAAAAACACAGTTAAGAGTCTTTCACGACCAGGACATGTCAAAGTTTAAATTACATGTCCCATTTTTTAAATACATTGCACCCTGCCTTCTGGGCTGTCCAGGGCCTACCCTACGGGTGACTTATTTGTATTATAAAGGATGGTTTGTGCCTGGCAAAAGGTTAATTTTGCCAGACCGAAATGGCAGTTTAAAACTGCACACACAGAGACTGGAGTGGCAGGCCTAAAACATATTTAAAGGGCTACTTAAGTGGGTGGAACAATCTGTGCTGCAGCTTTACTAGTGTTACAGCAAACAAATGATGGACGGAATGCTGACAATGCAAACATTCTCCCCCAGTCAAAAGATCTGGGTTAAATCCATCGTTCTTCTGCCCACTATGCCACCCCAGTTTGGACCCAGCCATATGCAAATCAGTCTTGACCCTGTGCCCCATGGGAACAGTCCAGACCGAACTGCCAGGCCAGGTCCTCCCTGGACCGGAAACAAGCATCCTGGGACCGGTTTCAGGGTATGTCAGCCTTCTTCAGCCAGGCTAGTTTGAATCCAGTGGCACAGTGAGCAAGGGACCCACGTCTGGGCATACCCATCCCACTTAGGGCGAAAAGTGTTACAGCAAACAAATGATGGACGGAATGCTGACAATGCAAACATTCTCCCCAGTCAAAAGATCTGGGTTAAATCCATCGTTCTTCTGCCCACTACGCCACCCCAGTTTGGACCCAGCCATATGCAAATCAGTCTTGACCCTGTGCCCCATGGGAACAGTCCAGACCGAACTGCCAGGCCAGGTCCTCCCTGGACCGGAAACAAGCATCCTGGGACCGGTTTCAGGGTATGTCACCCTTCTTCAGCCAGGCTAGCTTGAATCCAGTGGCACAGTGAGCAAGGGACCCACGTCTGGGCATACCCATCCCACTTAGGGCGAAAAGTGTTACAGCAAACAAATGATGGACGGAATGCTGACAATGCAAACATTCTCCCCCAGTCAAAAGATCTGGGTTAAATCCATCGTTCTTCTGCTCACTACGCCACCCCAGTTTGGACCCAGCCATATGCAAATCAGTCTTGACCCTGTGCCCCATGGGAACAGTCCAGACCGAACTGCCAGGCCAGGTCCTCCCTGGACCGGAAACAAGCATCCTGGGACCGGTTTCAGGGTATGTCACCCTTCTTCAGCCAGGCTAGCTTGAATCCAGTGGCACAGTGAGCAAGGGACCCACGTCTGGTCTGTTCCCATGAGGCACAGGGTCAAGACTGATTTGCATATGGCTGGGTTCAAACTGGAATGGCATGGTGAGCAAAAAAACGATGGATTTAGGCCCAGATCTCTGTACTGGGGTGAATGTATGACATTGTTCTGCATTCTGTCCATCAATTGTTGTTTTTGCATTTGTCACCCCGAGTGGGACGGGTATGCCCAGACGTGGGTCCCGTGCTCTCCATGCCACTGGAATCAAGCTATCCTGGCTGAAGAGGGGTGAAACCCCGAAACCGGTCCTAGGATGCTTGTTTCCAGTCCAGGGAGGACCTGGCTTGGCAGTTCGGGCTAGACTGTTCCCATGAGGCACAGGGTCAAGACTGATTTGCATATGGCTGGGTTCAAACTGGAATGGCATGGTGAGCAAAAAAACGATGGATTTAGGCCCAGATCTCTGTACTGGGGTGAATGTATGACATTGTTCTGCATTCTGTCCATCAATTGTTGTTTTTGCAGCTTTACTAGTAGCATTTGATTTATAGGCCCTGGCCACATGTAATGCCACTTTACTAGAGACTTCTAAGTAAATTAAATATGACAGTTCGGTATAAGCCAATGTTACCATGTTTAGAGGAGAAAGTAAAAGCACTTTAGCACTGGTTAGCAGTGGTAAAGTGCACAGAGCTCTAAGGCCAACAAAAATGAATTCAGTAAAACAAAATAGGAGGAGGAAGGCAAAAGGTTTGGGTGTGAAACTACAGAGAGGGCCAGGTCCCACACCTTGTGCTGAGGTGTGTTGTTTAATAGGACTTTTTCCTTCTTCCAGGGTCCGTTTTTATATGTATGCACGGTTTCTTTCACTGCCATTCTTTTATCCTTACCGTACCTTTAAATTGTAGCACAAGGCTTTTTTCTCCTCCCTCACCACGGACACATACATTCAACTTGATCATCCCTATGTGTTTTATCACCTTTCAGGAAAGGTGGGGTTTGTGGGGGTGAACTATTTCCTTCTTCTTCACTACACCATTTTAGGGAAGGCTCCAGGATGCTGCCTAATAGATTGCTATCTCTGGTGACACTGACCCTTAGAAGCTATTTCTGCTGGCACTTAACCCTACTTGTTATCTCTGCTGGCACTGGAACCTACTTGTGACTTCTGCTGGCTCTTGCCCCTAGCAGCTACTTCTTCTGATACTGACTACTCATATCAGCAACCTTTGCTGACACTGGTCTCTAGCAGCTACCTTTGGTGGCACTGATGCCAAGCTGCTACCCCTCCTGACATTGACCCCTACTACGTACCTTTGCAGGCAGTGATCCCTAGCTACTCCCTCTGCTGGCACTGACCCCTAGCCTCTGCCTCTGTTGACGCTTTTCCCTAGTTGCTGCCTATTCTTGCACTGTCCTCTTGCATCTATGTCTGCTGGCACTGACCCCTAGCCTCTGCCTCTGTTGGCACTGTCCTCTAGCTTCTACGTCTGCTGACACTGACCCTGACCCCTAGCACCTGTCCCTGTTGGCGCTTTTCCCTCGTTGCTGTCTATTCTTGCACTGTCCTCTACTCTAGCATCTACGTCTGCTGACACTGACCCCTAGCCTCTGCCTCTGTTGGCACTGTCCTCTAGCATCTACGTCTGCTGGCAGTGACCACTGGCCTTGGACCTTAGCTGCTCCCCCCCGCAGATACTTTCCAAATCTCCCCGTGGTCTACGCCAGCTCTCACGCTCCCTCCTTTCCTGCGCTTCATGAGATGGCTTTACTTGGTTGGCTGTGAGAGGCGCACTTAAGCGAAATATGCAGTAGAATCACTGACCTCAGAGCATTTCCTGTTGCCGCAATATTTACTTCAGCACTCGTGCGCCTCCTCTCTCAGAGAACAGCCACTTGTTTCTTCTGACGTCAATCTTACCAAAGTGTTCTTGTGGTACTTATCTGAAAGGAATGGATCAGGCCACCTAATGGGTTATCAGCAGCACCAGGGCATGGCAGCCCTGCCTCCTCTGCAGTGTTTCCGATGCCATCTTTCAGGCCGTACCCATCAAACGCCGATGGCTCCTTCTACACTGAGCGAGCAATGTTGTCTCGGACGCTTTTCTTATCGTCGCTTTACTAATATCAAGTGCAGGTCTAGCTTCCTCGGTCAGTAATATGGCTACTGATGACTCCACACTTTCGCTTCAGGCCTACAAGTCACGCCAAGGCCACCTCAGCCTTCTATTCTCAAGAGGTCTATTTGTTTAATTAGGTAATAAAATGTCTGTTTTGTCAATATTGTGATAGCATGTGCTACAGAAGCTCTTTGCACCCCTATTTTTGTTATTGTTTATTATATTACTCATGTTTCCAAATAGATTCATTGCTTTTTGCTCTTGCTTTCCTTGTAGCAGTCCATCTAAAGCTAGTATTACACCTCAGCTGTTACACCTTTCCGTTTCTTCATGGACACTTTAACAGTTATTTAGAGTTTAGTCGATGAATGTGAGACATCGGCCCTATTTTGTGTGCACTGCCATGTATACACTGTAAGGGCCTGGTTACAAGTTAAGGCGCTATTTACTTCACCTGGTTAATAACAATACCCTGGGATTTTTATTTATCAGTTGCGATAAATAGCACCTGTTACAAGTTATTGGGGAATAGCAGGCGGATTCTGGTGTTTACACCAACACCCGCATGGTACGGTAAATACCACACACATTTCCCCTGTTAAATGACGTGCTGAAATTTAACAAAGTTTAAGGTATTTAACCCGTCTGGTAATTATCGGATGCATTATATGCCTTTGTACTCGTAATTCAGACACATGCACAGATGACCAGGACCAGACTGGCCCTAGCGAGCACGGGCATTTTCCCAGGAGGCTGGAAGGGTGAGAGCCGGTTTTGGAGCGGTGGGGGCCAGCTTTGTTACTGGAGGCCGGTTTTGCAGCAGTGCTGGAATATCGGCCCCCAGTAATAAAAGCAGCAGTGCTGGGGGCGGTTTAGTTAAGCAGCAGTGTTTCACACTTGCACCCTTGCCCATCGACCCCCACCCCCCCAAATCCCCGGGGCTGGTCTGATAAAATTGCTAGGTCTGCTTTGTGCTCTCAATCCGACCCTGCATATGACTCATAGCTTGTAATTAGATCTCTAGTGTGTATTCTTTGCTGTAATTATTTTGCTGGCACCGCAACATTGTAATTGCCGATTTATGTTTTTTTTGTTTAGGAAGTGCATGTAGTTTGGCTGCATTAGGCACAATGCTATTCATTAATCACCCCTGAACGGTCATTTGTTTTTCTTTGCTCTCACAATAACATGATGTCACATGCACCACGTAGCTTTTATTTTGTTCAAAAATCAATGTTTTGTGCACATATATGCTTTCTTAAAGATGCAATGGCAATGCCGGGCATTTGTTAAAAGTGTCACCTGTGCAATATTTTGCCCAATATGCCTTTTATGCTTGCCATTAACAATGCACACTTCATCTTCTGACTCTTTTTTAGGTCTCGCATAGGCAGCGCATGCACTGCCTCTCCGAGGCATCAAGTAATCAGTATTAGTGGTGAAACTCCACCCATTGCGTTTCTATTTGTTTTGTCACTTGCCATTGGTTAAATATGGCATTGCTCTTTTTATCTCGCTCATTGATTGGCTGTTGGTCCGATACCTCACTTCCATTTTGCTTCCGTTTTGCAGGAAGCAGCACCGACCAACTACAGTGTAGTTCCGCTGCTGGGCTCTTATGTTTTTATTTAGGGACTATTTCCTTGTTTTGTACGAATGCCGGCCCGTGTTCACGATAGAACGGCGGCATTCCTCCAGCCGAGCATGCTACTTTCAAGCCTGGTGTGGTGTGACAAATCCAGTCAAATAAATGCGCCCTGCGTTCAAAACCGTAAGACGCTAGACAAAAATGTAATGGCATTCTCACTGAAATCTGTACTCGTATCACGTGGGTTTGCTAATCCATCAGTAAATGACTGCGGAGCACTGTGTGTTGTTGTTACAGACGCGCTCCCCATGTTCGCGATAGAACGGCGGCATTCCTCCAGCCCAGCATGCTACTTTCAAGCCTGGTGTGGTGCGACAAATCCAGTCAAAGTCCTCGTTGTCAAGCCCCCATCCGCAATAACAAAAAAAACAGCACTATGATGCTTGCTATAGTGCTTTTTTACTTCTTTTGGTCAACAAGCGCCCGGAGGAAAACCGCCTGCAAGGCTTGTCTGTAATATCTTTATATATGCGTGAATATCCTCTCCTTATCTATTCGTCTCTGCCCCTCCCTCTGTGTCACTCCCTCCCTCCTTCCTTGTGTTATTCACCCCGCTCTCCCTGCTTGTAATTGCTAACTGGGGCTTCTCTGCCCCTCCCTGATCCCCGTTATTCATGTTTTTTAACCCCCCTGGCCCCAGCAGCTGCCCCTTTGCTGTGGCGCTCCCACGCACTTCATTTTCAAACTGTAATGTGCAATTGTACAACGGTGGGACTGGTAATTACAAGCGAGAGAATAACGTCGAATACGCATTTCAAAGTGGCACTCATCCAGAGAGTGAGCTCCCCCAATACTGTTTGTTATACTCATTCCATGTGGACACTGGGGAGTGCATGTCTCGCGCAGCACCCTCCAGCTTGAAAGATCCCTCCAGGGGTTCATGTCTCGCCTCATTTGCATGTGGCTTCTTTTCCTCCCTGTGTTATGCCTGCCCAGTGAGTATAAACATAGCACTTTATAGCGCTGTGCATTGAACATTTCCCTATACTGTTATCATTACCCAATCGGACAGGGAACTCTTTTGCTTAAAAGGATGAAAGGCCGAGTCGCCTTTTTCCAGAAATAAACCGTGCAACCTGAAGAAAACACACAGAGTAGAAAACTTGACTCGCAGAGTTATCTTCATCGCGTCTTGAGTTGTCTCAAACCTACCGAATGGTGTAAATTGTCCAGAGTTTGTAAAATGCGTTTCATGCATCCATCCTTTGGCCTCTTTCAAGACACTCCCAGTTTTCAGCAGATATCGGAACCGAGTCTCGGGGGTTAAATGTGCTCGCCCAGGATCACACAAGCTGGTCAAGAAGGGAAGCCAGGATTAAATGCCAGGGTTCCTGGTGCCACGATGGACTGTTATCCACGAGAACAGCCACATCGTACCCTCCGTGCCAGTTGGATGGCACCTAGTCTCAAATGTGGACAAATGCATGCTTCGGACTGAAAAAGCCACGTTTGAAGTGATGTGGGGAGATGCTTCAACACCGTCAATGGTGCTTCATCATGAAAGCGTGCCTGGCTTCCTGCTGCTTTCTTTTGAGGTTTCAAGGGTGAGGTCCAGATTATTAGGCCCAGTTCGTAAACAAGCATTTGCAATGCAATATGTCTCGCATTTACGCGAGTTTGAGCTATTGACATTGCAAATAACAATGCATTTAATTTTTGTTTTCGTTTTTAAAACAAAAAAAAAAGGCATTGTCATTTACAATGTCAATAGCTTAAACTCGCATAAATGCAGGACCTATTGCATTGCAAATGCTTGTTTAGAGTACTATTCTCTCAGTGTTTAGATGTACTCTGCTAATGCATTCAATTTAATGAATAGCCTATTCGTTTCATTCTCCTGCATGCATGGTTGTGTTATATTTCACGATGTGTAATATAAGCATTGTTATCATACGTCTTAAGGCTGAGAATTGTAAATATAACCCCCAGTACACCGCTACACCACACTATCCATCAGCACCATCACCACAATTAACACCACCATTACCAATATAACCACCATAATTACCACCACCAATAGCACAATTCCCATTACTTTCATTACCACCTCCACTACCATCATTACCGTTACTGCCCTTACCACTATTACCACCACCACCATTGCCCGCACTGACATTACCATTACCACCACCAGTATCAGCACCACAATCACAATTGCCACTGCCACTACTACCACCACCAACACTACGGTCGCCATTATCATCGCCACTGTCCCCAATATCTAATACCACCACTTTAACCACTGACATCACCACCACTACCACCATCAGCACTACTACTATCACCACTACCACCACAAACGCTGTCGCTACTGTTATCACTATCACCAATATCAGCATCAATTACCATCATTTTCATCAACATTGACATCATCACTAGAGCCCCTATCACCAAAACCCCTAGCAGTACTATCACCACCGTCACTACTACGACAATCACTTCCACCATGGCTACCACCATGACCGCTATGATCACTATCATCACCAGTATAACCACCACAACTATTACCATAAGCACCAACATCAATACTACCACCATTACCACCATCACCATCACTATCAGCACCATCAATATCACAACCATTACCAGTATCACTACTATCACCATCATGACTACCACTTTCACCACTAGATCATCACAACTATCATGCTCTGGTGCCACCTGACCAAGAAAGCCCCCACGTCAGACTTTTGCTGGGGGGGTCGGAGAGCAAAGTAGCGCATTTCTCTGCTCGTCCCCCTCTCTCCCACAACCATTAGGCTAGGGCAGGCAGAGGATAAACCTGCAGAGCTGCCTCATCCCATCTTACACTACATAGCATCTGCTGCGGCCTCAGTATCTGTCTGATGCCTCCACCAACCACCTGACTGGGGGTGAATGTTGGATTTGCTCTGCATTCCGTCCATCATCTGTGTGTCTTTTGCTTTCTCGCCCTAAGTTCGCCGGGTATGCCCAGACGTGGGTCCCGGGTTCACTGTGCCACTGGATTCAAGCTAGCCTGGTCGATGAGGGGTGATGCCCCGAAACTGGTCCCAGGATGCTTGTTTCCAATCCAGGGAGGACCTGGCTTGGCAGTTCTGTCTGGACTGTTCCCATGAGGCACAGGGTCAAGACTGATTTGCATATGGCTGGGTCTAAACTGGGGTGGCATGGTGAGCAAAAGAACAATGGATTTAACCCAGATCTCTTGACTGGGGGAGAATGTCGATTTGCTCTAAATTCCGTCCATCATCTGTGTGTCTTTTGCTTCTGGCCCTAAGTGCGCCAGGTACGCTCAGACGTGGGTCCCGGGCTCACTGTGCCACTGGATTCAAGCTAGCCTGGCTGATTGGGGTGATGCCCCGAAACCAGTCCCAGGATGCTTGTTTCCGGTCCAGGGAGGACCTGGCGTGGTAGTTCGGTCTGGACTGTTCCCCTGAGGCACAAGGTCAAGACTGATTGCATATGGCTGGGTCTAAGCTGGGGTGGGATGGTGAGCAAAAGAACAATGGATTTAACCCTGATCTATTGACTGGGGGCGAATGTTTGATTTGCTCTGCATTCCGTCCATCATCTGTGTGTCTTTTGCTTTCCCACCCACCACCTCAGCATGCCAGTGAGTCCAGATGTGGAGAACGGGCTAGGGATGCTGCTATTACAAGCTGCCCTTCCCTGCTGACATGTCTACAGCACCTGCCACATTCTTTTGAAGCCTAATAGCCTTGTGCAGTCAACATTACGTAAGAAGGGTAAACCCACAGATACTGGGATCTGGGTAACAGGCAGTACAATAGGAAGTGATCCCAGTATACAGTAAAATAAACAATGAAAAGATTACATAAACATATATTGTCAATAGTCGTATAAGGAATCAGAATACCAAAATGAAATGAAACAGTGATATTTAATCACACTGCTATATTGCATTACATAAACATCATATCATGAGGACAGATTTGTATACACGTGCCCAGAGGGAAGGGGGGTGTACGGTGAATAGAGTGGGGATATTGTGACATAAAAAAAGGTGAAGTTATAATGCCAGAAACACATCCGTTTTTCAAAAAACAAAGCAATGGCTCCTTATTCACGCACAGATTCGCGAATATCTACATCTATTTCTTTAGCCATGCATACAAAGGGAAAAACACAGTAGAACAATTTCTGTTGTTTTCGAAGCTGGCTCAAACAAAGAATGTCGACGTTTCGACCCCGAGGTTCTGTAGGTAAATTAACACCTTACGGAGGGGTCTTCCTCAGGACTGGGAGAAGGGAATAGGCACCTGGGGATAAATATAATAATAGGTAATAACCTCATGGGAATCGGCAGATAAAAACCTTATTAAACATGGGCCATAGGTCCTTTAATTACCATGTAAGCCTTTGCGGAGACAGGTCAGTCTAAGTAGCATATAGGGCACGAGGCTCCAATATCATGAGAACGGAATAACTGCACCTGCAAAAGTAAGGTGTAGTTTAATAACGGCCCGCCCAAGTGATGTGGGCACAGGGCCCATATGTGAACTAGGAAGGAATCCCTGCGATCATTACTCACGTAGACAAAAACTTGTACTCCTCCGATAAAATCGTACTTGTCCCATCAATTATGAAGTTGGTCATAGACCGTGACAATCCGCTATGACCTCAAGAATGAAAATCTAAAAATACAAAGAAAAAGGAACTATATCTCTATCTACACAAGACCCTGGAACTTTAAAAGAACTAACCACCACATAACCTTGAGACTAGATCAGGACATACCTGCAGTTACGATGCATCAGGTGGCCTTAATTCGCTCAATTGTAGCGATGCATCAGAGGGCCTCAATACGCTCCTTTCACAGGCACAGAAGTATCGGCCCGCAGCGTCTGTGGTCGGGTGAGAGAGCGTACCAGTAAGGTGAAAAGAAGGGGGGGGTAAAAACGGCAAAAGAGCAGCCAGTCAAGCAAATATGTCTGAAAAAGCCCTTAGAGGCTGCTAATCATGCGTTCAAAAGAGGGTCACATCTGATACACACGTGGCTTTTTCCCATGAGAGCTCCCTTTTATATACTGGGAAGCATCCGCATGAGTCTTCGACACTCCATTCCGGACACGACTTGACGTGGAGCGGTAAGCGCTGTGTGCTGGATACAATGTACCCCCGCCTTGACTTTTTCGAGCGCGGCCGTTTCCCCCCCCCCCTTCTTTTCACCTTACTGATACGCTCTCTCACCCGACCACAGACGCTGCAGGCCGATACATCTGTGCCTGTGAAAGGAGCGTATTGAGGCCCTCTGATGCATCGCTACAATTGAGCGAATTAAGGCCACCTGATGCATCGTAACTGCAGGTATGTCCTGATCTAGTCTGAAGGTTATGTGGTGGTTAGTTCTTTTAAAGTTCCAGGGTCTTGTGTAGCTAGAGATATAGTTCCTTTTTCTTTGTATTTTTAGATTTTCATTCTTGAGGTCATAGCGGATTGTCACGGTCTATGACCAACTTCATAATTGATGGGACAAGTACGATTTTATCGGAGGAGTACAAGTTTTGTCTACGTGAGTAATGATCGCAGGGATTCCTTCCTAGTTCACATATGGGCCCTGTGCCCACATCACTTGGGCGGGCCGTTATTAAACTACACCTTACTTTTGCAGGTGCAGTTATTCCGTTCTCATGATATTGGAGCCTCGTGCCTATATGCTACTTAGACTGACCTGTCTCCGCAAAGGCTTACATGGTAATTAAAGGACCTATGGCCCATGTTTAATAAGGTTTTATCTGCCGATTCCCATGAGGTTATTACCTATTATTATATTTATCCCCAGGTGCCTATTCCCTTCTCCCAGTCCTGAGGAAGACCCCTCCGTAAGGTGTTAATTTACCTACAGAACCTCGGGGTCGAAACGTCGACATTCTTTGTTTGAGCCAGCTTCGAAAACAACAGAAATTGTTCTACTGTGTTTTTCCCTTTTGTATGCATGGCTAAAGAAATAGATGTAGATATTCGCGAATCTGTGCATGAATAAGGAGCCATTGCTTTGTTTTTTGAAAAACGGATGTGTTTCTGGCATTATAACTTCACCTTTTTTTATGTCACAATATCCCCACTCTATTCACCGTACACCCCCCTTCCCTCTGGGCACGTGTATACAAATCTGTCCTCATGATATGATGTTTATGTAATGCAATATAGCAGTGTGATTAAATAACACTGTTTCATTTCATTTTGGTATTCTGATTCCTTATACGACTATTGACAATATATGTTTATGTAATCTTGTGCAGTCAACAGCAGGTATGCAAGTTACACAGACTCTCAGCCAGCACTGGACCTATTAATCTCTGCTTCTAAACAGGGCTTGCCTGCATCTTCTTTCTTGTAAGCCGTATTGCCCCTGTACCATTTGTAGAATCCAGAGTAGGGATGTGGAAAGAGTTTTCCTCACCACTACACCATGCTCTCAATGGCTCAACCCTGCTTCTGTTATCTCTCCCAACTAAGCACTGCCTTCTCCATCCCTCAACCAACCTCTCCCTGATCCAGACTGTAATTTTTCTTCTCTTGCCCTCACTAATAGCTCTGTCTCCACCATCTCATCACTAACCTACTGTTGCCATGTTTCGGCCTACATCTTCTGTTCGTCAATCCTGTGAAACCAATAAAACAATTTAAAGGGCATATAAGGGAGGTAGGTTGTGGGTTCCTCTCTGTTTAGAAGGTTTTAAAAAAATGTAAAATTATGTTCACGGGATCTGCGATACCAGTGCCTGGTATCACAGAACCAAGTGAAACACCATGTGGGTCTGTTGTATTACTGTGAACCCTTGGAGCAGGTGTCCTGTGCAAGGGGACCTTGCGTCCTATAGACCACAGATCCAAACTGTTGTCTGCAATACCAAACACTTTTAGGGCCTGATTACGAGTCTGGTGGTCTGAGTCCGCCAGACTCGCAGGGGCGCGGCGGTGGTGATCCAGCCACTGCCGCACTGGCGGTCCGATCACCGTATTACAAGTTTGGAGGTCGGACTGCCATTGCTCCGCCGCAACCGCCAGGGAACTGTGGCATGTGTTCAGGGGTTCACTATATCCTGGAGTTGGGGTGGTTGCGTGGTGGTCTGCTCCAGGACCGCCAAACTCGTAATTGGGCCCTTGGTCTCGTTTCTGTGTGCAGCAGGGTTTGGTACCCCTCATCTAAACGCAATGTGCATCTGGAATTCAATCCTTGTAGAGAGTGGGGTGCAGGTCATAGCTGCTGGCCAGGCTCCATGCCCCACTTCGCACATCCAACGACTGTCTGCAACTGTGGTCAGACACCTGGAAAGGGTGGAGTGCAAAGCCTAGCCAGATGTTAGCTGTAAACAGAGGTGAGGTCCAAAAACAATTGTCAATTCGAATATGTAAAAATAAAAACAGGAATTACATTAAAAAAGAGGTTACAGTGATGTTATAGTTAGGTTTGGTAAGGAGATCTTAACATACATTAAAAAGCCAGATATTCATTAAAAAAAACAACAGAGGTTAAAGTAACATCAATAGTTAGGCTTGGTAAGAAGATCTTAACATACATAAAAAAAGAATCACTGAAAAAAACAAAGTTAAAGTGCTGTTATGGTTACAAAACCTAAAAACCACTGAAATTTGTCAGTTATAGCTCAGTGAACTAGCTATTACTTCTGCCCCCGCCATGCACTGTTTAACTCTCCAAAAGCTGAAGTCTCATTTTCCTCTTTGCCCACATACACACTAACACCTAGCTCTATGCACATCACCTCTTCCCAAAATCAACAAAGAAGGAACAGTTCCGAACTCAATGTTACTGCATCAAGGAAACTGAAATGTTACAAGAAAAAACATATTTTTTTTTTAAAAGAACCCTCACCCACCAACCTCGTTGGTGGCATGCTTCATCATCGGGTTCCCACCTGGGACGCCGAGTGCCTCCCAGGAGTGCTTCAACGCCTGAATTACAGCAGAGCGGGGTTTTTTTGTGCAGTGCAAGGTAGTGAAAAAGTGACTCAAGCTAAAATTACCTCTAGGATCTCCCTCCACACTAGGATGAAATTAAATGAATGAATGAAATGAAAATTTATAATAAACGCGCACTACTACCCTGAGGTGTCTAGGCGCGCAAGCTTGCAAACTCGGCAGTACCAAGCTATGAGGATGGCCGAAGATTAGACTCCTAGAGATTGAAAAGCCAGGTTTTTAGTTTTTTCCTAAAGCAGAGAAGGTCTGATTCCTTTTTCAGGAATAAACGGAGGCTGTTCCAGAGAAGGGAGGTGCTGCCAATAAAACTTCTCCCGCCCCGTTTTACTCTTTTCACTCTGGGAACAATGATGTTGCATGCTGTTTCTGAGCGAAGGGATCGTGGCGGAAAATACCATTGAAACCAACGCTTAAAAACTTGTGGGCCTTTCCCATGAAGAGCCCTGAAGGCAATGCACAGGGCCTTAAACTGTATACGCTTCTCAATAGGTAACCAATGGAGAAGCGGAAGGGCAGCTGAGACTGATTCTCTTTTGGGTATGCCTAATAACAGGCGAGCGGCTGAGTTCTGTAGGACCTGCAGCTTATTTAGACTTTTTTTCCTTATACTTACAAAAAGAGCATTAGCATAGTCAATCTTTGACAGTATCAAAGCAGAAATTACTGTTTTTTGCAGGTGCTTCGGAATGAAAGGAAAGATCTTCCGTAAGAGTTTCATCGTAAAGAACGAGGCAGACGTGATTGTATTCACTTGCCCTTCGAAGGTTAGCTGGTTATCAAAGATAACTCCAAGATTTTTTACCTTCGTAACTGGCGGCGGAAGTTGCCCAAGTTCAGGTGGCCCCCAGTCTTGGGTCCAGAAGGAAGCATCCTTTCCAAAGAGCAGCACCTCGGTCTTGCCTGAATTCAACTTTAAACAGTTTAGGGTCATCCATTTTCAGATCTCTTGCATAGAGTTATAAAAGCGCTTTGCTGTCTCTGAGATATTAGATGATACAGAGATCACTAATTGTGTGTCATCTGCATAGGTAACTGACGAAAACCTAAATGATCTAATGTGTTTGGCCAAAGGGGCCACGTAGATGTTAAAAAGGGTCGGACAAAGAGACGAACCCTGAGGGACGCCGCAAGGGAGAGAGAAGGATGGGGATTTAAAATTATCTGCAACAAGCTGGATTCTGTCTGACAGAAATGATTTGACTAAAGCAAGGGCTTTATCTTTTACCCCAATATCCTCCAGTCTATTCAGAAGGATTTGGTGGTTTACGGTGTCAAATGCCGCTGAGCGGTCTAGTAGGACCAGCACTTCACTGCCCCCTACATCCAGTATCCATGTAATCTGTTCCGAGCCACTTATCAAAGCCAATTCTGTGCTGTGGTGTTTCCTAAATCTGAATTGGCAAGGGTCTAAGTGGCTCTGGTACTCGATAAAAGCTGTCAACTGTGAGTTAAGAGCTTTTTCAATAATTTTCGCCGGAAGGGGCAATCTGGAAATGGGACGGTTGGTTCCAGGATCTAAAGGATTTAGGTTAGCTTTTTTGATTAAAGGGAGAATATGGGCTATCTTCCAGACACCAGGGAATTTTCCTGACCTAATCATAAGTTTAAAAATGTCTGTTAGGTGGTCTGAAATAGTGTCATAATAAAACAAAGAGATCACCATGTAACTTCTTGTATTGTTTATTATACACCCACCAGACAGTCCATGACAGCAGCTGGACGCTACAGCTGACACTGATCTCTTCAGATCAATGCGTTCCAATGCTGAGATGGTAACATTCTTTATAGAGAACATTCAGTTAAAAGGGCAAGTTACAACACATCTTCCCTTCATAATACAAAGGATAGGAGGAAAAAGAAAAGGAGGAAAAAGAACATGGAAACAAGATGAAGACAAGAAGAACGGAACGAAAGGGGAAGAAGCAAGTACAAGAACCTAAGAACAACAGAAACATGAGGTAGCATCATTACTTAAGGACGTAATCCAAAAGATGTGGAGGTGGCCTTCTGGATCCAACAGAGAGCCCAGGAGGAACAGTTTGAGTCTCACGTCCAGGAGGAACAGTTTGAGTCTCACCATGACAATCCCGGGAAAGTCCTGGACCACCCCCATTGCCACATTTGGAAAGGCGGGACATGTTCCAAATATCCCCACCATCGAGCATGACAACGTTTTTCATAACTTTGATGATGCGCTTGGGACCGAAAAACTTGGTCTCACCTTTGGGAGACCATACAGCCTTTTTCACAAAGACGAGATCACCCACCTTCCACTCACACTTGCGCACACACATTTGGGTATCAAATCTTTGTTTGTAACTTTCCTGATATTTCCTAACTCTTCAATCATCAACAGAGTTATTCCTGTCTTTAACACTCAACCACACAGGATTGAGCTTGGAACCAGCTGCCCTGCACCTAAGCTTCCTAAAAGGGGAACAACCCGTAACACTGTTGGGAGTGTTCCTGTGTGCCCAGATTTTCTCTCTAAGGACACCCTTAAGGAGAACACCAGTGTCAACAGCAGTTTGGACACACGCTCTCACGAGCCGGTTCATGCTCTCCACTAAGCCATTTGCCTGAGGCGAGTAGAGAGCCAAACAATGGTGGGTAATGGAAAGGTCTTTTAACCCCTTGCATGCTGCGTGAATTTTCGTGCTGTGCGGGCGTTTTGCATAGTGGGCGGGATTCGGACAGCCCCAGGCCGTCCTCCGCACACGCCCACCGTGACGTATGACGGCCGGGGGCCGTCCCGAGCATGCAAGGGGTTAAGAAATCAGTCATCACCTGAGAGGTAAATTGTACCCCATTATCAGAGACCAAAACATCGGGTATCCCTTCAGAGACAAATGCATCCTTCATAAATTCAATAATGTTTTTGGTAACAACAGAACTCATACAGCATGCAGAAATCCATTTAGAGGTGTAGTCAACCAAGACGACAACAAAACTTTCTGTGGGGGCTAACACTTTAAAAGGTCCCACAATGTCGATGGCTAATTTAGACCAAGGTCGTTCAGGAAGAGCCACAGGGGAAAGCGGTGCTGTGCAGACTTTCCTGGACTTATCATTGGCAGCACAAATGGTGCAATCCCTGACAGCCTCCTCAACATGCTTGTCAACCTCTGGCCACCAGTAGGACTCCCTGACTCTTACCTTGGTCAAACTACGTCCCAGATGACCCTCATGTGCTAAATTAACAATCTTTTCTCTGAGGGAAAGAGGAGGAAGTAACCTATCACCCCTGAAATGCTCACCATCAACAATGTTTAACTCATCACGAACATTCCAATAAGGTTTGGCAACACTTGGAACATCAGATAGGGCAGGCCATCCATTAACAACAAACTCCATTAGGGGTCCCCTGGAGTCATCGCAAACAGCACCAGCTTCCCATTCCTGCCTGTTGAGAGCACATTCCCTTACCCAAGACACAGCACGGTCAGAGGGAAGGGGTACGTTTTTTTCAACTGGCATTCTAGAGAGAAAATCTGCCGGGATATTTCTGAGACTGGGCAAGTATTCAATTGTAAAGTTATACTCCCAGAGTCCCTCTATCCATCTTTTGATCCTAGGAGTAGTGCTTTCACCATTCCTGCATGCAAACATATGTACAAGGGGTTTGTGGTCAGTACGGAATAGAAACGGAACCCCCACAGGTAGAACCTGAAGTGGTTGATGGCCCACGAGCAAGCTAACGCCTCGCGTTCAATCAACGAATAGCGTTCCTTGGCACCCTTCAGCTAGCGCGAGGCGAAACCAATGACCTTCTCGGAACCATCAACCATCTGGGACAGGACAGCACCCAATCCCCGCAAACTGGCATCGGTGGTGAGGATGTTTTTTTTTCGTACATCAAAATGTCCCAGGGTAGGCATGCTTGCAATCTCACCTTTGACATTCTTGAAAGCAATTTCGCAGTCTTCAGACCACTTGAACTCAACTCCCTTTTTTAGTAATAACCTTAAGGGTTGTACCACACAGGCAAAATTGTAAATGAACTTCGAGTAAAACTCGGACAAGCCAAGGAAAGACCCAACTTGGTCCTTGTTCGAGGGAGCTGGAGCCTGCAAAATTGCTTCAGCAAGGTCAATTTTGGGAGTGATACTCTCACTAGAAATGGAGTGTCCCAGATAAGACACAGAGCTGACCCTGAATTTACATTTCTTCCCCTTGAGAGTGAGCCCTCGTTGTTGGAGTCTTGATAAGACTTTGAACAGCACTTCGTCATGTTTGACTCTATCCTGTCCGAAAACCAGAATGTCATCCTGAAAGAAAAGGACAGAGTCAATCCCTGATAGAACATCCTTCATGATTCTTTGGAAACACGCAGCAGCGCTCGCTAGCCCAAAAGGCATCCTCACAAACCTATAGGCACCCAATGGTGTTACAAATGAAGTTAGGGCCTTAGAGTCCTCATGCAGCATGACCTGATGGTAGGCCGACAATAAGTTCATGACGCTGAAGAGACAGGCACCTCTTAACTTCGTCAGGGCTTCATTGATGTTAGGCAAAGGTTGCCTGTCAACCCAAATGCAGTTATTAAGGCTTCTCAAGTCTACACACATCCGAATCTTTGTGCCTTTGTCCTTGGGGGCCAAAACTATAGGGGCCAACCACTCTGAGGATTCAATCTCTTCTATGACACCCAAATGGAGTAATCTTTTCAGTTCCTCTTGTAATGGTTTAATCATGAGATTAGGGACTTTCCTAACTTTATGTACAACAGGGGTTGCACTGTCTTTTAAGATAATCTTGTGTTTGAACCCTTTAAGGAGTCCAAGATTTTCATTAAAGACGTCCGGGTACTTTTCAGTAATATCTTTATGATCACTGTGGGGTGTTAGTAACATCACTTGGTTGGATGCATTCGGATTTAGAATGATTCCAAGATCTCGTTGGTGTCGCCAGCCTAAAAGATTGTCACCACCTTTAGCAACATAGACCTTGCCAACAGTCTCTCTGTCATTGAACAAGATGGTTTGGATTGAGAATCCGACAAGGTCAATGCTTTGCCCACCGTAACCCACCGGTTTGATGTCAGGAGGCAAGAGTTCGATATTCTTGTAAGCAGGAGTGGCATCCCAAAATTTGTCGCTAATTAAAGTGTAAGGTGAACCTGAATCGGCAAGTACAGACACTATCACATTCCCAATAGTTATGTCACATTTTGGCATGGAAAGACTATCATTGTCAACACTTTTGACGTCGTGAATTGCTTCTTCAAGTGTATCATTGATGCAGTGAATGCTTAGCTGTGACAAATCTTCATCATCGATCATGTTAACTTTTGCATTCCTGCACATGCGGGCATAGTGACCCTTTTTCCCGCAGTTCTTGCAATTGGTACTCCTGGCAAAACAATTTTGGTAGTTTGGTCCGTGATTGATACTTCCACCTCTCGGGCATTTAGTCTTGCCATCTCTGTACCAGCTTGAAACAAATTTCAGCTTGTCGGTTTTGTTGTATCCCTTTTCCAATTTTATGATAGGTTTGGACACAGTGGAAATAGCAGCCTCTGAATAAAGATTGTCTGAGTCACTTCTTATGGAGTTGGTGGAGGCATCTGTGCTTACGTTGCTATTACGCATTTCCTTAGCCAGTGAGAAGTATGTTCTATACTTTCTACGATGGTGATTGCCTCTTTGAGGTTGGGGTTCTTAGACAGCAGTTTCTCCTGGATCTTGGGATCATTCGTGCATCGCACCAGTTGATCTCGAATGAGAGAATCGGATAACTGTTCAAATTCACATGTCTGAGCCAGGGATTTTAATGCAGCCACATAGGTGTCCACTCTTTCACCCTTAGCTTGAGTGCCCATGAAAAATTTGTGCCGCTCCATCACAACATTGAGTCGAGGCCCAAAGTGTGTTTGTAATAGTAACACACTAATTTCGTATACATCATTTGGTTCACCTGCTTCTCTGCCTATCGGTATGGGATCAAGGCTATCATAAATGTTCCTCCCTTCAATCCCGAGATTGTGGAGTAACACAGCTTGTTTCCTGGCAGCAGAGAATCTTTCTCCATCGATGGCTATAAGATAGGGGTCGAAAAGAGGTTTCCATTTTTTCCATGGCAGGATTGGTTCACCACGTTCACATAAATTCAGATCGTCGCCAGTAATAAAACGAAGAGATCACCATGTAACTTCTTGTAGTGTTTATTATACACCCACCAGACAGTCCATGACAGCAGCCGGACGCTACAGCTGACACTGATCTCCTCAGATCAATGCGTTCCAATGCTGACATGGTAACATTCTTTATAGAGAACATTCAGTTAAAAGGGCAAGTTACAACATGTCAGCTACTAAATGAATGGTTTTCAGTAGGCATGGATCCTGGATTACCTGGTTATTTATTAATGGGGTCCTGGCAAGGTTAAAAATAAATGAGAATGGATGTTGTGCATGATTAAATTGATCTCAAACATCCGTGAGTTGGTCTACATGCTTCAGCCTACAAAGCTCAGTAGCTAGGCTTTCTTCAGGACCAGTGAAACAGGTACACTCGCTAAGGTGTACTTGGTGGTAAATTGTGAACCTAAAACTTACGGTTTTATTAAATGCGGCAATTCTGGAAAGCAAAATGCATATGGTTATTCATGGTACAACAATTTTTTTTAATCCTCCCAATGCAGTAATGTGCGATTTTAGCCCATCAAGTGTTCTCAACCATCACACACATGCCAGGATGGTTAGTGTATCCATTACACCAGTGACTGTAATGCGAATTATCTACACAATTTGTGCCTTCGTGGTAAATGCTAATTGTGACCGTGTGCGTGCATTCGATAGCACCAGGTACATCTGCAACATTTCGTATTGGTGAAACTGTATCATTACGCTTGGCTGTTGGAGACATAATGGTAGCTTAATACCGGCTGCCGGAATTGAACTTGAGCATATAGGATGCATTTAAATTGACAAAAATTAATCGGATTTGCGTGATTCACGCTTATATGTGCGCCTTCTCTTTGGGTTCCCATCTGGATCTTTGATATATTCCTTTAGCATAAGGAATCTGCAAATTGGTTGATACCTAAATACAGTACTGACCAGCTTAGGTGTGATCCTTTGTATATACCACTCCGCACATTCGTTTGTGCGTCATCATTGAATCTATCCGGCATCCTTGTTGCTTTACCCATTGGTTCTTTATGATCATGAGGAACCTCTTATAGACACCAGATATTGAATAATCGTGACCTAGATGTGGAAAGATAAATAGGCCACTTATCCAGTTATTTACTGGTTTTCCTTTGGTGAAGACTGATCTATTCTAAAACGTCCAGTGCCCTGAAGAAGTCCTTTTAAAGGACGAAACGCGTTGGCTGTATCACTGTGAAAACTGATGTTTATGACCACGTTTTTAATAACAGAAATTGGAATAAAGAAAAAGTGTTTGAAGTACATTTGTGTTGCATATAGTTTACACAGTTGTTTTTGGGTTCTTTTTCTTTTCTGCTCTTGAAATTAACGTGTGGTGCACCTGTGCTTATGATTTAAATCTAGGAGGGTTATTTAGCCTTCCAATTACAATGTAATTGTTTATTACCATGACTGCCACAGCAGCACAGTATCAGGTACTCAACAAAAAGTACATTGCCCTATTTTTACCTATTCTATACTTCTAAATCAATAATCACTTGCCTTGTGCTCAGTAAATCTGATTATTACAATGGGTCTATCACAGTGTTCCTTCTCTGCATTAAAATAAGTTCTTAGGTTGGCTGCAGAATGCTATTTAACTTAGCAAGGCACTCTTTCAACATGCTTTTGACATGAAGCTGGGGGGCTCTCAGCACAAAAGCTGGACCCTTTATAAGTTATTCACATTAGTAATAAAAGTTTTTGATGAAAATGTGTTACCGCTTCTAAAAAAAAAATAAACAAGCCTTAAGAAGGATTCCATATAATACTTTGTTCCTGAAGCAGGATGCCTGTATTTCCCTCTCACAAATCTAGCAATTTTACGCCCCTCATCAATAAATAGCCTTTATGACCTCTAAAAACTTTGGCATAAGTGAATTTGAACGCTGCATTCATTATGCCAAGGTAACTCAGGTACCATTTGCCAAGAAGCAATCTTCTAACAGCGGTATGATTCACTCACACACACTGGGAGGCACACAGCTGAAAAATACAGTCATGTCAAATATCACAAGAAAATTATTATGTGTAACAGATCACAATCAGTTAGATAGCCTTTCCCAAACCAAACAATTCAATATTTGTGTTTGTGTTATCAGAAAAAATGATTATAATGTGTGTGTGCGTGCGAGAGAGAGAGAGAGAGGGGGACAGAGAGTGTGTGTGTATGTCCATTACTTGTCCAGACTAAGGTGCTCTCTCGCTATTCATCACAATATAGGGACGTTCATTTTAAGGCATGTGCTCATAGTGAAATCTTTTGTCAACAAAACATCACACATGCGTTGTCAGCAAAATCTTTTGTCAACAAACCCACCCCTTAAAAATGGGGCTTAGAGCCCGCCCATTACCCACCTTTACATACCAATGGTTGGCTTCCACATCACTCTTGTTTCCTTGCTTCTGGTTGAACGTTGCCTCCTGCTCCCTCCATGCGCTTCCAGTGTATTTCCCTACCGTGGGGCATGGACCCAGCACAGCTTGCTGTCTGTGGCCAGTCTCCTCTCCAGGCCGCAGGCACCTGCATGTACTTACCTTTTTATTTTCTAACATGCACTCTATAAGAGTGCATGTGTCTTCAGTCCTTCCCTCCTCCCACTGTCTGCACTCTTGCCCCCCCCGGCCCGCTCTCCATTGTGTTGCTGTTCCCGCCCTCCTCCTCACACCTCTATTGTGTTGCTTGCCCCTCCTGCACTCGCCTGCCTTTCAATTGTGCTGCTGCTTTCTCCCTCCTCCCCCACACCTCCCTTGTGTTGCTTGTTTATTTTTTACACTGACACAACTTGTCAATGTACTGTTTCTCTGTTCGCTACCTCATTTCTTTGTGCACCACATCGGACACCATCATTCCTTGATGCACCCAGTGTCAGTGCTGTATGTCATGGTGTGTAGGGGCACTACTCTTCTCTTGCACTTGTATTTCAAGTTTCTTGTACCCATCATGTCCTTTTGTGCCCCACCGAATGCAACCTTTTTGCTCTGTCTGTGGTCTTTTCTGACCTCTACTTTCAGGCTATGCACCCACTTTCCTGCTGTGGTGTTTTCCATTCTTTGAGCCCTTTATTCAGGTATGATACCAATCTTTTAGTGAAACGTTCTGAGCTGCCATGGGTTATTGTACATGCATACGTTTGTCCCTGCCCCAGGAACTCTTATAATTCGCAGTGAGTTCCCTTTTTCCTACATTGTTTTCCCTTCTGGGCCCACTTTGGTTCTTCATTCATTGCACGTATTAGCTGTTTTAGGCTGCTTCTGCTTTGCACAGCCACACATAATACATTTGTTTTTGTGACATGATATTATTTTAGAAGTATGCAGCACATTTATATATTATTCAGGGATTTTTTGTGGGATTCAGTCTGAACATCTCGTACAAGGTCGAACAACATGGTGTACTGTTTTCTTCTGCCCAGTCAGTAACATCTAACATTTTAGTCATAACAAAGTAGCACAGCTGCAGTTTTCTAAAACAGTACTTTTTATTACATATACCATGTCTCGCACCCTTGGAAGTAGAGAGGAGAATTCCAGCAGAGAAACCTGATTTGGAATGGGGCCTTGCGTACACTGAGTTTACACCTACGATGTGGACTACCTATCTAGACACCAGGTATGAGAGCGGGTGCTAATCCTAGAAATCATTTATATATCCCTCTGCTCACATAGTGAGGGTAGGCCTAGATATGTATTAGTTGCCATGGTGGGGCTTTTCATTGTAGACAGTCTCCTAGTAATGTTGATTACGTTGCTCCGTTGTATTTGTCTACTAATCGCAGCATACTTGCTTCAAAATAGACTATGATAGTTTCAATAAATATTTTGTAAACTTCCTCCATGTCTTTTCTTTGTTTAGCATGGGCATGCAAGAGTGAAAAAGAAGGTGATGATCTTTTTCCAGGGTTCTCTTGGGGATTAGAGGTTTATGTTCTAGGTTTGCTGAAACCACCTGCTAATCTGGAAAGGTTAGGATTTCAGGTGATGCACTGGGAGCTAGTCGGATTCAGGCCCACAGGTACTAATGTAGTAGAGAGACTCCGTCCCTACATCCTGACGTCCTTTTCTCCCAACGCATGCTTCTGTTACCAAACAGAATCCCGGCAACATGGTGCCACCAACAATGGTCTGGTACTAATTCAGCGGGTCTCCTGAGTAGTGCTTGTGCGTGTCCATAGTACCCTCACACCTACCATCTGCGACGCCCATGGTGTCGGGGATATATACTCCACAGTATTTTTAGGCAGTATTTAATTTTTTATTTTTTATGTTGGTTGTTCAAGCTTGATTCTTTAAAAGGATTTTCCATATTTGTGTTTGCTCTTTGAATGAATAAAACATTTATAGAGCGCACGGCTACTCTTTGTTTCCAGTACTGTTTTAATAATGGCACAGGCACAGCCTATACCAATTGCTGATAAATGTAGACTTGCAGTCTTTTCACATGTAACTTTGCATGGCCTTGGGGCTGCAGGCGGTGACTTTATATTAGTGGTCAAAGCCCACTACGGCTAGTTCCAGCTGTGGATGCTAATTCAGGCACATTTTATGAATACACTAATGTTAACACACCGCAACAATACAGAGCATATTTGCTCTTGGAAATTCCACTTTCACATTGGGAACATCAAATTGGTTCAGAGGCGCCATTATACACGTACTTGCACCAGTATGCACGGGATCCCTTAGTAATGAAGGGGCCACTTGGCTAGCATTAGCTGGTTATACACCATATCCTACAAGGTCTTAATGTTAATGAGGTACAACAATTGTACAATGATCTAGTTAGACTCTATAGACGCTTAACTCAGTATGTTTGCCGCACCTTGTTGGCTACCCTAGCAAAGGCCAGCCTGGCAGGGCAAGCTCAGTTGCCTGCAGTGCCAACCATAAGTCAAGGAATTGTTTAATCAATATGGGCAAAATTCCCACAAATCATGAAGAAACTCCTTTTTGGATCGCCAAAACCATTGATCAAATTAAAGCTGTGTTTCCCCTTACGGGACCCCAAGACAAGCACACAATATTGACTAGGTTGCCATAATAGGTGACTAACCCATCTGGGGCACAGTCTTTGCCACTGTCTATAACACATAGTACTCCATCTATGTCAGTCTTGCTGGAGGTGTTAAAACAAATACAGAACGTACACGGGGCAGCTGCTGCACTGGATTTAGAGATTAAACTAATGGGAAGCTTTCCCATAGTCCTTGCAGTGATTCTGTCTAGCATTAAAGGCAAAGTGGCTTCTCTGGCTATACGCCAGTGGCTCTCGCAGGTTGCACCGCTCAACCAGGAATACGAGCTAACTATAATTATTGCTGAAGTATATACTTCTATAGGATGCAATAATTTGGGAACCAGACCCACCAAACCTTAACTTGGCAAACTTAGTGCCGACAAGGATACTGCCATGCTGAACCCAGAGTTTGTTAAAAAAAACGATGGGACAAACCCAAACCATAAGAAAAAGCGAAAGCTTGTGGGGGATTTCCATCTGACAGATGCTACAATTTGCGTGATCGAACACAAAGAAAAGCACCTGATAGGTATCAGTTTTCTGATATTCGTCCTTTTTGTTCCTGTCAGGACTCATCCGCAGACAGGAAGAGTAAGTGAAACTGGAGAGGGACTCACAGCGCTTGTCTGATGTGAAGATAAAGAAGGAGAAAAAAGCTTCTCAAATTAAGCCTTAATTTCAGAAAAAGAAAGTTGCGGCTATAGCCGCAAACTATTCCACAAACACTGAGAACTCTCCTCCTGAATGGGAGGTGGGCAGGGACTCTCCTTGACAGCGTGGCATAGGTCACTATAATGCTTCGGAATCTCCAGGAGTTTCTGCCAGCGATAGCTACTGATAACTTCGTTACAGTTGAAACCCCAGGTAGACGCGTAGCGCCTCCAGACAGATGATCTCATTTGGATATATAAATTGAGGGTGACATACAGCAAACTATTAGAGTAATATTCTGGGAAAATTTAACTTCATCGTGCAACATTCTCTTAGCGGAGGTTGATTAGCCCCCGCATTTTGTCCAAACATCCCCACAAGGTGAAGATGTTATACTCCCATCTTTTTCTGCGCTTGTCCATGATGAAGGCAAACAAGCCTATGCAGCAGAATGGGCTCTTGAACTAGCCTCAGCTTTATATCACAATCATGTCGGCTGGGATAAGGATTGCCCTTATCATATAATACCTATAACGTCCAGCCCACAAGTGCAACCACAATATCCAATAAAACGGGATGCTAAGGCACCTGTTAGAGAAATGCTCTCCCAGTTGATGTACCAGGGAGCAATTGAACCCTGTGTATCTCAAATGAATAATTCCCTTTTTCCTGTTTTGAAACCAGATCATTCATATAGCATAGTCTTAGACTACTGACATTTGAACAATCATACACGCACATTTGCAATTCAAAATATATACAGTACGGCACTTATAAATAAAATAGTCTGTAAAAATTGCAAAAAATCCTTGGACATTTCCAATGTTTTGTTCTGCCAAAATATAGAACCTGAAAGCAGAGATTGGACTTCCTTCTCGGCACTTGGCTTTCAGCGTAATTTTTCACGACTCCCTATGAGCTCTAAGAACAGTCCTGGATTGTTTGCTGCCAGCATAGTGTCAATTCTACAAGATATTGACCCAGACTCATTGTCCTACATAGATGATATCTACTTCACGAATGATGAGTTAAACACACATTTGGCCAGAGTGGATCACAGAATTTTGGGATTCACCGAAGCTGGCTATAAGTTTAACTTTAAGAAATCCAGTATAACATTTGTGAGTGTCCTATTTTTGGGATATGAACTTACACATGAAGGTAGAAGCCTTGCACCACACTTCCTAGAGATGTGTGCTCTTCTGCAGCCTCCTAATACTTTGCGGGAACTCTAATCCTTGTTAGGATCTTTTAATTTTGGCAGAACCTACATACCTGATTATGCACAGCTCATTAAATCATTATATGAATTGATTCATCCTGATTTTTCCATTTCTCATTGGATATCAGAACACACAGACATGCTGAGATCATCAAAATCTGATTTACTTGCAACATGTCACTTACATAAATGTGTCAACACAACAAACCTGGTCATCCATATAATTGCGGGCACCATTGGCTTTACCTATGTCACCTTTAACAAAGGCGAGGCAGTGCCCATTGCATATAAATAGCATTTATATACCAGTGCAGAAATGCATTTTGCATCCACTGAAAAAATACTGACTGTGGTGCAAATGGCTATACTTAAAGAGCAGCCACTTGCACAAGGGCAATGCATTATTGTCATTACTCCCATTCCAGTCTTAGAGGCTGTTACCAACACTAGCGTTCCTAACGCTAAAGCCCTTCATCCTAGATGGATACAGTGGGCTACATCCTTGACAGCTGTTGATGTAGACTTTGTCTTTGACCCGTCTTTACAGACACAAGAGTTTCTTCAATATGAGCATTTTTATTCCATGCCCAGCAATATTTTGCCTCTTGAGCAGTATAAGTATATTGTTTAAGCCTGCTAAAGGTACTAAGCACCAATATTCAGGGACATGCGCCACTGTTCTTTTGTGATGTTGGATGGAAAATTACAACCACAAAAAATTTGCACGCAGTCCTGAACTGAAAGCCTTGTTACTGCCACTGGAACATATGGACCCTGGATTCCCCACACTTATAATGTGTGATTTGTATTGTTGTACCAAGTCTTTTAACGACAATTTGCATTATTGGGACCAGAATGGTTTCAAAGGCTCTAAAGGCACCATAATAAAGCATAAAATGCTTTGGGTGAAGATGGCAGACCTTAAAGATAAGTTGCCACTGACTCATGTCATTCATACTCATTGTAGGGAATTCTTTGTCAGATGAAGCGCCCAAATCTGCAGTTGCGACAACAACAGTTGCTGCAGTTACTCGTTCTCTTGGCTGCCGTTAATGCAAAACACGCCGGCACCCCTTTGTCTAGGGGTTTTACAGCTAAATACACAAATCATCTAAGGGATCAAAATGCTCCCTTTGTAACAATTCCAGAGGTTGGTGATTATTTGATTCCCAACCAAGACCGCAGGCTAGCCTTAGTTATAGCTGCGCGAAGGTGTTGCTTCTGCACATGCAGGTGTGGCGACCACAATTTCGTTGCTACAGCAGCGTGATTGGTGGCATGGCTTATATAAATAGCCCAAAAAATATGTCCTATGTTGTGACATTTGTCAACAAATTAAATCTTACACCATGGCTCGTCCACCGCAGACACACTTATTGATTTCCAACAAACCTTTCCACTGCATTCATTTGGACCACTATGGTCTTCTTAATTCGGACGCAGTGTCTAAATTTATTCTACTTGCAGTTGATTCTTGCTCAAGGTTCCTCTGGGTGTGGCCACAATGTTTAGCTGATGTTCAAACTATTATTAAAGATCTGCAAGTCTTTATCGGAATGTATGCATGCACTACATTCCACTCCGACCAGGGCTCTGTTTTTCTCTTCGAAAGCTTGTAGGGATTCTATTGCTTCCCTGGGTGTAGCGACACATTATTCTTCTCCACATCGGCTCAAGGGCAATTTTTGTTGTGGAGAGGATGAATCATGACTTAAAGCAGTCCTTAACAGCTAGACTATTAGGTACACGGCGTAGTTGGTTCCACCCCCTATTTGGGGTTCAGAGAGCACTTAATAATCTCCCTAAAAGCTCTCTGGGTGGCCGGACACCATACAACGTCCTTTTTGGCATCAAAATGTACAGTCCAGACCTTGATGGTCCAGACATTGTGGCGGCAGCCACACCCTTTGACGTAAATGATCGCTGTGCTGTCTTACAGGTCTTACAAAACTTCAGCGACTGCCAATGTAATGAGCAGTTGAAGACATCTGTCTCTGCAGGAATCACCTTCAAGCTGGATTCCACAAGTTGGGGATCTCACTCAAGAAAGGATTGCAGTGAAGGAGTTTGGCCCATCATACTGAGCACCGGTGCCAGTTCTTGGCATTCGAGGTACAACAACTTTAATATTGCCACCGCTTGCTGGTTTTAAAGACAATACTTTTGTCCACATTGATCACATCAAGTTACATCATGTGGCCGATTCTAAACAGAAGGCCTCGAGAAGTCCTTGGTAGTCCCCTAACTCCTCTCGCTACCATACAGGAAATTCCTCTGCAGTTTGTGAGTTCCATCAAAGCGGTTTCTCCCCAGCTGGGCGGTCGGAGAATGAACTTCAGTTAATTCCCAATCCCGCTACAAATTGCAGCCACACGACTGAAGTGAGTATTGTACTTTCTACTGCGTCTTCTGCAGCTGAAGTAGTCTCTACTGATCCACTTCTCACGAACTTTCCTAGTTCTCTTACTGCACAAGTGGCTCCTGTTTTTCAAAAAACTGCTTCTGGTTACTATGTGGGAACAGATGATTTTTCTACACACTCCACCTACACGAGTTTGCATTTTCCTTTCATGGCTGAAACACACTTATCTGGTCCCTCCTTGGATATGTTTGGATAACACTTTCCTTGGTTTTTCTATTCCTTTGGATTAGATTTGTGACTGTTTTCTTCTTGCTGATAAATGGCCATTACCTTCCAGAACGCTCTGCCACAGAACTGGTCGATGAGGTGTTGAAGCTTCATTCATCTTCACATAAGCTAAAAAGAGACTTGTCCCGTGTGAACATTTCAGCTGTTCCAGTAACTGATGGGATAAAGTACCTTATGATATATTCAAACTGATGGAAATACTGTCAATACCGTATGTTTTTAGGGTTTCTATGGGTAATGTAATTGTGCGTGGGCTACATTCTGATGATTGGGATGCTGAAACTGTAAACCCCATGCTCTTGAAGCTGGAATACTATACTGTTTTCGAATCTGAGGACCTGTATTTCTATTCTGCTAATTATGGTGAAATGTTCTGTTACCATCATTATGGACATCAATATTAACATCAAGCTAGTGTTCAACGCACACTTTTTAATTATACACAATGTGAACATTGTCCTACTCCCCCACAAGGGAGCTCCAAAGCATTTAGAGATAAATTCACATATTTTTCTGGATATGATGCATTAGACCCGAAATCTTCTTATTTTAAACTTGTCCCTACACCAGCAAAGAAATATATACTTACACAAACTAAGCCAATATGTGCAGATTTATTTGTCACACAATTAGCTATGAAAGGCAATGACTATTGGAAGGATACCATTGACAAGAAATCAATGTGAGGTGCCAAATCTTGGCAAGTTCAGGGAACAGACACCTTGCTCTGAGCCTGCTTAAATCCAATAAAAAATAGATTTTTCTAAATGATACAGTTCAACAGACTACTTGTCTAGGACTGGCGAAAATGAAAGACATGAATGCACCAAACATTCCTTCCAGTGTCCGATTTGACAATTGGCAACATTTAACAAATTCCACTGAATAACAGTTCAATAGTACGTTACAGAATGGTACATTTAATTCCACACTTTCAGGTCCTCATGGGTTGTGATTGTGGTCAGTGGACACAAATGAATGTTATGCTCGTTTTTTGAATTCTACACCAAAGTTTAAGGCAAGCAGTCCCAACCCTGTTATTCCCATTCTCAACACTCAGGTATTGTCACCATCTATTTGGTAGGGAAATTGTGCCAATAATGGTTGGAGCATTCCACACTGTCTGCAGTTAAACAACATCTTTCACTTCTTTCAGAAGACATGGAGCTATCTGATTTTTGGTTGGGCCCTAAGTCTCCGCGTTTAAAAAGATTTATTTATGCCACATATAATGAAAGTTGGAAACTATCACAAATTAAAGCTGCTGTACATTTACAACAAATTGATCTGAATAAATTGGATAAAGTGCCTGCTGTTGTTGATAATAGTATTAATACGTTATCTTCTTGTATTTACAACTTGAATACCATTGTGTCATCTGTTATTGATATTATGTATAGTGATATGTCTTCTTTATACTATGGACAAAGTCACCTTAGATTTATCATGCAGTTTAGTTGAGGACACTTCATGCTTTTAAAAGTGGCCATGTGCTATGGGGTTACCTTAATTCTATGCAGCTATTCTTGCCTTTCAATCTGGCACGTACACAATGCTCATGGCTAAGAAAGATGCGACTTACACAATGTTACATCTCAAGAAGTTAGAACAGCTCCCGTTCACAATAGCAGAAATACCCTCCGCATTGTGGCTGATACATGGCGTAATACCTTTGCCAATTTCAATATTCCAGTTTACATCTTGCATGAAACATTTTCCAATGAGAAGATATGAAGTCCTGGGAGGGAGCTTTAGTCATGAGTTATGGTCACTCCCATTCTCTTACCGACGTGAGCGGGCTGAAAAAGAGATATTACTTACTGGAAAGCAATGCAACTCTTCGGTCGGTCACTCACTTGTTTGTATGCAATGCTCCAGTGGCGAATTTGGCCTGCTTTCTAAAAAGAATACCAGCCCCTACAATTCTCCCCCTCATCACTGTTCTTTCAAATGGAATCTATTTAATTTTAAGCGACTAAGACTGTTGCTGCATGAAGGCCAGGATTCCGTATATTTTATCGGTCTCCCAGTTAGTGACTTGCTGAAATAATGTGCTTTTTCCACCTATGCATATGGTCTGTGATACTACATTGTGGCTTTCAATTCCAACTTTGAAGGCAGATTTTAACAAGCTAAGCCAACTCAAAGCCTTATTGTTTCAAAAGGATGTGGCATTAGCATCTGCCTGAGAAACTTTTGAACTGCAGGTTGCAAGGACGTCCAGTGAAAGACAGTCCTTCTGGAATACAAATCTTCCATTACACTTCAGCGAGCTTGTGCACTGAATATTTAATAACTCCAATACCGCCGGTATAGCACACTTTTTTATTAAAACAATCAGGACTGGCTTAGTCAGTACCTTCGAGAAGATTTTTGGAGTAATACCAACGTTTATCCATTCATTATATTCCAGTGTGTTTGGGGGCATACCCTTGCTATTATTCCTCATTTACGGCATTTTGGTTCTATTTTTGTTACTCCGCAATGGATGTTCCATTTCAAAGCTCATTGGTGCTGGAACTACCACCGGTCCAGCTGTGCCGTGAGCACATAATACAACTCTTTGGAGTCCCTTTGCTCCAGGAACTGAACACTGACTGATCATTGTCATTTTGTCCCTCCTGGTTCATCTGCGTACAAACCATGTTTCATTGCATATGGTGCCCCTTTGAGTGGGTAAGGATGTCTGCTTGACTTTGCAATTGCCTGTTCCTGTGGACATGAACCTGTTGATGAGTCAGATAACAACCCATTTTCAGAGTTGTCCCATGTCCTTGCAGCTGCTTCAAGATGCATGGTATGAATCACTCCCTCTGGGGAAGATGGGAGCTTCAGCACAAGGAATACCGAACTCTGACTCTAATAACACAAATGCAGGTCTCCAGGCTACTTTGTCAGCATTAGCTCATAACGCGGATCATATCTGTCCTTTGGAGCTTTTAAATGGGGCAATTGCGGAATCATCATCTGCAGAAACAGAATCCATTCTGAATTCACTAAACATTGATCTTGTGGAAGAAATCTTGGGTGCCTCTAGTTCACCTTAATTCAACCACATTTTTTAAATTGTCATGTTATTGTTTTTTATTGTGATTATAATTTTTTTGTATAATATATTACATTGAATTTGTTTAGCGTGTGCTTGCGTTTATTATTATTTTGTTAGTCGCAAAGTTACTTCCCTGACCAAGGGGAGAGTGTGATTTTTTTCCCTTCTGGGCCCACTTTGGTTCTCCTGTGGTTGCACGTATTAGCTGTTTTCGGCTGCTTTTGCTTTGCACAGCCACACATAATACATTTGTTATAGTGACATGATATTATTTTAGAAATACGCCGCACATATTATTTATTATTTAGTGATTTGTCTTAGGATTCAGTCTTAACATTTCGTACAAGATCAAACAGCATGGTGTGCTGTTTCCTTGTGCCCGGTCAGCAACACCTCCTAACGGTTTAGACATAACACGGTAGCACAGCTGCAGTTTTCTAAAACAGTAGTTTTTATCACATAAACCATGTCTCGCCCCCTTGAGAAGTAGAGAAGAGAATTCCATCATACAGATCGGACTTGGAATGGAGGCAGCAGCCTTGCACAAACTGAGTTTACACCTACGATGTGAACTACCTAACTACACACCAGGTATGGGGTCCAGTGCTAATCCTACAGCTCACTAATATATCCCTGTGTTCAGATAGTGAGGGTAGGCCTAGATAGATATATTAGTTACTGCGGTTGAGCTTTTCATTGTATACAGTCTGCTAGTGATGTTGATTACGATGCTCAGTTGTATTTGTTTACTAATCGCAGCACACTTGTTTCAAAATAGACTATGATAGTTTCAATAATTATATTGTAAACTTCCTTTGTGTCTTTTCTTTGTTTACTATGGAGATGCAAATGTGAGAATGAAAGGTGATGATCTGTTTCCAAGGTTCCCTTGGGGACTACAGGTTAATGTTCTAGGTTTGCTGAAATCACCTGCTACTCTGGAAAGGTTAGGAGTTCAGGTGAGGCACTGTGAGTAGTCGGATTTTGGCCTACAGGTACTGATGTGGTAGAGCGACTTAGTCCCTATATCCTGATGTTCTGTTCTCTTAGCGCACAGTTCTGTTTCCAAACAGAATCCCTATAGCAGTGCTATCCGGCATTATCAGATGCGGAGCACATTCCCTACCCTTGCAGCGAACAGCCACTTTTCCCCGTGTTAAACAATACTAACCAGCACCCCAGGGCTTCTCACCCTCTGTCCCGCATAGCAGTGACTGTACGTGGGAATTCCCAGATGGGGGTGCCCCTTCACAGGATCTCAGAAGACAGATGGCAGTGAAGTGAAATGGCAAATTTCTCTTCAGCCCAGATTTCATGTGTTTAATCTTAATGTCACATGGAAGGCTTCACATTAGTTGTTTATTTGTGCATGCTTTTGCCTCTCCTCCAACCTTCCTGCCCACCATAAAAAACATTAAACAAAGCCAAATAGATCGTGTGGATGCAAGTTCTATTTGCCTTTGTTTAATATTTTTAGACATATTGCACAGCAGCGCGATATGATGCTGCCAATGCTGTCTGTATCATACTTTTTCTTTATTTTAAGCTAAGTTGCACAGTAGCTTGCGCATGTTGTGCAACATGTTATAAGAAACATTGAGAAAGCCAATAGACCTCATGTAGGCGAAACCTATTGGCTTTGCCATTGCTTGTTTTCCTTAGAAGCAGCTGTTCATGGCATTAGAGTTTCACTTGTACTGATGTCAGTGATAAAACAGAAATAGAATAAGAAGAAAATTCCTTTTGGTTATGGGGATTGAGAGCTTTAAACTAAAAGTGAAGTTGTTAAAAATATTTTGCATTAAATTAATCATTTTACAAGTATTAACAAAAAAACATAAATTAATATATTGCTTGCTTCACACGGTCACACTCAAGTAAAATCTTTTTCGTACAAAATGCCACGTTCAAACTTCTTTGGGGTTGTTTTGTACATAAAATATCATGTCTAACAAGTATTAACGAGCACAGTGTTTGCTGTTTTGCTCCTTTCATATACATAATTGTTTGACTGTAAACAACCGAGTGTATTTTCGCAGCAAATAGTAGTTACTGGAGCTGCAAGAACTAGGCAGAAATGGCTGATTATATGTTTGCACCTTAATCACCGTTATTGAGCAAACAAATTACCTCAAAGCAAAGATGTGGGTATTACTGGCATCCTAGTGTCTAAAAGTGTCCCACAGTAATGAGATGAAGCAATAGCTCAGAGAAACTGTCTGATCTAATAATGAGATGGAAGGCATGGCACGACATTGTTACATGGGTGGGGCCACCTGAAGACGTGAATACATCACATAGAGTCCTGTAAACTCAAGAGTTGCCTGTGCTATGGACCTCTTGGCCCCTTTGTTATGTATTAGTGGTTTAGACAGAAGGTTTGTAGAGTTTTACACTGCAAAGTGCTCTGTATAACTTAAAATAATGGTTCTTGGAGGATAAGTATATAAGAGACCTTCCAGTCAAAGAGTTTGAATAAACTTTTCCTGCTTAAGCCATGAACGAGCAAGGCTAAGACAAATGTTGCCCAAATATTACCCTGATAAATCATGGAGCTACTCCTGCAGAAACTTTAAATCTATCAGACCAGTACCGTTGGCCGCGAGCTCACTTAGGCTTTCTGAAAATTCTCTCCGTGCATTTTGTTGTTCTCTAATTGTATCAAGGGTTGAGTCTAATTTGAAATGTTATGTTAAAATAAATTTGTAAAGCGCACGTACACCGGGGTGGTTTCATGGCGCTACTTTGATTGATACCCAAGTCCTGGAGGTTTATTCAAAAAGCCTGTCGGAATAGCCAAGTTTTAAGGAGGCTTCTGAAGCCAAGGAGATTGGTGCAAAAGCGAATTTCAGAGGGGAGGGAGTTCCAGAACATGGGGGCCAAAATAGCAAACCTGGCACCACCAGTGCGCTTTAATTTAAAAGAAGGAATGGACAAGAGTTGCTTGTGGGCTGACTGAAGATTGCGTGTGGGAGCATACTTGTTAATCAAGTTATTCACACATTTAGGGCTTCTTCCATTGAGTGACTTGAAAGCATAAAGCAGTGCTTTAACTCCTAACCCGTGGCACTAGTCCGGTATCTCAAGCTTTTTGTATTAAAAGGACACAAATCTTCCACATTTTAACACTTATCTGGCACCTCAACACCAGGGGAATCACGTCCATGTACCTAAAACGGTACTAATCAGTACCTCAACATGAGGCTACTAACTGATAAAGCATAGTTGGTGTGCACACTCCAGGGTGGAAGGACAAAGGTGCTGGCGACCTGAGAGCCAAAGGTAGTGATAAGGCAAGGAGATTTAGTCTAGGGCTAGCCTAGGTCACAGTGTCAAGTGCCCTATCCAGATTCCTCATAGGAATTGCTCAATACTTGAGTTTATCTAAGCATCACAAGTAAGATCTAAGAAACGTTGGAGTCTTCAGTAGCTCAGTCTATTCAGGTACTGACATGCAGGTTACACTGTTCCTCAGGAACAAGGTTCTAGTGCATTAAAGATTCTAGTGCGCCAAAGAAATGGGTTTGCAATACTTCTGAAGTTTGTGGATCACATTGGGGATTACAGCATCCTTGATAAATGGAGGAGGTTTAATTTCCTGCTATGGCATTCATAGGTATTCAGAATGGTAAGCATATTGCATGCAAATTAGGCTTGCAGAAGTGCCTGTTTACATGCTGCAAGATGTGCAGTGTTATCACTGTGCACAATTATACAAATCTAAAACCTATTGTGTGGTGTCTCTTACATTGAGTATTTCGATTGACTATGAGAGGATTAGGAGTGGCATTATGATGAGCAGTGAAACTGCTTTGGGTAGCGACACTGGAAGCCTTGATGGATCTTAATGTAATGGTGCATCTTACCAATACCATACTAATGATTTAGGGGCACATGCATCAATGTAAAATTTTGCGAATCCTTAATTGCGAATTTTAACGATTCGCAAATAACGAATCGCAAAAACAGATGCAACAAAAAATTTGCGAAAAAATAAAGAATCGCAAAAAATCGCAAACGCTACTGCGAATCCGAAATTTGCGAATTCGCTAATAAGCGAGTCGCAAATAGCGACTTCGCTATTTGCGAGTCGCAAATAGCGAGTCGCAAATAGCGAAGTCGCATTTGTGATGCATCTTGATGACATCAGAACCAGGAAGTGAGCAGCACAAGCCCCATTCCCAGTGCACAGTCAGAGGGAGAGGAGGGAGCTGGCTCTGGGAGCTAACTAGCAGTGGCATTGAGCAATTGGAAAAACCTGGTAACTGCAAGAAAATGGAAAGCACACAAACAGCAGAGGACAGCCAATCAGGCAGGAAGCGGAAAATGAAATTCTCAGAAAAAGAAAGTGACACACTCATTGAGGGAGTTGTCCACAGCCATGATAAGCTGTTTGGGAAACAATCATTGAAAGTGGCAGAGCAGGAAAAAAGGAAAATATGGATCCGGATCCAGAACCGGGTGAATGCCAGTGGGGTGACACACCGCACCATCGATGACCTGAAGAAAAGATGGTACGACATGCGCAGTCGGGCCAAGGAGCGCATAGCTGCCCGTCTGAAGGAAGCAAGGAAGACAGGAGGGGGAACACCGATAGACACTGGGAACACTACCATGGAGGAAATGGTTGAATCCACTATCCAGCCTGAAGCTGTTGTCGGTGTGACACAGCTAGACACGTCAGGAGCAGCAAACACATCTGAAGGTAAGATGACTGCATGTTACCATTGACCTAAATAATAAAGGTAGTACACCACCCCAGTACAGCACAAGTGCACACTCAGAACATCCAGTACACAATGTATCCATGAAGGGAAGTGCATTATGGGAGATGTAGGCAGGTCAAGCATATACAATGTCAAACACACAAATAGGCTAAGAACAACTCAGAACAGTGAACATATTCCAAATTTAATGCCAAAGTAAAAATATGCTCACTGTGACATGAAATCCCTACTTAAATTAATGCTGGTTTTGCACTGTTAAATCTCACAGATGCAGAACGTGTAGAAGCTGAGGATAGTGACAACCAGGACATACAGGACATCAGCGCAGTTGAGGATATGGACACACCGGTGTTGCCAACAAATCCATCCAGTGCCCCAAACACACGCAGGGCAACTGTCCCACCACTGGTCACCATGGAGTCTGACGATGAGACAAATGCACCACATGAGTCCAGGCATGGCCCAGCCACATCCATCCCAAATCCACAAACACAGGTCCGCAGAAGTAATGTCAGTGTCCGGCGTAGAAGAGCCAGATCACGCAGAACACAGCAGGAGGAGCAACCAAATGATGTCTGGGGTGGTCTTGAGGGACAGATGCTCCGCATGCAGCGCCTGCAGACCAAGAACACACGTTTAGTGCAGTTACAAATAGGGAAGATGGCAGACAACATTGCAATACTGTGCGATAGTGTGCAGCAAATGACCAAGGTTATGCAGGAGGGACATGCATCACAGAGAAGAAACCATCGGCAACTAATGCAGCACCTCAAAAGCTATGCCAAATCCAACAATAGGCTGGCCACATCAACTGCACTGCTGGCACGTAGGTCTGTGACCTTGCAAACAGAAATGTGCCATTGGAGCGGGGATGTGGCGAAGGCACTGGACCAGGTAACCAATGCAGTGGAACTGCTGAATGCTACCACAATTGGGGCCAACATGTCCACGCAGGAAGAGGGTAGTGAGGGGCCTCAAGCTTGAGTAGCATAGCTATGCCAGTTGCCACTGCAGGAAGACGCAACACACGCAGCAGTACCCCTCATCTTCCAACATGAGGGATGAGGATGCTGTCTCTGACAGGCGTCTGGGTGTCCGTGGGAGAAAGCGCTAGCCTGCTATATACAATTGCATACCGATATGGTGACGTAACCATGGATGTGATCGGACCTTTTGACTGATTGACAAGTCATTATTTATTTTTAATACACTTATGTCCATTACTTAAAAATCCTGTGCCACTGGCCACATTGAAAGTGTGCTCCGACACTCATGCAATATTTCCTTTGAATAAACCGTTCTGTGATTGTAATATACACTGTTTGTGTCATCATTACTCACCTCAGAAATAGTTTTGTGTGATGTCCAATCTTCTCCTGCGCCCTTCTGCTGCGCTTGCCCCTTGTGCTGCACGGCGCTGTGGCACTTGCTGGTCCTCATCCTCGGAGTCACTGTCAGACACCTCGATCTCCATTCCACCCCTCGTTGCTATATTGTGCAGCATGGCACATGCAGCTACTAGCTTGCAGCATTGTTCAGGGTTGTATTGGAGTGCTCCACCAGTCTTATGGAGGCATCTGAATCGGCTCTTCAGCAGCCCAAATGTGCGCTCTATGATGTTCCTTGTTGATATATGTGCAGCATTGTACCTCTGTTGGGTGGCAGTTGTGGGATTGAGGTAAGGCGTCAGAAGGTAATTACGCAAGGCGTATGCGCTATCACCTGCATGTGGGTAAGCAAAGGGTCAGTGGCAGTTTGACATTGGCATACGTACAATGACTGTGAGTATCACCTACACATATTTACCAAGCAGATGTGCCTCTCCAAATTCTCCCCTGACCAGACGGGTGTGAATGCCACTTTGCCTGAAAATATATGAATCATGTGCACTCCCAGGAAATTGAGCCACTATATCAGTGATTATGTATTTGGCATTGCACACAACCTGAATATTAAGGGAGTGATAGCATTTTCTATTTCTGTATATGTATTCCTGTGCTGCAGGGGGACATATTGCCACATGTGTGCAATCGATGCAACCTATAACATGTGGGAAGCGAGCTATCTGGTAAAACTCCTGTTTTGTTTTCGCAAGGTCATGCGCGGTGGTGGGGAAATTGATGTGTGAGCCGATCCTGGCCATCATGGCATCAAGGAATGCTTTGAATATTCTTGAAAGTGCGCTTTGCGACACACCTCCAGCTACTGCAATGACCCCCTGGAAGCTGCCTGACGCCAGTAGGTGTAGGCAACATAGGACCTGCACATGCGTTGGGATAGCATTGGTCCTACGTGTCTGTCGTTGCAGTATGGGATCCAATTCATTGATCAGGTCATGGATCATTGCTGCATTGAGCCTATACTTATCGTATATCTCATCCTCTTGCTGTCCTAGCAAAGTTATGCGGACTCTGAAGATGCGCTCATTAATTCGCCTCCGTCTGTGTCCAGCAGCCAGCAGCCTCATCCTCCTCGCCATCAGGTACATCCCTGCCATTGTGAGATGTGGTAGCTAATTCTGGGTGTGTTTCAATGGGTTTAAGTAGAATTTCAGCTGTATCTGATTTGCACTCATGATTACCACCTGGTTGTGATCCTTCTTATTTTGCACTCGCAAAATTGCGAATTTCAGGTAATTCGCAATTTGCGATTTTTCATGCATCTATTTTGCGATTCCTTATTTGCGAATCGCTATTTGGAGGCGCAAATAGCGATTCGCTAATACTATTCGCAGAATGTTTTGCGATTCTTTAAATTAGCGAATTGTTGAGTTTTCGCTATTTTGCAGTTGATGCATTGCGAAACGGTATTTTGCGGTCGCAAACGCCATAATTTAGCGATTCGCTAATTTTGCGATTTTTTTTAGGCTTGATGCATGTGCCCCTATGTCCATGACAAAGGACCCAGGAACCTGAGATTCATTTTGGCGTAGGATCTAGGATTTTTATTTGCTTGGTTGAGAACGTTCTATTTTTGCATACTGCATAAGTAGAAAGTTCAGTTTTTGTCAGTGTATATTTTTGTATTTCACATCAGCATCCCAGTGATGATTGGCTGCTTGTCTTTTTATGTTGCATTTTTGGCTGTCTTGTCCATTGTCTTCAGGCACTTCTTGGTTCTGTGGGACAGGTGAAGTGGGCATATCAGTAGTAGCCAAATCTCTTAAATGGATCATACTTGGGACAAGGATGTCCTTCTCTGTTGCCAGAAGAAGACATACTTCATTTCACGCAGTTTCACCCAAGAATGGGATCTGCTCTTCTCGTCAATAGTGAAATTGCTTTATGCCATTATACCGCCCAAAAACGCAGTGCTTGCAAAACACAAACAGCTTAATTAGGATCTTTCCAAAGAGAGAGGAGAATTCAAGACCACAGAAAGAGCATAAAAATGATCATACATGGATTACAATAAGCTTAAAAATTAAAGGCTACTGAAAACAATTGAAAACCTACGTAAATTTATGAAATCTGAACATTATCATTTTCATGTACTGAAAGCCACCAACCTTAATAAACAAACCTTCTAAATTAAGAAAGAACTGAAAGCACCCACATTACTACAAAATTATGGTCTTGATAGTACATCTTTCTGGGACATTCTATCTAATTTCAAGATGGCTAAGTTATCAAAAGTTTGACAATGATGATGATGTTATTCACAACCAATTCCTCTCAACTTCAACCTCTGTATGAAACTTACCGCTCTCACTAAAGCCAGGAACACTCCCAAATAGCTGCCACATACGGTACTTGAAAAAGTGACAGACGAAGTAGTTGAACCATTTTGTATGATCAAAAATCAAGCAATGGCCGCGTGATCCCTCCAACCTGTTTCAGAAATTGCTCCTCTGAGAACCTTAATAAACTATCATTCTAGTCTGAATCACAACGTACCTCCAAATTTTCAGCCGATAAATTCATAATAAATATACAACCAAAGTTTCTGTCCTAAACTTTTCTGACTTTTAAGAGGGACTGAATCAATCATAACCTCATTACTGGATGATCACATAAGCAAATCAGATATAGGCTTGGCTGCCATCACTTACTGCTAACCATGAACGTCAGTTAGGCCACCCGTTGCGCCCCCTGCCACCTTGCTTGCGACTCTTTGGCCAGCATAATCATCACTCACTTCTCACTTTTGTTTCCAGGCTCCCGGGGCCGGCCAGCCAGTACTTACGTGGATTCAATGGTTATTTTAAAAAAAATAATTAACACCACGCGACCACCCCAGCGGTGTGTTTGCTTACAGGGCCGTCAATCTTTTGGAGCACATGAAAGCGCTACCAATGACGGCCCTTGTATAATATCACACCAATCATATCACTTTGTCCTGCCCCCTGCTCTCCAACCCCCCTCCCTCACCTCGTCATACACCACAGCCGCTCCTCCTTTGGAGTTATCAGAAGATCTCGTGGTCGTGCTCTCTCTTGGAGACTGTGCAATGCATGTGCATTGTGCAGACGGCCCCCGCCCATGCCAGCAGCCAAACCTGAGCCAAAGTAGAATCCGAAAGCAACCAACATCTACTGGTAGTAAATGATGGCCCTGGCTGCCTGACATAATTATTTGTTCTGCCCCGCCTGGCCCCTCATTTTCGTCCTTTTCCTCCTGCAGTAGTTTCCCTCACTTTGGCCAACATCACATGTTGGATTAACAGTGTTGAGTGAAAGTAAGAAACAGTGCCCCATTAACAGTTGTCCTTAACTCCTAGATTCGTAAACTGGGCATTCGGGTAACGGGCAAAGGGCCAGTGCCAGAGGTCCAGTTGTGGGCTATTTTTTGTATCCAGTAGTGTGCCCATTTTAAAAGGTTTCGAGGTGTGCTGACCTCTATTGTCTGGCGTCGCCAGTGGCTATGTGGGGCCTAAGCATACCCTCTCAAAGCTTGCACCAGGAACAGACAAAATCTTGTAATCTCACCATCTGTTAGGTGGGGCTGGCAGCCTCCTTACATGTCCCCTGCTGGGCCGGCCCATTCGCATATGGGCCTGGCTTGGGACACCCATAGACACACTAATGTGTGCAGATTGAGGCCAGCGAAGGGAGGGGAATGAGTAGGACCAGCATAGCTGAAGTCCAGCTGTGAAAAGCCTATAGACTGATTTACATACGCATGATGTTATGTTATGTTATGTTATGTTATTATATTCTTATATAGCGCGTGTATACCGACAGGTCTCTTAGCGCTTCGGAAGAAGAGAACAGCGTCAGGGCCGGGTGGTCACCATGGTACTAGGAAGAATTAGGTCATGTCTAGAGCCTCTCTGAAAAGGATGGTTTTAAGCTGCTTCCGGAAAGGGAGCAGACCATGTTCTTTACGGAGAGTATCGGGCAGCCGGTTCCAGAGTTGTGGCAGGAGGACCGAGAAGGCTCGTCCTCCTTTGGAAACACAATTGCCCCGCGGGCAGACCAACTGGGCGGCTTCTGCTGAGCGGAGCGCCCGTCTAGGCACATATTTAATTAAACGTTCCCTTATGTACTCTGGGGCGTGACCGTAAAAGGCTTTGTGGGCAATACAGAGTCCCTTAAACTTCGCTCTTTGCCTAACCGGCAACCAATGCAGTTTGCGCAGCAAAGGAGTGGCATGGGTTCTTCTGGGTAACCTGAAAATCAGCCTGGCGGCGTCATTCTGTACCACCTGTAGCTTATTCATAAGTTTCTGGGGAGCCCGACATAGAGCGCATTGCCATAGTCGAGTCGCGAGACGATGGTTGCTCGTACAATGGTTTCCAGCGATGAAGTTGAGAGCAGTGGAACCAGCTTCCTCAGTTGTCTCAGCAGACCAGTGCAAGTACCCACCACCGCGTTGACTTGATTTACCATGGAGAGCTCGGAGTCGATCTTAATTCCCAAGCTTTTTACAACTGGTGCTGGGCTGGGACAGGCCCCCAGCTCTTGGGGCCAGAACAAGCCGCTCCATGGGTTATTTTTTGCCGGAATTGCTAGGACTTCGGTTTTATCAGGATTGATTTTTAAAGAGTTTGCAGTCATCCAGTTTATTGTAAACCTGAGGATGTTCTGAGCAGACTCTTGGGTGCGGACCGAGTTATCGATCTTCAGGATAAGCTGTGTATCATCCGCATAGTTAAAGACCCGACAATCCATATCGGTTAGTGCGGCCACCAGGGGCTGCAGGTATATGTTGAAAAGGAGCGGGGACAGCGCGGAGCCCTGGGGGACCCCGGAAGAGATGTTACCCTTTTCAGATACCTGATCAGGACCCTCTGCGAGCGTCCTAGTAGGAAGGATTCCAACCAATTAACGGCGTGCCCCCGGATTCCCAGGTCCGATAGCCGGGACAGTAGTATTGTATGGCTGACCGTATCGAACGCCGCCGAAAGATCTAAGAGAATCAGGGCGCTCGACTCTTTATTATCGGCCTTGATCCTGAGATCGTCGAGTACAGATAGCATTACTAGCTCTGTACTACGGTGGGCTCTAAACCCAGCCTGGCGGGGTTGGAGTAGCTCGTATTCTTCCAAAAACGCCGAGGTAGTTTTCAGGACATGACGTTCCACAACCTTCGCCAGAAACGGGAGCTGAGAGATAGGTCTATAATTTTTAAGTACGGCCTTATCTGCTCCCAATTTCTTTAGTAGCGGGATAACTCTAGCCTCCTTCAAATTGGAGGGACTTGACCAGTTGCCAACGAGTTGTTGAGGAGGGTAAGAATCTGGTGGTCCAGGGCCGGAAGGGCCATTCGAAAAATCCTAGGCGGGCACGGGTCGGCCGGGAGCCTGATTTGATACTGTTTATCAGGGACGTCAAAGATTCTAGATCTAGTAGAGGAAACTGGTCAGAAACTGGCCAGGAGGGAGCAAAGGTGTAGACAGCTCCATGGGGTTCAGGGTAGTAGGAGTTTTCCCAATCTCCAGAAGGATATCTGTTACCTTCTGGAGAAAGAAAGTCTGTAGTACATTACAGTCTGAGGGTATTTCTGCAGATTTTACGTCAGATTTCTTGCTGAGTTCATTTAAGATCTTAAAAGTTTCCTTTTGTTTATTAGGAGCCTCTGTTATGCGTGCCTCATAGTATTCGGCTTTCCTGTTTATAATGGATTTTTATAAAGAGTGAGTGTGGCTTTGTAAGAGATTAACTCAGCAAGATCATAGGTTTTCCGCCACCGTCTCTCGGCTTTGCGCAGGCTCTGTTTGCTCTCCCTGAGTGCCTCATTAAACCAGGGGCCCCCTTGCTTTTAAGTCTAGTTCTTTCTCTGCGTTCCGGTGTTATTTGATCGATAGCTAATTGCAGAGTATTACTAAGGGTTTGGCTTTCTACGTCAATATTGCCTACCTGAAATTTAGGTGCAGGAAGCGTCTGTAATGTGGCTATTAAATTGTCTGCCTGAATCTTGTGCCAGCTACGAACTCTCCTCCACTCTGGCGGATATTGCGCAGGAGGACTGTCCAACGAGGCCCAGCAAGAGATTAAGGAGTGGTCAGACCAGGCACACGGGTGGATACTTATTAGTCTGTCAAGATGGTTAGAGGACCAGACTAAGTCTAGCATGTGGCCTTTAATATGAGTGGAGCGATCCACCAGTTGATGGAGCCCCAGGTTAGACATTACCAGCTCGACCTGCTTGGCCTGCGGCTCCCGTGGTTCCTTCTCCCAGTGGAAATTAAAATCTCCAACCACCAAGAGTCTTTGATATCGTGTACTCAGGTCGGACATGATCTCGGCGAAGTGGTCACTAAAACCAGGGGTTGCATCCGGGGGCGATAGACTGCCAGGAGGATGAGGCAGGATGATTTGGATATAATTTTAACTCCCAGCATATCCGTCTTATCCATGCTCTCTGATATAATCTTGGTGGCCATGAGCCTGGTGTTAAAAAGAATCGCTACTCCCCTCCTCTCCTGTTATCTTGCCTATTGTGCCAAAAGGCGTCAAAGTTGCCTGGCAGTGCAGCGATAATATCAGGGGTTGATGCATCACCTATCCAGGTTTCTGTGAGGGCAAGGATGTCAATATCCCCTCCTGGAGAAGTGCAAAGATCTCTAAGTGATGTTTCTGTAGCGATCTTGTATTTAGAACAGCCACTTTTAAACCAGGGGGGTTCTCTGGCATACTCATGGAGTAAGGTGTTGGCCCTGGAAACGTGTGGGTGTCTATCGTGTGGGTGTCTATCCTGGTGTATCTCAGGAGGTGTTCTGATCTTAATTTAGCGGTGACAACTGGGTTCAGCCTGTGGTTGCCTGTGGCAAGGGCCTGTAGTTCCATTGCAGAGTATTGTTTGGTCAGGCCAGGGCTTCTGGCCCCTGGCCCCGGCTGGACGCGGACGGGCGCAGACGGGCTTGCCTTAGGCGCGCCTTCGGCGCGCCAGCGGCGCGTCCGCTCCAGCGTCCCGGTTATGCTGCCCCCTTCCGCCCACCAACCAATCTGCTCTGCTGAGCAGCAGCTGAGACTCCTCCCAGCACTAGACCGCGTTGAGGGATGCGGAAGTGCTCTATCAGGATTCGTGGTGAAATCGCGAGAGCAGGTGGGCCAAGACCGGACCTCTCCCCGAGATTCCCCCAAATGTGCAAAAAGCTTATTTTTAAAAAGACGTTACTGTCCCAAAAGGCGAGTTCATTCCCATAAAATCGGCAGTAAAACAGTAAAATTCAATGTTTCTTTAAAAAGCAGTTCTCAGCATTTTTACCATCAGTTTCAAACAACAGTGCAAGGCGATTTAGCGATGATTCATTGGTTCTGTATTGTGTGTGATGTAAAGTGCTCTGACACACTACACTACTGGTATGAGTTGTGCTATAAAACAATGAAATGCATTTGAGAGAGGGGCCAACAAAGATTGTCGCACTGGGTTCCACCAGCGCTAAAGCCGGCCAAGCCTCAATCACCACGCACCTTACACATACATTTACAAGTCGATCATGCATATACTATTCAGGAGACCAAAGGAAATAACACTTCTTCTGAATAATTCTTTTTAAACGTATGTTAACTTGCTGTGATTCCCTTGAACGTAATCATGCATGTAGAGGCTGTACCGGTGAGAGATGCGGTAGCGAGAAGCCACAAAAACACTTTTGACATACATCAACATCTCTTTTGGCTTAAAATCTCACTGCACTCATCTGCGTCCCATAACATTTAATTAGAATTGGTTTAGCTAAAACATTTATATATTTTATTTTCAAAACATTTAATATTAAAAACACCCAATCATTCTGCATTTTAAAGCCTCCTATCGGTGTGTTTCAGGAGAAACATTCGCCCTTCCACCAGGTTTCAAATGAACATTCATTTAAAAAAAAAAAAAAGAAGCTGTGAAGAGCCATTTCAGCTCATTTCTTACTTTATGAGCAGTGTCGTTCATCTGACCCCTCCCCTGCCCCGCCAGCACATGATAGATGTGGGTCGGGATCCTGAGCAGCCTCGCTGGAGCCCAGGTTTGGTGGGCCATTTCACAATTATACCTCCTTGCTGTATTCGGCTTTATGTTGCTCTTGTCCCTGCCCCGTCAGGCTCCAATGACATGTCCTGCAGCAGTGCTGTCCCTGCAAGCCCACGGACCTTGGGAGTACTGGAGGAGGTGGCAAAGAGGGAGAACTAGGAGAAAACTTAACAAGTGAAGGGGCAAAGAAAGGGTAGCGGAGATCCGGGAGAAGGAGAGATAGAGCAGGTAAGGTGTGGGATAGGAGGGAGGAAAAGACAGAGATAGGGCTATGAAAAGAGTAAAAAGCCCAGAAAGACACAATGATTAGAAAGAAAGTGCTAGATGGAAAGAGTACAATTGTGGTAAAGGAGTGGGCAAGAGAAAGGAGTACCATAAGTGAGTGAAAGAGAGATCAAGAAAATAGACACAGTGAAAAAGTAAACAAAAAGAATGAGAAGTAGTGAGATTAAGGGTGGTTAAAAGGTGAGAAGTAGATAATTCTGTGTGTGCACGTGGATAAAAGAGGGAGAGTGAGAAATAAGAGAAAGCGGAGGGAGGCCATGTGCCTCACTAGCTGTGTTTCCTGGGGGTGTGCAACTGGTCTGCTTCAATTGTTGGTGATGCAAGCTCTGCTGCTGGGACTAGACTTGATTCTCTTGCCTGTTTATCTGTAATGTGTATTTGTAGAGGACAGCCAAGTGCTTTCATATAGCACTTCACTTTGCATTTTTGTAAGCACTGTCTGTAGAAGTGTCACTTTCACCCAATTAAAAAGTACTCAATATTCCAACCTCAGAAGGCTGCTTTAGTTTTGCCTTTATTAGAACACTTCACCTGCAGGTCACAGCAGATGTCATCAGCAGTCACAACTCATTGAGCACTCTTGCAGGAGCACATCACTAATAAGAGAGCCAACGTATCCTAGGAGCCTTCGTGGGGCTGTTGGGCTGTTGGCAAGGCCTCTACACTCACTGCTGCTTAAATCCTAGAGTTCAGCAATGAACCAAGCTAAGCACGCCCTTCTCCAAACTTTTGGAGCACACTAGGTTGCTTATAAAACATATAATGCATTCAATGAGTACTGTCAATTCTAAGGATGTAGCACTGGCTGCCACTTTAAAGCAACTTTTATTAAGACTGCAAGGGCATTTCAAAACACATTAATAATACTTTAATGGGGCAATACCTGCATTTCTCATAAGGCTCTTAATAATGTTGGGTGATGCTTGTGGTTCTCATCCCATCCCCAGCAGTAAGGGACATTCAAGCTTCCTGCCTCACCTCACTGTGTCTGGGTCACCTTCCTCACTATCCAGCTTGCCAGAGCAAGAAAACAGCCAGAGACGTTTTAAGGAATGAGCTATGCGAACAATTGCAAAGGCCCCTGCCTTCCAAGATTCCTTCTGATAAAATTATCTCTCACTCTCTTTTTTTTCACCTCTGACTCTTTAAAAAATATCTCTCTCCCTCTGTCTGGCTATCTCTGACTGTGTCTCTCTTTCTCTCTTAAGGGCATACATGGTGCATGGTGAGGTAGCAAGTAATAGTTACTTTAGGGTGAATTTCAATGGTTTTGTTAGTTTCAAATGATATGTTTTATGTGACATTGTCACCAAGCTATAACATCCCTTTAGCATTTTTTTTTCAAGCGAATTTCTAAGGTTTAGTCGTGTAAAATTAGATATTCTTACAATTCCTAAACATAGTCAATTGAAACTTTGTTTTTTTTCAGTGAATTTCTAGAGTTTATGTAACGTAAACTAAGATTCCATCCTAATGCACGGGAGGTGGGCTGGACACAGGGTTTTGCGAGTCGCTGAATGACATGTACAACAGTGTCTGAGACACTGTTAGCGATTCTTAATGGGGTCGCAAATTGCTTGCCTCATGCATATTAATGAGGCACTTGCAATTTGGGACCCCATTAGGAATGGCTAGCCCTCCCAGGTATGGTGGCCTGCTGGGCTCAGCAGACCTCCATGTCTGGGACTGCTTTTAAAATAAAGCAGTTTTTAAAAAAAATGCAGCCCGTTTTCCTTAAAGGAAAACAGGATGCATTTGAAAAAAAGAAAAATGAAATGTTTTCGTTTCATTTTTTAAGGGCAGGTAGTGATCCCTGGGACCACTGCCTTCCTATAAAAAATATTTTCCCCTGCATTCGCAAAGGGGAAGGGGTCCCCTGAGGACCCCTTCCCATTTGCGAGTGCTTTACCACCCTCTTGAAGAGGGCGGTAAATTGGGAGTGTTTGGCGACCGCAATTGCGGTTGCAAAACATTCTTACATAGGCCTCTGACTCGCTATTAGGAAGGGATGCCCTTGGAACGCCCCTTCCTAATAGCGACTCGCAATTCCTATTTAGTGAGTCGCAAAAAAATTGCGACTCGCTAAATAGGGATTGTACATGGCCCTTTTAGATTTTGCATTCGCAAACGGGTCGCAAACCCGTTTGCGAATGCAAAATAGGGTCGTACATCTGGCCCTCAGCCATTTTGATGTCTTAGAAAGTCAAACTCCACTGTCGGAGCACTTAAAGCAGAAAGTTTATTTCTCTACTTTGGATAGATTTGTAAATGAGTTTGATGCTCGATTTTCAGACAACATGGGCCTCATGTCTGCTGTCAGAATGTTCAATCCAAATCTGCACATTTTTGTAACCTTTCCTCTGCACTAGTTATATGACACATATCCAGAGGCTGCAGTAGACCAAAGTCTTCTACAATCTGAACTGGAAATTAAGAATGTACCAGTTTGCCTCTTTCTATTCACCCAGTCAGCGCCTTCTTCTTTCCAAGGAAGCTGAGCAGCAGCATCTCTTCTTATCAGTAATGTATTATCAACATGGCAGCCAGTACCTTCGTCTATGTGAGTAAAATCGGCCCAAATTTTCATAACACTCTTTACATTTCTAATGAAGATATATACAAGTGTATTGTACCAGTGATGTGCATGTTTTCTGTGGAAGAAATTAATGATAGGAAACCTGGAAAGGCTCAATGGCTCCACAGGTTTAGAAGTATGTTAAGCATGTCATGGAAAAGAAGGCTGCTGGGAGTACTTGACCTGCATCAAATAGCACTGTTATCTACGTTCCAAGACTTAGATTTAATTACATGGTACCCTTAGTTTCTATAACAAATGATAAAGTGAACTTGTTTTAAACATTATAGCCCCATCACCCTTCCCATTTTATAAGTTATTTGATATCGATAATGGCTGATTTCAACTTGACTAGTGTATTCTCCATTGTTGTACACTATTTGATAGGTTCTTAATCCATGCTACATTATTTTAATTGTATGTCTGAAGATACTACCTGAAACAATGTATGCAGCTGCATTTTCAATAGGATTTGAAGTATTTATGTTTATAGGGTACTTCTTTTGTATCTGTGGATATTTTCCAGCCTCTGTGTGTGATGTAAGTAACCAAAAGTTAAATGCTTCACTTCATGTGATGGCACCAAGTCAAAGGTCATGCAATGTTTCTTCCTTTGATTTCATGGGGGTCCAAAGGGCAGGTGATGTCACTTCCTGTGGTGTCACCTGGTCAAAGTTTGTGTAATGTCACTTCCTGTACATCACTAGGATGGGTCAAAGGGCAGGTGATGCCACTTCCTGTGATGTCATCAGGTCAACGTTCATGTGATGTCACTTCCTGTGACATCAGCCAGGGGTCGCATTGCATGTGATGTCACTTCCGCTACTCCAGGCATTTTGATGGCTCGATGTCCATGCTGCTAACAAGACTACCGAAAATAGGATTCAAAGAATCAGCCACAAATGGATGACCTTCTAATTATCAGAGCTGCAGCAATTAGTTTTAATGCTAAATCATGGGCCATCCTCCAAAAATATATCGCACCGAATTCTTCAAGGTTCATCTCTTAGTCCAGTTGTTTTTCATGTGTATGTCATTGTATGTCACTGAGACAGCTTTACTGAGAGGAAATCATGTTTTTTTTTTAATTTGTATGCAGATGACACTCATATTGTAATGTGCCCTAAGATTACTGCTAGCCAGCACTGCTAACAACATGTGCTAGAAGTTGCAAAATGTATTTAAAAAAAGTTTAAGTAATTGAGAATCCCTCATTATAAGGAGTCATTCTGATCTGTGGAACTCTTATTTTTTTCTTGGATCTCCTCCATCTCTGGCTACCAGAATGATTGATTTTAGATTCCACTGCTACCACAATTATCGATTTTAGATTTGATTGCTATCTGTCTAGGGACCAAAGACAGCTGGTGTATGCATTACGTCTTTGGCAGTAGTCAGAAAGATGCTCTCCCTTTTTCTGAGTCAGTTTAGGAATTCACTTGTGAAATGCCCTGATGCACGTCTAAATTACATAAACTGCTTATATTTGGGATGGTCATGAAGCTCTTTCAGTGTCTACAAGTAGTTCAAAATACAGCAGTGTATGTTATTTCAACCAAAAATTAAGGAACATCTGATAGACCAGCTTTGGTTCTTTGTATCCAAGAAAAAGGTTTTCATTCTGAGCTATCTAGGCACATCTCTTCCTGAAGCCAAATAAAAGAGCCAACAGCCACAACCCTCTATGAATCAATTGCAAATACACAACTACAATAAGAGGCATATATTTCTCTTACCTTGTGGAGAAACTGTGAAACAGCCTCCCATCATTGATAAAAACAAAATACGCTCAAAATATCTTCATTTAAAAACTAAAGACATGGCGATTGTGCTTCTATGCCTACATTGGCTCCGTCTAAAAGAAGGAACTACTTTCACAACTGTCTTCGTCAATCCATGGTTCACTACCAAACTGTCTCATAAAACATTTCTTCCTTTATTTACTGACTAGAAATCGCAAATCAATTGTCTTTTGATGACCTGTTCAATCAGATTCACGAGAATTAGTTGTTGAACTCTCCATGCTCAGGGATCTTCCCTGTACAACTCATTAACAACATTTCTGACACTTGACAATCACTTCTTCCAGTTCAGAAATTCCTTGGAGACCTATCTATTCTCTCTTGCATGTGGGTAGATAATTCTATCCTCTCCATTTCTTCCTACTCAAATGGCCCTTGAAGCTCTGGCCGGTCAGATACCTAAGACCAGCATGCACTCTTTACTGTTGGCTTCAGAACTCTGTACTTTAGGGCTTTGTCACCTTTTGGGCACATTAATAGAAGGTGTTTCCAATACATCCTACCCTTCATGATGGACAAACTATATCTTCAGACCAGGGACTGCAATGGATTATTCTACTACCCTTTTGTTGGTACAGGAATGTCCCCTGAATGGTGTACAGTCGGGTTCCCTTGCATTGAGTGTCTAACTGCGTGTATCTGGTATCCCGGTTTTAGATTTTGGTCCTGTCTCACACTAATCTAATGTGTGTGCAGAAGACTAGTCCTGTCTCTTGTTGCGAGTCAGGTCTTGGACCTGTCCTGGAGGGACACACAAAGTGTGCTCTCATTATACAAACAGTGGACTACTGTCCCTGTCATGGGCTTAATGAATAGAGCGGCTGTGCTAGCATAAAGTGTTTTGTGAATCCATAGTTGAGGCCAGACTTTTTTATCTGTGTAACTGGAGTGGAGACCAACTCCCACTCATGTAAAATTCCTTTTTTGGGCACTTACCAAGATACTAGGGCTAACATCCCAAGTGAATGAGGTGCATGGTTGTGTACGTGCCCTGCTTGGTACAATCATTGTGTGTATGAGTGAACCAAAATTGGAGGACTGTGGGATACATTTTGGATATCCCTGGCTCTGGCCTTGTGCATAAGATGGAGGTGAGGTTATTTTATTAGACAGTGGAAGTGTACTTCTGACATTCCTGGTGTGGGAGGAGACTTAGGCACTGAATTGTGGAGAGAAGATAAAAGTCTCTTTTAGAAATTCAGTTAGGCCTTTTGCTGAGAGGAGCTAACGATTAGTTTTCCTGGACCACTGCCAATCGGTAGATGGTATGGGTGATGGGTGGGACTGCAGTCTCTATTGTTCAAGTTGAGAAGGACCCCTTAGGTGAGGCCAGCCTTTAGTCTTTCCCCTGTTCACTAAGTGTGGCTGATGACATCCAGTTGCAGAAAGCACACACATCTTTGTGCCTCTGTTGTGGGTTCCGCAGACTTGACACCACCCTGCTGCAAGACGTATCACTCCACACAAAGACTGTGTATATAGAGCAACCTGGAAAGGACACCTGAATACAGAATCACAATAAACTGGTTCTGAAACTACAGATAGTGGATCTACATCTCCTGTCTACTTTGACTGTATTAAAATCAGACCCAGTGACCCACTTGTTTTTCCAATTCCAAGTTCTAATTGAGCAAGAAAGGGAATGCTCTGCAAACTAATCAAAGGACTGCTGTACACTCAGAGCTGGTGCATGCTTGACAACCAGTTCCCCTTTGTTTTTGTGTTCAGAGAGTACACTGATGTTAACCCCTTCCATGCGCGGCCGATTTTCGCCCTGTGCGAGGCGTTTCATTAAGCGGACGGGTTCATGACGAGCTCAGCTCGTCATGCGCACACGAGCACTGCGCAGCATGACGAGCTGAGCTCGTCATGAGCACTGATATGTTTCAGTTTATTTGCATCTCTTTTGAGATTTTGGAAATCATACCGTGGTCATGCCATGTACACATTTGTCAGAACTTGTTGCAGACGTTGTCCTAAAGCAGTGGTTTTGCTGACAGAAACAAAATGAAGGTGAGTAGGAATGGGTAGAGATGGCAGGTGTTAGTGCCCTTTTGTGAATGCAGGATAGTGCCGAGCTTACCGCCCTCCTGAAGAAACCAACGGCGGACCCCACCGACCTCAAGAACTACCGTCCCATCTCGCTCCTTCCGTTTCCGGCCAAAGTCATCGAGAAGACCGTCAACAGACAGCTTGCCGCCTTCCTCGAGACGAATGGATCCCTCGACCCCTCGCAGTCCGGGTTTCGGGCCAACCACAGCACCGAGACCGCCCTTATCGCAGCCACCGACGACATCAGAACCCTAACCGACTACGGGAAACAGCTGCCCTCATCCTCTTGGACCTCTCCGCGGCGTTCGACACCGTCTGCCACCGCACCCTAGTGAAGCGCCTCAGCAACATCGGAATCCGAGGAAAGCACTGGAATGGATCATCTCGTTCCTCGCCGGAAGAACCCAGAGAGTCCGCCTCCCCCGTTCAGATCCGAAGCCACCGAAGTCATCTGCGGCGTTCCACAAGGATCCTCACTCAGCCCAACCCTCTTCAACGTCTACATGAGCCCCCTCGCAGCCATCGCACGCCGACACAACCTCAACATCATCTCCTACGCCGACGACACCCAGCTGATCCTCTCCCTCACCAACGACCCCACCACCGCCAGAGCCAACCTACACGACGGGATGAGAGACGTCGCCGACTGGATGAGGAACAGCCGCCTTAAACTGAACTCAGACAAGACGGAAGTCCTCATCCTGGGCTCATCACCCTCCGCCTGGGACGACTCCTGGTGGCCCCCGGCCCTGGGCACCGCGCCCAAGCCAACGGACCACGCACGCAACCTGGGCTTCATCCTGGACTCCTCCCTGTCGATGACCAGACAAGTCATCGCCGTCTCATCTTCATGCTTCAACACCCTGCGCATGCTCCGCAAGATCTTCAGATGGATCCCCACTGAAACCAGGAAGACCGTCACCCAGGCACTCGTCACCAGCCGACTGGACTATGGGAACACCCTCTACGCCGGAACCACAGCCAAACTTCAAAAGAGACTCCAGCGCATCCAGAACGCCTCCGCACGACTCATCCTGGACATCCCCGACACAGCCACATCACCGGACACCTGAAAGACCTGCACTGGCTCCCCGTCAGCAAGAGAATCACGTTCAGACTCCTCACCCACGCACACAAGGCCCTCCACGACCTGGGCCCAAAGTACCTCAACGACCGCATGACCTTCTACACGCCCACACGCCAGCTACGATCAACCAGCCACGCCCTCGCCACCGTACCACGCATCCGCAGAACCACCGCCGGAGGAAGATCCTTCTCCTACCTGGCAGCCAAGACCTGGAACTCCCTCCCCACTCACCTTCGGCGAACCCAGGACCATCTCTCCTTCAGGAAGCAGCTCAAGACCTGGCTGTTCGAGCAGTAACTTACCCCCTCCCCCAGCGCCTTGAGACCCTCCCGGGTGAGTAGCGCGCTCTATAAATGCCGTGATTGATTGATTGATTGATTGATTGAACTTCATCATGCCAGGACCAGGCACAGTAGGGCATCATATAGGTGAAAGGTACTAGGAGCAACATCAATGATCGCAAAGAAGATTGAGGCAATAAGCTGTCTGTAGACAGGTGAGATTTGCATGTTCTGCTACCACAATCTACAGAAGGTGTGGTTCACTTTAGGTAATGATAATCACCATTGAACGGTTCATGCATCACTAGTAGTTTTTGTCATCACATGTTCATATAATAATGTAAGCAGTGATGCAGTTTCAGGGAGAAATATAATGGAATGCAAGTTTGGTGATTGCCACTTTGTGACAAAAGCACTCCTAAAGCTTTTTTTTTTTTTTTTACAGATATTTGTCTTTAGCAGGTATGGTTGTGATAAATTTGGTTAAATCAATATTGATGTGGTGCAAAACATGGGGTTGACCATTCCCTCATGGTTCATCATACCCATGAATTTCCCTTCCAGGATGACTATGCTTTCTACAAATTCAACTCTCCATGTTGAAGCTGTATTTCTCACCTATAGCATACAACCTATGCTTCCACAGTCCAGCTAGAACTTCTCAAAACTAGTGTTGTAAGTGTAGTTATGTATCATTCTGGTAGATGAGTATATTGGCTAAGTATGTTGTGAGATAAAGTCTTGGTACGTGGCACTTGAACCCAATTGGTGCATCACACAGCTGGAATTGCATTATAAGACACTCATAAAGGCTACATTGGGCATTTAATGCAATGTACACATTCAGGGACTATTAGGTGGAAATATAATGTCATCTGGAATGGTATTCCAAAGATGTGTCCCCACGTCAGGGCGCAGTTGAGGTGTAAGTTGTTTTGACTTTTTCTCGTCTTTCCTTGGTAGAGAGTGGCCCATAATGTATTCCCTTTTACATGGATCTCAATCGTAGGAATATGAACTAAACTCTAGTTAGGGGTTTTGGGGGATAATTGGTAATCTCCTGTCTGGTATTGGCCCCTGGGACAATCACACTGATAGTTTGTGATCTAAATGTACTGTTAATTATATGAGTGTAGCAATAGAGTTAGGAGATAATATCATCTGGCCAACACACATGTAACACCTGTGTAAATTCAGATTCCTCTGACCATGGCTTCCTGCCTTGTGAGCATGGATGCAATTTACGGGTCACTAAGGGTTGCAGCTGTGACCCCTGCCTTGTCCCTTGCGACCCCTTGCACTGCCTTTGCGACCTCTGGCCTTAGAGGTGGCAAAGGCAATGCCAAGAACAAAACAGAAGGTAAACAGTGCTGTAATGTGTACTGTTTTTTTTATTGTTGCTCTGGCTGGGAAACACAAATAAGTATTCAGCAGTGCAAAGTACCCTGCTGAAGGAAATTTTAAGATGAAATAAAAAAACATATTTAAACAAGATGTTGCAAATTTTTATTATTTTAAACATATGGAAAATGATGTGCTTCATTTTTTGTTAAAATATCCGATGGTAAAATCAGCAGCAGAAGGTCCCACAGACGGAAATCGTCAAGAGGTGCACAGCAAAGCAATTATATATTTTTTAAAAGAGCGAGTCTATACCCCGCTTCCAAACTCTTCATCTATAATTGCCTTCTCAAAGCATACAAGGGACCAATGCTCTCCAGACTGAGGCTATTATATTAAGGATATCCAGGGGCCATTGCTAATGCTAAATACAATTTGCCCTTCCACCAGTACAAACATACGGGAGCCTGGTTTAATTCATGTGAACGAAAACTGCGCTGCTGATGTTTTATCATGCTGCTCTTACGCCTCCCCGAATAACCTTTTGTCACCAAGATCTAGGGTGCAAGTGGACAACCCAGGACAAGTAGTCAATAACGACATGTTTAACAAGTCAACAACACACATCTTCAGATCACCTTTGTCGACAGACACCTCACAAGGAAATTTAGGGATGGAAGAATTGTCTTTTCTTGTCTCTATCTTGGAATGAACAACTGAGACTCCAGTAGTGTCGTCTGACATCCTCTGGGTAAACTGAACCACCTTGCAAGCAACAAATTAATCCCTTAATTGACAATATGATGAATTGGATCCACCGGTTGAGCTGTTGCAAGCTGTGCGGATTTTATGTTATGTTGTGTTACAGTGTCTTGTATAGCGCAAGGCTACACAGATCAGGCTTCCCAGCGCTTTGACGGAGATCATGAGATGAGTAATGCGTTTATTACACAAAGAGGTAGGTCTTTGGCTGCTTTCTGAAACTGAGTAAGTTGCCGTTGGCTATTAAGTAAATAGGTAGAGAGTTCCACATCTTGGACACTAAATATGCAAATGAGCGCCCTCCACTTCTCGCCCTTTTGATTCTGGGCATAGCCAAGAGGAAGTGGTTATTCGATCTTAGCTCTCTTGCATTGTTGTTCGGATTAATGAGATGACTATGAATGTGAGGGCCACGGGCATGTTTTACCTTATGTTCAATGCAGAAAGCTTTAAATTCTATTCTTTTTTTCACCGGCAATCAGTGAAGGCTAGCCAGAGCCAGCGTGCTGAGTGTGATTTTGGAAGGCACAACATTTCTCGAGCTGCGGCGTTTTGAATCAACTACAATTTCCTGGTGACGTAGGTAGGGATGCCTAGATACAGCGAATTGCCATAGTCTAAGCGCGAACGTATGAGGCCTTGTACCACTGATCTCCGAGTTTTCGCACGGAGCCATTTGAGTGTCTTCCTGTGAGCTCTAAGCCAAAGCATGTCCTTGCCACCTATTTGGCCTAAGGGGCCATGGTAAGGTATTTATCAGAGAAAACACCTGAACTCTTTACTTCCAATTTAGGGGAAGGGTGGTCACCCAAGCATTGCGGCCAAAGGATATGATCTAAGAGAGATGGATTGTTCCCGACCACCATGACCTCTGTTCTGTCGCTGTAGCCATCCAATTGTTCACTTGTTACATACAGGCAGACAGTTTCTCTGCTGTAAGGCTGATGTTGATGGCCAGGGAAACGATAATCTGGGTGTTGTCAGCGTACAACACCATAGTAAAACCTGATGAGCAGATGATGTCGGTTAGGGGATGCACATACACATTAAAGAGGGTGGGGCTCAAAGATGAGCCCTGGGGCACTCTGCACTTGAGCTGATGGACCTCTTACAAACAGGAGAAAACTGCTGGGTTTAACTATTTTGCTTCTTTGTTTTCTCAATTACTGCAAGATGTTGAGACTAACTGCAACTACTTACTGTTGCAAGAGAATCTAAACATTGTAATATCTAATGCACAATCTAAGACAGGAAAATATATCTAGACACTATGGGCCTGATTCACAAAGGTCCTTTACACTTTTGAGCAATTGGCACTTTTGAGTAAATTTGCTACTTTTTGGCTATTCACAAAATCCAAGTGTAAATTTACTCCAAAAGTGTAACTCACATGTGTTCACCAAATTGAATGGCCTGGGGGCTATATACGTTTGAGTAATTTACACTTTTGAGTAAGGCTATTACTTTTTAGCTAGTCACAACATCCAAGTGTATGCATATGTGATTAAAGCAAGTGCCAGGTCTGGTGTATTTGTGGACTAATGCGTCTACTGTAAGGGTCTGTTTTTGACCTCATGGTCACAGGTTGAGATCCTGGTGGGTCCACTCAGTCTTTCATCCTTCTCCGGTCGATAAAATGAGTACCATTGAGTTGGGTAATAATAAACATCTGTTATTCAGCGGCAAGATGCCCACGGGTGAATGTGCGCTTTACAAATACACAGGCTATGTTATGTTTAATTAAAAAAGCAACAAAGGTCGTGCAAATAAATGTTCCCCCTTTTTGTCTTTCAATTGTATCGACAATCAACAAATAATCAGTTTTTTAGCACCAATGCAATGTTGATGTAACACGGTTTCAGAACCTATTTCCTCTATCTTTGCCATGGTGCAAAAGTCTTTCAGTGATACTAATAGGAGAAAAATCTGCTTTCCCCATTCTACATTGCCTATCTAATCTATTGGAGCACATTCCTTTTCACGTTTTGCACACCAATGCAAAGTTTCTGTAATATGACCTCATGTTGACCCTCCACTGAAGGCCTCTCAAAGATCCCAAACTGGTTTAAAACAGCAATTCTGAACTTGGGGTCCATCGATCCCTGAGGGTCCAGAACACCTACTCAGGGGATCCACGACTGTTTAGAAACTTAAATAATAGTAGTAAATTGAAAAACTAAAATTTAAAATGCTCTTTAAATATAAAAGAATTTAAAATGGGAGGCTAAACGTTAAGTTGGTATATTTAGCTTGATTCTTGAGAGCAGCACAAGTACAGCATAGGAAATGTACTATGGAAAAAAGACTCTTCCGATCTCAGCGACTTGAACCGTAAACTTGTACCTCTTGTTAAATGGCTGAATATGTTCTCTTTTGAACCAACCAAAGAACGTAGGGGCTTCCTTCATCACCATTGGCACTTCATTCTATACTTAGCTATACATTCACATAGAGAAATGTATATGTCTTTTCGTGGGATTTAAGGCCTATGCAAATCCGCCACAATGTTTCTTTGCCACCTACATCTAGCACCTTTGAACAGTTCACAGGAGTTGTTCTTAGGGCAGCTGCATTGGAGATGTGTTCTGCTTCCTAAAGAGCTAACAAATGTATGTTGAGCAGTGAATGATCTGCAACGCCATGTTGTAAATCTGACTGATTCAATACAAATCACATGAAGTCATTGCTTTCCAATAAATCACCTGCTTCTACCTTAAGGTTTCCAGTTTTTTTGGGTGTAATATGTCATAATAACATAATGATTTTTGTGTTCAAAGAATCTGAGACATAAGAGCCGGAAATCATAATAGGTGAATACTTTTCCTCTCAGTAAAAGTTGTAAAAGTCTGGAACACACTCAAAACAGACTTCAGATCTCAAAATTAACACACAAAGTCCTGAAAGTTACTCTAATCATTCATGTCTGCATAGCATTAAACTAATCCTTCTTACATCATTAGTGTTCCAGCCTTGCTGCCTTTTGTTACACCTACAAATATGTAGCCTATTAAATATTTTAACTTGGCGGAAGCAAATTCGCAACGTCATGCAATGCTTGTAAACCACCTAAATAAACAGGAATATGAATTGGATTAATCATGTGCTTTCTGTCAATGGTACCAAATCACTTTGTATATTAATACAATTTGAGACTACCTTGATTAAAATTTTTTGACATTTTTGAAAAAGTCTTAAATTGGTACACCTGGTGCTTCTAGTAGGGGCTACTGGTATTTTAAATGAATGGGATTCGAAGTTAGTAAGGAGTAGGTAGTGTAGCGTCCTCCTCAGCCTGGGTACTCGCCAATGACTACGCCACACATGGAGCTTAGTCTAACATGTTACATTACAATCTTTTCTACCTATATCCTGTATCCTCAGCTGCGGAGCTATTCCAAGATGTCATTTGATGTATCATACAGCCTGTTACGAATGCTTTCAATTATAGTAATGCCATTGGTTTAAGAGGCTATGCAGAAGGAGCACCACAGGGCTCTCACGCAAGTGTGCCAGTTGCTCACTGATGCCGGTTTAACTTTAAATGCCAAGAAAAGTGAGTTCCATAAGACAAAGTTAAAACTCTTTGGCCATATCTTTTCAGATGGAGACAAGACACCCGATCCAGCTAAAGTGCAAGCGCTATCAACTGCCAGTCCCCCACAAGATATCTCCATGTTACATTCATTCCTTGGTATGGCCAGCTATTACTCTAGATACATACAAGACTTTGCCACTGTCAGTGCCCCATTAAGAGACTTGAGGAAAAAGAATGTTTCTTTTGTTTGGTCACATGAATGTGAGCAAAGCTTCCAGAAAACCAAGCAAGTTTGAGGTCCAACTAATGATATACTTTATTCAGATCCAGGCGAGAGAATACCTTTACACCATTCAATTGTGTTAGCATGTCAGAAATGTGCGGACCTGGATGTTGTTCTCTTTCATTTGCCTTTTCCCTTGACACATATCCACGCAGATGTGTACCGATCCTTCACTGTCCGTTTTTGGAAACCACTGGAGTTGGACCAATGGAACGCTCAATGATACCGTGTTTGCTAAGGATTCAAGTTCTTTTTCAACAGCTTCCTGTAAGTGAAAGGCAATTCATCTGTGTCTTTGAGCAATAGGAAGGATGTCCTCATTAATGTGTAATTGGACTTTCATAGTCTTGAGTATTCCCAGTCCATGAAACAACGAAGGGAATTGACTTACTATTTCGTGATGAGCATTCATGTTATTGTTCACGGATATCAGTCCCATATCAGCAGCTGTGCTGAAGCTGAGTAAACAGGCGCTTGGCGCCGTACCTTGAAGTACATGTCAAGATTCTTACTTACAATTCCGCAGTGACGACATGCAAGATGAGAGTTCCGAACTTCCCCTTAGTCACTCACTGTACCCAACGGGGTCAAAGCACTTGTAGTAAATTAGGGGAAGAAGGGAAGACAAGAAGAAGAGGTGAAGTCATCCCACGGTGATTCCCACTCAAGTAAAAGAGTGGGAAGCAGGGAGGATGTCCTAAAAAGAGAGAAAGTATATGAGTGTGCATCAAGGAACTATATTGCCATGATGGTATAGGTAAGGTTTCTCTCTTTCCACACTATCTTTGTGATTCCCTTCTTCCGCTATATTCCCAAACTGCTCGAGTGGAATCTAGCTATTACCTATGGACAGAATAAAGTGGTAGTATCAGTGGGGGAGGGGAAATGTAACATTATAAAAAAGTGACAAAATAAAATTAAAAGAAGAACTCAACAACACCCACCTATGCGTTACTGGAAATATCTCATGACAACAGGAGATCTGTAGAGAACATAAAGGTCCCCTAGCAACTTGCTAGTTTAATGTAGAAATATTATACCAGAAAATCATGAATAGTACTCCTTTCTTTAGGAGACAGTAACACTGTGCCCCTATTATCTCAGGGGAAGAAATAATTAGTATCCTTCTATATTACAGGATAATTCTAAATTCAGCTAAATCAACAAAGGAAGAAACAGATCTCCAATCTTCAATAAAAAAAATTAGCAGCACATTCGCGCTGTTACCGTATTGCAGAATGACTGGTTAAATGCTCTTGACTTCATTCTATTTTTTCTTTCAGGAAAAGGAGTGTAGCTGGATCGTGACGCTTGACTCAAGGCCTGCGAGTGGAGACCCGATGGAGCCGAGAGGAGTGCCAGAGACTCGTCGCAGGAGCCGAAAAGGACACTGGGGAAACGCCGCAGGAGCCGAGAAGGATGCCGGGGACTCGCCGCAGGAGCCGAGAAGAATGCCAGTGTCTTTTCCGCGGGAACCGGATGTGAACAGGTAAGACCCGGAAGGAGAAGTCAGACCAGATCCCAAAGCACTAGAATGCGAAGCGTTCAGCTTTGGAATCAGGTCTCTTTTAAAGTTCTCCATACTCGCTCGCTGCGCAGCAGGCACAACAGTACATGAATGGGTGCCTGTACTTTTGTTTTCTTTACTTCATTGTTGCTACAAATTAACCTTGACTTTTTAGTGGCGTCGATGCAGCCCAGGTATACACGGAGTTTTCGATGGCGTAAGTCGGGACAATGGAGACAGTTCATTATATTTTTCCTTAGACATAATATTTATGAAAGGCATTGATAAACCATTGAATTTCAGCATGATATTCAGACAATATTTGAATGACTTTGGTGCACTGTCATGTCGACTTCTCTTGGACCGCTATTTTTCCTGACATGCGGCCAGTCCAACATTCGCATGCTTCTCTGAGGTAAACATCAGCATGGCACAACCGTCTCCTTTACTCTCGCTTGATATTGATACCGAAGAACTGTTTGACAAAGATTTAGATGTTGGTCAACTTCGTTTGGTGTCAATTTGCCTGAGCTGATGTGGTCCTTTGGCCTTATGAGCGTGCGTTGAATGTCGCTTCTGGAATATTCGGGCGGCCATTTTGTCTTTGCGCCGTGATGTACCTAATTTTTCCTTTGTTTTGCAAACCATCACAAAATGGTTCTCCTTTCCACAGCTTTTGCAGATTTGCCCAATGGCGGGACATTTATCTTCGTGTGGATAAGAAAATCCACACCTGAATCACAACTTCATTTTCAGTGGAGAATTCATTCTGCATCCTTCAGCCTTGTGCTTTGGCTTACTTTTCACATTCATGACTGACTCATTCTAGACACCTCCGGCCTCCATGTCAGCAGCTTGTTGATCAGCACTCTCCTCAGCTCTGGCAGCCATGAGAACTCACTCCAGACTAAGAGTTTCTCTCGGCATTCCTCGTCTGAGTGAATCTGAGAAGCATCCGTCAATCACTCTGAGGCATATAGCTTCCACATCATTAAATCCATTGAACTTACACTGTTTGATGAGCGAGTCCAGTCTCTCAACGAATTTGTTGATGGTCTCACCGGCTTTATGTTGTTCTTGACTGAAGCTGTACCTTTCGTAATCTGCATTTGGCATTGGATTGAATTTGAGATTCAAGGCTGCTTTGATTTGACTGTATGTAATTTCTTCAGCTCTCGGAATTTTCTTTATGACTTCATTTGCACCTTCACATGCAAGGTTCCTAAGGTACTTGATAATCTGTTTGTTATCTGCTTTTTAAATCGCATCAATTAAATAATCAAATGTCTCTATGCAGGCAGTCAAAGTGTAACCAACATTTAGCTTTCTGGTAGTATCGAATGGCGGTGGTTGTTTCAAGAAGGCAGAACCATTGTAACAATTTGCGAAATTGACTGACACTGAGGGTGGAGTTCTTTCCAACACCGTCTGCTGTCCACTAGGACCTGTTTCAGCCATACCCTCTTTTAGGCCCTGTGCTGTGCTGGCCTCTGGGACATCTTGGACAGCCCGTGCAACCTTGACCTCCCTCTTGTTCTCCATGGGAGATCTTTGCTTTCAGGAGACCTTGGGAGTTGTTCTGAGCCACCACCCGGTAGCTTTGGTGGTGTGCTCCACAAGCACAACCCTAGGTGCTTCCTCTGGGGTTACATCCCCCAGAGCAGTGACACATTAAGACTCTTTGCTTAGCTCTGGTAAGCAGATGGCCATTTCTTTGAATTTACATTTTGTTTCTTTTAAGCGCCACTTTGTGTTTTCTAACACCTGGTTGATCTCTGCCTCGCAGCGCTTCCGTTCGAGTGTTATCTTGCAATTTGCTGCTCTTTCAAAACCTGGTTGCATCTGCCTATAGCGTTATCACTCCATATGAATGTACGGCTTTGAGTTGGGTAGTAGCGCAGTACATCTCTTTCGGCCTTCCTAGCAGGTTTCGGCCACTCATATGTAGACTTCTCATTGAAGCTTTCATTAACTTCAAATGCTTACCACGGACCTGGGGCTGCGCTTTGACTCCACATACACCAAATATCCATTCATCACTTCGACGGAGGCACCCGTGGCAAGGCCGAGCAGCTTGTTGGACCACAGCAAACTCTCTGGGAGAATTATGTCAATTTTCAGGTTACTTATCCCCTAATTTGTTGCCAGTTGTAGCATCCTCCCCAGTACAGATACTCGCCAATGACTATGCCACACATGAAGCTTAGTATAACACGCCTTTATTCTTCTGTGTGTAACCGTGAACCCCAAGATTCCAAACCTGCAATCAATTCACAACCCTCTAATGCCTACGTCACAGTTCTACGGAGTCCATCAGGAGCCACAAGGATTCATTACAAACTCACACGAGACTCCAGGTAATATAGGTCAGAGCAAATGAAATAGTGCTTAGCCAGTGTGTCTCAGGTATTGAATGACCCCAAATCAGTCATGTCTTAGGGCCTGATTTAGATCTTGGCATACGGGTACTCCGGATATCCCGTCTGCCGAAATGTAAATCCCATAGGATATAATGGTATATATATTTCAGTGGATGGGATATCTGTCACCGTTGTGACAGAGTAACCCGTCCACCAAGATCTAAATCAGGCCCTTAATCTACAAATTCTTGCTTTTCTGAACGCAGAATGATCAGACATCAGGAGATGACTGAATAATAAAAAAAGCTGTTCTCCCTGTCAGCACACAGATTATGTAAAATTCAGTGGCAGCTATTTTTTGTTGGTTCGTGGGAACATTTTGAGGCTTTTTCAAGAGACAATACAGTTACTGTGCTTTCAAATGAGAACTAGGATGAATGTTTTGCGTCAGTTATAGTTAACTTAGGTTAGCATGCCAGCAAACACCTTATCACTGTGACTATTACTAAGTGCTCGGTGATTCAGCCTGGGGTGTGACCATTTCTAGATAAAGAGTTACCTGCACTGGTGTTTTGTAGATATCTTTAATGACAGTCTTTCTGTGCAGCACACCTATATCATGGATCATAACACTTGGACTTAGAGTTTCTGTCTGTTCTAACAATCTGGCCACAAGTGGCTCTCTGCACCTTCCTTAACTAAAGGCTGTCGGAAGTGATCTTTGAGAGATTCTAGAATTGAATATACTTTAATAGGCCATAGCCTTTGGCTTATTATGAAGGTGATTGCTTTTGCTCATGGTTTGCAATTCATAAATGTATTTTCTGATGCACTTTCTCCATAATGACTCTAATGTCTGAAAGTGTCTGTTGTTCCTATTTAAAGGGCACTCATGGTGGACATACATATTTACTGTGGGAATCAGTATATTTGGGCTCTCATAATCAGTGGCCGGTAATTGATGTGATATTTATTGCACCCTAGAAAGTCCGATTCGGCTGAATCGAAATTTATCAAGTCCAATAATACAGCCTAATTGCTAGTTTTTGGAGGAATAACACGTTGATTTTGGAACTCTGCAGGTTCTGGAAAACTCCAAATATTTTTCCCCTGAGGTTTGACCTGGTGATATTTATCTCAAGTCATAATTGTGATATGTGTAGTAAAAGCAGCTGCCACACATACGAATTACCTGTGCTGCTCTTAATAAGTGCCTGTGATCCAAATATGAATGTAAGCAAACATTGTAAACCTGCATTATAATGCCACATTATGTGCACCTTAATGATGATTAAATATTAAAATCTGAGTGGGAGGGATTCAGTCTATGTACTTATATGTAATCACAGTGCACAAATGTACAGACCAAGTCTTGTGTGTGCTCCTTTATATTGGAAACCCCGGGTTGAAGTGCTTGTTTTCATTGGTTAAACCGTTGCCCTGCACATCTTCGAATAATGGGTACGAGCCTGGCAAGAGGTGGCATGGTACCACTGTAAGGACATGTAACAAGACAATTAAGTATCAACTAACGTTTTTTCTCTAGCTAACTTTTCAACTAATCACAAAGCTGACCCAATGTCCAGCTAGAAATGGGATTAGTTGGGTTTGAACTATATCTTCAGCCTGGACATACATGAACTTAACCATTTAACTGTGGGTAATGTAGTTCATAAATTCCGAGGAGCAATATCATGGTAACATCTGGAAACTGCATGCTTGTGAGGCAGTGAAAAACAATGCCTTGAACATACACTGTCTCAAAAGAGATCCCTAAGCCACATCACACATTGGACTAGCACTGTTGGACCTGGCCCTTTCTATAGGATCATCCTCAAACTTTTTGCCTTCCTTCTCCTACTTTTTGCTGAATTCATTTTTGCTGGCCTTCGGACTGTGAGCACTTTACCACTGCTAATCAGTGCTAATGTGCATGTGCTCTCTCTTTCTGCTCTAAGCAAGGTAATATTGGCTTATACCCAATTGGCATATTTAATTTACGTAGAAGTCCTTAGTAAAGTAGTACCACATACACCCAAGGCCTGTAAATTAAATCATACTAGCAGGCCTGCAGCACTGGTTGTACCACCCACCTAAATAGCCCTTTTAAACATGTCTCAGGCCTACCATTGCAGAGACTGTGTGTGCAGTTTTAAACTGTGGTTTCCACCTGGCATAATCAACCTTTTGCCAGGCCCAAATTTTCCTTTTTAATACATATAAGTCAGCCCTGGGGTAGGCCCTAGACATCCCAGAGGGCAGGGTGCAATGTATTTAAAAAGTAGGCCAAGTACTTTTAGGTTTTACATGTACTGGTAGTGAAAAAGTCTTCATTTGTTTCTCACCACTGCAAGGCCTCTCTCTCCCATAGGATAATATTGGAATTGCCTTATTACATTTTATAAGTGAAATTTCGAAAGGGAAGGGATTAATAGTTCATGTTTGGTGTCCTTAGAATCTTAATTTGAAATCCTAATTGATGGTGAAGATGATTTTTAAATTACAAATCTGAAAATGCCACTTTTAGAAAGTTTTCTAAACAACAAAACAATAGGTGGCTGCGTAATTTGAATTCACTTTACTTTGAAAAAAGGACATGTTAATCAATAGACATGGCCTTTGTAATCATTTTTCATTATTGCACAAATTATTCAAAGTTGTTATGCATAGAAAATAATATCACCTCTCATCTTATACATGATTCATAAACATAAATACAAAACATAACTTGACATAAATAAGTGCATTCACAAAACATATACAAGTGCATTAACAATGACAATAAATTGCCCAACCAGTCCCATAATTGATATCCAGAGGGATATATTTGCTTAGCCCTCTTGGAATAAACTGAGGGGTTCCAATCCCATCTAATATGGTACTGAAAAAATGTATTCAAAGGAGTCTTAATCTCTATCCATATTGATGCGATTAGAATGGAATCCCCAAACTTTTGTGTCGCCAACGCTTTTCGAACCGCGGATTGCTAAGGGTTCGCCTAAGGACCAGGGCTGGTGAAAGTTTCATCTGAAAGTGAATATAAACAAATGTGTGTAACTATCTTCTATGTTTTGACACGTCTCTATTAATGACAGTCTTACCAGACATAGCAACCATTTTAAGATTTTACCTCAAGCCATCACAGAACGGCATATTCATTGGTGTAACATGTGGCCGCTGTAGAGTTCATTATTCAGTTACTTTATTGCAAGGCAAGATTCTCCTGTGTCTGAAAACCACAAGCTGAAAAGGTCTTTTTTATTATTATGTTGATACTGCTGAAGGTGTTAGCCGATTATCTACAAACAAGGCTTATGCGATTTGTAAAGGGTGCTGCATGAGTTTGACTCTCATTAATCCATATTGAGATTTTACCGTAGGGTGTCTTCATTAGCGAAACATTGTGGCCACTGCCGAGTTAAATGTTTGGTTACTTTGTTGCAGGGTAAGGATATCCCGCGACTAGAAAACACAAATGATAGGAACCGCTATTAATGTTTAGGTACTGCTGGGGGCGTTATCTGGTTACAAACGAACTGAACTCAAATGCTTTATAAAGTGTACTGCATAAGTTTGACTCCCATTGGGACCACTCGACGGTGGGAAGGAGTTGTGTTAATTTCGACATGTGGCAGTCACAGCGGAGTCTACTCAATAGCGAGTGTAGCTTATTATTTTAAAAGCGATTCTGACAGAGACAACAAACTTACTTTGAAGATTTCATAGTTGGGCTCTTCTGTTATACTTCCAGAGTTTCTCCATGGCGGCAGTCTCATCCTCTCTGGAAAATAAAGGCAGACCAAATTAGTCAATCACGGAGTTTTGTACCTAGTGCATTCTGGTAGCTGAAGTGTATCATACAGCCGTATAGTGGAAAGTCTTTGCAGAATTGTTTATTCAGACATCTCATTCAAATCTCTGCTGACTGTATTAGACTTCAGAATTAAATATGCTTATTTCCTTAATAAATTCATTTCAATGTTACCCCCTCTGTCATCGGGCTGGATAACACACAGCACGGTCCATTGCAATTCTTTTTCAGAGTGTCCCATTTCATTAAAATGATTTACCATTGGTGCAGAAGTGATATTTGTTCTAATTCACGATTTGTGTTGAACAATGCAATGTTTTATTTCCTGGTTGGTTTTTCCACTGTAGATTTTTATGCAAGGGCAAATCACTGCATACACTACATTTTTAGTCCGACAGTTGGAAAATTCATTATGTATCCATTGGATCTTGCCATCTGTAAAGGTTCTTCCTTCAATAGTCTGGCTACATGCAATGCATTTGCCACATTTGTGGTGACCCTGTACTGGCTCTACGTTCCATCTAGACAAGAGATCACTTTTTTCTTTTGTTCATTAAAACTTGCTCTCACAACTTGGGACCCAACACTTGCATTTTTCTTCATTGCAAATAAAGGCAGAGCAAATCCACATTCGGAGTTCTTAATCAGTTGCCAATTGGTGCGTATTATTTTCTTGAAGTTGTTAGTATGGGGACAATATGTCGATACGCAGACCAATTTATTGAGTAGTTCCTTTGGTTTATTTTGTAAGTAGACTCTCCTGTGGTGTAAACCAGGGACGTTTCATGGAATGTTTCAGAAGTTTATGCGGGTAGCCCCGTTCTGTCAATTTATTTTGTAGGATTTGCGCAGGCAGGAAATAATCATCTTTTTTGGTACAATTCCTGCGTATACGTAACAATTGCCTGTCGGGAGGTTGCCCCATAGATTTCTTGGATGGAAACTTCTGTAATGCAAAGCTTTGTTTTTATCTGTGTGTTTTCTATGTAGAATTGTGTGAAGTGTGTCCTCAGACACTCTTACTTCAACATCCAAAAAATTCAGGGACGATTTGCTTTTTGTTATACTAAATTGTATGTCAGGACTTCTATGGTTCAACCAGTCATGAAATGCTGTGAGTTGTTCTTCATTGCCCTTCCATAAACACCACACATCATCGATATATCTTAACCATTGTGAAATATGATTTAAAAATGGGTTATTATTATTGATGAATTTCTTTTCGAACAAAGCCATGAAGAGGACAGCCATCTCCGGCGCAAAGGGACACCCCATAGCGGTCCCTTTTATTTGTAGGAAGAAATCATCTTCAAATCTGAAGTAGTTTCTTTTCAGTGCTAGAGTAGCTAACTTAAGTATAAATGCAGTAGGGACTCTGTGAGGTCGAGGTTGTGTATCCAAAAAGACTTCCATAGCTTCCAATCCTACTTCTTGGCGAATCTGTGTGTATAAGGATACTACATCAAATTACACCAGCCAGTGATTTTGTATGGAGCACTGTTGTTCTTCTATTTTGTTGATAAAATCCATTGTATCTCTGAGGTATGAAGGGACATCCCCAAGAAATGGCTTTAAGAAAGTATCAACATACTGGGCTACTGGTTCTAAAACTGAATCGCAACCCGACACGATCGGCCTGCCAGGAGGGTTATTGGCATCCTTGTGTAGTTTGGGTAGAAAATATATCACTGGAATTCTTGGATTAACTTTCTTTAAATAATCAAATTCTTTGGGACCCAGGATGTCTTCGTTAAATCCCTCTTGCAGTACTCTAAAGATTTCTTCCTGAATTTCTTTTGTGGGATCGTATGGTATGGCACGATACCAGTCTTTGTTGTTCAGATGTTTTTTTGCTTCCAACACGTATTTGTCTTTGGACCATACCACCACCGCTCCTCCTTTATCTGCTTGTTTAATAACAACAGACATATCTTGTCTGAGTTGTTGAATTGCTACTGCTAGTTATTTGGTTATATTGTTTTTGTAAAATTGTTTCTTGTTTTCCAGTTGGTTTAATGATGACAACACCACATGTTCGAACGTAATCAAATCTTTCGGAATAGTGTGGGCACGCGGACAAAATGTAAATTTCTTTCTTAAACCCGATGGTTCATCCCGACTGTTGTTTAAAAAAAACACTTTTAGTCTGAGTTTCTTAAAGAACTTCAGGGCTTCTATTTTTAGTCTTGCAAAATTCATAGGTTTGTTTGGTACAAACGACAGTCCTAAATCCAGAATTGTCTCTTGAGCCATTGTCAAAGCTTTTGATGATAAATTGACGATGCTTGAGTTGCTTAGTTTTTGTAATACTGGCGTCTTGTGCACATCTCCCAAGGCTGGCTTTTGAAACAGACTCTGAGTTTTTTGTTGACCTTTGTCTAAAAAAGAACTCTGTCTGGCTGACTTGGAATTGGAAGAACTGGTGCCTTGGTCTGAATCTCCAACTGACTCAGAAGATGAGGTGTCTGAAAATGTGAGTAACCAGTTTTTTGATCTACCTTCTGATCTGGCCCGCCTGGATTCAACTCTGGTGTAATAGTCCACCTTCAAATATGGATATACTGTCTCAATATTAAAAGTTTTTTTATCCTTCTCAAATTTGTTAATCTTAAAGTTTATGATATTATCTCTGAAGACTGTAATCTCCTTTTCAATTTTCTCTAAAACTGTCTTTGCCTCTGCTGCCGCTTGATTATCCTTAATGGCTTATTCTAAAGCTCCAATTTCATTAAGTTGTTTCTTACAAATCCTTTATGCAGTTTCTATAGAATGGACCATCAAGTCCCTGCTGCACTTGGTGCTGATATAGCTGAAGGCTCCCCAGCAGCTCCTGGACCTCTCTTCAGAAAGTTCCTGACCCCCAAGTGGCGCCCCTCAGGTCCTGGACCCTTGGGGGGAGATTTACTAAGATTTTGCGTCGTGTTTGTGTCGCAAAAGTGATGCAAATCGGATCAAAATCTTTTTTTCCAATTTACTTTTCAACGCTAAACTTGTTTAGCGCTGGAAATAAAGGAAAAGTCATGCGAAGCAGCGCACAGCACTGCTTTGCATTACTTTGAGCCATGGGGGTGTACCAAGGGTGGTGCATGGGCGTTCCCATGCAACCACCCAAGGTTTCTCACGCTAAACCCAATTTACTAAATAAAGTAGATTGGGTTTAGCGTGAGAAAACTGCGCTCTTTTCAAGTAGGCGCAAGGAAGGAGAAATGCTTTCATTTCTCCTTCCTTTTCCGACTTTGCATGTGTGCTGCACTTTACAGCACATATAAAAAGTGGGAAAATGATTAAAGTGAGTCTGTGCATAGTATTTTGTATGGTGCAAAGGTGTCTCCGTGGTGCACAGCAGTTGATTTTCAGATTTGAGAGGGGAGGAGAGTGCCTTATTTTAGTAAATTGGGCGCTCTCCTCCTCTCTCCTTTTCACGTAGCGCAGCATTTGCGGCTACTGCAGTGCGCTACCTGAAAAAATAGTACATCTGCCCCTTGGTGTGGCTCAACAGGCTCTTAATCAAGCTTTTGAGCTCTTTGCGACTGCGAAATGGCCTGTTCACACTGGAACCGAGCCACTTGCACTGGAATTCAGCACATCCAATCTCTTCACACAGCAAGTATCGATTGCCCATGGAGGACTGCCTTCGAGAAGATCCAGCCTGCCCGTCATCGATGCCTGGCCTGTTCTTCGTACCATGCTTTCCTTGCTCCCTATGACCCTCTCCAACATAAAAGGGACTTTCGGCACAAAACTTGAGAAGGTAAATCTTCAGCTTGACTAATCTGGGACTGCATCCATCCAGCTCTCCATCGCAGTAGGCTTGAACTTTTGACTTTGACCCGGTCCTGCATGACCAAATAGCCGTGGTTGGTGCTTCACGCCTTTAGGTGCTATTTTACATTTATTCTTTAAAAATTCATACATGTAGTTCTACTGATTGGATTTTTGTTGTTTTGGCCTTATTTTATTTATTACATTTTGCTCACTTTTCTGACCTAGTGTGGGTTTATTTGTGGTTTGTATTCACTGTTTTACTGTTTGAAGTGTTGCGCAAATACTTTACACATTGCCAGTGGCGGATCCTCAGTTGGGGCGTGGGGGCGTTGCCCCACTGCTTTCTCGCAGTGCGAGAAGCAGAAAAATAAAATGGTAAAACTACCATTTTATGTTTCTGCTTCTCGCACTGCAAGAAAGCAGAAGTGCCTGGTTGGGGGCGGGCGGGTGGGCGTTCCTGCTCAAGGGCAGGGGGAGTGGCTTGCACCACTCTGAGTGCCCTGACTATTTGGTCGGCCCAGCACAAAAAAGCAATACAGATACCTCACTGTGAGGATTTACTGTGCGCGGTGCTACCTCACCATTCTGAGTTTCTCAACTCGGAATGGCTATTGATGAGGTAATACCATACTGTCCTCCATTCTGAGCTTCAAAAACGTGGAATGTGACATATTTTCCCTGCACAAATTCTGCCAGAAAGTTGTGTGAGAACAAAGTTCTTTTTTTAAACACAGTCTGTAACCCCCGATTCGGTGCAAGTTTCCGTTTCCACCCAAATCGGGATTACCAGCTCCTGCGGCCTCGTGCTTTTATTCTCAGAGAAGTGTGTTTAGGCTTCCGCCTCACAATTTAGCTGTGACTCCCGAACCAATCTCGCAGACCAATCCTGCTGTCATAACAAGAGATTGCTTTGAAATTAACCTTTGACCTGTTCTGAAAACAGGTGTCTTTCGTGCAGTTTTGCTCTGTGAACATTAAAGTGCTTCGCTGCAACCGGAAAGGTGTCCAGATTACATATATGTTTTCAATGGCCAGGCATGTTGGAAGCTGCTTGCCAAACTGTTTTAAAGGCACGGAGGTGAGATACAGCAACATTTTAGATTGTAATTGTAATTTTATTTATATAGCGCTTACTACCTCTGACGAGTAATCGAAGCGCTTAGATGTCTTAGAGCGTGTGTGTGAATTAGATTTCTGGGGGAGAGTGGGTCTGTTGGGCGTTCCTTCTGCAGGGTTGGACTGGCCTAACGCTCAGAGGAATCTGGCAGTGCCGTTGGGCTGGTCCGACAGGTCAGTGTGTGGGCCTTTTTTTGTGGCTGTATGTTGGCCTGTTTAGTGTTCTGCTGCTGCCTGGGTTCGGGTTTACTATTGTTCTCCCTGATGATATTACAGCAAACATTCACTACAGTAAAAACACAAATGCATGCAGTCTACCGTATCATAAGAAGATACCTATACACCATTCACCATGTCTTTACAAGTTAAAATGTGTCACGATTTGAAAATGTCATCATGTGGGTGGGTTTTTAGCTATCTAGGGTCCGCTTTTATTTTGGTGCCCATGCTGGAGCTTATTTTATGTTACAGACAGTCTGACCTTGATGTTCTGCATGTGTTTCTGAAAATAACCTTTGGTTGCCAGAATGCGAAGTGTTTACTGAAGTGAAACTCCCTAATAATGGTAATAAAATTGTACAAGATCACAGAAGCCACTGCAGTACTAACAAATGAGGGCTGCCCTGCACAGCTGGATATAGTAATGATTGTTTCCAGAAACAAGTGACATGAGATCTTTGCATTGGATGTTAGAGGATATAGGAGAGGGGCGTAGAGTCAAAAGCTTTCTCTGTAACTGTCCAACAGCACCAACCATTTTATGCTACTTTGAGCTGCAATAAGCAGGGCTCAGTGTGTCAGGACATACGAACCATAAAGCTGTGTTTTAAATGCCATATCTTCCAGAGCAATCCACTTTCCAGGATCAAAGGCTCTTTCAATGGAAAAGCAGCCCTGATCTGAAAGAGTCGAAATAAAACAGGAACTGACAACTGAATTGTTATAAAATGTGCATCCAATTCCAGGATGTTGCATTTGTGTATTTTTTTGTGTAGCACATTTCTCTTGTACAGTGCATACTTTGAACTGACTTGTGCTTTGAAATGCTACATTTGGATCCCGTTTTTGCAGCAATTTGCAGTAAATATGTGGTGTAAAAGCCACCATTTGAATCCATTTTTTGCAAAATTTTCTTGCGGGGGGGGAAACCCCCCCGCACCCTCCTTTTTCAGTTTGGGCTCGCTCACTTCGCACGCTCGTTGTACTAGGATAACATTTTTCACCTCACCACTTTCAAAATCCACAAGCCGCCACTGCACATTGCCCTTAATTTAGGCCTGGCTGCTCTGTGCCAAGCTACCAGGGGTTGAGCACAGGTTAATTTGGGTTACTTGTTTCTTACCCTGACAAGGACTGTGGTTGCTGCTTGGCCAGGGCTCACACCCCTTCAACCAACAACCCAATTTCTTACAAGCGCTATATCACTTTCCTGCATACTTTGGTCTACGTCAGTTTATGGTAGTAGATAGGCAACTTTCTGTTACTGTGGCGCTGTTCTCTATGTGCTTTGCATAAATTAGAGTAAGCAGGATATTAGATCTAAGCTTCCATTCTCGGCAGGGGTGTCATTGCCATCTCAAGATAATTCTTGGTTGTAGTCATACTGTGCCATGGAATTTCTGTGGTTCTTCTGGTCTAATGGAGTACAGATATAATAAACAAGGATCGGCAAAGCCAATAAGTCTTGCCTTTGGTACCAATGGCCCTTGCCAATTCCTTTTGGCAATGTTGTACAGCATGGGCAAATAGCAAAAGGTTTGTCCTAGTGCTGTGCAACGTTTGAAAAAATTGAAACACAAGAAAAAAGGAGTGCGACATGACCTATGTCAGCCATCATTTTACTGGCACACAAACGCAGTGAATGATATAGCAGACTTTTTATGAATCAACATTGGCAAACTGAAACCAATTCAATATATTTGATTAAGTTGTGCTCAAACCATTATCAGTCTTTGATAAGCATTAAAGTAAAACAGGTTCCAGACAGTTGTTGATATGAAAGGCAAATGATTTCTCAGGCATATGAGCATATCTCTCAGATAAATGCCTGACGTCAGTACAAATTCTGCAGTTTATGGGGCAATGCCAGGTTTAATTCAGAGTTAGTCCATTTTAGAAGCAAGGAATGCACCTGCAGACATGCTGAATGGCAAAATACGACTATCAGGGCTCCATATTCACCTTCTTGTTTTTGGTGTCAGAACCATTAGGCCTGGACTGAACTTTTGGTCTGGCCTTTTAGCAGGCCGAAAGGTTGAGTGCACAAGAATACTTTTATTAGCACCAGTTCTTGAAGTTGGCTCCAGAGTGGAAATTATTAGGTCAACCAGACAATATCATCTTGATGCCATATGATTGTTTTTCTTCTTTCATTGATATCAGGAGGCATTAGAGAAGGGGTCCTTGTGATGCATGTTGAGGTCAACATAATTGAAAGTGCTTGTTATCAAAATGACAGTTAAATCAGCCAGCATGTCCTCCTGTCAAAGTTATCATACACAAGGTTGACACATCTCAAAGCATATCACTCCTGCTTCCTCCTTTTGATGTAATGCCATTCCCAAAACGAAATGTCAGACTTCTAGGTTGGCAGCTCTCACCACAGGTTATCTGCATCATGGGACAGGCATGATTGCCCATTGAGGCAGCTCTGTTGAGAGGGTACAGTGCTCGGCTTCTTTGAAGAACCCCTCTTAGAAATGTTCCCTTTCTGCAGGTCCCCCCAATTCTGTAGCGTTATTTTTTTAACCCTGTTTTTGTCGGCTATAGAACCTGAGTGGCATATTTAACTTACCTATAAGTCGCTACTATATGATAGCCAAAGTGTACCCAGGGCCTTAGGTTAAATGCCACCTGTGGGCTGCAGCACTCATTGTGCCTTCCACTGTATTGACAATACAAGCCTGATTGCAGGCCTGCCTCCAGTAGTATGTCTGCGCAGGTTTAAAACTGCAAATTCGACCTATTGAAATAATACCAAATCCCTTTTAACATGTCTAAAGGCTCCTTTTAAATATTATTAATTCCCCCCCTAAGTAAGCTTTACTGCCCATTAAGGCAGGATGCATGGTATTTAAGGCTGGGGCATGTAAACGTTTAATGTTCAACATGTTTTTACTGTGAAAAATCCGGGTTAGCTGTTCCATAGGAAAGCAATGGGATATTACATTTAATAAATGTTATCTCCGCCTGTCTGTTCTGTGCCACAGGTACCAGGGATTGAGCTCAGGTTTATTTAGTGACGTTAGTGGTTGACCCTGGCAAGGACTGTGATTATTACTTGAGGTTGTTTCATACCACACTCAAATAATAACCCAATTTCTTCCAACCCCCAAAACACTGAAAATTAGAGCAGGAATTTGAGAGCCCTCTTCCTCCACTAGATGCAATGGCTCCATGGGGGCTAATGCAGTGCAACAATTTGAGAAGTAATTGGGTGAAGTGCCAGATTGGGTAAAGGAATAAACTTTCTTTTTGGTGCTTTTCTCCACACTCCACTAAACAGGACCCACTGTACACAACACACTCTACCCATATTAGTGGAAGGCATATTGACAAGCAAGGGCTAGACTCCCAGAAAGTTATTGTTGGGGTGGGGTGCAAATATCCATCATGGGTTTATTTGGTTCAGGAAGTAAAATGGCTTATTTAGGGCAGGGTGTGCCCTCCCCAGAATGGTAGCATTCACTGGTTCGGGACATCTGATGAAAGGAGTGTCATGCACGACAACTTCGACGAAGACAACCAACACACTGAACCCTCACCAACCACCCCCGACACCCGGAAACCAGCGATTGACGACTGGACAGCCCTCACCACGGAAGAGAAACTGAAGACAATGAAGTCAATCCACTCAGGGGCCCCCACGGACCCCTGCCCCCACCACATCTTCAACAGAGCCGCCGACACCATCGCACCCATGCTCCGCCACACCATCAACCGCTCCCTGGCGACCGCCTCGTTCCCCGATGACTGGAAACACGCCGAGGTCAACCCTCCTAAAGAAACCCTCAGCGGACCCCACCGACCTCAAAAACTACAGACCCATCTCCCTGCTCCCGTTCCCAGCGAAAGTCATCGAGAAAGCCATCAACAGCCAACTCGCCACATTCATTGAAGAACACAACATCCTCGACTCCTCCCAATCCGGCTTCAGAAAAAACCACAGTACGGAAACCGCCCTCCTCGCTGCAACAGACGACATCTGCACCCTACTGGACAAAGGAGAAACAGTAGCCCTCATCCTCCTCGACCTATCAGCGGCGTTCGACACAGTCTCCCACCGCACCCTAATACGCAGACTCTACGACGCAGGAATCCAGGACAAGGCCCTCGACTGGATCCGCTCCTTCCTCTCCGGCAGGACGCAGCGGGTCAGACTCCCCCTTTCCTCTCGGACCCCACACCTACCACCTGCGGAGTCCCCCAGGGCTCCTCCCTCAGCCCGACGCTCTTCAACGTCTACATGGCTCCACTCGCCCCCATCGTCAGAACCTACGGACTCAACATCGTGTCATACGCAGACGACACCCAGCTCATCCTCTCCCTATCCAACGAGCCCAACACCGCCAGACGCAACTTTCGAGAAGGCATGGAAGCCGTCGCCAAATGGATGAAAAACAGCTGCCTACAACTAAACACCAACAAAACAGAAGTACTCATCATGGGCCCAAACCCCGATGCCTGGAGCGACACCTGGTGGCCCCCGCCCTCGGAAACCCGCCAACCCCCACGGACCACGCACGCAACCTGGGAATCATCCTGGACTCCGAGCTCAAAATGGACCGCCAGATCAACTCTGTCTCGTCTTCCTGCTTCCACACCCTCCGCCTCCTTCGTAAGACCTTCAAATGGATCCCCCTCGAACACCGAAAGACCGTCACTCACGCCCTGGTCACCAGCAGACTCGACTACGGCAACGCACTCTACGCCGGAATAAACAAAAACCTCACCCGCAAGCTACAGAACATCCAGAACGCCGCCGCAAGACTGGTCCTCAACCTGCCAAAACACTGCCACATCTCCCAGCACCTGCGCACACTCCACTGGCTCCCTGTCGAGGCGAGAATCACCTTCAAGATGCTCACCCACGCACAGAAGGCCCTCCACGGCACCGGACCAGCATACCTGAACAGCCGACTCAAATTCCACGCACCCCAAAGGACCCTACGATCAGCCCAGCTCTCCTATGCCGTGGTCCCCCGCACCAGAAAGACCAGATCGGGAGGCCGCTCCTTCTCCTTCCTCGCGGCCAAAGCATGGAACGCCCTTCCGCTCCACCTCAGACAGACAACATCGCTCCCCATCTTCGCAAGAAACCTCAAAACCTGGCTTTTCGACAGACCCCCTCCTTGATGGATGGAACCTGCACCCCCCCCAGCGCCTTGAGACCCTTACGGGTGAGTAGTCGCGCTTTAACAAACCCCTGATTGATTGATGCACAGGATGTGTGGCATCCACTAGAAGGATGGGATACATTAAACATTAACATCTATTTGTGAAAGGGATGATTCTGTCTTGCATTTCATTCTCTCTCTTAATTATTCATATAAAGCATTGACTTATGTTTTGCAATGCAAATTGGCTGTCCCAAAAGAGTATTGGGTGGTAAGGGTGTTTTTAGAGTTTAGCGGTGAGTAAGGGTATTGGGTGGTAAGGGCATTTTTAGGGTTAAGGGGTGGGTAGAGTTTAGGGGTGGGTAAGGGTATAGGTTGGTAAGGGTGTTTTAAGGGTTAAGGGATGGGTAATAGCATAGGGTGGTAAGGGTGTTTCGTTGCGTTTAAGGATGGGTAAGTTTAGGGTTAGGGGTTTATAAGGGAATAGGGTGGTAAAGTAAAAAAAATGGGGGGCCTGGGCGTCTCCCATAATTTAAGATTATATATATATATATTATCTGGGGTCCAGACCAATGTATCTTTATCAACACAACAAGACGATAGTTAACATGGTATCATTTTGCTTAGAGAACAACTATTTTATGTTTCAAAACCAAACGTTTCAACAAACACGGGGAGTAGCGATGGGGGCATGCTTTTCTCCCAGCTATTCCTGCTTCCACATGGGATGGTGGGAGGAGTTGGTTTTAAATGTGAAACATAAGCAAGCAGTGGAAAACCATGTTATAGTTTGGTTAAGATACATTGACGATTTATTTGTTATCTGGAGAGGAACTGAGGAGAGTGCAGGTTCTTTTGTTAATGAAATCAATAATAATAGCTTAAACCTACAGTTCACAGCTACCATTAGCAAACAGTCAGTATGTTTCTTGGATGTAGAAGTATACATACTCAATCAAATAATAGAAACAAAACTACATCGCAAAAAGACAGCGGGAAACAGCGTATTGCACGCTACCAGTTATCATCCGAAACATCTGATACACAGCATCCCCTATGGGGAGATGCTGAGAATCAGGCAGATCTGCAGTAGTGACTCAGATTTAGTCGAGGCCCAGAGAGAGAGCAAAGCAAGATTTATGGCCAGGGGTTACATGGAAAGCACCATTGATAATGCCATAAGAAAAGCAGGCATATCTAATAGAATAGAGATGTTATCGAAACCAGTTTCCACCCAAGTAAAGAGAGCAACTAGCCAGAACACAGATCAGGACACTAGACTAATATTGACATATAACAAACAGCACAATACACTGTGTAAAATTATCAATAAGAACTGGCCAATCGTCCGTAGTGATCCCATCATAGGAAAATCTTTACCAAAGAATCCCAGTATCACATTTAGAAACGCTAGATCGATGAAGGACGCCTTAGTTAGTAGCAGTCCAGAGGTAAAACCCACAACTAATTGGCTAACATCACGCAAAAGGTTTGTGAAATGTACCACCTGTCTGGCGTGCAGGTACGGGATCAGTAAAACATCTTATAAAACCCCATTTAGGGAAGATCCGATCGCAATCAACAAATTGCTCACCTGCAAAACAGAATATGCGATCTATGTTTTGGAATGCTCTTGTGGGTTGCAGTATGTGGGCAGTACAAAGCTCCAGGTCCACAAAAGAATGCTGCAACACATGAGAGCAATTACAAACTCAGATCCAACGTACCCAGTTGCACGCCATTTTAAGGATGTCCACAAAAATAATCTGGAACATCTCAAATACTTTGTAATAGATTCTATTCCAGTATTGAGAAGAGGAGGCAACCGTGAGGCTCGACTTAGACAGTTGGAAACACAATATATTATCGAACTAGATACTAAGACACCAGATGGCCACAACTCTAGTGAGGATTTTTACACATGTTTGTGAGCGGAGCAATGTAATATTCCAGCATGCACAAGCAAGACAAACCGAAATGAATATAAAATCCACATATCCCTCTCAGTTTAGTAATCCTCTGAATCTAACATTATGTTATAAATAAATTGCTTTTTTAACTCTTAGAATATTTTTATATATGCACGTTTAGCACTTTATGAACATTTAGTTCAATATGGTGGCACGGTTGCACTTAACACACTTAGCATTTTGTGGTAGATAGAGCAATGTTATGAGTATGCCCACTAGGGCTATATTAACTTGTACCTTGAGAAACGGTCATAAAAGCAATTAATCCTGCTGAAACACTACATAAATGGGTTACAATAGGCCGAAAAAATGTAATAATCCATGAGCAGGCAAATAGAAAACGCCATTTTACCTATGTATTTTACATAAGTAATTTTTCAGGTTTTAGGCCCTTGCAGACTTTTTAGACAGTTTTAATCATTACAATTAATTAAGTGTATATTGATTGTTTCAATTATTTATTTGTCGTAAACTGGTGTACATCAAACTTATTATGAATTGCTGAATGTATATGACAGAATCTCAAAGTATGTCTTCGCTGTCTACACGGCTGTTGTATCACGTGTGTATGCACAAAGCACTTTAAATAAGCAATGAGACTCTGTGGACGCGTCATGTGATCAAGGCCTGTCGAGGCCGAAACGCGTCATGGCGGTCATGGTGATGTAATGGCAAAATAAATACTCACTTCGCAACAGATTTCGGAGTTTGCATTCGTTCTTTTCCCCGTGCAAGGGGATTGCAAGGAGACGAAGTCACAAGTGACATATATATATGTTGATATATATATATATATATACATACATATATATATGTGTGTGTGTATGTGTGTGTGTGTGTATATATATATATATATGCCTTCACACGTTTTCCCCAGATTTGAGGCCGCACTCCGTCAAGGTTGCTCATGTTTGGCCTCTGAAGAAAGGGAAAGGATTCCCTGAAACGCGTCAGGCCGGGGGACAACAAGACGGAATGAGAAGCGGCCTGTTTTCTAAATAAAGGGTTGTTACCTACCTGTGACGGAGTGCGGCCTCAAATCTGGGGAAAACGTGTGAAGGCATTAAATCACGGCGCTTCCAGGCCGTGGAGGCTACGCACCGCCTGTGAGTGAACTGGGTCTGCGCGGGGGGAAGTTGTTTCCCTTTGTGATTGGCGGAGCAGGCTTTTATCAGACAGGCAGAGTCCCATTCGGGGGCTCAATGGAGGGCTGTAAGAATTGGTCCCTGTAAAGATAACATGAGCACCCAACCCACTGGAGGGTGTAATTGGTGCACGGATTGGACTGCAGGTCCCAGCATGCATTGTCAAAGTGAATCAACTGATTGGCACACTGGAGGCCAATAATATTTAAATAGCGTGCAGGGGACAGTGCAGTTGCACGTTATTTCAAGGTTGTTCATGTTTGGCCTCTGAAGAAAGGGAAAGGATTCCCTGAAACGCGTCAGGCCGGGGGACAACAAGACGGAATGAGAAGCTGCCTGTTTTCTAAATAAAGGGTTGTTACCTACCTGTGACGGAGGGTGGCCTCAAATCTGGGGAAAACGTGTGAAGGCATATATATATATATATATATTTAGGGGTGTCACATCCTTGATATATACTTACCATTTCGCTGTAAAGGCCTGTGTGGTAAAGGCAATGCGTGATAAATGCATTGCATGCTAAAGGATGTATGGCAAAGGCATGCGTTGTTCCATCGAACATTCAACAGGAGAGCTTTTGGGTTGTTTGTGAAGGTCCTTGTTAAATGTAATATGTCACCATTGTACAGTAAATAGCTGATGATTTTTTTAAGTAATCTATTAAACTCATAACCCCGTTGTTTGAACATTTTTTTGCCATTTAACTTCATACACTGGTTGTTAGACCTGGCATTCTTGGTGTGGTTTTCCCCATACCTTTTTGCCCTCAACCCGTCTGTTCTGCTGAGTTCCTTTATGCTGGCCTTAGGATGCTGCACACTTTCTCACTGCTTACCAGTATTGAAGTGCATGTGCTCTCTCCCTAAAACATGGTAGAATTTGTTTATACCCAATTGTCGCATTTAATTTACTTGTCCCTAGTAGAGTGGCACTTCCTGTGCCAGGGCCTGTAAATTAATTATTACTAGTGGGCCCACGACACTGATTGCGCCACTCACTTCTGTAGCCCTTTAAATGTCTCTCAGGTCTGCCACTGTAGCCTATGTGTGCAGTTTTAAACTGCCATGTCGACCTGGCAAACTAAACCTTTTCAAGATAACACCAGTGCGTAAACAGTACACCAGTTCAGGGTGCACAGCCTGCAATAGGCCCGTGGGCCACTGTATTTTCAACAATCTTATTTTTTTCTCAATTTCAGCCATATTTGTCCACCTTCCACCTTAAAACTGAAATCATCCGACATCAGGAAAAACCGGTGTAGCATTCTTTTACACAGCATTCGTGCTAAAAGGTTAAAATAGCCGCAGGAACGGCTTGCGCTCAAATCATATCGCCCGTGAAAACCCACAGTGCACAAAATGTAGCCACCATTATGTGTTTTAAGGTGTATACAACTTACTCCTGAAGGAGGGACCTTTCCCGAAATGCATTGGGTTTTATGATCATGGAAGACACCTATATCGCAACTTGCATTATGGAATCATCAAATGAATCTTTGGAAGACCTGAATATTACTGGTTCAACTGGATTAATTCTGATAAACATGGACAAATATGGATGAAATTGGAGAAAAAATGAGATTGTTGAAAATACAGTGGCCCACTGGCCTATTGCAGGCTGTGCACCCTGAACTGGTGTACTGCTTATGCACTGGTGTTATCTTGATAATATTGGCATGCACGGGCAGAACATGCATCAGGAGCTGCATGCCAAACTTCTTGCCTAGAGAGCGTTATATAAGCAAATTTTAATACGAAAAGAGTGGAAAAATAGGGTGTGCATTCTATAATTTATGTGTTATTATAGTGAAACTAAACCTTTTGCCAGGCCCAAACCTTCCTTTTTAATACATATAAGTCCCCCTAGGGTAGGTACTGGACAGCCCAGCGGGCAAGGTGTAGTGTATTTAAAAAGTTGGACATGTGCTTTTAAGATTTACATGTCCTGGTAGTGAAAAAATCTTACATTTGTTTTTCACTACTTCACTACTGCAAGGCCTGCCTCTTCCATAGGATAACATTATAGTTACTTTGGGAACAGGTAACCCTTTCATGTTTGGTGCTTAGATGCTCTCTAAGTTAAGCCTGACTGCTCTGTGCCAAGCTATCATAGGGATGAGCACAGGTTAATTTGGGATTTGCTTGTGCCTCATCTTGATAAGGATTGTGGTTCCTGCATGAGTAGGGTTTCACCCCCCTCCCCTTCAACCAGTAACCCAATTTCTTACACTGGTGATACAAATATCGTCAAAAAGTGTCATTTTTTCGGTCTCAGCTACAGATAGTTTTAGCAGTCTGTTTGGTAGAACTCATATGTTTCCAATACATCACACATATTTACAGTGAGCTTTTGGTCTGTGACGTGCTGATGATTAGATTACTCTGTGGTCTAACACAAATTTCTTCTTTTGATTTGATGGCTTACCTCACTATGTATTGTGTTTGTCGTGTCCATGAGCATTTCGGTCTCACAGTGTTCTATGCTGCCAAGCTTCTTTCTTCTCTTATTTGCATTTGCGCGCATTCTTTTCCTTTTTTTTTTGCTCCACCCAATCAGTTTTTTAATTCCCTTCCCACTTCTCATTCTTCCCCAGCCTACTTTCATGTTTTTTCAATGGCGTTTATGAGGGCCTGGTGGGTGCACATGAATGCCAGGCACTGGCTTTCTCATGGGCACTATTTTGTGCATGAGGCAGGCATGCACATGTCATGACGCATGCGCACACATCCGCAGTGTTAGATTCTTTGTTGTAGCATCTGGTTGGAATTGGCGTGTGATGTCATCATTAGAACGTGGACTTAAGAATGTTATGTTATGAAGTCTGAGAAGGGTTATCTGGATTGCATACTGCTGATGGATGGCAGCGGGGACGGCTTTAGCGCTGGTGGCTGTTGGAGGAAAAACATAGATCCATATGCATGTAGTACATAGATATGATAGTTAGTTCCAACTCTCCTCCGTACTATCTGAGACCTACTGAGCTATCTATTTTTGTCCCTGAACAAGCTGGTCTGAGCTGCAGTCCAGGTTCTCAGCAGTGCTTCCCCCTCCTTCAGAGAGTGGTTTCCCTCTCCTTCACAGAACTATTCAGCTTTGCCGCAAGGCTCACCCACTGACCTCTCTGACACCTACACCAGCTGTGCATACAAACCTCTCTGAGTCACATTAAGTTTAGCTCCTGTCTCACTCCTTAAGTTTACCTTTTCTGGACAATCCACAAGCAAGGTCATAGCTTCCTTTAGGCTGCAACTGTACACCTGTTTTCTGTTCTCTTTTATTCCTAAACTGCACTTATGTATATTTGGCACTGTGTTCTTTTAGTTTGCGTATATGTGGCAATTCTGTTTTCTATATATTTGCCCATGTTTGGACTGTCTTTTTTGTGTTTTGCTGGTGGCTGCATGTTTGTAAAGTATATAAAGGACACACAAGAGTGACTCAGGGCAGAAGAAGCCAGTTTCTAAGGCGTACGACTGGGATGTGCACCTGCCTTCTGCTTTGGCCAGCCAAAAAGACTTGGTGCCTGGAAATAAATGTAATCTGCTCCTGGGCCTTGGTGTCTCTGTTTTCTTTGGGCCACTCTGAGAAGAGTTGGAAATGTTGTTCCCTGACAGTGGTGGCTGGTGTGACAATCTTTTTTTATACCCCTCCCCCCATAACCGCATCCTCGGATTCCCTCACTACCGCCCGGCAAAGTGCCCCATATCTCTCCATAGCCCCTCTCTCACATACATTTCATTTGTTTTAAAGCGCTGGTAAAGGCTGGCTTTACTAATTCACTTAACTATCCATATAAAATACAGATCTGTTTTTTGCAGCAGGCATATTAACCCTCTGTGCTACTTTATGGCGAGTCAAAACTGCCCCTAGACAAAACTTTGATCTCTTCTAGCAGGAACGTTTATCGCAAGAGTTATCTTGACATTTTTATTGCTGCCTGAAAGCTGGATGCACAAGGAACTCTGCAGCAGGTGCTTTTAAATCATAAGTTATTGCTAAACACAGCGACCCCCTTGAGGTCGGTGCCCTCCCTCCAGGTCAGACCAGTGTGGCCGCACCTGTCTCATCGCCCTTAAGCCAGTCCTGGATGGCAGCATTAGGAACTTGTTTTCAATATACTCGTGTTCTATGTGAACTTACATCTGAATCCATTTATTACCAAAGACACTACAACACATGGCCATATTGTAGTGGGTTTTCGTTAATAGATGACCCGTCACAAAATTGCTGGCTTTGAGTGTGCATGTGTCTAGACACGACTAATAAGAAGGCATTAACAGATGCAGTAGCTCAGCCTTTTAGAGCCTGAAATTTGGCAATGTTTCTTTAAAGTTGGTTTCATATAGTGTTTGTGTGGCTATGTGTTAATCACAATGTCAAAAGCCGAATTGCAGAAACACATAAGTGCTGTGTCCACCGCGTGTGGGCTTGCTCTGGTACGTGTGGAAAATGGCGTTTCAACATGCTCTGTTTGTTTCCTTGCTGGAAGCCCCTAAGATTCGTGGGTGAGGTGGCTCTAACAAGGGTGGGTCCAGCACATACCCTCAGTGTCCAAGTCTTTGGTGAGTGGCCCTGGGCCACCCACACAGGGTGCATTTCGATTGGACCCCTTGGACATCTGTGCCTCCTTGGAAAGCGTGCACTCATGGTGCATCCTAACTGTCGGTCACCTCCTGGCATGCGCAGAGCTAGCACGATAATTCAAGGCACCTTTTGTCTATATATCTATTGGTAATGTGGCTCGGAACATTTTTTTAAATCGTATTTTTTTTTTATTCGGGTAGTACCAGGCACTAAACTGCTGCTGCCGCGCTGGACTTAAAAAAGGTGCTTTCACATTTCTTTTTAATTTTCTTCTTCCCCCCTGAGGGTGTGGAAGAGCCCGCATGTGACTCTCCACCCCCCAAGACTTCTGCCTGCTAGCCCTGCAACCTGTCCTAACTTTGACAAATTAAAAGCTGTAATAGCGAAAGAGGTCCCCTGATCCCTGACCTCTACAACATGTAGGGTGGGTTAGGCGGACACACTTTTTCTCCTCAAGAACAACTCCCTCACGGTCACGCCCAGCGTCCAGAAGAGGCAGATCATGCCTCTGTGGACCCTTATATTTTAATTACATGACCCACCCCTTCCACCCTAACCACCTATCCCCACCCATGTCCTGTTTTGGGGCACGAATTCCCCCAGGGAAAGACTAGTCTGCGACTTTCTATTGCCCGGGGGCAATCTGGCTTTAATCTGGACACTTCCTATTCCAAATATTGTCACTGGCTGAACAAGAGTTAGACCCACAACAGTCGTCAGAAACGATGACGCAGCAGTTCATGATTCCCAATTGCCTCTAACGTGCGACATTTTTGAACTCTGCCTCACAGAAATATGTGACTCCAGCTGCCGTTTCCGCCCTTTCCTCTGTGCTGACCGGTTTCTGCCAGTATGCTTCAGGCTGTGCCAGGGACGGGGGTTGCAAATCTTTTCATACATCGCCACTGACGTGCTGATGATGCAGATGTTATCTTTCAGAGAGGAAGGCTGCTGGAACCAGCAGACCCTGGAATGTGCAGTGTTCTGCGCCTTGTTTTCAGAAACGAGAAATTCCGCATTCTCCAGCACCATAGCAAAGCCAAATATTTGGTTTATTGCTCTTGTAAGAGACATTCCTCAGCGAGGTGTCTGCAAAATGCATGGATCCCTGACACGGTCGTAGGAAAACGTCTCAGCACTCAGCAGCTTCTTGAACGATGACGCCGTTTCCTTCTGCTGCTATTGGAAAGTCTAAGAGGCCAAGGTACCCGCCGGGCCGGATTGTCAAAGCTGTTTGTGCGTGTTAACTCTCAGGTACACGTCCAAATAGTGTTATTTACGAGCACTAAACTACTTTTCTAGACTAATTTCGCGCTTGGGAATGGATTTACTCACAAAAAGGTGTTTTTGTGAGTAAATGTATGGATTTTAAGATTAGGGGTACATAAAATGTGTGCCTGTACCCGATTGTTTTCATCTTTCACTGGGCCATTGCAAGAAACGTAAATGCTGCAAATTGTAACGCTATTGTGGTCCGCTATAAACTGTTCTGGAATTGGAAAGGAAATTATAACTAAACAATTACTCCTCAATTATATTTCGCATGTAGAGTGTTGATTGATTTGAATAAATCCATGGTTGCCAAATACATAGCTTCATTGATGATAAACGCGAACATTGAGTGATGTGGATAAAACCTCTATTTCAGGTAACTTTTTCATTTCGGAAGCGGGATGCCAACTGTCCAGTGCTGTGTTGCTCAATCTGTGTGATCTTGGTCAAGTCACTTTGCATATTTGTACCTAATTTTCCTTAAATATAACTATTCGGAGAAGTTACAAATCTGCTATATAGCTTGTTATTTACAGCCATCCAAACTCCGGGACAAATATATTTTAAGATTTGCTCAGAATGGCCCATTCAGATGGCGCACAATCACCACGGGCACTTTTAATCCCATTCATCAAAGAAAGTGATACTCCCTTTTCGTGCATTACAAAATGAGAGGAAAACTATGACTAGAATTGCATCAGTGCAAAACAGCTCATTCCACATCCCATGATAATCGCATGTGTGGTAATAGCATGCGGTAATAACACACTTTTCCTCTGCTAAAACCTGGTGGAAATTGAAAAAGGAAAATAATGCACATTCTCACATTTGCAGCTCTAAACAGTGGAACCATGGAAGGAAGGGGGTGTCATACCACACCAAGCAGTATTGTTTACCAGGGCGCTCTGTTATTACCCGCCAAAGTACTGTGGCACTCAGAAGAAGGCCCAGAGTGTAAATGGAGAAAAGAGTTCCAAGATATCCACAGCACATCTCCCCACAATAAGCCATTTCTGTATATAACAATCTGAGATCCATCTCTGTATGGTGACCAGGCATCCCGGATTTGCAGAGACAGTCCCATCATCTGTCCTGGCAGATTTAACTCAATTCAGCACGTCTCGGTGTTACACACAGGGAGGCAAGCGTTAAACGTTTATGTGTGGCACTGCAGGAGTGGTCACCAGCCTTTTCAGAAGCCGATTTAACATACACAGTGTAAAAGTTGCATTTCATTTATTCCCCTAACAGCCTCTTTTTTGTGTTTTCTTTGTTGGTGAGCAGTGCCTTGTTATTCTATGACCCTCTGTTGATGTGCAGTTGTAGTCCTACTTCTATGTTTGTGAAATGTTCAAGCTTTTGGTTTGCAAAATCTGTTCACCCCACCTCACTGCACACTTGGGGCACTCCTAAAGTATTCATCACTAGGTGACCAACACATAAACTTGTAAATGCAGGCAAAAATGCCTGATCTAAAGGTTCCAGCCCATTTACAAAATGAGCAAACTCCTTAAATGCCCCTTTCACTGGAAAACTGTGAAAAATAATTATGCCTCAGGCTCTTATCATCTGAACCCCTCTCTTAACGCCGACTCTCACTTCTTGATGTTCCACAAACTTCAAGTTATTGCTTTTTCGGCCCGTTTTGTTGAATGTTGTTCTGTTGCTCGGGATATAGACGCGCAATATATACAAGGATTGGCAAAGACAAATAGGTCTGGCTTTGGCCTCCAGTCTTTTCGCTTTGTCAATGCTTGTTTACTTTTGTCATGGTTTTTATAAAACTTTATTGTTGAAGAAGCTGTCTGACTTGGGTACCTGAAAAAAATGGCTACTAGCTAAAGAATTTTTTGATCTCAAAAGGCATTCCAGCCATAGTAGTTCCTGACACTTAAAGGAGCTACTTAGTATGTGGATGTGCTCCTTATGAAAGAGTAGAATGACTTCACTCACCATGATGGTAGCCAATGTCGGAAGAGGGCTGACCCACTGTCACATGCTGTATGCTGTAGTGGACAGAAGAAAAATGTGAATGACACAATAACAGACCAATGGATGAAGAGGGCCGGTTGAAATCCCCTATAACTCCAAACTTAAAAATATCAAACCCCTCCAATCTTCAAGTCTTTGATCTTTTTCTCACATTACGATGTTAGGAGATTTCTTCTCTCCCCATCTCCTTCCCCCACTGCACTCATTCCTGCATTTAGAAAGTGCATAAAACTACATGAGCAAGTGATGCTTTACACCGACTCAGAAATGTAACGAAAAATATGGATCAATGTTTTATTTCTGCAGTTCGAAAAGTCATTTTTCAGCATCAGTACAAAGTTTGACTAGCACTGCTTGCACTCATACAAGAGATGCTTGCTTGCACAAATGCACTGCTTGCACTCATATAAGAGATGCTTGCTTGCACGCATGCACAGTTTGAGAGATGCCTGCTTGCACGCATGCATTGCTTGCACTTATACAAGAGATGCTTGCTTGCACTTATACAACAAATTCTTGCTTGCACTAGTTGCACTCATACACAAGAAGCTTTCTTGCATGCATGCACTGCTTGCACTCATACAAGAGATGCTTGCACACATGCACTGCTTGAGAGATGCTTGCTTGCACGCATGCACTCATCCGAGATGCTTGCTTGCACACATGCACTGCTTGCACTCATACAAGAGATGCTTGCTTGCACACATGCACTGCCTAAGAGATGCTTGCTTGCACTCATACAACAAATGTTGGCTTACACGCATGAACTGCTTGCACTCATGCACTGCTTGCACTCATAGAAGAGATGTGTGCTTGTACGCATGCACTGCTTGAGAGATGCCTGCTTGCACGCATGCACTGCTTAAGAGATACTTGCTTGCACGCATGCACTGTTTTCACTTATACGAGATGCTTGCTTGCACGCATGCACTGCTTGCACTCATACAAGAGATGCTTGCTTGCAAACATTCACTGCTTGAGTGATGCTTGCACGCATTCACTGCTTGCACTTATACAAGAGATGCTTGCACTCATGCACTGCTTGCACTCATAGAAGAGATGCTTGCTTGCACTCATGCACTGCCTGCACTCATACAAGAGATTCTTGCTTCCACGCATGCACTTCTTACACTCATATGCTTGCTTGCACTCATACAAGAGATGCTTGCTTGCACACATGCACTGCTTAAGAGATACTGGCTTGCATTGCTTGCACTCATACAAGAGATGTTTGCATGCATGCACTGATTTCACTTATAGAAGAGATGCGTGCTTGCACGCATGCACTTATCTGAGATGCTTGCTTGCACTCATGCACTGCTTGCACTCATATGAGATGCTTGCTTGCACTCATGCACTGCTTGCACTCATACAAGAGATGTTTGCTTGCACGCATGCCCTGCTTGAGAGATGCTTGCACACATTCACTGCTTGCACTTATACAAGAGATGCTTGCACTCATGCACTGCTTGCACTCATAGAAGAGATGCTTGCTTGCACTCATGCACTGCCTGCACTCATACAAGAGATTCTTGCTTCCACGCATGCACTTCTTACACTCATATGCTTGCACTCATGTCTTTTATTGCTAAGCAGCACCACTGGCCGTTGACTCGCTGTTATTGATGTAACATGTCACATGAAAAAGCCACACGCTACAGCATCTCACTGATTTGCTCAGGAACCCTTCAGACACTGAACACCAGGAAGGAAGTGGTGCAAATTAAAGAAAAATATAGACGGGCTTCTTTTGGAGGATAGAGGCTTTTGTGACAGAAGTTTGCTAGTCCTTGTAACAGCAGCGTATTAAGTAAAACAAGCATATATATTCTTACTTCTCAGTGTTCATGGCCTAGCTTCTTGCGCTGCAGAGTTACTACATGTCTTTATTTACTGTAAGGATAATCAACAACTTTCTTTTTACATTTACAGCAGCAGTAAGCTTCTGACAGCTTACAAATACGAAATAAACAATACCCAACAGATTGCATATATATAAATTACAAAATAACAATATGACTCAACCTTCAATTGAGGTTTGTAAGATTAACCATAAACGCAATGTCTAAGGATCAGCCAGTAGCGGCGCGCACTGGTAAGAGTGGTGGGGTGGAGTGGGGTGGGGTTGGTGGAAGTTGACAGATGACGGGATAAGTAATATTAAATAAATAAATAAATAAAACCACTTACTTTGCGCTCGCCCATCGCTGACGCGGTGATGCGGCGAGCGCAAAGTAAGTGGTTTTATTTATTTAATACTACTTAACCTGTCGTCTGTCAACTGCCACCGCCCCTCACCCTGACCCGCCCCCTGCTCTTACCTGTGCGAGCCGCTACTTGGAGAGGCTTCATGGTTTTCTATGTAATAACGTATACATACTATGGACGATGCAGTCCCAGATTATTAGCTAACGTTTCCTCTTGCATGAAGAATTCCATAATTTCTACTTGCTGTTCTTCCATTTTGGATGCTTTAGAAGCAATTAAAAATCGAGTATTGACTTTCCGCCAACAGTCCTTGGAATACATATGATTCCTTTACTACTGCCTGCCTTGAGCCAAAGCCGCAACATAATAGCCGTACAATTGAGAATAATAGGTTCAACAATCCAGACTTGCCAATTTAAAAATAAAACACTTTGAGAGAAAGGGGGCGGGCTTTCATGCTGAGAACTGCCTGGGAGGCTCGTCAGGACCACCCTCCAAAAAAACAAAAACAAAGGTTGCTGAGTCTGCCACCCCACCGATGTCCTGGGGTGTTTTCACAACTATTAAGGGAAATTCGCTGCCTAATACGAGCTGTAAACTCACTCAGAGCAGGGGTTTCCAGCTCGCCTTCCCTGCCATCGTGTGATATCAGGTCTTCACTGTGTGACCGTGTGAAGGGCGCCAATATCGTGGACACATGGTGGCACCTTTTGAGTTGGCAGGTCTGTCAACCTTCAGCTCGACTTGTTAGATGGTTTTAGCCCAGCAGATAGCTAGGATTCGGCCCTGTCCGAACATATGGTGTATGCCAGCGTTGGGTAGGTTACAAAGTTGGTATCTGAAAGGAGAATTCTGTCCTACATCTGGATTCGAGTGGGGCAAACCTTGTGCTGCATAAACTGTATTAACCAAGGAATGTTCAACAAGTACATCCTTAGACAAAAGGTCCCAAAACGAATTGATCCCAAATACCAGAAGATTCACCCTCGAAACCTTACATCCATACTCCACAATCAACCACATTTACTGCCATGGGACCTTGTGAAAACACATATACAATATAAAATTAAAAATATTTAATAAATAAAACAACAATCCATAAAAATATTATGAAGTAACCCAGCAGTGTTTCTTCATATGCAACATAAATAATAAAATTAACAATACATCACATATAAATGAAAATAATCAAGAGATTGGATGTAAGTAGATTGTTTTTTTAAGGTTACGTAAGGAGAATCTTCTGGCATTTGTGGCTGGTTAAATCCTGTGCCATTGCGTTTTGGGGGGTTTCTTTCTTTTCCTTGAAGCTCAAAATTAATTGAGTCTGAGTCTGTTGGCAAGATCATCAAGGCCGATGGCTAAGGAACAATAAGCAACACTCATAAATACATTTTGTTCCAAAATGTAGTAGTAGTGTTACCAATAAGGAAGCATATTCATATAGATAATGTAATTACATCATCAGTAAGACAATGCTCCCTTAAAGAATAATCCTTCATCAGCACTCTTTTGAAAAACTACCTTTAGAAGTAAATAGCGTCTAAAGATTTCCAAATGGAGAAGCAGGCTACCATGATTCCACTTCTGCTATATTGAGATAGACCTACTGCTTGCCATTTTAAGCCTATATATCCTGAAAATTAGCAAGAAGAATGAGACTTTCCGACACTGGATTATCAACATGATATGTAGATATCTTAAATTCTTGTGTTACATGCAGCTTGGTATGCAACAAGGACGGTGCATGCTTTTAGCATCACGTTTTTGAAATAATGAGGGAGGTTGCATTTAGAGAATTGGCTGCTAAATAATAGGCGATATTAGATATTGCACAGCCTCCAGTTTGTGAAGAAAGCCTGAAACTTGCAAGAATGATGATGTCAGACCTGTTCTCTGGGGCTGGTATGACATAAGGATAATTAGGAAATCCTTGTAATAATTATTGCTATCATCCTTGAAAACACAGGAACCATGGATTACTGCAAGTTCACTCACTTGCCAAATAATTCCTCTTTCAGATGTTGACTTGAAGGGAATAATGAAGTAGTCTTGAAGGGTGTTGCAGTGTATGACATCAAGTTCAGCTAGCATACATATAACTCACAATACATATAATGTACAAGTAGGGTTATTCCCTTGAGAAATATGTGCAGCTTTATTAACGCTAAGGAAATATTCTTAGTAACTTCAGAAAGTCGTATAACCTTAACAAACATTGGCTATGCGAGAGCTATTGGCTTTGTCAGTGTGTTTTAGTCAGGTTGTACACCAACATGGCTGTTGTTCAGCATGGCTAAAAGTTAGTGGCACAGAGAAGAGTGGCATGGAGTGGAGTGTTGTAGAGTGTAGTGGCGTGGATTGAAGTAGAGTAGAGTTTTGTAGAGTGAAGTGGCATAGAGTAGAGCGTCGAAGCTGGAGTGGCGTAGAGTGTTATAGAATGGAGTGGCATAGAGTGGAGTAGCGTTGAATGAAGTAGAGTAGAGTGCTGTAGAGTGGAGTTGTGTGGTGTGGAGTGTCAAAGAATGGAGTAGAGTGGAGTGGAGTACAGTGTTGTGGTGTAGAGTGGAGTATAGTGTAACGGCGCAGAGTGGAGTAGAGTGTTATGGAGTAGAGTGGAGTGGGATAAACTGGAGTGATGTAGAGTGTCAGAGTGGAGTGGCATAGAGTGGAGTAGAGTTTTGTGGCATACAGTGGAGTATAGTGTTGTGGAGTGGGATAGACTGGAATGATGTAGAGTTGAGTAGAGTGCTGTAGAGTGTCGTAGAGTGGAGTGGAGTAAAGTGTTGTGGTGTGGAGTGGTGTAGAGTGGCGTAGAGTGGAGTAGAGTGCAGTGGCACAGAATAGCAAAGAGTGGAGTGGCGTAGAGTAGAGTCGTATGGAGTGGAGTAGAGTGGAGTGGCATAGAGTGGAGTGGGGTAGAGTGGGGAATAATGTTGTAGAGTGGAGTGCTGTAGAGTAGAGTTGGATACACTAGAGTGACGTGAGTAGAGTGGAGTAAAGTGTTGTGGAGTGAATTGGCATAGAGTGGAGTGGTGTAGAATGGTGTAGAGTGGCGTAGAGTGAAGTGGAGTACAGTGGAGTGTTGTAGAGTGGATGGGCATAGAGTGGCATAGAAAGTTGTCACTCATGACTCGTTTCATCTCCATTGGCCAAGTGATAATCTTGAAGATTTAGGAACGCTCCCCACTGACAGAGGAGCAGCAAATCTCGAAAAAGAGATCACCAAAACACTGAACCTTTGTGCTCCCAAACTTAAATCTAAATCCACAAAAAGAATTATATCAGAAAAGTGGTACACACCAGAACTCAAGACACAAAAAAGAAGTGCAAAACTTCGGAATATAATTGGAGAATGTCCAGATCAGACATTGATAAGCTATCTTACAAAACCGATCTTAGGAATTATAATTATGCTACCAAAAAAGCTAAAAGGACATATTATGCTCAAAGAATAAACGAAAACAGCAACTCAGTAAAAGTGCTATATAAAATCATACAAGAGCTATGCAAACCAACCTGTATGTCCCAAACTCTGCATCCCTCAGCAGAAAGCTGTGAGATGATCAGTAACTTTTTCACAGACAAAATAAACACAATCTACTCAACATTCAACACTAATGCCCCAGTAGACCCCACAACTTGGGAAAGGGCGGACCATCACTCCGAAGCTCATGCACAACTGGGCAGTTTCACCCCATTCACTGAAGAAGAAATCGCCAAGACTATGGGAGAAGTCAAATCAGGATCGCCCCTTGACCCTTGTCCACATTTTATTTTCAGGCAGATCATTCCCACCCTTACCCCACTCATTACGCAGTTATTTAATAAATCTCTAGAAACGGCAGTCTTCACTGAGATCTGGAAACAGGCTATATTCACCCCTCTACTGAAGAAAGCGGGTTCAGACGTAACCAATCCAGTCAATTACAGACCTATTTCCCAACTCCCATACCTCTCCAAGGTAATGGAGAAATTGGTCAACAGACAGCTGTCCAACTATTTAGAAGACAATGACCTGCTTGACCCCTCCCAAACGGGCTTCAGGGCCGCCAACAGCACAGAAGCAAATCTTCTGGCTGTTTTGGACAACGTGAGAGCACTACTGGATCAGGGAAAGACTGTGGCCCTGATCCTGTTAGACCTGTCGGCGGCTTTCGACACAGTCTCCCACCACCTCCTACTAGACAACCTGCACAGAAAAGGAATGCACGCTAAGGCCCTTCAATGGCTCAGTTCCAGTGGCGGCTGGTGGATTTGAAAAGTGGTGAGCCGCATATTTAACATCGAAGTTGTAACCCCTGACGAGCCCCCCCAGACCATCCATTTAATTGCCCAGTGGCAGTGCCCTGATGCATTGCACTGATTTTGGGAGCTTGAAGGCTTTCAGCCCTATCAGAGTTTGGAATAATTCCTAAAATTGTTCCTGTGTGTTTTTAATTTGTTGCTAATTTTATTTTAATGTGAAGGTGTGCACTGTGCAAAAAGCACAGTGCCGCCAGGAACTTTACATAGGGACAAGAATAACATGTTAAAGGCTGACTGTGCAAACAGGAAATTAGAATAAGATTGCAGAAAACGGATACAAGCATTTTTAATATCAAAATACATATGATACCATTGCAGCTACAACTACCGTTCCTAGGTCCACGGCCATGCAGACATTGCAGTACGTCACAGATATTAGAATTAGACACCTGCCAGTTTAAAATATTAACTAGAGCGTTTGCTTAAAAAGAACAAGTATTAAGTTATTTAAAAAAAAAAAAAAAACTACAAAAAACGAAGGTTTTTAAGTCGCCTCATCTCCAAGGTGTAATTTAACACCATTTGCTGTCACTTAAAAATAATATATTAACGCGAGAGGCTACATTAACATTATCCATCTATACATTGGAAAGATTTCCATTCTAAAATTACAGACTGCCACAAATTACCTATATCAATTGTACTTGTTTTCCCATGCATGGGAAATTATTTCCACTGCACATCTCGCACTGCAGGCCCCGGTAGGGAGGCATGTGCCGACTCCTGCTTGGGCACCTTTCATCCTCCACACATGCCATCCACATCCGTTTTGAGTGCCTGCGCAGACCAAGGTCCCACATGTCACTAGCAAGGAGTGAAACGGCATAAGGCCCCTTCCAAATTGTCTTTACGTGCTTTTCTCAAGCTTTGAACTGCTGTCCTGCAGGTGCAATAAAATGCAATAGCAAACAGAGAGTGCAGTCGAAAACGGAGCTACACAAAGTTATCACTTCCACCTCGTGAGAGAACATCCTATAAATATGCTAATTCTAGATTGCACAGAGGAAAGATGTTTCCTTGAGGGTGAAATACTGATTACTGAGCCTGGGTAGCAGATAGCTGACTGCCCAGAGGGTTCAAGGCCATGCCTGCCAGTCTCTCCTGGACGCATCATATGCAAAATCCCCCCGTCAGCCGCTTCATGTTACCATAATCTTGCTCAGGAAGGGGAATGCAGGCCAGGTAAAGGGAGCAGAAACTCGATCTACACACACAAGTACTGATACAAACACACTCTTAACTCATACACCCACTCACCTCGGGCACACGCTCAAACATAAATATGTGCACTCACACGGAGACATACGCGCATATATACTTATACACACAAGCAGTCACGCTCAAGCATACTCATATGGACTCTCATACAGGCAAACTCACTCACACAAATTATTCATGCACCACAACGATCACAACGTTTTTGCAAACAAAAACAAAAGTCAGGTAACTTGTGAATTAATTGATATCATGATAATATACACAACCAGGTTTTCTCATGTATGCATTTTTTTAAACATGACGTGTTCGGGTTCTTTCCTCCCTCAGCTCTTCCGAGGTCCCAGCCTTCTCCCCACAATCACAATCATGCATGTGCTCAAATAAAAGTTATTTTACCTCAGGGATCGCATTCGAAGTGTGATTCTTTCTCCATGTTTTTGCCTCCCACTAATTACAGCAGTCTGAACTTTAAACAAGCGGAAGCTATTTGCTTTTCCAATCGCGGCCGGCATGACGGGCGGGTGGGGGGAGGAGGGGTTGAAATGGGGTCGTGGTCGTCGCGGGGGGGGATGGAGGGAGGCGGGAGGGGTTCGTTTAATTAAAAAAATATATAAAATTAAACTTAGCTTACCGTCCTGCGCGGCTGCCACCTCAGCTTCTGGATGGGTCCGACTCCCGTCCTGACTCCCGCCGTCCTGCCTTTTCGAATTCTGAATCCTGCATCGTCATCAGGAAGAAAGGCAGCCTCCCTCCCTCTCGCCAATCACAACGCTGCAATGGCAGCGTTGTGATTGGTGAGGCGCATCGGAGCGCGCCCACCCGGGCCATTTTCTCTATGTAGGCTGCTGCATGCAGCAGCCTACATAGAAAAAGGAGAGTGGGCGGTCCTGCTGAGGGCAGGGGGAGTGGCTTGCCCACTGTTGTGCATACTGACTGTTTGGTCAGCCCCAGGGCCGACCAAACAGTCAGTATGCACAACAGTGGGCAAGCCACTCCCCCCCTGCCCTCGAGCAGGACCGCCCACCCCCAGCCAGGCACTTCTGCAGTTCTGCTTTCTCGCCGTGCGAGAAGGCAGAAACATAAAATGGTAGTTATTACCATTTATGTTTCTGCCTTCTCGCACTGCGAGAAAGCAGTGGGGCAACGCCCCCACGCCCCAATGGGGGAGCCGCCACTGAGTTTCTGAGCAATAGAACCCAAACCGTACAATTGGGTGCCTTCTCATCCAGTCCAAAAGCTTTAAGCTGTGGTGTCCCACAGGGAGCATCCCTTAGCCCCACTCTGTTCAATGCCTATGTTTCACCTTTGGCAAAAATTGGGACAAAGTGGGGTTTCGGGGTGTGCTCCTATGCGGATGACACGCAGCTAACAATAGCCATTGGAGATGGGCATGAGGATACAAAAAGAAAACTTAACAGCTGTCTCACTGAAATGGCTAGCTGGATGTCGGACCATTGTCTAAAGCTCAATGCAGACAAATCAGAAATTCTACTCCTCGGTGGAGCTAACCACATCTGGGATGCATCCTGGTGGCCCCACTCACTTGGAGAAGCCCCAGCACCCAAGCAATCCGCAAAAAACCTGGGTGTCATAATCGACAACAAATTATCCATGCAAGACCATGTACCAACATTATGCGGAAAAAGTTTCGCCAATCTGAAGTTTCTAAAAAGGCTCTTTCCCTGGATCCCCCTAGAATGTAGAAGGACAGTCACACAAACCCTGCTGGTTAGCAGACTGGACTATGGAAATGCTCTCTTTATGGGCATGCCAGATTACCACTTCAAACGCCTTCAGGTGGTGCAAAACGCTGCAGCCAAATTGGTGTGCAACAAGGGCAAATACAGCTCAGCAACAGATTGCCTAAAACAACTCCACTGGCTGCCCATGCACCAAAGAGCACGATTCAAGCTCTTAGAACATACCCACAAGGCACTCCACCACACGGGCCCTAAGATTCTGCAGAATAAAATACAATTCTACATCCCTCCCAGATGCCTGAGGTCACATCATCTAGCACTTGCCGAAACAAAAAGGATCAAAAAATCCAGGGCAGGAGGTCGTACCTTTTCGTATCTCGCAGCACTACACTGGAATGAGCTTCCAGTCAAACTTAGGCTGACTAAAGAATACGCCACTTTCAGGAGGAAACTCAAAACACACCTATTCCCTAAAGACTGAAATCATACCCAATAACTGCACCGATCCTACGCACCACTATGCCGCTACTTCAGCGCCGTGATATCTCAATGGGATGAATGCTGCGCTATACAAGTAAATAAATAAATAACATACATAAATAAAGTTGTAGATTGGAGTGGCATAGAGAGGAGTAGAGTGTTGTAATTTGGAGTGGCATAGTGTCTTAGAGTGGAGAGATGTAGAGTGTCGTAGAGTGGAGTGGCGTAGAGTGGAGTATACATGGTGTGATAGTGCACTGCCATTACAAACAACACATTTCCCATTGAAATCACCATTACATTTGCACAGACATATATTTGTACTGATAAAACTAGACAGCGTACAAACGATAATGTGTGGAAATCCACATCACCTAGCATATTGATTTGTTTTTATTGTAATAAAATGTTTGTTTCCACCACACTTCAGAATTACAAAAATGTGTTTCATTTGTGCTTTCCTAATTGTGATATATTCTGAAACATTTGTAAGTCCATTTACTGGCATTTACATTTTGTTGTGTGCTAGAAAAAAATAACATCCTACAGCCTTTCCTCTCACACCACCAGTACCCAGCAAGATTGTCACATAAATCCTCACACTTGGCAGTCAGAGAAAGAAACTTAAACACCAACCTCCCAAGGAAGACAGAGCCTGACATTTGACCTCTGTATTGGAATGCACAGCAAATGTGACACGATAGAGGCCTGTTTATTGCTCATTCACTTCTCTGCTCCAGGATAGCTATTTTTGGTGTGCTTCAGCAACCCCCCCTTACCTACTTCCAGCGCCTGTGGAATGTGCCTCAAATTGAGTTACACATCATCTAGCACTAAGTTATGTTATTGCTAAAGAGCACTAACCAAAATAAACAAGCTCCTAGACAGAACATTGTTCACAGGTATGCACGATTGATGAACTGGTAATGGCAGAGATACGTGGATTCAGTCAAGCAGTAAGATAGGAGGCAGGAAACCTTTTCAAACAAATACAGCACCTTTACTGCTTCCTGAACTAGCATACAGGGGAGACAACTGAAAACACATGTACTCTTGTGGAGTTCCCAGAAAACGAAACACTTGTGGAAGAACACAAGTAGACAGTCACAGAGGTGGTAAACAGGCTATGCTCCACAGGAAGCACAAAGACATGCTGGACAGCCTAAAACAAATAAACCCAGCAAATAGAAAACAAGCAAATGTGAGTCACACTGCTCCAATTTAGGAAAGAGTTGAAAACTCATCTCTTTAAGGAACACTACATTACAGTCCATTAACTGTCCACAACCCAACTACCTCTCCTATCTTTTGTTGACTTTATGCTTGCCTTTGATTCTCTACAGCGCTCCGCTGCCTTGTGGATAGGTTTGAACTATAGAAATACAATTTTTATACATCCAGACTGTTAGAAATTGGGTTGTTGGTTGGCTGGGGTATAAGCCCTAGGCAAGCAGCAACCACAATCCTAGTCAGGGCAAGAATCAGGCAAACCTGTGCTCACCCTCTGGTAGCTTGGCACAGAGCAGTCAGGCTTAACTTAGAGGTAATGTGTAGAGTATTTGTGCAACACTGCAAACAGTAAAACAGTGAAAACACCACACAAAATGATTTCACTCCAGGTTAGAAAAATAGAGCTTGAGGTAATAAATAAAACAAGACCATGAATTTTGAAAGAATAACCTGTAAAATAGCACTTAAAGGCAAAAATAACCTCTTACTTGGGATATCTTGTCGTGCGGACCCAGACAAAGTAAAAAGTTCAGGCAAACCACAATGGAGCGCAGGCCAGATACAGGGACCCAGTGAGGCCAGCTGAAGAAAAGTGCCTTAATCCTGGTTGCGTCTACATCAAGGATGTCGGGGGGCAGATGAGGCGATGCGCCGGTGCTGATCCACACAGCAGTGGCGATGCACTGGTCCTGATCCACGCAGCAGCGGAGATGCATCAGCTCCAAAGGGCAGGGTGCTGCGATGCGGAGGTTTGTCGTCGAGTTTGCCGCTACTGGTAATATGAAGACCTTGCGCCGGGAAGAGCGTCGCGCAGTGGTGGTTCCGAAGGCGATGTGGCGGTTCCGATCCATGCAGCAGCGGCATTGCGTCAGTGCCGATCCATGCATCAGAGGCGATATGCTGGTTCTGATCCATGCAACAGGGGTGATGTGTCGGGTCTGATCCATTCAACAGCAGCGATGTGCTGGTTTGAAAGAAGATGCATGGGTTCTGCAGGAGCCAGCACCTAGGCCCACTTCCAAGGGTCCAGGACTTTGGTGGCACCACTTGGTAGGGCAGACTCACAGATGGCAGAGTCCATGTACAGAAGCAGTGTGATTGAAAGTCTTTTATGTCCCTGAGACTTCAGATCAGGAGGCCAGTCAGCTAGTCCTTGGAGTCACTCTGGGTTCAAGTGATGCAGGTCCAGTACTTCTCACACAGGCAGTGGAACAGCAGGCAGCAGGGCAGCGCAGCAAGGCAGGAGTGCAGCAAAGGACCAGTCCAGCTGAGTGGCATTCCTTCAGCAGCACAGCAGTCCTTCTTCCTCGCAGAGACTTTACAGGCCCAGAAGTGTACTGAAGTGGTTGTTTCAGAGATCCAGTACTTATACCCGTTTGTGCCTTTGAAGTGGTGGAGACTTCAAAGACAGGTCTTTGAAGTGCAGAGAAGCCCTCCCTTCCTGTCCTGCCTCTAGACTGACTACAGAGGGGTATGCAGCCCTTTGTGTGGGGACAGGACACATCCTATTCAGATGTAAGTGAGGCTGGGTGCAGCTTCTCCCTCCCATCCTGCCAGGATGGCCCATCAAGTCACACCTAAGCTCCCATGGTGTGCGGCTGTCTAGGGGGGATACACAAAGCCCAGCTGTCACCCTCCCCAGACATGTATCAGAGACAGGCAGCAGGCACAAATGGCTAAAGTAAGAAACTGCCAACTTTCTAAAAGTGTCACTTTCAGAATTGCAATTTAAAATCTGACTTCATCATAAGTTTGGATTTTAAATTGGAATTCCAGAGACACCAAACTTGAAAAGCCAATCTCTACAAAATTGTGAATTTCACTTAAAAATGTAATAAGTTAATCCCAATGTTATCCTAAGGGAGAGATAGGCCTTGCTGTAGTGAAAAACGAATTTGAGAGTTTTTCACTACCAGGACATGTAAACCTTAAAGATACATCACCTGCCTTTTAAATACATTGCACCCTGCCGTCTTGGTTGTCCATGGCCTACCTTAACGGTGACTTATATGTATAAGAAGGGAATATCTGGGCCTGGCAAAAGGTTTATTTTGCCTATTTGAGATGGCAGTTTAAACTGCACCCACAGGCTCTGCAATGGCAGGCCTGAGCCATGGTTAGAGGGCTACTTAAATGGGTGGCACAACAAGCGCTGCAGGCCTATTAGTAGAATTTAATTTACAGGCCTTGGGCACATGTAGTGCACTTCACTAGGGACTTATAAGTACATTAAATATGCCAAATTGGGGATAAGCCAATATTACCATGATTTAGGGAGAGAGTACATGCACATTAGCACTTGGCAGCAGTGGTAAAGTGCTCAGAGTCCTAAGGCCAGTAAAAATGAGGTCAGAAAAAGTGGAGAAGCAGTGCAAAAAGGAAGACCACCCTAAATCTGTCAAGTCTAACACAGACATAATGTGGTAAACGGCTTAGCAATGAGCAAAGGCACAGGAGACCTTATTTTTTCATTGGTACAACTAAGATACAATGACAAGGGTGAACAACATTTGATGCAGAAGCACCTGGGTCATCATGCTGACATAGGCGTCACTCATAGAAAGCAGTTTACAATAGCAGTGCTCAGTAAAGTCACATGGGCTTCATGCTGACGTAGGCTTTATTTGTAGGCAGAGCTCAAAATGACACAAGAGCCTCACATTGACACTGGCATCATTCATAAATGAGGATCAAATCGAGAATGCTAGAGCAAAGGTACAAGCGTCTCATGCTGACAGCAGTGGCACTTGTAGGCAAGATTCATGAGGGCTACGATTGGTGCTGAGGAACACGTGCTCTCCGCTGACACTGGAATCACTCACAATTGGAAATCACTGGTGAGGATGCACAGCTGTCATTGGATTCTCACCTTGACAAGCATGGCCATTCCAAACTTCTCATGGCAATACTCTCGGGTGCTGGAATTAGGGTCTGTGGTGAATAAGGTAGGTTTTGTGCATGCAAGGCAGTCTGCTTCCTTCGGTTGCAACAGCAGTAAAGTCTTTCCCAAGTCCTAGGGTATGGACCCCACAACTTCAGGGGAGACAGCTAAACCTCCTGGTTTTGGTCTTAGGTTTCCTAAACACAAGTGTGCAGAGCATCATCAAGTAATTTTTTTTTAATTTTTTTATTTTAATTTAATTTTTATTGAAATCCATAAAATTAGCATTATTATCATAAAAGAGATCCTACAATTCAGCAACATGGTAAAACATGATTCGACATAAATACAAATAATCAATGCTTCAGCAGACATCATGTCAAGCGCTAGACTTTACAACCATGAGGAGAAACATCTATCCATCTTAAAACATCCATTGCCATATTACTGTTATTTTCCAAGACTTCCTAAAAATTTCGGGCTCCGCCAATACCCAATTCCCAAATCACTTATGCGGCTTAAACATCTCCATTAAAAAAGTCAGACCATATCATCTCAAACTTCTTCAGCCCTCCCGTCCGTGCAGCATACGTTCGTTCAGATCTTTTAACTTGTGCCATTTTCCGGAGCCATTCAATTTTCGAGGGTATTAAATCCGTGCGCCACTTTTGGAGTAAAAGTGACCTGGCAACGGCCATTCCAATATACAAGAGTTTAATGAGTTTTTCTGTCAGGCCAAGATCTGGATCATAGCCTAAGACTATCAGCAGGGCATTAGGCTCACTTATTAATATACACTCTGCTGATAAATACTCAAAGATTTCTATCCAAAATTTCTTAATCAGAGGGCACTGTAGTATTATATGTGTCCAATTAGCAGAAGGATAGTTGTGACACCGAAAACATTGCCCCGAATTATTAGAGTACGCCTTCGCTATAAAACTAGGGGTTCTGTACAGAAGCCACTTACTAAAAAATAGCATCCTCTGCCAATTGGCACTTCTGACGGTACTGAAATTTAATTTATTAATAGTGGACCAAACATTAGAAGTAATCTCCGTCTCCTCATATTTCTCCCATTTGATTATAGCCTTCGCTTCAAGATCTTTCCCTTTAATAACGGCTAAGCGTTTTCTCCATTTCCCTGGTTTTTTAAAACCGAATCTTCTAAAAGATCACAGGTTAAACTTTTCTGATTAATAATCTGGACCAAATCCAATTCGTTAAGGAACTTCCTAAAGACATTGTATGATCCTAGTAGAAGAAAATCCCGGGAATTAAACAAGACATTTCATTTATATTTAGCCATCGGTCATTCTGCAGGAAATCAGAAAGTTTCCGAAACCCTGCCTTAATCCAATTTTGGGTAATTATATATGGATCTTTAATGGCTGCAGAGGAAATGAGAACCGCTATGGGAGTAGAGCAATTAATTACTGGTATAGCATATCTTCTATATAGTGCCCGACGTTTATGATAAAACCAAAGAAAACACTTATAGCGAACTAATTTAGGAGATCTGACAATTAAAAGTGGGCAATGGATCTGATTCTCCCCACAGATTAAATTCATAAAGAAGTTTTCAAAAAGCCTGACTGTGATAACTGCTGAAATCTTGACATATATTGTGCAAAATATGCAAAGTAATACTCCTTCAAATTAGGGAGAGCTATCCCACCATTTACTCGCTCCTCATATAAAGTGCTCAGTGCAATTCGGGTACCTTCTTAGCCCACAAAAAGAAGTGAACATAGACTCTATTTTCGTGAAAAAGAATTACCTAAAACACATGGAATTGCCGATAAAAGGAAGTTAAAAAGTGGAAGCACTGACATCTTAATCAAAGCCACCCTGCCTAAAATAGTCAAAGGGAGGGGACTCCATCGTGTAAACAGATCTCGAACTTTGTGCAAAAGTGGAGCAAAATTTAAGACATATAATTCTGAAATCAATGGTGAAAACTGAACCCCTAGATATCTCTTTGGGTTTATGTTAAAACATGAGATAATATCGGGATGTAAATCCGAAGATACCCCACCACCACATAATAAAATTTCAGTTTTTTTCTTATTGATTTTATATCCCCCAAAGGCCTCACATCGTTCAAAAATCTGAAAGGCCTTAGCCTGAACTTCCTTCTCCGGTTTTATGATGAGCATGATATCGTCTGCATAAAGTTTTATTTTACTCATATTTGAAAGTGGAGGGCAAACATCAACATTATTCCTTATGGCAATCGCAAGGGGCTCAATAAAGAAGGCAAATAGCACCGGGGACAGCGGGCATCCCTGTCTAGTGCCCCTTTTTACTTTCACTTGACCTGCCTTCACAGCATTAATAATGATATTTGCCTCGGCCCTCAAATATAGCCGCTCAACCAACCCCATGATTTTAGAAGGGTTTCCAAATTTACCCAAAATACAAAATAGGGATTCCCAGATCACCAAATCGAAAGCCTTTTCGGCGTCTAAAAATAATATTAAGGCTGGTATCTTCTGGGTATCAAAATAGTCAAGTGCCTCCACCAAAAAGTGCGTGTTCGTGCCTAACTGCCTTCCGGCTATAAAACCATTTTGATCCTGATGGATTAACTCTGAGGCAATTCCATTAAAACGATTAGTTAAAAGTTTAGTTAGTATTTTGTAGTCAGAATTTAAAAGCGTAATTGGACGATATGAATTAGGGCCTTCACAATTTTTGCCTTTTTTAAGAAAACTGACTACACTTCCTTCTCGAAATGACAGCGGGATAGGACCCCCCCTCTAAAATTAAATTTAGGATTAATAAAAGATAGTCCACAATCACATCTAAAAAGGTTTTAAAGAATTCGGCTGGCAGGCCGTCCGGGCCGCAAGCTTTGCCGCTAGGAAGATTTTTAATAACAAGCCTTAACTCCTCTTTTGTAAAGGGACTCACCATGTGCCCTTTATCCTCCTCTGATAGAACGGGCACTTCTAATTCCTGCAGAAAGTCTTCCAGTGAAGATATATCAATTGATAATTGTTTGCTATAAATGGCCTTGTAATGTTGAACCATAATACCTCCAATTATCTCAGGGTCTTCTGACCGAGTGCCAGAGGTCGGGCATCTTAATGCCAGTATTTGATTCTTTGCGGCTCGTTCCCTAGCCTGCCATGCCAAGAATTTTCCTGTGTAATTGCTTTCTTCATATATCCTTTGCCTATCCTGAAGGAGGCGGGAATCACTTTTAGCATAATATGTTTCAGACAAATTCCGCTTAGCCTGGTCCCACAAACGTCTATTTGAAGGCGAGGGCCAAGAAGAAATCTATCTAGGGTACTTTGCACTCTATATTCTAATAACTGCTTTTCCTCCTTCCATTTTCTGGAATTCTCTGCGTCTTTACCAATGGCTAGGCCTCGAAAAAATGCTTTAAATGAGTCCCAAATCACATGGGGGTGATGCGGAATTATGGTTTCGCTCAAAAAACTCTGCAATTTGTATTTTAGTTTTAGCTACCCAATTTTCGTCTGACAAATATTGCCGATTTAACGACCACCTTTTCCCGGCTGAACTACCTTTACCTAAAGCAAGCTCTAATATCACCAAAGCGTGGTCTGAGAACCCATTTTGGAGAATTTTCTGTTGTAAAAAAGCCAACTTCCTGGAGACAAGAAAAAAGTCGATACGAGAGAAGGTTTGAAATCTCCCTGAAAAGCAAGTATACACCACTTCCGACGGAAACGCAGTCCGCCAGGGATCGGCTATATCAAGCATCGAGCTATAGCTAAGTACAGATTTCAAAGTTTTACGTTTTAGCTGTTTTTTTATATTAGATGAGGAGTCAATTTTAGGATTCATTAATAAATTGAAGTCCCCCCCACAATCAAATCTCCAGAGACTTGAATTAGTGATTGAAAAAATTCCTCATATGGGAGAGGATTATCCTCAACCGGGCGTATATACTAGCAAATGTCATAAGCCGATGGTCCAGATTACAAGTGACCCAGCACCATCTACCACTGTGATCACATGCAGAGCTAATTACCTCGGCCTCAAGTCTTTTGCTAAGGAAAATCGCCGTGCCCCTCTGTGCTGCTGAAGACGAGGAAAAACCCCTATACGCTGCCCAAGTTCTAAACATTGCAAAATTAGAAATTTTACTAGCTGGAATATGGGTCTCTTGTAATAATATGGCTAAGGGATTCTCTGTTTTTATCCGAGCCTCAATAGCCCGCATTTTCCTCTTATTATTGAGGCCATTTACATTGAACGAAACCACTTTCAATCTTTCCTTATTACCCATTTACGTGGACAGAGCAAATTTCCAAAAACCTGGCACGAGACCTTTCAAGAATAGGAGTATAAGACCTGAGGCCCTCTCTAATCGAGAAGCGAGATGATCCTCTTTCACTTTCACATAACACTGATTACAATACTCAGCTAAGTATAATCTAAGAGTATGGATTTCATTTTTTCCCCCATGCTCCCTGCCCACCCCAGTGAACCCACCCTTAACCCTATGTCGTGAGCAGGTAGTCATACCTGCTCAACCTTGAGAAAGCGGCAAGTCCCGCTATCCACCTTCTCCCTCCCCCAAGTACTACTATTGGTGCCCTAGAATTGCACCTGAGGTGACCACCCCCTCTGCCCCCTCCCAAAAAAAAAAAAAAAAAAAAGAGAAAAGGAAGAAGAGAGGAGAAAAAAATAATAATAATAATAATAATCCTGCGAACCAAACCTTCCTAAATCAGAATAAATAAAATACATAAACAGAGATGGAAGGCATAGATATAACCTTCAGAAGCTTCCTGAATCAGAATAAATAAAATACATAAACAGAGATGGAAGGCATAGATATAACTATAACCTTTAGAAACAAGAACCTACATAGTGATCCAACCAACGACAAAAACCCTCATAGAGGCGAAAGGGACCCCCAGTTACTACCCAGTTACTTCCCAGTTGAAATAGCTTTAAGAAGCTCCTGGGCTTCTTCAATGCGGGTAAATAAATGAAATTTCCCCTAGACTAGGACCTTAAGCTTGGATTGTTGGGCAATAGAGGCTTGCGCCCCTTGGGCCTTAAACAAATACAATAACTTAACAAAGTCCTTGCGTCTTCTGGCTGCATCTGCAGACATATCAGAGAAAATTCTGCATTTTGCACCATTCTCGATTTCAAACTGCCTAGACAAAATAGCTTTAGACAAAATTTTCTCCTTTATCCGGAAATCTGCAAAATTAACAAGAATAGTTAGCGGAAACTTCAAATTGAGGGGAAGATGAGCTGGAACCCGATGGGCTCTGGTTACAGACAGATCGCCGGGGAACTCTGAAATCACTACCTCCTTCAAAAAGGATTCAACCCATTTGAGTGTATCTGTTCCTTCGATCCGCTCCGGGACACCGACTATGCGCAAATTTGAGCGACGTGAGAAATTTTCAAGTTCTTCGATCTTATTCGCCATTCTTATTTTCTCACGGGAGGCTGAATCTACCTGCTGCAGAATGCCATTCATTTGGTCTTCGACCAGGGAGATTCTTGCTTCAGCTTCCTGGAGTCGAGTTGGAAGACTGGCAACCGCTTCCTCAATTTTGCCCAATCGCTGATGAATTGTAGCTATTTCAGCTTGTTGTGTCTTTTTCATGTCCCGAATTTCCCCCTGGATCATATTTAGCATATTTTTAACATCCAGCTGGTATGCCAGAACCTTCTCGTTCCCATCCACTGCCGGATTGCACTCCTTCACTCCTGGCGAGATCTCACTGAGATCCTCAAGCGACAAAGAATCCACCAATTCAGTCTCCCTTGTAGTTGGAGCTGAAGCTACTAAGTGGCTTTGCATATCGTTTTGGACCTGCTGTACAAGCTGGTCGGCCCTGGTAGCATTAGTTTGAATTGGACTGTTGCTTCCACCAGGAGAAAGGAGCAAAGGAGGAAACTGAGGAAGTGAAGTCGGAGTGGCCATTGCTGAAATTGAGGCGGTGTTGTTAAGCTGTTCTGCGTCAATTGGTGCCATCTGATGTTCTTCCCCTTGTATCTGCATGCCATGTACTCCGGGGGAGGGGACCCCGGGAGAAGCGGAGGGAACCGAGCCCGGAGAGGTTACTTGGACCACTGGCGTGGCCGATATCGACAAGTCATTTAGGGCCTTCTGCACTGAGAGAGTTTGGCTGGGGTTATCTGGGCGCGGTGAAGTAGCAGTGGTAGGAGTAGGCATCTTTTTAGCAAAAAGAGGAAAGTCTGTAGCCTTTTTTAGTTGAAAATTATTATAGGCTGCTGCTTCTCCTAATGAAGTACATACGATGGTGTCCCTTAACTTAATTCCTGCCACCTCTCGTAAACTTAACTCCCTAAAAGGTAGATCGTCAGTATCTGAACTTTGAGAGCTGAAGGAAGACTCCCCTTGATGCGTTTTACCGCCTACTTTCGTTACCACCAAATTCAGCTTAGCTTCAGCTGAACGTGTTTTAGATTTGGCTGCAACTGAAGCCTCCACTTTCGCTGCTGCTGCGGCAAGCCTCAGTTGTTTCTTCATAATATACGTATTTAACCTAGCGTCCCAAGGTTAAAAAATAATAAAAATTAAAAAAAAACCCTCTCAAGTCACTTGCCAGATGTTTTATAATATTGTAGTTCTCTCCAGACTCACCCTCCTGCAGTTCTCCTCCAGACCCCCCTCTCTGTCTCCGTCTCCAGAATCTCACTCTCGAGTCTCCACTCAGTAAAATGTTGCCGTTGGTTGGACCTTCCCTTTCTTTTTTCCTTTCCCTCCCTCTTTCAGACCGCACTACTCCAGCCCTCCAACTCCACACAATGGGCTTTCTCACAGCATGCAGCAGCTCTGAATCGCTGCTGTAGCGGACTCCTCGCTCTCCTGAAAGATGAGACCTGACCCTCCAGCCTTCGAGAGTCAGACTCGCGCCGTTAGCATCACCTCCAGGAAGCGAATGCCGCCGAAGGCATGAGTCATGGGGACCGTCAGAGACCCCACCGCGTCCACCGTATCCACCGTAATTTCCTTCGCCGCGGCAGCCCTTATCGTCCGTTTCTTTCCTCGCTGACCGCCGAAGACGCCATCACAGGAGGGGGGAGGGGCATCACCACGGACTACGTGCTAGCGGGAGGCGCCAAGTAAAATTTGAAACGTTTTCTCATCCCAATCCTACTAATTCATCTAAAATCAGATCTCATAAGGAGGCTTTAGTCTTCTTGCAACAATTGTGTAATATGGAGCTGTGCGTTGCTGTGGCAAATTTTGTTCATTGTGCCTTGGGGTTCAGAAACAAATATGGAACAATGTATAATCATTCTATACTTCGATCTCTTGATGTTGTACACATTCTGCTGTTGAACTTTTTAGGATTTGTTTTTAGATATTCCAGGTGACTGTAAAGGATTATGATTTATGCTTATGAATTGATCCTGGTAAATTTGTGCTTTTATGGCTTTAAATTAATAAGCCAAATAAAGTTCATATGACTGACTGACCCTATTATCTAATAGGCTACATACATTTGGTTTGACCCCCCCAACCTTGGGTACCCCACCTCTCATGTACCCAAACACTCTCTTGCGCATTACATAAAATCAAGGGGATTCATATGATTTGTGAATTCAGTCAGGAAGAATCTGTATGTGTTCGCCAAAGAGGGACACAGAAAAAAATGCCTGCACCACACTACTGTTAATCAGATGCCGTCAACCATTATTATTGTTATGGCCTGGTCATGGGGACGATAGTCACCCATATTAAGAGGTGTACTTCCATGGTGGACAGCTACCATCTTTCAGAATCTAGCACTGTAGAGCACCTGTCCAAAGACTTCTGACACAAGTTGCCTGACCAGAAAAATAAACAGGGCTGGATAGAGTGAAAAAAGAAGGAGAAAATTGTAACACTGACACAGCTCCAGCGAATTGTGACCCTTCAGCTGGGGTTGCTTATTTGCCCAGATAAATTTGGTGATACATATAAAAATATGAGGTAAAAGATGAACATTGACCCTATCTATAAACAAAATTGAATAGCCCTGGTATTTACTTAATAATTGATTCACTTTTCTCTATAGCACTTAATCCCATACATGCTCTAGCAGGGGCGGCTCCTCCGCTAAGGCGGAGGAGCGTCAACCCACTGCTGTTTGAGCAGGAAATATAAAATGATAATAAAATTGTTATTAATATTTTATTTTTTGCAGGTTCGGGGCTGGGTTATGGCGTGGCAGGGTTGGAGGCACAGGGGGAGGAGTGGTTTGCACACTCCAAGTCCCCAAGACTGCTTGGCCGGCCGTCTTGGCCTGGCCAAACAGTAATGTGCACTTTGCATGTTCCCTCCCAGGCTGCATTACACAGTCTGGAGTGTCGCCCCACTACTCTTTGAGCAGGAAAAATAAAATGATAATAACATCATTATTATCATTTTATTTTTCGCAGGTTCAGTGCTGGGTTAGGGCGGGGCAGGGGGCACAGGGGGAGGAGTGGTTTGCACACTCCAAGTCCCCATGACCGCTTGGCCGGCCGTCTTGGCCTGGTCAAACAGTCATGCGCACCTTGCAAGTTCCCCACCAGGCTGCATTACACAGCCTTGTGGGGAACATACCCAGGCCCCCAGTCCCTATCTGAGCGCCGATCCACAGTGCTCAGACCAATCACAATGCTGCATTGCAGCGTCGTGATTGGCTTAGGGGAGCCAATCACAATACTGCATTGCAGTCTGTGATTCCCTGTGGGGAGCCTGGGTGCTTCCTGGTTCTGGGACTCAAGAATCAGAGGAGAAACGCGGCCGGCAGAACAGGTTTTTTAAATTTATTTATTTTGTCCCCCGTCACCCTCCCCGCCCCTCTACCCTCATTCCCTGGCAGCCGCTACTGTGGCCTAGTCATTCTGTATAGCACTTGATTCTCCAAATTTGATCAAAATGCAAGGTTAACTTGCCTTTTAAATATTCCACAGATTGGTGAATTAGAGGGAAGAAGAAGTACATTTTTTGATGATTCAGTTAGCATTTGTTCGATACAAATAATAGAAATATCTGGAGAGCTCGCGATAATCATAACATCATCTGAAAATAAGGTGTCCCTGATATCTGCTAAAACCGATAATGCCGTCATTCTCTTTTCTTTGCCAGTATTTTTACAATCCACTCTGGACACCTTTCCCTGGAAAGCCATCAAGATATGCTGTTCTCTCACGAACCAAAACAATGGCTACCCAATAACCCTGTATCTACCCTACAGCCAAGAAGCTGCTGGATGATCAAGTGGTTTATAAATTCCCAAAATCGAATTTCATCCCAACGATTGCTTATCAATAAGAATTTTACAATAAATTTCATAATAAAATAAAAACATAAAATGATACAAAGAACAAAGATGACATTAAATTAAAGAATATTTTCAATTTCCATATATTGGTAAAACAGTACACATAAACGATAAACGATACACATAGCTTAAATATTGTTAGTCCATGATATTTTTATAGTCACACTGATATCTTGTATATTGACATACAGTCACTGTGTGCATCAATCCGCAGGTGCTTTTACAGCAATGGGTGCTTTTGCTGTCACTGTTCTCTCTCGTTTAAAGTGATTTCATTTACCTCAACATGATCGTCCTGGTGTGGTAACTAGATGGCTCAAAACAGTTTAGGGCAGGGTCACCAAACATTTTTCTTGTCACTGCATTCCTTGTGTTCCATGTCCTTGTCCTACTCCTGGTGAGTGTGGAAGTGATTGCTGTAAATACCTGTTACCAACTTATCACGAAATCAGGTTTGTAAAATGTGTTACGTGGCAGCAATGTCTTTCTACGTTTAAGCAGACAGATTTTGGTTGAAATATGTTGTACCTGCTGCTCAGCCAGTGTGAGTGTGGTGTGGAATGTTGGTGTGGATGATGCTGTGGAATGTTGGGTGAGTGAGGTTGGCAGTTGGAGGATGGGCTGAGCAGCAGGAGGGCTGCTCCTGGTGGGGCTCACTGTATCTTTATCTTGAACCTACTATCTTAATAAATACCATCCTAAGTTTACCATGGAACCGGACCTTGTTTTCATTACAACATTTTGGCGACGAGGACACAACAGCAGGAAACAACAAAATGCTACATTATATTGTTATTGTGCTGTAATATGGGTGTTTTGCTGCGGTCATTTGTTGTTATGTTGTATTGTGAAATTAGATATGTTTAGGTTTTATGTTTTGTTGTTTTACTGTGCTTGGTTTATCTGTAATTGTTGTATGCTACAAACTTTGACAAATAATATTATGTTTACCGTCCATAGCTGAAGAGTACATCAACTTTGTGCTGCGACAAATTCGCCACCACAGATTATGGTGGATGAACTGATACAAGAAACAATGAAGGATGCCACGCTGACAGCAGTGAAGTGCCTTATGCGGCAACAGAGGTGGAAACACATGACCAACAATAGCCAGGTTGGGGTAGATGTCAACAGAGAGAGAGTGCTCGCGTTCAAGCACGTACAAGAAGAATACTGGTGGGCACCTCCTGGTCAATGTCGACAAATACTCTCACTTCCCTCTAGTGCGCCAAGTGTCATCCACCTCAGCAGCAGCCACGCTACCTGTCCTGGATGAGATATTTGCAGCCTGGGGTGCTCCCCTGATGCTAAAAACGAACAGTGGACCCCACTTCTCAGGGGAGGAATTTCACAGATTCATGGCCTACCCGGGGATACATCATCGGAAAATAACACCACTGTGGCCACAAGCCAATGGCATGGCAGAGTATTTTATGGGAAACATCATGTAAGCAATTCAAAGGGCCAAGTTGACGCAAATATCACCTAGCCAAGCACTTTGCCAAATGCTCCGAGATTATCGCAACACACCGCACAGCTCCACGGGGTGATGCCCGTCGCAACTAGTACTGAGAAGAAAAAGCAGAACGCGGCTTCCTTGTTGGAAGACAAAGCCTTGTCAGACCACAGTGACATAGTTGTACTTGACCAGGAGGCCAAGGCAAAGATGAAAAAGGCTAGCAGACATGTGGCGTCATGCGACTCCCTCCAGGCTCAAACCAGGAGATGTAGTGCTTGTGCATCAGCGTCAAATACAGAAGTCAGACAGTCACTTCCTGAACTAGGCACTGATGATTACAGCCATCAAAGGGACAATTATCACAGCAGCGGCAGGGCCCTACTCCATCACCAGGAACAGCTCTCATTTCAAGGAGTTTCTGATGCCGGAAAATGATGAAGAAGAAAGGAGCGAAAGTGCCTGCATGCGGTTCAGAGCAGTGCCACTACAGGGGTGGAAGAATGGGCTCCATCCACTGGTGTTTCGCCCCTTTGGGAAGAGAACAAGGAAGTTGGACCCAATAGCTGGCAACCCCAAACTCGTGAGAGTTCACACCCCGTGCGAGTGATTCGGAAGCCCACAAGACTGATTGAAGAAATATGACTAATTCATGTTTTTTTTTCTTTCTCTCTCTCTCTCTTTCTCTCTCTCACCCTCTCCCTCCTTCTCTCCTTTTCAACTTGCCTATTGTTTCAATTAGAGAGGTGTTTGTTTTTTTGCTAACTAAGAAGGGAGATATCACAGGGATGGAATGCAGCAGGGCACTAGTGCTGGACACCGGACACTGGTTGCAGTCAGCAGGGGTGGAGCCGGAAGTGGAGGGGCACCCTGGGACACACTTAATTTAATTTAATTTACAATTTATAAAGCACCTGAATCACCCCATCAGGGTATCTCCGCGCTTGAACTGCTATAGGACTCCAAGGGGATACTAGATTAGAATAAAGTCGCTTTTAACAACTTTCTAAACTTTAGATAGTCCGTACAAAGTCGTAAGTGGATGGGGAGTTGGTTCCAGTATCGTGGGGCCAGGTGATAGAAGGCTTTGCCACCTAAACGCGCTTTTTGAAGCGGGGGACTTGGAGCAGAGCTTTGGATTCGGAGCGGAGGGGTCTGGAGGGCATGTACCTAACAAGTTTGTCTTGTAGATAACTGGGGCCTAGGTTGTTTAAGGATTTATAAGCCATGCAACAAATCTTACACCATGGGATTCGTGAGGGCAAGACATGGAACGAGGGGCTCCTGCATGGCCCATACCAACTCTGCTCCCAAGTAAGAATAACGCATCTGTACTACTACTACCTGCCTGGCCCAGTGTGTTCCTTGTGCTGTGGAGCCAAACGACATGACAGCTTGGAGAAGCTAACCATGGTCAAATGGGAAAGTGTAAGCAACTTGGCTGGATTGGTACCAGTCATATTTTCTTTGGAGTTATCAATATCAAAATATTGATGGATTGAAACGTATTAACCCTTTGGATGCGTCGGACGGCCCCCGGCCGTCCGACGCTTCAGGTGGCGTGTGCGCCAGACGGCCGGGAGCCGTCCGATTCGCGCACGCGTGAAATTTTCCCGCACTGCTGGAAAATTTCGCCCCCATCCAAGGGGTTCAAGGGTATGCAGACATAATATCGAGTTTTAAATATCGATATGCCATAATATCGATGTTTAAATTTCGATGTGACAGAATATCGACCTGCAAGAATATCGTCAACAAGAATATCGACATGCAGGTAAGAAATATCATTTTACTTAATATCGAAGTTAGTAATATCGTAAGTAAAAATATCGTTGTTTATAATATAGATTTTTTTTTAATGTTTTGTATGTTAGTATATGTGTTAAAAGTATAGCTTATTTTTCTAATGTATGTTTGGATTTTTTACAAGTAATTAATTTTATGTTAATTAATTTTTGCGTATTTTAGTTCCGTAGCGGGTTGTGGGTTTATAGGGTAATAGGGTGGGAAGTAATTTAATTATAATATATTAATTAATAATTTTTTAGAAGTTATTAATTTTAAAAATAAATAAATATTGCGTTTTAGTTCCGTAGCGTGTTGTGGGTTTATATGGGAATAGGGTGGGAAGTAATTTAATTGAAATTAATTAATTAATAATATTATTAATTAACATGTTTGCATTTAATACTTTACATTGTTAATTGTGTTAATTAATTAGTTATTAATTAATTTTTAATTGGTTATTAATAATTAATAATTAATGGTTAAATATGGTAATTGTGTAATTTTTTTAGGAGCGGGTTGTGGTTTTATAGGGGAGTAGGGTGGGAAGTAATTTAATTATAATTAATTAATTTATAATTTTATTAATTAATATTTATGTTATTAATATTGTATATTGTTAATTGTGTTAAAATGTTATTAATTAGTTATTAATTGGATATTAATTATTAATAATTAATTGGTAAATATGTTAATTTTGTCATTTTTTTAGGAACGGGTTGTGGGTTGATAGGGGAGTAGGGTGGGAAGTAATTTAATTTTAATAACATTTTTATAATTTGTTTATATAATATTTATTTAAAGTTATTTTATTGTGTTAATTGTGTGATCTAATTTATTTTTGATGGTTTTTAATTTGCTTGTTAATTGTTATTAATTAATTAATTGTTAATTAATTATGTTAATTGTGTAATATTTTATAATATTGGTGGTGTTGTTTATAGGGGAATATGGTGGGATGTTAATTATTTTTGACAAATTAATTATTTGTTAATTAATGTTAATTATTTTGCATGAGTTGAAATACTAAATTATTCCCCTCCACTATCCAACACTTTCCCTACTGTTACACTTGGTGGAGTGGGAATAGTAAATTATTCCCACCCGCTATCCAACACTTTCCCTACTGTGGCACTCGCTGGAGTGGGAATTGTAATTTTTACCCACCCGCTATCCAATACTTTCCCTACTGTTGCACTCACTGGAGTGGGAATAGTAATTTTTACCTATCCGCTATCCAACACTTTCCCTACTGTTGCAGTTACTGGAGTAGGAATAGTAATTTTTACCTCTCTGCTATCCAACACTTTCCCTACTGTTACACTCGTTGGAGTGGGAATATACATTTTTATCTCCCCGCTATCCAACACTTTCCCTACTGTTGCACTCACTGGAGTGGGAATAGTAATTTTTACCCACACGCTATCCAACACTTTCTCTACTGTTGCACTCACTGGAGTAGGAATAGTAAATTTTACCGCTCCACTATCCAACACTATCCCTACTGTTACACTCGGATTGGGAATATTAATTTTTACCTCTCCGCTATCCAACAGTTTCCCTACTGTTGCACTCACTGGAGTGGGAATAGTAATTTTTACCCACCCGCTATCCAACACTTTCCCTACTGTTGCATTTGCTCGAGTGGGAATAGTAATGTTTACCCTACGCTATCCAACACTTTCCCTACTGGTGCACTCACTGGAGTGGGAATAGTAATGTTAACCCCTCCCTTATCCAACACTTTCCCTACTGTTACACTCCGTGGAGTGGGAATAGTAAATTATTCCCTTCCGCTATCCAACACTTTCCCTACTGTTGCACTTGCTGAAGTGGGAATAGTAAATTATTCCCCTCCGCTATCCAACACTTTCCCTACTGTTGCACTCTCTGGAGTGGGAATAGTAATTTTATCCCCTACGCTATCCAACATTTTCCCTACTGTTATAGTTAATGTAGTGTAAAATATTTGCTTACAAATAAATATTAATTTTAATATTTTAATTTATTATATATATATTTTATGTTTATATTTATATTACAGGTTTATGTATGTATATATATATATGTATTTATAATTTTTATTATGGTTCTAACATTTTATAATTAAATAAAATAATTATTTATTAATATTATTAAGTTAATATATATATATATACATTTTTTTAAATATGTATGTTTAATTCTTTTATATATTACATTTATTATTTATCATTTTTAACTTTTTTAAATAATTCTAACTATGGGGGTCATTACGATGGTGGTTGGAAAACCTTCCCGACCGCCTTGGTAGCGGGAAAAGACCGCCCGCATGGACCGCGGCATCACCGCCGGTCGAATTACGATGACCCGCGCTCGAAATCCGACCGCGGCGGTCGGATCGCGGGCCTTAACATTGCGGCGGTTGCTGCTGCCCGCAGCACCGCCGCGATGCCGAAAGGAGCATGCCCTGCATTCCCCTGCACTGCGTGGCAGTCACTGCACAGTGCCTGCCACCTGGTACAGGGGAATGTAGGGGTGGGACCATGGGTACCCCTCCAGTGCACCCACACCCCCCCAAAACATCAGGGGCCCACAACCGGCCCCCGGAAGACACTCTCTGCATGCCTTTCCATGGCGGTCTGACCGCTGAGGAAAGGCTGGCTACCGCCGGCATCATAATCGTGCCGGCAGAGCCTGCTCTGCACCGCCACTATTATCCCGGTCCTTTTCCGCCCGCCAGACAGGAGTGCGGATGGCAACCGGCGGAACAGCGGTGGTCGGAATTACCCACCGCCGCGGTTGCCACCGCCATCCTATTCGGACCGGCAGTTTTCTGGCTTGCGGTGCGGGCGGATCTCCACCGCCGGTCCGGCGGGCACCACCGCCATCGTAATAGGCCCCTATGTTTTTATTAATTAGATTTATTATTTAATAATTTTTTTAATTATTTTTAAGACATTTAAAAAAAACGATATTTTAAACAACGATATTTTGGTTTCGATATTTTTGTACTTACCTTTGTAGAGATAGGATGTTGATATTCTGTCCATCGATATTCTGTACTCGATATTCTTGTAGGTCGATATTCGGTCCGTCGATATTCTGTCAGTGATCCGTATTAAAGATGCTCTGGCTTTTTCTCTGGAAAAGATTGCCAATTCATTACACCATGCAGTTGAGGCTTCTGGTGCAGGATCTTTAGAAGGAGACTAGAAGGGAATTCACAACGTGAAAGATTTTTCGGGGAGAATTAGAGGCACCATTGATTTTCTCCTCAAACTATGCAACTTGAGCTTTCTTAATTTCAACTTAATAGGCTCTCATAGAGTCCCAATATTTCTGCTTGGATTACTCCCCAAAATCTCATCTCCAAATCCTTTCAGCTCTTTTACACTTTTGCTTAAGTGTCCGAAGATGGGGCGTATACCATGGAGCAGATTTTACTTTAGCATTACTAGTGTATGTTTTTTTGGGAGCACTGAGTCAAGGGTAGACTCCAGCCAATAAGTGATCATGTCATTTGCTAGGGTCGGATCAGAACCCAGCAAAGGCCTAGATGACTGAAGTATATGTTTCCAGTTGTCCGTAGGAAGTTTCGACCAGACTCTGCTTGTCCTACGAACTGATGTGGTGTTAACAGGTGGCTGCCCAGAGTCCAAGGTAAACAGGATCAAAAAATGATCTGACCAAATGATGGGAAGAGGTTCAAAGGTCTCTAGCCCATTATCTGTAGAATAAATCGCTTCAGGTAGATGACCTTTCTCATAAGTGGATCCTGACACCCTCTGTATTACTTGAGTAGTCTTCAAATCATGTAGGAGGCTTATGGCCTGAGCATTAGCTGGGTCCTCAAGATGGAGATTCAAATCTCCTAAAATGGAGAAATTTGCTTTAATACTAGCCATATGTCCTAATACTTCTGAAAGAGAATGAAGAAATTTAGCACATGGATCAGGGGGTCTGTAGAGCAACATTTCAGAGAATGTTGCTGTGGGGGAGAAGTTTATGGCAAAGGACATACTTTCTCAATCTAAAATATGTGTGGGTTCAGTGTTACAGCTGAACTCATCCTTAACGATAATTGCTAGCCCTCCTCCCTTCTTGTTCTCAGGATCTTTGCGTAATATACAGTATATATAGTAGTCCTTTTTGTACTTTACACACTTTGTGACTCCCTTAGCCATCTACTAGCAAACAGAAGGTTGTTGAGAGGTTAAGTGCGGTCCAAGGGGTCAATACTACTATATCTTCCGCAGTCAAAGGGTATGTTACGTGGTGTCACTTCCTCTGTCTTTGGTGGTCAAACAATATGGTATGTGGTGCCACTTCCTCTATCTTTGGCGGTCAAAGGGTATTTTATGTGATGTCACTTCCTCAATCCTTGGTGGGCAAAGGGTATTTTTTGTGATGTCACTTCCTCTATCCTTGGTGGTCAAAGGGTATGTTATGTGGTGTTACTTCCACTATCTTTGGCGTGCTGATGAAATAACATCCGTGGTGCAGTGTACACAGCAGCTAGTGTGCAACCTGAAAATATTGAACATAAGCATTCTCTTGTTAGGACAAATAACTCCAAAAATGCTTCCTTCCTCAGACTATGTAACGCCATCTATATTTCTTTGTCAGAGAAAGTGTTAACAGTAATTGTTGTGCTACAGTATTCCGGAATTCCTTTGCCACTGAGGTATGCACCAGGGAGAATGTACAGCGGGGCGCCTGATAAAGCATGATGTAGATTTTCCAGCAGCATAACTAATGAGCACAGAGTTCTGCCCCGAGACAGAAAAGCACGCCGAGGCGTTTCACTGTAAATGATGGCTGGTAAGAGAGGAAGGCGGGAGAGTCTGGTTCTCTGCAAAAGACACCCAAGGTGGGACTGGGATAGAAAATAGGCCCGGGCACCAAATTAAAAGTGGCCTCGTTTGAGATTCAAATGGCTAAAAAAGTTGCACACATTTGAAAATCAGGGTAGTTTTAAAATTGTAAAGACACTCTATAAAGGTATTTTGCAAGGTACGCATTTGTGCTTGCTGCAGCAATGTTTGTGGTGATATCAGAAATCAACAGTAACAAGCCCACCAGACCATAAAACAGGCCCTCAAACAGCAGCACCAGACCATAAAACAGGCCCTCAAACAGCAATAAAAATTCCCACACAATGACTTTTCAGACCAGTCCATCGGCCACTGCCAATTTACCCGATTGGCCAGTTCGACCCTAAAGCCACCTATCCATTTGTCAGTGCTGTTCTGATACAGACGTCTTGTCTCTGTAACTGGCATCAATATCAACATTTATTTGTTCACTCGTTGTCTTCTCAGACTTCCAAAAGGGTATAGATGAAAAAAAGCGTTAACAAGTATGTTCTAATTTTTCATCGAGGTGCTTAATTTCTAATTTGATGATGGCTTACACAAACTCAAAGGTAGTATAGAAGAAGGGCAAGATAAAACCAAGAAAGCTGAATGTATTTGCAAACTCTTGTGCAATTGAACTGAAGAGGAGGTAGGCACACACCTATTACTCACAAGCTGCTTGTTTTCATACTGTTAGACCTGACGGTCTTTGGTGGGGTCTTTATCCAAACTTTTTGCCTTCTCCTCTCCTGTTTGTTGAAATTCGTTTTTGTTGCCTCTTTAATGTAAAGTAAAAAGGATTTGTAAAGCGTGAACTAATCACCCGCAAAGGTATCCAGGCGCTGAATAGGTGTGGGTGGTCAGGAGCATCAGTCGAAGAGCCAGATCTTCAGTTTCTTGCGGAATGTTGTGAGCGTGTTAGCTGCTCTGATGTCCTGGGGGAGGGTGTTCCAGGACTTTGCTGCTAGGTAGGAGAACGATTGGCCCCCTGTCCTGATACTACGAATGCGGGGGTTGTGTGTGAGTGATAGCGAGGTTGATTGGAAGTTATGTTATGTTATGTTATTATAATTTATATAGCGCAGCGTATACCCTTGGGTGTCTTGGCGCTTAGTTCCAGGTTGGTTGGTGAAAGTGCAGTCGGCCGTTGAGGTAGGTGGGTCCCTTCTGATGCAGTGCTTTGTAGGTGAGGGTGAGTATCTTGAACTGGCCGTGTTTCTAGACGGGAGTCAGTGGGGTTCCTGGAGGTGAAGCATGAAGTGGGTGCGGTGGGGAAGGTTGAGAACCTGTCTTGCTGCACCATTTTGGATGGTTTGGAGCTTGTATGTGAGATGGGTGGGTGGAGATTCCGCAGCAGAGGGTGTTGCCGTAGTCTAGCCTGCTCGTGCTCTATGCCTGGGTTATTCTAGAAGGGACAGGATGAGTTGAGCATCATCGGCGTATGACATGATGATGAGTTCGTGGGAGCGAGTGATCTTCGCTGGGGAGCCAGGTAAATGTTGAAGAAGGTGGGGCTGAGGGATGACCCCTGCAGGACTCAGCAGATGTCGTCTTTGGGTTTGAAGGTGAAAGGCGGCAGCCTAACCCATTGCGTTTTTCCGATCAGGTAGGAGCCCATCCATTGGAGGGCTGGCCCTTGAATTCCTGCATCGTGAATTCTAGTGATGAGTGTGTGCTGGGTGACCGTGTTAAAGGTGGTGGAGAGGCTGAGAAGAATTAGGGCTGCATGATAGTATGAATGTCGTTCGTTGCTGTGAATAGGGCCATCTCGGTGCTATGGTTGCTGCGAAATCCTGATTGTGAGTGGTCCAGGAGTTTGTGTTGTTTGATGCAGTGGGAGAGCTGGTTGTTGATTGCTTTTTCCATGACTTTTCCAGGGAAGGGAAGCAGTGAGATGGGTCGATAGTTGCTGAGGACTTCCGGGTCTGCGGATGGTTTCTTGAGTAGAGGAGTAACATCTGTGTGTCTCCAGGCGTCTGGGAATGTGGCAGTGGCGATGGATGTGTTGACAATGGTCTGGAGTACTGAGCTTATTCTCGGGCTGCTGAGGTTGAAGAGGTGGTAAGGGCAAGGATTCATGGGGGCACCCGAGTGGGTGGATGCCATAATTGCTGTGGTTTCTTCGGTGGTCATTGGGGTCTAGTTGGAGAGTGCAGGGGCTCCTTCAGCGAGGGCCGGTGAAGGTGGAAGGGTCCTGGGAAGAGGTAAAGAATTGAAATTCTTGTAGATGTTGGAGATTTTGTCATAGAATAAGTCTGAAAGTTGGTTGCAGAGGTCCTGTGATGGGGTTAGGGAGTTGACTGTGACTCCAGAGTGGGTGAATTCTTTGCCAATTGTGAAGAGTTCTTTAGGTCTGTTGTTGCTGGCTTTTGATTCTCTGGGACAAGTCCCTCTTTTTGGCCTCTTTCAATTTGTGATGGTAGGATCTGAGAGAGTTCCTGTAGGTGCTCCTGTCAGTGGGCTTCTGAGAGGATTGCCACTTCTTTTCCAGCTGTTTGCAGTGTCTCTTGGCATTCCTGAGTGTGTCTGTGTACCAGTTTGCATGTTTTTGGGTTCTTCTGAGTTTGTTGCTTTGGGTTTGTTGACCTGTTGGCATAGGGGGTGAGGCATTCGTTGAGGCACTGGATGTTGGGCGTTTCGTTGCCGTCAGAGAGAGTGAGATAGTGTAGGTTGAGGGTGTTGATTAATGCCTGTTGGGTGATGCTTTTCCCCTGGGTGGGGGATGTCACTGTCAGCGTGTGCAGGGGGTGAAGATTTTGAAATGAATGATGAAATGGTCTCTCCAGGTGAGCGGTAGGGTGTGACTGACCTCGAGTGTGTTGCTGGTGGAGAAGATGAGGTCCAGAGTGTGGCCTGGTGTGTGCGTGGGACCTGCAACGAGCTGCCTGAGGCTGACTCTGAAGAGGCTGTATAGTAGGTTGGCAGTGTTGGTGTCAATGGAGTTGTCCAAATGGAAGTTGAGGTCGCAGAAGAGGAGAAAGTTCTTGGAGCTGAGAGCGGCAGGGGTGACGAGGTCAGCAATGAGGTTGCTGAAATTCTGTTGGGTGCCCGGTGGTCGGTAGGGGAGGATCCCCTTAGTGGTGGACTTGCCATCCATCTGGATCTTGAAGTACAGGTGCTCCTTGAAGGTAGTATCTGGGTCGTTGGTGGCAGTTCATTTTATGTTGTGTTTGTGGATTATTGTAACGCCTTCTCTGGACTTTGAAGTTCTGTCCTGGTGCAGGATCTTGTAGCCTGCTGGGATGGTGTTGGCGATGTCTGGGGTGGATGACGGGTTGAGCCAGGTTTCCATGAGGAAGGCGAGGTCTGGTGAGTGTGTGTGGTTGAGGTCCCAGACTTCAGAGGCATGTTTGTTGCGGGAGTGGGTGTTGAGTAGCATGCATGCAAGTGATTGGTGGTGGATGGTGGGTGGGTATGTGTGGTAATCGGGGTGTGAGTGAGATTGGGGGCTTGTGAAGTGGCAGTGTGAGCATGAGAAAGGACTGGCTTGTGTGTCGGGTGTGGTGCAGAAACAGTGGTCTTCTCTGCATCTGGGGTCCAGGCGACAGAGTTCCTTGGAGGAGTAGCTGTGAGTGGTGGGATGATCAGGGTTTTTGCACTGGGCACGGTCCAGGCACAGATGAGCGCAGACGGGCTTTCCTTTGGCACGTCCGCTGAGTGCGGCCACCATTAAGTAGGGCTGAGCTAGGGAGTCGGGCTGGAGAACGTCAGGAAGCCGCTCTGGCGTGAGTGGAGCAGAACCTGAAAGAAAATACAGTGAAGAGGAAAAGGCAACCAAGGCAAAAAAACAATGACAATGTGACAATGAGACAAGTGACAAGTGGGTCAAGCAGAGGAAATGCAAACAAGCAACAAATGGGGCAGACGAAATGAGACAAGTGACATAAGCGCCAAGGAACAAGTAACAAAGGGGGCAGGCAAAATGCAGACAGGTGACAAATGGGAGCAAACAAAGGAGATACAGACTAGTGGCACATGAGGCAGACGAACGAGCGGAGGCGGGCAGGAGAGTGGACCTGAGGTGGCTGCAGCACCAGGCACCTACTCAATAGGGTCGTGCTATGGCCGCCATTAGGTAGGTCCTGGGGGAGGCAAAGCTAGGAAGGCGGGGCTGTAGAATGGCAGGGAAGCTGCTCTGGCATGAGCGGAGGAAAACCTGAAAGAGAATAGAGAGAAGAGAAAAAGGCAACCAAGGCCAAAAAACAATGAGAATGACAATGCAAAAATGAGACAAGTGACAAGTGGGCCAAGCAGAGGGAATGCAAACAAGTAACAAATGGGGCAGACGAAATGAGACAAGTGACAAATGGGCCAAGCAAACAAGTAACAAATGGGGCAGACAAAATGCAGACAGGTGACAAATGGGAGCAAGCAAATGAGATACAGACCAGTAGTTAATAAGGCAGATGAGCGAGCAGAGGTGGGCAGAATAAGGGACCTGAGGTGGCTGGGGCACCATGCACCTACTCCTTTTAGGACTTTAGGACTCTGTACTCTTTTCCACTGCTAACCGCTACTAAAGTGCTTGTGCTCACTCCTTAGAACATGGTAAAATTGGCATACACCTAATTGGCATATTTACCTATAAGTCCGTAGTAAAGTGGTACTATTTATTCATTTATTTTATTTATTTAAGAAGCTTATAGAGCGCGCAGCTACTCCAAAGGGTCTCCAGGTGCTATCGGTGGACAGTAGCATGGCACAGCAAGAAGAATATCTAAGAAGGCGGGGTTTAATCAGGGCTGCTAAAGAGTATAGTTTTTAAGTTCTTATGGAACAGAAGCAGTGAGTTACAGGATCTGAAGGCAATCGGCAGAGAATTCCAGAGTTTAGGACCCAGCACAGAAAAGGAGCGCCCCTTACTACATGTACCCAGGGCCGGTTCATTAAATGCCACTAGTGGGTCTACAACACTCATTGTGCCACACACTTAAGTAGCCCTTTAAAATATGGCTCAGGCCTGCAATTGGCGCCTGTATGCAGTTTTTAAACTGTCAATTCAACCTTGTAAAACAAACCTTTTGCCACACCTAACCCCCCCTTTTTAATACATATAAGTCACCCCTAGCGGAGGTCCTAAACAACCCATAAGGCAGGATACATTGTATTGAAATGGTAAGCTGTGTTTTTACGTTTTACCTGTCCTGATAATGAAAAACTCCTAAATTTATTTTTCACTACTGTGAGGCCTACCTCTCCCATATCATAACATTGGGATACCTTATTTCATTTAATACGTGCTAACTTTTGATTCAGAACAGGTAGAATTTTCGTGTTTGGTCTCAAACAAATGTAATTTAAAATCTTCCTTAATGGCAAAGTTGGGATTTAAGTCACAATTATAAAAATGCCACTTTTAGAAAACTGGTATTTTCTTGTCCTAACCATTTGGTGCCTGCAGCATGTGTCATGGGTTAAATGAGTGGGTGTAGTTGGCAGTTGGCCTTTGTGTATTCCTACCAGACAGTGAGACATAAGGGGACTATGTGTTGCCAGGATGGGCCATCCTGCCAGGATAGACGGAGCTGAGCTGTTCCCTGCCCCAATTACATTTCAAAGAGCTGCCACCAGCACACGCACAACAATAGATTTGACGCCAGCCTGTTGCCACCCTAGACCACTTGGAGCCTAGGAAGGGGAAGAAAGGAACTTTCCAGAACCAGATGTGGGCTTGGACTAGACTTTTCCCCCACTTAAAAGGCTGGCACCAGGTATAAATATTGGACCTCCTGAGTCACTCTTCAGTACACTTCTGGACCTGTGAAAGACATTAGAAGGACTGTAATGTACTTCATAGGACTGCTCTGCTGCTTGAAGCCTGCCCTGCTGCTACTTTGAAAAGGTAACTTTTTCAGAGGGACTAACCTGGTGCCTTTATCCAGCCCACACTCCATCACAGTAGGCCTGAACTTGTGGCTTTCCCCCAGTCTAGCACGACCAGGTGACCACGAGTGGCACTTTGTGCTTTTAGGCTCTCTAGGTACCCAAAACTTTGAAATTGCATATTTCCTGATTAAGTTTTTGTCATTTTGGTCTCCTATATGTTAAAATTTACTCTATTTTTCTAAATTGGGTTGGGATTATTATTCTGTTGTGTTTTCACTTTATTACTGTTTGTGTGCTGCATCAATACTTTACACTTTGTCTCTAAGTTAAGCGTGACTGCTTTTGTGCCAAGCTACCAGAAGATTAAGCACATGTTAATTTAGTAACTTTTGTGGTTCCCCCTGACACGGATTGTGGTTGTTGCTTATGAAGGGTATTCACCCCCTCAACCAATAAACCAATTTCTTACACATACTTTCCATAAAATCCCAAAACATTTTACCTATGGGGGGGTCAATTAACACACAGCAAACAATATAGGAAACGTACAACAGCTATATAGAGATCCCCACCTTTTCACCAGTTGGCGATGCAGCGAGCGCAAGGTAAATAGTTTAATTTATTTATTTACTTACTTTACTCCTGCCCATCGTATGTCCGACTCCACTACCCCCCACCCTGCTCCTCCCCCGCCCCGCCGCCCCGCAGCACTCCCTCTGCGAGCCGCCACTGCACTCATAGTTTCTTGCATGTTGAACCTCTCCACTCAGAGAACCCCACAAAAAAAACCTCCTGAAAAGTAGGTATTTTGGTGAATTCAAGGAGATGTTACTTTTATCCTAATCAGTTATGTTAAACCATAGTTTTTGTCTTCTTAAATTGTACATGAAAGTGAATAGCCTCTGGCAATATTGTAATGCTGGCAGCAAATGAACTGATAGGACCTACTCAGACCAGCTACCCTTAATGAAATCCATGCCAGCCTATGCTTCGTGAGATTTACTGATGCATATTACATTGAGCATATCTTATTTTATCGAGCAGTCATGAAAAAGCAATGAAAGCGCTCTGAAGTAACCGAAAGATCACAGACATCGCTTTATACAATTTCTAAATAAACAAATATATTGTTTGAGGAGACAAACTTGCACCTTGCCACAATGTGTGTCTTGATGCCAGTCCATTTCTTTTCACTTGATATTTTAAAGTGATAGCGATGCTAAAATGAGATCCATTTGCTAAGGAGTAGAGAAAATTGACAAGTGAATATTTGGAAACAAGAAAGTGAAGAACAGATTGATCAAAGGAGATATTTCTCTCAAATGTAGATGAGCTTTTCCACTCAACTCCTGGTGAGCCTCTTGAATATGAATGGGGCTTCATTGGTTGCTTCAAAATGCTAGGACAACAAGTAAACTGGTGCACTGTGCCACTCGCTGGAGTGTTATTGTATTTTGGAGTGAGGTCGCCTCCTTGGGTGCTCCAGTAAAGAATAAACTGGCGAGGTGCCTGCTCCACTCCATCATGAAACTTAGAAGAGAAGACAGTAGGAAGTGAGTAGCGCAGTGACATCATCACAATGCAAGCTTCAGAAGCAGTCCTGGTTTAGGTCATGGCTGGAAGGAAGTACTGTATCCAATGCTATGATGAGATGATTGTGCATGTGACATATCACTATTTAAAAAAAATGCACTCACTAAATCTTAAGTAGGAGGAGTGCCCTCTTCTCCATAGAATGCGTCAGCAGTAGAGACAAGTGTTGTTGGTTTAGCTACAAACTAATGCCATATTCAACAAACAGACATTATGGGGTTCTCTCTAGTCTTGGTTTGGGCGGAACCAGGAGTTTCTGCTTCAGTCCAACCACAAGATGTGCTGTAAAAGTGCACATCCGGATTGTTCCGATCAGTTCACAAGCAGTGGTAATTCCACATTCTCCCTCCCATAATAATGCTGTATTACCGCACCTGGATATTGCATGCTCTGCTGTATCGGCGGGACTGCATGTAGAATTGTTGCATCAGGTTGCCTGAAGATTTTGTAGTTAGGGCCTCGTTATCAATGTTTTTTGCACTGGGTTATAATGTTTGGTCATTTATTTCTTTAGAATTTTAATTTTAGATATCATTCAATTTTATTCTATTTACGTCCAGCTTGTGACATGTTCCACTACCAGCCTATGGCTGTCAAACAATGGCCATTGCAGTGTGTAAGTAGGTTGATTGCATGCAGCAACTGCTTCTTACAGCAAGCCACAAAGCACATGAAAAACAGCCTTCCGCCATGGTGTTGGAAACAGAATTCAAATAAATGAAGGCAAATCACCGTTCATAAAATAGATGGAAACTTTGCAGAGACTAGTGTCCATGCAACATGAATGCATGCAAAGCTCGGGCAGCCCTGTAACTTGCATCCAGCAATTCCATCAAGAGAAACAGCCTTTACAAGGATGCCTTTACCATGCAGATGCCTTTACCATGCATGCCTTTACCATGCGTGGTGAATACTGGTATATATATATATATATTAGGTAAAAATATGAGTTTAAACGTAACGTTTTAATCTAAAGAATCACTGAAATTCAAACGTTTTAGTTATTTCAAGTAACTATAACTTGTGCCCCCGCCATGCACAGCGTTGTCGTCAATGATGTCAGTTCAGTTGTCATCAGCAATGTTATCAATGATGTCACAGAAAATGTCATGAGTGTTGTAATATGTGTGGTCATTAGCAGTGCATGACTATGGCATGAGTTATAGTTGCTAAAAAAAGAACTATATTGTGTCATAAGCCACCTACCTGGATCCCAGGTGATTCCAATGGGGCGGCGACGCTAGTTCCCGAATCCGCTCGAGCCTTGTCCTCGGTGTACAGAAGGAGACACTGCTCCGATGGCAAATCCCAGGGAGAAGGGGGTTGGGATGGAGAGAGCAAGTGAAGTAAAAAGATGCTGTGGCTCGTCTACTCAACCGCAACACTGCAGCAGGCATTCACACCAGTCTGATGAATAGTACGGACAAATATGTTATCTATAAGCAAATAAATAATGAGGCTTTAGTTTAGTATTAGCTAAATCTTTTAAGGTATCACCTCATGAAAGCTTTTTATATCTCAACCAATCTTTAGTTTTGTTGTCAGTTGTTTTTAGATAGTCCATAGAGGTTTCTTCAGCAAAGTTTCGAAACTGTAGTGAATATGATTCCAGCATCAAACCCAGAAGCTAATTTGGACGGTGTTAGCTTCACCGAAGTCCTTTCTGGCAGAGCCCTGCCAACAGAAAGTACAAGTTGAACAAAAACACTGGTTATCTTGTCTTCAAGCACGATGTTGCGAATGAGCTAAGCGCATAGCGAAATCAAGTCTGTCTATGTTTCTCTCCTTTTCTTTTTGTTTTTCCATCCAGGTGTGAGACTGATGCGGGACGTCCTTAGCGGTGAGTTCGAAGTGGAAGGGACAAGGGAGCTGGCAAGACAGAGTCCTGGAAGCCGGGAAACAGGTAAGTGGCTGGCGAAGAGGCTAAGCGAAGGGGAGGAATGTGGACAGTCTTTAAATAAGACTGCTTTAGAACGTTCATAAAGGCCACATTCTAATTGTTTGTAACAAGGAACAGGTGCAGATAATTAACTTGATGAAGCTGGTTTCTAGAAGGTGCTTTAGAATGTTCACAAAGGTCGCGTTCTAATTGCTTATAGCAAGTAACAGGTGCAGATTATTAATTTGATGAGGCTGTCTTCTAGAAGGTGTTTTAGAATGTCCACAAAGGTCACATTCTAATTGCTTACAGCAAGGAACAGGTGCAGGGGATTAATTCGATGAGGGCTGTTTTCCGTAAGGTTCACATTGAGGTCATCTATACGGGTTGCTTGATGATTATTCTGGTGGATTTTCTGGATGTTTCTGTGGCACCTGAAACCTGACCTTGCATATGCATTGTAAAAAATTTGTAAAAGCTATCAATCAAGCCTTTTCAAACAAACCAGGGAACACCACCTGCAGCCAGATATTACCAACAGCATTTAACATGGTCAAAGGTCAGGGTACAAGATGTTTGTTTATTCATAAGTGTTGGGATGAATGATATGAGTCATGCTAGTATATTGTGATAATCAAGAGAGGTGAGCTGTGGCAGGAATCCTGACATACCGGTTGAATTTCAGTTTATAGTGTTATGTTTAAACTGACATTTTCACCTAACTATAACGCCACTTTAATATTTTTTTTTTAGACTTTCTATGTTTTTTTAAATGTAAAGTAATATTTTGTTTCCATACACTTCCACCGCACGTGGCCTTCGGCCATGTGTGGCATGAGGTTGGCTAGAAGGCCGGCCTGTGGCCAGGCCCTGCATCCAACCCCCCACAGCCAGCGAACCTCACACCACACACAGCCTTTGGCAGTGTTTTGCAGGTTGTTGGATGCAGGCCCTGCACCCAAACTCCATAGGGAGCCTACCTCCCGCCATGCACGGCCTTTGCCTATTCATGGCAACCCATTGTAGACACTCAGCCCTGCCCCTTTCTAAAAAGAATTCTGATCCTACGAGACTCACACAAGAGGAATTGCGACCCCTGCGTTTCCATGGGCCTGCCACAGTAGGACAGGGGCCAATGCTGGCTCCTAAGGGACACACGCAGGATCGTGAAAGTCCCCTTATTTGTTTTGTTAACATTTGGTCCGTGTGGGGGGCTTCTGGGACCCCACCACAAGGTCTAGGGGGGTCAGGGTACTTCTACCCTGCCCTCTTATACATTATTTTATTTTTACATTTTCAGGACACAGGAATTGAGTCACTGTTTCCTGAAATGACAGCCGCAACATGTCTTCATGTTGTGGCCAGCCAATCAGAGTGCAAGGTCCAGCAGGAGCGAGGCAGGCGACTGGGAAAAAAAAGTGTGTGTTGTAATATCATACAACCTTCCATGAAGCAGTATTGTAAGCCAACTGTACAGTGAGGGTACCTGCCACCTGTGTCAATGATTCAAAAGCAACATTTGCAAAGTAGCAAGAGGCATGCAAATACATATGCATGTCAGCAAGAGTTTACCCGCTGAAACTAGAAGAGGTTTATTCATGCAAAAGGACCTAACAAACATAATATAAAAAACAAATTAGCGCTTTCATACTAAAAATATTAAAATGGCACTGAAAGTAGCTTACCTCCTTGAGAACCTTTGCCTGTTTTCCCCTTAAAGCCTTCCGATTGACAGTTTGTGTCCCTAAATGAATGTTGACTTTATTTGTTGGAATAGTTACAAATGTGTAATTAAGTGAAATTCAAAGCAGCGTGCATACACCGATTTATGAAGAAGGCATCTTTCATTGCCGTCATGCACACCATGATATCTGCCAGAGATCCTGGTGAATCTGACAGATCTACTGCATTAATCCATTGCAGAATCTTCAATCTTTGCACCAAAAGGAATGGGTTACTGGTACTCCAATGCACCTTTTCTTTCTCTTAGACATGCATAATTGAGTTTAGCATTCTTCGATGTTTATGCAAAAGCGTTACTCCCTATCTACATTTGCATAGACATTTTTTTGAAGCATTTTATTAATTTTCAGAAAGATAAAGGTTCAACAGAAATCAATGATCCACACATACACCAACCATAGCATTGCACAGTGCAGCATAATAATGGTCCCCATCACATCACTTTCATAATGTAGGATTTGAGTGTCTCCTGACACCTTCCCATTCCACCTTCCTATTTCTTTGTGTAATTGCTTCTATGTTGGCTTTTTCCCCTTTCTGTCCTATTTCCTCTTCCTTAATTGGATATGCAATATTCTTTTCATGCTCCCCATATTTTGTCGACCTTTCTATAGCAGCCACGGGCTCTATATATCACTTTATCTGCTACCGTGTCCCAATCCATGTTTTTACCCCATTTTTCAATGGAATAAGCGGTATGCAAGCTGCAGTTTGAGCCATTTGTAGTGACGGTTTCAGCACCAAATTTATACAAGAGCTGAAGTAGTCAGAGGACTTGAAAGGGGAAAGGAAATGCTGCATTCATTCATGCTCGTAACTGCAGATCTTTGCGGGAAGTTGTTCTTAGCTGCGATGTTTGACCTTCATCTCTGCCTATGTCTCCAGATGCCCCTTACCTGTAGAATTAAAGGGCATTTGCGAATAATGTTACCTAACAATTGTGGAAGAGCCCACATTTTCTGGGAAAGTCAAACCTAGGCAGCGGCGGCCCCTCCATTAGGGCGGAGGAGCGCCACCCCGCCACCACCCGGAAAAATAAAACGATAACAAAATGGGTTTCAAACCCGTTTTATTATCGTTTTATTTTAATCCCCCTGGACCTGCCCCCAGGACTTTGACAAGTCTTGGGGGCGGGTCTAGGGGGATGACACTGTGGTGGGGGAGAGGCAGTGCACTCCCTTGTCCCTTCTCTGTGCATGAGGGTTTGGCCGGCCATTCCAGGCTGGCCAAACCCTCATGCACTGTGAAGCTTTCTCCAGCCTCAGCTGTGTTGCTGGGGCTGGAGAAAGCAGGCACAGGCTCCCAGTCTGTCTTGGAGCGCAAAGTCCCATCGCTCAGGCCAATCCTGATGCTGCTTTCCTGCAGCGTCATGATTAGCTGCGGTGCATTGAGGGAGCCTGTGCCCGGAAGAACGCAAAGCAGCGGACGGCGGCAGCAATTGGGTAAGTAATTTTTTGTAATTATTTTTATTTTGTGCCCCCACCCCTATTCAACCTCTACCTCCCAAGCTCCCTCCTCTGGCCCGCGCTGCCACTGTGGCAGGGGACTGGCCGCTACTGAACCTAGGACAGAATAGGTGGGAAGACTGCAAGCAGAGTGGAAAGAATAGTGTAAGACTTTGAGAAGTTGAATTTCTGGATCCATCCAGGGTATGGTCTATCTCAGGGTCCTCCAAAGTCAGTCCTGGAGGGCTGGATCCATTCCAGATTTTAGGATAACTACATTTATCTAAATGGGGATATGCTAAAAATCTGGCATGGATCCGGCCCTCCGGGATCAACTTTTTTTTTGCCTTCTGACCTCTTGTTTTTGCTGGCTTTAGGACTCTGTGCACTTTATCACTGCTGTCCAGTGCTAAAGTGCATGTGCACTGTTAAATTTGTTTTTCACTACAGCAAGGTCTATCTCTCCCATAGGTTAGCATTGGAGCTGGCTTGTAACACTTTAGAAGTGCAGCTGCCAATTGGGAAAAGATAGGAAGAGTAAGTTTGGGGATCTCTGGACTCACAATTTCAAAACACATCTTTTAGTGAAGTTGGTTTTTAAATTGCAGGTCTGAAAATGCCACATTTATAAAGTTAAGCAAAATGTAAAGAAAATGTAAAGAAACGAGTGCACTCCTTCCCTTGATGAATAAATTAGTTTAGCTTTGAATGCCAAGTAATGCGTGCAAAACAGCGCTGTGACTGTCCCAACACAGCATATCAATGATAATGCCAAAAGGGGCGATGCTGTCGCCCCAGCTGCTGCACTGCTGAAGTGAGGAACTTTTCCTCTTGAAGTAAACCAAATTTTTCTCTTTTAACCAAGGTAATCCATAGTAATCCGCAAACTTCATAGCTGTCAAATAATCCATGTATTCAATATTTATGAGATCACTCCGGAGACAGTTAGGTCGAAATAGAATACTTTATTCCGCATTATCAGATGCCATATGCTGCCAATCCTAGCTTAAACATAGACACGTGCAGTCAACCTTCCTTTGAGCCAACACAGTAAAATATCCCAATGCATTTCGAACTTTTTAGTTCTTCGTCAGGGGTACTGCAATAAATCAGAAAAAAGTGCATAAACAGCGTGCTAAATGCCAGTAAATCATAATGTCAACAATAACTAATCCAATATCTCCATATAATCTCCCTCCTTGACCCACCTCATGAGTGCTCACATTAAAAACAATTCAAAACCATAATGTGCTTAAAACATCTAAATCATACTGTCAACAACAGTTGCCCTTCCCATAGTCTCCCATAGCCCCCCTCCTTCTCAACCCACACCCGTGCTTGTTGTCCAAACTAAATAAGTAAAATACTAAATCCCACAAAATACATACTCAAGCCCCTTTCCCTAGAGTTCACAAAAAACAAAATGTGTTCTTTTACCTAATAAAGCTGCAACCGGCAGTGTGAAATGTACGTGCCTTCCTCCGTGTTACAAAAATCATTAACTTCCCTCCCACACACATCTACTCTTAAAGCCTCCTTCCCCACGTTTACCCAATGAATCCCTAATTGAAACAATATCACATGACCTATTTTAACCTATACTATCACTCTGAAAATAATAATGACTACCTTTCCCATAATGCACTGACCCTAACTAAATGAAACTGTGATCAGATTAGGTGAAAAACAAATAAAAATGAGTGATAGTAAACAGCAAAGCAAATACCCATAAAGTCATGTATAATCTGTCAAAATAAACAAATGAATAAGTGAAACATTATAATATCGTGCTTGAAATCCATTGCTTTAAACCAAACAAAGTCCATGATGTATTAAACGGCCCTCGAAATGTCCGTGCACCTTCCTCTCTGTTCAACAAATACATGCAGTTCAAACTTGATGATCCTTTCGCCGATTCACTCAAAGTCGTTTGATGTTGTACTGTCTCTGAAGTGATCCATTACTTTTTAATGCCACAATTTTCACTCAATAAACAGTAAACTGTTGGGGTGCAACCTCGTGTTTGGGACAATGAAAAATTGCTAAGCAAAATGTAAAGAAACGAGTGCACTCCTTCCCTTGATGAATAAATTAGTTTAGCTTTGAATGCCAAGTAATGCGTGCAAAACAGCGCTGTGACTGTCCCAACACAGCATATCAATGATAATGCCAAAAGGGGCGATGCTGTCGCCCCAGCTGCTGCACTGCTGAAGTGAGGAACTTTTCCTCTTGAAGTAAACCAAATTTTTCTCTTTTAACCAAGGTAATCCATAGTAATCCGCAAACTTCATAGCTGTCAAATAATCCATGTATTCAATATTTATGAGATCACTCCGGAGACAGTTAGGTCGAAATAGAATACTTTATTCCGCATTTTCAGATGCCATATGCTGCCAATCCTAGCTTAAACATAGACACGTGCAGTCAACCTTCCTTTGAGCCAACACAGTAAAATATCCCAATGCATTTCGAACTTTTTAGTTCTTTGTCAGGGGTACTGCAATAAATCAGAAAAAAGTGCATAAACAGCGTGCTAAATGCCAGTAAATCATAATGTCAACAACAACCAATCCAATATCTCCATATAATCTCCCTCCTTGACCCACCTCATGAGTGCTCACATTAAAAACAATTCAAAACCATAATGTGCTTAAAACATCTAAATCATACTGTCAACAACAGTTGCCCTTCCCATAGTCTCCCATAGCCCCCTCCTTCTCAACCCACACCCGTGCTTGTTATCCAAACTAAATAAGTAAAATACTAAATCCCACAAAATACATACTCAAGCCCCTTTCCCTAAAGTTCACAAAAAACAAAATGTGTTCTTTTACCTAATAAAGCTGCAACCGGCAGTGTGAAATGTACGTGCCTTCCTCCGTGTTACAAAAATCATTAACTTCCCTCCCACACACATCTACTCTTAAAGCCTCCTTCCCCACGTTTACCCAATGAATCCCTAATTGAAACAATATCACATGACCTATTTTAACCTATACTATCACTCTGAAAATAATAATGACTACCTTTCCCATAATGCACTGACCCTAACTAAATGAAACTGTGATCAGATTAGGTGAAAAACAAATAAAAACGAGTGATAGTAAACAGCAAAGCAAATACCCATAAAGTCATGTGTAATCTGTCAAAATAAACAAATGAATAAGTGAAACATTATAATATCGTGCTTGAAATCCATTGCTTTAAACCAAACAAAGTCCATGATGTATTAAACGGCCCTCGAAATGTCCGTGCACCTTCCTCTCTGTTCAACAAATACATGCAGTTCAAACTTGATGATCCTTTCGCCGATTCACTCAAAGTCGTTTGATGTTGTACTGTCTCTGAAGTGATCCATTACTTTTTAATGCCACAATTTTCCTCAATAAACAGTAAACTGTTGGGGTGCAACCTCGTGTTTGGGACAATGAAAAATTGCTAAGCAAAATGTAAAGAAACGAGTGCACTCCTTCCCTTGATGAATAAATTAGTTTAGCTTTGAATGCCAAGTAATGCGTGCAAAACAGCGCTGTGACTGTCCCAACACAGCATATCAATGATAATGCCAAAAGGGGCGATGCTGTCGCCCCAGCTGCTGCACTGCTGAAGTGAGGAACTTTTCCTCTTGAAGTAAACCAAATTTTTCTCTTTTAACCAAGGTAATCCATAGTAATCCGCAAACTTCATAGCTGTCAAATAATCCATGTATTCAATATTTATGAGATCACTCCGGAGACAGTTAGGTCGAAATAGAATACTTTATTCCGCATTTTCAGATGCCATATGCTGCCAATCCTAGCTTAAACATACACACGTGCAGTCAACCTTCCTTTGAGCCAACACAGTAAAATATCCCAATGCATTTCGAACTTTTTAGTTCTTTGTCAGGGGTACTGCAATAAATCAGAAAAAAGTGCATAAACAGCGTGCTAAATGCCAGTAAATCATAATGTCAACAACAACCAATCCAATATCTCCATATAATCTCCCTCCTTGACCCACCTCATGAGTGCTCACATTAAAAACAATTCAAAACCATAATGTGCTTAAAACATCTAAATCATACTGTCAACAACAGTTGCCCTTCCCATAGTCTCCCATAGCCCCCTCCTTCTCAACCCACACCCGTGCTTGTTATCCAAACTAAATAAGTAAAATACTAAATCCCACAAAATACATACTCAAGCCCCTTTCCCTAAAGTTCACAAAAAACAAAATGTGTTCTTTTACCTAATAAAGCTGCAACCGGCAGTGTGAAATGTACGTGCCTTCCTCCGTGTTACAAAAATCATTAACTTCCCTCCCACACACATCTACTCTTAAAGCCTCCTTCCCCACGTTTACCCAATGAATCCCTAATTGAAACAATATCACATGACCCTTGACCTTGCCAGGTAGGTCGCTCCCCCACCACACAGCTCCGCCTGTGTTGTCTGCCCGCTGCTCCTGTAGGTAAGATCGCCCTCCGCTTGTGGCCCCGGTGCCCGTTTTTGTCTGCTGTCCCCCTGTTTTTCCTTTCTGTGCCCCTCGCTGCCCCACTGTTGCTGTGCCCGTGATTTTGTCTGCTGTCCCCCTGTTTTTCCTTTCTGTACCCCTCGCTGCCCCACTGTTGTTGTGCCCGTGATTTTGCCTGCTCTCCCCCTGTTTTTCCTTTCTGTGCCCCTCGCTGCCCCACTGTTGTTGTGCCCGTGATTTTGCCTGCTCTCCCCCTGTTTTTCCTTTCTGTGCCCCTCGCTGCCCCACTGTTGTTGTGCCCGTGATTTTGTCTGCTGTCCCCCTGTTTTTCCTTTCTGTGCCCCTCGCTGCCCCACTGTTGTTGTGCCCGTGATTTTGCCTGCTCTCCCCCTGTTTTTCCTTTCTGTGCCCCTCGCTGCCCCACTGTTGTTGTGCCCGTGATTTTGTCTGCTGTCCCCCTGTTTTTCCTTTCTGTGCCCCCGCTGCCTCTCGCCACTCCCGCCGCTGCGTCTCCCTGCGGCCCCGCCCCTGACTGCCCATTCGCTGCCCCTGCCTCCCGCCTCCCAGCTGCTCCTCCCTCCCACCTCCCCATAAATGGCGGCCGCTGCACGGTGAGGAGAGCGACCCTTGACCTTGCCAGGTAGGTCGCTCCCCCACCACACAGCTCCGCCTGTGTTGTCTGCCCGCTGCTCCTGTAGGTAAGATCGCCCTCCGCTTGTGGCCCCGGTGCCCGTTTTTGTCTGCTGTCCCCCTGTTTTTCCTTTCTGTGCCCCTCGCTGCCCCACTGTTGCTGTGCCCGTGATTTTGTCTGCTGTCCCCCTGTTTTTCCTTTCTGTACCCTCGCTGCCCCACTGTTGTTGTGCCCGTGATTTTGCCTGCTCTCCCCTGTTTTTCCTTTCTGTGCCCCTCGCTGCCCCACTGTTGTTGTGCCCGTGATTTTGCCTGCTCTCCCCCTGTTTTTCCTTTCTGTGCCCCTCGCTGCCCCACTGTTGTTGTGCCCGTGATTTTGTCTGCTGTCCCCCTGTTTTTCCTTTCTGTGCCCCTCGCTGCCCCACTGTTGTTGTGCCCGTGATTTTGCCTGCTCTCCCCCTGTTTTTCCTTTCTGTGCCCCTCGCTGCCCCACTGTTGTTGTGCCCGTGATTTTGTCTGCTGTCCCCCTGTTTTTCCTTTCTGTGCCCCCGCTGCCTCTCGCCACTCCCGCCGCTGCGTTCCCTGCGGCCCCGCCCCCTGACTGCCCATTCGCTGCCCCTGCCTCCCGCCTCCCCAGCTGCTCCTCCCTCCCCCCTCCCCATAACTGGCGGCCGCGGCACGGCCGCGCAGCGGACGTGCGCAGCGGGCGCGCCGCTGGCGCGCCGAAGGCGCGCCTAAGGCAAGCCCGTCTGCGCCCGTCCGCGACTGGACCGCGCCCAGCGCCAGAACCCCTGGAACCCAACAACGCAACACTACTCGACGGACCTACGACGCCGCCACACTCACCGCACTCAATGCCGGCCGGAACCCTGCCTGCTACCGAGCCTCACCGAGACGCACCCACAGACCCTTCGCCTGCCAAGCCTGCCGATTCACCTGCCCCCGGACGTGCACCACCTCCGCCAAGTCGAGCAACAGCAGCAACCACCTGAAATGCATCCTGCTGAACACCCGCTCCGTCCACAGGCACGCCGTGGAACTCTGGGACCTGCTCGACGCAACAGCACCGGACATCGCCTTCCTCACCGAGACCTGGATGAACGCCTCCTCAGCGCCCGACATCGCCATAGCCATCCCGGATGGATACAAGATCACCCGGAAGGACCGCGTCAACCAGACGGGAGGAGGCATCGCCATCGTACACAAGAACACCATCCGCATCTCGACTAACTCCGACGAGACCTTCACCGCCGCCGAACACCTACACTTCCAGATACACACGGACCCCAAGACCACCCTCCGAGGCACCCTCATCTACAGACCCCCGGGACCACGCACACTATTCAGCGAAGACATCGCAGACTTCATCAGCCCGCACGCCATGCCCTCCGCCGACTACATCCTCCTAGGGACCTCAACTTCCACCTGGAGAACAACAACGACAGAAACACCACCGCCCTGCTGGACAACCTCGCCAACCTCGGACTCAAGCAACTGGTGAACACGCCCACCCACTACGCCGGCCACACGCTTGACCCCGTCTTCTCGTCCAGCAAGCACATCTCCTTCAGCCACGCCACCGGACTCCACTGGACCGACCACAGCTGCGTCCACTTCAGCTTCAGAAAGACTGCGACCCACCACCACCCGCAACAGGCTCCCCGCCGGAGCTGGAGCAAGATCACCGCCGAGCAGCTCACCGCCTCCCTCAGCCAGAACACACCCACCGACACAACGGACCCAAACGAAGCAGCCAGCAACCTCGCCAAGTGGCTGACCGCCTGCGCCGACGACCTCGCACCACTAAAAAACCCTCCTAGCAGACCCGGAAGCAAGAAAACCCCTTGGTTCACCAACGAACTCAAGGAATCCAAGAAGAACTGCCGCACTCTCGAGAAAACCTGGCGACTCGTCCAGACCACAGACAACAGGACCGCCCTCAAGCACGCCACCCGCAAACACCACCAGCTGATCCGTGCCACCAAGAAGTCGGCACTCAAAGAACGACTGGACAACAACGCCCATGACAGCAAGGAACTTTTCAGCATCGTCAAAGAGTTCTCCAACCCCAGCGCCGGAAACAACGACATCACCCCTCGCAAGACCTCTGCAACTCACTCTCCGCGTTCTTCCACCGCAAGATCACCGACATACACAACAGCTTCGACGCACAAACAACGCACCCTACCGCCGAACCAATGCCCGCCACCACCACCCTCTGCAACTGGACCCCGATCAACACCGAAGACACCACCCGCACGATGAACTCCATCCACTCCGGATCACCAACCGACCCCTGCCCACACCACGTCTTCAACAAAGCCGACGCCACCATCGCACCCCATCTCCGGGACATCATCAACTCCTCCTTCCACACCGCCACCTTCCCGGAGAGCTGGAAGCACGCCGAGCTTACCGCCCTCCTGAAGAAACCAACGGCGGACCCCACCGACCTCAAGAACTACCGCCCCATCTCGCTCCTTCCGTTTCCGGCCAAAGTCATCGAGAAGACCGTCAACAGACAGCTTGCCGCCTTCCTCGAGACGAATGGATCCTCGACCCTCGCAGTCCGGGTTTCGGGCCAACCACAGCACCGAGACCGCCCTTATCGCAGCCACCGACGACATCAGAACCCTAACCGACAACGGGGAAACAGCTGCCCTCATCCTCCTGGACCTCTCCGCGGCGTTCGACACCGTCTGCCACCGCACCCTAGTGAAGCGCCTCAGCAACATCGGAATCCGAGAGAAAGCACTGGAATGGATCATCTCGTTCTCGCCGGAAGAACCCAGAGAGTCCGCCTCCCCCGTTCAGATCCGAAGCCACCGAAGTCATCTGCGGCGTTCCACAAGGATCCTCACTCAGCCCGACCCTCTTCAACGTCTACATGAGCCCCCTCGCAGCCATCGCACGCCGACACAACCTCAACATCATCTCCTACGCCGACGACACCCAGCTGATCCTCTCCCTCACCAACGACCCCACCACCGCCAGAGCCAACCTGCACGACGGGATGAGAGACGTCGCCGACTGGATGAGGAACAGCCGCCTTAAACTGAACTCAGACAAGACGGAAGTCCTCATCCTGGGCTCATCACCCTCCGCCTGGGACGACTCCTGGTGGCCCCCGGCCCTGGGCACCGCACCCAAGCCAACGGACCACGCACGCAACCTGGGCTTCATCCTGGACTCCTCCCTATCGATGACCAGACAAGTCAACGCCGTCTCATCTTCATGCTTCAACACCCTGCGCATGCTCCGCAAGATCTTCAGATGGATCCCCACTGAAACCAGGAAGACCGTCACCCAGGCACTCGTCACCAGCCGACTGGACTATGGGAACACCCTCTACGCCGGAACCACAGCCAAACTTCAAAAGAGACTCCAGCGCATCCAGAACGCCTCCGCACGACTCATCCTGGACATCCCCCGACACAGCCACATCACCGTACACCTGAAAGACCTGCACTGGCTCCCCGTCAGCAAGAGAATCACGTTCAGACTCCTCACCCACGCACACAAGGCCCTCCACGACCTGGGCCCAAAGTACCTCAACGACCGCATGTCCTTCTACACGCCCACACGCCAGCTACGATCAACCAGCCACGCCCTCGCCACCGTACCACGCATCCGCAGAACCACCGCCGGAGGAAGATCCTTCTCCTACCTGGCGGCCAAGACCTGGAACTCCCTCCCCACTCACCTTCGGCGAACCCAGGACCATCTCGCCTTCAGGAAGCAGCTCAAGACCTGGCTGTTCGAGCAGTAACTTACCCCCTCCCCCAGCGCCTTGAGACCCTCCCGGGTGAGTAGCGCGCTCTATAAATGCCGTGATTGATTGATTGATTGATGACCTATTTTAACCTATTCTATCACTCTGAAAATAATAATGACTACCTTTCCCATAATGCACTGACCCTAACTAAATGAAACTGTGATCAGATTAGGTGAAAAACAAATAAAAACGAGTGATAGTAAACAGCAAAGCAAATACCCATAAAGTCATGTGTAATCTGTCAAAATAAACAAATGAATAAGTGAAACATTATAATATCGTGCTTGAAATCCATTGCTTTAAACCAAACAAAGTCCATGATGTATTAAACGGCCCTCGAAATGTCCGTGCACCTTCCTCTCTGTTCAACAAATACATGCAGTTCAAACTTGATGATCCTTTCGCCGATTCACTCAAAGTCGTTTGATGTTGTACTTTCTCTGAAGTGATCCATTACTTTTTAATGCCACAATTTTCCTCAATAAACAGTAAACTGTTGGGGTGCAACCTCGTGTTTGGGACAATGAAAAATTGCTAAGCAAAATGTAAAGAAACGAGTGCACTCCTTCCCTTGATGAATAAATTAGTTTAGCTTTGAATGCCAAGTAATGCGTGCAAATCAGCGCTGTGACTGTCCCAACACAGCATATCAATGATAATGCCAAAAGGGGCGATGCTGTCGCCCCAGCTGCTGCACTGCTGAAGTGAGGAACTTTTCCTCTTGAAGTAAACCAAATTTTTCTCTTTTAACCAAGGTTTAGTAATCCGCAAACTTCATAGCTGTCAAATAATCCATGTATTCAATATTTATGAGATCACTCCGGAGACAGTTAGGTCGAAATAGAATACTTTATTCCGCATTTTCAGATGCCATATGCTGCCAATCCTAGCTTAAACATAGACACGTGCAGTCAACCTTCCTTTGAGCCAACACAGTAAAATATCCCAATGCAATTTATTCATCAAGGGAAGGAGTGCCCTCGTTTCTTTACATTTTGCTTAGCAATTTTTCATTGTCCCAAACACGAGGTTGCACCCCAACAGTTTACTGTTTATTGAGGAAAATTGTGGCATTAAAAAGTAATGGATCACTTCAGAGACAGTACAACATCAAACGACTTTGAGTGAATCGGCGAAAGGATCATCAAGTTTGAACTGCATGTATTTGTTGAACAAAGAGGAAGGTGCACGGACCTTTCGAGGGCCGTTTAATACATCATGGACTTTGTTTGGTTTAAAGCAATGGATTTCAAGCACGATATTATAATGTTTCACTTATTCATTTGTTTATTTTGACAGATTACACATGACTTTATGGGTATTTGCTTTGCTTTTTACTATCACTCGTTTTTATTTGTTTTTCACCTAATCTGATCACAGTTTCATTTAGTTAGGGTCAGTGCATTATGGGAAAGGTAGTCATTATTATTTTCAGAGTGATAGTATAGGTTAAAATAGGTCATGTGATATTGTTTCAATTAGGGATTCATTGGGTAAACGTGGGGAAGGAGGCTTTAAGAGTAGATGTGTGTGGAAGGAAGTTAATGATTTTTGTAACACGGAGGAAGGCACGTACATTTCACACTGCCGGTTGCAGCTTTATTAGGTAAAAGAACACATTTTGTTTTTTGTGAACTTTAGGGAAAGGGGCTTGAGTATGTATTTTGTGGGATTTAGTATTTTACTTATTTAGTTTGGATAACAAGCACGGGTGTGGGTTGAGAAGGAGGGGGGCTATGGGAGACTATGGGAAGGGCAACTGTTGTTGACAGTATGATTTAGATGTTTTAAGCACATTATGGTTTTGAATTGTTTTTAATGTGAGCACTCATGAGGTGGGTCAAGGAGGGAGATTATATGGAGATATTGGATTGGTTGTTGTTGACATTATGATTTACTGGCATTTAGCACGCTGTTTATGCACTTTTTTCTGATTTATTGCAGTACCCCTGACGAAGAACTAAAAAGTTCGAAATGCATTGGGATATTTTACTGTGTTGGCTCAAAGGAAGGTTGACTGCACGTGTCTATGTTTAAGCTAGGATTGGCAGCATATGGCATCTGAAAATGCGGAATAAAGTATTCTATTTCGACCTAACTGTCTCCGGAGTGATCTCATAAATATTGAATACATGGATTATTTGACAGCTATGAAGTTTGCGGATTACTATGGATTACCTTGGTTAAAAGAGAAAAATTTGGTTTACTTCAAGAGGAAAAGTTCCTCACTTCAGCAGTGCAGCAGCTGGGGCGACAGCATCGCCCCTTTTGGCATTATCACTTTTATAAAGTTGGCATTCTCTTACTTTAACCATTCTGGGCCTCTACCTGTACTTGGAATACACGTCTGGGTTGGGTGACAGCTGGGCTTTGTGCATTCCCTCTAGACAGTCACACACAAAGGTAGCTGAGATGTGCCCTGCATATCCTGATGGCCCTTCACTAGGCTGATGGGTCTTCCTGAGCTAGACTGAGAGGAAAGAGCTGACACTTGCACCTGAATAGGGCTGTGTCTGTCCCCACACAAAGAGTTGCATACCTCCTGCAGTGTGTCTGGAGCCACGGCAAGGAAGGGCAGGGTATTGTGAACAACAAAGATCTTTCTCCGAAGTCTCCCTACTTCAAAGGCATGGGTATAAGTACCAGACCTCTGATACCATATAATCAGAACATTTCTGGAACTGAGGACATTCTACTACGAAGAAGAGCTGTTGTACTGCCAGGAGGGACTGCCACTTTGCTGCTTGCTTTGCTGTGTTGGCCTTCTGCCTGCTGCTTCTTGCCTGGGAGTGAGAGGACTGAACTTGACTCTCTGCATCCTGCATCTCTAAAGGTTCTCCAAGGGCTTGTTGGGCTTGCCTCTTGTTTCTGAAGCCTCAGGGATATCAAAGACTTCACCTGCATCTTGCTACCAGCACCTCGGCTCCCCAGCTGTGAGTCCTTCTCTGACAAGTGGTGCCAAATTCAGTCCTGGGCCCTTGGAAGTGAGTCATTGGCGCTGCAACCCAGGAAACCAATGCATAGACACCGAAGAGGCGTTCGGATCCCGCGCCTTCCTTGCCATATTGCTGCATTGCTGTTGCCTGCCCAAAGCCGTGGACACCACTCGCCAATTGCGCAACACAACAGCGTCAACTTACAATGCAGCCCCGACTTTGCTGATGGAGCGCCTCGGTATCACCGCTGCTGCGTGAGTCTCAGACATCGAATCACTGCTGCTGCGTGAGTCTCAGACATCGAATCACCGATGTCTGTGATGCACCGTTCCAGACTCCTGAACAGTTTTGTATCAAGGCATCGCCTACAGCCCAGCAGTTCAACTTCGACATCGAGCTTCAATGCATCCAAAGTACTGTCAGCGCGTTTGCATGACTCCTGTATCCGGCCCGCGCTCCATTGCGGTTGGACTGAACTTTTGGATTTGCCCTAGTCAAGCATGACCAGATAGCCCCAGTTGGTGCTATTGATTTCTAAGTACTGAATGTTGATTTCATTTTTCAAAATTCATATCTTGACTTGAGTATGTTGGATTTTTGTAGCTTTGGTCTTGTTTTACTCAGATAAATATTGCCTACTTTTCTAAACTGGTGTGGAGTGCCTTTGCGGTGTTTTCACTGTGTTACTGTGTGTGCACAAATACTTTACACATTGCCTCTTTAGTTTAGCCTGACTGCTCTGTGCCAAGCTAACAGAGGGTGAGCATAGGTAAACTTTTAGTGTGTCCTACACTACCCTGACTAGGATTGTGGTTCATACTTGGACAGGGTGCATACCTCTGCCAACCAGAATTGAAATTGAATTGAATTGAAATAACATTTTTATAGCGCATGGCTACCCGGAGGCATCCCAGCGCTGGTAGTAGCAGTAGTAGTGAGTTTCGCCAGTTAGGGAAAAAGCGAGGTTTTCAACAATTTACGAAAGGCTAAGTGATTAGATTCTACACGTAATTGGGGAGGAAGGGAGTTCCAGAGTCTAGCCGCATTAAAAGAAAATTGCCGGCCCCCGCTTCTGGCTTTCCTGATCCTAGGGACGATGACAAGATTCATAGTCTCAGAACGAAGGCTTCTGTTGGGCCGGTAAGGCTGAATAGTGCTCTGAAGAATGGCGGGGCCTATTCCGGCTAGAGACTTGTGGGTAATGCATAGAGCTTTAAAATTAACTCTCTCCCGGACTGGTAGCCAATGAAGTGCTCTCAAGGCAGGTTTGGCTGAATGATGTTTAGGAATGCCTAATAAGAGTCTTGCTGCCCAGTTCTGTATTGTCTGTAGCTTGGAGAAGGTAGCAGCAGGGGCATCCAAATAAAGGGCGTTCGCGTAATCCAGCCGGGACAAGATAAGAGCCTGGACCATAATCTTCCTTGCTTGAAAAGGGAGAAGGGGAAGTACCTTCCGAATCATTTTCAGAATACCATAGCAAGTAGCTGCCGTCATCCGTGCTTGTGTCTTAAATGTGAGGTCTTGGTCAATCCAGACACCCAGGCTTTTTAACTGGGTCTTAGGGGTAGGAGCTAGGCCGAGAGAGGTCGGCCAGATTGCTTTTAGATCAAGGGGAGAACTATTACCCAAGATCATAACTTTGCTTTTTTCTCCATTCAGTTTTAGGAAAGACTCATTCATCCAGTTGGCAATTTCTTCCAAGCATGGACGCAGACTGAGAGGGGAACTTACGGCTCTATTGAGCCCAATTACAAGTTGCGTGTCATCTGCATAAGTGACTATGTGCACTCCAAAAGGTAAAACCACCTCTGCAAGGCAACAAGTGTAGACATTAAATAAGGTGGGACTCAGGGAAGATCCCTGAGGGACTCCACAACAGAGGGGCATCTTCTTAGAGTTCACCTCATTATCAAAAACCTGAAAGGATCTATTACTCAGAAAGGACTGTAACCATGACAGAGCGGTTCCAGTAACACCCAGTTTCCTGAGTCTGTGGACCAAAATGCAATGGTTTACTGTGTCAAAGGCCGCGCTGAGGTCCAGAAGGAGGACCACAGTGGTGCCTCCGGAGTCCACTATTTTTCTTGACTCTTCCACTACTGAGAGCAAGGCTGTTTCTGTTCCCTGGAGGGTACGGAAGCCTGTCTGAGACCGATGGAGAAGCTTGTGAGTCTCTAGAAATGAGGATAATATTGAATTAAAATATTTTTCAGCAATTTTGCTGACCCCTGGAAGCAGGGATATGGGACGATAATTTCCCAGAATGGAAGAATCAAGGCTGGGTTTTTTTAAAAGTGCCTTTACCATAGCTTCCTTCCATGGGGGAGGGACCACTCCAGAAGAAAATGAGGTATTAATTAATTCTAGGATTGCAGGGGAAACAACGCCTGCCACCTGCCTCAGTATCTTTAAAGGGGCAGGATCTTTGGGTGATCCACTTTTACCTGAGTCAGAAGGCTTTCTAACACAGGCATTTCCATCACCGGAATAGTGGCCAAAGAAGGCTGGTTACTACAGGATTGATAGAACAAAGTACAGTCTTTAAAAGGGGGAAATGAGGTAAAAATAGTTTCAATTTTATTGGAGAAGAATTCCGCTAAGTTGTTGCACCGTGCACCTGAGAGATCAGGAATAACTGGTGGGGGGAACTCTAGAGAGAGTTTTGGCAATATCAAAAATCTCACGGGCGGAGTTGGTTGCTGATAAAATTTTATTTTCGTAGTAGGCTGCCTGGGCTACTTTAATTTCGGCTTTATATACATTAATGCTTTCTCTATATTTTAATTTCCTGTCAATCGAGAAATTTTTCCTCCAATCTCTCTCAAGCTTTTTGCAATTTTGTCTTAGGCCCCGGAGTTTGGCAGAGTACCATGGCTTCCGGTTACTTCCTATTTTCGCTGGAGTCCTTTTACAGGAATAAGCGTATCTAGTGATTTTTTAACCCAGTTGTTAAAATTGTCATTGGCCACAATAACATCTGAGGAAGACACCGGTTTGGTTTCTTCTAATATTGTGGTCCAGTGTTCAATTGACAATTTGGACCAGTCACGTACTTTGGAGTAGATGGGTGTCATATGTGAGGCTGCGTAGGGCGGTGCCCAGGTAAAAGGTATAAGGAAGTGATCTGACCATGGGACAGGGGTAGGTTTCTCTCCTTTTAGATCCTCTATATTTGAAAAGATAGGATCCAATAGGTGCCCTCTTATATGAGTGGGCTCACTAACTTTTTGTGTGAATTGAAAGGCTGCTAGATCATCAATAAGTTTGGTTGCCGACATCTGTAGAGGGTCATCAAGATGGAGGTTAAAGTCCCCCAATAGTGTAAAGTTGGCCAAAGTGCTTGCCAGGTTTGCAGCCAAGTCGGGTAGAGAATTACAAAATTCCACTGAGGAACCCGGGGGCCGATAAATTAATATACCAGAAAAAGTGAGAGCTGGAGAAAATTCGATAGAGAAGACAGCGTTCTCACAGTCTGGCACAGGGCTACCAGTCAACCGAAAGGTCAAGCCATGTTTATAAATAATGGCTATCACGCCCCTTTCCCCTGTGGGTCGATCCGACCTCTGTATGGAATAGCCAAGAGGGAGAGCTAGAACGAGGTCGGGGTCAGAGCTAGAGGTAAGCCATGTTTCAGTGAGAAACAATACCTCTGGCCTTTCTTCTTCAAGAAGGATGGAGATTTCTACCGTATGTTTAGGCAGTGATCTGCAGTTTAGTAGGAACATTTTATATTTCCTAAGTTTGATAGGGTGGGAGCGGGAATCTGTTATCAGATGGGGTCTGCAGTGGGAGCATTTGAAAGGCTCGCTAGCGGGTAAGATGGAGTGTTTGCATGCTTCTCTTATCGGGCACGCTAGATTACGTAATTCTTCTGCCTCATACTGCATCCGCTGAGAAGGGCGAGGAGCAGAGGTTATAGCCCCTGGCCCCGGCCGGACGCGGACGGGCGCAGACGGGCTTGCCTTAGGCGCGCCTTCGGCGCGCCAGCGGCGCGCCCGCTGCGCGCGTCCGCTCCGCGTCCGGTCAGGCATCGTAATTAAAAGGAGTCAGCCCCGGAAGTGAGGGAAGGTAGGAGGAGGAGCCGTGTCCCTCCGCTTCAATCAGCGATCAGCTGTGGCGGACCGGGGACCGGCTGTGCAAAAAGCAAAGTGCAAGGTAGGTTAAAACTATCCGTTATCCCCTCAAATTAAAAAACAGTTCCCCAAGTTTAAAAGCGGTACAAGTTTCACGAACACTTTTAAAAAACAACACTTTTCCCAGAGCTGGCAATCATGCAGATACTCGCTGCCACTACAAGCGCGCGTTCTGTCAGGCCCCTGATTAAAAAGGAGTCAGCCCCGGAAGTGAGGGAAGGTAGGAGGAGGAGCCGTGTCCCTCCGCTTCAATCAGCGATCAGCTGTGGCGGACCGGGGACTGGCTGTGCAAAAAGCAAAGTGCAAGGTAGGTTAAAACTATCCGTTATCCCCTCAAATAAAAAAACAGTTCCCCAAGTTTAAAAGCGGTACAAGTTTCACGAACACTTTTAAAAAACAACACTTTCCCCAGAGCTGGCAATCATGCAGATACTCGCTGCCACTACAAGCGCGCGTTCTGTCTGGCCCCGGATTAAAAAGGAGTCAGCCCCGGAAGTGAGGGAAGGTAGGAGGAGGAGCCGTGTCCCTCCGCTTCAATCAGCGATCAGCTGTGGCGGACCGGGGACCGGCTGTGCAAAAAGCAAAGTGCAAGGTAGGTTAAAACTATCCGTTATCCCCTCAAATTAAAAAACAGTTCCCCAAGTTTAAAAGCGGTACAAGTTTCACGAACACTTTTAAAAAACAACACTTTCCCCAGAGCTGGCAATCATGCAGATACCGCTGCCACTACAAGCGCGCGTTCTGTCAGGCCCCTGATTAAAAAGGAGTCAGCCCCGGAAGTGAGGGAAGGTAGGAAGAGGAGCCGTGTCCCTCCGCTTCAATCAGCGATCAGCTGTGGCAGACCGGGGACCGGCTGTGCAAAAAGCAAAGTGCAAGGTAGGTTAAAACTATCCGTTATCCCCTCAAATTAAAAAACAGTTCCCCAAGTTTAAAAGCGGTACAAGTTTCACGAACACTTTTAAAAAACAACACTTTCCCCAGAGCTGGCAATCATGCAGATACTCGCTGCCACTACAAGCGCGCGTTCTGTCAGGCCCCTGATTAAAAAGGAGTCAGCCCCGGAAGTGAGGGAAGGTAGGAGGAGGAGCCGTGTCCCTCCGCTTCAATCAGCGATCAGCTGTGGCAGACCGGGGACCGGCTGTGCAAAAAGCAAAGTGCAAGGTAGGTTAAAACTATCCGTTATCCCCTCAAATTAAAAAACAGTTCCCCAAGTTTAAAAGCGGTACAAGTTTCACGAACACTTTTAAAAAACAACACTTTCCCCGGAGCTGGCAATCATGCAGATACTCGCTGCCACTACAAGCGCGCGTTCTGTCAGGCCCCTGATTAAAAAGGAGTCAGCCCCGGAAGTGAGGGAAGGTAGGAGGAGGAGCCGTGTCCCTCCGCTTCAATCAGCGATCAGCTGTGGCGGACCGGGGACCGGCTGTACAAAAAGCAAAGTGCAAGGTAGGTTAAAACTATCCGTTATCCCCTCAAATTAAAAAACAGTTCCCCAAGTTTAAAAGCGGTACAAGTTTCACGAACACTTTTAAAAAACAACACTTTCCCCAGAGCTGGCAATCATGCAGATACTCGCTGCCACTACTAGAAACCCATTTTCTAACACACATGCCTACAAAATAACGTGACAGTCGTGTCACTATGTCTTTTTTTCACCCTGATGCACAGCAGCTGCAATGCTGTTCAACTTGGCTAAAATCATTAACAAGGCCAACAGGTCTTTGCCAATGCTTGTTTATATTGTGTCTAGAGACAGGTTTTGGCTGTCTGTTGTCAAAGACCTATTGTGGAAAGTACAAATACCAAGAATAGGATTTGGCTCAGCCTATTGCTTACAATGTATGGATCACTATCGAGAACTAGTAGTTTCCATCAGACTGTTGTCCACTTTGTGTCTTACTTGTACTTCATGACAATCCGATTGAGTATTAAGTTGAAGTTTATAAACTGGCTTTTCAAAACCAGCTGTCTTGTGTTATTCATTTTCGCTTTGATTATTGGCAACTAGTATCTCTTCAGTGGTAGCACTTACGACTGGTTGATCATTATTTCGCCATTTCTTCATTACTACTTTTTTTCTTTCTTCTGAATCTTTACAGTCTGAAATAGGTGGCTATATCAAAACACATAAGTAAGTTCCAAATGTTCATATGAACTTTATTTGAAAAGTACTTAAAGACTTCAACCCATTAAGAAATATGGTTAGAAAGAAAGAACATTCAGAGCGATTGCAATAAAAAAGAATAGATAAAGAAAAAGAGGCATGATATTACACAAGTTGCTCATAGTGGTATCAGGGGATATCAATATTGACTATTAAGAATTGTCTAGAGTTCACCAACAAGAAATTCGGGGTCCCAGATCACCACATACAAATTATGATTTTGAGAAGTTAAACGTTTTTCAATATTAACACAGAACTAAACATAACAAGTGAATAGTTAGTTAATCAATTCTTCCAATCCCTTCAAGGTTACCCGCAGTTGCTGTATTAGTAGGCAGATACCCAACGTTGGGCATTACATCTAATGCAGCATAGGCCTTGGAAGCCAACCAAGGGGCATATTATCAAGAACGGCGTTAAAATTATCGCCGGTTTAGCGGCAGAAAACTGCTGCTAAAGCGGCGATAATGGGCTTGATAATATGCCCTGGGGAATTCCAATAGAAGCCCATGTTCACACCAGAACATGGACTTCTATTGGAATTCTCAAGGCGCACTTAGGGCGAGGAAGCAAAAGACACACATCAGGCCAACGAGTAAGCTTTCAGTCAACAGAGCCAACAATGACACTGTTGACGGAAAGTTGAAGGTCTGGCTGACTCTAAATAAGTCGGGTGAACTGAGAGTTTGGCGGACAGGGTACTCAGTCACGTTTCTGGTGGCGTACCTGTTTGCCAAACTGTAAAATTGGCCCTATGAATAAACCTATTGATGCATCCACAGACATTTTAAATTGTCAATCAAACAACTTAGAATCCTGAGGATCTATACTACCGGCACTGGCAATCCTTGTGACAGCAATTGATTAAATGTTTCAGAAATTGGCTGACCAGCTCACTAGGGATAAATACCATTCCTCAGCTATATTTATTTACCTTGTGTGGCTGTGCCCACATTACATATAAATTATCAATAATTCCGGTCTCATTGATAGTTTGTCATCAAGTACAAAGCAAAGGTTCTTAACCTTGGAAGACGGAGTGGGGAGAGACCCTAGGGAGTGCGGCCAATTTTAAGGGCCCAAAAGCTGGACATGTTTACCTAGGATCATGACCTCTGTCTTATCACCATTCAGCTTTAAGGAATAAGCGCTCATCTAGGTCGCCTCTTGACTCAGGCCCAGATTAAGGTCAGAGGGTCCACGATCCTGGGTAGATGACAAAGAAAATATAATTTGTGTGTTATCTGCATATGACAAAATTGTCAGACCACAACTCTCCACTATGTTCTGCCAAAGGGCAGACATAGATATTAAATAGCAGAGGGCTTAGCACAGAGCCTTAGGGGACACCAGAGGTTAAGGCTCAGCTTTTAGATCTAGCACTGGCTGAACAGACTTGAAATGTGCGGTCCTTAAGAAATGCCAAGCAAGGGTCTTTCCTTCCAAACCCAAGGAGGATAGGTGTTCGAGCAAGTTGGAGTGAGACACAGAATCAAAAGCTGTGCTAAGGTCTAATAAAATAAGCGCAGCTGTATCGCCCTCATCCAGGAGTTGTCTGAGATGTTCAGTAACTCCAAGGATGGCGGATTCAGTACTATGTCTTGCCCTGAAGCCTGACTGAGAAGGGTGAAAAAACTCTTGAGTCTCTACATAGGATGTAAGAAGAGCAATATTAACATGTTTCTCAAGAAGTTTGGAGAGCACGGGTAGCCGAGAGATTGGTCTGAAATTTGACCAGATTGATGCATCCAGATTAGATTTTTTTATGAGTGGAAGCACCATAGCATGCTTCCAACTCTGAGGGACAAGGCCTTCACATAATGAAGTGTTCAAGTGATCCACCATCATCTGTAAGAGTATCGGCTCCAGTAGACTGAGTTTGGATGGTGGTAAAGGATCCAATGGGGAGCCTGACTTGATGGATTATAGGATAGTAGAAAAGGTGGAGAGATCAAGGGTGGGCCAGGATGACATGGTGGGCACCGAATCAGAACTGCTCACACTGTCACTATGTTCTTATTGAGCAGCAGCGGCCCATGCAGGTTAGCGCGGTAGGGCGGTGGGGCTGGGTGGGGGGGATTTCGACAGACTAGGACGAGGGAAAATTAATTATTTCTTTAAATTTCCCTCGTGGTCATCTGTCGAATTCCCAACCCGGCCCTCCCCCCCCCCCTCACTGCTCTTACCTGCACGGGCCGTGGCTGCTAGAGTCCTATGCTATACAGTAGGTATTGTCTGGTTTAGCTACTTGAAGTAGAAGAGTGTTTATGGTCGAGTGACAATGACGTTCACTCCGTTATGACAATTGTGTCAGCATGCTTAACTTCTAACTTCAATGGGTGTTGAGCTAGTATCTGTGGCTCACTTCGAATAGAAGTCATACGTGGTACAGAATCTTTATCTCATCGGGTTGATTTCTAAACAAAACAGCTTGTTTCAAAGTCCTTTCTTCTGCATATTTTCACTGATATCCTGAGGCACTAAGGAAGAGAATGTTTCTATTACTTCCTGCCCCCCCTCTGAGGGCAGGAAGTAATACTAGGAGGACAACTGTCCTATCAACTATCCTCAGCTGGGATGATATCATGGACTTCCGGTAAGTATGACCAAAAAGCAATGTTTATAGTGCACAATATCTCACCCTCAGCTGGTATTGCTACATTATAAACTCTGTACAGGATAATTTATGTATCCATCTAGTGCTTCTATTCAAATGTATTCATTAGTAGGAGTCATGTCTAGATGCTCCTTAAGAGTCTGATAAACTATTATTATTTCCGGTGCACTGTTGGGAAGCATTGTTGTCAGCATCCCATCCCTCAGAAGGACTCTCACTACCTGTGGCATATGCTCTCTTTTTAGTGGTCAAGTCTGTCAATTTTTTTTATAATGAGATTTGAACCTGAACCTTTATATTCCCTCTTCACACTGTGCTCAGTATCCAAAGACTGCCCCCTTTCAGCTCACAGACATGCATACTTGTTTCTTCTTCTGAGTTCAGTCACTCCTTTCATCCAAAGAGTATCCAAGATTACTATCCCCAAAGTCCTGTGAGGAAAAAAAGAACAGTTATCAGTATAATTATACTATGCAGGCTTTTTTTTTATTTGATCAGGGTCCTTCATATTATAACTAATTCATTGGACACCTGCTGTTGTGGAGAACAAGTCTATGTTTGTTGTTTAGCTTTGTTTCTTTTTCCCATCCAAATTCTTCTCTTTCTGCACTCCTTTTATCTCAGCCTTAAGTTGAGTTGCTACTTTGAAGGAAGAGTACTAAGGTATCTTGATCTATGTAGGTATATATTGCCAAAAAACGTTAGGTAATTGCCATTCCAGTGGTATGGTAGTAGGACGTATGGCCAATAAAACTGCTGTCTCCAGAATGTTCAGAACTACTGAGAAGACTGCATCAAAGTTATCCTTCAATTTAATACCAAAATCAGCCTCACTTTTTTTTATTGTAGTTTTATATAGCGCAAACTGGAGCTGAAGACCTGAAGAGCGATTTACATGAGTCCCTGTTGCGTTACAGACGGACACATTAATTTTTGTTAGGCACGGGGCGATTAAGTGATTTGCCCAGAATCACAGGATGTTGAGCGTCCCTGCCGAGACATGAACCCGGTTCCCCAGCTTCGAGGACGACTGCTCTAGCTATAGAAGGTGTACCATGTATATCGGTATAAATGTTACCTAATATCCTTCCCAGTAAAACATTCTTCAATGGGTGATATCATTCCCAATAGAAGGCATAAGGTCAATATTCTATGATTGTTTTGGGGCATTGAGGATAGACGGTATATAATTAATTTTTTTTGAGAGTTTTTTAAAATGGTATTTACTGTCTCGCTTGCCAGGCACTTTGTTTGTGTAGGTAGTCCAAGTGAGACTACTGGAGCCCTTGTGCTGGTCCTTGCCATCTGTAATAAATACTGCTTAAGTTTATATACAGCCACTAACTCTATCAATAACTTCCTTAAATGAGCTGCAGTTGAATTTTGTGTATGGCGCTACAGTGTGTATCCTGCTAACACTGGCCATGTGGGCTTAAAGGGCACATTCTAATTGGCTTCACTATGTGTGGTAAATCCCGATTGAACCACAATGAATGTGCTTGATAACTTATGGTTATTTTCTGACTCTCATATAGTATCTATTGTGAAAGAGGACAGGCTTCTTTGTATGGGGCAAAGAGGATGATTTATATGTTGGGGTAAGGATACTCCTTTGCAACGGTGACAGAGTATCTTTAACCGCTAATATAATGGTCCACCTGCCCAATTTCAATGCAGGCGGACCTTTGGTGTAACACCACGGCTGAGACTACTCCGTCTACGCTGTGGTTGCATACCTCGAGAAGACCCAACTGAGGTTGACCTCTATGTCCGCCCACATAATTTAGATGGCTGGACATACAGCTCAGTTTTCACTGCCAGAAGAACACTGGCAGTAATGGGCAGTGAAAACTACCCAATGTCCCTCTTGCTATGGAAGGTAACTCCCATGGCGAGGGGTGGCATTTTTTCTCCAAAAAATACAGCTTCATGGTTTTGTTTTTAAAAATAAAAAAAATAAAAAAAGTTTGATGGATGGCTCCGTCATGTTGACGGAGCCGTCCATCAAACTTTAAAAAAGCACAGACAGGAACCGTCGAGACAGTGGTTCCTGCCAATGCTTCAGAAATGGCTGCCAGCTTGGGGGTCATTTCTAAATTTAGTGGGAGGAGTAATTGCTCTGTTGTGCTGACTTCGCCCACCAAGATATAAATCGAGCTGAAAGTGTCCAGTCGCCGCTTCATCTGGAACAGACTCTTCTCATAAGTAAAATATTTCAAAAGGATATACTGGATTCGCTGTGATGACCACAAACAATTCACCCCCAGTAGCAGGAAACCCATGTGATGCAAAGTGATTAGTTACTGGATCCCTAACATTCACCCTTATTTGTACAGTCCCATCCACTACTGCAAGCCAGATTCATGATGCGATTGAAAGCTCAATCAACCTATGGGGAAATCCTTTTATTGGTTTGGCTTAACAAACCCTTAAACCTTTCAGCACAATAGGAAGTTCCTTTAGAAACTGAGGGAAGAAATCACAATATTACTCAGTTGACTGTGTATGGCTGAGTATGAGTGATAATTTTTAAGTACGTGTGTGTGACCGATGTGGGTACTCAGATTTCCACACCCATTTTGGGCGACTTGTTAATTTTGACCTAAGTTTCTGAACACAGCCCAGTCAATCCTTCTCAGCAAGTGCTGTTATTACATACCAACTTACCAGCTTTAGTGGAAGGAACAGACAAGTTGTGACAGAAGCATCTCCTTCAAACTTCCCGGGAGACAATGCATATAGGGCATGTGTTCGGGACAGGAATGTCCCCTGCATGGTATACTTGTGTGCTCCCCATCCTAACCTCAGTTTTGGATGTATCGTAAAACAACCTCATGCAAGTCACTACTACATGCGTCAAGAGCGCACCCTAAAAGTCAACTAACGGCTATTCCATTTGGGGAAATGGTGAGTGTCTGGAGGGACTGAAGAATGGGCAATGGTTTCTTACATAATATTAATGATACTGAACAGAGATTTTTTATGAGGTTATATTCGAACAGTTAAAATTGCCATTTCAAAAGCTAAAAAACTGGACAGGAGTGTCACATTACATTAAGAGATAAAACAAGAAAATATTTTGGAAGTAGAGATAAAATTAGACTAATAACATCCTATGACCAGTAAACTTAGACAAATCCTTAATAAACATTTGCATTTTTTGCCAGAAGATAACAGTTGCTAGAGAATATATTACTCCTCACCCTATCATTACTTATCGTAAAGGACGTACAATAAGGAATATCAGTCCTAGCTGTCCCTGATCAACAAATATTGTGTCTTGGTGGTCCAGAATTACAAAAGATTTGTACAAATGTGGTCATTCTGCTCTCTGTAGATTAGCAAAAGATAAGGTGAAATCATTTTGCTATAATAACAGTCCAACCAGTGAGATTAAGAGCACCATTCATTAATCGTTGTACCAATTTTGAGATATATGTCTTAATTTGTTAATGTCAAAAATATATGTTGATAGCACCAATACACCTTTGCGAGACAAAATTTGGAAACATTTTAGAGAAGTCAAACAGAGATTCAAAATATCCTATTGCAATGCATATTCTTGAATGCAACAGACAAGATGCTAACTGGAAATTTCTATTTCATGGTTTAGAAACAGTACTTGCAGTTTTCAGAGTAGGTCATCGTGAACTAAAATTGAGACAAAAACTAGCGTTTTGGAATATGAAATTAAATGCTGCTGAACAGGGTTTAAATATTGATAATGAATTGCATTATTTTTAGAAGACTCATAAAATGTATTGTAAGTGACATATCCGTGCCTTGAAACTCAACAACTCGAGATTATTTATACAACACTACATCTATACATCAGGTTCTTTCACTAGACCTAATGTGTTTTATTATTAGATTTCCATTATTTGTTGTTGTGAGGATGCTACCCTTTTATATTTTGTTTACTGTTAACTCATCAGATCATGACTAATCTAAGATGGCTGCTCTTGTCAACTTACACTGACACAATATGCGGAGTCCTTTATTAATTTGAATGGTAGGAGATTTGTTTGACACCGGATGGCCATGGGTAAGCATAATTAATGCTTTGCCTGGCTGATATTAGGCAGTATAAAACATTGGCAGGGATTTGTTTCTGTGCTGACTCTCATTGTTGATAGTGGTCATCATGCCCACTCCTATTCTAGAATAGGTTTGGCATTTACATAGAATATCAGAACGAAAAATATCCTGAGACAAAATATCGTGTCAAGACTATCGAGGACAAAAATATTGTGAAGGTAAGTTTCCATAGGTATGTAAAGTTTTGCTATATATAACCCCACATATATGTTGGCGATATATATATCTTCAAGGTACGTAGATGTAGAGTTAAGAGTAGTAAATTTATACTTACCAATTTGCACTTACCTTCTCAAAATTTAGGTCCTCAATATTTTTGACATGATATTCTGTCCACACAGTATTTTTTGTTCTGATATTCTGTCAGTGATCCATAGGTTTACTGGATCGTGGGCCACAGATTTCAAGATGGCTGCTATGTGAATTGGGGAAGCTGTCAAGTTCTCTTTCTATGTTATGTTATGTTATATGGATATTTCTTGAGCGCACGTTCACCAACGGTCTCTTGGCGCTATGAGTTGAACAGAGAGGGTTCGAAGCCGGAGCAGTCTAGTTATGAGCTAAAGTAAAGAGCCAGGTTTTGAGCAATTTTCTAAACCGTACATAATCTTCTTCAAGTCTCAGAGTAATCGGCAATGAGTTCCACAGTTTCGGGCCCAGTGTAGAGAACCGCGACCCTCCAGTGCGTTTACGTCTGAATCTCGGTACAACCAGTTCTATGATCTTGCATTTAAGCCATTCCAATATGGCGCCCATTCACAAAGTCACAGACAGATATTTTGAGTTGTTCTGTTTTGGATACTCTCCCGTTCATTGGGTTGTCACCATAATTTTGATAGATTCTGTATTACCGACTTTGTCTCTTCACTCGGGTGGAGTAAATCCCTCCCTTCTGGGTGAGTTATAATATACTCTTGACAACTTAGCAGAACTTGGAGCACTCTCCTGTTTGGTGATGCTTTCCATAATTTTTTTACTAACCTTGATTACAGATATTGTTTATCTATCCGGGTATAATGAACACTTCCCTGTTCGATCTAATTTAATAGATTCCTGTTAGATTTTGGCACGAGTGTTATCTTTTGTATCACAGAATGTGATTATTTGTATTACTTGTAATGTTCATCTAGCTGGGTTGACTGAATACTCCCCCGTTCAGTGTGATCTAACATATTCCTTATAGCTTTACTCCACAAGTATAATGCATAGTGGCCGAAATCCCACGCATCCGCAGAGCCAGAATGGGAGGAAGAGCCTTCTCCTACATCGCGGCCAAGACCTGGAACAAACTCCTCCTCAGCATCAGACGAATCCCCACACTGCAAGCATTCAGGAAGAGCCTCAAGACCTGGTTCTTCGGATGAGACGGAGCTCCTCGAATCCCCCTCCCCCCAGCGCCTTGAGTCCCTCACAGCTGAGCTCTTCATAAATCCCTGATTGATTGATTGATTGTGGTTTTTATGATATCATTACTAATTTTGTAGGTTCTACAACTTTCTTGACTACTCATATTTTCAGGCACCATGATCGGTTACTTTGATCATTTAAGGTGAGCCTTGAGTTTTGAGCTTGTTTTTACTTGGGATTCCGGGCCATCTGGTTACACCTATGAATACTTGCAGGACAATTGTTTTCTTTTGTTCAGACTACTGTGTTGTCAGTGCATAACAATTTTTGAATACTGAGTGGAAAAACTCACTAGATGCTATTGTTGATATTTTTTCAGCACATTAGGAACTTGCTTTTACTTATGTTTGATAAGAGCAGCTTGAATGGTAGTATCGAGGACAGGTGAGCTCTTAATCTTGCTGCTTGCTGATACGTAGTCACCACACTTCATTTGTTTTGTTTTCACTATCATCTTCTTTTGTGAGTATTAACAGCTCTGGTGTGCCACATTAGGGAATATTACCTGTGCTGTAACACATATGTGATTGGATTTAACCTTCCATAAGTATTTGACATTCTTTGTGTTTTCACTTGAAGCATGGACTTATCACTTATTTATAAATGGTATGCAGTATTTCCAGTTCCTCTCTCAGCATACTCATCCATTTTGACTTCTAGGGGCATATTCACAAGGACGTATCGCCGAGTTATCGCCACCTTAACGCATCAAAAGTGGAGATAGATTTAACGCCCCATTCACAAGCGGGTGCAAACTGCAGACAACGCAAGTATTCCCGCGATAACTGCCACAAAATTTACCTCCACGGGTGACACCACCAACTAACTCTAATGAGATGCAGAGTAGGCGTTCCCGTGCAAAAACACACAAAAACACCACTACACCACTTTCACAACGAACTGCCAGATCTGCGATGCGAACCAAAAACAGGCGATAAGCCGTGGTAGCAGCAGGGAATTAACACCTGCCTTTTGCTGGTGTTAAGCAGGACGACTACCTGCTGCATGAAAGGGAGCCCAGCCAAGAGCCACATCTGAAGACCCACAGATGCCATGGAGACAATGATCATGCAGCTCGGAGACCCATGAGGGCCACAACACCCACCGCCACCACCCCCAGGCCCGCCACCACCCTGGACCTGTCCCGCCCCCCCCTCCGGACCACCACAGAGACAGCGTACACAAAGACAGCGGACCCACCGTAAACGCACCAGCCGCACAGACCGAATGCCAGAGGAGGACATTGCCCACTACAGGCCCAAAATGACCCACATCGCCCACCTGCTGACGGTACCAACACAGCGCACAATGAACATCCCTCCACAGACAAAGCTGCCGGCTGTGCTGCACATGTTGGCCTCTGGTACCTTCCAACCCACAGCTGCCAGAGTCTCACAGCCAGCCCCATCCAAGTTCATCACACCTGTCCTGGATGCCATCATCAGCCTGGTACCCCAGCACCTCCACTCCACCCACACTGCGCAGGAGCAGCTGGAGACCAAGCAAGGCTCCCACGCCATAGCTGGATTCCGTCACGTGTCAGGGGCAATCAACTGCACACATGTACCCCTCGTGCCCCCTGCCGACACTGCACACAACTACCTCAACAGAAAACACATGCATCCCATGAATGTGCAGGCAATAGTGGCCCGCCCGGGACTCCGCAACAATGTCGTGGCCAACTCCCCAGGCAGAGTGCATGATTCCTACATCTCCCGACAGTCCATCATCAACCAGCGCTCCCAGGATGGCACCTATGGAAATGCAGTGCTCGTTGGTAAGTCCAAAATGAACACACCACACACCTCCACCCCACAGTCATGCAACTCACGACACTGGCAATGGGCACGTAGCACAACTACATTCAACATGCCACACAACATGCCAACCGACCAGACACGACAACACGACTCCATTGGGAACCTGGGCTTGCCATGCACATAACCCAGCCACAGCATGGTACCACAGCCACACAATAGCAGGATGTGAGGAGAGGCTTGGAGCAGGCATGTGCTAGAGCGGCAAGTGACTAATGAATGAGAACCTACCCAATGCCAGGTGTGGCGTGGATGTGCCGGACAGACTTCAGTGTGCAAACCACGGAAATGGCCATGTGGACATTAACTGCTGGTGCATGGAGTGTAGTGGCCAGTGGACGCTACCATGTCCCCACAGGCTGTGGGGCAGAACACGGAAATGTCGCACGTTATGTCCCCTCCTGTATGCGCGGGCGGAGTGGGTTGGCCCTGCGTACGCCAGGCCTGCGTAGGGGTGTGAATAAAAAGCCCGTCGCACTGGGCGGGGTTCTCTTTCAGAATGGCCAACGCGTCTGCCAGGGCGGCGCCTCTCAGCCCGCCACGAGGCCGGCGCCAAGCGTGGCGGGGCCTGCGTCCCAGTGCGCCTGCTGCACCCCGGCCCGCTGGTCCCCAGACCCATCATGCCTGCCCCAGCGCACCAAGGAGGCCCTGCTCACCTGCCGACACTGGCGTGTGTCAAAGTGGGCCCACCACGTGCTGGTGCAAGCTCCAAGCCCCAGTCCCGCGACCTTTGCAGCCTCCGCAGACCATCGCTGGCCTCCACAACGCTGGCCCACAGTACTCCTTTCTCATTGACATTCTCCACCGGCGTCCTCTTCGGCCCAGTTGTTGGCACATGTTGAACTGAGTCGTGAGTTCTGAATGGCAGTGACCAAAGGTCTGTTGCAGCGTCCACATCACTATACTCCCTCCGATCAGTGAAGCCAAAGTCTGCATCGCAGGCCTGCGACACGTGGTGCCACTAACCCTGTTCAACGCAAGCCGGCGACACGTGGTGCCACTAACCCTGTTCAACGCAAGCTGGCGACACATGGTGCCACTAACCCTCTTCAACGCAAGCCGGTGACACGTGGTGCCACTAACCCTGTTCAACGCAAGCCGGCGACACGTGTTTGTGGGCCCCTGCAGACTACTGGCTCAGGCCTACACTGCGCTCCAGTAGGTCCCACATATGGAACTGTGTCCTGAGTCTTGAATGGCAGTGACCCCAAGTCCGTGGCAGCGTCCACATCACTAAACTCCCTCCGATCAGTGAAGCCAAAGTCTGCATCGCAAGCCTGCGACACGTGGTGCCACCAACCCTGTTCAACGCAAGCCGGCGACACGTGGTGCCACCAACCCTGTTCAACGCAAGCCGGCAACACTTGTATGAGGGCTCAGGCCTACACTGCGCTCCAGTAGGTCCCACATGTGAAACTGTGTCCTGAGTCTTGAATGGCAGTGACCAAATGTTAATAGCCGCATCTATATCACTGAACTCCCTTCAATCAGTGTCCCAGACCCTGCATCGCAAGCACACAACACGTGTCTGTGGGCCCGTGCTGACCGCTGCCCCTGGCCTACACTGCGGTCCAGTAGGTCCCACATCCAGCACTTAGTCGTGATTCATGAATGGCAGAGTCCATACCAGTGAATGCACGGAGAGGAGTAAGAGGAAGATGCGGCTCATTCCGGATGAAAGCCGGATCCTAGTCACGGAGGTGACCGAACACTAGCAACAACTGACCTGGTGCCACTAACCCTGTTCACCGCAAGTCCGCGTCCCGTGGTGCCACTGAACCTGAACTACGCAGGCCGGTGGGACCATCCAACGTAAGCCGGCGACACTCGGTGAATGGCCCCTGCTGACCGCTGCCTCAGGCCTACACTGCGGTCCAGTAGGTCACACATGTGGAACTGTGTCTTGGGTAAGATGTGGAGGAGTCCACACCATTGGACACGCCTCATCGCAGGCAGCATCCCCTATCAGCACTGGTGCCACTAACTCTGTGCGCAATGAGTCATGGGCACTTTCTGGTTGGACTTTGGTGGCATCTGAGTCCATGGCCTGGGGGTTGTCTGCATCATCATCTGGCTGGACCAGACTTGGTGTCCGACATGTGTCTGTTCCATACATCTCCACCATAGTGACTGTTTCAGCATGGGTCTGCCCTCTGCATCATGCCCTGTGGGTCCACCTTCCACTGTCCACCGAGACACTCCGCGACAACCCACTTTCTCATCTATGAAAACCTGCTCTGCTCTCGTGACCCTGCCCCAGTGCACCACAAGTCAGCGGCCCATGGCGGTAGGCCCGTGCAGGACGCTGTGCATCCGGGGCCACTAACTCTGTGGAGCTCAAGTCATGGGGCCTTTATGGTTGAATCGGTGTGTCCTTAACGATGTACACTGTTGTCGTTTTTGACTGCACCAGGCACTCCATGACGGCTGGTGTGCACACACCCCACACACATCCAACACAGGTGTCACTCGACATGTGAGCCTGCTAATAAAAGTGGCCGGGCGCACGTGCCCATAGCCATTCCCACCATCTAAGCAAGTGTGTCCGTGTGGTCATTATGTCAGCATGATGGGCCTGAGCCCTGCAACATCACAGTGTGTTGTTTTCAGTGGACGATACCATGTCACCTCAGCAGTGGCTGAGACCTTGGACAGGTAGCTTCGCCCGCCCCCCCCTGCATGCACAAGTGGCGTGTGCTGGTCCGGCGTACGTCAGGTCAGCGCAGGGGTGTGCTGATTCGGCAGGGGGCTCAGGGCGTGGCTCTGGTCTGGCCTTGAGCAGGAAGTGCGGTAAGTGTGTCTCTGTGTTGGGGTGTTGTCGCCACCAGGGCCACAGTAGTCGATGTTGCAATGTAGCATGCACCAGGAGGGCGGGCCCGCATGTACGGGGAAATGTAGGAGCACAAGACCGCTCGGGGTCTTGGCACATGCATGCCAAGTGTTATGTGTATCAGTCCTGCGGCTGCATAAGTCAGATGCCTAGCCTCAATCGCAGTGCGATCACAGCCAGCCATGGATTGTACACCTGTGTCCGCCCTGTCCGGACCATTGGCCTACACTCACGTGGCCGCAGACCCTCAACGGCCAGCTTCACGGTGTTGTTGGCATGCCGCTGGACATGCGCGGACAGGCATTGCAATGGTGTGCCGTAGGAGTGCACGTGATACAACCGCGCAGCGCACACAAGTGTGGGGGCTCGTGGGAGGGAGGAGCAGCTGTGAGGCAACGTAACACACAGTGAGGCCGCTCATGTGCCACGTGCTGGGCATATCATCCATGATTCCCTGGGTCGCAGACATCCCACCCCACCCACGACAGGCCTCTGTACATCTCCTGTATGCAAGCAGATGGTGAAGTTACTGTAGGGATGAAAGGCTCTTTGTCTGAACTATCAGGCAGATAGCACATCTGCAGCTCCGAGCTGGGACTTGCATGTGCCCAGCACCCCTGACAGATACGATAGCATTTGCTTGCGACTCCCCCACTACGCACTGCCCGACGTGAGACCAACGTGTACACATCCCACACGCAGAAGTCCTTAGTCGTAGTTAGCGTGCGGGGATTGGCCTTCACACGTATTCCCACCTCACCCCAGGCCTGCACCCGTTGCACACAGACACTGCTCATTGCTCCGAGCTGTGCCATTTCATCCACAGGACTGGCGCGGGGCAAGCCAGTGCCACTTCAAGCAGAGCCACTGACGCAATGGCAGACCATCCCGGACACATGCTCAACTCCAGTCACGTGGACCTGTAACGTGCACGTCTGCTGCATGTACTGGGGGCACTGCCGTTGGCAGTGCTGCGGATCAGTTACCGGCTGAGCTTCCGCCTTGCCAACGTCACCTGCGTTCAGCCTGTGTTGCATTGTCGCTTGTGCATATTCGAGTGGACCATGGATGTCTGCCTCTCCAACGTAACGGTAGCTGACCTGGATTTCGACGTGTGTGTGCGCCCCCTGTTGGCCCACGACCAGGAGTGTCACCGAGATGCCCGTATGGCATGCCTGGATGTTTGGCATGCATGCTGGCAACTGGACCTGGGAGATTGCACGAGTCGTCGTGTGCAGTGACCACATTGAGCCGCTCCCCGATTGGGCTTTGGTGCAAATTGGGGCCAGGGGTTGGAGTCAGCACATCTGTCCGGGACAGCTGATGGGTTACGTCGCCGACATGTTAGATGTGGTGGACAACGATCTCTCATTGGAAATGTTGGCCTATGCAGCTGCACTCGCGTTCATGGACGAGTGACAAGGTACCTGCAGCCACAACTGAATGTGACCCATTGCACGTGTCCCGACGCCTGGCTGCATGTTCGGGATCTGGTCACATGTCCCAAGACGACAGTGGGCATGGCTGCATTGGCCTGGACTCCTGATCCATGTGCGGACAACCAACGCGGGTTGGCACTGACTTGTGTTGGTGATGGACTCCCCCCGGGGTGGACATGGGCGCTTTCCAACGTTCCTCATTCAGACATGCTGCTGCATTGGTCTGCATGTCGTGGCACTTCTCTTGGCCGCACTGACACGCACTTGTTGATAAAGTTTCCGCACTTTCACTTGTCTCCAACTGTGTTGAGTGTTGATTTGTATGCCAATGTGTGTGTCACGGCCTATCTGGGTCCCTGCCATACATGCATTGCTACCCCATCAGGGCTGTGGGTTGGTACTTGTGCATTATCATGTCCCTGTTTCGTGCTTTGCCAGATGCGTATGGCCATTTACCGGCCACAAGCGGGTGCACTTGTGTCCTGTGTTCGGTTGTGCAAATGTTGCTGTTTGTACCACATTGTGTTCGATGTTGGGGTGCTCTGCTTCCTATGTGTGTGTGCTGCATTGTGTGTGAGATGTCCCTTCAGCTCTGATTTGGCTCACCCTTCTCCCTTTCAGGCAGTGTGGTTTTCACTTCTGTGCTTGTTCAGTGGTGTGATATTGCCGGGTTATGTGGCTTGTGCTCTTGGTTGGTGTTGTTGCTCTTGGGCATGGTTTGTCTGCAGTTGTGCTGTGCTTAATTGTGCATGTGTGCCATTGTGCCCATCTCCCCCGTCCCCCAGTCCCTGGTCGTTCCTCTCCCTGTTGCTGTTGTGTCTGTTGATTTTGAGCAGTTTCCGGTCCCCGACTCCTGCCACCATCTCCAGACTGATGTGGTGGACACCATTTCCTCCATGTCATCCAACTCCTGGTGTGGCGCTGGACTCCCACCTCCGGTGTGCATTGCTGCCTTGTGGTTGTTGGCGTGTTTCTGCTTGTTTGTGCGTTTCGCATCATTCCAGCTGTTCTGGTTTTCTTCCATTGTCCTCCTCCGCTCTCCGGCTGCATTCACCTTGTCCACGATGACCTGCCATGTACAATGTTTTGTTGCCAATAGGGCTTGTGGGGTTGTGTACTGGCTCCGGTTGCCTCCATTGTGCTTCGCTGTTGTTTTCTGTTTGGTTTGTCTTTCTTTTTCCTGCTTTTGTTGTGCTTATTCCCGCCTGCCGTGTTTGTGTGGTGGGCCTGGCGCTGCTTATCACTGCTTTCCTCATCGCGAATGGGCTCATCGCACATTTTTTGGTGTTGGGGTTTGTGTTTTTATCTCCGTCACGGTGGTTGTATCGCAGACATTGGCCGCGTTTTCGGGAGACTATCGCATGGTACCGCTGTGTTGTGAATTCCACGTTGACACGGGGTTATTTTCCCGCGATACACTGCGATGTGTAAAGTTGCGTTAACATTTTTTGGAGATGTTTAGCGCACGTTCTTGTGAATATCCCCCCTAGTGTCTTGGTTACTGGCAAATGGTGGAGGTTATCTTTACATGATTTGAATATTGGTTGCATCATAATAATACCCTGATGTTTGCTACTTTCCCTAGCCCTGATGAAGTCAGCGGGAATATAACTATCCAGCGACGAAGCACTTGTTGGAGCACTTCCCATTCCCTCATTAGGTACTTGCTTTTACTTATTTTTGATAATAGTCCCTTGAATGGTAATATCGAGGACAGCCCTGAGGAAGTCAGTTGGTATAGAACTATCTAGCAACGAAACACGTGTTTGCTAGCTTATGGAGAAGGTTTGCACTAAGGATGTGACTGTGGTTTATGAATAAAGTACACATGACGACCTTTCACACAAGTTTTGAACTTTTTTTGTAGTAGACGTGATAGTGAGGTGACTGCTGGTGACAGCAACGGAAAATCATCACCATTGTCAGATCTAGAACCGTCATGCACAAATTCTCAAATGACCCAAGGGAAAATGTCGAAGATCACTGAAAAATTGTGCAAATTACTAGATGTACTCAATCAGAGTATATATAACCATGCTACAGCATCTTGCTCTGCTGTATTTCAAAGCAAAATTCAAATGACAAACGGAATTAATGTAGACTCTTACTACTGCAAAATACTTGTAAGTGGCTCTCAGAACGATACTGTAGGGGCAAACGCCTATAATGACTTGGACACCATTAGTGGACAAACAAATGTGGAACATCTCCAAATTCTACGACAAGTGCAAACTGTGTGAAAACCAACACTTATACTCTGAAAAACCCTAGCGAATTTACTGAGCAATGAGAAACAGGAAGAAAAATGACTAAAGAACATAAGAATAAGCAGGTAAAAAGGAGTAACAAGTTAATGATGGCACCTGTGTGTGGGCTGTATGACACTAGGGCATTCTATATGGAAGAAGGTCGTAGTAAATATATTCGAAATGAAAGGAAACATCCAGAACAAGAACCGCAAGTGGAAAAAAATAAAAAAGCAGAAGAAACAACCACTCAACTACTGAACGTGTCACTGTTTACGAAACACTCCAAAGAGTACCCAAGAAAAGACAATGTTAAATATATATATATATTTGAATGATAACTACTATACTACATTAAAATCAGTAGATAGGTGCAGGTGTAAGACTGTAAATCGAACAAGATAAATAAGCGGGATGATACCAATATTTTGTTGTGCTTTTCTAATTAAAAAAGTGTGAACCTTTCAATTTTGGCTATGACAAAAAACTACATATGTAACGTGATCAATAAAAAACAACATTTAAATGTTTTTCTAATTTACACACTTGTTTAGAGATTTCACCGTTGCCATTTATAAAAAATAGGCAAGGGGAAAGTTTTTTTCTGGTTTATTAAAAAGTTTGCGACAAATGCTGCTAATGTGTGACGTCCTTCATTTGCTAATTGCTTGTAGAGGTTAGTTGTCGTCATAATTTTTGCCTTTATTTGAATCCTCTGTCACGATGTCCATAACTGATGACAGATGCACTGGATTGGTAATGGCACAGAATTCCCATGCAACAAACCTTTTTTTGAGTGTGTACAGTAATTCACCACCTGCAACAGGAAGGCATCAAAACCTACTTGTATTATATTTAGTTTGTGAATGTGTGCCACACTGTAACACTCATCCGATGGGCCCTGAGGTTGCAGTATGGGTGTTTAAATTTTTTTTAAAGAAATTCAATATATTAATTTAGTTGAATGTATATTTATGTCACTGTGTGTGTGTGTGTATATGTAAATGTATAATTACACAGTGGCAGTCACCATTGTTTAGTTATATGTGAGTCAGAGTTTCCATAGGAAGAGCCTTTTTTTGTTTTGCTAATAACTTTGGCACCTTTTGATTAACCTTCGCAAAACTTTTTCTAAAAAGTTCATCCACCTTAGCTTCTCCCTGGAAAGTTTTCGGGTGATCAGTCAAGCGAAGACCAAGAAAAGGGAGGGGCGGGGCATGGCCAGAGACCAACCAAGATGGCCGCATTGTGAGGGAGCTCCGTCGGGCGGGCGCCCGCCCAAAACCCCCAATATCTCCATGAAAATATCCGCCGCAGCGCAATAAACGGCAACTGGAGGGTCTGGTAATCCTGTAGAGCTGATTGATCTAATTTGAGGCGTGTGCGTCCAGCGAGGACCGCCGGGTGGTGATTGCGGGCCTCCAGTGAGGCGGAGCCGAAGAAACAGCGTGAGAAGCGTGTGCCGGGGGAACGATGTGATCCAGCTCCTCGTGGGAGAGGCGGAGGCTCGCTGCGGTGCCCAGAGCCGCGGGAAACACAAGTAATCGTGCTGGTGGTGAGAGCGGACTGGTGGAGCTCACCGGAGGCATCGTCGGGCCGCACTAAGCGTCGGCACCTGCTGGCCGGGCCCACTTGAAGCAACGGGGGCCCGCCAGAGGCCGCTGGACTGGAGGGGACGCTCCGACCCGCGGTGGTGAGGGACACACGGAAGACGCGGTCGTGGGCCGGCCGCATCCTGCCTGAGCTGGCGATCATCGTTGAGCAGCACCGAGGGCATTGTAACAGCGTGAGAGAGCCGTTTGCTTAGAACTGAGCTTGGCTCTGCCGCTGTAATCAGTGCTGTTGGGAGTTCCCCGGCGGTATGAAACGGCATATTGAAACGGCGACCTGCCCTTTGCAAGATCACAAGACTGAAAGCTGAAAACACGTAGAGCAGAGTAACCCAGAAATTGATTCTTGAGGCTGGATACTTACAGATAGTGGCCTGTCCACTGATCAAAAGCAGGTGAGACAGGCTGAGACAGAGGCATAATGTGCAACATAGACCCTGGTGGTGGTGGCGTGGTGGCGGGAGGCCCTCTGAGGTGACTAACAGCCGTGCCCAACCTGGCGCTATAAAGGTGACACAAACCCTAGCCAATGTGAGATAGAAAGGTCAATGGCAACCCATAAAGGCTCAAAGATGTCCCACCAAACCAAGCTGGACAAGTTTACCCATACAAAGGCAGACTCCCAGGAAGCAGAAGGGGGAGAACAGAGTCCTACATCAGGACCAAGTGAAAGTAGCCCCACGCTACAAGACTTGATGGTCGCCATTCAAGGAATTAGCTCAACGCTTGAAGGCAAGATTGACACTGTGGCCACAGAGGTTTCGCTGATGCACGCTGACCTGCGGAACCTAGGACCCCGAGTTACTGCCACGGAGGAGTCGATCACAACGCTCAATACTACTACCGAAGAGCTTGAGATACAGGTGAAACGGCTTCAGTCCACCGCAGCTGCCCTTGAAGCACGATTGGAGGATTATGAGGGTCGCGCACGCAGGAACAACGTTCGCATTTTGGGAGTACCGGAAAAGGCAGAGGGCCCGTCAACTGACCTATTTGTGGAAGAACTAATAATGCAGCATCTGTGGCCCGACGCCTTTCCAACTATTTCACCGTGGAGCGTGCCCACCGTGTTCCGGGGGGCCCGCCACGACCGGGAGTACCCCCGACCCATATTGGCAAGGATCTTCAATTTTAGGGACCGGAATATTATACTACAGGCTGCCCGCTCCACGTCCCAGCTGCGCTACGAGAATGCCACAACCACCTTCTTTCCAGACTTCACAGTTAAAGTCCAGATCCTGAACCTACGGCGCTCATTCTTAAAGGTTAAGAAACGGCTGCGTGAGAAAGACCTAAAATACGCAATGCTTTTTCCTGCCAAGCTTCGAGTGGTGGCGGAGGGGAAGACGTGTTTTTTTGTTACGCCTGAGGAGGTGAGCGACTGGCTTGATGGATGGAGGAAACCCGGAGACAACAAGAATCACTCCCACAGACGTCGGGAGGAGACGAAGTGGCGCTAGCCGGGAAGATATCGCGACGAGGAGGCAGAGATGGCCGACAAGAGGTCTATCGAAAGTCAACACCCACCTGACCTGGGGTTGCCGCAGATGGGCGACGATACAGACAAACACTGACCTGCTGGTATGCACTATTGTAGAGGGAAGACTAAGATTAGACTTAAGAAACTCCCATCGGTACACGTGACCGGTCCGGTTGAGAACTGCTAAGCCGTATTGAAACGTGTAGAGAACCTGGAACTGCCGAAAGTGCGATGCTGGAGACAACTTGGCACCAAACTGATCGTAACTATATGAGCATGCTGCGGGGACATTTATTACTTGTTGGGTGGAGGGGAGGCTCCGACAAATGAGGGAGTGGTTTGCCGCGCTCCCCGCTATTGAAGTATGGGGTTTAGGGATTATAGGCGCTCTGCAAAGTTTGGGGGGTGGGCAGTTCTGAGTCCACATTGCAGGGAGGCAGGGAGGGGGGTTGTGAGGGTTGGTTTTGTTCTAGGGAAATTTCAATTTAGTATTCGTATCATTCAGACAGTGCAGACAGCGGAGCGGGTCTTACGCCATAATTGTTTAATAGGCATGGTACACACCACCGTCTTCCCTGATCTGGAAAGAGACTACAGATCTTATTCCGTCTGTTCCCCTTGGGCCACTAGGAGGCCGATTAATATATGCCACAAGATGGATCTGACCCCCACCACAGTTACATATAGTTTAGATGCAAGACAGTGCAAATAGAGGGGGACATTTTGGTCAATTGACGATCCTCTCCTGGAATGTAAATGGTTTAGGGGACAAAATTAAGCGGGGAGTGGTGTTGCAGTATATCAAACGACGAGCACCTGATATTGTCCTACTACAGGAAACCCATATACAGGGCACATCTCACTGCACACTTAACAGATGGGGCTACAAGCTGGTGGCACATGTGGGGTACACAAGAGGCTCAAGAGGGGTGGGCATTCTATTACGTAAATCTCTGCCACTTACGGTGCGGAAAGTGACGCATGACCCACTAGGTCGTTTTGTGACAATGTCGGGAAGTTGGGATGGTAGACTGCTACATATTGTCTCGCTCTATGTCCCCCCGCGGCTGCACTCCTCTGCGCTGACTTACTTGGGTGCCCACCTAGTAAAACTGCAGCAGGGTGACGTGTTGATTGGGGGAGACTGTAACGCAGCTCTGGATGGGGAAGTAGATTGTTGGCCGGCCAGACACAGAGACAGTGCAGGAAAAGCGCTGGCAGAGTTTCTATCAGCTATTGGCCTTATACATGTATGGCGTACATGTAATCCATCTACCCGACAGTATACTTTCCACTCGGGAGTGGATGGGAGCATGTCTCGAATTGACTATGTGTTTGGGCTGGCGGATCAACTGTCACAATTTAAGGAGATACTTCTTCTTCCAAGGGGTATCGCCGATCACTCCCCAATTGCAGTGACCTATGGCGGCACTCCCACAACTCGTAGACCCCATATGTCACTTAACCCAAGGTACCTCAGGATCCCAGATATCAGAGATGATTTATTGAAAACAACAACTAACTACTTGGAAGAAAATGAGGGGTTGGTAGATTCCCATCAAATCCTGTGGGAGGCCTTCAAGGCTGTAATTAGGAGACAGGGCGTCTCCCTGGTTTCCGCACACAAGAAGGAAAAGGCAAGGCAGATTATGGAAATAGAGGAAGCACTTGCACAACTGGAGTCAGACTTGCTGCGTACAGACACCCCGGAAATACAGAACATGCTGCAGCTTAAACAGAAGGAATACAGAGACATAGCCGATGACCAAGCTAAAGCACTCTTTCGGGCAACCTCGCACCGGCTATATGAAGTAGGTGACAGAGCAAGTAAACTACTGGCGTGGCTAGACAGGCGGGAGCAGGCCTCGCGGTGGGTTTTTGAGGTCACCTCCATAGGGGAAGAACGAATTAGAGATAGGCAGGGAATGGCTGATACTTTTGCAGCATACTACCGACAACTGTATACGTCCTCAGCTCGGACCACCCAAGTAGAGGCGAAGGAACTTTTAGACACCCTCAATATAACCTCCCTCGATAAGTCAGATAGGGATAGTCTGGAACTGGAACTGTCAGATGCTGAAGTGGTGAAAGCGATCCATGCACTGAAATCAGGGAAAGCAATGGGCCCTAGTGGCCTGCCGATCGAGCTCTACAAGGTGACGGCCTCTCTGACTGCACCGTACTTATTGAAAATGTTTCAGGAAAGTGTTCGGGTGGGGAGATTGCCGAGAATCAAATACTGGCCAATATAGTCGTGATTCATAAAGTGGGTAAACCTCCAGAGGACTGCGCATCGTACAGGCCGATCTCGCTACTCAATGCGGAGGTGAAGGTCCTTGCCAAAATCCTGGCAACCCGCCTAGCTGCATTAATGCATAAACTGGTCCATCCTGACCAATCAGGATTCATGCCGGATAGGAACACGGTGCTCAACCTTAGGCGATTGCATGGAGTGTTAGGGATGGCAGGGAACATTAGGGAAGTGGCAGTGGTAATATCGCTAGACGCTAGGAAAGCATTTGACATGATAGAGTGGCCCTTCTTGTTTGCCGTCCTTCAGCAGATGGGCTTCGGAGACAGTTTTGTACCATGGATCAAAATCCTGTATTCTGAGCCCCTGGCGCAGGTGACGGTAAACGGAGGTAGGTCGTCCATATTTCAACTTTATAGAGGCACGAGGCAGGGTTGCCCCCTGTCCCCGCTGCTATTTGCACTAGTGCTGGAACCCCTGGCCGTGTGGATACGGGGGGATCCTCTCATCAGCGGTCTTAGATGGAGGGGAGGCTGGGAGGATAGAATCTCCCTCTATGCAGATGATATTCTCCTTTATTTAGCCAACACCCTACTCATCCCTACATAGAGTGCTACATATATTCACACTGTATCAAAAATACTCAGGTTACACTATAAACTGGGATAAGTCACTCATATATATCCTGTGGGGTGCGACTCCGAGACTCCCCAGGGATTGTGCGGCCCGAGTGGTGATGGAGAGCTTCGACTATTTGGGAATTTATGTCACCAGAGAACAGGCAGTTTTCCACGACCGAACCCTGGTCCCCCGCTACGTCGCCTTCAGGAAGACATGCGTCACTGGAGGTCACTGCCCCTGTCACTGTTGGGTAGGGCAGCCCTCTACAATATGATGGCGCTCCCCCGCTTCATATACGTTTTACAGAATACGCCGTATGTAGTGCCCCCAGGGTATTTTAAACTGGTGGAGTCGGAATTGAGAACACTCCTCTGGGATGGTGGCATGCCGCGGATTGCACTACGCAAACTGACTAAGAGCTAGTACGATGGGGGGATTGCGCTTCTGGCGCTGCAGGCCTATTACTGGGCAACACAACTTATAGTAGTCAATAGATGGATGCATGTACCCCACAACGACCCGGCCTATAACATGGACAGGTACAATATGAACTCAGGGGGATATCTCAGAGCCCTCTATGGTGGAAAAGAGGCTATTCCACCCTACCCCCCAACAGCATCGACGATCAAGATATGGCACACCGCATCAAGGGCGTTGGGCTGGAAAGACAAGGTAATCTTAGCTACACCACTATGGGACTCTGGTGATTTGGGATTGCTGGGGAACCAACCGGGTTTTGATAAATGGGATACCATTGGTCTCTCCAGGGTGGGCGACCTTTGGACAAAGGGGACAGTTACACCCTTCGCTGACCTTCAAAAAGACTACGAATTAGCACTCACAGAAGCCTTCCGATACCTCCAGGTTAGACATGCATTAATCCAGGCTATTCCGAGGGGCGCAGAGCTTTCGGCCTCCTCCCCTTTGGAGGACAGGCTCCTAGATGACTATCTTAATAAGAAAGCAATTTCACTAACTTACCGGAAGATATTAAACAACTCCCCTGATACGTTGGCAAAATTGAGGTCCAGATGGGAGGACGATGTGGGTAGACTGGATGACGAGGATTGGCTGGAGGCGCTGGCGCCGCCCAGAGAAGTGGCGATCCGGTCCCGATTTAGACTTATTCAATTGAAACTACACCATAGGGCATACTATACATGTGCTACATTAGTCAAAATTAATAGGCGCAACTCCACACTCTGTCCTAAACAATACAACCAAGACGGTACCTTTCTACACTTATGGTGGGACTGTCCTATAATAAGTGACTACTAGAATAAGATCACCACGCACATGCAATGACTGTGTGGCAAGGATCTCGAGGCATCACAGCAAAAGTGCCTATTGAATGTCTGGAGTACAACAGACCTAACAATGGGGGAGAAACTATGGGCCACACTGGGCTTTATGATAGCTAAGCGTAACATAGCGCACAAGTGGGGGGTTGAGTCCAGCCAATTTTTCGAGGAGTGGGCAAAAGACATGGATTGGTGCATGCAAGCGGAGAGAGCGGTTTACAAGAGTAGGGGGTGCCCACACAAATGGACAGAGATCTGGGGGAAGTGGAATGAGAGCAGGGGGATGCTCTGCCAACCAGTACGATCTGCTGCCTCATCTGAGGATATTGAGGGGTGACCAAGCAAGAGCCGGGGTCAATGCTTGTGACGAGAAACACAGACCTGTAACTAAACTAGTAACTTGAAATTACTTGCATATTATATGGCGTGAGACGCTTGTACTGCATTGTATGTATCATGACATTGGAAGAGATATGTTGATCGTGCTGTTTGCAATTGTCGTTTCGATGTATTGTTATAAAATAAAAACATTTCCCAAAAAAAAATAAAAAAAAGGGAGGGGCAGTCCAAACACTTTTTTCCTGTTAAGGTCTGCTGGCTTAGCGACTGAGCTGGCTGACTGGACCGTCAAATCAACAAAGGCAATAAGGCTTGAAGGACTAGAGGCAGGAAGTAGGGTGAGTGGTTGGGTTGGGATCACCTAGATAGAGATAAAGGCAAGCAGACAAAGAGGTCTCTAGAACACCCTGGGGCTTATTTACAAGCCCCTTGCGCCACTTTTGCGTCATTTTTAACATGGGAAAAGTGATGCAAAAGTGGCGCAAGGGGCTTGTAAATCTGCCCCCCTGTTTTAAAAAAGTCTGCTTTTATTACTGCAGGCCACAAACCCCCTAAGCCAACCCCATCTTTACAGACCTATTTTAAGATTATAGGCCCATCAGCGATGTCTGCAGCCGACGTAATGCCAGATGTACCTTTGCATAGGGCATCTAAGGAGTTGACCTCAGGGTAAAGGATGGAGGGGAATGGGGCTCCCTCAATGACAAAGTCACCCCGATTCTTTAAAATAGTAGGAGTTGAAGCTCTAAGAACCCTCGGAGGGTGTGGCCAGGAAGTAGCAATGAGGGGGGAAGTGGGAGAAGTTGTTGAAGCTGGCATCCCGCTCTCTAACAGGTTTGATGCTTTATTGCAACTAGCCACTGAGGGTGGGACCAATGGTGAGTCTTGCACAGCTGCTGTTGCCGGCCCCGCTTATCGTAGGCATCCGAGTCAGGCACTAGAGGGACAGACAAGTGATCTGATAAGGTGGGGAGTGAGAGCTTAGTAAGAGGTATCTCGGAGGAGATTAAAAGAAGGTTTCTATCTCGGAATTAAATCAGAAAAAAATCAGTGAGTCATGTCAGATGCTGAGCGTAAAGCTGGACGATCAAGTTGAGAGAAATTTCATTTGTGAGGAGAAATTTGTCAACACAAAGCTAACAGTGCGGAGAAATAATAGGGAGCTTTTATTATTAAAGGAACAAGAAAAATCGCCACAAGAAACCCTGTAGAGATTGGAGAATCAGGCAAGAAGGAACAGCATAAAGATTATGAACGTACCTGACGGTACATAAGGGACAAATACAAGGTCATTTGTGATCACCCTAATTAAAGATAGTCTGCTGAACCCACGGGGATTGGTTAGGACATTCGGTCTGCACACTGACATGTCATGTACGACATCATGCTGCATGGGTGTATTTCACTCCACATCACTCTCGTTCATCCCACATCACCGAGAGCTCTAGGACGCGGACAACAACGGATAAAGGGTACTGATCTACCGCTTTGATAAAACTGCAGGGATCATTTCTATGCAGGTCGAGCTGTTGGGACTTGGATGGCATGTATTATGTTACATGAGATGTTATGTGTATAACCTGACGAGTAACCATTATGTATTAAGAGGAGAGATGAATATGTTCCACTGTTATTTCTGTTATAATGTACAATGGACAACTGCACCAAATGAAACGTAATTTGTGGTCGTTTGATAATCAATGATAAATAAAGTTTAAAAAAATAAAATAAAAAAAAGATAGTCAGCTGAAGGGAAGGACGTATATCCTACAAACAGATCTAACAAAAGGATCCCTTTAGACTCAAACCCATGAAGATTCTTGTCAACTTTCGCTCCTTCTTAGAAAAAGAAGTAATTCTCTCTACAGCTTTGAAAAGCAAGCCATTTTCTTACAAAGATTGTACATGTGATATTAGGTCGGACCTTGGTCAAGCTAAAGAGGAAAGGCAATGGCATTTGGGTAGGAAACTGAGTGAATTTCATGAATTGGTCAGAAGATTCCCTGTGCTCCTAAAGGTTATGTGGAACAGCAAGATGCACACAATTAAGAGGGAGGAAGGAGCAGATAGTTTGATACATGAGATCAAATCCACAAAAGAATAGGGCACTTCATTTTAGGAAGATTGGAAGTTGAGGTGAATGAGAAACTAGAGGAGCACACTATCATGGTGTATGTAGTAAAGGTGCAGTGTAGGACTTAGTTTATTATTTCTTTTTTATTGTGCAATGTTGCCTTGAGGGGAGTCCGACGATGCTTAACTGGCTAAACGTGGGCAATTAATTCAATGGAGGGTTCTATAAGGGAGAGTTTTGCATGGGTGGGGAGAACTGAGAAAAAAACAAAAAAATATTAGTTTTGTATGGGTGGGGAGCATTAGGGAAATATACATATATTATTCCTTATCATGTCAAAGTTTTCATTTACACTTTTTCTGCAAAACAACTGCAGGATATGGGTTGGTCCTTACATCAGACTCAGTATAGGCGATAATCTATGTGACAGAAGTCTTATGTGTCACATTATTCTCATGGAATGCTAATTGGCTGAAGGTGAAGAAAAGATAAAGATGTATTCTCAAATATTTAAGAGAATGTGGGTCTCATTATTATCTTGCAAGAAACGCACCTACACGAGGCAGAATGTAAAAGTGTATTTAGGGCCCATACATGGGTTCAGCACGTAGTTTGCACAACACAAGTAGCCCATAACAAGTGAGCTGCAATTATAAACAGAGAAAACTCAAATATTTTGGTCCTCTCCACTGAGGTAGACCAGGACGGGAGATAGGTAACTGTATCATATCAGCTGGAGGGGGAGTCGTATAACATGTATACGATACTATGGTCTAAATATGGATGACATAGTGTAGGAAAGTGCCCTTTTGACATGGCCACCCCCACTTTTGCCTGGTTCTTGCTCATAAACTGCCCAGTGACAGATCTAGTTCCCGAAAACTGTGCAATTGTACCCCAATTGGCAATACCTTTAGCACTCCCTGTAAGTCCCTAGTAAGTGGTGCCCCTGGTACCTAGGGCCAGGAGGCTAAAGAGGGACCTTAGGGGCTGCAGCACAAATTGTGCCACTCTAATGGACCAATCACCAAACACATTCAGACTGCCATTGCAGGCTGCGTGTCTTGGTGCAGACAAAAGTGAAAACCCAACATGGAACACATCCCTGTGTGCCATGCCCACAGACACTGCATGCAGTATCGGTAAGTCACCCCTACAGCAGGTCTTAAAGTCCTAAGGCAGGGTGCACTATACGACATGTGAGGGCATATCTGCACGAGCAGATATGCCCCTGTGTTGGTCAATCTATTGCTGCCAGTACAAGTGAACATGGAAGCCATGTGCCTGACACTGGTGAAAAAGAGTTCCCCAGCAACATGATGGCTTCACTGAAAATAGGGATGTTTGATATCAAACATCTCGTATTAATAACACCAAACTGATGCCAGTGTTGGATTTATTGATACATGCACACAGAGTGCACTTTAGAGGTGCCCCCTGAAAACCTACCAACTACTGGTGTGCTGACTGACTGTTTTTTTCCAGCTTGCCACCAGAGACAAGTTTCTGACCCCCAAGAGTGAGGGCCTTTCTTTCAGGGGGCCAGAAATCAAGCCTGCTCAGGCAGAGGGTGCTTACATCCCCGCCCACAGGTTGACCTGCAGATTAGCAATCCAAGACAGGGGAGCTTCAAAGAGTGCACTGCCTTTGGTATGCAAATCTGGCCTCTCCCACAGGAGAAGAAGCCAACCCCCTTTTCCAGGGCCCTTTGGCACCTGGACAGGTGAGAAAATTAGCTAGTCAGATAGGAGTGTCCACCCTCAGGCCAGTACCACCCCTAAGGTGAGCTACCTGAAGTGGCTGCAACTTTTCACAGTTAGCTATATTGGTGATGGCAAACTTAGGAACTCTGAGACACGGTTATACCCACTCCCCACAGGAAGTGGTCATGTAGGGGGCATAGTGACCCAGGGGTAAGTAGCTAATTGGCTACTACCCTACAATCTCCTAACGTCCCTAAATTCAGTATTTAGGGGAGCCCCTGATGCTAGAAAATCAGATCCTGATGACCTATGAAAAGAAGGACACTGAAGAGCCGCGAAAGCAGAAGACTGAAGAAAACCAGCTGACTTGGCACCAGCCCAGCCAGCCTGTCTGCTTTTCCCCGTCGAACCTGTGGCAAAGACATCTCGCCCTGCAGATGTCGTGCCTCCAAAGCCTGGGAGGATGGATGGCCTGCATTTAACAAAGACTCAAGAACTTATGTGGAGTAGCAGAGCTGCTCCCCTGCATCTTGCAGGCACCCCATGAAGAACTGTGAGGACTTCAGAACTGCCAAAACCCAACGCCATCAAGCACCACTGCACCTGAGCCCCCCAGCCCATGTCAAAGTGGGTCAACGCTGCCTGCGTGGTCCCCAAGCCCTCAAGAGACTGAGTCCACTTTGGGTTCATCCCCTCATGAACTTACCGACCTCGCCTACAGCCTCTGTTTGCAGGCCCCCTCAACCGTGAGTGTTCCCAGATGAAGAAGCCCGACACCTCAAAGACCCTCTGCACCTGGCCGCCCCGGCCCAGGGAGAAGAGTCCCCATGTCCCCTAGCATCGCAAGAGCTAAACCCTCCTGTTGGTTCAACCTGACTGGCCTCCTAGTCGAAACCTGCAGCTTCTTTTCACGCACACAGATCCACATTGACTAACATTGGGCACCCAATGCTGTTTTGCACCACTGCACCCGCCCGCCCTCGTGCCGCTGGAGGTGAGCTGTTGGTGATGCCTTGGACCTTGCCCAATACTCACCTTTAAGTCCTGGAGATTGGTCTTGTATGTCGCTGTACTCTACCTGAATGCCATACTTGTTTTTCCACACTAAGGATAACATTACAGCTTCTGAAAAATACACTGTGTCGACTTTTTAAACGTAAAAGTGTTTCTCTTGAAAAACGTACTTACCGGATTGCATTAATTCTGGTGCCTAAACATACATAAAGATACATGTTATTTTTATAAATTGGTGTAGACCTCCTTATTGAGTTGTGTGCATCATGTATTGACGATTGTGTGTATTTGCGGATGTCTAACACTCCTCTCTGATAAGCCTAAGGCTGCTCGACCACACTAACCCCTAGAAGAACACCTAGGGATTGTTAAAGCAAGCCTCTGTCCTCTCATGGAGGGAACCCTTGCACCCTTTGCACGATACACCTAATTTTGTTATATTTTATAAAGAGCCAGCTTCCTACATTGGAGGTGCAGAGGTGGGAGACAAGGCTTGACATCTGCTGTACCACTTGGTTAATAAGTGATTCCAATAGGGAATCCAAAATTGTCATTAGTTAAAGCATTTTCTTTATTATTTACATTTTTTCAATTTCTTTTTTATACTTAGCTGTTAGGGCTTTGTGGTAAGTCCCACAGTAAAACTGTTTCGAATTTAAAAAGTATACTAGTAGCTAGGCCGAAGAGTTGATTTTAGAATTTTTTAACATAAAAACAAAAAAAATCCAGCTTTAGTAACAATGTCTTTGAGAATCAGTCAATCAATCAGGATTTATAGAGCACGGCTAATCACCTGATTAGGGTATCTGGTTTAGGAGCTCGACCTGAGCCCTTATCCGCAGCTTTCAATGCAGCAGCTAAGGACCCTCTGTAAAACTTATAAAATGGAAACAGGCTCAACTCCTACCAAGGCAAATCTCCAGGAGCTCTTGGCAGAGTATTCCGAGGAGGATAATGTTCCCCCTGAGGGTCAGGATGGAGACTCTTGACAGGAGGAGAGCTTAGAGCTTCCCCTCCCGAGGAGAGAAGTCTTCCCAGAGGATGATCTTGCTCTTGAGAGCTTAGCCAAGAGGGAAGCTTTAGAAGCCAAAATCCTGGCAATAGAGAAAGAAAGAGCTGAGATAGGCTTAAGACCCATCTCTGGTGGCAACACAATCATAAATAAATAAAAAGAAGAAGCTTTTGACCTTAAGCTCCCCAAAGGGATTGCCCCTAAATATACAGAGGGTGATGATTTCACCAAATGGTTTACAGCCTTCGGGCTTGTAAAATGAGGCAACTCAACCAAAAGTATTGGGGCTCTCTTCTCTGGGAACTGTTCTCAGAAAAGTGTAGGGATAGGCTCCTGACACTGAAAGAGGCAGATGCTGAGTCCTATGACCTCATGAAAGGTAACCTGATTGAGAGCTTTGGACTCACCACTGAGGAATACAGGATCAGATTCAGGGAGACTTGAAAAACCCAGAGTCAGACCTGGGTAGATTTTGTAGACTTTTTAGTGAAAACACTAGGTGGCTGGTTAAATGGTAAAAATGTGCATTACTATGTTGAGCTGTAAAATCTTATTATGAAAAAGCATCTATTGGGTAATTGTGTTCCTGAGAAATTAGGAGTACCTGGTAGACCTAGGCCCACTTTCTCCTCAGGAGTTGGGGAATAAGGCAGACCACTGCATCAAGACAAGGGTAACCAAGACTACTCATGCTGGGGGCATGTCCGCTTCCAGAGAAACTCGCTTTCAGAGGCTCAGTGTTTCCTCCATAACCTTGGTCATCACCGAAGACACACGGAAAACTGATTAAGCACTCTCCCTTCCTCACACCATGGTTTAATATTTCAAGTTAGATTTTCTGAGGCCTTTCTCTCCAACACAGAAAAAGCCATTTTCTAGGAAAAGACAAATACAACGTGAATATCACATCTTTTGCATGAGTTTATTCTCTAAAAGTGTTTTGCTTAGCAATATTAATGGTTTGCACAAGATCAAAAAAGCATTAATATGATCATTAAACTTGCAGCCCTTTAGTCATTAGTTTCTGCATTAGTCATGTGCCGGCTTGCGGCCTACCCCAGATATTCTCTAAACGTGTTCTCATCTATGCATGCGCAGGTAAATTCAAACACGGTTAGTAGCACACAGTTAACTTTTTAATGATTATTTTGCAAAATGAGAGGTTCAATCCGAGCAGGTTTTTGTTTTGCGAAAACCCTGCTCCATTAGGAGTTAATTTGTAACATCTTATAAATATAACTTCCCATTGGGACAAGATGGGAAGATACAGTTTAGTATGCCTGAACTCAGAATATAAAGATGCATCTTTTATCAAAGATGATTTTTATATTGTGTGTTTGAAAATACCACTTTTAGAAAGTGGTATACTGTGTGCCTTTGCTGGTTTGTGGATTGACTTTCTGGCTTTTGAATGACAGGGGCTGGGGATGTGCATTGTCTCAGACGGCCACAGGGGTGGGGTGGTAGACGTGTGTCCTGCCTTTCCTGGACGAGTCTGGGCTGGACTGAATAGACCTGGGCTGCATTTAGAGTAGGGGGAGGAGATTTCTTTCACACCTGAATGGGCCTGGTCTGCCTTGGACAATGCTGTCTCCACCTCCTGCCGGGCAGCTGCACCAGAGAGGACAGAACTGGTTTTGGCTGGGCAAAGAGCTTCTCTGTCACCAGAGGACAAAGGAATCTGTGCTATAAAAAGTGGGGACGAGACCCCTGAACTTTAGACTACTTCTGGAATCAAGGGAAACTTTGCCAAGGAGAAGAGCTGGAGATACTGAGGAGAAGTACTGCCCCTTTGCTGTGTGCTGTCTGGGGTTGGCCTGCAGTAGCTGTTTCTGCCAAGGAAAGGAGAAGGACTTTGCTGTGTGCTGTGCCCCCCTGCTTGAGGAAGATCTCCAAGGGCTTGAGTAAGAGCTTGCCTCCTGTTCTGAAGTCTCAGGGACACAAAAACTTCACCCCCAGCTCCCCTGAACTTCCTTGCTGGGAGTTCTGACCTGCCAAGAGGTGCCTGTGACTGTGTTGGGCCTCTGGAGGTTGTTCCTGCTGTTGAGAGCTGGAAAAGGAACGCAACTACAAGAAAATCGACGCATCGCTCTTCTTGCGGCTGTTTTCCCATGCAGCACCGCTGTGCGAGAAGAATTTCCACGCATCGCCGCTGCCAGCACAGACGCAGCGCCTGTTGCCGCTGCAAGAACTGGCGCATTGAGGGATCGCGGCTGAAGAAACCGACGCAGCACCGCTCGATGCTGTCGCAACGATCGCAGACGCATCCCGGATTTCCACACATCATACCTGTGCGGCAAGTTTTCCCGACGCATCGCCCGCGGACCAGAATCATCTTGTAATCAACACATCACTTCCCCCTACAGACCGGACATGACGCATCACTTCTCCTGCGTGCAGCAGAACTGTTGCATCACCTCCCCATGGTCTCAGGAGCTGACGCATCTCTTTGTGTTCTCAACGCTTTCCATCTCTGTGGCTGTTTGGCCTTGTGGATTTTGTTGCAACTACAGGTACTTTGTGAGAAATCACGCATCCATAGTTTTCTATGGGCCAAGTTGTTTGAAACCTTTTTAAAGTCATATTCTTATTACATTTAAGTTGGATTTTTGTCGTTTTGGTCTTGTTGAGTTTAGATAAAGGTACTTTATTTTCTAAACTGGTGTGGTGTCCATTTGTGGTGTTATCACTTTATTACTGTGTGTTTTGAGTACAAATACTTTACACATTGCCTTTGGGATAGGCCTGTCTGCTCATGCCAAGCTACCCAGGGGGTGAGCAGGGGTTATCTAAAGTTTGTATCCCCCTTACCCTGAGTAGAAGCAAGGGTCCCAATTTAGACAAAGGTACCTACCTCTGCCAACTAGAGACCCCCATTTCTAACACTGACACTGGACCAATTCAGGAAAAACCTCAAGACCTGGCTCTTCGAATGACCCATCGGAGCTACACCCCCCCCAGCACTTTGAGACCCTTATGGGTGAGTAGTGCGCTCTACAAAAACACTGACTGATTGATTGATAATATGATTGGGAGAAGCTATAAAATCGAAGGGTGTGGTATCTTGGTGCTTACCAAAGCGCAGTTTCAGGTGAACTGTCATCTCTTTAACGGGTCACAAAACTAAAGGTACACCATCCACTGTCTGATCTTGCTCTGCGACTTCCTTGGGAACACGAGAAATACCATTCTTTCGGACCTAGCTTTCATCCAGGTAGAGGCCACACAGCTCACTGTCCAAAAGGGCTTGAACCTTTTCGTTCTTATCACTAGGGAATTTCAATAGAATGGGCAAAAGGAACAAAGAGGCTGGCGAATCCCCAGATACTCTGCCGAAAGGGATTGAATCAATTCCCATCCTTTCACAAGGGATGGGAGCTGGCGTTTCCCAAAGGCCATTTGGAGCGAACAGGGCAATCTCAGACTAGGTGTTCAACTGGCCCACAACACATACAGAGTCCATATTTACACCTGTATTCACTTTCAGAAGTAGATAATGATCCTCTTGCTGCACCAATTTACATGGACTCTTTTCCTGGAAGGGAGACTTGTTCCTCAAGGGAGGAGTCCATCTTATGGGCACGGACTCATGTACTCCTGGATGTTGAGTAAGGCCGCACTCTTCTCTTTTCGGAACAGCGTTCACATAGGCAATGTTCAATCAGCAAAGCTTGATTCATTTAGGTCAACCAGTTCATCTTTGATTTGAGACCTCTGCGAAACAAGGTTACAAGAGTGCACTCTACCCCTTTGGTCACGGAGGTTAATTGGCGAAATCGGGTTATGTTGGTGAGAACATCTTGCTTTCCTTGTTGAATTTCACAAAGAGCTTCTTCTGCAGAAAACACAAAATCGAGTCTCTCGAGCATTTGCCTAAAAGTGGTTAAAAAGGTTGCATAATCTTTGAGGCAGGGGTCTTCTGTAGCTACTAACTGGGTCCTCCAAGCTAAAGCTGCACCAGAGAAGGCACTAATTAGGTAACCAATCATTGTCCTAGCCTGAGCAAACTGCGCTGGGCTGGAGGCGAAAAAGATCGTCAGGGAGTTTGTAAATTCTTTTAGCTTGTTAGGATCTCTAGAAAAACGTGGGCTTGCAGAAGAAACCGATGATACATCAGAGGCCCTTGCAACAATGGTTTGGCATATGCCAGGTTTTCATAACGTAATTGTTGCCATTCTAGTGTTTGTTGCTGTACAATCTGCAGCAAGGCTTGGGCCTGGTCCACCGGTGCTCCTTGTACAGTATCTTGGGCTTGATCCACTGTCTCTAGGACACAACCAATCTGTGGGTGTCATAATCTGTCAGGCTCAGGAGAACCACACCTGACTATGAGCCATTGAGTTCAATGAGAGTGGAGTGACCAGGTCTTCACGGTCTTGTCTGCCAGAGGTATGGGCAACTCCTTCCAGTTGCCATAATGCCACCGATGCTAGAAAGTGCCTAAGTGCTTTCCAGAAACAGCTAATGTTTGGAGGAAAAAACAACCTGGCAAAAAACCTAGAGAAGATGGTAGCCACAGGCGAAAGCAGATGAAATACAGAAATTAGCAGAAACAGGAGCAGGATGGAACTAGCAGAATAATAGGACAGAAACCAGGACCCAGGAAAACAGCAGGAACTGTAGAAAGCCTCGACAGGACTGACAAAGCATTGCAGCTCAAAGGCAAAGCAGTTCTGATCTCCTTATATACACAGAACCCAGGAAATGACATCAGGGGAATAGGAAGCCATGACTGATTGGGAAAAGACCACAGGTAGACTAAGAATAGTAGCTATGGCAAATATACTTCCTTCCCAAGGAATTCTGTGAAGAAGAAACGCCAAGAACATGAAGGTACGCAAGGTACCTCCTAGCAGCAAGCCCCCCAGGATCAGAGTGGAGGTGACGAGGACAACACCGTCGGGCTGGCCGCCATGAGCAAGCAAGCATGATGAGCACGGCTTTCTGTCGGAGCTCTCTGCACCATCACCGTGGGAGAAGCGCCTCTCATTGCGCTCATCCAAGCCTGCATCTGAACCTGGTGTCAGACACGAATGCAGCACCACAATGGTTAGTTTCAAAAGAGGTGTCCATTGATTACATCAGTCCGAGGATGGGCATTGGACCCTGCAGCTCTTTCCAAATGTCCTGAACTTGGAACCATTTCGGCAAGACAAACAAACATCCGGTTGTAGGTTCGGCAATCTAGACTTACTTTTGGCTGTGATTAATTCGGGATCATAAGTTCATTGGTGATGAAGACTAAAAAAGAATTATTCAATAGTGCAAACTCAATACATTTAAATAATGAGAATTACAGTAGAGTGAGAGAAAAGACTTCTAGTGACAGTCCTACTTCACTGTTTCTTGCACTTTTGTATATGTACACACGTTGTGTAAGATAGTGTCTGTCAGCAATCAAGACTGGTGTGAGAGCCAAAATGCGTTGGGTCTATATGGGCATCTGTTATCACTGTAGAGTGACAGTGATTTGTAATATATGTATATATAAATATATGGGTGTGTGTGTGTGTGTGGGTGTATGTGATAAATTGGGTTGTTGGTTGACGGGGGTGTGAGCCCTTCTCAAGCAACAGCCACAGTTCCTGTCAGGGCCAACCACAAAAGTCACGAAATTAACCTGTGCTTAACTTCTAGTAGCTTGGCACAAAAGCAGTCGGGCTTAACTTAGAGGCAATGTGTAAAGTTTTTATGCAGCACAGAAACAGTAATAAAGTGAAAACACAACACACGAAAAACCTAACACCTATTTAGAAACATACAGTAAAATGTAATAAATTATATGACACAAAAATGACAAAAATCCAATCAGTAGAACAGTACATATACAATTTCAAACATTTAAGGCAAGCATAATGCCTAAAAGCACAAAGCGCCACTCACGGTTATCTGGTTGTGTGAGACCGGGTGAAAGCACAAGTTCAGGCTGCCCGCAATGGAGCGCAGGCCAAAGAAAGGGACCACGTTAGTGCTGCTGAAAAAGCTACCTTTTACAGTCCAGCGCAAAGAGTTCCATTCGTGGTGGAGGAGGCCGCGAGGAGCAGGGAGAGCATCGCGGATGTTCGTAGCTGTAGCACGAAGAGCAGTTCGGGCGTCGGGGATGGTTGTTGCTCTAGCACGAAGATCCCAACGGGCGTTGTGGACGGTCATTGCTGGAGCAACGTGTTGGCAGACACCGTGGGCAATTGAGACTGTAGCACAAAGGGCAGATCTTGCTTTGCCGGTCGTCGTTGGGAGTCACTGTAGCTCAAAGAGTCGGATTCACTGGAGCTTTGTGTTGGCAGTTGGTGCAGACAGCAATATCTTGGCACAAACAGGTTTGTTCAGGGCCGTGAAGTGCCCAAAACTTCAACTGATGCCACACCATGGGGGCAGGGCCTTAGGGGCACCTCTTTGGGGATCAGGAACTCACTCCAGCAGAGCCAGTAAGACTCAGGCAGGCCCAGTTGCAGGTCCAGTACAGTAGGCCCTGTAGCTCAGAACAGTAGGTCAGTCAGCTGACCTTTGGAGCCACTTCAGCCACTTCAGCCTGAGCTAGTGCAGTCTTCCTACTCAGACAGCAGGGCAGGCCTCAAGCAGCAGGGTAGTCCTCTGACAGTAGGGCAGTCCTTCTGTACAATTCACAGGTTCAGGAGTGCAATGAAGAGTGGGTCTAAGATCCCATTTTTATATCTGGTGCCCCCTTTAAAATGGAAGAAAGCTCTGGAGTTTTCCCCTTACAGAGGTTTGTGGAAATTCCTGTCTCCCTGCCCTGGCCCAGTCAGTCTGCAGGCACAATAAGCTGGTGTGAATTTATTTGTGTGTGAGCTACAGCATTGTCTTTGAAGTGCAAGTGTGACAGGTGACAGCTCTGCCCCCTCATCAAGTCAGGATGGCCCATCCTACCAACTTCGAGACCCTCTATTGTGTGGATGTCTGGGAGGAATACACAAAGACCAACTGCCACTGCACCTAGTCATGTGACCCAGGAACAGGTTGTAGGCACCAAATGATTAAGGCAGGAAAATGCCAACCTTTTAAACATGTCATTTTTAGTATTGTGACTTAAAATCGGACTTTACCATTAAAGAGGGTTTTAAATGACAATTCTTCAGACACCAAACATTACCTTCCTACCTGCTCCCAACCAAAAGTTATCACTTACTAAATATAATAAGGTACCCCAATGTTACCCTGTGGAAGGCGTAGGCCTTGCAAGAGTGAAAAACAAATTTAAGAGTTTTTCAGTACCACAACATATAAAACTTGAAAGTACATGTCCAACTTTTAAATACAACACACCCTGCCCTCGGGATGTTCAAGGCCTACCCTAGAGGTGACTTGTATGTATTAAAAAGGAAGGTTTAGGCCTGGCAAAAGATTTATTTTACCAGGTTGAAATGACAGCTTAAAACTGCACACAGGCTTAAGACAGGTTTTATTTATTTATTTATAAAGTTTTGTATAGTGTGCGAACAAGACCCAGGCGGGTATCAGAGAGCTTCAAAATTTGGATGGGTAGGAAATAATAGTGGGAAAGGACCAGCGTTACTTATAAATGCAAACACGAACAGGTTCCCAGAGGGTATCAGAGTACATCACATTTAGAGTAAGACATATACCGTACTAGGAGAAGAACATATATTACTTATATGTGCAAAGCATTTATAGGGCTACTTAAGTGGGTGGTACAATAAGTGCTGCAGGCCCACCAGTAGCATTTAATTTACCAGCCCTGGGTAAATGGCATACCACTTTACCAGGGATTTACAATTAAATTAAATATGCCAATTAGGTGAAAGTCAATTTAAACATGTGTACAGGAATGAGAACAAGCACTTTAGCACTGGTTAGCAGTGACTTGGACCGAAAAGCTATTTTCACTGTACCTAGGCTGGCTGGCTCATAGAGAAATACTGGAAGGCACTATTAAATATTACCTCAGCTATCTCTGATTAGGGTCCAGCTATAAAAATGATTAAACAGCAGTTTTTTTTACTTATTAAAAGCCAATTTAATGGTAAACTCGGATTTTTAATAACCAGTCAGGAAAAGCATGTTTTAGAAGTTATCTTTTCCCATCCTCAAGCTCTTGGAGGCTAATTTGCATTAGCTCTCCATCTGTATCCCAGCCAGTAAATAGCCCCCGATAAGGTGTGAAAACTGCTCACCAAAGCAGAGACAAAGGCTTGAGTGGGGGGAGGTGTTTTCCTCCCCTTGCAGGAAGGCCATTTGGGATGGGCACAGGAACTTAATTTACTTCAATGGGGTCTTCCTTGTCACAAGCAAACTTGAAAAAGCACCATTTTCTGTCCTCCCATTAAGGCAGATACTAATCCAATGGGAGAAAGCTGTCCAGAGCGGTTTGAAGTGAGCAGGGATGATGGAACAGCTCATTGCCCTGGTCACACTTCTGGGTAGGCTCAGTGGCTCTGCACAAGGGGTGGATGGTTTCTCCATCTTGTATTTTGAGAGTGAGAGGCGCTGTGGGATTCTTTGTAGTAGGGCAAACAGGAACTGCAAAAGTGGGTAGAGTTAGCCCTGGGAACTTTTATTCCATTGGTTAGTGAGGGGCCTAGAGTCACCCCAACATACTAGCTAACACAGGCATAAATGTAGCATCCCCAAGCGCCCACTTCAGAACACTCCTGACCTGTGGAAGAACAAAAGAAGGACTGCATCAGCTGTTTGAGACATGTGAGGAAACCTGCAGGGCTGACCCTGCTCTCATTTGTACCCATGACAAAGCAGCGGACTCCAAGGGTCAGTTGGCTGACCTACTGTGTAAGTTACAGGCCCACAACAAGAGCTACAACAGACTTTGTCTCTGAAGTGTCAAGCTGACCAGGACCAGCTGGAACTGACCTGGACCCTGCTGGTGGCCTCTTCTAGTGTGAATCTTGACTCCCAAGTGCCTTTGCCATGGTCTTGGGACCCTTGGCTATGCCAAACTGGTCTTCTCCTGTCAACGCTGAAAAGCTGGTACTTAGAAACTTTTATGACTCCAAGACCTCTGGTGGACCAGAATAAACTTCCCCAGTTTATCTGCCCAAAGTGCCACCTCTCTGGGCTGCAGAAGCAGGTTTCTCCCACATGGACCTTGTCCGCAGCAGCAAATCTGGTTCAGTGGGCCCTCTGTGAGAAGATATTTGGCCTCGTGGAACTCATTGTCAGATACAGCTTTGTCTCATTGGAGGATTCCTACCTCTAAAAAAGAGGTTAAGTCCAAAGGCAGAAATTCTGACCACACAAAGGTGCCAAAAGTATCCGAGCAGCAAGAGGACCCCTGGGCATGAAATTCGAATTTTGCCACTCAGAGCTTTTACCGCCAAAACCAACAGCTTCAGGGGGACCTCGGTCAATGCTTATCCAACTTCATAAAGTCTTATTTGGGCACAACCTGCAACCTTGCCCCGCTGAAGGATTTTCAATTCCATTTCAGAGACTAAGTACCAAGGCAAAACCTCCTTCTGGGCCATTCCTGGTCATTGTATCTGACCCATGCTCCATTACAGTTGGCCTGAAATTTCACTTAGGTTTAGGTCTATCACGGCCTGAAACTATCATTGGCGCTTTGTTCTCTTTGGCTCTATTTTTACTTAAATCTTCTGAATTTGATTTCTGTTATTGGATTTTTGTCATTTTGGTGTCATCTTGTTCATTAAATTATACTCTATTTTTCTAAAGTAAAATGGAATTTTTTTATGTCTTGTGTTTTTGACTGTTGAACTGTTTTGGTATTACTAAATGCTTTGCACATTTTGGGGCAGATATACAAGAAACCGATGCATCTGTAGAGATGCGTCAGTTTCCCTGCGTCAGCCGGCGAAACCCATGCGTCTTCCTTCACTTCTGCTTTGTACAGGTATCCCACCCACCCTTTGGTACGCTGGCTTCTTTTATGTGCACCTCCTTATCCCCGAGCAGCAAGCTGGCAAGGTGTCAGGATATGGTAGCGTAGGTGCTGACAACCAGCTCGATTCACTAGATTTCATAGGATCGTAGGTGCAGAGGACTAACAGTACACCAGTGCTTTTGTGGAGTATACCAGCACAGCAAATTGTACTACAATTGTACCGTAGATGAAAAGCTAAATCAAGCATAAAGGTATTTGCCTGTTAAAATACTACACCTATGTTGAGGAAGACCACTGCGTTTTCTTGTAAAAAATCTTTAAATTACACCACGAGTGCAAATAACTTAAATAAGTTGAAAAAGTGGTCCTAACAGCTCCTGCGTCCCTGTTACTCCTTTTATTTCTAGGCTCTGTCTTTTAGGTATGGGTTTTTTTTGAATGGCCACCGCTCTCTAGTATCGCCGTTGCTTGTGCTCTTCCTTAGAAGGTGCATGGTTACTGAAGTCTTATCTGATTGTACTTTTGAGGAAGTGAATGGAAGACAGTGATAAAGCAGCCACTTCCACAACATTCTCTGCTGAGAATGCAGCCTTGGTGATTGAGAGATCCATGGAAAGAGGAAGAACACAGTCTGTACTGTGAGTGTGGGACAGCTCTCTGTCCACGAGAGAAGCTGATGGAAGGAAACAAATAATTCTTCTCATTGTGTCAACTTATCAAAGTTGTGTGCAAGATATGGGTTAGTTTATGAAGGGGTAGTGCCTTAAGGAACTTACTGAGCAATGGTAAGAAGTAGATATGGCAATAACTGGTATGGTTTTGTCAAATTAAGTTAAGGGCTTTCAAAGTATGAGGACTATTGTAGCATTCAGTGAAAGAAATTGGTTTACTATTTTGAGGGGCAGGACTGCCCATCTCAAGGAATAATCACAATCCTTGTTGGGGTGAACCTTCAAAGTCATTAAATTAACCTGAACTCATCTCCCTGGTAACTATGGCAAAGAGCAGACAGGCTTAACCTTGAGCAAAGTGTAAAGTATTTATGCAGAACCAAAACAGTAATAATGTCAAAATGCAAAACATTAAAAATCCCAAACTGAATCAGAAACATAGAGTAACATTTAATAAACAAAATTCATCAACATCACAAACATTCAATAAGGGCAACCAGAGATGTGAATTTTTTTTTTTTTTAGTAGGAATAGCTCCAAGAAGCATAAAGTGCCAATGATAATGGGCACGGTAGACTAGGACCTAGGCACATTTTGACACTGACAGCAATAGAGCATTGGTTGGATTCACCAACCGGGCTCGTTCTGGTCAAAGATTTTACTTTCTGACTGTAGTACTTCAAGTACCAATCTACCACAGGAGTACACTTCTAAAGCCCCCCAGGGCATCAAAGGAGACACTTAGAGGCTCACAGGTTGTCTGCTGCCTGGCAGAGGCCAACGGCATGGCCATGTCCAGTTGCCACCAGTCAGCTGGACAGTTGCTGGAAAAGGCCTCTTGTAGCTAGTTTTATCCTCCTATCTTTAAGCGGAGGTCAGCCTTATATCCCGTGAAGTCCACTTTTTTGTCTCGTGTACAAGGTAGAGCAGGTCTGGTTTTCCAGGGTCCTTTGAGGGTGGCAGCCAGCAGGTTCAGTCCTCTTCTGATCTACCTCGGTTCCAGGAGTGTTTTGAAGTGGGTGCCTGGAGATGCCACATTTATGCCTGCCACAAGCCAGTGGGTGGGAATGATTACTAGCAAACACAACAAGATGATGGACGGAGTGCTGAAACTTTTCGAACACTCACCTCCAGTCAAGGGTTCTGGGTTAAATCCATTGTTCTTTTGCTCACCATGCCACTCCAGTTTGGACCTAGCCATATGCAAATCAGTCTTGACCCTACCCCCCCATGGGCATGCCCTAACCAATATGGTAAAGTTCCTGGGGGCCAACTCTGCTTACTTTGGCCATTTCAGAGATGGTAAAAGCCTTCAACCACACTCAACTTGGACTCTGAGGGCTGAGAGTGTGCGTGGGGAATGTACTGTGGTAATCCTAGTGTCCACCCAATTGTAAAATGTTACATGTAAAATCCTAGTAGACCTGTCAGGCAGGATTTGATATTCAAGCACGATTTGACACTGTAATGTCAAAAAGGTTGCTCACAGCCCTCCACCCCACCCCCCCCACGCTCCCCCCTGCATATCCTAGGAGGCTTAGAGGAGTCATCGCTGCCCATTCTGGTCAGCCTTTTGTTTGCTCCTGGGAGTTATCTCGCACCTTTTTCACACTTACTCAAATACTAATTACTGGCTGGCAGAAGCGAGAGCAGATGCAAATTTAGCCTCCAGTAATTTCATTCAGAGTGAAGGTAACTTTCTAAAAGTTACTTTCTTTAATATTAATTAAAAATTGGACTTCACGATTGAATTAGATTTTAATAACTATTAAAAATAATTGTTCAATTATTTTCCTAGCTAGTCCCATTCCAGTGATACAGTATTACAATTCTAATCTGTACTCTGGCTTACTACATAGAACAGCTATGCCTGCCACAGAGAAAAGTAGCTTTGTGTGCTAGTCAGTGTAAGGACATCTTATCATTACATTTCTATATGTCCTACTTTTAAATGCCATGCACCCTGCCTTAAAGACTTCAAAGCATATATATGGGTGACTTATTAGTATTATAAAGGGTGAGTTTTGACCTGTCAAAAGGGTTTATTTTGACACGTTGACTTACAGTGTTTAAACTGCCACAGTAAGGTTACAATGATAGGCCTGAAGCCATGTATTAGAATGCCACTGTAGTGATGGAACAATAGGTTCTGCAGTTCACTAGTGACATTTAAATTACAGGGCACATTTTGTACCATATACTAGGGCCTTATATGTAATTTAAATATGCCAAGTAGGAATATTCCAATTCAACCATGTTTAAAGGGGGAAACAGGCACTTTACCACTGGTTAGCAGGGTTAAAGTGCATAGAGTTGAGTTCTAACACAAACAAAAATACAGGGTCCAGCAAAAGGCAAGAAATACAGGGTGACCATGCAGAAAAGCCAGAATTCCTACATTCCTTAAACAGGGCGAATAGGTTTCCTCTGAATAGTCAAGAAAATTGGTGTAATGTATTTGGAGAGAGCTCCAATGAGGTTCATATACGCTGGAAAGATAAGAGGGTGAATTTGGGGGTAGAGGGTGTGAGGAAGAGCATGTGAAAGATAGGTTAGATTTTTGGGGAGAAAAAATTATTTTTGCCGGGATATTGGGGGCAATTCCTGGCCGAGTGTGTTCCAAGCTGGCATATGACACTGAGTTGTGGTACTCTTTTTGAAATATTAGGTAGTGTTGTACATCATTTGGTGGTACAGTGAATGTCATGATATGTGCCACCCACTGTTGATAAAAAAGACGGCTTCACTATAGCAAAGTTATCAGTTATGATGTGCATGGGTATGCTGTATATGAAAATATACAATAAACATTTTTAGGACACAACAACTTCCATCCTCTTCTAATCTGTAGTTGTTAGATGTAACACCAAATACAATTTTCGATATTTGCTTTCACCAACTCCTTTTTGGTGCTAACAAGTGTGTTGGGCATTTGACATTTGACACACCACTCTGTTTGATACTACAGCCTATCACACAGTTCCAGGCAAATGCAGTCTTGGGTTTTGAAGCCATGACAAAAACCTAACTTCATAAACAGGATGCATCGCTTCTGCCTTTGAAGACACGCCTAGGTGCCACAGCAGAATCAGTCACAGTTATTACAAGAAACGGATGCTCATAAAACAGCAGGGTCCGGAAAAGCCTGCAGGAAATCTTTGGAAATACCATAAAAAGAGCAGGAACTGTACAAAACCTTTAAAAAAAAAAAGAAAAGTGTTGATTTACTTGAGGCGTGTTATTCTCGTTTTCCTTTTTTTATGGATGGTTGATTCCAGCATTTGGTTTATTTACGTTGTTAGTACCATGAAATAGAAGAGGGAAACTGTTAATAACGAATCTAAACACAGTGATTTTTTTTTTCTTTCTGTAGGTTAATGTTAGTGCCAGCGAGGCACAAACAGCTGAAATCGCTCTCCCTGCAACTGCACGGGCGTTTGCATATCTGTAGTCTCCTATTTCTCTGTCGGTTTATTCAAAATTCCATTTAAATATTTGTTAAGCAACAGTAAGAGGATTATATAGGGACAACACATAAAAGATGTTCACTGAATTCTTAACTAGGGAACGTGTGATTACACTGCGAGAGACAATGGATGGCCCAGACGCTTATGGTTTCAGTGAGGTACCCCAAAAACAGGAAATTAATTGTCAGTTTTGAAATTTAACATATCGTAGGTAGAGGTGGGCGAGCCCAAGAATTCATGGGACGAGCTGAGCCAGGGGTCTGACTTGGCTCTAAGAGCCCAAGTACGAGCCGAGCCTGGGAAAAAAAATCAACATGAAAATGTAACTCAGCTTTCAGCCCTCAAAAACTGAAGAATGCGCAGGGCAGGCTGATTATAAAGTAATTAGCGCACTGAGGGGCATATTCACAAGGACCTACCGCCGATTTATCTCCACCTTAACGCATCCAAAGTGGAGATAGATTTAACACCCCATTCACAAGCGGGTGCAAACTGCAGACATCGCCAGTATTCCCGCGATAACTGCCCCAAAATTTATCTCCAAGGTGGACACCACCAACTAACCCTAATGAGATGCAGAGTAGGCGTTCTCGTGCAAAAACACACGAAAAAACCACAACACCACTTTCACAACGAACTGCCAGATCTGCGATGCGAACCAAAAACAGGCGATAAGCCGCGGTAGCACCAGTCATTTAACACCTGCCTCTTGCTGCTGTTAAGCAGGACGACTACCTGCAGCATGAAAGGGAGCCCAGCCAAGAGCCACACCCGAAGACCCACAGATGCCATGGAGACAATGATCATGCAGCACGGAGACCCGTGAGGGCCACAACACCCACCGTCACCACCCCCAGCCCCCCCCCCGGCCCTCCCCGGACATACACATACCGTGCACGACACAAGAGCCACAAAAAGCGCATGATGACGCACATTGTCAAAAAATAACACACATGTGTGGCCAGAAGAACGAGAAACAGTCACACAGCACTGAAGTAACAACCAAAAACTTTATTGAAATACAACACAAAACACTAATGTGGAAGACTCCTGTCGGGTCCGTCCGGGACAATCACGATGTCACAGCCTGGAAAAAACAGCACAAAATCAGAACGTGTGCCATGCGCACATCAAAGGAGCGAGACACAGAGAAACAGAGAAGGAAAGAAAGGCAGAGAGAGAAAGAGAGAGAAGGAAAGGAAAGGAAGGGAGAGAGAGAGAGTGAGAGAGAGAGAAGGAAGGGAGAGAGAGAGAGAGAGAGAGAGAGAGAGAGAAGGAAAGGAGAGAGAGTGAGAGAGAGAGGGAAGGAAGGGAGAGAGAGAGTGAGAGAGAGAGAGAGGGAAGGAAGGGAGAGAGAGAGAGAGAGAGAGGGAAGGAAGGGAGAGAGAGAGAGAGAGAGAGACACCGCCGCCCCTGCGCAACCAGGCCCCACTGTTCACCTGCTGCCACCGGTGTGTCTCCAACCACGTGCCGGGAAACACTGCAAGCCACCAGGTTTGCAATCTGTAATCGAGGCCAGAGTCAATCATGGCAGAGTCCACCACACAGCACACGGCAACAACGCCTGTTCGTCCCTGCGCACGCATGCAGCCGCACCCTACCCCCTCCCGCCGGCCAGCGCTGGCTGTCCGCACTTGCGCACCCCGGGCCCACTGCTCACCTGCCGCCAATGGTGTGTCCACCAGTGGGCACACCACGTGCCCGTGCAAGTTCCAGGCCCCGGTCCCGCCACCATGGAATGGTCCACATCATGCGGACCCGCCCCGCGGCCCAGCAGGTCCCACACATGACGCTGAGTCCTGAGGCATCAATGGCAGAGACCACATCAGTGCACACATCATCATCGCAGGCTGCACACCCGCTCAGCTATTTCGGTGCCACTAACTCTGTGCAACCCCAGTCAGCGCCACGTGGTGGTAGGCCCGTGACGGGCTCAATGCTTCGGGTGCCACTAACCCTGTGCAACCCCAGTCAGCCCCACGTGGTGGTAGGCCTGTGACAGGCGCAAGGCTTCGGGTACCACTAACCCTGTGCAACCCCAGTCAGCGCCACGTGGTGGTAGGCCTGTGACGGGTGCAAGGCCTCGGGTTCGACCAACCCTGTGCGCAACAAGTCATGGGCCCTTTATGATTAAGTATCGTTAAACGTCCATCATCCAGTCACCACCGGCAGTGGGGAATGTGACGTTGTCGGCCCCTTATATTGGCGGGGTCACATGGCCTGTGACGCCTGTGCCGGCCGGGCGTGGTGTGCGTGAAAACCTGCCCTCAGGGAGTGGCCGTGACATGCTGACAACTAGACCAGTGACCTGCATACCACCGGCATGTACGCCTGCGACATGTAGCTATGTGGGCCCCCCCTCGGAGCGTAAGCGGAGTGGTCTGGCCTGGCGTACGCCGGACCAGCGCAGGGCTTGCAAAAATGACTCAGGGGCTCTGGGCGTGGTTCAGTCCATGTCTGGACAAGGAAGTGACTAATGCGTGTGTCCCTGTTGTAGTGTCTACGGCACCCGTAACGCAATCAGCAATGTAGCACCCTGTGACTGGAATCCCACTAGATGAGCATCATTGACGTAAGGGAAATCACTGTCCCTACATTCATCCACACATTCATACATGAATGATGAAAGACATGACACAGCAGTGCGTTTCTGGATGTTTATTGTACATCCAGTGGAGTATTGCAGCTGGAGCAGTACAGGGCCATGCCAAGCACACTGCACAATATGGGACCGTGGAGGGCCAGCCAGAGTCCATCCGGGGATGACCAGTACTGCGGAAGAGGAAGGGTACAGTCCGCAGTCTGGTCGCCGTGTCATTGGTCATCAAACAGGATATGGCAGTCCATGTCGCGGTCCAAGGTGAGTGCAGCGGAGTGTATCGGGGGTCAGTGGAAGGTCATGGGGCCATGTGCGGCACCAAGCAGAAACAGGCAAGGTGGCGGAAATGAATGCTAGTGCCTCCTTCTGATCTCAATACCATCCACGTCCTTGTCCTCGGATGTGTGCTCTGCCCCACCTGTGGGTGTTGCAGTACCGGCTGCGGTACTATGTGCCACTGACACATCAGGGGCCGGAGGAGGATTGTCGGGCGCACTGTGTGGCAGTGACACATCAGGTGCCGGAGTGGATACGCCTGCTGCACTGGGAGGCACTGACACACCAGGGGGCGGATGTGGATGGTGTGGGGGCAGCAGCATTCATCACCGCCACGCCTTGTGGAGGCAATGCCATGATGAAGATCTGCAGGGCATGGTAGATCCCAGCTACATTTTGCTGATGTGCAGTGGGGGCTGCCATCCTCTCCGCCTCCATCCGCACCATGTCCTCCATGAGCCTCCGCATGTGTGCCAGCTCACGCTGGGATCGCTGGAGCCACTCCGAGCGGACAGGTGTTCTTGTCTCCGAGTCATGACTCCAGCGATGTCAGTCTGGGCTCGTTGGAGACCATGGAGTGGGCCGTGGGTGTCCGTTAGGGACTGGAGCTGGTCCCTGATGGGACCTAGACACCCATGGATGGCGTCCAGTTTGGTAGCCATGAGGTCGAACCCCACCGCACCTGCTCAGCCGTCTCCCTCTGGCCCTCCAGCACACGGCGATGGAAGGCCATGTGTTGTTCCTGGGGGTCTTGGGAGACTGACGGGGCTGTGGGTGCCTCCTGCTGGGTGGTTTGGGTAGTGGGTGGGGTCTCCTCGATGCAGCTGGGCTGCCCTGATCCTGGAGGTGAGTTGCGGATGATGTCAATGATGTCTTGGAGGGCTTGGGTGTCGATGCTGGGGGTGTCCTCCTCGTCATCAGTGAAGAGTGGCTGGGACTGCTCTAAAGGAGGTGTTGACGGTGCCCCTGCAATGTGAAGGGGAGATGGTGTATTACAATGTGTCCGCATGTATGTAGCCGCATGGTACAGGTTCACATTCAAACAACATGGCATTGTACATTGTGACAGTCTGTGGATCAGGGCCATGATCCAGAGTCATTGTGGGTGTGCACTGTGCTCTGCTTGATTGTGCATGTGTGCCATTGTGGCCATCTCCACCCGTCACCCCAGTACCTGGTGGTCACTCACCCTGTTGCGGTTGTGTTGTGTCCTGTCGAGCAGTGTCCGGTCCCCCGACTCCGGCCACAGTCTCCACACTGATGACTGTCGACTCCAGCTCCTCCATGTCATCCAGCTCCAGCTGTGGCGCTGGGCTCCCACCTCCAGTCTGCATGGCTGCCTTCTGGTTGCCTGCGAGTTTCTCCTTGGTCTTGCGCTTGATGTCACTCCATCGCCTCTTGACCTCGTCCATTGACCTCTTGTGCTCTCCGACGGCATTCACCTTGTCCACGATGTCCCGCCATATTCCATTTTTGGTGCCCAATGACACGTTGGAGGTGACAAACAGTTGTTGATGGTGTTCTATCACCTCCGTGACCAGGATCCTGTTTTCCTGCGGACTGAACTTCGTCTTCCTCTTCTTCTTGTCCTTGCCCTTCCCTGTCACCGAGGTCCCAGGCTGGTCGTCCGGGGTGCTTGTGGGGTTGCGCTCGTCGTCTGCGCCTGCTCCCGCTGCCTCCATGGTGCTTGGGTGTTGGTCATTTTGTGTTTGTGTATTTTTTCTACTTTTATAGTGGTTTTTCCAGCCTGCCATGTGTGTATTGCAGGCCTGGCGCTGCTTATCCCTAATTTCCTCATCGCGCTTTGGCCCATCGCATGTTTTTTCGCGTTGAGGTTTGTGTTTTTATCACCGTTGCGGTTGTTGTATCGCGGACATTGGCCACGTTTTCGGGGGACTATCGCATGGTACCGCTGTGTTGTGAATTCCACGTTAACACAGGGTTATTTTCCCATGATGGGCTGCGATGTGTAAAGTTGCGTTAACATTTTTTGGAGATGTTTAGCACACGTTCTTGTGAATATACCCCTGAGTCCAGTAAATTGTTTGCCAATTTGCTGTGCTGATGTGCTAAAAGGCAGTGGCAGAAGGCTGATTGCGCTGTAATTAACACTGCCCTCGCCCTGGGGCATTGTGCTGGGGGTCCTTGATGATGTGCTTAACTCCTTCGCTGCTAGGCCTTTTCCCCCCCTATGCTAAGCCTTTTTTTGGCTATTTGGGGTAGTTCGCGCTTAGGCCCCTGTAACATTTTGACCACATAAGGTATCCACGCCAAATTTGCGTCCTTTTTTTCCAACATCATGGGGATTCTAAAGGTACCCAGGGTTTGTAGATTCCCCTGGAGGGAACCCAGAAATTAGCCAAAATACTGCTACATTTGTTTTTTTTTGGGAAAAATGGGAAAAAAGGGCTCCAGATGAAAGTGTCTGGTTTTTTCCCTGCAAATGGTATCAAAAAAGGGGTTGTGGTGCTGAAATCAACATCTTCCCAGCTTTCAGGGACAAGCAGACTTTTGTCAGAAAACCAAAACATTTTACTCAGTTTTGACATTTTTCTTGGACATAGCCTATTTCTGCTATTTTTTGTGCTTTCAACCTCCTTCCAGTTAATGGTAGAAATGGGTATGAAAGCAATAATGGATCCTGGAAAGCTATACATTTTAGAAAAGTAGACAAAAGTCTGAATTCAGCAAGGGGTCATTTGTGTAGATCCTTCAAGGTTTCTTCATAGAAACTAACAGTTAAATGTAGGAAAAATTGAAAATTAGTTGGAAAAAACAGCCATTTGTGTCAACGTTTTCACTTGTAACTTCTTCTAATTATGACAGCTGTTTGAAAGCAATATACTGTTACATTTGCTGGACCTTTCTGGTTGTGGGGATATATAGCACCTGTAGGTTCACCAAGAACCCGACGAACCCAGAGCCAATAACTGAGCAGCGTATTGCAATGTTTTTTTATTATGTATCGGATATATAGCAATTATTTTGGGAAAATGTATACATGGAAAAATCGGTATGAAAGACACCTATGTGTAGGAGAGTAGGATCTGCTTCTTATAGTTACCCCCACTTTTTGCTGATGTTTCACTGTTTTCGACTTAGTCTGACTGGGATCCTGCTATTCAGGACCCCAGTCTATCTGCTTTCTCCTCTAAATTGATTGCATGTACTTTAGGTACACTCCAGATTGGATTCTGGGGTACCCTTATAAGTCCCTAGTATATGGTATACTATGTACCCAGGGCATAGGTACCCCAGAGGCCTCCCAGGGGCTGCAGCATGTATTGTGCCACCCCTGAGAGACCATTCAAAATGACACCACAGGTCTGCTACTGCAGCCTGTGTAAGGTGATGCAGGCACCCGTTACTTAGATATAGGCTCACTATATCTATCCTAATCACTGCACATATAAACCTATCAGTCACCCCTATGGCAGGCCTTATCAATCCTGAAGGCAGGGTGCTGGGATTTATGTGAGAGGGTGCCCATGCATGAGCAGAGCCCCTCTGCAGCCTTCGGAACCTATTCTCCGGGGTTGTTTGTGATGCAGCCAACCATATATACTTAAGTGCATTATAACCTCGCGGTAAATGCTAACTTTAATATGGCTGCATGGAAACATGTCGTGTTTGATGTCAAACACCTTGGAATCATACCGCCACACCAGTAACTGGTGTGGGAGGTATGATTCCACCCTCTTAGAGGGAGAAATATGACAACACCGGTACACCCGGTACCAGCTTCACAGAACACCGGTACACCCGGTACCAGCTTCACAGAACCCTGGCATCACAAAATCGATGCTGCCAGCCACAGACACGAGTCTGCCCTCCTGCAGCTGGACGAAACTCCAGCAGGGGAAGGCTTGACAATAGCTTTCCTGTCACAGGGAGGTGTGACCACCTCCCAGACAGGCTTTAGTGTATTGGGGCTGGGTGGGTGCACTCTCAGAGTGCTTTGATGTCTGCACTGGGGGCACATTTGGTGTCCTTGTGCATAGTCCAGCTCAAACCGGTTGCAGGGGCTACCAGCCCCTGCTCTGGCACAAAACTGAACAAAGGACATGGGTGTAGCCACCCCTCTGTCCTGACCCTCCCATAGGTGGGTCCCCAGAGTTTGTCCCACCCCTTCCTAGGGTATAAAGTAGGAACCCCTGGCTACAGGACTTTAGATATTACCTGGACTAAACTCTGCTACAGAAACTAAGTAACCTTCGACAATCTATGCTTTGCTGGACGACTAAAGAATCCCCCATTGGAGTAAAGGAGTTACTCTCCTGCTGAGCAGGCACCTAAACGCATCTGACCGGTTTGCATCTACGAAGCTCCCGAAGGACTCCGAAGAATTCTGCAATACAGGAGGTGGGTTCCCAAGGTCTCCGAGGTTGATCTGCGCTCTCAGCAATCCTGATGCCCATATCCCTCGTGGGGACCGTGAAACCCGTACCCCTGGGCACCGTGTACATTTGCAGCAGCATATGCTTTTCCGCAATCCCTGAAGCTGTGCTTTGGGCTACTTGTAGTCCTGAGTCCGAGCAGTAATTCCACTGAAGATTTCCGGCCTACACTCCACAAGTGTTCCGTGGGCTGGCACTTTGTGATTCCTCTCGAGGTCCCTTCACGATCCCTGGTCTGTTGGCCTGTGGGTCCCTGAGAAGGCAACTTTAACTTTCAGTGGACTTCCCAGGTTGCTCCAGACGTGCCCTGACTCTCCGTTGCTTGGGGAGTCCCCAGGACCTTGCTGATCCTCACAGAAGCATCTTTCCTCTGACTGTGTGGTTCTCCTTTCATTTGGTCATTCAGGAGGTTATATACTTTGTCCCCTCTGCTTTCAGGTTCTTCTGATCTCCGATCCAGGCTTGGATCACACCGGACACTTTTCTTCTCCATGGCAGCAGTACTTTCTCACATCACGCCATTGAAAACGACGAGGGTTTCTGACACCACTTGACCGCTATGCATCCGGCTCCTCTGGGATAGGTAATACGGGTACCTCGGTACTCTCAAGGGTGCTGGCCTTAGAACCTTCTATGTTTAGCTGGGTTTGCTTGAAGTCCTCTCCTAAGTGTCCTTAATCTTTAAAATTCCAACCGCGACTTTCCCATAAAGTTGTACGGAGCTCGCGTCTGTGTTCCCACACTGCACCCGTCTTCCGTGGGTCCCCTGTGTCCCTACCCTGGGTGGTTCCTTGGTGTCCCAGCGATTCTTCGTGCTCTAGGCACTGTGTCTAGTCAAGTCGTGGTTCTTATGCCACTTTCTTAGTATATGGTTCGGTCTCCCCCTTGAGCCCACTGTGTATTGTGCTATTTACTGTCGTTCTAGTGATTTACTATTGTGTGTATTGTTCTCTAATCTCATAAAGAGGTTAGTAGAGAGTGTTTAGTAATAAATACATATATTTTATATACACCTGGTGGGGTTCTCCTTTCATTTGGTCATTCAGGAGGTTATATACTGGTAAAACAAGCTGCTTTACATTCCTTCAAGACTTAGCCTGAAGGCTGCTCTCCACAGCTACCACCAGGATAGCGTTCTATAAGGTTGTCTTTAACCTAATCATCAATAAAGGTCGTTTGGACTGGTGCAAGGTGCCCACTTTAATTAGTGGGCAGCATATACCAGGCCAACTTCTCACATTGGTGGCAGCAGTTGGCATTCAAGCTTGCTATTGTTTTACCAGATAATCTCATTGAGTGACTAACTGAAAACCACTAAAGGTACTTAGGTACATATAAATCAAGTCTAGAATAAAGTAAGTTCTACTGAATTTAGAGTTGGGTAAGTCAAGGGCCTAGCACACCCTTTCTCCAACTCAAGCGGCGTGGCCTGGACCACCTCTCTGCAACCCAGCCCTGTGGCGCTTACTGGAGGTACCTGGTGGGCTAGTTGGCCCCCAGGGACCCCCAGTATTGAAGGGGAATTATTTCCCCAATTTAAAACGCGCCACAGGGCGCGTTTGCAGAGTGGTTAAGGGAGGGGGCGGGGCCTGACGCTCAATCGCGTCTTTTTCTTTCTTTTGTTTTTTTGTAAGGGGGGCTGTGTGGCCCCCCTTCTTTTTTACTTTTTGGGGCCCTGGGGACCCCATCCCCCAGGGCCTGATGCCTAGCATGTCTTCTAAGCCTGAAGCCAGTGACTCCTTGCCAACTAAGTATGACCATCTCTCATTCCAGGAATTGAGAGCCATGTGTACATCTAGGAAACTGAAGTCAGGGAAAAATCCAAACACCCAACGTCTCATAGAGACTTTGCTTTTAGATGACCTCAGAAAGACTCCAGGGTCTGATGAGGTAGGAAAAGGGGGTGGGACAGCAGAAGAGGAAAGGACAGGAAGTGAGAACTTCAATGACCTGGACTCTGATGCTGGCCAGGAGGATCAAAATGATTCTAACCTGGACAATCCAATTCTTCCTGAAGGTGAGGAAGGAGGCCTCAGTGGACCTCCTTTTACCCCACCTGGAAGGGTTAACAGTTTACCAAGAAGATCCAGATCTCCTTCTCAGGAATCTGATCATTCTGGTACATCTGTAGGTAGCACTGCTTCTCATAAAAGGGAGTCCTCTTATGAGAAGAAGTGCCAACTGCTTGAGTTTGAGAGAGCTAAGCTCAGAATCAAGAGAGAGCAATTGGCCTTAGATAGGAAATCCCTGGAGCTTCAGAGAGCTTCTCAGAAGTTGGGGCTAGAGCCCCATGGTGGCAGCTACAGTGTCCCTAGGAGTAGAGAACATACTCATGACCATAGGAACCTGAACAAAATTGTCCCTCTCTACCAGAGTGGGGATGACATCCACAAATGGATAACTGCACTGGAGAGGGCCTGTAAGGCACAGAGGGTCCCTCAGGAGCAGTGGGCAGCAATCTTGTGGCTCTCCTTTGCAGACAAAGGTAGAGACAAGCTTGTCACTGTAAGCGAAGAGGATGCTGATAATTACAAAGTCCTGAAGAGTGCTCTGATTGATGGGTTTGGCCTAACCACTGAACAATACAGGCTAAAGTTCAGAGACACCCAAAAGGCACAGACTCAGGACTGGGTTGACTTTGTAGATTGTGCTACTAAGGCTCTGGAAGGCTGGTTACTTGGCAGTAAGGTGTGTGATTTCAAAGGATTGTATAATTTAATCATGAGAGAGCAGATCCTTAATAACTGTCAAAATCAACTGTTGCATCAGTACCTGGTGGACTCTGATCTGACCTCTCCCCAAGAATTGGGCCAGAAGGCAGACAAATGGGTCAGAACCAGGGTGAGGCAGAAGGTTCAGAACCAAGGTGGTGACTCCAAGAAGCAAGATTCTAAAAACTCTGATAAGGGTGGGGAGAAGGGTAAAGACCAGAAGTCTTCTCAAGGGCCCCAAAAATCTGCATCTGTTGGGGAGTCACGATCAAACAAAGGAAAAGGCAAGAAGAAGCCATGGTGTCAAATCTGTAAACAGAAGACCCATTGGACAAGTGATTGTACCAAGTCCAAGGACTCAACTCCAACCACTACTGCCCCTAAGGCAACTGTTCCCCCTAGTTCAGCTCCAAGTGGTGGTGCTCCAAATAAGGGTGTAGTAGGGTTAACCCTGGGATCTGAGATGGACTCTGGCCTAGTCAGAGTTCCAACTCAGGCTATGTTGATCTGTGATGGAGGCATGGATATGGCCTCCTTATTTGTAAGCCCCAGTAATCTGGGAAAATACAGACAACAGCCTATAATCAATGGAAAAGAGGCCTTGGCATTCAGGGACACAGGAGCAAGTGTCACAATGGTGACAAAAGATCTTGTGGCTCCTGAGCAAATCATACTTGGTGAGATGTACCAAGTGACCAATGCTAGCAATGTCAGGACAGACCATTCCCTGGCAGTTGTTAATTTCACCTGGGGAGGGGTAACTGGCCCTAAGAAGGTTGTGGTAAGTGCAGACCTCCCTGTTGAATGCTTGTTGGGCAATGATTTAGAAACTTCAGCTTGGGCTGAAGTGGAACTCAGGACTCATGCAGAAATGTTGGGTATCCCTGCAGATGTGTTTGCTATGACCAGGTCACAGGCAAAAATGTCTAACACTGAACAGGCCCTGGATCCTGGAAAAATGGACCAGGCGCCTTCCAAGAGAAGGAGCAGTAGGGTTAAGGCAGTGTCTTCCCCCCGCCTCAGAATCCACATCAGTCTCTTGAGGGAGCTGATCTTAGTCCTGTAGAAGTAACTGTCCCAGATGAGCTTGAACCTGATCAGGTTGAGTTCTTGGGGACAGGGGGCCCTTCCAGGGCAGATCTGAGCCAGGAGCAGCTGAGCTGCCCCTCTCTTGAACCCCTCAGACAGCAGGCTGCTGGGAGTGCTAGTGGGTCCCATAGGATCTACTGGGATGATGGACTCCTTTACTCAGAGTGTAGAGACCCCAAGCCTGGAGCCACCAGGAGGTTGGTTATACCTCTGAAGTTTAGGAGCTTCCTATTGACACTAGCACATGATATCCCATTAGCAGGTCACCTAGGCCAAAACAAGACTTGGGACAGAATTGTCCCTCACTTTCATTGGCCTCATATGTCTGAAGACACCAAGGAGTTTTGTCGCTCCTGTGTCACCTGTCAAGCCAGTGGTAAGGCAGGTAGCACTACAAAGGCCCCCTGATACCACTACCTGTGGTGGGGGTTCCCTTTGAGAGGGTAGGGATTGCCATTGTTGGTCCCCTGGATCCTCAAACTGCATCTGGGCACAGATTTATACTGGTGGTGGTGGACCATGCCACTAGGTATCCAGAGGCAATTCCCCTTAGGACCACCACAGCTCCTGTGGTGGCAAGGGCCCTCCTGGGAATCTTTTCCAGGGTGGATTTTCCTAAGGAGGTAGTATCAGACAGAGGTGCAAACTTCATGTCTAGTTAGTTAACTGCTATGTGGAAGGAGTGTGGTGTAAATTACAAATTTACCACCCCTTATCACCCACAATACAATGGTTTAGTTGAAAGGTTCAACAAAACATTAAAGGGCATGATTAAAGGTCTCCCAGAAAAGCTTAGGCGCAGATGGGACATACTTTTGCCCTGCCTTCTCTTTGCCTACAGAGAGGTGCCACAGAAGGGGGTTGGTTACAGCCCATTTGAGCTTCTGTTTGGACATCCAGTTAGGGGTCCATTGTGTCTAGTGAAGGAGGGATGGGAGTTACCTCTCAAACCCCCTAAACAGGATATTGTGGACTATGTACTTGGTCTCCGCTCCCGGATGGCTGAGTACATGAAGAAGGCAACTAAAAACCTTGAGGCTAGCCAGGAATTACAAAAGGCCTGGCATGACCAAAAGGCTGTGTTGACTGTTTATCAGCCAGGGCAGAAAGTATGGGTGTTGGAGCCTGTGGCCCCAGCAGCCCTCCAAGACAAGTGGAGTGGCCCCCATACCATAATTGAGCAAAAGGGAGAGGTACCTGCCTGGTAGACCTTGGAACTCCCAGGAGCCCCCATAGGGTGCTCCATGTCAACAGGCTCAAACCATATGTTGACAGGGCAGACATGGGCTTGCTCATGGCTACTGATGAGGGACAGGAGGAAGAGAGTGATCCACTCCCTGACCTGCTCTCACAGAACCCTGATGATGGTTCAGTAGATGGTGTATCCTTGGCAGGCAGCCTCACTGACCAGCAGCAAACTGATTGCAGAAAAGTTCTCAAGCAGTTTAGACATATGTTCTCACTGACTCCAAGTCAGACTACCTGGTGCACTCATGAAGTGGACACTGGGGACAGTTTGCCTGTTAAAAATAAGATTTACAGGCAACCTGACCATGTCAGGGACTGCATCCGGACTGAAGTCCAGAAGATGTTGGATTTGGGTGTGATTGAACCCTCAGATAGCCCTTGGGCTAGTCCAGTAGTCTTGGTATCTAAACCTCACACCCAGGGTGGTAAGAGAGAGATGAGGTTTTGTGTGGACTACAGAGGTCTTAATGCAGTCACTAGGACTGATGCCCATCCAATCCCTAGGGCAGATGAGCTTATAGATACTTTGGCCTCAGTCAAGTTTCTGAGCACATTTGACCTGACAGCTGGCTACTGGCAGATCAGACTAGCTGAGGATGCAAAAGCCAAAACAGCATTCTCAACCCCTAGTGGGCACTACCAATTTGTGGTGATGCCCTTTGGTTTGAAGAATGCACCTGCCACTTTTCAAAGGTTGGTGAACAAAGTCCTTACAGGCCTGGAAGCCTTTAGTGCAGCATATCTAGATGATATTGCTGTCTTTAGCTCCACCTGGGAGGATCACCTGGTCCACCTGCAAAATGTTTTGGAGGCCCTGCAGAAAGCAGGCCTCACTATCAAGGCCACCAAGTGCCAGATAGGGCAGAGTAAAGTTGTATACCTGGGCCACCTTGTGGGTGGAGGCCAGGTTCAACCATTGCAGAGCAAAATCCAGACCATCATGGACTGGGTTGCTCCAACCACCCAGACTCAGGTCAGAGCTTTCTTGGGCCTGACTGGGTACTATAGGAGGTTTGTCAAAGGATATGGATCCATAGTGACCCCTTTGAATGACTTAACTTCCAAGAGAATGCCAAAGAAAGTTCAGTGGACAGTCATCTGTCAAAAGGCATTTGATGACCTGAAGCAGGCCATGTGCACTGCTCCCATTCTGCAAAGTCCTGACTACTCCAAACAATTCATTGTCCAAACAGATGCATCTGAGTTGGGGGTAGGGGCTGTGTTATCACAATTGAATGATGAAGGTCAGGATCAGCCAGTAGCTTTTATTAGCAGAAGGCTGACCCCCAGAGAGAAACTTTGGTCAGTCATTGAGAGGGAAGCCTTTGCTGTGGTTTGGGCTCTGAAGAAGCTGAGGCCATACTTGTTTGGCACTCACTTCATTGTTCAGACAGACCATAAGCCCCTCTTATGGCTAAAACAGATGAAGGGTGAAAACCCTAAACTTTTGAGGTGGTCCATTTCCCTACAGGGGATGGACTATACAGTGGAACATAGACCTGGGAGTAACCATGCCAATGCAGATGGACTCTCCAGAAATTTCCACTTAGAACATGAAGACTCAACTGGTCAAGGTTAGTTTAATGTCCTGACGTTTGGGGGGGGTTGTGTAGGAGAGTAGGATCTGCTTCTTATAGTTACCCCCACTTTTTGCTGCTGTTTCACTGTTTTCGACTTAGTCTGACTGGGATCCTGCTATTCAGGACCCCAGTCTATCTGCTTTCTCCTCTAAATTGATTGCATGTACTTTAAGTACACTGCAGATTGGATTCTGGGGTACCCTTATAAGTCCCTAGTATATGGTATACTATGTACCCAGGGCATAGGTACCCCAGAGGCCTCCCAGGGGCTGCAGCATGTATCATGCCACCCCTGAGAGACCATTCAAAATGACACCACAGGTCTACTACTGCAGCCTGTGTAAGGTGGTGCAGGCACCCCTTACTTAGATATAGGTTCACTATATCTATCCTAATCACTGCACATATAAACCTATCAGTCACCCCTATGGCAGGCCTTATCAATCCTGAAGGCAGGGTGCTGGGTTTTATGTGAGAGGGTGCCCATGAATGAGCAGAGCCCCTCTGCAGCCTTCGGATCCTAATCTCCGGGGTTGTTTGTGATGCAGCCAACCATATATACTTAAGTGCATTATAACCTCGCGGTAAATGCTAACTTTAATATGGCTGCATGGAAACATGTCGTGTTTGGTGTCAAACACCTTGGAATCATACCTCCACACCAGTAACTGGTGTGGGAGGTATGATTCCACCCTCCTAGAGGGAGAAATATGACAACACCGGTACACCCGGTACCAGCTTCACAGAACCCTGGCATCACAAAATGGATGCTGCCAGCCACAGACACGAGTCTGCCCTCCTGCTGCTGGACGAAACTCCGGCAGGGGAAGGCTTGACAATAGGTTTCCTGTCACAGGGAGGTGTGACCACCTCCCAGACAGGCTTTAGTGTATTGGGGCTGGGTGGGTGCACTCTCAGAGTGCTTTGATGTCTGCACTGGGGGCACATTTGGTGTCCTTGTGCATAGTCCAGCTCAAACCGGTTGCAGGGGCTATCAGCCCCTGCTCTGGCGTGAAACTGGACAAAGGACATGGGTATAGCCACCCCTCTGTCCTGACCCTCCCATAGGTGGGTTCCCAGAGTTTGTCCCACCCCTTCCTTGGGTATAAAGTAGGAACCCCTGTTTACAGGACTTTAGATATTACCTGGACTAAACTCTGCTACAGAAACCAAGTAACCTTCGACGATCTACGCTTTGCTGGACGACTGAAGAATCTCCCTTGGAGTAAAGGAGTTACTCCCCTGCTGAGCAGGCACCTAAACACATCTGACCGGTTTGCATCTACGAAGCTCCTGAAGGACTCCGAAGAATTCTGTAATACAGGAGGTGGGTTCCCGAGGTCTCCGAGGTCGATCTGTGCTCTCAGCAATCCTGAGGCCCGTATCCCTCGTGGGGACCGTGAAACCCGTACCCCTGGGCACCGTGTACATTTGCAGCAGCATATGCTTTTCGGCAATCCCTGAAGCTGTGCTTTGGGCTAGTTGCAGTCCTGACCTCGAGCAGTAATTCCACCGAAGATTTCCGGCCTACACTCCACAAGTGTTCCGTGGGCTGGCACTTTGTGATTCCTCTCGAGGTCCCTTCACGATCCCTGGTCTGTTGGCCTGTGGGTCCCTGAGAAGGCAACTTTAACTTTCAGTGGGCTTCCCTGGTTGCTCCAGACGTACCCTGACTCTCCATTGCTTGGGGAGTCCCCAGGACCTTGCTTGTCCTCACAGAAGCATCTTTCCTCTGACTGCGTGGGTTGCAGTTGCCAAGGCTTGTTGGTGTTCAATCCGGACACTGGCCCCCCAGCACTCGACATCCTTCGTGGGACAGCTCGAATCCGGACTGTGGTTGTCGCAGACGTCTCCTGGTCCCCGTGGCTGCAGAGTCAAGCTTCACCTCATCGCACCTGAAGCACCCAACATCAGTGGGCATTCGATTGCTCCGCTCCTGCTCACGTGAAGTGACCCAGACTTTGCCCCCTCTGCTTTTAGGTTCTTCTGATCTCCGATCCAGGGTTGGATCACACCGGACACTTTTCTTCTCCACGGCAGCAGTACTTTCTCGCATCACGCCATTGAAAACGACGAGGGTTTCCGACACCACTTGACCCCTATGCACCCGGCTCCTCTGGGATAGGTAACACGGGTACCTCAGTATTCTCAAGGGTGCTGGATTTAGAACCTTCTATGTTTAGCTGGGTTTGCTTGAAGTCCTCTCCTAAGTGTCCTTAATCTTTAAAATTCCAACCGCGACTTTCCCATAGAGTTGTACGGAGCTCACGTCTGTGTTCCCACACTGCACCCGTCCTCCGTGGGTCCCCTGTGTCACTACCTTGGGTGGTTCCTTGGGGTCCCAGTGATTCTACCTGCTCTAGGCACTGTGTCTAGTCAAGTCGTGGTTCTTATACCACTTTCTTAGTATATGGCTCGGTCTCCCCCTGGAGCCCGCTGTGTATTGTGCTATTTACTGTCGTTCTAGTGATTTACTATTGTGTGTATTGTACTCTAATCTCATAAAGAGGTTTGTAGAGAGTGTTTAGTAATAAATACATATATTTAATATACACCTGGTGTGGTTCTCCTTTCATTTGGTCATTCAGGAGGTTATATACTGGTAAAACAAACTGCTTTACATTCCTTCAAGACTTAGCCTGAAGGCTGCTCTCCACAGCTACCACTAGGATAGCTTTCTATAAGGTTGCCTTTAACCTAATCATCAATAAAGGTCGTTTGGACTGGTGCAAGGTGCCCACTTTAATTAGTGGACAGCATATACCAGGCCAACTTCTCACATTCCTGTGTATTTCTGAAATGGGAACAAAATGTAGAGTTTAGAAACAGTAGATATTTGCACATTTCCGAAATTGGGAGTACCCATACTAACATGAGAATTATAGGTCATTTTTCAAAATGACTTCTTTTTTACACATTGTCTTTCATTTGGAAGGCAGAAATGCATCGTAAGTCAATCGGTAATAACAGTTGCTCTACAATTCTGTGCTACCTTAAGTCTCCCGATAGAAATGGTACCGCACTTGTGCCTACGACAGGAAACGGCTCAAAACGCAACGTGGACACACCACATTTTCACAATGAAAAATGACCCTTTTTTTGCAAAGTGCCTAGCTGTAGTTTTTGAACCCTAGCTCTGCCTGCACCTAGGGAAACCTAGCAAACCTATACATTTTTGAAAACTAGACACCCAGGGGAATCCAGGATGGGGTGACTTGACTGGCTCTCACCATGTTCTGTTACCCAGAATCCCTTGCAAACCTACAAATTTGTCCCAAAAAACACATTTTCCTCACTTTTCTGTGGTGGAAAGTTCTGGAATCTGCGTGGATACACAAAATTCCACCCACCCCGCGCTCCCCGAAGTCTTCCGAGACAAATGGTACCTCACTTGTGTAGGTAGGCCTAGTGCCCGCGACAGGAAACGGCCCAAAACGCAAGGTGGACACACCACATTTTCACAGTGAAAAAAGACCCTTTTTTTGCAAAGTGCCTAGCTGTAGTTTTTGAACCCTAGCTCTGCCGGCACCTAGGGAAACCTAGCAAACCTATACATTTTTGAAACCTAGACACCCAGGGGAATTCAGGATGGGGTGACTTGACTGGCTCTCGCCAGGTTCTGTTACCCAGAATCCCTTGCAAACCTACAAAATTGTCAAAAAAAACACATTTTCCTCATATTTCTGTGGTGGAAAGTTCTGGAATCTGCGTGGATCCACAAAATTCCACCCACCCCGCGCTCCCCGTAGTCTTCCAAGAAAAATGGTACCTCACTTGTGTGGGTAGGCCTAGTGTCCGCGACAGGAAACGGCCCAGAACGCAAGGTGGACACTCCACATTTTCACAGTGAAAAATGACCCTTTTTTTGCAAAGTGCCTAGCTGTAGTTTTTGAACCCTAGCTCTGCCGGCACCTAGGGAAACCTAGCAAACCTATACATTTTTGAAAACTAGACACCCAGGGAAATCCAGGATGGGGTGACTTGACTGGCTCTCACCAGGTTCTGTTACCCAGAATCCCTTGCAAAACTAAAAAATTGTCCAAAAAAACACATTTTCCTCACTTTTCTGTGGTAGAAAGTTCTGGAATCTGCGTGGATGCACAAAATTCCACCCACCCCGCGTTCCCCAAAGTCTTCCGAGAAAAATGGTACCTCATTTGTCCGGGTAGGCCTAGTGCCCGCGACAGGAAACGTCCCAAAACGCAAGGTGGACACACCACATTTTCACAGTGAAAAATGTACCCTTTTTTTTGCAAAGTGCCTAGCTGTAGTTTTTTAACCCTAGCTCTGCCGGCACCTAGGGAAACCTAGCAAACCTATACATTTTTGAAAACTAGACACCCAGGGGAATCCAGGATGGGGTGACTTGACTGGCTCGCGCCAGGTTCTGTTACCCAGAATCCCTTGCAAACCTAAACAATTGTCAAAAAAACACATTTTCCTCACATTTCTGTGGTGGAAAGTTCTAGAATCTGCGTGGATCCACAAAATTCCACCCAGCCCGCGTTCCCCAAAGTCTTACGAGAAAAATGGTACCTCACTTGTGTGGGTAGGCCTAGTGCCCGCGACAGGAAACGGCCCAAAAAGCAAGGTGGACACACCACATTTTCACAGTGAAAAAAACCCTTTTTTTGCAATGTGCCTAGCTGTAGTTTTTGAACCCTAGCTCTGACGGCACCTAGGGAAACCTACCAAACCCACACATTTCTAAAAACTAGACACCCGGAGGATTCCAGGGAGGTATGACTTGCGTGGATCCCCCAACCTTTTCTTACCCAGAATCCCCTGCAAACCTCAAATTTAGCTGAAAAAATCACTTTTTCCATATATTTTTGTGTGGGAAAGTTGTGGCATCACCGGGCTGACACAAATTTCCTACCACCCAGTGTTTCCCCAGGTCTCCCTATAAAAATGGTGCCTCACTCGTGTGGGAGGCCCAAGTACCCGCGACAGGCAAGGGCCCATAAAGTATTGAGGCGACATCAAACCTGGGGCGATCCCCAAGCAGGGATCCACTGGGGAGGGGTACCATTGGAAAGGGGAGATTCTCCCCTTTCCAACGATACCTCTCCCAAGTGTTCCGGTGCTCGGGGGCTGAGATAGCCCCACGAGCACTGAAACACTAAAACTGAAACTAAGTTTCAGTTTCGTTTTCAATCTAATGACGACAGCGCGCCATGCGCGCGATCGTCATTAGATTGAAAACCAGTGAGGGGCCTCTGGAGGTTGGGGAAGCTCTTCCCCACCTCCTGAGGCCCAAAAAAAAAATGGAAATCCCTCTGCTGTTTGCAGCAGAGGGATTTCTTGCCCCTGTCCTCATTACGGAATGGTTCTGTCATGAGCTCAGGAGCACTGGTGCTCATGACGGAACCATTCCGTCATGAGCACTGAAGGGGTTAAAGGGAGTGGGGTCGATTCTGATCTCGGCCGGTAGGGCACCTAACAGTATTCGTCCGGAAAAAAACCCAGCCGAATGCGTGTTTCCCGACCGATTCGTACACCCGTCCGGACGAACAAGTACGATGCGTAGAACAACCCATTTCCCGAGCGAGCCGTACTCACCCAATCCAGCTCCTGTTCCCCGCCCGAGCCGGATCCGTAAACACCGAATCGAGCCGCACGGAACCAAATATACAGCACCTTCCGGCCGGACTAGTACGATGCGCGCTCCGTACGCGCCGAACCAGTCGCTACGTCCGGCACGTTTCAGCATCCGGGAGAGCCGTACATAAGCTCCGTTTCGCGCCACAAGACGATCCACGGCTACGAGACGAACAAGCCAGCGACGAGTACGAGTCGAAGACACGAGAAACCCGAACGAGACGACCCAACCATGAATCCCATCGCACAGGTCCTACCTATACTCTACATCTATTACCGGGACCGGTACGGACGCGTACGGCGCAGACGGTAAGTCAAACACCAACAATACAAACAAACTACACGTACCCAAAATATGTCACACACACATAGGGATGCACAAATGACGTACACTAGCAACAGCATAACCATAGGGGTGGGATGGGCATCACCAATGCCACCCCCACCCATAGGGGGATGGATGCCTGCCACTACCACCACCCCTACTCAGGGGGGGCTGGATGCCTACCACTACCACCACCCCTACTCATGGGGGCCTGGATGCCTGTCACTACTACCATCCCCACCCATAGGGGGATGGATGCCTACCACTACCACCACCCCTACTCATGGGGGGCTGGATGCCTGTCACTACTACCATCCCCATCCATAGGGGGCTGGATGCCTACCACTACCACCACACCTACTCAGGGGGCTGGATGCCTACCACTACCACCACCCCTACTCAGGGGGCTGGATGCCTGCCACTACCACCACCCCTACTCAGGGGGGCTGGATGCCTGTCACTACTACCATCCCCACCCATAGGGGGATGGATGCCTACCACTACCACCACCCCTACTCAGGGGGGGCTGGATGCCTACCACTACCACCACCCCTACTCAGGGGGGCCTGGATGCCTGTCACTATTACCATCCCCACCCATAGGGGATGGATGCCTACCACTACCACCACCCCTACTCATGGGGGCTGGATGCCTGTCACTACTACCATCCCCACCCATAGGGGCTGGATGCCTACCACTACCACCACCCCTATTCAGGGGGGCTAGATGCCTACCACTACCACCACCCCTACTCAGGGGGCTGGATGCCTGCCACTACCACCACCCCTACTCAGGGGGCTGGATGCCTGTCACGACTACCATCCCCACCCATAGGGGGATGGATGCCTACCACTACCACCACCCCTACTCAGGGGGGGCTAGATGCCTACCACTACCACCACCCCTACTCAGGGGAGGCTGGATGCCTGCACCTACCACCACCCCTACTCAGGGGGGGCAGGATGCCTGCCACTACCACCACCCCTACTCAGGGGGGGCTGGATGCCTACCACTACCACCACCCCTACTCAGGGGGGGCTGGATGCCTACCACTACCACCACCCCTACTCATGGGGCACTGGATGCCTGTCAATACTACCATCCCCACCCATAGGGGGATGGATGCCTACCACTACCACCACCCCTACTCATGGGGGCTGGATACCTGTCACTACTACCATCCCCACCCATAGGGGCTGGATGCCTACCACTACCACCACCCTACTCAGGGGGCTGGATGCCTGCCACTATCACCGCCCCTACTCAGGGGGCTGGATGCCTGTCACTAGTACCATCCCCACCCATAGGGGGCTGGATGCCTACCACTACCACCACCCCTACTCAGGGGGGGCTGGATGCCTACCACTACCACCACCCCTACTCAGGGGGGGCTGGATGCCTACCACTACCACCACCCCTACTCAGGGGGGCTGGATGCCTGCCACTACCACCACCCCTACTCAGGGGGCTGGATGCCTGTCACTACTACCATCCCCACCCATAGGGGGATGGATGCCTACCACTACCACCACCCCTACTCAGGGGGGCTGGATGCCTACCACTACCACCACCCCTACTCAGGGGGGCCTGGATGCCTGTCACTACTACCAGCCCCACCCATAGGGGGATGGATGCCTACCACTACCACCACCCCTACTCATGGGGGGCTGGATGCCTGTCACTACTACCATCCCCACCCATAGGGGGCTGGATGCCTACCACTACCACCACCCCTATTCAGGGGGGCTGGATGCTCTACCACTACCACCACCCCTACTCAGGGGGCTGGATGCCTGCCACTACCACCACCCCTACTCAGGGGGGCTGGATGTCTGTCACGACTACCATCCCCACCCATAGGGGGATGGATGCCTACCACTACCACCACCCCTACTCAGGGGGGGCTAGATGCCTACCACTACCACCACCCCTACTCAGGGGAGGCTGGATGCCTGCCACTACAACCACCCCTGCTCAGGGGGGGCAGGATGCCTGCCACTACCACCACCCCTACTCAGGGGGGGCTGGATGCCTACCACTACCACCACCCCTACTCAGGGGGGGGCTGGATGCCTACCACTACCACCACCCCTACTCATGGGGCACTGGATGCCTGTCACTACTACCATCCCCACCCATAGGGGGATGGATGCCTACCACTACCACCACCCCTACTCATGGGGGGCTGGATACCTGTCACTACTACCATCCCCACCCATAGGGGGCTGGATGCCTACCACTACCACCACCCCTACTCAGGGGGGGCTGGATGCCTGCCACTATCACCACCCCTACTCAGGAGGGGCTGGATGCCTGTCACTACTACCATCCCCACCCATAGGGGGCTGGATGCCTACCACTACCACCACCCCTACTCAGGGGGGGCTGGATGCCTACCACTACCACCACCCCTACTCAGGGGGGGCTGGATGCCTGCCACTACCACCACCCCTACTCAGGGGGGGCTGGATGCCTGCCACTACCACCACCCCTACTCAGGGGGGGCAGGATGCCTGCCACTACCACCACCCCTACTCAGGGGGCTGGATGCCTGTCACTACTACCATCCCCACCCATAGGGGGATGGATGCCTACCACTACCACCACCCCTACTCATGGGGGGATGGATGCCTGTCACTACTACCATCCCCACCCATAGGGGGATGGATGCCTGCCACTACCACCGCCCATACTCAGGGGGGGCTGGATGCCTACCACTACCACCACCCCTACTCATAGGACGGGTAATGCATGACACAACCAGCATACTCCCACATAAGGAATGACAGAAAATTACATCCCCCCCAATACCATGACAAGCATGTGTAGTCTGTGTCAAATGCCTACAACACTGAACATGACATGCCTCTACCACCACCCCTACTCAGGGGGGGCAGGATGCCTGCCACTACCACCACCCCTACTCAGGGGGGGCTGGATGCCTACCACTACCACCACCCCTACTCAGGGGGGGCTGGATGCCTACCACTACCACCACCCCTACTCATGGGGGCCTGGATGCCTGTCACTACTACCATCCCCACCCATAGGGGGCTGGATGCCTGCCACTATCACCACCCCTACTCAGGGGGGGCTGGATGCCTGTCACTAGTACCATCCCCACCCATAGGGGGCTGGATGCCTACCACTACCACCACCCCTACTCAGGGGCCTAAAGCCCCATCACCACAGTGACCAAAAGGGAAGTGTGGGGTCCATAGCCGATGCACCTCTTGAACAGTGTGGCCATGGGGCCTAAAGCCCCATCACCACAGTAACCAAAAGGGAAGTGTGGGGTCCATAGCTGATGCACCTCTTGAACAGTGTGGCCATGGGGCCTAAAGCCCCATCACCACAGTGACCAAAAGGGAAGTGTGGGGTCCATAGCTGATGCACCTCTTGAACAGTGTGGCCATGGGGCCTAAAGCCCCATCACCACAGTGACCAAAAGGGAAGTGTGGGGTCCATAGCTGATGCACCTTTTGAACAGTGTGGCAATGGGGCCAAAAGCACCATCACCACGGTGATCATAAGGTAAGTGTAGTCATGGTAAAAGCTGCGAAAGCCAAACTGTATGGATGAATCCTGGTCACACAACAACAAACACATCAGTGGCATAGTAGTGCTTGTGTCCCATAGCAACATAGATTGGGCGAGGCAAACAGTGCAGTGTCACAGAACCATCGTTTTGGCCATGTGCATACAAACATCACACATGGGGGACCACATTGTCAATATTCACAAATAACACAATGACAGAAGTGACCATCATAATGCTGAGCCACATATCTGCACCAATGGACACACAAATGTAGATATCCTGTGGAGACTGTCGATGTCAGGTGAACAAATACCAAACCATGGCATCAATGGGACATACAAACCATGATCATTGTGCTGACTGATGACCTAGGAGTCCCAGGGACAGCAGGGGAAAGCCACCAAACAACATACAGACAATGACACACTACAGAAATGCCAATGCAGTGGTGCAAATGCACAAACACAAACAGGCAGCCTCACACTGCATTTCAAACACAACAGGTGATGGGGGTGTGTGTCAGTGTCCCCAGGCAACCACACAACACATGAGAAGGCCTGAACTCCAATCACACAGATGTGTATACAGTGCCATACAAAAGTTACTCATGGATCGGATACCCCTATGTGGGCAATCAGGCATCGTCAGCTGAGAGGGAGGCCAAATTACACATGTCACACAAGCTTGTAGGAACAGCAACTAACACAGCAAGAGACAGACCCACCACTGCACTACCCCCAGGGACCCCACATTGTGCTGACACTAGCCTGCATGACAATCCCACTGTGATGACAAAGGTAGATGTCGTTCACACTGTGAACCACAGCCATGTGTTCTGAGCAACAAACTACCATCACACCTACACAAGCTCCAATCAATCAGCACGGCCTGCCAGCCAAGGCCAATATGGAGGTAGGGGTCTAGCCGTGCAACAACTCACATTTGCACACACTCAACACCACACACCTTGATCTCCACCAATGTGCAGCAGTGAAGCTCACATGGACTGGTGACAGTGCACATGCACCCATGACAATCCCAGGGATGGTGGGGGGAACTAAGGTGCAGATACCCATCACACATGGCCAGTCAACAAGACTCGTCAATGTCTGACACACAGCACAGTACGCCGTACATGGGCATGATGTGAAATCCACCACAATCAATGGGATCCTGGCCATAGTCAGACACCTACGAAGAAGCCAAGGTGACACACAAAGAACACACGTACACAACTTCCAACATTGCAGCTCTGACCCTGAGGAGTGGCAGCAGTCACACACACAACGTGTCACAATCACTGAAAGCTAACCCAAACTGAAATTCACATGACTTGTGTAAACAAAAAGTGCCAAGGGGAATCCTGAATGTGTCCCATCACCGTTTGCCCACATCCCCAGCCCTGACAACAAAGACAACCTGGGATGACAACCTCATGAACATTAGTTTGCCATGCAACCACATCACAGAGAAACCAGGTCCAAGATGCTGGATGAACACAGACCAACTCTGCAAGCAACACAAACAGGAACATCCCTAGGGACACAGCCTGTGTAGGAAAAGGGAAGGGAAACAAGCACAGACATGCTTACACAACACACAACACGGGCCCACGCAATGTCACCGGATTACACACTGCCATGAGGGCACTCCACTCCTGTGGAAGGTCCGCTGTGCCAAACCTTGTCTGTGCACGACTCAAACATGTCAGCAGGACACTCCGTCAGTGAGTCAACAACTACAACACACAGAAGGCTCTGCTCACATCAGCCTGGGTACGGGAGTGTCACGTCAGTCATCTGCATACACCCAAAACACGTGTCAAGCCAGTTGCACTGTATACACAGATGAGTCCTTCAACATTGATGTGCAAAACTGCATGTCCAGTGGAGATGGGCACACAGTCAGGGAAATTGGAACATTGAACAGTAGTAAGCCCACCAGATGTGCATCAGTGTAAGACAAAGATGTTCCTTTACAAATGCAAAATGTACATCCCTGTGTCAAATGCTGAACATTACACCCTCAGACTGCAGCAAAGGATGCCATAGATCCAGAGTAGAACAGGACACATATCCCATGGACCACATGGAGTCCATCACAGCAACACTTCATTTTCCTGATCTGAACACTATTACAACTGCAAATGCAGGATGCTACTCATCTACATCATGTACATCAAAAGAAACACCTCAATTAAACAAAAAGAGGCTTTATTCAGCTAATGTAAAATTAAAAGTTGACGTCCAAAAGAAACTAAGGCCAATGGCCAGTCCAAAATCCATGTCCCAACAGGGTGACAAGTGACATCTGGTCACCCATTGCTTGCCTGCACTGGTACAGACAGGGGACATCCCCCTTGGAGGGGCATACAAGGGGCAGGCCAGGCACCGCAGGGACTGGATCAGGGGATGGCAGAGTGAGGCAGTGAAGGGGTGGTGGGTGCAGGAGTGTCACCGGCAACTGCAGTGGAGGTGTCTGACTCAGGGGGGGCCAGCACCACCGTGCTACACAAGTCAGTTGGTGTGGGTGCTGCAACCACTGCAGTGGGCTGGTCTGATGTAGTGGACTGGGTCCCCACTGCAGTGCCCGAGTCAGACGGGGTGGTTGTGGACTCCACTGCAGTGCATAACTCCAAGGGAGTGGAAGGGTGGGCAGATGAGGTGGGCAGGACAGAGGAGGGGACCCGGTCCCCACACCAGTGGCACCAACAGGCAGAGCATCTGGGTTGGGGGTGGACGAGCAAGTGGCAGGGGGGAGGGCCTAAGCAGTCTGGGGATGCAGTATCAGTGTGTGGGGGAACCTGGGGCAGGGTTTGGTGGGGGAACCTGTGGAGTGGTGGCCTGGGGGATGGAGGAGAGAGACTGGGTGGTGGAGCTGCGTGGTGGTGGTGGTGGGGTCTTGCTCTTCCTGGTCCGGGGGGACTTACGAATGGGGTCCTGTGTCTGCCTGCGCCTGGGGGAGGGTGTCCGGGGGCGAGGGGCACTCCCCTCTGTGTGGGTGGACTTCCTCTTCCCCCGGTATGCTGGATCAGCAGGATTGGAGGGGAAGAGGCCAAGGTCACACAGGAAGAGCTGCTGTGTAGGTGGGGTAGCAGGAGAGGCAAGGGAAGGGGTCTTGGAGGGAGAGGATTTGGAGGACTGCGGAGTGACAGTGGATGCCTGTGTGTGTGTGTGTTCCCCATCCCCTGTGTCTGTGGTATCAGTCCCCCGAGGATGCTTGTGTGCACGTCTTGCCTTTCTCTTGGGTGTGTCTGTGCTGCTCGTGTCTGTGTGCTTGGGTGATTGTGCAGGTGTGCATGTGCTTTGGACAGGTAGGGTGGCAGGAAGTGAGGATGGGGCAGAGGTGGGAGGGGTGAGGGACTGCTGGAGGAGGGACACTGCTGCCGTCAGGGAGGAGTCCATGGACCTATTGCTCCTCTGTAGGGCAGACATACCTGCCGAGATGCCCTCCATGAACGACACCAGCTGTGTCAACAGAGTGGTGTGTGCATGGAGGACAGTCAGCATTGCTGTCTGCCCCACATGGAGCTGCCGAAGGAGGTACACAGACTCCTCACTCAGGGCAGCAGGGGACACAGGGGCAGGGGGTGCGGTGCCTGGCACGAAGGAGACACGCTCCCGAGCACGGGAGCCTCCACGGACCTCAGGAATGGGAGCCAATCGGAGGGCGGTGGTGGTGGTGGTGGTGGCGGGGCCAGACAGACTAGCTGGGGTGTGGTGGCTGCTGACACCTGCCTCCACAAGGGAGTCATCCTCCGAGCTGCTGTGGTCCTCAGCTGAGGTGGATGGTGCTGAGGACTCCTCGGTGTGGCTCCCCTCGCCATCCGTGCCACTGGGTCCCTCTGACCACTCGTCGGACGCTGACCCAGTCTGGCTCCGCTGCTCCTCCTGGTCCGTGGAGCTGTCCCCTCCTGTGGCCGTGGATGTATCTGCAAACAATTAGGGAAACAGACAAACATCAGTCACCTGCACTGACCGCACACACCACAGTAAGTACAGCACATCACAGAGCCAGCCCAGGCATCCTTAGTTGAACATTGCCTAAAGTCCTCACACAGATTTGTGGAAGCCAATTGTCAGTCTGATGGTCAACCACGGGACTCACACCCTCCTGCCCTTGCACCCATCTGTCTGGTGCCTGTCTGATGGTAAGACCCCAGTGTGGACACATGCACCACCTACACAGTTGTTGGACATTGCAGGGAACACAGTGAAGTATGTGAACATGCACACAACACATCTCTTGCCACTAAGTCAGTGCAGGTGTCCGGATGAAGGGATGGCCAGAGTCTAAACAGAAATGCATGTGATGCATACCAGCACCACACACCATGATGCACCCATGTCCGGATAGTCAATGCCACAATGGGGTGCATGTTGCACATGTCACTCCCCTGCAGGATCACTCTTAGGAAGTTTAATGCCATGACACAGGCATGCGTGCCAAGTCATACATCACTGTCTCCAGTCACATGGCCATGGCAGCCAGCCAACAACAGTCTGCACTGTGTCACAATCCTAGGACATGGTGAATGCAAGTTATGTAACTGACAAGTGCACATGTCCATCCCCCAAAAACCACATCATCAGTACTACTACTTGTCCACGTCATACCAATTGGACATATGGGGGACATGAAACACAACTCTCTGAACATGAGCACCTCACAGTGTGCTGTGAATGAGAAACAGCTGCCTGAAAGTCACAGTCGCATACACCTGTGTGCACAGTCAAGTGATCAGACACCTAAAAATCACAGAAGTATCGTCTATCATGGTCACATCTTCGCTGGCATGCTGAGCCCTAACCCATAAACATACCAGTAGTCCTGACAACGAGGACACAGCACAATGACACAGAGGCAGACACCTGAGGGAACATTTCACTGATCACAACATGCCAGATGGTACACGGGAGTGGGAGTACAGAGTGTATTGTATGCCCTGAAGTAGGCATGACTGTCCAGCTCCACCTGTAAAAGGAATGAGTCCTGGACAGTAGGCATGTGGCTAAGCACGTGTGACACACTTGATACACATACTCCTGAGGCCCAAACATTGTTCCCACCGGCAGCATGGGTGTGTGCCAAATTCCCCAGGGACATGTGGTGATTCATATCAGCAAGTGGACCACATATCAAAGTTACACCCAGATTACATGTCAGAACTTAGACATTGTGTAAGCAATTGACCCACACATGAATCCCACTACATAGTCACGGGAACAAATGCTGTCCCCCACCTTGAGCAAAGCCACATGACTGATGTACTGTGGAAGTTTAACCAGGCCAGAGGAGGGCACATAGCATGTCAGACAAAGTGCACAGTGCAGTCATGGACTCACCCCCTCCTTGCTGCTGTCTGCCCTTCAGCTGCCCATCCAGGTCAGGGAAGACCACCACCAGGATCCGGAGCATGTGGGGGGTCAGGGTCCGGTGTCCGCCCCTCCTGCGAGGAGGCGACAGCTTCAGCTGGACCCTTGCGATCCTCCGGGTCCAGCCACGAAGGTCCTGCCACCTCTTCTGGCAGTTGCGGATCCTGCGCCTGTAGACCCTCACGGATCTTACTTCCCGGGCGATGGTCAGCCAGATTTCCTGCTTCTGGTGGGCATCGACCTGTGAGGATGACAAAGTGAAAAAGGCCATTACTACACATGCAACATATCCGTGCATCACACAGTTGGATATACATGTCTCAATCAGAGGGGCATATGATGTACATAGGCAGTGCAACAATGGCTATGAACAGTTTGCCAGCAGTCACTACATGGTGTCATTGCATGGGGAGTAAACCTTTTGGAATGCACTGTTACTGCACTGTACCTGTTCAGTGCATGTAACTACACACTTTGGGGTGTGTCAACTACTCAGTGAGCATGCTAGCCAGTGGTGTGCACACTGTAAGTCCTGCTAGTCAGACAACATGCACAATTGGTAAGGCAGTGGACAGCACACTCACCTGCTCCCCTGGTTTCCCATACAGCTTGCTGTACTGTGGAAGGAGGCTGTCCAGCAGGGCCTGGTTCTCCTCAAGGCTGAAGGCTGGGGCTCTCTCCACAGTACGTGCCATTGCAGTAGCCAGAGGATGCAGAGACAGCAGCAGTGTTGTTGGCAGATGTCGTCCTGGAGCATGTAGTGCAGGCAAGTGAGCTCTCAGGGGAACAGCCAGCATTATATGTGTGCTGCAGAGGCAGATACTGTCCCATGTGTCCAAAGTGATAGGTCCAAGTCGTTTGCATCTTCTGAATCTGACCAATCCATGGAATAGCAGCACTAATACACGCCCACAGCATCCTTCAAATCTTCAAATTCATGACATCCATGATTTTGCAACATTGTTGTGGCTGGCCAACTGAATTCACTGCATCAGACTCGTTGGAGCCACGAAAACGCGTCCGTTGTCATGCCAGGCCCCAGCCAATGCGTGCAAACCGTTCGGTCCATTGCTGTACAACGCGTATTTCGGGGTACAACGCGTACCCGCACACATCATATGCAATGGGCCGGCCGGACACACCGATCGGTCCATTGCTGTACAACGCGTACCCGCACACAACACATGCAATGGGCCGGCCGGGCACAACGATCGGTCCATTGCTGTACAACGCGTACCCGCACACAACACATGCATTGGGCCGGCCGGGCACACCGATCGGTCCATTGCTGTACAACGCGTACCCGCACACAACACATGCATTGGGCCGGCCGGGCACACCGATCGGTCCATTGCTGTACAACGCTGTACCCGCATTCACAACACATGCATTGGGCCGGCCGGGCACACCGATCGGTCCATTGCTGTACAACGCGTACCCGCACACAACACATGTATTGGGCCGGCCGGGCACACCGATCGGTCCATTGCTGTACAACATGTATTTCGGGGTACAACACGTACCCGCACACATCATATGCAATGGGCCGACCGGGCACACCGATCGGTCCATTGCTGTACAACGCGTACCCGCACACAACACATGCATTGGGCCGGCCGGGCACACCGATCGGTCCATTGCTGTACAACGCGTGATTTCGGGTACAACGCGTACCCGCACACATCATATGCAATGGGCCGGCCGGGCACACCGATCGGTCCATTGCTGTACAACGCGTATCCGCACACAACACATGCATTGGGCCGGCCGGGCACACCGATCGGTCCATTGCTGTACAACGCGCATTTCGGGGTACAACGCTGCACTGCACACATCATATGCAATGGGGCGGCCGGGCACACCGATCGGTCCATTGCTGTACAACGCGTATTTCGGGGTACAACGCGTGCACCGCACACATCATATGCAATGGGCCGGCCGGGCACACCGATCGGTCCATTGCTGTACAACGTGTACCTGTACAGGTCAGTCGCATATGTCACCATGCTTGTCACTGGTGAACATATGCCAGCCACATATACCTGCCAGAGACCCAGGGGCACACCTACAACACCACACCCACTCCACACTGTTTCCTAAGGCATGTAAGGCTGCATTACCTTTTCTGTGTATGGGGGTTGACATGTGGTTTCTGTGGTGGCACTGGTGGGCATCCACACCCAGGCTGTGCATGTGTTCATGGGGACAGGGTCCTTTGTGTGTTGTGCACATGACCACTGTGATGTGCAACAGTTCATTTCAGAGCATGTGGCATGGTCACATTTCCAGGTTGTGTATGGGTCCCATGGGGGAAGGCATGTACGTAACAGGATGACCCATTGCCACAATAGTGATGTCCCTCCACAGTCTGTGTGCATGTTGTGTTTCCGATGTCTCTGATTCCATGTGCACGATGGGAGACAGTCTCCACATCAACGTTGTTTGTGCATGGACTTTAATGTTGTGCGTGTGTGTGTGTCACAGACGTCCATGTCTGTCCTGCGGAGGCAACAGGGCCACTACCTGTAGTAGCCAGCGTGTCGTGCAGTCAGTCAGTGTGCAGCAGCAGGCCTCTTCGCATTAAAGGCAGTAACCTAGAGGACTTATCAAGGTCCCGAGCACTGAGTTAAGCGACATTGTGAAGCGTATCCCTGAAAGGAGATGCAATTACTTCTAAAGAAGCAAACACTACTGCCAATCTGATTGACTTTACATCCTAAACATCTGTTCTGGAAGAATTATTTTTGAGGGGAGTCAATAAATACATTGCGCTTTAAATTATGGAAATGAATTCAACCTGTATTTCTGAGCCTTGAGAAAGCCCGGAGGGGCGAAACGTACGTCGGCTGTTGCTGTGTTTCATGTTTAAGAATTGAAATAAAACAAATGAAACGACCTGACTCAAGATTCATTGTGGACTTTTATATAAAAGAAATTGATCCATGTCGAATTGAACTATACTGTTTGGGAAGGGAGGAAGAAGAAAGACTTTTTTCAAGAAAACTCTTCACATTTATTGAGTTATTTTGTGCTTTTTGATAATAATTACGACCATTTGGTGTGCTTCGGTGTGTTTTTGGTTTAACCTGTGGGAGTCATGTTTGTTTTTCTGACGTGTACATGATACGCCATGTCATGCCAGTGTCCATGTGGCAAGACAGGGTCCCTGGGAATCTACCTGTCAATGTGCTGTGATGCCTGTGGCGCATCTGTCCAGACATGTCACTGTGGTGTGTGTGTGGAACGTGACAGCAGTAAATGTGTACTTTGATACAGCCTAATGGTTTCCCATAGCACAACCTGGTACCTGTTGTGCACACATGTTGTACTGAGAACTTACATGATGGCCATGTAGGTGCGAGTTATGTCCGAACAGAACGGCACACACATCAAGAACTTGTGTCTCGTAATGATGTATCATGTGAAATTGAGTGTGGTGAATGGCACATCTGTGGGGTGACTGACAATCTTTCTTTCTTCATCCTATGCACTGCAGGGCTCCAGCTGTCCATAGACCATTCCCTGACCTGGCAACGATGGTGGAACGTGACAGCATCCGACGGTACCGCTTCACCAGGCAGCTGATTGAGGATTTGGCAGTGCGCTTGGCACCACATCTGCAACCGGGCCGGCCGTACCCTACGGCGCTGACACCCAAGGTGAAGGTAATGGCAGCCCTACACTTCTTTGCCACCGGTACCTTCCAACACACTGTGGCGACTGCTGGTGGGATGTCACAGACTATGTTCAGCCTTGTGCTACGCGATGTTTTGGTGGCTATGTTGAGGAACCTGAACCAGTTCATCTATTTCCCCAAACGTCGACAACTCACTGACGTTAAGAGTGACTTTTATGCCCTGGGGAGGATGCCACATGTAATTGGCTCCATTGATGGGACACATGTGGGTTTGGTACCACCACAGGCACATGAGCAGGCCTACCGTAACCTCAAACACTACCATTCGATCAATGCGCTGGTGGTATGTCTTGCAGATATGACCATCACACATGTGTGTGCCCGTTTCCCCGGTTCTGCTCACGATGCCTACGTGATGAGGAGTAGTCGCATCCCGAGGATGATGTCACAGATGCCGAACCAGCGTGCCTGGCTTGTTGGTGTGTACTGACTTTGTACCATTGTGTGTGTTCTGCTATGTTGTATTCCGCCCACTTTTTGAACTCAGCTAATGTGCAATTGTCTGTCTGTAGGTGACTCCTAATACCCCAACATGCCGTGGTTGCTGACACCCCTCAGGAACCCTGTGACACCAGCCCAGATGCGCTACAATGAGGCACATGGTCGGACCAGGAGAGTTATTGAGCGGACCTTTGGTCTCCTGAAGAGCCGCTTCCGCTGCCTGGACAAGACAGGAGGGGCCCTCCCATATGCCCCAGCAAAGGTGTGAAAGATTGTCATCGTTTGCTGCATGCTCCACAACCTGGCAGTGCGGAAGGAGTTGCCTCTCATCCTGGATGACGATGACCAACGTCCGCCACCTGTGGAGGATCCTGGCCTGGACCACGATGCCAGTGATGATGATGATGATGGTGGTGATGTCCGCACACAGCTCATCACCAACTTCTTCAGCTGAATGTGAGTATCCAGGGAGATGTAATGTGAATGATGTGAGTTTGCCTGATATGTGTAGGTGGTGCTCTGGTGCTGTTTGAGTGTAGCCATGTGCTACTTGACTGGATGCGTGCAGCAATGTGTCCTTACAGGTAGACTCTACTCCCCAACAGTTTTGACATGCTAACTTGGTTTTGTGTAGTTGTCTTGTGACCTGTATTGGGCATGAGTATTGCAGTTCTGTCCTGTTCTTCTGTGGTTTTGACTGTGTGTCATGTCTGTCCTTCACAGGGTGCTTACAGAGTTGTTTGTTCAACTTGGATCCCCCAACACCATGATTCAGCTTTCAGAGTGGCAGCAGTCGTTTCCCTACAGGTGATGTGCCACACACCCCTGGACTTCATATCTTCTGCACTTGTTGACTGTGTGGCCACTGCCACGTGGGATTAACTTGCATTTGTAGTGGTGACAACATGTTACAAATGTGTAATCAACCAGTGCTTCACTTTGGGATGTGCGTTGTCTGTGGTCACACATCTGACTGACATTTGCTTACTGCACCTGTGGGCTAGTTGACACAGACTCTGAATAGGTGTGGTGTCTGTGCATTCCACTGTATTTCCTGGCAACATCACTGTGGGCGATGAGTCCGATGGCCCTGGTGTCTGTGTTGTGTAGCCCTAGTGGTGTATCTCCCTCATATGTGTCACGTCACCATGACTCACACGACGGTGTTGTACTTGCTGTAGCAGTTAGCATACACAGTGTAATTTAGCAGAACATCATCACCATAACAGTATCCACATTTGAATAACAACAGTGGCAAGTATGGTGTACTAGTGATTTTATTTACAGAAATGTGTGTGTGTATAGTGCACAGGATGGTGGGTGCTGTACATTGTGATTGTGATCCAAAGTTCCCAGATGAGTTGGGAGTCTTGGTAGCAGAAATGTCCTGAGTGAAGTCCACAGTCATATGATACATTAGTCCAACTTGAACTCCCCATGTCATGTGGGAAAGTAGTGTTGCATTCGACAGGGTGAAACGTTTGCACACAAAGGAGAATTTCCGGAACAGGTGTTGGCTTCCTGGGGGATGTACTTGGCCATCAACCTCTCAGTTTTCCTTCCTCGGACGACCCCTCTTCTTTGGGGGGGACCTCACGTGCAGGCTGCTGCGGTGCAGGGGACTCTCCGCCAGAGTCCTCCTCCCGCCCTGTGGCGGTGTCAGTTGTTGCAGCACCAGATGTTGTGGGCACACAGGGAGGTGTGGCCATGTTGGTGCTAATCTGGCGGAGGCATGTCAATATGTCCCTATGCACCGCTGTGAGTTCTTGCAATGTATCCCACTTGGACTCCATGCCCGACATGTGTGTCTCCACACGGGCCATGTGTGTCTCCACACGGGCCATGTGGGAGTCCAAGCGGGCATGATGGGCAGCCTGCTGCTGTTGTATGTCCTTGAGGGTCCCCACTACCTGCCTGACCTCTCCGGTGCTATCCTGGTACGCATCAGCGATGCGTGCCAGTTGTGGGTCATCATGCAGTCCAGACCCCTCTGCAAGCAGCGACCTATGCCTACCACCCCTCCCACCACCCCTGGCGACACGTGCAGGACCTGCGGTGGCACGCACAGGTGACCCGAGGCCCACTTGGGGGTTGTTAGTGGTGTTGTCATCCGTTGCTCCACGGTGGGCCTGGGGCCCTGTGCTGTTGTCAGCGGTGGTCCTTGGTCTGTCCGTGTCGGCGGGGGTGGTCTGTATGTTGGCAGTTGTTGGAGGGGTGGGTGCAGGGGGTGCAGATGTTGGTCCAGCTGGTGCTGCATGATGACTCACACCGGAGGGGCCAGGTTGGTCTTCGCCATCCGAGGTGGGCAGAGGCTGTTCCACACCAGTGAGCTCTGTGTCCCCGGAGCCTGGGACAGGGACTCCTCCTCACCTGCTGCTGTGTCCCCATCATCGTCACCTGTATTTGGAAGAGACACACATTGTATGTAATGTTTCTACAGGCATCAATGGTTCACACACCTGACAGTTGTGACTGAACCTCTGGATGCGGGCATGTACATTGCATTGTCCTAAGTTGTCACAGTAAGATGTTGATATTGGTGTAGCACATTGTCATGCATACCTGGGGCATTTCACTATGAATATTGAGGTGTGTGCATGGCCAGCATTGGTTGTATTTGGTGGACATCCGGCCATCCTTCTCCACCTGGCCCAGTTATCCCACCATGAAGCATGCCACCCTTGCAGTGGTTTCAGGTTGACTCTCAGGATGTCATTCAGTGGTGTTGTGCTGTTTGTTGGTGCACAGTTCCCAGCAGGGCCTTGTGCTCCCCACAGCAGTACCCAGTGTCAGCCATCTTGTCAGTCCTGGTCCACTCCCTGTGATGTGAGCATGGTTCAGAGTGGTGTTGATTGGCCAATTGTGAGGCTGAGCAGTATCTGTGACTCCAACTCCCATCATGCTATTGCCTACACCCCCCTTCCCAGCATGCCCGTACTTCCTTCCTTTGGACCCTGCTTCCCTGTGGGGTAGTGTGCCTGTGCTGACAGGAAGGCTGACAGTGTTGTCCTTGCGTTTGTTTGGCTACAAGTCCCAGGTGTGTCCCTGTGCTTCACACAGCATTACCCAGGGTGGTGGTTCTTTGTGGGATCTTCATTTGGTATGTAAGACATTGCATTCTCCCAGGTGGGTTATGTGGAGTTTGTGTTGAGGGGGTGTGTGAGGTGAGCTGCTTGTAACTATGGTCAGTGCTGTGAGTCCTCCTTCCCACCCAGCCAGATATCCCACCATGCAACGTGCTTGCATTGCAGAGAGTGCAAGTTGGCTTTCAGGATGTCAGGCAGTGGTGTTGTGCTGTTTGTTGGTGCACAGTTCCCAGCAGGGCCTTGTGCTCCCCACAGCAGTAGCCAGTGTCAGCCATCTTGTCAGTCCTTGTCCACTCCCTGTGATGTGAGCATGGTTCAGAGTGGTGTTGATGGGCCAATTGTGAGGCTGAGCAGTATCTGTGACTCCAACTCCCATCATGCTATTGCCTACACCCCCTTCCCAGCATGCCCGTACTTCCTTCCTTTGGACTCTGCTTCCCTGTGGGGTAGTGTGCCTGTGCTGACAGGAAGGCTGACAGTGTTGTCCTTGCGTTTGTTTGGCTACAAGTCCCAGGTGTGTCCCTGTGCTTCACACAGCATTACCCAGGGTGGTGGTTCTTTGTGGGATCTTCATTTAGTATGTGAGGCATTGCATTCTCCCAGGTGGGTTATGTGGAGTTTGTGTTGAGGGGGTGTGTGAGGTGAGCTGCTTGTAACTATGGTCAGTGCTGTGAGTCCTCCTTCCCACCCAGCCAGATATCCCACCATGCAACGTGCTTGCATTGCAGAGAGTGCAAGTTGGCTTTCAGGATGTCAGGCAGTGGTGTTGTGCTGTTTGTTGGTGCACAGTTCCCAGCAGGGCCTTGTGCTCCCCACAGCAGTAGCCAGTGTCAGCCATCTTGTCAGTCCTTGTCCACTCCCTGTGATGTGAGCATGGTTCAGAGTGGTGTTGATTGGCCAATTGTGAGGCTGAGCAGTATCTGTGACTCCAACTCCCATCATGCTATTGCCTACACCCCCCTTCCCAGCATGCCCGTACTTCCTCCCTCTGGACTCTGCTTCCCTGTGGGGTAGTGTGCCTGTGCTGACAGGAAGGCTGACAGTGTTGTCCTTGCGTTTCTTTGGCTACAAGTCCCAGGTGTGTCCCTGTGCTTCACACAGCATTACCCAGGGTGGTGGTTCTTTGTGGGATCTTCATTTGGTATGTGAGGCATTGCATTCTCCCAGGTGGGTTATGTGGAGTTTGTGTTGAGGGGGTGTGTGAGGTGAGCTGCTTGTAACTATGGTCAGTGCTGTGAGTCCTCCTTCCCACCCAGACAGATATCCCACCATGCAACATGCTTGCATTGCAGAGAGTGCAAGTTGGCTTTCAGGATGTCAGGCAGTGGTGTTGTGCTGTTTGTTGGTGCACAGTTCCCAGCAGGGCCTTCTGCTCCCACAGCAGTAGCCAGTGTCAGCCATCTTGTCAGTCCTTATCCACTCCCTGTGATGTGAGCATGGTTCAGAGTGGTGTTGATGGGCCAATTGTGAGGGTGAGCAGTATCTGTGACTACAACTCCCATCATGCTATTGGCTACACTAACTTCACCAGCATACACAGAATTCCTTCCTTTAAGTGAGCTTCCCTGTGAGGTGGTGTTCTAGTGGTGGCAAAATATCAGGCAGTGTTTGTTGGTTATATTTGTGCCACTGCCTTGCTGTATTTGTTGTTAGGTTTGTACATGGCATGACACAGTTACATATCACTATGAGATGGCATGTATTGTGTTAATCTAACTGACATACACATCTTGGGATGATTATCTTTTGGTTGCTGTTGATTTGCTAGGGGTGGATGGTTTGACTGTCCCCTTGACAGTGATGTGTGTGTATTGTCACACAATATTGTGTATATTAGTTGTGTAGTCACCAGGCTCTGGGATGTCTGTTAGTCCATATACGGTCACTGGTGGTAGGATGGCCCGCACCTTCTCCTCCCAGGGCCTGAGGTATACTGGTTTTGCAGGAGGGCCACTGCCGGTGTGCTGGTTCAGGAGGTAATCCTTCTTGAGTAGGTCTCTGACCCTCCTGCACACATCATACCACCTGTTCTGGATGTCTTCCTTTGTGCGCAAACATGGTGATTGTGCGTTCACCCTGTCGACGATCCTCGCCCACATCTTGGTTTTCTGCGACATGGGGGTCTGTTGGACCAATGTGCCAAACAACTGTGGCTCTACCCTCAGGATCTCGTCTACCATGACTTCCAATTCACTATCTAGGAACTTTGGATTCTTCTTTAGGGGCATGGTGATGGGTGGTGGTGATTGGTGTGTGTGTGTGTGTGTGTGCAAGTGAGGGTGTGTGTGTGTAGGTTTTGCTGTGTGTGTGTGATGGTGCTATTTGTTGAGGTGCTAATGGTGTGTGGTTTTTGTGTTGGATGAGCTGTGTGTGTGTCTGTGTTTGCTGTGTGATGGTGTTGTGTGCTGGCAGGTCAGTGGAATTTGCAAAGGATCATGGTAGGGATTTGTGGGCTTTATGTAGGTGGAGTTGGGGTGTGTCCTTGTTCCATTTTTTTCTCCCCTGTATTTATTGGCTTTGTCATTGCTTGTTTGGCCCTTTTTTTGTATTTTTTCATTAGTGATTATTGTGCATGTAGGAGTCGTTCTTCTGACTGAGTAGGACGTTGCAGTTGTCTCGTGTGCGCCTGTCCGAGTCGTTCCCGCTGTGTTTCAGCTCCGTTTCATATGCAGCGTACGCGTCGTTCGCGGGGTATTGTGTTTGTTCGGCTGGCTTTTGTATGCGTGTCGGTCGTACGGCTTGGGCTCCGTGCGAGTCGGTCTGATTTTGCACGCATTGCATCGTACTGCGCGGGTCGGAGTTCGCAGGTACGCTTTCGCTCGGGTTGTTTCCTGGTGCGTGTCGGTCGGTGCGATTCGCGTGGTTTCCCGGCCGGATAGCTTGTTTCCGTCCGGGTCGGTCGTTCGCCTTGAGTTCCGTACGAGTCGGTCGTGATTCACATGCATTTCATCGTACTACGCGGGTCGGGCAGCGCCGGTACGTGTCGGTCGGACTATTATCCCGCACCGAGTCGGTCGGTATTTTTCCGGCCCGAATCGGATTCGGCCCCAGTGTCTTCCTTCTCCTTCTCGTAGTGGCTGTTTTTACACAATGCTGCTTTTCACAGCCTGTGAAAACCAGCATTCTGTTACAACTTTAAAATAAACGCCAACACGGGCAGGTACACTGTCAATTAAACAGACATTCTAAAAGGTAGTGTGTTTGTGTTTACGAGTTTTAACCCAATGCTGCTTTTCACATTAAGTGAAAAACTATTTTTTTATTTTTTGCAGTTTCATATACCGCGAAGTCGACCCGAAGGTTAACAGCGCTTTGCATTACACCAGTAACATTACACATTTTTTTAGGCAGGGGAGATTTGGGGCCAGATGTATGAGCATGTTGCGAGTTGCAAAACTGTTGCAAATCAATTTGCACATGGTAAATGGGCCACATGCGATGTACGACAGGCATTTGCTAATCAGATTTTGCGATGCAACAGATTATCAAGGCGTAAAAAAATGTGTGCAGAATTTGAGTGTCTCAAATAGCGACTCGCTATTTGTGAGTCGCTAACCTTCATGTACAGACGAGTCGCAATTTTCGAATAAGCGCAAAATGACCCGTTTGCTAATGCAATTTAGCATGAATCAAAACGAGGTGGTAACAGGGCCCAACCTATAAAAACAAGCCCAGAATGCATCACAAATCTTGCTACAATGGCTGCCCTGTACATGATAGCGAGGAGGATGCAGATTTTGGCTGCTCAGCAGAGGAGGCGGAGACAGGAGAGGATTTTCAGAGTTAGGCTAACCATGCTTGACAAGACAGAGGATGAGATATATGTGCATTACAGTAGCAATGCTATTCTAGAGCTAATAGTCATCTTGAAGCCACAACTATAATGCAGAACCCAGCGCAGCAATGCAATCCTCACCCATGTCCAGGTGTTGTGCACCCTCCACCTGTTGGCCACTGGTAGTTACCAAGATGTCATTGCAGTGGCCGGAGGGGTGTTGCAGAGTACGCTTCCGCATTTCTTTCGCAAGTTCCTTGACGCCATGATCTACCATATACACAAACACATCTACATGCTCAGGGAAGCTTTAGAAATTCAGAATGCAATAACACAATTTTACAGGATAGCCAGATCTCCACAAATAATTGGCTGCATATACGAGACCCATGTGCCCATATGTTCCCCATCCCACCTGGAATACATACTCCAGAACCACGAAAAGCACACATTCACTAAACATTCAGGTAGTCTGCAATGCACAACACATCATCACAGACATAGTAGCAACATTTCCAGTGAGCACTCATGACTCCTACATCTTTCACCACAGTGACATTCACCAGCGACTTGAAAGGGGGCACTTTGATGAAGGATACCTACTAGGTAATGCCATGTGGTGTACAAAGTGAAATGTAGCAGTGGAAACGTTACTCTCAGTATGTTGTCTCACCCTTATACTGGTCTCACCAGGTGACAGTGCTTATGCCCTGCAGCCATGGATCCTCACAGCCTACCTGTCTCCCAACAACCCACACGAGAGATGGTACAACACTGCACACAGATGCACCAGGAGTATGATAGAATGCACCATTGGCATCCGGAAATTGCGCTTCTGATGCCTTCATAAAAGTGGAAGGGCCTTGCAGTATGAGCCTGTAAGGGCACCGCAAAATTGTTGTGATCTGCAATTCTTCACAACATTGCCTGCAGGAGGGGCCAACCCATGGAGGTGTCTTATTCAGACTCAGAGGACGATGACCCAGGCCCACCTGCCCAACACCCACTCGAGCAAAGTAGAGCAGCAGAGGAGAGACGATGCAGGGAGCACATAGCCAGACGATTTTTTTCTCTGTAAGATGCATCCATTTACATAACACCCTCCACAAATGACAAGACTAGTAGTAGATTTCACAAACTGGGAAACCCTATACTATCAGGGTATTCAGAAATTAACTGAAGGACAACATGTCCTTCATGGACAAAATCAGCAAAATGTGTTTGACAAAAGGCGGTTCCTCCACCGCTAACAATGGTATAGAGTCATAATATCGATGTTTAAATATCTATATGCCATAATATCGATGTTTAAATATCGATGTGACACAATATCGACCTGCAAGAATATCGTCGACCAGAATATCGACATGCAGGTAAGAAATATCGTTTTTGTTAATATCGAAGTTAGTAATATCGCTAGTCAAAATATCGTTGTTAATAATATCGAAATTTATTTTAGTGTTCTGTATTTTAGTATATGCATTAAAAGTATAGTTTATTTTTCTAATGTATGTTTGAAATTTTTAGAAGTAATTAATTTTATGTTAAGTAATTTTTGCGTATTTTAGTTCCGTAGCGGGTTGTGGGTTTATAGGGGAATAGGGTGGGAAGTAATTTCATTATAATTTATTTATTAATACATTTTTAGAAATTATAAATTTTTTAAGAAATTAAGGGGGTCATTACGATGGCGGGCGGAAGCACAACCGCCGTGCTGGCGGATGCAAAAACCACCAGTTACCGCCGGCACGCAGCAGTCCACACGCCCGCCCAATTACGATGCGAAAAGTAGGCCAAACACCGCCGGCAAGCCAGCAACACCGTCCGCCATCAAAGTGCGTCCGTACACGTAGCGGCGCAGCACAATTGACACACACCGTCCGACGAAATCACGTCCCGCCCGGCGTATAAATTACGATGCCGCAAACAAACGGCTCCCACGGCTAAGAGACACCGTACGACAAACCGAAGCGGTAACACGGACGCCGAGCACGGACAACGAAGAAGCGGCTCCCCGAGCATGAATCCAGCACTGCAGGCCCTCCCCATGCTCTTGCTGATGCACCACCAAGGACGCAACGTACCGCGGAGACGCAGGTAGGCACACACACAACAAGTGCACGCAAACAGCGCACACAGTGCAAGGGCGGAAAAAGCGGACAACCCCCCACCCCGCGTGTACACTACACATCCACCATTGCATCCACATATGACACACAGGCCAAATCGTAACATCGCGTAACACATGTGTACACACCACCTGGGACTAGGAACCAACGACCCCGTCACGGCCCCAAAGCGGCGATGATGCCGCCACACATGCGCACAACGCAGAGGCCAACCGCAGCGCCATGCATGCGTCGCACACAGACACAGGGACACAACCAAGCAGCACACACATCAGCCCCACCCCGAACGCACATGACACGTGACAGGCCTGCCACAGACATGTCCCCAACGCCCAATTCACGGACAACACCCAACGCCACACAACCGACGCACACATGTCAGTGAAGTCACGCAACAGCAGGACACACCCCAGTGTAACAAACATGGCGTAGCACACAGCGGCGGCAACACCAACTAGGAGAAGCAGGCCCCTTCGGGAAGAGGAACGCCAGTACCACACTGAAACACCCATACCACCCTGCACATATGAACAAGACATATAAAACGGAACACCAAAGAGCCCGGGGACCGACAACAGGTGGCCCAAGAATAACATTCACACACAAGGCCCAACGCAGAGCGGAAAGGCAGCCTGCCGCCCACACAAGGGAGAGCAGACAGCACTGAATGACCTTCCATTCCAACTCCGAAACCACAGCCCTACGAAAGAAGCCGGTGAATACAGCCATTGTCCAAGAAAAGACCAACACAGGCATGCCGAGGAGACCGACCACAGGGCAGATAGCGCATATCACAGAAGAACACAACGGACGGGAAAGAAAAAAGAAAACACTCCCCCATGTCGGCCACATGCAAGTTAATTGGAAGGAGTCACACATCACTGACCTTGAACTGTCTGAGAAGCATGTGGGATGAGGGCCCATGTCCTCCGCACAAGCCAACAGAACACAAGTCCTATCTCCCTACGACTACACAGAGCTCACAGCAACCTCGGAGCGTGCACATTGCAGACTGCACACACAGCCGGAGCATGCCACCACAACGCACCGCTGCGAAATGGCAACCGCAACACACCTACCCAACTACGCCGGACAGCTCAAGCTGTACAAAACCAACCTGATACATATATTGGGATGCGATCTCCTGTCCCTGCTGAACGTAAGTTACCGACTGACTTACCGCATCACATTGTTCAGCTGCGTCAATCCCGTCTTCTACTGTCGGAGGTGTCCCTACCAGCATCCCGTGGAGATGTGCCTCTCCAACCCGGCATGTCTAAAGGCGGACCTGCTACCACTACTCCTCCCTCTGGACGCACACGACAGGGCCTGCTCTGCCTATGGGGGCATGGCGTATGTGGCCAACATCGCACCCGCACTGAAATGGGACCACTGTGCCTCCACACGACGGATCATCGAGAACAGCTACATCGAATGTCACCCAGCATGCCCCATCATGGTCCTCCAAGGGACAACTTACGAACAACACCTTGACAGCCACCATCCGCTACATTGGCTGGCAAACATGTACACCACCAATGACATGGAAGCCCTGCTGGACGGCATCGCATACCTGACAACCTGTAAATTCGTCGGACCACAACGCAGGTTCCCCGATTGACCTATGATGTCCAACCCCGCACCCATGCTTAGCTTCCGCACGGACTGGCCAGTCACCACCACAACAGCCATACCAAACGACCGGCAACTGTAACCACACCATCAACGACATCGCCATGACATCGGATATGACCGGGACATGCACACTGTTCCCCATCACATCCAGGAACACCGCATGCATCGTGGGAGGCAGTGGCATGGGGTCTGTGTATCGCACCCACATGGACGGAACTGCACGAACAACCAGGACACGACATGGATCCAGCGCCCATGGACACACACACGCTCAGTGGACATGAATAGGTCGCCTGGAGTCTGTGGGTGCTGCACCCCTCCCACCCCCGCCCCGGGAATCCCATACCAGGACCTTTGCATGGACGACAAGTGCATACAACAACAACACGACCCCAGTGACTGTGACATGTCCAGTAACCACCACATTGCAACAACAAGTGGCACGCCGCTGCATGCACGCAAGCACATGCCCTGATGTCATCTCACATGCACGCGTGCATGAGGAACAACCGCAGCAAACCTGTCACATGGAACTGAGATGGACTGTGCCCATGATGCCAAGCGGTCTGGTAGGCTACATGTATACCGTCTGTGTCAAAGTCCGCAGCTCCGCAGCTATACGTAAATGTACATTAGCACAGCCTTGGCCAAGCAGATGTAACTCTGAAGCCCACATCCCACATGCAACAGCCAATCACATGTAACCCCACACCCTATCCCATTTGCAATCATGCTCAGTATATCCTCAACATGTATTCCGCTGCCAGTAGTGTCCACTATACTGCATCACAGAGGACAGAAGACTCAATATAATGTTTGAAACCAAAACTGTCTCCGCTGACTCATTTCACAAGTACGAATGAGAGAGGATGAGAGTATGTGAAGTACACGGCAGTCGTGACATGACCATGTAGTCCACTGGTATTGGATGTCAACGCAAATGAGTAGCACAACTGTGGAAGACACACATGTGTCGTGTGAAGTCGTATGGACGCAGTGCTCAGGTGGGTGGGTGTGACGGGTAGATGCGCACATGCCAAGTTGGAGCACGCCGTGTTGGGAGGGGTCATGAACAGTACACCACCGCTTCCCTGGGCATTGTGAGAGGACACCTGTCGGGGGGAGTGAACACGTGTGTGCACAGCAGCCGGGCACACGTACAAAGCGGTACCAGGCGCACCTCAGCCCACCCTCTGTGGACAAGCTGGATCCTGTTATGCGCCCGCCATGCCCCTTGACAAGGCACACACAGCCCCAGTCGACCAGGTGTAACCCCAACATAGTCAATCCGCACAGGCGATACAGGGCACGGGATGGCAGTGGAGCATGGTGTGTGAGAGGTCTCCTCGCGCTCCTCCTGGTCATATCACGCAGGCAATAGAACCTCAACGTCTAGCATGGCACAAGTCAGATGGAAGTGTAGGGGGACGCACCACAGCACGAGCAGCACTGACGTCACGGGAGGTGGCTCGCACCATCCCATCCATTGCCCATCATACCAACCACGCCACATGCCATTGCGACTAAGTGCAAGCGCGTGCGCCACCACCCCCGAGCCCTCACCAGAGAGGCCAAAGAGTGAATGTGTGGGCCATCAGTCACAGACGGACGCGGCCTGGCCGCAAGGGCAGCCACAGCCACTGGGTGTCGCAGGTGGCGGATCCGGAAGGCGAAGACTGTGATGCATAGTCCATGCAGGCCGGGTCTCCATTTGGGGCACCACGCAGGTGGACGGCGTCCCGTAACACATCATACCCTGAGACAGCCCACTCGTGCAACTGGACCCACACATACACTCCTTGCCCTCTCCGGTGCGAGCTTGGGGCTGCCTGTGCAAGCGCTAGCCTCGCAGGTGCACATGCATATTGGGGGAGCGAGGGGAGGACATGAGGGCTGGGGCGAAGATGACTGTATCACTGTCAGTGAGTACAAGGGATGACCCAGATGTGGAAAGGAAGAGACGTGTCCCGTGTGTACTGCAACTAGTCGCCAATCCAACTACCCCCCATGTCCGGAATGTAAGCCCGCACCTAGGCCCGCCCATCCGCCACATCGAATATACCACCAGCACGACAACCTTCCCATTCGAAACACTGACTGGGGGTGGCGACCAGTGAACAATCATGTGTAGCCTACCCACGCGTACATGTGGGCCCTCCATGATCCATGTCACCTGCGGCAAAGTCATGACATGCGCAATGAGGGAAGTGAGGAGAGCTGTCCGCCCCACGCACAGAAGGTGCATCAGCTCCACAGACCCAGCAGCGAGTCCAGCAGGGGTCACATGTGCAGGGGCAGCTGTGCCTGGTGTGAAGGCACATGCATATAGACAGCACATCGACCAATGTGTAGTCTGCCCACATCTACAGTCCATCATCATGCGGACATAGGAATTGAACACAGGGCAACACATCTTAGTGGGTGCACCCACCGTGACCAACAATGCGCAATCATCGACGTACCCGCCCTGTGCATGGCCCCCCACCCAACGGAGGCACATCCAGTGCCACCATCCCACACACACAAGCCTTCCACGGAACATGCTGTGTCCAATGGTCAGTACAGAGTCAGCGCCCATCTGGTGGATCCTGAACAGGAGACACATGCACACACATGCCAGCTCCCACTATGTACGTCTGCCACCTGGCACGTGCAATGTAACCTCTCACCTGTGACGTGTGACTGCAAGCACACAGCCGTCTTGGCATGGGGCTGTCAATGTGGACACCTGTCAATGTTTCGGGAGGTGTGATCCGTACAGTGCTGTACATAGGGTGCAGTGCTGACACCTACTACTGTCTCATATCCCCTCGTGCCACAGGTCCCACTTGTTTTGGCCGCTCAGCCTGTGCCCACATCGTCGTCGTCGTGTGCCATACTCATCCAGCCTCGGAAGCAGTTCCATGCTCAGCAGACATTCATGTTGCCGTGGCGTTGCCGCTTGACGAATATGCAGTCAGTCCCCATCAGCACGCCCCGCAAGTCATTGGGGCCTAGATCCCCATGTGCATGCACATGGCAGTGGTTTGTATCACTAGCCATTGCTGGGAGACCTGTGTAAGTGTATTGTGGCCGTGCCGTCCCAGCTTGACAGCTGGGCTGTGGCTCATGTGCTTGCTCAGTCATGTCAGTGATGTGTATGCGAAATTGCTATGTGTTGTGTTGCTTTGACATGTGTCCACTGCCATTTTCCCTAGGCGGAGACCGAACATTGACCGCCCATACCAATTGCTGGCGGACATGGACGATACAGAGGTCATTAGGAAGTTTCGGCTGGACAGGCCAACCCTGCATCGACTGTGTGCCATGTTGGAACCCCATCTCCGTCCCCGCAGGGTGTATCCGACAGCTGTCACCCCCACGGCTAAGGTGATGGCCGCCATGCATTTCTTCGCCACTGGGTCATTCCAGCACACAGTGGGCAGTGGAGGAGGGATGTCCCAGCCCATGTTCAGCAAGGTGCTGAGGGATGTACTGGCAGCCATGATGCTGTACCGAAACAGGTACATCCGCTTCCCCAGGGCTCGTGAATTGGCGGCAGTGAAGGGTGCATTCTATGCCCTTGGCAGAATCCCACACGTCGTTGGAGCCATTGACTGCACACATGTTGGCCTTGTTCCACCACAGGCCACTGAGCACCTGTACCGCAACAGGAAGCACACGCACTCCCTGAATGTGCAAGTGGTGTGCCTTGCGGACATGGTGATCACCCACGTGTGTGCAAAGTTCCCAGGCTCGGCCCATGACGCACACATAATGCGCAACAGCATCTTGCCACGACTGATGTCCAATCTGCAACAGGATCGTGGCTGTATTGTCGGTGAGTATGTGGAGTGGTGTAGCGTGCTGGTTGTGCGATGCTGTCCCCTGTCCAGTTGGAATAGCAACGGTTCTCTGTGTCCCTCACACCCAGGTGACTCTGCGTACCCGAATGGGGCATGGCTGCTCAGTCCATTGAGGAATCCTCGCACCCCAGCAGACGATCGCTACAATGAGGCACATGGGAGGACCAGACGTGTGGTCGAGCGTACCTTTGGCCTCCTCAAGTCCAGGTTCAGGTGCCTGGACCGCACCGAGGGTGCGCTGGCGTACTCCCCACAGAAGGTGTGCCAGATAGTGGTGGCGTGCTGCATGCTGCACAATCTGGCCATTCGGAAGCAGATCCCCCTCATCGTGGATGACGGAGATCAACCAGGGCCCCAGCCCGCAGACCAGGACAGCTCGAGTGAGGAGGACAGCGGAGAGGAGGAAGCTGGTAATGTGCGGCAGCAGCTCATCGCCCGCTACTTCACTTGACGGTGAGTGTCCATGTACGACGGCTGATGTGGCTGTATCTGTGCAGGTGTGTGTGTGCTGTGTCAGGGTGGCCGTTTGTTCACTGCGTGCTGTGTGTCAACGCTCCATGGCCAGGGTAGAATGCCACTGTTGGTGGCTGTGGCATTGTGCCCTATTGCTCTGTGCGATGTGTGTACATTGCTTGTAGTTGTTGACATGTACTGTGTGATGGGTGTGTGACACACTCATTGAATGTGCTCCTGTTCTGTCTCCCACCCCTAGGTCCCTACAGGCCCTCCGGTTCCATTGCCATGCCACGCATCAGGTGCCTTTCCGCCCAAGGTGGCCGTTGTATTCCGTACAAATAAAACACAGGGCACAAACAGCAGTTTGTGTAAGAGGTGCATTTATTTCAAACTGTGACATGTGATTGTGTGTAAGGTGATGACAAAAGTGGTGCGTGCAGTGACAATGAGCTGTCGGTCATGGCTGCGTGATGTTCAGGGTGTACCCACTGGTTCTATGTCCATGGTCCAACAGACACATGCCATCCAGATGGCTGTGTGGAGTGGGATCGTAGTCCAAGTCAATGCAGTGGGTGGTCAAGGAAGGCTGGCTGGCTGCCTCACTTGCGTCTGGAGCGTGCGAAGTCCTCCCGTGAGATCTGTTTCCACTTCGGACGGCCCCTTCCACGTTTGCGAGGGGGTGCCTGCTTGCGACCTGCTGGTGGTTGAGGTGTGCTCACTGGCTGTGGACGCAGGGGAACTGGACACAGCTGCACGACCCTGCGCCCCGGCAGGTGGTGGCGGTGGTGGAGCTGCTGTCCCTGGCTGTGACCTCACCACCAGCTGGCCCATGAGGTCCACGAGTTGGCCCATACGGGCGTCCATGGACCTCAGCACCCCCAGCACCTCCCGCGTGTCTGATGCAGACCTGGCCCATTGTCCTTGGGCCTCTTCATAGGCCCCAAGGACTCTGGCCATTTGAGGCAGGGCATGGCTCCCAGGGGAGACTTGCGTTTCCCTGACCCTGCTCCTCCTACCGGTACTGCTGCCACCGGCCTGCCCACTAGCCACATTGCTCACCACGGTCCTCGCTGTGGCTCCCAGGGTGGATCCAGTCGGCCGGGCCACCACCTGCGCTGGGGCTGGTGCCAGCGAAGACGTGGTGGTGGTGGCGGCGGTGGTGGTCGGTGCGGCGATGGTGGCGGTTGCGGCAGTGGTAGTGGCCGCAATGACCGTGGGTGTGGCCGCAATGACCGTGGGTGTGGCCGCAATGTCCGTGGGTGTGGCCGCAACGACAGTGGCAGCAGGGGGCTGGGAATGTTCAGCAGCCCAGGATGATGGGTTGGTGGGTAGGAGGGGTCCTGGGGAGCGGCTGGGCCCTGCCACACCAGATGGGCCTGCTTGGTGGTCCGTGTCCGAAGAGGAGGACAGATCCTCCACATCCGTGTGTCCTCGTTGGGGGCTTGTAGGCTGGCTGTGCTGGCTGCTGTCTCCATCCCCAGCATCCAGCAGTTCGTCACCTGTGGAGAGAATGAGATTTGTTATTGTGTTGCACCTGGCGAAGTATGGATTTGTCGTCTGACATTAACAGTTCGTGCAATCTCGTACATGGGTTTCCCGGAGGCGTGTGTGTGGCTGTACCATTTGTAGTTGTGTGTGCTTGGCAATGGGACTGTGTGCTGTGCACATGTGGCATGGGACGGATTGGCCATGCCGATGGGTGTGTTGCTGTGCCCCTACTTATTGTGACTCTGGTGTATGCGGGCTCCTGGCCCATCCTGGGTCTGGTTTGTACTTTGCTTTTGGTGTTCAAATGGGACGCTTAGGAACGCATATGGCAACATGGGGGCCATGCCCCAGATTCGCATTTGGGAGGGAATATGCTTTTGGGGTACATGCTGTGAGCCATGGGTGCCGAACGTGACATGTGTTGTGGCAGCATGACAGTGCATGGTCTGAGGTGTGTGCATGTCTGACATGGCCTGCATATTTGCTGTCTGTTGTGATTACTGGACATGGCATTGGACGCATCGTTATGAGTGAGTGATGGTTGTGTGCCAGCCAACGTATTGCAGTTGTCCCATCTCCTTGGTGTGCGTGCTGCCCTGTGCCATGTGCATCACTGCAGTGCTCGGGGGGTGTGGCCCATGTTGTGTGTTGTTGCTCACAGTGTGGCGTGCGCTTCATTGACTTCTGGCACATGGTTGGTCATGGGCATGTATCTTAGCGTGACTGCTGTATGTGTGGCAGCTGTGCGGATGACATGCCTTTCATGAGACTGGGGCTGACGGATGGGATGGATGGTATGTTGTATGTGCATGGTGTGTCTGTGTGTTTGATGGGTTCAGTGGTGTTCGTGTGCATTTATGTTGTTCCGCTCTGTTGCGTCTAGTGTTGTTTGTCTTACATAGGCGTAGTTGTGGGGTGTGTGGTTGACAGGCAGTAGGGGCTACATGAACAGGACTTCAATGGTGTTTCGGTTGTGTGTGATGGGTTGCACAGTGGCTGCCGTGTGGTACTATATTCAGTGTGGCTTGTGCATGCAGACGTGGCTCCTTGGGTGTTGCTGTGTCTGTGATGGGTCATGTGAGGTGTGAGTCTGTGGTTCATGTCCGTGTGCACATTGTTCACTTGTTCGTGACGGTGGGCGGTGCTGCGTGTTCGTCTGCTACGTGACATGTCCCATGTGTTGGTCGTGTTACGGTCCTCATGCCTCCAGTAATCCAGCCCTGTCCAGTTTCCCACCTGCAGGTTGTTCGGGCGTGCACTGTACTGGATGCCACATGGTTCTAAGCGGGGGTGCTCCATGTTGCAGGTCTGTGGGGGTGGGGGGTGTTGTGGCTCGTGGTGGTGGCTGGACACCCACTGACACCGATTGTTGTGGACCGTGATGTCTACCTTTCGGCTGTCGGTGTGCACTGAGGTGGCTGACACGTGGCTGTGGGGTGTGGGGGATGCTCCTCCTTGCTGTGCTGTGGGACTAGGGGCCTGGTGTGTGTTGTACTTGGGCTGTCCACCCTCCCACCCACTGCATTTTGTGTTCCTGCCACTTACCTGTTACTTGTCGGTTAGTGCAGCTATGGCGGACACATGGGTGTGGTGGGTGCTCGTTGTGGCGCTTCTGGCATACTCGGGGACCTGTTGGTGGTTACGTGGCTGGCTGAGTGTACACATGTCCCCACGTATCTTACAGTTGTTCGGTTTGGGCTGTGTGTGGTGGTGTCTGTTGCATGTGTGTGTGATGTGTTGTGTATTGTGTGCTGGACATGGGGGTGTTTGTCCCTGGGAGCTGTGGCATGGTGGTAGTGCATGTGAGTACATAGCGGTGTGCTGGTATACATTAGTTTGTACTTACCAGCCTCCACTCCCCCTGCTAATCCGGCGAGGATCTCCGGATGTATGATGACTCGCACCTTCTCCTCCCACGCTTTGAAGGTCTTAAAGAGCGCGGGATTCCCTCCGCCAGTGACGGCTGCCAGCTCTCTGTTCTTGCTCTCCTTCTTCTTGACCAGGCTCTTGACGTCATTCCACCGTTTGTTGATTTCAACTCTGTTCCTGGGCAGGGTCCCGACTGCATTGACCTGGTCTACGATCCGGTTCCACATTCTCTTTCTGGTGGCTAGTGGTGTGTGCTGGACCAGGTTCCCATAGATTTGTGGGTGCACCTTGATGATCTCGTCGACCATGACCGTCAGCTCAATGGGCGTGAACTTGGGCACTCTTTGTGGTGCCATGGTGTTTGTGGTGCTGGTGCGGTGTGTGTTGTGTAATGTGCAGGGGGTTTGTGGTGCCGGTGTTTGGTGGTGGTGGTGGTGGTGGTGGTTGTGATGTGTGCGTTTCTGTGGTGTGCTGCTGTCCTTGCTATGTTACTGTGTCCTCTCCTCTCCTCTCTAGTTTGCAATGTTGCAAGGGGTTGTGGTCTGTGGGAGTGCTGCTTTTGTACTTACCTATGTGGGTGTGTCCTCATGGTCTGTTGTTTTCAGGTGTGTTGTGTCTGGGGTTCTGGCCTTTGTAGTTTTTGTTTGTCCAGGGGGGTGTTTTCGGGATGTGTACTGTGCTTGTGTATTTGTGCGTGCCTTGCTGTGTGGACTTGTTGGCCATGTTGTGTGCGATTGGTTTTGTCAGCGGATGGTTTCTGTGCAGGGACGTGGGCGCCATGGCTTCTGCCGTGTAGATTCTCATCGGCGTTGTTTGCGCTGGCGGGCGGTATATTTGTAGTTTTCCCGCGCTCATGGCGGTGCGATCGTAATCTCACGTGCGGTGTGTCGGCCGTGAGGGCGGGCGGTTTTGTGTTGTCGTGCGTGTTTCCGTCCGTGGCGGGCGGTTTGACTCCGACTCGGACGATGGCGGGCGGTATCTTGTGTGATTTTTCCGCCGATGGCGGTTTTCGGTTTGTGTAATCGTAATGGCGTGGTCGGTGTTCAGACGGTGTGTGCGGGCGGATTTTTGCCGCTTCTATGCCTGGCGGATTTTTTTACGCCGGGTATCGTAATGGGCCCCTAAATATTGCGTTTTAGTTCCGTAGCGGGTTGTGGGTTTATAGGGGAATAGGGTGGGAAGTAATTTAATTAAAATTAATTAATAATGTTAATTAATTAATATTTTTGTATTTAATAATTTATATTGTTAATTGTGTTAATTAATTTGTTATTAATTAGTTAATAATTGGTTATTAGTAATAATTAATTGGTAAATATGTTAATTGTGTTATTTTTTTAGGAGCAGGTTGTGGGTTTATAGGGGAGTAGGGTGGGAAGTAATTTAATTATAATTAATTAATAATGTTATTAATTAATATTTATGTATTTAATATTGTATGTTAATTGTGTTAAATATTTTATTAATTAGTTATTAATTGGATATTAATTATTAATAATTAATTGGTACATATCTTAATTGTGTTATTTTTTAAGAGCGGGTTGTGGGTTTATAGGGGAGTAGGGTGGGAAGTAATTTAATTATAATTAATAAATTAATCATTTTTATTAATTACTATTTGTGTATTTAATATTTCATATTGTTAATTGTGTTAAATAATGTATTTATTAATTATTAATTGGTTATTAATTATTAATAATTAATTTGTAAATTGTGTCAATTTGTTATGAGGGAGTTGTGTATTTAGAGGGGAGTAGTGTGGCAAGTAATTAAAAATTTATATAATTTTAAATTTTTTCAGATAATGTTTATTTATTGTTATTTTATAGTCTTAATAGTATGAATCAATTTATTACTCATTGTTTTTAATTTTTTTGTATATTGTTATTAGTTAACTAATTAATTGTTAAGCAATTATGTTAATTGTGTCATGTTTAACAATAGTGGTGGTGTTATTTATAGGGGTATTTGGTGAGAGGTAAACTATTTTTTATTATTTAAGTATTTGTTAATTAATGTTTATTATTTTACTGGAGTGGGAATAGTAAATTATTCCCCTCCGCTATCCAACACTTTCCCTACTGTTGCATTAGTTGGAGTGGGAATAGTAATTTTATCCCCTATGCTATCCAACACTTTCCATACTGGTGCACTCACTGGAGTGGGAATAGTAAATTATTCCCCTCCGCTATCCAACACTTTCCCTACTGTTGCACTTGCTGGAGTGGGAATAGTAATTTTATCCCCTCCGCTATCCAACACATTCCCTACTGTTGCACTCTGTGGAGTGGGAATAGAAAATTATTCCCCTCCGCTATCCAACACTTTCCCTACTGTTGCACTTCCTGGAGTTGAAATAGTAAATTATTCCCCTCCGCTATCCAACATTTTCCCTACTGTTGCACTTGCTGGAGTGGGAATAGTAATTTTATCCCCTCCGCTATCCAACACTTTCCCTACTGTTGCATTAGTTGGAGTGGGAATAGTAATTTTATCCCCTCCGCTATCCAACACTTTCCCTACTGTTGCAGTTGCTGGAGTGGGAATAGTAAATTATTCCCCTCTGCTATCCAACACTTTCCCTACTGTTGCATTTCCTGGAGTGGGAATAGTAAATTATTCCCATCCGCTATCCAACACGTTCCCTACTGTTGCACTTGCTGGAGTGGGAATAGTAAATTATTCCCATCCGCTATCCAACATTTTCCCTACTGTTGCACTTGCTGTAGTGTGAATAGTAAATTATTCCCCTCCGCTATCCAACACTTTCCCTACTGTTGCACTCGCTGGAGTGAGAATAGTAATTTTATCTTCTCCGCTATCCAACACTTTCCCTACTGTTGCACTCTGTGGAGTGGGAATATTAAATTATTCCCCTCGGCTATCCAACACTTTCCCTACTGTTGCACTTGCTGGAGTGGGAATAGTAAATTATTCCTCTCCGCTATCCAACACTTTCCCTACTGTTGCACTCCTTGGAGTGGGAATAGTAATTTTATGCCCTACGCTATCCAATATTTTCCCTACTGTTTTAGTTAATGTAGTGTAAAATGTTGTTTTAAAGATAAATATTTATTTTAATATTTTATTTTATTATATATATATAATTTATTTTTATATTTATCTTACAGGTTTATGTATATATATATATATGTATTTATAATTTTTATTATGTTTGTAACGTTTTTATAATTTAATAAATTAATTATTTATTAATATTATTAAGTAAATATATATATAATTTTTTTATATATGTATGTTTAATTTATTTTTATATTACATTTATTATTTATAATTTTTAACATTTTAAAATAATTCTAACTATGGGGGTCATTACGATGTAGGGCGGATTGCCACCGCCCGCATGGCGGTGGCGATCCGCCCTACATTTCCCTCTGCCCGCCACCCATTTCCCCCCGCCATATTAGTATGGCGGGGGACCCCGGCGGACGGAGAGACCGTCCGCCGGTTTTCCGCCAGTCGACCAGTCGACCGGGCGGAAAAGGGCTACATATGGTGGCGGTGTCTGCTAGACACCGCCATCCATATTAGCATGGGTGCGGGAAGCAGCCTTTCCGTGGCGGCGATGCCGCTATGAAAAGGCATGCAGAGTTTGCTGTTGGGGGCCCGCTATGGGCCCCAGGGTATTGGGGGTTGGGGGTGCACATGGGGGGTACCTATGGTACCCTTCTACATTGTCATGGACAAGGTGGCAGGCACCGCGCGGTGCCTGTCACCTTGTGCATGACAATGCACACAGTGCATTCCCAGCATTGTGGCAAGCGGTGCTGTGTGCACCGCCCGCCACAATGCTGGGAATGGTGGCGGTGGCATCCTAATCGCTGGTGCGGGACCGCCGCACCACTGGCGGCCGGACCCAGCACCGCTAGGGTGGCGGGCGGACAAAAGTCCGCCCGCCATCCTAATAGGCCCCTATGTTTTTATTAATTATATTTCTTATTTAATTTATTTAATAATATTTTTAAGACATTTAAAAAAAACAATATTTTGAACAACGATATTTTAAACAACGATATTTTGGTTTCGATATTTTTGTACTTACCTTTGTAGAGATAGGATGTCGATATTTTGTCCATCGATATTCTTGACACGATATTCTGGTAGGTCGATATTGTTGTCGTCGATATTATGTCAGTGATCCGCTAACAATGGTCCATGGGGGCAATAGCATGATACACATGCAATGTGCAGTCATATCCTGTCTCTTCGGGTTGCTTGTTGGGTTTTACCCTGTGGGGATGTGGGCTGCCTGCTGCTGCTCCTTCGCAGCATGTATGTCTACGCAGTGGAGACTCTGCTGCTGCTGGAGACTTCGCTATCAGGAGCATCTCCATTACCCCAGTGACAAGACTGCAGGTTTGTACGGCCTCAAGAGCAGTGGTCATATGCTGCAGACCTCCGGCCACATCTCCGCTGTAGTAGCCCATTTCTACCTGCAAGGCTAGTGTGTGTCTTGAGTAGAGGGTGGTTGCCTGGGCCAGGCTGCCAATCACCCAGGTCAATGCCCCCATCCTGCTTGCCCTGCTCCTTTCATTGTGTCTCTGCTGGCTTCTCTCCTCTTCCAGCTCAGTGCAGAGCTGTCCAATCACCCCAGTCAGTGCATCAAACTTGGCATCCAGGCGGCCTGGTTGTCTGCCAATTGGATGGATCGGTTTGTGAATCCCTGGGCCAGCTTACTGTTAATCACCCTCAACTGTCTCTGTTGCAGCCGCTGAATTTGCAGCATTGCCTGCTCAGTGTTTCTGGCCTCCGCCTGGTCGCCCGTGCCTGCCTGGAAGTCGGCAACTGGCCTTGCCAGTTGCAACCTCTTCAAGCACTGTGTTAGACGCAGCTGCCAAACCCTGGTGACAGGAGTTGTTGGTGGTGCAGTTTCCTGCTGGGATGTGTTGCCCTAGATATAGATTGTATCTGGCTGCGACTCTGCCTGGACATCCAGCTCAGCCTCCATCTGGTCAAGGTCCTGCTCTACACTGCTTCCTCTTGTGTGTCCTGGACTCCCACGGGTGCATCTATGTGGTAAATGTAAAACAAAATAAATGCATGTGTGAGACACTGTCTCAGTGCTTACACCATGTTATTTAGCTCATGTCAGAGTTTTACTCCGCGTTCTCAGCGGAGCGCGGAGTAGGCAAATCTCCGCACACTCCACTGGCAGAGCGGAGTTCTCTGCCTGCGCTTAGTTTTAACTGGTCTTAATTTTGGTGCTATCTCCTATTTACGCTGCCCTTGTAAATAGGGGGCAGCATCAAAGTCAATGGGTGTTGCGGTGAAACGCCAAACGCAACACCCACTGCCCACCCCTTTCATACTAAGCATAGCGTGAAAGGGGGCCTTATTTACAAGGCAGCGTTAAGCCACATTAAGTGGCTTAACGCTGCCTTGTAAATAAGGCAATGCCCCTGACGCCACCACAATGTTGTAAAAAGTGACGTTGCAGTGGCGATAGGGGCTTGTACATATGCCCCTTAGTGTATGCTTGCACCGATTAGTGGCAGTTCAGCAGAGAAGGTTTTGTGTTATAAACCTGACCCACATGGTGCCGTGTTAAATCACTAGTCTGTTCACCACAGAAACGGTATGTTAATGGCCAAAAGTGCAGCAATTGTAATTGTATTTTGTAGTGCTTACTACCCCTGACTAGGCGTCGAAGCGCTATTTGGGGAGTAGAATGCTACTCCGGAACCCAAAAAGGATTATTGGTGGCTTAGTGTAGGGAAATAGAAATAAATTTGATTTGAGCCGCGGACATGTGAATGTTAGTTGGATTGAATAGGATAATGGATGGATAGAAGAGTGAAGAGTCTAGAAGGTGTTATTTGGGAGATCATAGTAGTAAAATGAGGTTTGGTATGAGTCAAAGGAGGGATAGAGGAGGGAAGAATTTAGAAAATGGTTGTTTGCGAGATCATAGTAGTAAAATGAGGTTTGGGGTAAGCCACGGAGAGATAGAGGAGGGAAGAGTCTAGAAAGGGTTATTTTGGAGATCATAGTAGTAGTAGAATGTGGTTCTGGATGAGTCAGAGAACGAAGGTAGTGGCTATATTGAGAGAGAGATATGGTGAGACAGAGAATCTTCTACAGTAGGAGTAAAGTCATAAATATATAGTTACATAACTACATAAAAAGGGTATACATGTATAAGGAAGATAATATATTGAGATTTAAAATTGTATTGTATAAACTCAGACTTTCAAGTGTTGCTGTACTTGAAGCTAATTTGTGTATTTTTATAACAATTATTTATTTATTTAATTTTAATTTGATATTTCCCTTAATATTTCAATAGAGAAGCCCGTGTAGATAAAATAGGGCTGATAATATTTACATACTGTGATGCATAAATAAAATGTTGCTTTACAGGAGGCAAGTTCTCACTGCCGTTACTCAGCAGGACCATAGATGGACAGTCAGCATTTTACAACACTTTTCCCATAGTAAGGATGAGGAGCACACAGATATCCATTCCGGGTCCAACTACTCACATCATCTAGTTTACGCATCTATCTTTTACACCTTCTACAAGGGGTCACCGAAACTGCAGGTGACCCATCTGTGGAAGCAGTACCCAGCTTCACGTACACTGGCCTTCTAGGCGCACAAATGGGTGCTTGAAGCAAGTTGATACCTATGCAGACAGTACACAAGATTCTACAAGTGTAGTTGGTGGCTCATCTTTACAAAATGAAGTTTGGTCAATGTTAAAACACAGTCCCATGTGGTTATCAGCAAATCAATGTGTGCGGGGGGGGGCAGTCTTACCTAGGTCTCCCATATCAGGAGCCAGAACGGAGGGGTGAAAAGCACTTCAAGTAGAACATAAGTGCATGGAGAACTTTACAGATCCAAACTGCAAACAGTCCAAGGTCTAGGCAGCACACAGGGTGAGCGAGAGGGCAGCCATAAACTCAAAACATCAATATACAATACTGCACTGACCATGGAATTCAAAGGGGTTAAAACAGATAAGATGACAATGCTATGGTGCAGACCAGCTAGTTACAAGGAAATGCCTCTAACCTGAATTGAAGCACTACCTCCGTAGTGCTGCGCACGTCCGTTGGCCGATGCGGCCCCGCCCACTCAATAAAACTGCCGAACGAACTTACATATGTACCACTACCTTCCAGGGCAGACAACATACAAGCCAATTTGAAAGACTGCTTTTATGTAGTGATATATTTGAGGAAAGCCCATGTATACAAACATTACTAAGCAGCCACACGAGCAACAAAAAAGTGTAACTTCTTTTCCTACGTGTATAAGAAAGAGATTGTTCTCCCCAAATGTTTTAATTGCAAGATAGCCTTGTCAGCCCATAAACTTAGCAAGTGTTGGCAAATAAGCAAGATAAAAGCAATTCGCGTAATCATCTTTTTAACCTAGGTAATATGCGTATACATAAGAAAATTTGAATTCTGGTTGTCTTACCAACTGTTTATTATACGAGTGGAGGACCTGTCTTGGCAATTTAGTCTAGACTGTTCCTATTGGAGCAGCATCAAGACTGATTTACATATGGCTGGGTCCAACCTTAGGTGGCATGATGGGCAATACATGATGAATTGGGATGCATCCCTGAGCGATTGCCAGTGGCTGAGATTAAGTCAAGCATTCCATCCAGCCCCTTGTTGTTGTTGCAGTCATCACCAGGACACCTAGGGGTCGATTCCGATTCGGGCCGGAAAAAGCACCGACCGACTCGGATCCGGAAAAATACCGACCGACACGTACCCGTGGCGCACGACACGCCAAGTACGATGCAAGGCGCGAAAAATCCGACCGACACGTACCGAAACAAAGTCGACCGACCGAGCCGCACGGAAAGCAGCAATCCGGCCGGAAAAACACGCGAATCCAACCGACCGACACGCACCCGGAACAAATCCGACCGAAACGTACACGCGAACTCCAAACCGCAAAGTACGATGCAAGGCGCGAAATCCACGAGCGAGTCGGACGGAGGCCAAGCCGTACGACCGACACGCATACAAAACCGAGCCGAAGCAACACAATACACCGCGACCGACGCGTACGCAGCATAGAAAACTGCACAAACACAGCGTGAACGAAACGGAGAACACCGTACGAGACCAATGCAGGGTCCGACTCGGTCACAAGAACGTTTCCAACATACACAAACAGCACAAAGGAAAAATCACCCAAAAAAGGCCAAACAAGCAATTACCAAGCCAATAAATACTGGGGGTGGGGACAGAGAACAAAGACACACCCACAACTCCACCTATATAAAGGACACAAATCACTACCATGAGCCTTTGCAAATGCCATTCCACTGCCAGCACCCAAGAGAAAGCAACCACACACCCACAGCTCATCCCTCACACAAGCCACACACCATCAGCACACCAACAAATACCTACCTCACATACACCCAGCAAAACACACACTCACACACCCTCACCTGCACACCAACACACACATCACCCACCATCACCACCCATCCCCATGCCCCCCAAGAAGAATCCCAAGTTCCTAGATAGTGAATTGGAAGTCATGGTAGACGAGATCCTCAGGGTGGAGCCACAGCTGTTTGGCACACTGGTCCAACAGACCCCCATGTCGCAGAAAACCAAGATGTGGGAGAGGATCATCAACAGGGTGAACGCCCAATCACCATGTCGGCGCACAAAGACGGACATCCAGAACAGGTGGTATGACGTGCGCAGGAGGGTACGGGACATGCTGAAGAAAGACTACATCAACAGCCAACACACCGGCAGTGGCCCTCCTGCCAAGCCAATATACCTCAGGCCCTGGGAGGAGAAGGTGCGGGCCATCCTTCCGCCAGTGAGCGTATATGGACTAGAGGACATCCCAGAGCCTGGTGAGTACACAACAAATGCACACAATATACTGCCACAAAACACACACACATCACTGTCAAGGGAGAGTCAAACCATGCACTCATAGCAATTACACAGCAACCAGAACAGAATCATCCCAAAATGTGTATGTCAGTCAGATAAACACAACACATGCCATCAAAAAAGTCACATCCAACTGTGCCATCACATGTACAAACAACTACAACTACAGCTAGGCAGTGGCACAAATAGAACTAACAAACACATCCAGACATGTAGCCACCACAACAACACCAACACACAGTGAAGAACACTCAAAGGAAGGAATTCTGTGTATGCTGGCCAAGTCAGTGTAGCCAATAGCATCATGGGAGTCGCAGTCACACATATTGCCCCCCACAACTGTCCCATCAACACCACCATGAACCATGCGCACATCACAGGGAGTGGAGAAGGACTCACAAGGTGGCTGACACTGGCTACTGCTGTGGGGAGCACAAGGCCCTGCTGGCAACTGTGCACCAACAAACAGCAGGACACCACTGACTGACATCCTGAGAGACAACTCCCACTGCCTGCAATGCAAGCACGTTCCATGGTGGGATATCTGGCTAGCTGGGTGGGAAGGAGGACTTGCAGCACTGACCATAGTCACAAGCACCTCCCTCACACACACCCCAACACAAACTCCACAGAACCCACCTGGGAGAATGCAATGCCCCCCATCCTAACACAAGATCCCACAAAGAACCACCACCCTGGGTTATGTTGTGTGAAGCACAGGGACACTCTTGGGACTTTTAGCCAAACAACTGCCAGGACAACACTCCCAGCCATCCTGTCAGCACAGCCAGCCCACCCCACAGGGAAGCAGAGTCAAAGGAAGGAAGCATGGGCATGCTGGGAAGGGGGTGGAGGCAATAGCATGATGGGAGTCGTAGTCACTGATATTGGTCACCCCCACAACTGTCCCATTAACTCCACCCTGAACCATGCTCACATCACAGGAAGTGGAGGACTCACAAGATGGCTGACACTGGCTACTGCTGTGGGGAGCACAAGGCCCTGCTGGCAACTGTGCACCAACAAACAGCAGGACACCAGTGACTGACATCCTGAGAGACAACTTACACTCCCTGCAATGCAAGCACGTTCCATGGTGGGATATCTGGCTAGCTGGGTGGGAAGGGGGACTTGCAGCACTGACCATAGTCACAAGCACCTCCCCTTACACACACCCCAACACAAACTCCACAGAACCCACCTGGTAGAATGCAATGCCCCCCATCCTAACACAAGATCCCACAAAGAACCACCACCCTGGGTTATGTTGTGTGAAGCACAGGGACACTCTTGGGACTCTTAGCCAAACAACTGCCAGGACAACACTCCCAGCCATCCTGTCAGCACAGCCAGCCCATCCCACAGGGAAGCAGAATCAAAAGGAAGGAAGCATGGGCATGCTGGGAAGGGGGTGGAGGCAATAGCATGATGGGAGTCGTAGTCACTGATATTGGTCACCCCCACAACTGTCCCATCAACACCACCCTGAACCATGCTCACATCACAGGAAGTGGAGGACTCACAAGATGGCTGACACTGGCTACTGCTGTGGGGAGCACAAGGCCCTGCTGGCAACTGTGCACCAACAAACAGCAGGACACCACTGACTGACATCCTGAGAGACAACTTCCACTCCCTGCAATGCAAGCACGTTCCATGGTGGGATATCTGGCTGGCTGGGTGGGAAGGGGGACTTGCAGCACTGACTATAGTCACAAGCACCTCCCCTCACACCCCCCCAACACAAACTCCACAGTACCCACCTGGTAGAATGCAATGCCCTCCATCCTAACACAAGATCCCACAAAGAACCACCACCCTGGGTTATGTTGTGTGAAGCACAGGGACACTCTTGGGACTCTTAGCCAAACAACTGCCAGGACAACACTCCCAGCCATCCTGTCAGCACAGCCAGCCCACCCCACAGGGAAGCAGAGTCAAAGGAAGGAAGCATGGGCATGCTGGGAAGGGGGAGGAGGCAATAGCATGATGGGAGTCGTAGTCACAGCTCTACATCCCCCACCACATGGCCCAGCAAGCTCACACTCACGCATGCACATCCCACAGAGAGTGGAAAGGCCCATCAAAGATGTCTGACACTGTTGCTGTGTCGTGGGGAGCACAAGGGCATGCTGGGTACTGCACACCAACCAACAGCAGGACACCACTGTCAGCCATCTTGCCATTGCTCTCACACCCACACACACTGAACTCCACACAAAAGCAAGTAAGTATGGGAATGCTGGGAAGTGGGGTGGAGGCAATGGCATGATGGGAGTCGTAGTCACAGACATAGCTCACCCCCACAACTGTCCCATCAACACCACCCTGAACCATGCTCACATCACAGGGAGTGGAGAAGGACTCACAAGATGGCTGACACTGGCTACTGCTGTGGGGAGCACAAGGCCCTGCTGGCAAATGTGCACCAACAAACAGCAGGACAACACTGACTGACATCCTGAGAGACAACTTACACTCCCTGCAATGCAAGCACGTTCCATGGTGGGATATCTGGCTGGCTGGCTGGGTGGGAAGGGGGACTTGCAGCACTGACTATAGTCACAAGCACCTCCCTCACACCCCCAACACAAACTCCACAGTACCCACCTGGTAGAATGCAATGCCCTCCATCCTAACACAAGATCCCACAAAGAACCACCACCCTGGGTTATGTTGTGTGAAGCACAGGGACACTCTTGGGACTCTTAGCCAAACAACTGCCAGGACAACACTCCCAGCCATCCTGTCAGCACAGCCAGCCCATCCCACAGGGAAGCAGAATCAAAGGAAGGCAGCATGGGCATGCTGGGAAGGGGGTGGAGGCAATAGCATGATGGGAGTCGTAGTCACTGATATTGGTCACCCCCACAACTGTCCCATCAACACCACCCTGAACCATGCTCACATCACAGGAAGTGGAGGACTCACAAGATGGCTGACACTGGCTACTGCTGTGGGGAGCACAAGGCCCTGCTGGCAACTGTGCACCAACAAACAGCAGGACACCACTGACTGACATCCTGAGAGACAACTTACACTCCCTGCAACGCAAGCACGTTCCATGGTGGGATAACTGACTGGCTGGGTGGGTGGGAAGGAGGTCCGGCTGCCAACCAAACACAACCAATGCAGACCATGTACACACCCCAGAAAATACATAGAAATGCCCAAATAATGCAACACAATGTGCCACACCAATATCAACCCCTGACTGTGACGACTCAGGACAATGCAATGTACAGGCCCGCACCCAGAGGCACAGTCACAACTGTCATGTGTGTCAACCATTGATGCCTGCAGAAACATGACATACATTGTTTGTGTCTCCCAAAAACAGGTGATGATGGGGACACAGCAGCAGACGCTGAGGAGTCCCAGTCCCAGGCTCAAGAGGATGCCGAGCTCACTGGCGTCGTACAGCCTCTGTCCTCCTCGGACGATGAAGAACAACCTGGCACATCCGGTGCAAGTCAACATGCAGCACCAGCAGGACCACCAGCTGCAGCACCAGCAGGACCACCAGCTGCACCCCCTGCACCCACCCCTACAACGACTGTCACCACGAATACCATCCCTGCCGACATGGACAGAATAAGGAGCAACACCAGCACAGTGACCCTGGACCAACCTGGGGCCATGGACACCACCACCACCACCAACCCCCAAGGTGGACCAGGGTTATCTGTGCGTGCCACTGCACACACTGCACATGTCAGCAGGGGTGGTGGGAGGGGTGGGAGACAGAGGTCGCTGCTTGCAGACGTTGCTGGTGTGCATGATGACCCACAACTGGTACGCATAGCTGATGCGTACCAGTCCAGCACCGGAGAGCTCAGCCAGGTAGTGGGGCTCCTCAGAGACATTAAACAGCAGCAGGCTGCCCAACATGTCCCGTGTGGACTCACACATGTCCCGCGTGGAGTCCAAGTGGGATGCACTGCATGAGATGACGGCGGTGCACAGGGACATTTTACAATGCCTCCGCCAGATGAACAGCAACCAGTCCACACCTCCCTGTGTGCCAACAACATCTGGTGCCGAACAAACTGCAACTGCCACAGGGAGGGAGGAGGACTCTGGCGGAGAGTCCCCTGCACCGCAGCAGCCTGCACTTGAGGGGTCGTCCGAGGAGGGAAAAGTGAGAGGCCGATGGCCAAGCGCAACTCCCAGGAAGCCTGAACCTGTTCTGGATGTTCGCCTTTGTGCACAGACTGTTCACCCTGTTGACGGCAACACTACTCCCACACATTGCATGGGGAGTACAAGTTGGACCAATGTGTCAGGCAACTGTGGCCCCGATACTGGGGATCCTGTCTACCCGGACTTTCAATTCACCTAGGAACTTGGGATTGCAAGATTCATGTACAGCACAACCCATCCTATGCACTATTAACACAAATGTATCACAATAAACACACTAATACACCATACTTGCCTCTGTCGTGATTCCAACGTGGGTGCTGTTATGGGGATGATGAACTGCAAAATTACACTGTGTATGCGAACTGCAACAGCAAGGACAACACAGGCATGTGAGTACAGGAAACGTGACACACATGAGGGAGACACACCACCAGGGCTACACGACACATACACACCTAGGCCATCTGACTCATTGCCTACACTGATGTTGCCAGGGAAGACAGTGCAATGCACAGACACCACACCCATTCCCAGTTGTAGTCAAGTAGCCCACAGGTGCAGTAAGCAAATGGCAGTCAAATGTGTGACCACAGACAACGCACATCACAAAGTGAAGCACAGGTTTATTACACAGTTGCAACATGCCGTAACCACTACAGATGCAAGGTAACCCCACCTGGCAGCGGGCACACAGTCAACAACTGTAGACGGAAGGAAGTCCATAGGTGTGGCGCACATCACCTGTAGGGACACAACAGCTACCAGCCTGGATGTGCAATCACGTCGTCGGTGGACACAGTTGACCAAACGAATCTGAAAGTACCCTGTGAAGGACAGAAATGACACACAGTCAAAAGCAATGGAGTACAGGACAGAACAGCAAAACACATGCACAATACATGTTACAAGATACCCACCCAGAACCAAGTTAGCATGTCAACACTGTTGGGGAGTACAGCCCACCTGTCACCACACATCGCAACACACATCCAGTCAAGTGGCCCATGGACACACTCCCACAGCACCAGAGCACCACCCACACATCATGCCAACTCACATCATTGACATGACACCTCAGGATACTCACATTCAGCTAAAGAAGTTGGTGATGAGCTGTGTGCGGACATCACCATCACCATCATCATCATCATCGTCACTGGCATCGTGGTCCAGGCCAGGATCCTCCACAGGTGGCGGATGTTGGTCATTGTCATCCTGGATGAGAGGCAACTCCTTCCGCACTGCCAGGTTGTGGAGCATGCAGCAGACGATGATAATCTTGCACACTTTCGCAGGGGCATATGGGAGGGACCCTCCGGTCTTGTCCAGGCAGCGGAAGCGGCTCTTCAGGAGACCAAAGGTCCGCTCAATCACTCTCCTGGTCCGACCATGTGCCTCATTGTAGCGCATCTGGGCAGGTGTCACAGGGTTCCTGAGGGGTGTCAGCAACCACGGCATGTTGGGGTATCCCGAGTCACCTACGGACAGACAAGTGCACATTAGCTGACTTGGAAAAGTGGGCGGAATACTACAGATCAGATCACACACAATGGCACAAAGTCAGTACACACCGACAAGCCAGGCACGCTGGTTCTGCATCTGTGCCATCATCCTGGGGATGCGACTACTCCTCATCACAAAGGCATCGTGTGCTGAACCAGGGAAACGGGCACACACGTGTGTGATGGTCATGTCTGCAAGACACACCACCAGTGCATTGACCGAGTGGTAGTGCTTGCGGTTCCTGTAGGCCTGCTCCTGGGCCTGTGGTGGTACCAAAGCCACATGTGTCCCATCAATGGAGCCAATTACATGCGGCATCCTCCCCAGGGCATAAAAGTCACTCTTCACGTCAGTGAGTCGTCGCAGTCTAGGGAAATAGATGTACCGGTTCAGGAAGAGCAACATTGCCGCCAAAACATCGCGGAGCACACGGCTGAACATGGTCTGTGACATCCCACCAGCAGTCGCCACAGTATGTTGGAAGGTACCAGTGGCAAAGAAGTATAGGGCTGCCATCACCTTCACCTTGGGGGTCAGCGCTGTAGGATACGGCCGGCCAGGCTGCAAATGTGGGGACAACTGCACTGCCAAATCCTCAATCAGCTGCCTGGTGAAGCGGTACCGTCGGATGCTGTCCCGTTCCACCATCGTTGCCAGGTCTGGGAATGGCCGATGGACAGCAGGAGCCCTGCAGTGCAGAGGAGAAGTAAGCAAGATTGTCAGTCACCCCACATATGCGGCATTGAACACACTCAAGATCCCAACATACATCATTATGAGGCACAACTACATGAAGTGTGCAGTACCGTAAGGACATGTATGGTACATACATGGCCAACATCTGTCAACACGGTCCAACAGGTGGCATCAATTAGTCCCAGGTTGGCCCATTGGATATCATGAGGCCGTGTCACAGTTCCCATCTCCTGCTGCCGTGTCACAATAACCCCCACAGGGACATGTGAGGACAGATGTGCCCCAGGCACCACAGCTCAACGACAGGTACATTCCCAGGGACCCTGTAATGCCACATGGACACTGGCATTACATGGAGTATCATGTATACACCACAGCAAAACAACCATGACCCCCACAGGTAGTGGCCCCACTTGCCACGGCAGGACAGACATGGACGTCTGTGACACACACGCACAACATCAGAGTCCATGCACACACAACGTGGATGTGGAGACTTTCTCCCATTGTGCACATGAAATCAGAGACATTGTAAACACCACATGCACAAAGACTGTGGAGGACCATCACTATTGTGCCACTGGGACACCCTGGCTCAAACATACCGTCCCACATGGGACTCACGGGGTATGTGACATGACATACACATACACCACTGTGAAATGTGACCATGGCACATGCACAGATATGAACAGTTGCACATCACAGTGGTCACGTACACGTAACACCCAGGATCCTGTCCCCATGAACACGTGCACAGCCTGGGGGTGGCTGCCCACAGGTGACACCCACAGGACAACATGTACACCAACATACACACAATAGGAAATGCAGCCTTACATGCCTTATGATAAAGTTTGGACAGGCTGTCGTGATGTAGGTGTGCCCCTCACTCCCTGGGAGCTATCTGTGGCTGGCATATGTCCATCTGAGACAGGCATGCTGACATATGCCAGTCACATGTACAGTGATGCGTTGAACAGCAATGGACCGATCGGTGCCTCCGGCCGGCCCATTGCTTTCAATGTGTGCGGGTACGCGTTGTACCCCTGTGCGCGTTGAACTGCAATGGACCGATCGGTGCCTCCGGCCGGCCCATTGCTTTCAATGTGTGCGGGTACGCGTTGTACCCCTGTGCGCGTTGAACTGCAATGGACCGATCGGTGCCTCCGGCCGGCCCATTGCTTTCAATGTGTGCGGGTACGCGTTGTACCCCTGTGCGCGTTGAACAGCAATGGACCGATCGGTGCCTCCGGCCGGCCCATTGCTTTCAATGTGTGCGGGTACGCGTTGTACCCCTGTGCGCGTTGAACTGCAATGGACCGATCGGTGCCTCCGGCCGGCCCATTGCTTTCAATGTGTGCGGGTACGCGTTGTACCCCTGTGCGCGTTGAACAGCAATGGACCGATCGGTGCCTCCGGCCGGCCCATTGCTTTCAATGTGTGCGGGTACACGTTGTACCCCTGTGCGCGTTGAACAGCAATGGACCGATCGGTGCCTCCGGCCGGCCCATTGCTTTCAATGTGTGCGGGTATGCGTTGTACCCCTGTGCGCGTTGTACCGCAATGGACCGATCGGTGCCTCCGGCCGGCCCATTGCTTTCAATGTGTGCGGGTACGCGTTGTACCCCTGTGCGCGTTGAACTGCAATGGACCGATCAGTGCCTCCGGCCGGCCCATTGCTTTCAATGTGTGCGGGTACGCGTTGTACCCCTGTGCGCGTTGAACAGCAATGGACCGATCGATGCCTCCGGCCGGCCCATTGCTTTCAATGTGTGCGGTACGCGTTGTACCCCTGTGCGCGTTGAACAGCAATGGACCGATCGGTGCCTCCGGCCGGCCCATTGCTTTCAATGTGTGCGAGTACGCGTTGTACCCCTGTGCGCGTTGAACTGCAATGGACCGATCGGTGCCTCCGGCCGGCCCATTGCTTTCAATGTGCGCGGTACGCGTTGTACCCCTGTGCGCGTTGAACAGCAATGGACCGATCGGTGCCTCCGGCCGGCCCATTGCTTTCAATGTGTGCGGGTACACGTTGTACCCCTGTGCGCGTTGAACAGCAATGGACCGATCGGTGCCTCCGGCCGGCCCATTGCTTTCAATGTGTGCGGGTATGCGTTGTACCCCTGTGCGCGTTGTACCGCAATGGACCGATCGGTGCCTCCGGCCGGCCCATTGCTTTCAATGTGTGCGGGTACGCGTTGTACCCCTGTGCGCGTTGAACTGCAATGGACCGATCAGTGCCTCCGGCCGGCCCATTGCTTTCAATGTGTGCGGGTGCGCGTTGTACCCCTGTGCGCGTTGAACAGCAATGGACCGATCGGTGCCTCCGGCCGGCCCATTGCTTTCAATGTGTGCGGGTACGCGTTGTACCCCTGTGCGCGTTGAACTGCAATGGACCGATCGGTGCCTCCGGCCGGCCCATTGCTTTCAATGTGTGCGGGTACGCGTTGTACCCCTGTGCGCGTTGAACTGCAATGGACCGATCGGTGCCTCCGGCCGACCCATTGCTTTCAATGTGTGCGGGTACGCGTTGTACCCCTGTGCGCGTTGAACAGCAATGGACCGATCGGTGCCTCCGGCCGGCCCATTGCTTTCAATGTGTGCGGGTACGCGTTGTACCCCTGTGCGCGTTGTACCGCAATGGACCGATCGGTGCCTCCGGCCGGCCCATTGCTTTCAATGTGTGCGGGTACGCGTTGTACCCCTGTGCGCGTTGAACTGCAATGGACCGATCGGTGCCTCCGGCCGGCCCATTGCTTTCAATGTGTGCGGGTACGCATTGTACCCCTGTGCGTGTTGTACCGCAATGGACCGATCGGTGCGCACCCATTGACAATGGGCTTGCCTGGCAACGGACGCGTTTTCGAATTTCGAACGAGTCGGTTGCTGGAAATTCAGTTGGTCACCCACAACAATGTTGCAAAATCATGTATGTCATGAAGTTGAAGATTTGAAGGATGCTGTGGGCGTGTTTTGGTGCTGCTATTCCATGGATTGGCCAGATTCAGAAGATGCAAACGACTTGGACCTATCACTTTGGACACAAGGGACAGTATCTGCCTCTCCAGCACATATATATTGCTGGCTGTTCCCCTGAGAGCCCACTTGCCTGCACTACATGCTCCAAGACGACATCTGCCACTGCACTGCTGCTGTCTCTGCCCCTCTGGACCCTGCAATGGCACGTACTGTGGAGAGAGCCCCAGCCTTCAGCCTTGAAGAGAACCAGGCCCTGCTGGACAGCCTACTTCCACAGTACAGCAAGCTGTATGGGACACCAGGGGAGCAGGTGAGTGTTCTGTGCACTGCCTTTCTGAATGTGCATTTTGTCTGACTAGCAAGGCTGAGAGTCTGCACGCCACTGGCTAGCAGGCTCACTGAGTAGTTGTCACCCCCCATAGTGTGTAGTGACTTGCACTGGACAGGTATGGTGCAGTGACAGTGCATTTGAACATGGTTTTACTTCCCATGCAATGATACCATGTAGTGACGTCTGGCAAACTGTCCATGGTCAGCTTTGCACTGCCTGTGTACATCATGTGCCCCTGTGATTGAGACATGTATATACAACTGTGTCATGCACGGATATGTTGCATGTGTGGTAATGGCCTTTTCACTTTGTCATCCTCACAGGTTAATGCCCATCGGAAGCAGGAAATCTGGAAGGACATCGTCCGGGCTGTCCGGTCCGTGGGGGTCTACAAGCGCCGGATCCGCAACTGCCAGAAGAGGTGGCAGGACCTTCGGGGCTGGACCCGGAGGATTGCACGGGTCCAGCTGAAGCTGTCGCCTCCTCGCAGGAGGGGCGGAACACGGACCCTGACCCCCACATGCTCCAGATCCTGGCGGTGGTCTTTCCAGACCTGGATGGGCAGCCGAAGGCCAGACAGCAGCAAGGAGGGGGTGAGTCAAAGACTGCACTGTGAACTCTGTATTACATGCTTTGTGCCCTCCTCTGGCCTGGTTCAACTGCCACAGTGCAGCAGTCATGTTGTCCAGGAGCCATGTCCCTCTATTGTGCACTGACCACTGCTCATCTGATACCCAGGTGTGGCCCTTACAGTCAGGGAATTGTGTCACTTGGGACTGTGTCCTTGCAGTTTGCTTCACTAAAGGTGGGGGACAGCATCTGTTTCCCTAACTCTGTTGTGGGCATCATGGGTGGGTCCATTGTTCACACAACGCCTGGGTTTGGACATGTGATCTGCGTGTTGCTTTGATATGCGGTCCACTTGCTGAGCTGAGCCACCACATGTGCCTGGGGTATGTGGCACACGCCCATGCAGCGGGTGGGAACAATGTTTGTGCCCCAGGAGTGTGCAGATTACGTGTGTCACACATACATAGCCAGCTATCCACTGTCCAGGGCACATCCCTCATTCATGTGGAGCAGGACAGTCATGCCTACTCCAGGCCATGCAATCCACTCTGTACTCCCACTCCCGTGTATCAGCTGACACATTGTGCACAGTGATTTGACCCCTCCGGTGTCTGCCTCTGTGTCAGTGTGCTGTGGATTAGTTGCCAGGACTGCTGGGGTGTTTCTTGGTAGGGGCTCAGCATGCCCCTGGAGATGTGACCATAGGAGACGATACTTGTGTGTCACATAGGTGTTTGATCAGCTGCCCGTGCAGACTGGGGTATGCGAATGTGATGTTCGGCAGCTGTTCCCCATTCACAGCAAATTGTGAGGGGCTCAGGTTCAGAGGGTAGTGTCACAGCTCTTCCATATGTCCAATAGGTGTGACCTGGACAGATGAGGGTTGAGATGATGTGTTGTGTGGGGGATGTACATGTGCACTTGTGCAGCTCCAGGACTTGCATTCCCCATGACCTACTATTGTGACACAGTGCATAGTGTTGTTGTCTGGCTGCCAAGTCATACATCACTGAGACAGTGATGTATGACTTAACAGTCATGCCTCTGCCATGGCATGTGTCAACTTATTTGTGGTCCTGCAGGGGAGTGACATGTGCTACATGCACACCATAGTGGCGCTGGCTATCAGGACATGGGTGCATCATAGTGTCTGTCGCTGGTATGCATCACATGCATTTCCTATTTGACTCTGGGCATCCCTTTCATCCGGAAACCTGTACTGACTCAGTGGCAAGAGCTGTGATGTGTCCACACCGTGTCCTCTGCACTGTCCAACTACTGTGTACTTGGTGCATGTGTCCACACTGGGGTGTTGCAATCCAACAGACACCAGACAGATGGGTGCAAGGCCATGTGGGATGTGAGTGCCATGCTTGGCATCAGACTGACAATTGGCTTCTCCTGTTCAGTTAGGGCACTTTTAGCAATGTACAACTAATGATGCCAGGGCTTGCTCTGTGATGTGCTGTGCTCACAGTGGTGTGTGCGTTTTGTGCAGGTGACTGATGTCTGTCTGTTTCCCCATTGTTTGCAGATACATCCACGGCCACGGAAGGGGACAGCTCCACGGACCAGGAGGAGCCAGAGAGCCAGACTGGGTCAGCAGCCGAGGAGTGGTCGGAGGGACCCAGTGGCACGGAGGGCGAGGGGAGCCACACCGAGGAATCCTCAGCACCATCCACCTCAGCTGAGGACCAGAGCAACTCGGAGGATGACTCCCTTGTGGAGGCGGGTGTCAGCAGCCACCACACCCCAGCTAGTGTTGCTGTCCCCGCCACCACCAGCACCACCACCGCCCTCCCATCGGCTCCCATTCCCAAGGTCCGTGGAGGCTCCCATGTTTGGGAGCCTGTCTCCTTTGGCCCAGGCACCGCACCCCCTGCCCCTGTGTCCCCTGCTGCCCTGAGTGAGGAGTCTGTGTACCTCCTTCGCCAGCTCCATGTAGGGCAGACAGCCATGCTGAGTGTCCTCCATGCGCACACCGCACTGTTGACTCAGCTGGTGTCGTTCATGGAGGGCATCTCATCGGGCATGTCTGACCTACAGAGGGGCAACAGGTCCATGGACTCCTCCCTGACGGCAGCAGTGTCCCTCCTCAGACAGTCCCTCACCCCTCCTGCCTCTGCTCCATCCACACTCCCCAGCACCTTGCCCGTCCCAAGCACACACACACCGGCACAGGCACACACCAGCACACACACATCCAGCACACAGACACACACGCCACAAACTAAACGCACACGCACGCACAGTCAGGGGACTGAAACCAGACTCACAGGGGATGGGGCCCTGGTACACACACACGCATCCACGGGCACTGCGCAGTCCTCAGTTGCCTCTCCCTCCAAAGCACCCTCCCTTGCCTCACCTGCAACCCCAAAGACCCAGCGCCTCTTCCTCAGTGACCTCGGCCTCTTCCCCTCCGATCCAGCTGCCCCAGCATCCAGGGGGAAGAGGAAGCCCCCACACGGAGCAGAGTGCCCCTCGCCCCCGGACACCCTCCCCCAGGCGCAGACAGACTGAGGCCCCCACCCGCAAGTCCCCCGGAGTGGTAAGAGCAAGACCCCGCCGCCGCCCTGCAGCTCAAGCACCAGGTCACCTTCCTCCATCCCTCAGGCCCCCACTCCACAGGTGCCCCCGCCACACCCTGCCCCAGGTTCCCCCACCCACAGATATACCATCCCTAAGAGGCTCCGGCCTTCTCCCCTGCCACTTGCTCTCCCGGCACCACCCCCCGCTGCGCTTGTCTGTGCCACTGATGTGGTGAGGGTGTCCTCCCCCTCTGTCCAGCCCACCTTGCCTGTTCCCCATTCTCCTCCCCTGGTGGTAGGCACTGCAGTGGAGTCCACTACCACCCTGTCTGACTTGGGCACTGCAGTGGCGGACCTGTCCACTCCATCTGCAGGGTCCACTGCAGTAGTGCCGGCACCCACAACATCTGAGCCATGCCCCCAGTTGTGCCGGCACACACCATGTCAGACACCTCCACTGCAGTTGTCAGTGGCTCTCCAGCACCCACCACCCCTTCCCTGCTTCCTCCTGGTGAGCCCTGATCCTGTCCCTGCGGTGCCTGGCCTACCCCCCGGTTGCCCCTCCTAGTGGATTGTCCCTGGTTTTGTGCAGGCATGTGTAGGGTGGCATCTGCCACTGTCACCCACTTGTGACTTTGTTGATGGACTGGCCATTGGCCTTTGTTTATGTTCTACCGGACTTCTACTTTTAATGCCACATATGCTGAATAAAGCAACTTTCTGTTCTCTAGTGCTTTTGCTTCTGATGTACATGATGTTGATGATGCTAACAATGCCCTTGCTGCAGTGATGGTGATATTTGGTCTCATGATAATGAAGTGTTACTGTGCAGGAACCCATGTGGTCCAGGGGTTATGTGTCCTATCCTGTGGTGTATCCATGTCATCCCTAGCAGCATCTGAGGGTGTCATGTGTTCAGTATTTGGCAATGGGATTTCCTACTTAGATTGGCAATTTCACATCTGTGGCTTCCACCCCTGCACATCTGTTGTGCCTGCCATTGTTCTATTCGTCTACTTCCCTGACCGTGTGGCCATCTCCAGTGAACATGCAGGTTTGGGCATCAATGGGGAAGGACTCATCTGTGTTGTCAGTGCAACATTGCTATACAAGTGTGTTGGATCTGTGCTGATGATTCCGTTGGCACTTCCATGACCAGGCTGATGGGACGGGAGCCCTCATTTCTTGCTAATTGTTGATTGTGTGTCCCATTGCTGCCATGGTATGGTATCTGTTCACCTCACATCTGCAGTCTCCACAGGGTATCTGCATGTGTGTGCCCATTGGTGCAAATATGTGGGTCTGCATTCGGATGGTCACTTCTGTCATTGTGTCATTGATGATTGTTGACGGTGTCAGCCCCCATGGGTGTTGTTTGTCTGCACATGGCCAAAGTTATGTCTTATTTGCACTGCAGGATTTGGCTCCCCCAATTTATGTTGCAATGGGACACATACACTACTTTGCCACTGATGTGTTTGTTGTTCTGTGACCAGGAATCATCCATGCAGTTTGGCAGTTGCACCTCTTACTTTGTCAACACTTGCCTTTTGGTCACTGTGATGATGGGGGTTTGGACCCCATTGCCACAATGTTCAAGATGTGCTGCAGCTATGGACCCCACACTTGCCCTTTGGTCACTGTGATGATGGGGGTTTGGACCCCATTGCCACAATGTTCGAAATGTGCTTCAGCTATGGACCCCACACTTACATTTTGGTCACTGTGATGATGGGGGTTTGGACCCCATTGCCACAATGTTCGAAATGTGCTTCAGCTATGGACCCCACACTTACATTTTGGTCACTGTGATGATGGGGGTTTGGACCCCATTGCCACAATGTTCAAAATGTGCTTCAGCTATGGACCCCACACTTACATTTTGGTCACTGTGATGATGGGGGTTTGGACCCCATTGCCACAATGTTCGAAATGTGCTTCAGCTATGGACCCCACACTTACCTTTTGGTCACTGTGATGATGGGGGTTTGGACCCCATTGCCACAATGTTCGAAATGTGCTTCAGCTATGGACCCCACACTTACCTTTTGGTCACTGTGATGATGGGGGTTTGGACCCCATTGCCACAATGGTCATGGCCTGCTTGCATTGTGGGTGCCACACACATATATGTGTGGCACATGTGCTAGGGGGTCACATTGTATGTTCAAAGTCATGTTCGGTGTTGTAGGCATTTGACACAGTCTACACACGCTTGTCATGGTGTTGGGGGATGTCTTCTTCTTGCATTCCCTAGGTTGTGGTGTGCTGGTTGTGTCATGCATTGTCCATTCTATGAGTGGGGGTGGTAGTAGTGGTAGGCATCCTGCCCCCCCTGGGTGAGGGTGGTAGTAGTGGTGGGCATCCTGCCCCCACTGGGTGAGGGTGGTAGTAGTGGTAGGCATCCTGCCCCCCTGGCTAAGGGTGGTAGTAGTGGTAGGCATCCTGCCCCCCTGGGTGAGGGTGGTAGTAGTGGTAGGCATCCTGCCCCCCTGGGTGAGGGTGGTAGTAGTGGTAAGCATCCTGCCCCCTGGCTAAGGGTGGTAGTGGTGGTAGGCATCCTGCCCCCCTGGGTGAGGGTGGTAGTAGTGGTGGGCATCCTGCCCCCCTGGGTGAGGGTGGTAGTAGTGGTAGGCATCCAGCCCCCCTGGCTAAGGGTGGTGGTAGGCATCCAGCCCCCCTGGGTGAGGGTGGTAGTAGTGGTGGGCATCCTGCCCCCCTGGGTGAGGGTGGTAGTAGTGGTAGGCATCCTGCCCCCTTGCTAAGGGTGGTAGTAGTGGTAGGCATCCTGCCCCCTGGGTGAGGATGGTAGTAGTGGTAGGCATCCTGCCCCCCTGGGTGAGGGTGGTAGTAGTGGTAAGCATCCTGCCCCCTGGCTAAGGGTGGTAGTGGTGGTAGGCATCCTGCCCCCCTGGGTGAGGGTGGTAGTAGTGGTGGGCATCCTGCCCCCTGGGTGAGGGTGGTAGTAGTGGTAGGCATCCTGCCCCCCTGGGTAAGGGTGGTAGTAGTGGTAGGCATCCTGCCCACCCTGGGTGAGGGTGGTAGTGGTAGTAGGCATCCAGCCCCCCTGGCTAAGGGTGGTGGTAGGCATCCAGCCCCCCTGGGTGAGGGTGGTAGTAGTGGTAGGCATCCTGCCCCCCTGGCTAAGGGTGGTAGTAGTGGTAGGCATCCTGCCCCCCTGGGTGAGGGTGGTAGTAGTGGTGGGCATCCTGCCCCCCTGGGTGAGGGTGGTAGTAGTGGTAGGCATCCTGCCCCCCTGGCTAAGGGTGGTAGTAGTGGTAGGCATCCTGCCCCCCTGGGTGAGGGTGGTAGTAGTGGTAGGCATCCTGCCCCCCTGGGTGAGGGTGGTAGTAGTGGTAAGCATCCTGCCCCCTGGCTAAGGGTGGTAGTGGTGGTAGGCATCCTGCCCCCCTGGGTGAGGGTGGTAGTAGTGGTGGGCATCCTGCCCCCCTGGGTGAGGGTGGTAGTAGTGGTAGGCATCCAGCCCCCCTGGCTAAGGGTGGTGGTAGGCATCCAGCCCCCCCTGGGTGAGGGTGGTAGTAGTGGTAAGCATCCTGCCCCCCTGGCTAAGGGTGGTAGTAGTGGTAGGCATCCTGCCCCCCCTGGGTGAGGGTGGTATTAGTGGTGGGCATCCTGCCCCCCCTGGGTGAGGGTGGTAGTAGTGGTAGGCATCCTGCTCCCCCTGGCTAAGGGTGGTAGTAGTGGTAGGCATCCTGCCCCCCTGGGTGAGGGTGGTAGTAGTGGTAAGCATCCTGCCCCCTGGCTAAGGGTGGTAGTAGTGGTAGGCATCCTGCGCCCCCTGGGTGAGGGTGGTAGTAGTGGTGGGCATCCTGCCCCCTGGGTGAGGGTGGTAGTAGTGGTAGGCATCCTGCCGCCCCTGGGTGAGGGTGGTAGTAGTGGTGGGCATCCTGCCCCCTGGCTAAGGGTGGTAGTAGTGGTAGGCATCCTGCCCCCCTGGGTGAGGGTGGTAGTAGTGGTAGGCATCCTGCCCCCTGGGTAAGGGTGGTAGTAGTGGTAGGCATCCTGCCCCCCTGGCTAAGGGTGGTAGTAGTGGTAGGCATCCTGCCCCCCTGGGTGAGGGTGGTAGTGGTGGTAAGCATCCTGCCCCCTGGCTAAGGGTGGTAGTAGTGGTAGGCATCCTGCCCCCCTGGGTGAGGGTGGTAGTAGTGGTGGGCATCCTGCCCCCCTGGGTGAGGGTGGTAGTAGTGGTAAGCATCCTGCCCCCTGGCTAAGGGTGGTAGTAGTGGTAGGCATCCTGCCCCCCTGGCTGAGGGTGGTAGTAGTGGTGGGCATCCTGCCCCCTGGGTGAGGGTGGTAGTAGTGGTAGGCATCCTGCCCCCCTGGGTGAGGGTGGTAGTAGTGGTGGGCATCCTGCCCCCTGGCTAAGGGTGGTAGTAGTGGTAGGCATCCTGCCCCCTGGGTGAGGGTGGTAGTAGTGGTAGGCATCCTGCCCCCCTGGGTAAGGGTGGTAGTAGTGGTAGGCATCCTGCCCCCCCTGGCTAAGGGTGGTAGTAGTGGTAGGCATCCTGCCCCCCCTGGGTGAGGGTGGTAGTGGTGGTAAGCATCCTGCCCCCCTGACTAAGGGTGGTAGTAGTGGTAGGCATCCTGCCCCCTCTGGGTGAGGGTGGTAGTAGTGGTGGGCATCCTGCCCCCCTGGGTGAGGGTGGTAGTAGTGGTAGGCATCCTGCCCCCCGGGTGAGGGTGGTAGTGGTGGTAGGCATCATGCCACCCCTGGGTAGGGGTGGTGGTGCGCATTCAGGCCCCTGTGTGCATATGTGGCATTGGTGATGGGCATCCCGCCCCTATGGTGCTGCTGTTGCTGGTGTAAGTATATTCTGCATCCCTGTGTGTGTGTGTGATGTGTCGTGTACGTGTTGTATGTGTTTTGTGGTTGGTGTCTGGCTTACCTTCTGCGCCGTACGCGTCCGTGCCTGTTCCGGTAGTAAATGTAGAATATTGGTATGATCGGGACGAAGAGATTCATGGTTGGTTCGTGTCGTTCATCCTTCTCGTTGCTTCGCGTCGTCCTCGTCGCTTCGCCTCGTCCTCGTCGCTTCACCTCGTCCTCGTCGCTTCGCGTCGTCCTCGTCGCTGGCGTGTTCGCCTCGTAGCCGTGGATCGTGTTGTGGCGCGAATCGGAGCTTATGTGCGCCTCTCCCGGATGCTTTGACGTGCCGTGCGTAGCGACGGGTTCGGCGCGTATGGAAAGCGCATCGTACTTGTCCGGCCGGACGGCGCTGCATTTTTCCTTCCGTGCGACTCGATTCGGCGTTTCCGGATTCGCCTCGGTCGGAGAACAGGACCTGGTTTGGGTGAGTACGGCTCAGCCGGATTCTTTGCTGTTGTGCGCATCGTACTTGCTCGTTCGGTGTGCTGTACGGATCGGTCGGGAAACAGGCTTTCGCATGGCTTTTTTCCCGACCGAATGGTATTGGGTGCGCCTCCGACCGAGATCGGAATCGGCCCCCAAGTCCTGCACAGTGGTGAAATCAAGCGTGTTATATAGCGCTCATCACTCCTTCTTCGCCTCTAATGTAAAGACGTGCACCATGGGAGATGTAGTTATCTCTCACCCTCCCAGGCACTCAGTGAAGCCAACAACTCATTGCATTTGTCACCCCAAGTGGAACGGGTATGCTCAGACGTGGGTCCCATGCTCTCCATGCCACTGGAGTCAAGCTAGCCTGGCTGATGAGGGGTGATACCCCGAAACTGGTCCCAGGATGCTTATTTCTGGTCCAGGAAGGACCTGGTCTGGCAGTTCGGACTGGACTGTTCCCATGAGGAGCAAGGTCAAGACTGATTTGCATATGGCTGGGTTTAAACTCGAATGGCACGGGGAGCAAAGAAATTATGGATTTAGGCCCAGATCTCTGTACTGGGGTGAATGTTTGACATTATTCAACATTCTGTCCATCAATTGTTCTTTGTGAATTTGTCACCCCAAGTGGGACGGGTATGCCCAGACGTGGGTTCCGTGCTCTGCATGCCACTGGAGTCAAGCTAGACTGGCTGATGAGGGGTGATATCCCGAAACCGGTCCCAGGAAGCTTGTTTCCAGTCCAGGGAGCACCTGGCCTAGCAGTTCGGGCTGGACTGTTTTCATGGGGAGCAGGGTCAGGACTGATTTGCATGTAGGTGGTTTTAAACTGGAATGGCATGGGCAGCAAAAGAACGATGGATGTAGGCCCAGATCTCCGTACTAGGGTGAATGTTTGACATTGTTCAACATTCTGTCAATAAATTGTTCTTTTTGCAACACACTCAACCACAGTATTGGTACATTAAAGGCAGACAAATGGAAGAAGAAAAAGCTGCACTGTATTGAAAGCTCCTTTGCCTTCATTACTGTCCAGATTTCCTTTCTATTGGAAAGGAAGGTTGGAGAGCCAGGGAACCATCATTAAAGTCCTTTTAAGTTTGTATTACATATTAGAATATTGGAATGTTGAGAGCTCCATTGAAGACAATGGAGCAGCAGCAGCCTATATAAACTGGTATAGGCCCGCTGCTGTCAATATTTCAATGTAGTAATACACAGCCTCTACCTTTCTCTTCCCCCAGCCTTTCCAAAATACATGGAGTGGGCAGGGGAAAGCGAAAGGATGAGGCCTTGCTGCAGGGCACACCTGAGCCTTCCCCCTCCCTCCTCGCTAGTGCAGTCACTGGAGCCTCGGACAGAGAGAGGGGTGATGCTGCTCAGCTTCTGGGTCTCCCTGGCTCAGCTGAATGAAAAAAAGCAGTTTTGCCAAGCTGGGGAGAACCAGGGGCTGACTTTGGCCCCCTTTCACAGTGCTTGCTGTGAATGTTCAATAGCTAACAGCCGTGGCCCTGCGAGTTGAACAATCACAGCTACCGCAGTGAAACTAAGGCTTCTGAGATTCAGGGATTTCAACCCCATCGAGCTCCAATGCCTTTGTTTTTATAATTAGGACATTCTGCCCTCTAGTGGCAGAATGTTCTAATAGTCTTATAGCCCGCCGAAGTGGGGTATCCCGGCCATTAAAGGCCCGCTCCATGGAGCGGGACTTTAATGGGCGGGATAGCCCACTATGGCAGGCTGTAAGGTTATAGAAAGTTACTTAGGACTATGATGAAGCATCTCTGGTCATCCACTGAAAAAACATAACTGCCCCCAGCTGTTAAGCGAGATCAGGGAACTCCAGTGCGTACACACACAAGGGTGGATGAGATTAACAAGAAGTGACATGCAGAGGAAAGATTGCGATGCTGGAAGGATCCAAGAGAGAAAGGGCAGGCGGAAGAAACAAGCAGTGACACACAAGGAAAAGAAATAGGGGCTGGTCTCTCTTAGAGGGACGGGATGCCAGAAAGAATGAGATGCAGATGAATATGGTAAAGAGGGAATGTATGAGGGAGAGGTGGCTGGAAGGAATGTGAAGCAACACACAGAGGAAAGTGAAATTGACAGGAGCAAGGAACAGAGAGCTGACATAGGGAGAGTCTTCTAATTGTAAAGTAGTCCACCATGCATCGCAATGCAATCACTCCATTTGAGGTGGAAGGGTACAATCAGCAGCTGATAGCATGAGGTGTGAGAATAACGTTCCTCTGGGTTGAGCCAAGATGTTATTGAAAAAATCTCAAACCAATGGCTAAAAGAGGCTGGTCAAAAAAACAGTGGTTGAAAGGGGGACCCAAAGCTCTCTCTAAGTATATTAGAAACAATAAGTCTGTTTGAGCTAGGCTGTCAAATTCTAGACATCTAATAAAGGAAGAAAGGGCAACAAGGAAAAAAAATGAAGAAAAAAGAGGAACAAAAAGAGAATCTTGCATAACCGAACAGTCAAGAACAAATAGCGATTTGAGGTAAATCGATTCTAGAAGCAATACAAATTAAGTAAAAAATAAGGAGAAACACAATTTCAAAATAAAAATGTTTCACTTAAGAGATCTATTAAAGGTTCATTGGAAAACAGGCAATGACACACTCTGGTAGATGTGCAGTAATGGGCTTACCACTAGGAAAATTGAGGTAATTGAGAGAAGAGACTCAGACGAATTTCTGGAACTACTCTTCATGAGGAGATCGGCTTCAATCTGCTTCTATTTCAGTGCTCCTTTAAATCTTGCTCTTTTCCAAAATGACTATTTATGGGTTCTGGTATGTTAGAATCTGTTTCGAGTAGATTAGAGATTAATTTCCTTTAAGGAACACACTGTAATTTACTTGATTGATTCTAACTATGACTTTTCTTGATATTTCTGTAAACAGATTTATCTGATTTACTAGTTTGAATAAAGAGACAAAACAAATACTAAACTCTTATCGATAAGCAAAGGTTTTCGAACTGATCCAAAACTCTCATCATTGACTGAACTAAATGACTAAATTGATGATGTCTATTGAGATGTTTTTTATTGATGCTCCATTCTAAAATGGTGGCAAAGATCCATTGTAGAGAAGAAGGTTTTGGTGAGGAGTTGGAGACCTCTATTGTAAGCTACGGGTTGAACTGAAATTATTAAAGAAAAACGTTTCTGCACCAGCAGTTTCTGATGTTAGACATATGGTTCACACCTTGAATGGAGCTATAAAATAATTCCCAAGTTAGAATAACCTTCCCAATTCCTGAATCCCATGTCCAGAACTTGAAGATCTGACGAGGTGCTACTAGAAGGCGGTTGCGGTTTAAAGGTGTGAGTATTAATAGGACAATGTGTTGTTTATGGTAGTTGTGTTTCGGTTTAGACAGTGGTGTTGTGAGAATGAATGAGTCAAAATAAGTGGATCACTGACAGAATATCGAGTACAGAATATCGATAGACATAATATCGACATCCTATCTCTACAAAGGTAAGTACAAAAATATCGAAACCAAAATATCGTTGTTTAAAATATCGTTGTTTAAAATATCGTTTTTTAAAAATATCTTAAAAATAATCTAAAATTAATTAAATAATAAATATTATTAATAAAAACGTAGTTAGAATTATTTTAAAAAGTTTAAAATGATAAATAATAAATGTAATATATAACAAATGTAAACATACATATTTAAAAGAATTGATATATATATATTAACTTAATAATATTAATAAATAATTATTTTATTTAATTATAAAATGTTAGACACATAATAACAATTATAAATACATACATATACATAAACCTGCAATATAAATGTAAGAATAAAATATATATATAATAAATTAAAATATTAAAATTATTATTTATTTGTAAAAAAAATATTTTACACTACATTAACTATAACAGTAGGGAAAATGTTGGATAGCGTAGGGGATAAAATTACTATTCCCACTCCAGAGAGTGCAACAGTAGGGAAAGTGTTGGATAGCGGAGGGGAATAATTTACTATTCCCACTCCACGGAGTGTAACAGTATGGAAAGTGTTGGATAGCGTAGGGTAAAAATTACTATTCCCACTCCAGTAAATGCAACAGTAGGGAAAGTGTTGGATAGCGGGTGGGTAAAAATGACTATTCCCACTCCAGTGAGTGCAACAGTAGGGAAAGTGTTGGATAGCGGAGAGGTAAAAATTCATATTCCCACTCCAACAAGTGTAAGAGTAGGGAAAGTGTTGGATAGCAGAGTGGTAAAATGTACTATTCCCACTCAAGTAATTGCAACAGTAGGGAAAGTGTTGGATAGCGGGAGGGTAAAAATTACTATTCCCACTCCAGTGAGTGCAATAGTAGGGAAAGTGTTGGATAGCGTAGGGTAAAAATTACTATTCCCACTCCAGCAAATGCAACAGTAGGGAAAGTGTTGGATAGCGGGTGGGTAAAAATTACTATTCTCACTCCAGTGAGTGCAACAGTAGGGAAAGTGTTGGATAGCGGGGAGGTAAAAATTTATATTCCCACTCTAACGAGTGTAACAGTAGGGAAAGTGTTGGATAGCGGGTGGATAAAAATTACTATTCCCACTCCAACTAGTGTAACAGTAGGGAAAGTTTTGGATAGCGGGGGGGTAAAAATTACTATTCCCACTCCAGTGAGTGCAACAGTAGGGAAAGTGTTGGATAGCGGGTGGGAATAATTTACTATTCCCACTCCACCAAGTGTAACAGTAGGGAAAGTGTTGGATAGCGTAGGGGAATAATTTACTATTCCCACTTCAGCAAGTGCAACAGTAGGGAAAGTGTTGGATAGCGGAGGGGAATAATTTAGTATTCCCACTCCTGCAAAATAATTAACATTAATTAACAAATAATTAATTTGTCAAAAATAATTAACCTCCCACCATATTCCTCTATAAACGACACCACCAATATTATAAAATATTACACAATTAACATAATTAATTAACAATTAATTAATTAATAACAATTAACAAGCAAATTAAAAACCATCAAAAATAAATGAGATCACGCAATTAACACTATACAATAACTTTAAGTAAATATTATATAAAAAAGTAATAACACTTTTATTAAAAGTTAAATTACTTCCCACCCTACTGCCCTATCAACCCACAACCCGCTAATTAATAACATTTTTAACACAATCAACAATATAAAATATTAATTACATAAATATTAATTAATAAAATTATTAATTAATAAATTATAATTAAATTACTTCCCACCCTACTCCCTATAAAACCACAACCCGCCCCTAAAAAAAATTACACAATTACCATATTTACCAATTAATTATTAATTATTAATAACCAATTAAAAATTAATTAATAACCAATTAATTAACACAATTAACATAAATTATTAAAAACAAAAATATTAATTAATAACATTATTAATTAATTTCAATTAAATTACTTCCCACCCTATTCCCCTATAAACCCACAACCCGCTACGGAACTAAAACGCAATATATATATATTTTTTTAAATTAATAACTTCTAAAAAATTATTAATTAATATATTATAATTAAATTACTTCCCACCCTATTCCCCTATAAACCCACAACCCGCTACAGAACTAAAATACGCAAAAATTAATGAACATAAAATTAATTATTTGTAAAAAATTCAAACATACATTAGAAAAATAAGCTATACTTTTAACACATATACTAACATACAAAGCACACAAAAAAATCGATATTATAAACAACGGTATTTTTACTTACGATATTACTAACTTCGATATTAAGTAAAACAATATTTCTTACCTGTATGTCGATATTCTTGTTGACGATATTCTTGCAGGTCGATATACTGTCACATCGAAATTTAAACATCGATATTATGGCATATCGATATTTAAAACTCGATATTATGTCTGCATACCAAAATAAGTATCAAGAAGCTGTTAAAGAAAAGAGATTGAAGAATTCAGACTAGTTGGAGTTGAAAGATCCGGGATACATACATAAAATTTAATAGAAGACTTGTTTTCAGGATAAGATGTGGTGTGTGAGGTGCTATCACCCATACCATTGACATAGAGAAATGAAGTATTGTTGTGATTGATTAACATTGATCGGTGTTAGTGGAACCTAATTGCACAAACGGGCGAAGCTGCATTGATTGGGTAATTTCTTGCTGGTCAAGATTTCACTTGCGGTTGTGAAAAATACTCTTGAGGCATTATGATACTTTTGTTAGAATGGGGTCTCTAGTTGGCAGAGGTAGTTACCTTTGTCCAAGTAGGGACCCTTCTTCCTAGTCAGGGTAAGGGGGATACACTTCTAAAATAACCCCTTGGTAGCTTGGCATGAGCAGACAGGCTTATCTCAGAGGCAGTGTGTAAAGCATTTGTGAGCACATACAGTAATACAGAGAAAACACTACAAATGGACACCACACCAGTTTAGAAAAATAAGTAATCTTTATCTAAACCAAAACAAGACCAAAGCGACAGAAAAATATGACTTTCAAATGGTAGAAATAGTTCAGTTCAAAGCAAATTGCACATGCAACACTTTTCACACAAAGTACCTTGGATGCGTCGTGCACACAAACAAAAAGGGTCGCAGGGAAGGTGATGCGTCGGTTCCTTACACGCAGGGAAGGTGATGCGTCGGTTCCTTGCTTCGGGGGAGGTGATGCATCGGCTCTTTACAGGAGAGGTGGTGATGCGTCGGTTTCTTACTGCGTGGGGAGGTGATACATCGGTTTCTTACTGCATCCTCCAATGATGCGACAGACCTGGTGCCTCGATGCGATGCGACGATCCGGGACGATGAGTGGGTTATTGCAGCTGCAGAGCAGGGCTTGCATCGGAATCAGTGCGGTGATCTCGGACTTCGGAGATCGGTGCACCCGATGCGGCGTGCAGCGATTTCTCGAGCCGCGGGCAGGTGCTGCGTCGGTTTCTTCGGCGATGCGTCAGAAACAGGCATGGATGCGTTGCGCTTCTCATTGTTGCGTTGCTTTTCCAGCTCCCTTCAGCCAGAACAACCTCCAGAGGCTCAGAACAGCTACAGGCACCTCTTGGCAGGTCAGAACTCCCAGCAAGGAAGTTCAGGGGTGAAGCCTTTGTGTCCCTGAGACTTCAGAACAGGAGGCAAGCTCTACTTCTAGCCCTTGGAGATCTTCCTCAAGCAAGGGACACAGCACACAGCAAAGTCCTTGTCCTTTCCTTGGCAGAAACAGCTACTGCAGGCCAACCCCAGACAGCACACAGCAAAGGGGCAGGACATCTCCTCAGTTTCTCCAGCTCTTCTCCTTGGCAAAGGGTCCTCTTGATTCCCAGAAGTGATCTAAAAGTCTGGGGTCTGGGGCCCTCTTTTTAAAATACAAAATCCTTTGTTCTCTGTGGCAGAGAAGCTCTTTCCCTAGCCAAAACCAGTTCTGTACTCTCTGGTGCAGCTTCCTGGCAGCATTGTCCTTGGCAGACCAGGCCCATGCAGGTGTGAAAGAAATCTCCTCCCCCTACTCTGAATGCATCACAGGTCTATTCAGCCCAGCCCTTACTCACCCTGGAAAGGCAGGACACACCTAACCCCCCAAGTGGCTGTCTGAACAGAATGCACATTCCCAACCCTGTCACTCCAAAGCCAGACAGTCAGTACACAACCTAGCAGAGGCACACTGGATGGTTAGGCAAGAAAATACCTACTTTCTAAAAGTGGTATTTTCAAACCCAGAATGTAAAAAAATCACCCTCACTAAAAGATGCATCTTAACATTCTGAGTTCAGGCATATCAAACTTTATTTTCCTATCTTGTTCCCATGGGCAGTAATACTCATAGGATGTTATAAGCAAACTCCACATTCTATCCTACGGGGACAGATAGCCTTACAATAGCGAAAAACGAAATTGGCAGTATTTCACTAACAGGACATGCCACACACATCAGGGCATGTCCTAACTTTCACATACACTGCACCCTGCCCACAGGGGTACCTTGGGCCTACCTTAGGGGTGACTAACATGTAAGAAAAGGAGAGGTTAGGGCCTGGCAAGTGGGTGCACTTGCCAAGTCGACATGGCAGTACCAAACTGCGCACAGACACCGCAGTGGCAGGTCTGAGTTACATTTACAGGCTGCTTATGTGGGTGGCACAATCAGTGCTGCATGCCCATTAGCAGCATTTGATTTACAGGCCCTGGGCACACACAGTGCACTGTACTAGGGACTGACTAGTAAATCAAATGTGCCAATCATGGAATCACCAATCCATAACAACAATGTACAGGGAACACTTGCACTTTGGCACTGAACAGCAGTGGCAAAGGGCCCAAAGCATCTAGACCAGCAAAAAAAAAGTCCAACACACTGCAAAAACACAGGAGGCAAAGGCAAAAATACAGGAGAAACCCACTCCAATTATGCCAGGTCTAACAATACTGTTATTTCTTTAGTAGAGTAAACAAGAAGGTTTTTTTTAGCTTTATTGTTGAAGTTGTGTGAATGCGAGAGAAATTGTAAAGGAGGGTGAACTGCTGCAAGGAGTGAGACCATAGGTCAAATTGTTTCGCGCTGAGATTGGTCGGTTGGTGTGCTTTTACGCTGGGAACTTTTAGTGACGTCAGGGTGTCATGCTGGGATTGGATTACAAGAATGTGAATAACGTATTTGCATTTAACAACTAAAATTTTGGAAAACTAGTTGTCCTAATTGTATTGGTTTATTGAAATTTGATGTATACAGAACAAAACAATAACATTTGATTGAAATTTCCTCATCTCTCATTGCATTGCAAAAATGCAGTGTTTTAAAGAATCTAAAAGTTTAGTTAGACGGAATATTACTATTCCAGTACGGAAAGGTGAAGAGTCACCTCCCAAAGGTACGGCTGCACATTTTATGACAACTGAGCATGGGTTACATACTTGTTCTTGGCTTCGCCAATGGAGCAGAGACACTGAGAAAGAAGGTGTATTGAGCTTTCCTTGATACTGGACATTTAACACCAGAATTCTTGATAATTTGAAAGGAAAGTTGTACAAGATGAGGCCACCACCACTCAATATGAAGCTCTGAGTGTATGGGAAAAGGTTGCAAGGGAGAAGGAGAGGGAAAAATGCCAGAGGACAGAACGAGTGGTGCAGAATTATGCAGATGCTCGATGGGATGAAGAACAGCGTAGGTGGAGAAAGGTTATCATTGAGGGAACAAGATTATATCCAGCTATTACTATGAAAGCATCTAAGAAGGGGAAGTGAGAACAATCACCAAAAGAAAGATGTATACTGATTCAGAGGATGAGATTCTAGAGCAGATTCAAGCTTCAAGACCTCCGCCATATAAAACCCTTACTGATCACAGAGAATCAAGTGCTGGTACGAGTGTCACAGTGGCAACGGCTCCTGTAGATCCAGATTTAGCACAGATTGAAAGACCCGTACAGATACTCTAAATTATCCCACCAGCTATGGCTTGACCACAGGTTGCAGTTCCAACTGTGTCTAATGCGACTGGAGTGCGTACCACAACCCAAATAACGCCTGTAAATGCCCTGATATTGCCCAGAGTCATTGCAAATGCTCTTCCAAATCTGGGTTCAAGGCCAGAAGTTCATCAAGCCGCTGGGGGTATACCTACCACAGGGTTTGTTCCGACTTCACAAAATTCTCAGATTGTAGTGTGCAGACCCCCACAGACAGTACAAGTACTAATAGATGGAGGGACAGCCCCTATTACTCCTAGTGACATAAATGCTACTGAAGAAAGTTATATGCCAACTTGGTTAGAAGAAGCAATGGGAATTAGGAAGACAGAAAGCACAGAGGTACAAGAGAGGCCAGACATGGAAAGGGAAAAGCCTTTAAATGTTACTCAGTTGAAGGTGGAATTGAAAGAAATAAGAAGGGGATGCTTGGAATTTGAACAAATGGAGTGAGACTGAAATTAAGTGTGCGAAGAAGCATGAAAAGAAAACGAAAGAAGTAACTATAGCAGAGAAGCAAGATGAGAGAAGCAAGGGAGAAACAACAGCATATCCACTCAGAGAAATAGCAGTAGAAATGTATATACATGTTCCTTGGAGTAGAGGTAATTTGGCTGCATTAACAAACAATTTCCAGAAATTAAGAGACAAACCGATGCAATGGTATGCACACGTAGAACGATTCATAAAGATTTCAAAGGTGTTGTGGACAGATTTGAATACGTTTTTTGACATTGTAGTACCTGCTGTTTTATGTGCTGAATAAAAGACTGCGGTACAATGGCTGAAAGAGATACTTGTGAGGGAGACTAGGACAAATGCACCATCTCCTACAGTGATGGAGAAATATTAGGCAGTGATTACTTTCCTGAAAGGCCACTTACCTTGTGATCGCCGCATCGCCGAGTCGGCGATGCGGCGAGCGCAAGGTAAGTGGTTTTGTTTATTTTTTTATTTTACATTCTCTATCCCATTGTCTGTCCACTTAACCGTGCCCCGCCCCACGGCTGTTACCTGTGCCGGCCTTACCTGTATCAGAGCGCTTTACATGAGCACCAGTTGCATTACAAACGGACACATTCATTTTTTTATTTTATTTAGGCACTGGGAGATTAAGTGATTTGCCCAGAATCACAGAATGTTTGAGCCTCCTGCCAGACTCGAACCTGGTCCCCCAGCATCAAAATCAGCCGCTCTAGCCAAAGGAGGATTTAACGTATCTCAAGATAGAGGTAGAGGTGTTCCTGTGGGGACAGGTTCTGGAGCAGATGTTGCTGCTCTTTAAAAGATTAGTCCCTGTCACCAGGGCTTTAAGTGGGATGAAAAAACTGGGGGGTCTCTCAAAGGGCGTGGCAAATGTAAATAAGGGCGTGGCTTAAAATCACGTAGGCTAAAAATCTGTGCTTAGCATAGTGTGCCACCTGACTTGTATTTTGCTGTTTCTGTCATTGCATCCACATATATGATACAACAAGTAACATCATACCTATAAGAAGTCAGGACTATTGGCTTTGTCAATGGTTGTTAGTTGCATAAGATAAATAAGCAGCAACTATGGCTTGTATATAATATTGAAAAAGCTTCCACTTAAAGCCCTGGTGACACCATGACGATGTTGCTGCTCCTGAGTATCAAAAAAAGAAGGGAAATATAGAGAGACAATGACTCTCTTTCAAGGATTTCCCTCCCCCTACAAAGCTCACCTGGCATGACGTCATGCCGTAACGTCTCCACTAGTGAGAGGGAAGCAGTGTGAGCACGCACACATCAATGTGCCTGCTGTCACTGCAGTCCGGAAAAAACGGACCGCCTGTGCCAGAGCACAAAACAGAGCCCGATAGAGACCCGTTTCGAGGCCCCCTTTAAAAAACTGTGGGTGCTCAGCACCGGTGAGACCCGGCCCACTTAAAGCCTTGCCTGTCACATCAGTCATAAAATTGGACACTGGAAATCAGAATGTAGATATAATCCTAATAATATTGGTGGAAATGTACAGATGCCAAAAGGAATGCACATGCAAAAGGTCAGGTCTCAATGATGCCCACCCCACCAGTCAAAATGAACTCGCAAAATATGGGAAACCCTTGGTTAGATTTAAATCAACTGCCAAAAATGAATACAAACTCTTTCCAAAATTTCAGGCCACAATTTCAAAATCAGAACCTGAATGTTTTACAGCAATATCCCTTTTTCAAAATTGATGGTTCAGGTTCTGATTATTCCCAATGAAGGTGCCTGAGAGGGGAGGAAGATTGTGTACTTGGCGAAGTCTTAGAGGTAGACCAGAATGGTCCATATATGGATGCTGAAGTATATGGCCACCCGTGTCATTTTTTATTGATACAGGCACTACCAGATCTACAGTTAGAACAGTGGAAGTTCCAGGTCTGCCTCTCTCAGGGAAAACTATCCAAGTTGTAGGAGTTACAAATAAACAGTTCATGAATCCCGTTTCAGAAACGGTCCTTGTAAAGATCAGTCCATTTGAAGAAAAACACCAGTTCTTTGTCTGTGACTCTAGTCCGGTAAATTTACTAGGGAGAGATTTGCTGTGCAAGTTAATTTGCACCATTTATTGCACACTGGATGGAGTTGCTTTTCAGACCCATGATGAGGATGTAGATTTTAAAATGATTAGACAGCAAAATGAGACAGGAGTGTTCCCTTTGTTTACTATTGAAGAATTACCTGATGATTTAAAAGAAACAGTGAATGCCAAAGTTTGGGATCTCACGGGGAAGGATTTTTATTTATTTTTTTAACTTTATTTATTGAGTTTTACAACAAGGGATACCAACAGAAAGAGAGGGAAGTGATACAAAAGGGTATACAGGGGAGTCAGAAATGTCACACAGAAAAAGCATCAGCATATGCATCATCAATAACAAAAATACATAATGTTCGGTAAAGAGCATGTCTACACATACCGAGGGGAATTAGACGGCGCCGGTTACATTAGGCATGCTGATGGAAGGGAATGAATAGAGCCAAAGATGCAATTATGGGGAGAGGTGCCTGGGGGTACAATTGCAGAAATAAGTATTTGTGCTTGCGTACTCATGTGAAACCCAATTGGGCATGGCTTAAGTACAGTGTGATCCCTCTTCCTCTTCTGGGTAAAGTAATAAATAGGTCTGCAATGGCTGCCATATGTTTTTGTGTCTGGAGAAGGTACTGTAATTTGCAAAGAAACGATTGTCCCCCCCAGAGCGATGCAAACCGATTGGAGGAGTTCGAGGCATAATGGGTCTCTTGCAGAAATGCCACCTGAGCAGCGTGTCTGACAAGGTAGGACAGGACCTGTTTCCACTTTCATGGATTGGAGAGCCCTCTGACATTCCACGTCCTACATTTCAAAGTTAGCCTCTGACCCCCTAAATGACAGTGTCTTCTAAACCACAAGTAAGTGCATGACCATGTGTGCATGTGTAGAAAATAAAGATGCAAAGCTAACTACATAATCAGTACCCTGTATAAAGTAACAGCAAAGTACATAGCACAAAATAACCCAGGAACCCATACCCCCACCCACATTGGATAGCAAACAACCAGTATCCAGTGAATCCCATTGTTTCCCAAACAACAAGCAATTAGCTCAAACAGTAGGAGTACTCCTTGGGGGGAGGAAACACTCAGGGGCCGATTCCGATTCGGGTCGGACAGCTCAAAAAGAGCCGTCCGGACGCTTACCTCCCGACCGACTCGTCCCGGGAGCCGGTCAGTCCTGCCGATCAAGTACGATGCGTGCATGTGCTGAAAACTCGACCGACACGAACTCGCCAAATAAATACTCAATTCACCCTACGACCCGGTTCCGTAAACGCAGAATCGACTCGCACGGGGGCTAGGTCAGAGCTGTTTCTGGCCGGACAAGTACGATGCGCACTTCCTATGCGCCGAGCGAGTTGACACGTACGGCACGTCACAGCATCCGGAAAAGCTGCATGAAAGGAACGATTCGCGCCACAACACGATCCCCGGACACGAGACGTACAAGCCTGCAACTGGGACGAAACGAACCAACGACCAGTGCAGACGAGACGGTGTCGACATGAATCCCATCGCACAGGCCATACCGATCCTCTACATCAGTGTTTCCCAAACTGTGGTCCGCGGACCCCCAGGGGTCCGTGACAGATTCCCAGGGGGTCCGCAGGCAGCAGTTTTAAAAGCACTGCAAAGTTCTTTCTATAATTAGTAGTTTTAGAGCAACAGTAAACCTGTCAAGATAATACCAGTGATTAATGTACCTGCTGGAGTGAGATGAGTGTTTGTCCAGTGGCAGCTTTGAGTTGTCTAATGTAGCACAGAGGGTTGATATGCCTACTGCAAAGAACGTGTACCATGCATTTTAAACAAGCATTGGCAAAGCCAATAGGTCTCGCCTATGCAAGAGCTCTTGGCTTTGCCAATGTCTTTTTGCCCTGTTGTAAAGCAGCGCAGCTGCTGTTCAGCCCTCTCTTAATTGAGACCTAGCAATCAGGGCTACCTGGTGACAGCCACATAAATGTAAGTTTTAATAATAAGTATATAAATAAATAGCACTTCTGCCTCTACTAAACACCGTGACTAACCAATATCATCGTCAGTCAATTTAATAGTACTCACTTTACTGACTTCGGAAGAAGGAGTTGGTCTTTGAACTTGTAAAATTCAGAACACTACATGTTTTGCTGCATTTTTGCTTACTTATGAATGCTATTGGAGAGTTACTTTACTAAAAACATTTTACTTAATTGTGGTTACAATGCAGTTTAAATTAAGTTTGATTAAATTAACAACTGCTAAAGAAACTGATCAAGGACTTGAAGGACGAGGTTTTATTTCATTTATGTTTATGTATTTTTATTCATGCTGCCTTTTGGCACCTGGATTCACCTCGCCGGAGAGGCTGAGTTGGAGTGAGAATGTCGAGGGTGAGCTAGGGGCACAAACACACAGAGACTTTGACAATGGCGGCTGCTGCAAACCTTCTCCGGAAGTTCTGAGAATGGTCTGTGCCAGTAAGAACCATCTCTCATCACCCCTGACTGGGACCGAGGTAAGGGGCAACAGCTGCGACTAAAGATGGGATGAGAGCTTTCCAAAGAGCGACGGAACTTGGAAGGATGGAAATTACCTCAGAAGCATTTACTTTAGGAAGAGTGCATTGCACACTCAGGAGGGGGTAGAAGGAAAGCAAACAGCAGAACACTGTAAATGGCCTAATTTAATGTAATCGAACAATATCGGGTGAAAGCACTACGTATTCACAGCTCAGGGAGTGCTTCTTCTTATGACAAATCTCCTAATATCACACCCGTTGCGGCTAGGGCTGCGGATGTTAGAACTGGGTAACTAGGTTACAATCTCGGCTCAGGCGCAGTATCTTGTGATTCTGTGCAAATCGCTTAACTACACTGTGCTTAAAAACAGTTTTGTAAGGGGAGCTGATTTCCGTGTGAAGCGCTATAATGCCCTTGGTTCAAGTTTGCGCTATAATTGTGCGGGACAGGCAAGCAGATGCGGGGAGGAGGTAGTGGTACAGGCAGAAACGACGACTGGAGTAAGGGGGCAGCAGCACTGTCTCTTGTGATTCCGTGCAAATCGCTTAACTACACTGTGCTTAAAAACAGTTTTGTAAGGGGAGCTGATTTCCGTGTGAAGCGCTATAATGCCCTTGGTTCAAGTTTGCGCTATAATTGTGCGGGACAGGCACGCAGATACGGGGAGGAGGTAGTGGTACAGGCAGCAACGACGACTGGAGTAAGGGGCCAGCAGCACTGTGAAGGGAAGGGTAGGAGGGTTGAAGAAGCAACACGAGAAACAAGCAGCAACACCAGCCCGGCGGCGTCAAAGATGAGCGCGATCAGAAGGATGACGTAGCAGCGTCCCACCCTGAAAGGAATTTAAGTGGACCGCGGCTGGAAGAAGTCCATGGACAGCCTTTACCTTGCGGGATAATTGCAAACAGATGGTGCTGCTGCTCGCTCCCGCAAGGGAAACGCCAAACGTGCACGAGTGGCAATAGAGAACAGTGCAAAACATGCACGAGTTTGAACAAAAGTCCTGAGCGATGCCAAGAGGTCCCTCCTAAGCTTGCGCGCTGCGTAGGCGAGACCTAAAAACAGTATTTTATGTGCATAGGTGAGTGGGTTATTGTTCTTGTCACAGAGATTCTTTTGTTACTGTGCAGTTCATAAGTGACAACCGTAATCTAGCACAGTGACCTATAAACTTTCATCAAAGAGCTGCTTGCAAACTACATGGTACAAGTTAGTATCTTATGTTTTTTCCCAGTCTTTCATTATCCTGATGCTGCTAAAAAGGTTTATTTGGGTGGAAATACATTTGTATTGTTAAAGTCAATGCTAACCACTGTGTTATGTTCTGAATCACACGTTTGTGCTTCTCCAGACCAAGCACTCTTTAAAAATGCCGTCTACCAGTATGAATGACATGTGAATCCTACACCTTGTAGTCCCCTTTGCCTTATGTAACTTTTTCTATACACTGATTTACACGTATGATTCATTGTCTCTATATGTGTGTAATGTAAAGTACTCTGACATCCTACAATAGTACGAGAGATGCTATAAAACAAATGAAATACATGTGACAACCGGGGCTATGGAGAGATGAGAGGCACTGTTGGAGGGTGATAATAAGGGAACCATTGAAGAACCCCAACAAAGATTGTCATATCCTGGTGCATAGTAAGGTCTTCATTTACTATTCGTTAAAAGCTAATACAATTCAATATATAATGATAAATGTGTTTTAGACTGCACCATTGTTTCCTAAATGTTTTGGGGGGAGAGCCTCCCAAAGCCCCCTTTGTAGTAGTCAGGGTCACTCACTGCACTTGGTGTGCACTGTATGGGGACTGGCCTGAAAACATTTGCCAGGGCTGCTTTGGGTTTCCAGTCTGGCCCTGGCAGGAGCAGGAGCCTTGTACTGCGAAATAAAACCAACCATTTAAAAGTTAGTCACAGAGATGCAGCACCAACCTTCCCATTAAATTTTTTTGTTTTTTGCAAATTCTTTCAATATAAAATACTAAGGGGAAATTTACAACAGAAGTGGGGAGCGTGTCGTTAGCCTCCTTGGCTTAACGACACGCTCTGCCACTTCAGAACGCAGGACTGCACCATACTTACAAGAATATGGTGCAGCCCTGCATTTCCTCCCGTGCTGGCGCTACACTTAGCAGTGTAGCGGCAACGCAGGCACCCTTGCCCCATAGTGCAAGGGTGTTTGCGTGCAGGGGAAGATTGTTTATGTACAGAAAGGTCCCCCTTCCTGCACATAAACAATATTGCAATGTAGTTTTGTCACTTCTATGTGTGCTGCTTAATGCAGCACACATGGAAGTTACAAAATGCCATTTTTAAAAGATTGTTAATGTGCAGGAAGGGTCTCCTTCCTGAACATAAACAATCCAACGCGTTTGCTTTTTCCATGTGTGCTGCACAAGGCAGCACACATGGAAAAAGCAAAAACGAGGAGAAATAAAGCATTTCTCCTTGTTTAGCCAAGTTAAGACCTGGTTTTCCCTGGTCTTAATTTTGGCGCTGCATCCTATTTACGCTGCCCTTGTAAATAGGGAGCAGCGTCAAAATCAATGGGTGTTGCGGTGGAACGCCCACCGCAACACCCACTGCCCACCCCTTTCACGCTAAGCATTGCGTGAAAGGGAGCCTTATTACAAAGCAGTGTTAAGCCATGTTAAGTGGCTTAACACTGCCTTGTAAATAAGGCGAGCACCTATCGCCACGGGATCGTCACAAAAAGTGACGTTCCCATGGCGATAGGGGCTTGTAAATATGCCCCTAAAATCCTTAGTAATTTGAGTATTTGTTTTGTGTGCACGTGTTTTAATGTTTGAAATTTCAATCATACAAATTGCTTGGGGGTCCCCGGCTTCCAGTGGTGACTCAATGGGGGTCCTCAGGAGTCAAAAGTTTGGGAACCACTGCTCTACATCCATGGACTGATCCGGAACAGACGCCAACGACGGAGACGGTAAGAGACACCCCCCCCAAACAAACAGCCGACACGTACCAGTAAACCTGTGACAAACACCCAGGCCCCCCTTGCCCATCACCCCCACCCATAGGGGGCCTCTTGCCTGTCACCACTACCACCCCCACCCATAGGGGGCCCCTTGGCTGGGACTACTCTCACCCCCACCCATAGGGGGCCTCTTGCCTGTCACCACTCACACCCCCACCCATAGGGGGCCTCTTGGCTGGGACTACTCACACCCCCACCCATAGGGGCCTCTTGCCTGTCACCACTCACACCCCCACCCATAGGGGCCTCTTGGCTGGGACTACTCACACCCCCACCCATAGGGGCCTCTTGCCTGTCACCACTTCCACCCCCACCCATAGGGGGCCTCTTGGCTGGGACTACTCACACCCCCACCCATAGGGGGCCTCTTGCCTGTCACCACTCACACCCCCACCCATAGGGGGCCTCTTGGCTGGGACTACTCACACCCCCACCTATAGGGGGCCTCTTGCCTGTCACCACTTCCACCCCCACCCATAGGGGCCTCTTGGCTGGGACTACTCACACCCCCACCCATAGGGGGCCTCTTGCCTGTCACCACTTCCACCCCCACCCATAGGGGGCCTCTTGCCTGGGACTACTCACACCCCCACCCATAGGGGGCCTCTTGCCTGTCACCACTTCCACCCCCACCCATAGGGGGCCTCTTGCCTGGGACTACTCACACCCCCACCCATAGGGGGCCTCTTGCCTGTCACCACTCCCACCCCCACCCATAGTGGGCCTCTTGGCTGGGACTTCTCACACCCCCACCAATAGGGGGCCTCTTGCCTGTCACCACTTCCACCCCCACCCATAGGGGGCCTCTTGGCTGGGACTACTCACACCCCCACCCACAGGGGGCCTCTTGCCTGTTACCACTCCCACCCCCACCCATAGGGGGCCTCTTGGCTGGGACTACTCACACCCCCACCCATAGGGGGCCTCTTGCCTGTCACCACCACCAATAGTGAACTGTGTGAGTACCACTACCAATGCCCACACACATAGGATGGGTGATGTGTAACACATACCCCATACCCCAACATAAGGACTACAAACCAAAGGATATCCACAACAACCTCATGACCACAACATGTAGTCTGTGTACAATACCCACCACAGTGAACATGACCATGTACACACAATGTAACTCACAACACGTGTCTGCAATACCATAGTGTGGCTAACACAAGCCAAGCCTCACATGAGCACTGCAGTAATGTCCTCAACACCCATCACTTGAGTGTACAAAAGGTAACTGTGTGGTACTAAACAGCAGCATATGTAGAGCACTGTGCTAATGGGGTCTCAACCCCCATCAGCACAGTGACATGAAGGTAAGTGTGGGGATCACACATGCAGCATATGTAGAGCACTGTGCCAATGGGGTCTCAACCCCCATCAGCACAGTGACATGAAGGTAAGTGTGGGGATCACACATGCAGCATATGTAGAGCACTGTGCCAATGGGGTCTCAACCCCCATCAGCACAGTGACATGAAGGTAAGTGTGGGGATCACACATGCAGCATATATAGAGCACTGTGCCAATGGGGTCTCAACCCCCATCAGCACAGTGACATGAAGGTAAGTGTGGGGATCACACATGCAGCATATGTAGAGCACTGTGCCAATGGGGTCTCAACCCCCATCAGCACAGTGACATGAAGGTAAGTGTGGGGATCACACATGCAGCATATGTAGAGCACTGTGCCAATGGGGTCTCAACCCCCATCAGCACAGTGACATGAAAGGTAAGTGTGGGGATCACACATGCAGCATATGTAGAGCACTGTGCCAATGGGGTCTCAACCCCCATCAGCACAGTGACATGAAGGTAAGTGTGGGGATCACACATGCAGCATATATAGAGCACGGTGCCAATGGGGTCTCAACCCCCATCAGCACAGTGACATGAAGGTGAGTGTGGGGATCACACATGCAGCATATGTAGAGCACTGTGCCAATGGGGTCTCAACCCCCATCAGCACAGTGACATGAGGGGACTCCACTCCTGTGGAAGGAAAGCTGTGCCATATGTTGTCCATGCAGGCCACCAGCATGTCAGCAGTATACTTTGTCACACAGCTAACATATACCACACATTGGTGGCCCTGGTAACAGCAGCCTGGGCACGGGAGGGTCCCCTGAGTCAACTGCACAGAGTCAACACACATGTAGATGAAGTAGCACTGAGGACACAGATGAGTCCATCCACATAGATGCATACACTTGCATGTCCATTGGAGATGGCCACACAGTCAGTGAAATGGGCCAATTGAACCATGCTAAGGCCAACAGGTGTGCATGTGTGTAAGACACTGATGAGACATTGCTAACAAAAGATAGATAACACATTTCCAAAGACCATAATCATGACCCCGTCGGATTGCTGCAAAGGATGACATGGATACACACCCCAACAGGACATACCCCCCATGGGCCACATGGTCTCCAGCACAGTGACACTACATTTCCCAGCCATGGAATACACCATCACTGGAGCAAGGGCATGTCAAGTATCAACAACATCATGTACATCTGAAGCAAAACCACTAGTGAACAAAAAGGAGCTTTTATTCAGCCGAGTTATTTGTGAAATGGAAAATCAAGAAGAAAAACATGAAGGCCTATGGCCAGTCCATAAACAGACCCAACAGGGTCAAGTGTCCAAATGCCACATTTGGCATGCCTGCACTGCCAACGGAAGGGGACATACCCCTGGGAGGGGCATACATAGAGGCCAGCCAGGCACCGCAGGTACAGGATCATGGGTCTACAGAAACAGGCAGGGAAGGGCTGGTGGGTGCAGGAGCGGCAGCTGCAGCGGAGGAGTCTGACAGGGTGGGTGCCGGCACGACTGGGGGCACAAGTCAGGATCAGTGGGTGCCGGCACAACTGGGGGGCACAAGTCAGGAGCAGTGGGTGCCGGCACAACTGGGGGCACAAGTCAGGATCAGTGGGTGCCGGCACAACTGGGGGGCACAAGTCAGGAGCAGTGGGTGCCGGCACAACTGCAGTGGGCAGGTCAGAGGGAGTGGACACGGAACCCACTGCAGTGCCCAAGTCAGACCGGGAGGGCAGAGACTCCACTGCAGTGCCCATCCCCAGGGGAGCAGGAAATGGATCCGGTGATGTGGGGAGGACGGAGGGGGAGGGCACGTTCTCCACAGCAGTGCCGCACACAGGCTGAGTGGGGTGTGGGGTGCTGGAAGAGCAAGAGGCAGGTGGGGAAGGCCTGAGCATCTTGGGGATGCGGTAGCGGTGGGTGGGTGAACCTGGGGCAGGGTGTGGTGGTGGGACCTGTGGAGTGGGAGCCTGGGGGATGGCGGGTGGAGACTGTCTGGTGGAGTGTTGGGCCGGTGGTGGGGTCTTGCTCTTCCGTGTGCGGGGGGACCTGCGGTGTGGTGTCTCAGCCTGCCTGCGCCTGGGGGAGGTTGTCTGGGGGCGAGGGACACCCCCCTCTGTGTGGCCGGACCCCCTCTTCCCCTTGTGTGCTGGTGTGGATGGATCAGTGGGGAAGAGTCCGAGGTCGACCAGGAAGAGCCTCTTTGCAGCTGGGGATGCAGTTGAGGCAGTGGAAGGGGCCGTGGAAGGGGCTGTGGAGGGTGAGGCATCGGAGGACTGCGGAGTGCCTGTGGATGCATGTGTGTGTGTGTCTGACCCATCCCCGGTGAGTGTATTTTCAGTCCCCTGAGTATGCGTGCGTGCATGTTTAGACTTTGGCTTGGGGGTGTGTGTAGTGCCTGGGTCTGTTGTGTGCAATGATGGTGCAGGTGTGTGTGTGAGTTGGACAGGTAGGGTGCTGGGAGTAGGGGATGGGGCAGGGGCAGGAGGGGGAGGGACTGCTGGAGGAGGGACACTGCTGCCGTCAGTGAGGAGGCCATGCCCTGACTGGTCCTCTGTAGGGCAGACATGGATGATGACATGCCCTCCATGTACGACACCAGCTGGTTCAACAGACCCGTGTGCACATGGAAGACACGCAGCATGGATGACTGCCCCACATGGATCTGCCGCAGCAGGTCGACAGACTCCTCACTCAGGGCTGCAGGGGACACAGGGGTAGGGGGTGCGGTGCCTGACTGGAAGGAGACATGCCCATGAACACGGGCGCCTCCACGGACCTTAGATGTGGGAGCCATGGGGACGGCAGTGATGGTCGGGGCGGGGACAACCTCAACAGGTGTTTGATGGTGGCTGCTGCCACCCGCCTCCACAAGGAAGTCCCCGTCACTGCTGCTGTGGTCCTCAGCTGCGGTGGTGTTTGCCGAGGAGCCCACAGACTCACTTCCCTCGCCCTCCGTGCCACTGGGTCCCTCCGACTCCTCAAATTCCGACCCAGTCTGGCTCTCTGGCTCCCCCTGGTCCGTGGAGCGGTCTCCCTCTGTGTCCGTGTCTGTATCTGCACAGGGAAAATAGAATGAAAACACATTAGTCATCTGCACTGACCACACACACCACAGAAAGTACAGCACATCAGTGGCCAAGTGCGGGCATCAATCAGTTGAACTTTGCTAGGAGGGCTCACACAGATTTGCATAGGCCAATGGTTAGTCTGAGAGTCGAGCATGGCATTCACATCCCTCCTGCCCTTGCACCCATCTGTCTTGCGCATGTAGGATCCCTACACCCCACTGCAGACACATGCACCACCTACCCATCACTTGACAAGACCTGAAAATACGTAGTGGTCTGTCAACATGCACACATCACATCTGCTGACAATGGACCTGTACATTTGCCTGGACGTAGGGATGGCCAGTGTTGCATCTGAGAGGCTGGGGCTGAGTACATGCACCAGACATCCTGATCCCCGCAAGTCCTGCATACCTTGGCACAATGGAGTGCATGTTGCACATGACACACTCCTGCTGGATCACCCCTAGGTAGTGTAGTCCCATGGCTCAGCCATGCCTGTGAGATCATACATCACAGTCTCCAGTCACAGGGGGCAGGGCAGCCCTACAACAACTGTCACCACTGTGTCACATTCCCAAGACATGGGGCCTGCAAACTCTGCAGCTGACAACTACACATTACCATCCACAGTAACAACAGCGTCTGGATTCTGATGTGCCCACCCCAGATCCATTGGACGCATGAGAGACATGGGACAGGGCACTCTGAAGCTGAGCAACTCGCACTCTGCTGTGAATGACACCCAGCTGCTGGAACTACCCGGTTGCAGGCACCATTGTGCACGGTCAAGTCATCACATCCATACATGTCACAGAGGTATTGTCTCACATGGGCACATCTCAGATTGCATGCTGACCCCAAACCCATGTACACACCAGTGGGCCTGACAACGGTGCCACAGCACAATGACACAGGGGCAGACACCTGAGGGAACTGTTCACCTGGCACAAAGTGCCAACCGAGACACGGGAGTGGGAGTACAGACTGTAGCATGCCCTGGACTAGCCATGACTGTCCTGCTCCACGTGGAACAGGTGATAGCCATGGACAGTAGGCAGGTGGCTGTGCATATGTGACACACTTGAGGTACATGCTCCAGAGGCCCCAACAGTTTACCCAACCAGAAGCATGGGTGTGTGCCGAATGCCCCAGGCACATGTGGTGAGCCCGAGCTGTCAATTGGCCACATGACAGGAGTACATGCAGATAAATACCAGGACCCTGGCATGTACTGTACAATGGTCCCACCCTTGAAGCACAACACTGAGTCCCCTGAAGCAATGCTGGCCCACATCCCATGCACCTTCACATGTAAGGGCACAGTTCCCACGTGACACTATGCCCAGACATAAACAGCAACACCTGGCAAACAGATGAGAAGGGGGCAAGTCACCAGAGAGGGACATGGGTCCTGGACTAACTGAACAATGTACTGTTGAGGTGTTACCAGGCCAGAGGGGGCACATAGCATGTCAGACACAGCACACAGTGCAGTCATGTACTCACCCCCTCCTTGCTGCTGTCTGGCCTTCAGCTGCCCATCCAGGTCCGGGAAGACCACCGCCAGGATCCGGAGCATGTGGGGGTCAGGGTCCGGTGTCCGCCCCTCCTGCGTGGAGGCGACAGCTTCAGCTGGACCCGTGCGATCCTCCGGGTCCAGCCCCGAAGGTCCTGCCACCTCTTTTGGCAGTTGCGGATCCTGCGCCTGTAGACCCCCACGGATCTCACCGCCCGGACGATGCTCCTCCAGATATCATGCTTCTTCTGGGCAGCAACCTGTGAGGATGACAAAGTGCAGAGGACATTACTACACTGGCAACATATTAGTGCAACACACAGGCAGTCACACATGTGGGCATCAGCAAGGCTAATGAGGTACACAGGTGGTGCAACTATGGTTGAGGGACCGGTGTCCAGCACTCACAGCTTTGAGACATGGCCTGGGAAGGGGACCTAGTGACAATACACCTTGCACTGCACTGCAACTGTGCAGTACATGTGGGTGCCCGATTTGTGGCAAGAGCAGTAGTCAGTGGGCAACCAAGCCACTGGTGTACACACTAATGCTGCTGCTGGTCAGACCAGTAGCACAATTAGCAAAGCAGTGGACAGCACACTCACCTGCTCCCCTGGTTTCCCATAGAGCTTGGTGTACTGCGGCAGGAGCCCGTCCAGCAGGGCCTGGTTCTCCTCCTCACTGAAGGCTGGGGCCCTCTCCACAGTACGTGCCATCATTGAAGCCAGAGGAAGCAGAGACAGCAGCAGTGATGATCTTGATGTGCTCCAGTAGCATGTGGTGCAGGCAAGTGGGTTCTCTGGGGGCCAGGCAGCCTTATATCTGTGCTGTGGAGGCATGTCTGCCCTGGGGTACAAAGGGATAGGTCCAAAAAGCTTGCATCCTATGAATTTGGCCAATCCATGGGATAGCACGACTCAGTACACGCCTTCAGCATCATTTAAAACATCACCTCCATGACACACTGGCAATTGCAACAATGTTGTACGACTCCAACTGAATTTCCTGCACACGCCTCGTTCAAATTTCAGATCCGCGTCCATCACCATGACAGCTCATGGCCAATGAGGGTGCAGGGCCCGGCAAATGACTGTACTACGCGGATTTTGAATGGCAACACACACCCGTCTCCATCAGATTCAATGGGCAAGACGTGCGTGCGGCTCGGCCATACACGACGGACGCGTCACACGCGTCCGTCGCCATTGCAATGTGTGTCCCTGACATGCGCGCGGCTCGGTCATACACAACCGACGCGTCACACGCGTCCGTCGCCATTGCAATGTGTGTCCCTGACATGCGCGCGGCTCGGTCATACACGACCGACGCGTCACACGCGTCCGTCGCCATTGCAATGTGTGTCCCTGACATGCGCGCGGCTCGGTCATACACGACCGACGCGTCACACGCGTCCGTCGCCATTGCAATGTGTGTCCCTGACATGCGCGCGGCTCGGTCATACACGACCGACGCGTCACACGCGTCCGTCGCCATTGCAATGTGTGTCCCTGACATGCGCGCGGCTCGGTCATACACGACCGACGCGTCACACGCGTCCGTCGCCATTGCAATGTATGTCCCTGACATGCGCACGGCTCGGTCCGAACAAGATATTTGGGTTTTGGGGACATTGAACGTGTCGGTCAGCCTTGCTGTCAATTCCTGACAGATGACATCCTCTGTCACTAGCTAGGGACTATGGGGCACACCAATGGCACCACTGCCTGTGCCACAGTGTGTCCCCAGTCATGTATGGCTGCCTCTTATGTGTGTGTCTGGGGGCACAGGATGTGTTTGGTCATGTGCCACTTGTTGACAAGCACTCCCAGGCTGGACCCGGATGTGGGTGGACACATACATGTGTGGTGTGCCCATTGCCACAGGGGGTGCAGCAATGCAGTACAGGACATTGGCAATGGACACAGTCCCAGCCAGGATGTGCGTGTGTGTCGTGTCACATGTACCCTGTCTCATCAGTGTTAGTAGCTTCAAAGCAGGGTGAACCAGTGTCGACATTGTGATGTCCATACACTATCTGTGTGCATGTGGTGTGATCCAATGTGAGGTGATCCACACATCACATTGGTTTGTACATGCACAGTGTTGTTGTGTGGGGGTGGCACAGACACTTACATATGTCCACTTGTGGCGACAGGGCACATGGACTGTGGCTAACATGCTTGTTGTGTAATGTCAACGATACGTTACATCAAGCCTGTGTAACTATCAGTCAGGGAGCTGTGATGTGGAGAAAATATCTGTCCTCACTAGTCACTGTGGGCTTTGTGTGGTAGGTGGCAACAGGGCAGATGTACTGTGCTAGGGCCCATTGCTTTGTCATGGCACAACAGGGGCCCTGTCATGTGCACATCTTGGGCTTCAATGTGCGTTGATGCCATGTATGGGACATTAGTGTCTGTAACCTGTGGCAACCACCTCAGCTCATTGTGTTATGTGTTTGTTTATGATGGGCTGTGTTGCTGTGGCTTTGTGACATTGCTGGAGGGTGTGCCTTCATCCTTTGTTTCTGTCTGTACTGCAGGGCCCCAAATGTACCTAGGCCATTCCCGGACCTGGCAACGATGGTGGAACGTGAGTCCATCAGAAAGTACCGTTTCACCAAGGCAGTGATTGAGGAGTTGGCAGGGCAGTTGGGCCCACACCTGCAACCTGGCCGGCCATACCCGACGGCACTGACCCCCAAGGTGAAGGTGATGGCAGCCCTTCATTTCTTTGCGACGGGTACCTTCCAGTACACTGTGTCTTCTGGTGGAGGGATGTCGCAGACAATGTTCAGTCGGGTTCTTCGGGATGTGTTGGAGGCCATGTTACATTTCCTGGACCTGTACATCTATTTCCCCACACCCCAACGACTTGCAGACATAAAGGGTGACTTCTATACCCTGGGGAGGATGCCAAATGTCATAGGCTCCATTGACGGGACACATGTGGCTTTGGTGCCACCACAGGCACATGAGCTGCCATACAGGAACCGCAAGCATTTCCACTCCATCAATGCTCTGGTGGTTTGTTTGGCGGACATGACAATCTCCCATGTGTGTGCCCGTTTCCCTGGGTCTGCGCATGATGCCTATGTGATGAGGAGTAGTCGTGTCCCTAGACTGATGTCACGGATGCAGAATCTACGTGCCTGGCTTGTTGGTGTGTACTGACTTTTCCTCATTGTGTGTGCCTGCCAATTGTGTGCTACCTGTTTTTCTCCAACTCCTCTAATGTGCATGTGTCTGTATGTAGGTGACTCTGGATATCCCAACATGCCATGGTTGCTGACACCCCTGAGGAACCCTGTGACACCAGCCAAGATGCGCTACAACCAGGCACATGGTCGTACCAGGAGGGTGATAGAGCGGACATTTGGACTCCTGAAGAGCCGCTTCAGGTGTTTAGACAAGACAGGAGGTGCCCTCCCGTATGCCCCTGTAAGGTGTGCCGGATCATCATCGTAGCATGCATGCTGCACAATCTGGCAGTGCGAAGGGAGTTGCCCCTCATCCAGGATGACAATGACCAACACCCGCCACCTGTGGAGGATCCTGGCCTGGGCCAGGATGCCAGTAGCGATGATGAGGCTGCGGAGGATGTCCGCACACAGATCATCAACAACTTCTTCTCCTGAATGTGAGTATACAGTGATGTGTTGTAAATGTGTTGTGTGTGCATGTTTTGTGTGTGTGGTGCACCTTGCGTGTGGCTGTGTGCTACTTGTGTGGATGCCTGCAGTGATGTGTCCATCCAGTTTACCTGTACTCCCCACCAGTTGTGTGATGATTAGTATTTTGGGGTGGTGTAGTCTGTGATTTGTGTTTGCCATGTGTGTTGCAGTTGTATGGCGTCATGCAGTGTTAACAATTGTGTTTCTGTCTGTCCTTCACAGGGTACTGTGGCTGTTGTTTGGTGTACAGAGACCCCTGATGCCCATGCTCCACTGCCAGGATGGAGTCGTTAGTGTCCCGACGAGTGATGTGCCAGGCACCCCAGGACTTCCGTAGTTATCCACTTGGTGACCGTGTGCCCACTGTCAGGTGTTGCTAGCTTGCATGTGTGTAATAAGGGACATGTGGCAATTGCCTGACAATAAACTGTGCTGCACCTTCTGATGTGTGTTGCTTGTGCCTACACATCAGACTGACATTGACGTACTGCACTTGTGGGCCTGTCACCACTGACTCAGGTTGGCTGTGTAGTTTGTGCATACCACAGGCTTGCTTGTCAACATTGATGTTGGCAATGAATTGGTTGGACATGGTGGGCATGTGTAAAGTAGACCTGGTGGTGTGTCTCCCACATATGTGGCACATTGGCCTGACTGACATGACAGTGTACTCATCACAGTACAGGTTTGCATGCACAGTGTTCTTCAGCACATCCAGATCTACATGCCACTGGCAACCTCTCAATCACCACAGAGTCACGTCTTGTGTTTAGGTGAATTTATTAGCACATAAGTGGGGATGGTGCTCAGGATTGGGAGTGTTGTCCGTTGGCTTTAGGATCCAAAGTTCACAGATAACAAGTTAGGAGTGTTGGTAGATGAAATGTCTAGAGTACAGTCCACAGTCATTAAGCACATTGTTCCAACTCAGACCCTCCATGTCATGTGGGGAGTACGATGTCGTACAACAAGGTGAACGGTTTGCACACAAAGGTCACAGTCCAGAACAGGTGTTGGTTACCTGGGGGATGTGCATGGGCATCTTCGTCTCACTTGTTCCTCACCGGACGACCCCTCTTCTTCTTCTCAGGGGAGCCTCACCTGCAGGCTGCTGCCGTGCACGGGGGCTTCCACCAGACCCCCTCACTCCCTGTGGCAGTGGCAGATGTTGTTGCCCGAGATGTAGTCGTCGCACAGGGAGGTGGGCTCAAGTTGGTGCTGATCTGGCGGAGGCAGGTCAACATTTCCCGGTGCACCACTGCTATATCTTCCATGGTATCCCACTTGGACTCCATATTTGACAGGTGTGTTTCAACACGGGACATGTGGGAGTCCAAGCGGGCATGGTGGGCAGCCTGCTGTTCTTTGATGTCCGTGAGGATCCCCACTACCTGGCTGAACCCTCCGGTGCTCTCCTGGTACGCATCCATGATGCGTTCCAGGTGGGTGTCATCCTGCAGACCCGCACCCTCAGTGGAGCCTCTGCTCGGCCTCCCACCCCTCCCACCACCCCTCGCCACACGGCCAGCACCTGTGGTGTTCCGCACAGGTGTCACAGGGGGACCTTGGATGTTGTTGCTGTTGTCAGGTGCCCTGGTGCCCTGTGACTCTGTGCCGTCTGATGGTTCGGTGGGTCTGTCCGTGTTGGCAGGGGTGGCTTGCGGTGTATCAGCAGTTGCAGGGGTGGTTTCAAGGGGGCAGGTGAATGTTGCCGAGGGGCTGCATGAGGGCCGAGACCGGAGGGGCCAGCTTGGGTGTCGTCCGACGAGGTGTGAGACTGTGCGCCACCGGAGCCAGGTGGGTCCACCGGAGCCTGGGACTGGGACTCTTCCTCGTCTGTGGTTGAGTCCACATCTGCCCCTGTGTTTGGAAGGAAGACACAATGTTAGTGATGTATTCATGGACATCAATGGTTCATACACATGACATTGGCCACTGTGGTTGGTGTTGCATGCCTGTCCATTGCATCATCCTACTTTGTCACTGCGGGAGATTTCCATTAGTGTGGTGCATTCACCTGACACCCTGAGGCACTTTGGTTGTCAAGTCTAGCTGTCTGCCTGCCTGGCATCTTAATTGCACGCTGGATTGTACTGTGCCATTCCTGCACTGGTGCTGACACATGCCTGACACAGGTGTTTCATCCCTGTCAACATTTGTGCTTTGACGCTGGCATCCTTGCAAAGGCACCTAGTTTGGGATCTCTGTTTGGGGCATGTGTGATGCCAGTTTGTGTCAGTCAATGTGCATCACATTAGTGTGTCTGCACAACCTGGTCACAGTCCAGCATGCCCGGGTTGTCCTGATGTTCTCTTCTGCGTTGTCTGTGTCCCCAGTCCACATCCCATTTCACACAGGTGATGGTGTCACTGTTGCTAATGGAGTTGTGTGTGAGTTTTGTGTTTGCACACATGCTTTGTGATGTCAATGTCCTCCATGGTGGTATGGACTGTTCGCTGCGGCTGTCTTTCTTTACTAGAGTCGTGACCAGAGGTGTGTGTTCGGTTGCTTCAGCTGTGACTTGCATGCCTGCTCCAGTGCAGCCCATGTTAGTCCTTGTGTCCCCAGTGTCCATGTCAGTGAGTGCTGTGTGGTGTGGATGATGCCTACAATACTGGACAATGTCTGCGTTTCATGTGGCTGACAACGGGTGTTTGAGTGTATGTCAGCATGCTACAGTGTGAGGGATGTTGGTAGGTCCATTGTAGTCAGTCAGGTGTCCCCTGTCACTGCTGTGTATGTGAGTTGCTGTGTGTTTGGATCTCTGTGGTAGGTCTGCATTTCTGCACTTGTCAACTACAATCCGCGCCTACCTGTCCAGGCCAGAGGGGGTCCCTGGGACACTGCATCCCCGGAAGTTGAGTGCAAAGGTACATTTGCAATAGCTGGCAGTGTGACTGTGATTGGGTTGGTCGATGCGTGTGTGTGACTAGCAGCCTACTCATACATTGTATCCATGTGTCAGCCATCTTGCCCTGCTCTTTGGTTTGGCAGTGTGTGTTCCCAGGGCTGCTGTTAGTTTTTGCTGGATAGATGTGATTTGCAGCTGCCTCATTGGTTTTCTGTGTCATTGCAGTACCTCCTCCTCCCCCAGGGGCCAGGCAATTCACACAGAGACATGCTTCAATGTCGGTGAGTGTGGGTTGATGTTGAGGTTGTGAGTCAGTGGTGTAGTGGTGGTTGTACACAAGTGGCAACAGTCCCTGTACGTCACACAGCAGTAGCCAGTATGGTGGGTCTTGGGTGTTGTTTGCATGAAGTGTGGGTAAATGCCTTCTCCCAGGTGAGTTGTGTGGAGTTTGTGTTGAGGGGTGTGTGACAGCACATGGTGGTGGGCATGGTCAGAGCTGGCAGTGCTTCTCCCTCCATGGCCAGATGAGCCACTATTGTGTATGCTTCCCTTGCAGGGAGTGGCAGTTGACTTTCAGGATGTCAGGCATCAGGGTCCTGCATTTGGTATGTGCACATAGCCCATCAGGGCCTTGTGCTCCCCACAGCAGGACCCAGTGTCAGCCATCTTGAGGGTACATTTCCACTGCCTGTGAGGTGCGCATGGTTCGAAGTGGTGTTGTTGGTCCATTTGTGAGGGGGGCTATTGGCTGTGACTACAACTCCCATCATGCTTTTGGCTACACTGACTTCCCCAACATCCCCGAGCTTCCTTCCTGTGGGTCAGGTTCCCTGTGAGGTGGTGTGACAGTGGTGGCAGACTGTGTGGCAGTGTCTGTTGGGGTTTTGTGGCACTGAGTTGCTCTGATTTTTGCTAAGTTTGTACACGTGATGACATAGTTCAATGTTGGTATGAGATAGCAGGTGTTGTGTTGCTGTGCCAGGCATATGGCTGTAGGGATGACTTTGTTTGTGTTACTGTGGCTTTGTTGACGGAAGTTGTTTTGCCTGTCCCCTTGACGGTGACATGTGTACATGGCCCCACAATCTTGAGTCTCTTATTTGTGTACTCACCAGGCTCTGGGATGTCAGTCAGACCATGTATGCTCTCCGGTGGTAAGATGGCCTGCACCTTCTCCTCCCAGGACCGGAAGTAAACGGGTTTGGCAGGGGGCCGCTGCCGGTGTGCTTGCTGAGCTTATGGTCCTTCTCCAGCAGCTTCTTGACCCTCCTGCGCACGTCATACCACCTGTTCTGGCAGTCGTCCTTTGTGCGCAAACAAGGTGCTTGTGCGTTCACCTTGTTGACGATTCTCTCCCACATCTTGGCCTTCTGGGACATGGGGGTCTTCTGTACCAATGTGCCAAACAAATGTGGCTCTACTCTGATGATTTCATCTACCAACACTGTCAACTCACTATCTGTGAACTTTGGATTCTTCTTGGGGGCATGGTGGTGGTGGTGGTGGTGTCGAGGGTGGTGGGTTGGTGGTGGTGGTGGTGGTTGTGGTGAGGGGGGTGGATGTGGGAGTTGGGGTAGTGGTGTTGGGGTGGGGGTGGTGGGGGTGGTAGTGGTGAGGGGGTGGATGGGGGAGTTGTGGTAGTGGTGGTGGGGGGTGGGGGGGGTGGTGGTGGTGGTAGTAGTGGTGAGTGGGGTGGATGGGGGGTTGGGGGACTGGTGTTGGGGGGTGGGGGGTGGGTTGGTGATGGTGAGGGGTGAGTGGATGGGGGGTTTGGGGTAGTGGGGGGTGGTGTTGGTGGTGAGGGTGGGGTGGATGGGGGGGTTTGGGGTCGTGGTGGGGTGGTGGTGGTGGTGATTGGTGTGTGTGTGTGAGGGTGCAAGTGAGGTTTGTGGGTGTGTGAATGCTGTTGGTGAGATGGCAATGGTGTGTGTCAGCAGAGTTGTGTGTGTGGAGGTTCTCAGGAAATGGCAATGGCTCATGGGAGTGATTGGTGGCCTTTAAATATGTTGAGTTGTGGGTGTGTCTCTCTTAATTGATTTTTTTATTTTTTTATATATTTTCGTTGTCAGTGCTTGTTTGGTCCTTTTTTTGTGTTTGGTCAGCTGTTGTTTGTGTGTGTGTACGAGATGTTCTTCTGACCGTGCCGGACGCTGCTGGTGAGTCGTACAGGCTTCTCCGAGCCTTTCACGCTGTTGTTATGCTGTGTTGTGTATGTCGTGTGCGACTCGGTCAATGGGCGTTCGACTCGGTCGTGGGCGTTCGTTTCGCTCGCGGGAGTTCGAGTCGGTCGCGGGCGGAGTCCGTTGGTTTGAGTGTTTGTATCGTGTGCGTGTCGGTCGTGCGGCTTGTGCTCCATGCGAGTCGTTCTTGTTTCCCACGTATGGCATCGTACTTTGCAACTCGTACGTCACGGGTACGTGTCGCTCGGCTCCGTTCCGGGTACGTGTCGGACGGTACTGCTCGAGGGCTTTTTCCGGCCGGAGGCTATTTTTCCGTACGGCTCCGTCGTCCGGTTCATATTCGGGAGAGTCGGTTGGAATTCACAGGCTTTCCATCGTACTGCGCGGGTCGTACGGCGGCGAGACGTGTCGGTCGGTACTTTATCCCGGGGCGTGTCGGTCGGTTCACTTTACAAACGGAATCGGAATCGACCCCTCAATGGAGACTGCCTGAAGTCTATAACCCTGATGAGAACGTGAACAGTCCAGTTAGGACCGCAAGACTAGGAGCATGTGGATAAAGTTCCGGCGTAGTACACATAGGAAGTATGAGGCCAGGTTGGGGACAGTCAGCAGGAGGGGCAGCGTACATTTAATTAAATGAAGTGGATAGAGTACCAAGGAGTCTTCACGGCTCTGCCGGGTCTAAATGAGGGGAAGCAGCCGCTCCCCCGCCAGTGGGGGATCCAGATCCAGCCGGATGTTGCTTCCAGAAGTTCGTAGCCTCAGAAGGCGAATCAAAGACATGGAATTTGCCATTAATCTGAATTCGAAGCTGCACCGGTTACAATATGACGTAACGTACGTTCGATTTCTGGAGTGTGCACTTAATGTCAATGAATTTGTGGCATGCTTCCTGTACAAGAGGAGTAAAGTCTGGAAAGAACGCAAGAGTCATGCCCTGATATTGGACAGTCCCCTTGTCTCGGGCGAGGTGAAGAGCTGCGTATCGGTCATGGTATTTGAGGAGCTTGGTGATTTGTCAATCGTGAGGGTGTGCGGAACTCGTGACCAGTGGGCCCACTCCACTGCAAATGTCGACCAGAATGCCTCCCTGCCAAAAAAGGTCCTCAAGTAGATGCTCGATATAAGTGTTCACAGGGACTGTATTGGTGGTGTCTGCTATGCCAGCTATGCGGATATTATTCCAGTGCAAGCGTGCTTCCAAATCTTCCGCCATGGCTCCAACTGTCTTGAGGAGTCGTCCAGCTCTTTCCAGTCTTTTGGCAATGGCAGGGTTAGCGTCCTCCAGATCGGACAATCGCTGCTTGGCGGCGCCAACGGACCATCATCATCTCCGTGCCAAGGGGTCTTAGATGTATCAAAGGAGAGAGGGCGCCGCTTGGGATCACTGCAACACATCGTAAAATGAACCAGCGGTGCTATTCGAGGAATGGCAAATATTAAAAGGGGGCACGCAGCAATACAACGCCACCAGTGGAGGTAGGTAGCCAGACCTCAGAGCCCTCCAAAAAAGCAGTGTGAGTACTTCAGGTCAGTGGCGTCACAGCGACAGGAGAAGCCACCAGGAAGGGATTATCAATTAAGAGGCCTTCGCTGTGGGTAAGTAATAAAGGAAAAGTAAAGAGACGATGTATTTAAGTGCATGATTGCGGCCCAGGTGTTTTCAAGCATGAATCTGCATCCTCGTGGCTCCATCAGTCCCCAACTGGAACGCCGGACTGCTGCGTGGTACCATGTTGTTAAATGACCCAATAGAACATGTCATTGCATCAGACGGCAAGGAGGACTCCTCACAACCGATCACTCGCCATCAGGCCCGCAGCGCAGCGTCACCCTCCAAGGCCTCCAGGCACAGGCGGAGCGCGGACTGTCGTCGGAGCCGAGGGGAAGTGCCCACACACGAGAAAATAGACACTCACCGCTGCGGCCTGGTGTCATATGTGGTGTAGTGCAGGGTATGCATTCCTGCCTTCAGAGGGGGTCCCCATGCCCATATCGATCCTCAGGGCCACAGGGAATCCCCGGGCTCCAGTTGAGGTCAGCCACCGAGCACAACCGCGGCTCTGCCCTCAGGCTCGCCCGCGACCCCTATCGTCGCAGGGCCTCCCGGGGCCACAACAGGATGCAGTCAGCTCGGGCTGCTGTGCCCCCTCCACAGTGCCCAGCTGGACAAGGAGCGGCCTGAGCAATACCGCGGGACGGGGCACACACCTTCACCCAGCGGCAGTCGCAATGAAGGCTGGGAAGCGGAGAAAGGCTGCTTCCATGCGGCGGCGGCTCAAGGTTCATGGTAGAGAGGCCATCTTGGTCCTCGGCCTGGCCATGCCCCTCCCAGTATATCGGACTTACAAAAGGTGTAGAACCTCTCCGAATTACTGTAAAGGCAAACGCAGTGTTTCCCAGAACACCCCCATACCATTTGGCGCCAGAGGCTATTGCAGGAATAACACCAGTCATAGAAGACATGTTACAGAAAGGAATGTTGAGGCTATTGAGTGGAAGTCCATGTAACTCCCCAATTATGAGTTTGCAGAAGCCCAATGGAAAGTACAGAATAGTGCAGACCTGAGGAAAATTAATGAAATCATTGTCCCCTGTTGTCCCATGGTACCGAATCCAGCCACAATATTGTTTCAGACCCTGTGTACTGCATAGTGGTTTACAGTCATTGATTTATGTTAGGATTTCTTCTCAGTGCCTTTGCATGAACAAAGTCAATATCTTTTTTCCTTCGTGTTTCAACAGAAAGTATTAGCATTGTGTTGTATCCCACAAGGATATACAGAGTGTCCATCCATTTTCAACTAGATTCTGAAAAGAAATCTGGAGACCTTAAAAATGCCCTGCAAATCGACCCTTGTGCAATATATTGATGACTTGCTTGTGGCATCAGAAACACCAGAAGCTTTTACACAAGACATCATTGCCTTATTGAATCATCTGGCTGAGAATGGACACAAAGTTTCTCCAGGAAAGCTGCAGTACTGTCAGAAAGAAGTTCAATATCTGTGACGTATCATTGTGAAAGGAGCTAGAAAGGTGTCACCAGAGAGAGTGGAAGAAATCTTACAGATGAATCCACCACAAACTCAAAAGGAAGTCAGTGGATACCAAACTTTGCTTAATGGCAAACCTTTACTTAGGTTGACACGCAGTGACATGTCAGATCTGATTCCCAGGGAAAATGACTGCTCAAAAGTGTTCCTAGACAAATTGTGCTGTGCCCTGGCACTAGGAATGCCTGATTATTCAAATTCACCATTTTGCAGTGAGAGAGATGGGTGCTCTCTGTCAGTGCTGACACAGATGCAGGGAGATGCCCGAAAGCCAGTGGCATACTTCTCTACTACTCTTCTTCCCATAGCTGCAGGTCTTCCCGGTTGCCTAAAAGCGGTTGCCGCAGTGAGCACCAGTCTGGAAAAGAACGAGAACATAGTGATGGGTTACACCTTAAGTGTTATGGTCCCGCACTCTGTGGAGCTATTATTGACAAAAACAAAAACACAGTACCTAACACATAATCATTTGACCAAGTATGAGCAGACTATTCTGTCCTGTGACAATGTAGTTCTCAAGAGATCTCAAGTGCTTAATCCTTCACCTTTGTTGCCTGTAAATGATGCTGATTGTTATGAAATTGAACTTGAGTGCCTAGATGTCACGGAATTTATGCACCAAACCAAGACCAGATATTAAGGACGAACCCCTAATTGAGCCTGATCATGTAAAGGCTCATGTTTAAGAGGTAACGATGCCACACTTAGGGGCTCATTACGATGGCGGGCGGACAACCACCCCGACCGCCATGGTAGTGAAAATCAACCACCCACAGGTATCGCGGCAAAACCAGCGGTCCGATTATGATCAACCGCCAAAAATTCCCGGCCGCGGCGGAACAACGCCACGAAAGACCACCGGTAGCGGGCGGAGCAGGTGAAAATCTGTCCACGAATGTTGGATTAGCGGCGGAAACACACTAAACCGCCGCAAGGCCAGCGGAGTGACCGTACGTAAAATTAGGATTGCCCCGATGTGACAGTGGGACGTTCCGCTGTTTCCGACCGAAGCGATCGCAAACAGTGATGAATGGAAGAGCCGGCGGAAGGGCTGTTGCATAGCCACCACTGCGGACGCTCCATGACAAATATGGCGGTCTATAAAAAAAACACACAACAAGGCCAACAAGTGCTCACATCAAACTAGCCCTGCCCCCAAAAACACCTAACACACCCCAATGACACACCCCCATGGCAACTTCAAAAATAAAAAATCCCAGGACAACCCAACACAACACACCTGACAGCAATACCCCATTTTGACACACCCACATAGCTGAGCATAAAACCAGCCCCTTCCCTGACCAGAATCCTTTGCACCACTCCAGCCCTGAAGGAACCAAACCCTGCAGCACATTGGATAGGCAAAACACCACACATCTCACCAGCACAACAACACACATACACACCCCCACACCACCCCCACCCTTCTCACAACTGCACCTCAAAACATCTGCACAGCACACACCATGGCACAAAAAAAAATGCCCAAATTCACAGAGAGTGAGTTGTCAGTCATGGTAAATGAGATAATCAGAGTAGAACCACAATTGTTCGGTACCCTGGTCCAACAGACACCATTATCCACAAGAGCACAAATGTGTCAAAGGATAGTCTGTGTCAAACCATAGGTGGTTTGGCTGCCTCACTTTTCGCGGTGCTTGACGGAGCACCATGATGTGATCTGCGCCTGGCCATCGCGCAGCCCCAGACATCTCGACCTTTATCTGCACCCTGCTGCCGCGCTACACCCACAATTGCTGGATCATGCCGGCTGGGACCTGAACGGCGTCACGCCGTCGAACAACCCCCGTCACCGATGGTACTCTGACTACCCATCTGTCTTGATCAGCTATACCACCGAAGGCCGCCCTTTAAGATGGTGACGATCCGCCAATCTCAAGATGGCAACTTGCCGACAGCTTTCACTCCGCAAGATGGTGAACGCCGTGGCCCTACAGGGAAACCATGGTGAGTGACCTCTCTCCCCCGCCCATCTGTCCTCCCCTACAACTAACCCGATTCTACCTCGAAGCACCACAATGAGCTGGTGATGAATCAGACACCCCCAGAGGGCCTCCCTCCATGTTTGTTTTGACCCCCGAACAGCCCCGAACACCGATGATGCGCAGGCTTCCTCTCCTGATCGCCAACCCCACCAAAGGGCTGTTCCTGAAGTTGCGACGATCCGCCAGTTATTTCACTCCTCAAGATGGCGATCGCCAGTGTCTCTCCAGTGAGGCCAGGGTTTGCATGTTTCTGGATTAGCTACAAACACAGAGAATGGGCTCTGGTTTCAGGGAGCCCAGCGCTGCTTCCCTGGTCTTCTTATCCAGACTGGTACAGCTATGGAGTACGGGCGTTGGTTTCAGGGATCCCTGTGCTGTTTTCCCAGGTCAGCTCTTTGTGTGAATTCTTCAGACCTTGGAACTGTCCCTTCCTCCTCTCCACCCACCACTCGTGTCCTGGGGGTAAGCTGAAAGACGAGGCGGACGGCACTCCCCAGGAATACCGGGACCGGTGCTTTTTGATGGAGGTATGACGATGCCCCCTGGGCTGATTCCAAAACTGTTTTCTACCTACTGCGGAGCCCGAGCAACCTTGGCTGATGCCTGGTGGAGCTGTTCTTTGCAGCTATAGAGAAGTCTGGCTCTGGTTCACCCCCTTGGCCATCACCTACCCAGCCGGACATCTGACATTGTTTTCCTCATCCCCCCGCTGTTTTTCCTCCCCCCTCCCTCCTCCTCCCTCTGTTATTCATTGATCTAATTGCTGTAACTATGTAACGTGTAACTCGCTGATCCTGTAACTATGTAACCTGTAACGCACTGATCCTTATGTAAAGCGCTCTGATACCTCCGGGTCTAGCCAGCGCTATATAAAACTTTATAAATAAATAAATAAATAGTCAACAAGGTCAATGCAGTAGGGACCACCCCGCGCTCCAAGCAGGAAATCATTAAGTGGTGGCATGACCTGAAGAGGGTGGTGAAACAGAAGAAGAACAAGAACCGTCAGCTGGCTCAGATGACTGGCGGTGGCCCTCCCATTCCACCAAGAACATTCACTGCATGGGAGGAGAAGGTACTTGCCATACTGCATCCAGAGAGTCTCACAGGAACAGCCGGGGGAGTGCAGGCTGATAAGGACAAACAAATGTATACCATTACACTGCTATGTACTGTCTTGCACAACCACTAAGCTACACCTCCTAGGCCCAAGTCCATTCATCTGCACCACAATACCCAACACAGGTCTCACAGATGTAACATCCACTCCATCTAAATCACCACAAAGGTAGCCTGCAACATTCCCAGGGTGGCATGTGCACAGGCAGCCAGCACTACAACTCCCACCAGGCCCCCTTGTTCCACAGCTCAGCAAGATGGAGTACTCCCCCCCCACCCAGAAGCATGTGTCAGCCATTGCATTGTTCACCTTCATCTAACAGGTAGGTAGCCATCTTCACAGGCAGGGCTGTTTGGGGGTGGGAGGCCTTCCCACAACTCCCACCAGGCCCCCTTGTCCCACCCCTGAGCAAGATGGAGCACTCCCCCCACCCAGAAGCATGTGGCAGCCATTGCAATGTTCACCTCCATCTAACAGGTAGGTAGCCATCTTCACAGGGAGGGCTGTTTGGGGGTGGGAGGCCTGCACTACAACTCCCACCAGGCCCCCTTGTTCCACAGCTCAGCAAGATGGAGCACTCCCCCCCCACCCAGAGGCATGTGGTAGCCATTGCAATGTTCACCTCCATCTAACAGGTAGGTAGCCATCTTTACAGGGAGGGCTGTTTGGGGGTGGGAGGCCTGCACTACAACTCCCACCAGGCCCCCTTGTTCCACAGCTCAGCACGATGGAGCACTCCCACCCCACCCAGAAGCATGTGGCAGCCATTGCATTGTTCACCTTCATCTAACAGGTAGGTAGCCATTTCCACAGGGAGGGCAGTTTGGGTGTGGGAGGCCTTCCCCACAACTCCCACCAGGCCCCCTGTCCCACCCCTGAGCAGGATGGAGCACATAAACACACACCCAGAGAGATGTGTCAGAAAGTCCACCCCAATGTGACAACAGAACAGGTAAGTAGAGAGTGCATGCACCCCACCATCCCTCTCAAAAAGCATGGAGCCCTATGACAACACCAGCCCACACATCCCCCCAAAATTGACACAGATACAACATCAAATTACAGTGTGCAGACAGCTAAGCGTATGTTACTGTCACAGAAACAAAAGTGTGACTCACCAAATCCCATGTTGAAGTAAATCAGGGCACAAACATGCACAGCACTGAATGCTATCTGTAAGTTCCATGGGGGCTGAGCTTGAAGGACCATATGAAAACAAAGCAAGCATGGTCTGTAGAACAAATAAATCAAAGCACAGGACATGACAAAGGTATGCATGAGATGACAATGGCTAGTTCTTGCGCAGATGTAACACCTGCCAGGCAGAGTAAGGAGCAAAGATGCTTCACATCAAGTCGTATTGCCGCCAGTTGTCAGATGACAACATGTCCTCGTAATCACAAAATCTGCACGTGGGGCATGGTATCCATTGACATGTCACACCATGGAAAATTAATGTATGTACCTCCACATCATGTCATGATGCACATTACTGTGCAGACATACAATGTGAGAACTAGTAAACTGTGTGTTGCATAACCTGTAAATAAGATACATTGAACACCAAGCTTGAGGGGTGCACGTCAATGACCATTTCCCCTCTTTCCCACAGGTGACCAAGAACTGACTGCAGAGGATGACAACACCAACCTGCAGAGCCAGTCTCCACCCCCGGAACATGGACTCACTGATGACTCCCTGGATTCCGAGGATGCGGAGCTTGAAGCCGGCCCATCTGGCATGCCAGGGTGCAACAGGTTCCAAGACCCCACTGTCCCCCCCGCCACCACATCAGCAACAACAACAACTATGCTGACCCCTGCTGGAATGACCTGTGCGGCCTCCACCACCACCACCACCACCAGTGTTTCCTGCAACACTCTCCCTGCCCCAGTGTATGACCACCCCACACCACCAACTGAGGAGGGCAGGGAGAGTAGGCGGGTGCGTACAGTGGCGAGGCAACAGGTCCGTGACAGCAGGGCAGGAGGGCAAGGGGGAGTCTAAGCCAACCGGACACTGGGACCGAAGCCCTGGACAACATCACCAGAGTCCTTGGGGACTATGAATGGGCCCAGGGACAAACGGGCCAGGCTCTGGAAGATTTCCGTGAGCTCCGCCTGCTGCTGATGTCCATAGACACCAGCATGGGCCAAATCGTGGACCTCTTGGGCCAGCTAGTGGCGGTTCTGAGGGACAGGTCTGCGGCACAAACAACACCTCCACCTCCCTCTGGTGGCCCGCAGGATGACAGTTCCACATCCTCCCCTGCGGCCACAGAAAGGGGGGACTCCTCAGACCCCACTGGCCCTGCAGCAGAGGCCACCCCTGCCAAACGACCAAGGGGCCATCCAAAGAAATCCAAGGGAGGAACCCGTGGCAAAGCACCTGCCAAACGCCAGTCAAGGAGCCAGCCATGATGGCACCCCTCTTCACGTTGCCATTGACTTTGTTGACTGTCCTTCCCCACACCGCCATGTTAATGGCATCCGTCTGTTGGACTGGGTCACCACATCAATGTGGTGACTACTCGATTGTCTCATCTTACATCACTGACAACTCATTGCTTCACTACTCACCTTTTTGTAAATATTCACTCCCCTGTCACATGTACCCATTGTAAATAAACACTCCTTACACACCTATGTCATTGTGTCTGCTCCGTGTTTTAATCACATGATGTGCAATGTTCACCATGAGTACAATGTACCAGGAGCACGGATTGTTTGTAGGCAAGGAGAGGCTGATGGGACCAAGGAAAACACAACATAACAATATTCACTAGTCAGGCGGTGGCATCACAGCCATCACACAACACTTGTCATCAAGGTACTCCAATCGGCACACATTACAATGAGCAACAGTACCGACATAGACATCCTGGAACTGTGCCAAACTACCCAGTCCCAGAAACTTTGGCAGCCAGCACTGAGTCAACAACAGGCTGCAGTCACAAAGCTCACATAGACCTTTTCACCAACAACAACATCAGCAGACAATTGCCCCGTTGTACATTGTCACTCACCTTCAAGTGAAGTAGCGGTTGATGAGCTGTTGACGCAGGTCGACACCTTCCTCCTCTCCACTATCCTCGTCACTGGACATGGGTTGGTTTGCAGGCGGGGGCCTCGGCTGCTCGTCAGCGTCCAGGAGCAGGGGGATCTCCTTGCGCAAGGCCAGGTTGTGGAGCATGCAGCATGCTACTACAATCTGGCACACCTTTTTGGGCGAGTACATCAGTGCACCTCCGGTCTTGTCTAGGCAGCGAAACCGTGACTTCAGGAGACCAAAAGTACGCTCCACCACACGACGTGTCCTTCCAAGGGCATCATTGTATCGGACTTCACTTGGGGTCCCGGGATTCCGCAGTGGGCTCAGCAACCAAGGACGGTTGGGATATGCAGAATCACCTAGGTGGGAGATACACAGACCAACTTTGAAATATAACTGTGGCAGAGGACAGCATGTCACACACACAGCACGCTACTTGACTCTGCGTACTCACCCACAATCCATGCACGCTCTGGAAGCAGATTATCCATCACCTGTGGCAAAATGCTGTTACGCATGATGTACGAGTCATGGGCTGAGCCAGGGAATTTGGCACAGACGTGTGAGATGATCATATCGGCCTGGCACACCACTTGCACATTGATGGGATGGAAATGTTTCCTATTCCTGTAGATGTGCTCCCGTGCCTGTGGTGGAACCAGGCCAACATGTGTGCAGTCAATGGCACCAACAACATTAAGGATGTGGCCAAGGGCATAAAAATCAGCCTTCACATCCGCCAATTCCTGCCTCCTGGGGAAATGGAAGTATCTGTCCTTGTAGGTCAGCATAGCGGACAGGACATCACGTAGCACCATGCTGAACATAGGTTGTGACATCCCACCAGCGCTGGAAACCGTGTACTGGAATGATCCAGTAGCAAAAAAATGCAGGGCCGCCATCACCTTAGACGTTGGTGTGAATGCAGTCGGATATGTCCTGCGAGGCCGCAGGTAGGGCTCCAACATAGCACATAGGTCTTGTAGGGTGGGTCGATCCAGACGGAATTTCCATATGACCTCCTCATCCTCCATGTCTGCCAGCACTGTGAAGGGACGATGCACATTTGGTCTCCTCCTAGGTGAGATGAAAGGGGACACATGTCAATGCAATACACCATGAGATGTGTCCGACATCTTACGTTTTGACTGACACAACGCCAACAATGACTGTCATCACAGTTCAGATTACAGCCCAACCTACATGTAGGGACACCTTCAGCTACACTAGTCGTACACTTGTCCACTTTTCACACAGCGAGTACCTCCAAAACAATATCTGACTATGTGGATGCCCAAAGGTATATAGCCACATCTTGCATGAGCAGCCCTGAGAGTAGTTCATACAGCATATGTGTGAAACAGCAACACTACTGTCTCCTACCTAGCTGCTGTACCTGCCACACCAACTTGCGTAAGTCGAACAGGGCACACATCAACAACACAATGAGCACAGTCTGTGCGTAAACAACAAGTATGTGCATGAGCCAACCAAAGTAGACAGTGAAATATGCACATTGTGTAGTCAGACATTCATCACTGTGAGTTGCTCAGCCCTATCACACATTGACATGTGTACCCATTGGGGAGTCCATCACAACACTGTTCTGTGTACATGCCCAGCAATATCACAAGTGACATGTGAGGGAGTACATGCCAATGTTTTCAATCATATACACCAACATGGCATGTGTAGTCAGCAGTGGGGTAAATGTTACATTGGCATTGTGTGCACAATCTTGTGCCATGATTCATGTGCCTACTCTGCACTTTGTACTGGCCACTGGCCTTGCTGTTCATTACTGTGTTTGCCCATTCCCTGTGCAGGTTCTCATGTACCTACTCTGCATTTTGGACTGGCCACTGGCTTTGCTGTTCATTACTGTGTTTGCCTATTCCCTGTGCAGGTTCTCATGTGCCTACTCTGCATTTTGGACTGGCCACTGGCCTTGCTGTTCATTCCTGTGTTTGCCCATTCCCTGTGCAGGATCTCATGTGCCTACTCTGCACTTTGGACTCGCCACTGGCCTTGCTGTTCATTACTGTGTTTGCCCATTCCCTGTGCAGGATCTCATGTGCCTACTCTGCACTTTGGACTGGCCACTGGCCTTGCTGTTCATTACTGTGTTTGCCCATTCCCTGTGCAGGATCTCATGTGCCTACTCTGCACTTTGGACTGGCTACTGGCCTTGCTGTTCATTACTGTGTTTGCCCATTCCCTGTGCAGGATCTCATGTGCCTACTCTGCACTTTGTACTGGCCACTGGCCTTGCTGTTCATTACTGTGTTTGCCCATTCCCTGTGCAGGTTCTCATGTGCCTACTGTGCACTTTGTACTGGCCGCTGGCCTTGCTGTTCATTACTGTTTGCCCATTCCCTGTGCAGGTTCTCATGTACCTACTCTGCACTTTGGACTGGCCGCTGGCCTTGCTGTTCATTACTGTGTTTGCCCATTCCCTGTGCAGGATCTCATGTGCCTACTCTGCATTTTGGACTGGCCGCTGGCCTTGCTGTTCATTACTGTGTTTGCCCATTCCCTGTGCAGGATCTCATGTGCCTACTCTGCACTTTGGACTGGCCGCTGGCCTTGCTGTTCATTACTGTGTTTGCCCATTCCCTGTGCAGGTTCTCATGTACCTTCTCTGCATTTTGGACTGGCCACTGGTCTTGCTGTTCATTACTGTGTTTGCCTATTCCCTGTGCAGGTTCTCATGTGCCTACTCTGCATTTTGGACTGGCCACTGGCCTTGCTGTTCATTCCTGTGTTTGCCCATTCCCTGTGCAGGATCTCATGTGCCTACTCTGCACTTTGGACTGGCCACTGGCCTTGCTGTTCATTACTGTGTTTGCCCATTCCCTGTGCAGGATCTCATGTGCCTACTCTGCACTTTGGACTGGCCACTGGCCTTGCTGTTCATTACTGTGTTTGCCCATTCCCTGTGCAGGATCTCATGTGCCTACTCTGCACTTTGGACTGGCCACTGGCCTTGCTGTTCATTACTAAGTTTGCCCATTCCCTGTGCAGGATCTCATGTGCCTACTCTGCACTTTGTACTGGCCGCTGGCCTTGCTGTTCATTACTGTGTTTGCCCATTCCCTGTGCAGGTTCTCATGTGCCTACTGTGCACTTTGTACTGGCCGCTGGCCTTGCTGTTCATTACTGTTTGCCCATTCCCTGTGCAGGTTCTCATGTACCTACTCTGCACTTTGGACTGGCCGCTGGCCTTGCTGTTCATTACTGTGTTTGCCCATTCCCTGTGCAGATCTCATGTGCCTACTCTGCATTTTGGACTGGCCGCTGGCCTTGCTGTTCATTACTGTGTTTGCCCATTCCCTGTGCAGGATCTCATGTGCCTACTCTGCACTTTGGACTGGCCGCTGGCCTTGCTGTTCATTACTGTGTTCGCCCATTCCCTGTGCAGGATCTCATGTGCCTACTCTGCATTTTGGACTGGCCACTGGCCTTGCTGTTCATTACTGTGTTCGCCCATTCCCTGTGCAGGATCTCATGTGCCTACTCTGCACTTTGGACTGGCCACTGGCCTTGCTGTTCATTACTGTGTTTGCCCATTCCCTGTGCAGGATCTCATGTGCCTACTCTGCACTTTGGACTGGCCACTGGCCTTACTGTTCATTACTGTGTTCGCCTATTCCCTGTGCAGGATCTCATGTGCCTACTCTACACTTTGTACTGGCCACTGGCCTTGCTGTTCATTACTGTGCTTGCCCATTCCCTGTGCAGGTTCTCATGTACCTACTCTACATTTTGGACTGGCCACTGGCCTTGCTGTTCATTACTGAGTTGCCCATTCCCTGTGCAGGTTCTCATGTACCTACTTTGCACTTTGTACTGGCCACTGGTCTTGCTCTTGTCTACTTTTGATGCCTATCTGTGGAATATGTGAATACAGACAGTTACTGCAGTTGTCTGCTTTGTGAGTGTCCTTGCTAAATAAAGGGTTCTATGTGTGGCTATGCTTTGATGTGACACATGCTCTGTATGCCACTTTAACATTCCCAATGGCTGATTTCACTTTTTCAGGGTTTTGCAGAGGTGACAGGCACTTCAGTTCTTCTTGACTCTGAGGCTTTGGGGTGCAATGATGGTTGTTTGTGATGAACTACTGTTGTCATAATCAATCTATGGTGATGTTAGCTAAATTGTACACATGTCATGTTTGGATGCACTGCCAGCACAGAGTGGGGTTCTATCCACAGGATTGCAGGCAGTCTGGTCAGGGTCCATCATGTCTGTGTGATCTTTCTTGATGTGTGAACAGCAGTGTTGGTGTATGGTCATCTTGTGATGGCCAGTCATCCTAGTCACGTGTAAATTACAATGTGTGCACTTGGGTGGTCATGAAGTGTGCAGTGTGAAGGGGGTGACTTTGTCAGTAGTGTTGATGTGTGTGTGCCCCTGCGATGGCAACTGCACACATGTGTCAACCTGGATTTGAGTGCCTGTTGGTTGGATTGGTCAGCCCTGAGCTTGTGATTGTGTGCACATGTGGGAGTTGTAGGTTATGCACTGTGCAGTGTGTTGGTGTGTCCTTGCACTTCTGGGGGACACCTACTTGTTGTTGCCAATTGTGAGTATGCAGAGTGTGTGACTGGCAAGTCAGTATTGTGTTTTGTTGATCAGCCATGTGTCTTGATACTGTTTGTGCTCACTGTGCAGACCTGCTCAGCAACACTGACATTGTGGGTGTGTTTTCTCATGCATTGCTGTCACTTGAGCACTTTTTTGCTGCAGTATGGCATGTGGGATGTTGAGTTTTACCATCCCCTATCTGTGCTTATGTTAACTACCCATTGTGAGTGAGCACTCCATCTATTTGTGTATGGTGCACTCCTGCCATGTCCACTACTGACGGACACACCACTTCACTCTCATGTCAGCTATCCCCTTGGATTGCCAGTGTGTGTCCCTCCCCACCACTTCATTTGTTACACTATGCTTTGTGGTGCTGATCTGTGCACAGGACCAATGTGCCACTCAGGACAGTTTCCCAATTGGTTATGTGTGATTTTCTTGTACTGGTTTGCAGTCATGGTTGATCATGCGCGTTGCAATTGTTTGTGCTGCACAGTCCTCTGGTCATGTTGTTTCCACCTGGGTGTCCCAGACTTGTGCATCTGTGGGTGATGGGTAAGCTGTATGTGTATTTCCTGTGGTACTGCTACCCTTCCTGTGTGAGGTTGTCTGTGTGCTGTGGTGATTTGTGTTGTGGGGGTTCATGTTGTGGCACTCAGATATGTGTGCTACTGGTTTGGTTGGTGTGCACACACTGCTTGTTGTGCATGCAGAGCTGTGAGTCTATGTTGCCTTGTAATTGCCTGGTGTGCAGCCCCTGATGTGCAGCTGTGGTTGCAATGTGAGGGATTGGCATGTGCATCTGTTGTTTGTTTGCTGTGGATGTGTGCATTGTTTGGCCTGTGTTGTCTCTTTCAGCTGACAGATGCTCTGTGTGTGATATTCTCTTTGCATGTCATTGTGTGTGAGTTTTTTTGCATTGTGATACATTCAGATGTGTGTTGCAAGTGTAGTGTGCATTACTTGTGTGTCTGTCACATGCACTTAGGAGTATTCTTGTTCCTGAGCTTGTTTTGAGTGCACCTTGGTGGTTTCTCCTCTCATATTTGACCTGTCACTTGTCAGTATTGTGCATGTGCATGCATGTGGTACACTTTTACACCATGTTGACTTGATGGGTGGTGTGGTATGTCTGTCTGTGTTTTCTTATTGGACCATTGCTCCCAGTTTGTGTCCATGATTGTTTTGGGATGATGCACTTCTTGTCTGTGTTGGGGTATGGTGTCTGTGCATTGGTCCTGAGTGATGGTGTTGTGTACTCCTGTTCTGTCTGTGATCCCATTGCCTTTCCACTGTTTGTCTGCACATGTCTGGGCTTGTTGTACTTCTGTGTCTGTTGTTTGTGAAGTTTGTGTTTGGCTATTTTATTTGTGCCAGCATTGCTTCAGGCATCCCTGAGTGTGTGTGTGATGTTTGTGTATGCACCCCAGGGAGTGTGATTCTTTGTCAGTGTATTCACAGGACATTATTTGCACCATTCTGTGTGTTTGACACTAGTGTTGGGTGGTGCAGGTGTGAGGTGGGTGGAGGAAGGGTATGTGTGAAGGGTCCAAGTTGTGGTTGACAGTCATGGAGTGTGTCACTGTTCCCTGTGTGTTGTGCTGATGACATACACATGTCAAGTAAGTAGGTACAGATGTGTGGCTGATCAGTATTTGACTTCAGACACTTCCTATCATCCCTGTGCCTATGCATGTCTTGCATTGCTGTCTCCCTGAGTTGTTGCACAGAGATCACTGTGGTTTGATTTCACTCACTGTGCCAGCCATGTGTTATTGGTTGGCCTAAGGGTGTTGTGATCTGTTCCTTCTATTGCATGTGCTGTGCATATGCTTTGTGGCTAGCTCCTTGTGTTCCCATCACTGTCCACCTCACTTTTGTCTTGCCCATTGCTTGTCCTCCATTGCTGCTGCCACCTGGTTTGTGTATGTGGCTGTGTGTCAGTGTGGGGTGTGTCTGGGTGGCTTGACAGGCATTGTGTACAGTTAGGGTATTGTTCATATTCAGTGTGAGTGCTCATTTTGTGATTGGACTCAGTTTGCTTGACATGTGTGGAGTGTGGGTGTGGGGAGGAGGGGTGCCCTCGCCCTGTGCTTCTGTGCTGTGTGTTCCTCTTCAGCCCCACCTGCTGGGGCTGTCTCCCTGGTTGTTTGGTGTGTGTGGTGCAGGGTCTGGGGTCACCTGGCTTGTTATTGTGCAGGGGGGTGCACAGGAGGAGCACACAGCATGTCCCCTGATGTGTGTGGGGGGCCTAGTGTGTGGAGGGTGGAGGTGTGGCCCTATGATCTTTGTGGACTGCCCATGCCTGGCGCTGGCCCTGCCTACTCCATTGTGCGCATGTTTTCCCGCGTCTGCACTGCTGCGGTGATGTGACTGGGACATTGCTGTGATTTCGCGGTTGATGGGTGGCCCGGATGCGGAGGGGTGATTTAGTGACAGGTAGGACATGTGTGGGTACACTTGGGGATGTGTTCCTGTCCCCACCAGAGTGTCTGATGTGGACAGGAACCGTATGTCAGCCCAGGAGTTGTGTGTTGTGGTTGTGTGTGGAGTTGTGTGATTGCGTACCTGCGGCGTTGTCTGCGACGGGCCATTATTTGCTGGTGGTGGAGCAGGTACAGCACCGGAAAGGCATGTAGAGCTGGATCCATTGCGGTCGGGACCGGGTGGAGGGGACCGGGAGTCTGGTTTCGCGCTCCGCTGTCGTGCTTCCGCTGTCTCTGGTTGGGTGGTTTCTCCGCTGTAACTGGCTGTATGGGGCATCCTGATTTGTACGGCGGTAGGGACGTCATTCCGCACGGCGGTGGGTCTCTATTGGCTCCCACCGCCGCGGTGGCGGGCGCATTTTGATGCCGGTTCACGTCGCACCGCGGCGGATGGGAAACGGGCTATGTTTGCCCATTGTAATATGGCGGGCGTGAGGACCGCTGCTGACGTGCGGAAAATGGCATTTTCCGCCAGCACCGCTGTGGTGCCTCCGCCCGCCATCCTAATAGGCCCCTAAGTGCAGCATATTCAGTGTGCACAATTAAATGAAGTTGTTGAAGCTTCATGGCTTCAAAGAGTTACCTCAGCACAAGTTGCTGAATTGATTCCCCTCACAAGAGCATGCAATTTAACTGCACAAAAGAGAGTCACCATTTTTACAGGTAGCCAGTATGGGTTTGAGGCTGTCCACGACTTTGAGCAATTGTGGTCACAACTAGGGTTTTTGACTTCTTCAGGTACACCGAACCAGTATGGAATCCACATCAAAATCTGTTGGAGGCTTTGCAGTTGTCCAGGGAAATTGCAATGGTTAAATGTGCAGCTCATCAAAGTGGTAATGGTTACATTGCCATGGATAACAGATATGTGGATTCAGTAGCACAGTATTGTGCTTTGTTGGCCTGCACATTTAATGGAAATTTCACACTTGAGTCCGAGGAAAAGAGTTCTTTCACAATGTTGATGAAAGTCACTGATACTTGGGATGAATTAAAGAGAGTGCAGGAAAATGTTTCAGAGGCTCAACAGAGCAGGTTGTGAGAAAAATACAAATTACATTTGGATGTCTGCTGTTGGGAGACCAATGTTGCCCGGTAGCTGGTTGTTTCCTATGACATGGTATTATCATGGATACACACTTTTAGGTAAGGATTCCATGCTAAGACTCTTTAGGCAAAGCTGTACAATCCCCGATTTCCAATGTTGGCTGAAATAATTTGCCACAGATCTGTAAAATGTCAACAAATTAATGCAGGAAAGAGAACACGTTACACTGACACACATAGGGAGATCAGGTGGTCCCTTCAACAGGATGCAAAATAACTTTATCGAGATTCCGGTTTGAAAAGGGCTGAGATACGTCCAGGTTGTTGTATGCATTTTCTCGAGATGGGTGGAAGCCTACCTAATCGGGAGAAATGATAGACTCACTGTGACAAGACTGTTACTGCGTGAGTTGATACCCAGGCACGGAATGCTGATTTCTCTTGAGTCAGATAAACGAACTCATTTTAATAATGAGGTTCTGAAAAATTATCTCCACAGCATTACAGATTGAGCAACGATTACACTGCAGTTACAGACCTGAAGCTTCTGGAATAGTTGAACAGGCAAACGGGACTATCAAGTCTTGATTGACAAATGTTTATGCTTCAACTTCTCTGAAATGGCCAAATGCACTACGTTTGGTGTTAATGAGCGTTTGACATACTCCAGACAGGAAGCTGGGTTTGTCACCGCACGAAATTCTCATGGGCAGGGCCATGAAATTACCAGCTGTTCCTGCAAATGCTCTCTTGAATATCACTGATGATATTATTTTGGATTACTGCAAAGGATTGGCTGATGTGGTCCATTCTATTTCTCATCAGGTTTCGGCGGCAACACAAGATCCTCACCCAGAACAGTGCCACGACTTCAGTCCTGGTGATTGGGTTGTGATCAAGAAGCACATTTGGAAGACTTGTTTAGAGCCCCGCTCGAAAGGCCCCTTCCAGGTGATTTTGCTGACAAATACTGCTGTTAAGTGGGCTGGAATTCACACACCAAGAAAATGAGAAATCCAGAGGAAGCAATGGTGGTCTATGATCCTGAATGAAAAACATTGGTGACTGCACCACCAGAGAGACCACCAAGACCAGCAGCACCGTTGCTTGTGCAATAGCAAGAGGAAGAGAGGGGTGAAGATCAACAAGCTGATCTCAGAACGGAAGTGTCACTGAAATTGTGCCCGCACAAAAAGAAGATCCAGGTGAAGCAACGAGTACTGGATCAAGGAGAGTAAATTGACAAGCTGAATTGCCTCGAGGCTATGAACAAGGAAACCTGAGAAGAAACTCGTCAATAGCTCAAATACCAAACGTTTTACCTGAAGAAACTGAGTCCAGCAATGAAAATGGTATAGAACAAATCAAAAACTCTGAGAAGACCCAAAAGAGCTAGAGTGCCTTGTCGCAGATACTCAGCACCTGAGTGGTCATACTACATAAACTAAGCATTGAATGTCACTTTGGAAGACATGTTCAAAGTGAATCCTGAACTGCTAGAACCCACTTGAGAGCAATCTGAAAACTTGAGGGGAAAAGATTTGAGAGAAAGAAAAGAAGAAACACTAAAAGAACTCATTGAAACTAAACAAATTGTGCTATTGGACCTTTGTTATTTTAGTATTTTATTTTACAGAAGATCAACTTAGGCCTGAGTGAGCAGTAGAAGAGTAGGGATAACATTTCAGAAGAACACAGAGTAGGGTTAAGTATTGTCTAATTGGTAACTGAACTTCTGAAGACTAACATCGCCAAAAGTAACCCGAGGAAAAAAAAGAACTGCTGATATCAAGAAGCACTGGAACTGACTCAAGTAGAAATGTGTTGCATTGGAAATAAGTGTAAATATATCATGTGTTCATTTTTCGTAATAACAGTAATGATGATTTCTATAATACTAATAGGATTTTTACATAACACCAGAGTCAGGACCCAAAGGAAAGAATTCTACTAAACCACACACATACCTTAGCGAAGAAGATCAATTTTTTTTTTTTAATTGCGAGCTACAAGAAAGATGATTTTTCTACTAATGTTTACGCTAAGTTAGTGCAAGAATACACTAATGCCATGGACGCAAAGGACTGTTATGTCTATGCACACTTACCAACATCTATTTCAGAATAAGTAACATACTACCATATGCCTATATCTTATGCAATTTCATGCACCATCTTACTTTCATTAGTTTATGGACAAGGACATTTCAAATATTTCTATTCTAACTATGATCTAATACGTTCTAGGATTCCTTTGGTAAAAAACATAAATTTACATCAGCAAGCGAAAGGAATGGATAGAGCCTGGTATTATTTCTTTCCACACAGACCTATAGATAGTGTTAAAGCTTATAAGAATAATCTAACATGCTTAATGCAACCAATTGAGAAGATATACATAATGGCCTTAGAAGAAAGGTACACTAACATAACATGAACTAGTGATAAAAATAGTGATGTTTTAGAAAATCTTTGGAAAAGGGAAGAGAATGAATTTAGAAAGGAAATGGGTTACCCAAAATTAAGATTAGAAAGCCAACACAAAGGAAAAGTTTGAGTTTACAGAAGAAGGATATCCAAACGAAACAGACATGTAGGAATTAGTAGTTGTGAACACAAATTTGAAGTGACAGGAGGAACTTGTCAAATTTTGCAGGGAGAAGAGAATGCGATTACTGGGGTTTACTATATCTGTTGACTAAAGGCGTATTTCTTTTTGCCAGCTGACAGGGAGGGTATTTGTTATTTAGGCATACTAATCCCTAAAATGCCTCATGTGCAAAGCTTGAACGCATTAACAATGACAGCATCACATAGAAAGAAATGAAATGCACAAACTGGAGCAGGCTCAGTAGGAGACATATTTGGAGCAATCATTCCACCTGTAGGCATCATTTTAAATGACAGAAATATCAGAAAATTGGCTACCGTTGTTGACAAGATGGCAGAGAGCACATCCGGAGCTTTGCTTATAATTAACACTGAATTAATTGTTATATGGTCTATGGTACTTCATGACCGACTTGCACTAGACATTTTACTGTCAGAGAAAGGCAGAGTCACTTCTTGCAGTTCGGAGGCAGGGGCATTACACTCTAAAAAAAGCAGAGGGTCCAGCAACTGGGAGGAGGGGGGGGGGCAGGGCACCTCTTGGGGGTTATGACTTACTCAAGCAGAGGCTAGCAGCAGGGTCCAGGGCAGGCCCAATCAGAACTGGTCAGCTGGTCAGTTGCAGGGAAAGAGGCCTCTGAAAAGGTGCCAGCTGACTCTCAGAGTCACATCTTGGGTCCTGGGTTCAAGGCAAGCAGGTGCAATCTTCTTTTAGGCTCTTCAGACTGCAGGGCAGCCCTTCTTCTGATTCCCCACAGGTCCAGGAGTATTCTGAGGCGAGGTCTGTGGGGTCCACGTTTATGCCCAGTGCCAGCCTGTGGGTGTAAGGCAAGTCTTTGTCCACCCCCCTAAACCAGTTCTGGTCAGTTCGTCCCCTCCCACTGAGGTGAGTGCCAGCCTGACTAGAGAGATGAAGTGTAGGCAGGTCCAAGTGTAAGTTTCATCTGCAAGGGACAAGGTAGGCATTCTTTGAAGCTCGAGGAGGGGCTGGGCACAGCCCTCAGGCCATCCTGTCAAGAGAGGACCACCCCTCACCACACCCAGAGTCCTTTGTAAACTGTCTGGGAGCAATATACATCTCACCACAGGGGAGCCATCCGGATAGACAGCTGGACACTGGCAGGAAAGCCTTTTGGTTTTGGGCCGAAAATGACAACTTTCTAAAAGTGTAATTTCCAAAATAGTAATATAAAATCCAACTGGACCATTCAGTTGGATTTTAAATTACTATTAAACTGAGACCTTGAACCATTTTTCAAGCTATTCCCAAACTGAAAGTAGCACTTATTAAAGGTAATAGTGTAAACCGTTGTTAACCTGTGGGAGAGCCAGCCTTTCCACATAGAGAAAACACTTTGGAGGTTTTTCACTGCCAAGATTTGTAAAAAATTAAATATACATGTCCATGGGCTCTCAAGGCCTACCTTAGGGGTGACTTATAAGTATTAAAAAGGAGGATTAGGCCTGGGAAAAGGTTTACTTTGGATAGGCTGAAATGGCAGTTTAAAACTGCACAGCCAGGCTGGAGTGGCCAGCCTGGAAACATGCTTACAGTGCAATTTTAATGGGTGGCACAATGAGTGCTGCAGCCCACAAGCAGCATTTAATTTGCAGGCCCTTGGTGCATGTAGTACTAAATCCTAGGGACTTATAGTAAATTAAATGTGCCAGTGAGGTGTATGCTAATTTTACCATGCTTGAAATGGACAGCACAAGCACTTTACCACTAGTTTGCAGGGGTAAAGTGTGAAGAGTACTTATGGCCAACTAAAACTGGTTTGGTAAAAGGTGGCCAAATTCTGAGGTGGTCCTGCAGGAAAGACACATTTCCAACAATGTCTTTAAATAGTTGAGATGTGGTGGCGGTGCTGTGGCATATCCCAGGGTTTTTACATGTCGACCCATTCTATTGTTGTTTCATGAGGGTTGTATATGTCGGAAAATGCTTAGAATTAGAGCTACAGAAGGAAAGCATTTGACATTAAACAAAAAATATCCATGAGTGCAACAGCGGAAAAAGACTTTTTAGTGATATGTGTTGCGCATCAGCTTTAGTCAGGAATGCTTTCTGAGCCATGGGGAACGGATGGCCACTAACCCTTTTCACTATTTACACGTGTATGATGTACATGTGCATAGATCTATGCACAGAGGGCTGTATGTGCAGGTTTTGGGTGTGTTCAACATGTAGTCAAGCTTGACATGCTTCTGTAACGAAACACAAAATGATGACGCCGCTTGCAGAATGCAGTAAGGACCCCTGAGACTCCTACTATTCACAGATATTCAATGGCCATGGGCTGATTGGAGGCTCTTCGAAGGGTGCCGCCCTCACCCCTGCAGGGCCCTAAATTACACCCTTCAAGTGTCTTGGTCTGGGACATCTGATCTAAGACTTATTGCACACCCTTGCTCCAAGCCCCCAATATCCTGGAGAGACCTCACCAACAATAGCAACATTCAGATCCATGCTCAGTCTCCAAGCAAGGCAGGACCACAAATAGAATTGTGCCCGTTACTGCTGAAATGCAGTGGTCTGGACTTCAGGGCCGCAAGTCTGGAGGAGGCCAATACACCCTTTCCACACAATGCACTGAAAAGCCACCAGTAGGTAGTGACTTTCGGTAATTGACATGGGCGGCCGGTCTCGAGGCAGTGACCCACAGGAACCCGCTCTTTCATCTTTAGCGCTGTGACTTACCTGCTGGGCTAGCCGGTGCGCACAATTAATGTGCGTTGCAATGTGATATTTGCAGGTTGTTCTCTCACCCTGTTTCAAAACTTCCATAAACAGTCGGGTAACGTGATTTTTCGTTTTCTTGTCAGAGTTTGCAGTCATTTCTCTTGGCCCATCTGAGTGGCGATGAGGCTTCCCCAGAAAGCCAGTTCAAAGAGCGATCTCTCACCGCTATTCGAATGCACTTCCCTCCATTGTCCCTCCATTGGCAATTAACAAGGCCGACTTCCCCGGTAGAAGCCGCGCACAATGGTGTGGAGACCCCGACGGATGTCGCACTCAGCCTTTATCTGTACTCTGTTTAAAAAACACAAGCCTTCCCGTCATATATAAACCCCTGGCGGCGTCCAGCCCCGGTCTGAGCCGTCCAGTCTGCGGGAGGGTCCGGGAGCCATGGAGGGTTAGGGTTTCCAGTCCCCTGGACCGAGCAGCCTTCTTTTTCGGGGCGCACAGCGGACCTTCGCCGCGGCGATGGAGCTCAAGGTGCGTATGATCTCTGGAGCCAGGGCCTCAGTCAGGCTGCGGCATGTGCTGTGTAGATCTTTATTTCACAGCCAGGAAACGAAATGTTTCTTAAACTTGTTTTTAGGCTGGAAGAGAATAAAAATAGGAACTTGGAATAAAAAAAAAAAACAGGTGATAAAGATAATTTGTGGGGAATGTGAGAAGTGAAAAGCAACAGGCAGCTACCAAGAAGGGTTTTCATTGTTTTTTAATACATGTATTTTAAATGGTGTGTGTTGCCTCCGTGCTTTTCAGTGTATTATTTATTTCTTTTGAAGTTTTTTAAAGCGCTGTGTCTTGGATAGAAGTGCTGTTCAAAGAGGATACCAAATGCTTTTATTCGTTTATATATATATATTTTTAGAATTTCTAAGGTACCAAGTTTGCAGAAAAGCTTGAGTGCTAGGTTTCCAGGGTGCTCGGGGTGATGGTACCCCCTGGCCGAGCATGGGGAAGACGTGTCACTAGAAGATTGCCATGATAAACGATCTTTAATCTTGACGAGGTGTGGGAAGGGTCGGGCCCAGGTTCGGTGAGGAGATTGCATTGCACTGTATTATTTTGTATCTTGGTTTTGGGGTGGAAGCGGACAGCCACCCGCTGCAGAAAGAGAAGAGTAATCAGGGTCGGACAGGCCGTAGCGGGCACCGGGCGTTTCCCCGGTGGGCCGCTAGGGTGGGGGCCGGTTTTGAGGAAGGGTCTGTGATAAAGGCGGACCCCCAGCGCCGTCAGGGGAGATGGCCAGGGCACTGCCAGTGATCTAAGTGCGCATCCAGCCCTGTAGGGGGGGCTGGGCAATGTATCATTTATGATTAAAGCAGGCAGCCAGTGGTGTAGAGCCCATGGGCAGTGTAGGGTCAGAGACCAAAGCAGGCGGCTAGTGCAACAGAGAGAGATGTGATCGAAACAGGAAGCCATCTATTTAGAGGGAGAGATCAGTGTTAGGTAAGGTATGGATGAATTTAAATGCTATAGTGAGGATTTTGTATGAGGCCCCTTTGTATAAAGATTCATGATTATCTCAGTTAAAACTGTGAATGGCAAGCACACTTCCAAAAGCATCATCTTTTTTGGACATGTTTACACATGGTATCTATCTATCTATCTATCTATCTATCTATCTATCTTTCTATCTATCTATCTATCTATGTGGATCTATTGGTTAAGCCTTCCAATTGAATGTTTACCAGTGGTTTCAAAGCTCTTGTTTCACAGAAGAGGTCTAACTGTGAAATATTTCTTGTAATTCACAGTGCTGAAATAATTTGCAGGCTATTTAGCTTGCCTGAACAATAGAAGCAAAAATGTAACCAGCATTTGGCCTTTCTTTCAGCGCAGGTTAAAAAACAATGCTTTCACAATGACATTGCTGCTCTTAGTACATTAATTAGCTCACCTGACAATGACAAGCTGACGTTTGCTGGCCTTGATGCAAGCATCTACCAATGAATCCTCCCCATTGTGTGAAAATAAACATTGCAAACGTAGAGCACTGTCAACAAAAAGTTACACATCCCAAAAAAGCTACACATTTCGCATAACATTGAAATACATACCTGCCGTGTCAGGCAAACAATGATTACAAAACGGATCAAATGCTCTTAATCATTCTAAAGACTACTAAAATCAATTAATCATGAAATATAAAAATACAAAACGAGTAACATGTATATAATGGTCCTATATTGTCATCTCGAGCTTCAGGTGACATTTATAAACCACACGACTTTCGTCCTCATGGTTTGCACATGTCACCAGAGCACCTTGATGGCAATATAGGTCCATATTACACAGCTACGCATTATGTATTCTCTCTCTTTAGCTCCTGAATATTAGGTAGACCTCAGCTGGCCCTAAGGGATCAAGGATGCATTAGTGGTATGGCCCAATTCGAAGCCTACTGTGTGTATATGTACAAGCCCCTATCGCCACAGGAAAGCCACTTTTTGTGACGTTCCCGTGGCGATAGGGGCCTTGCCTTATGTACACGGCAGCGTTAAGCCACTTAACGTGGCTTAACGCAGCCTTGTACATAAAGCACCCTTTCACGCTATGTTTAGCGTGAAAGGGGCGTGCAGTGGGTGTTGTGGTGGGCGTTCCACCGCAACATCCATTGTATTTGACGCTGCCCCCTATGTACAAGGGTGGTGTACATAGGAGGCAGCGCCAAAATTAAGACCAGGAAAACCCTGGTCTTAAGGTGGCGAAACGAGGAGAAATGCATTATTTCTCCTCGTTTTTGCTTTTCCATGTGTGCCGCCTTGTGCAGCACACATGGAAAAAGCAAAATGCCATGGTTTGTTTATGTACAGGAAGGTGTCCCTTCCTGTACATAAACAAACCTTTTTAAAAAATCCCATTTTGTAACTTTCATGTGTGCTGCATGAAGCAGCACACATGAAAGTTACAAAATGGCAATTTAGGATTGTTTATGTGCAGGAAGGGACACCTTCCTACACATAAACAAACCTCCCCTGCACACAGATGCCCTTGCACTCTGGTGCAAAGGTGCCTGCGTTGGCGCTAAGTTCTTAAACTTAGCGCCATCGCAGGGGGAAACGCAAGGCTGCACCACATTCTTGTAAATATGGTGCAGCCTTGCGTTTCCGAAGTGGCGGAGAGTGCTGTTAAGCCCAGGAGGCTAACGACACGCTCCACCACTTCTATTGTAGATATGGCCCTATGTTGCTACTGATCAGGGAGCGCCATTGCTGAGTGACCATGCACACTCCACTCCTCTCCACTTAAAAAAGTAAGATCTGCAATGTATTCAACACAACACTGCAATCCTCATGGGTTAGAGAGTATATTTCAATGCAGGGAATTTATTGTTTGCGTTGTTCAATGCAGGGAATTAATTTGTTTGCGTGTTTCACTGCAGGGAATTTATTGTTTGCGTGTTTCACTGCAGGGAATTTATTGTTTGCGTGTTTCACTGCAGGGAATTTATTTGTTTGCGTGTTTCAATGCAGGGAATTTATTGTTTGCGTGTTTCAATGCAGGGAATTTATGAGTTTGCGTGTTTCAATGCAGGGAATTTATTGTTTGCTTGTTTCAATGCAGGGAATTTATTTGTTTGCGTTTTTCAATGCAGGGAATGTATTTGCGTGGGTTTCGAGCCTTTTTTAACTGACATGATGCATGTCACAAGCTGTAATACCGAGATATCAGTCTTGTCTGGGCGTTTGGTAAATTCCAGGTTACTTGGTAGTGTGAGTCAGCAGTGCTATTGGTTTTAATAACTGTCTAGTTGGTCTTCGCTTAATTTGTAAAAGCATTTCTATGTTTACTGTTCGACATTTAAAACATTTTTTTTTTCAATATATTTCACTAAAACCTATGCTCGTTTTTGTTATGTAAAGAGCAACGCACATCTAATGTAAAATGTGAAAGCTTCCTTTAAGACTGCAAATGTAATTTAAAAAAATCTTTTTAGTCCATATATATTTATGAATCTTTAAAGAGACGCATCCATAAGACTTGCAAAACGTGAGGGAAAGTGCCCAAGTCATATGTTATCTCCATATTACAAGTCACCAAGGAGTTCTATGACCAATCAGAGGCTGCACCTTATGTTATACCAGGGATAGGATGCCACTGTGGTCTGTACTTGAGCAAAAAATGTCCCTTCAACGTAAAATCTGAATTTTAAAATGTTGAACCATACTCCTTAAGGTATTTCACATCTAGCCAGCGTGAAGAAACATAGGGTCAGATCCTTAAAGGCTTTTTGCAGTCTCAAAGCCTATGCTGCATAAAGTAGCATGCTTTGTGATTTGAATAACCCACACAGTTATGTACTGAAGTGTCATTGTGAGTTGTCAGTGTCTTTGCTACTTGCACTGCCAACATTGTGACTCCTTGTGAGTCGTAATGCTATGTTTCAATGGTAAGGGACTTCTCTTGCTGTCGCGAAACATAGAAAGATTACTGACCGCTGAGAGAATTTGGTAGCCAATCACAAAGTGAACGATGCACATGAGGGGCAGCTGCTGGCATAAGATAGAGCCGACAGAAAACTGCATGCTCCCCCGTGTCCCTTCATCATAGGGCATTTATTTCACCGCTGCAGCCTTTTTCGTTTTTAAGGAACAGCGATTGCTATAGTCACTCTTAAAAAGTATTTTTTGAATGGTTTGCTATCCTTTGTAGGCCTCTGTGTCTACATCTGCAGCACTTCATAAGGATTTGCAGAGGAAATACCTCCTTATGGACATTACTGGGGTAGATTTTCGGGAGTTCCTCGAGAAAGCCCTCTTTTGTGAACTGCCACATTAATACAAAGGAAAGAGAAGTCAAATGTGTCTCAGTCACTTCTTAGACGCTGGAAAACACAGCACTGTGAGGCAACACAACCTACAGTACATATGGCCTTTATTTACTGTTTATTCATAGGGAATGCTTACTGCTGCCATACCGGCCGAAAGGCTGTTTTTGACAGGCATTAGTGTGAGGCAGGCGAGCGGGTAAGCAATAACTTACAAAACTGACTATTTGTAAATGATCAGGTGACTCACAAAGTTATATGTATGAGTGAGTTTGATTTAAATGCTTAATTAACTTCTTTACAAGTACAAAACAACTATTTGTAAAGCACACCTGTATGGTGGGACAGCTGGCAGAGTGTGCCCAGAAAGTACTAAAGCGAACACATTCTTAAAATAAAGGAGGGAAGGAGTATGGTTGCTGAAACAATTACGCTTTAAGCTTGCGTTTGAACGAAATTTTCAATTTCCTTCGGGCGCTGAGAGAGCCTGTGCCAGAGCCGTGCCGACCATAAAGACACACCACTCTCCCTACCTCACTTGCTTGGATCTAGAAACATAAAACAAGAAATTGGTTTGTGGATCGCAGAATTCTCGGGAGTTGATATCTCTGACAGTGTTTATGAGGAAAGGCTGGTCCTCAGGTCCAAAAAGCATTGTGAGGGAGGCAAAGTGACTCAAATTGTACACTCTTGGTTACCCACAACCAATGCAAACCTTTCTGGGCTGGTGTAACTTGATCATTACAGTGAAGACCACATATAGCAGGCACAGCCGTGTTTTGAGGCTCTGCGGGTATTCAATAAAAAAACTATAACCAACCAGAAAGGCATTATCTGCAAAGTGCATAGGGGCGATGACCGCCTCCATAATTGTTTTGTACATATCAGAGGACGGTCAAAGATCTAAACAATTCTTAAGTAAACGAAGATGGAAGAAACCTGAACTCACAACAGCAGATATCTGATCTCTCACTGACACTTCACGGCCATCGAAACAACTGGATTTTCTACTTTAAAGTGAGGGTGTTGACCACACTCATGACTGTTCCAGCCGTAATTCCTTAAGTCATATGGAAAAGGCACCAATCATCATGGTTTCTGTTTTGCCAGAATATAATTTATAATTGTTAAATTTCCACCAGATGTGGCCCAACCATTCTTCTGTCATCTTCTGTACTTGGAGCAATTAAAAAAGAGGTAAGTATCACCATCAGTGTAAAACAGAATATCCCAGGAGCTGAGCAAAGCTATCAGGAAGCACATATACACATTAAAAAGGAGAGGTGACAAGTCTGTCCCTTGAGGAACACCACAGTCTAACTGCTTCCACTCTGAGGCATAAATACCTCCAGTAACAGCCTGCATTCATCCCAAGAAGAATGACTCTAACCCTGCAAGCGCATCTTTCTTAACACCACAGAGAGGTCATCTTTTCATTTTCACAGTGTGCTTGAGGGTGTGGAAGACTGCAGAGTGATCTAATAAAACAAGGGCTCCAACACTGTGGTAATCAGCCAACATACCTGAATTCTTTACATTTTTTGTGTTTAACGGAATCAGCTCTGCAGAGAGGTTGGATATCCAGGGGCTTATTTACAAGCCCCTTGCGCCACTTTTGCGTCATTTTTAACATGGGAAAAGTGACGTACGGGTGGCCCAAGGGGCTTGTAAATCTGCCCCCCAGTTGGTGCACAACCTAAATTTAGTTCTTCCAGTTGCATATTTTAGCCACATCTGGTAGATTAAGAGTGGCTCTGATATTGGACAGATCAGATAGATCAGCTTTTTCTTTTATTTTTTTGTAATTTGCAAAAGTAATTTTTGCACTTGTAAAAGGACTTGCTCGCATGATGGTGTTCGTGTGAATAAATCTGTTCCAGTGACAATGAAGTGGGCATTCAATAACACCCACAAATGTACACATTTGGGAAAGCAAATACTGCCGACGGGGAAGGATACCCCTCCCCCCAAAAATTGGTAGGAGTGCAGGGTTAGGGGTTTCTCAATGTGGGGAAATGTTTTCTCAGTCTCGAAACAAACTAAGCAAGTGCATTTGCACTCAATCATCTTTTCACATGCAAAAATATACTTTTTTGAAAAAATAGAGGGGCATATTAGCAAGGCGATTATCGCCACTTTAGCGGGACTTTTTCCCGCTAAAGCGGCGATAATATTATCGCTTATCAACAAGCTGTCGCTAACTGCTGTTAGCGACAGCTTGTAGGCGATAGCGACCGGTTGGGTGCCGCTTTGCATGCCAGCGATATTTATCGCTAATGGCATGCAAAGTAGGCGTTCCCCACCTAACAGCGACTGGAAACAGTCGCTGAGGTCGCTAACGCCTATCAGCGAGGCAGGGCGGGGATTAGCAGACCAGCGCTAAACACGTTTAGCGCTGGTTTGCTAACACCTGGTCCCACCCTGACTTAGCCATGTAATCCAATGAGAGGTGGATTACATGGCTAAGTCCCCTCGCACTATCAGCAAGCAGAACTGGGGAACAGTGTGAATATCGCCTGTTTTCAGGCGATAGTCACACTGTTCTCAAGGTTTCTATCGCTTTGGAGATTAGCATTGCTGATTGCACGCTAACTCCGCGATAGAAACCGGCGATGCCTGGCGATAATTATCCAAGCGCTAATTGCGCTTGCGATAATTATCGCCAGGCATTGCTAATATGCCCCAGAATTTTCAAGACTTTGTCAGGATCATGACTGGAGAGTTGGCGAAACCTGGAAAAAATTCAGAATTCTAAAGAGATGTAAGTCTGCAGTCCTAATAAGCACTGATCCTGTGGCTGTATTTGTGTGACTGTTTCTGTAAATTAGGTCATGTATCTTGTATGGAAAAAAGACACTAGTACTTGTATTTTTAATTGTTCTGCATTTTCTTTTGCAGATGAATTACAGAAAAATCCTCACAATTGCGGCCGTGGCCATTTTAACACACGGTAAAGGCACGCTTTATTTTATTTACTGCTATACTATACAAACGTAAATTGTATCAATTCACAAAATCGATGTTGCACAATTCTGTTAATAAGGGCCAGCCAAAAAAGTAACTTGCTAGTTCCTTTGGCAGAATGTGTGTAAATAATAACGCCATAAGAGACATGAGAGAAGCAGGGACTTCTATTAGTCTGGAGTTTCGCCAGGTTTCACAAATCTCTGCATCAGATGACGTAGAAGGACACTGTCTGTTCGACCATATCTAAGGGAGGACGTCAACAGTTGTACTGATGCTCAAGTCCTGCCAGTCCTTATTGACAGATTGATCCACTGCAGTGGTTCCTAAGCTCTTGGGTGGTGGTCCCAAGTAGAATGTGTCATTTTCTTTGGAGACAAAAAATATATAAAATTAGTTCTCACAAATGTATCACTGATTATGTTCTTTCTATTTTACATTTCACACAACGTAGTTTATGTCTGATCTACATTGACCATTTTCAGGCCGACATATTTTCTGTCTTGTCGCTCCTGTTTCTTGTTTTATTTCTTAAATCCTGTAACGGATCACACTTTTTATACACACACTTTAAGCTGTCCACTGCTTTTTTAGTTGTGTGAGGACTGGGTGGGGTCCAAGAAGTAAAGATTTCACAATGTTGGCGCTGCCACTTGCATGCTGTGTGACTGCGTGCAAACAAATCTGTGGAAACAGTTGGCCAGCTGCAAATTAACGATAACATGTTTCTGCATTGAGACGCGTGGAATTAGCTCATGCCTCAAACAAAGAGGAATGGGGGATCCAAAGTGGCGTTTCAGTGATGGTCCTGGATACACTGACTTTGAGGGGCACATTCATCAAAAAATCACGCAGCACAGGAAGCCATCTCGCTGAGCTGTATGAATGGGAAAGGGCAGGCATGCACCGTATTTAACATTATATAGTGCATTCCTGTCTTTTCCCTGCACTGGCGCACAATGTGCTGCCTAGCGCCAACGCAGGCGCCCTTGCACTATTGTGCAAGGGTGCCTGCTTTGTACAGCAGGGAGGGATATCTTCCTGCACAAAAACTATCTTCGGAGGCGTTTTCTTCTTTCTATGTGTGCTGCCGCAGCACACACAGAAAGAGGAAGTAACGAGAAGAAATAAAGATATTTCTCTTCATTACGTCTCACCAGAGAAGGTGTAGCATTTTGAAGCACTCCCAGGTCTATTAGTAATGGTAAATCTGGGAATGCGCCAAAATTCATGGAATAAAACGTGGGAACACATACCCTCCACCCATGGAACGGCTCTCGGGGCGGAGTAATGCAACGCAGCAATTTACGCAGCGTTGAGTTACTCTAGATCACGGGTACTCATAGTACGGCCCGCGGGCCGCCAGCGGCCCGGCAAGCCATCCTTGGTGGCCCGCGGACCTTGCAAACATCGTACCTGTGTTTTTTTGGCTTTTTTAACAGTGTCAGCAAACACCGCCAGTTGCAGCAGCGCAGACTCCAAGAGACTCTGCTCTATGGGGGCCGGGCGATTCCAGCGATAGTCAGAGTGGAGGTGCAGGGGCGCTAAGAAGAGGTGAAATACAACAAAGCCTCATTAACAAGTAAATGGTCTTTTAAAGACCTGTGAAGTACTCGGGTGCGGCTGTGTGTGCGCAAGGGAAGCTGTCTCAGCCCGGGCGCACACACAGCTCTTACCAAGCCTGCGAAAGGTATTCAAGTGTTGTACGGGCACATTAAGTTGTAACATACTGTACAAAGTCTTCAGGAACTAACCAATTCAGAGGTGGAGATAAAATGGGATGAATAGTCAACATATTAGCATTAAGCAAGATTATCAAGATCGGTCAATTAAAGCATGTACCAGTGATGTGACACATCAGAGTTTAAATATTCAATGTGAATGAAAGTTACAAGAACAGGAGGTGAAGGTCAGAGGGATAAAAAGCAAAAGCGTTGCTACGGACACCAGGGCAGACAAGTAGTGAGGTAAAGGAGTCTTTTAAACCACTGCAGAGAGAATTAGACAGAAAAAAGATATAGGATGGGCCAAATGAAGTTATTTTGAATTTTTGCAAAGCAATACGAGTCTCACTTCGGTTACTTGAGAGCACAAGATGAGATACAGAGTGGAGAAGTTGGAGTCCAGTAAGTGAGAGGAGGGTAACAGTCCGGCAGTCTTCTGTCACTGTGTTGAATTTAGTTAAACAGGTACTGGAACAACTCTATTTTCAGCGTCTTGACTCCCAGATACCTGCCTTCACGTTTGTGCAAGGCCTGCTGGGAGATAAGGCTTTCTGTCGCTGCGCATAGATTTCTCTTGGGCACTTGGTGAGCAGTGAGCTCAGAGGTATCATTCAGAGTTCTTGGTACCACCGACAAGGCCAAGTATAGCAAAGGTCCCGGTCACCTCTGAGCTCACTGCTCACAAAGTGCCCAAGAGAAATCGATGCGCAGCAACAGAAAGCCTTATCTCCCAACAGGCCTTGCACAAACGTGAAGGCAGGTATCTGGGAGAGACAGAGACGGACAGAGATGGAGACAGACAGGGACAGACAGAGACAGATAGAGGCAGAGACAGGGACAGGGGCAGACAAATAGAGGCAGAGACAGAGAGACGGAGAGGGAGACAGATAGAGGGAGACAGAGAGAGAGACAGAGAGAGAGACAGAGATAGAGGCAGGGACAGATAGAGGCAGAGACAGACATTTAGAGGCAGAGACAGACAGATACAGACAGACAGATAGAGGCAGGGACAGGGGCAAACAGATAAAGGCAGAGACAGAGAGACGGAGAGGGAGACAGAGGGAGGAGGGCGACAGAGTGAGACAGACAGAGGGAGGAGGGCGACAGAGTGAGACAGACAGAGGGAGTGAGACAGACAGAGGGAGACAGACAGAGGGAGACAGACAGAGGGAGACAGACAGAGGGAGACAGAGGAAGGGAGACAGACAGAGGGAGACAGAGGAAGGGAGACGGAGGGAGAGAGAGGAAGGGAGACGGAGGGAGAGAGAGGGAGGGAGACGGAGGGAGAGAGAGGGAGGGAGACGGAGGGAGAGAGAGAGGGAGGGAAACAGAGAGAGGGAGACAGACAGAGTGAGTGAGACACAGAGAGAGAGGGAGGGAGACAGAGATAGAGAGAGGGAGGGAGAGAGAGATAGAGAGAGGGAGGGAGAGATAGAGAGAGGGAGGGAGAGAGAGAGAGAGGTGTGTATGCCGGGTCTGGTGGCTCAGTGGACGAAGGCGTCCGCTGCAGGGGCCTGTGTTCAACCTCATGGTCACAGTTTTTTTTTTGCTCTAGCCCCGCCCCCTCCCCCACTGACCCCGCCCCCACCAGTGCGGCCCTCGGCCACAAACCACACTGTACATTTGGCCCCCGAGAGAAAGTTTGTGAGTACCCATGCTCTAGATTAATCAAGCCACACAACACCACACAATGCCACACAATGCCTTGCATGGCTTGATAAATCCTACTTAGTAGTTGCGTCGCCTTGGAGCCCGAATATCAGGGCGCAAGGGACGACGCAACTGCTTGGTCAATATGACCCTAAATGTAGAGCAGGAGATGCGCACACAATAGGCGTTGCATAGTGACTTAGAGTCGTTGGGGATCAGTGTTTATCAGACAGACATTTGTCAGGTTTGACCCTTGAACTGACGGATAGAATTCATTAACACGGCTGAGGGTTTGAACACTAGCGTACTAATACTCCACAACATTTCGGTCTGTGTTGTGCCTTTTGTGGGAGAATTTTGAAACATGCAGCAGACTGCTGGCAGCCACATGTGCATATGGCACAATTAAGAAGCTGTCGCCTGAGTGCAAGAAGCTGCCTACAAGCTCCTAGCATTGAACACCCAGAGGGGCAAAACAGTGGCGCTTTATTATACTAACTTGTTCTTTTTACAACGCTACCTCCCTAACTTCTGTCACGTGTTAGTGCTATAATTGGACACGTTATTATTATCTAGTTTATCATACTCAATGTATGGCCTCAGAAGAATGGCAGACTGAGTCTGCATTGCCGGGGCTGAACACATGACCTTGAGTACATTGCCTTTGCTGGCGGCAGAAGTTCTAATCACTGAGTCAGGATGGCGACCAACATCAGCCACTGTCAGAGAAGCACCAGAGGGGGTTTATCAGAGAAGCATCACCATAAATATCATCTGACACTAATATCTCTTTAAAATATTGTTTCCAAAATGATGGTCTTGTTGAGTGCAGATTTTCTGTTAGTAACTCCAATGAGGCAATAGTTTTGTAAACCATATTTAGGACACAATGTTTATGGCAGACAATATTTTCTCACTACAGTATTCTGGTACCGCGCCACATAGAATGAATCTTTTATGGTGATCCTTTTGCTCAAATCCTAGTAGTAATGATGCTTTGCAGCTTCAGATGACTTTGTCTTCTATGGCGAGAGTTCCATGCTTAATTTGTGGCGGTTGGTTGCAGGTGGTTGGCACCAGGACTTACTTTTCATCATCAGACATTGATCTGGAGTAAGAGAGAGAGGTAGAAACGGGAGAACGAAGAAGGGAGGGGCAGATAAGAAAACAGCGAGAAAGCAAGAAAAATGAAGACTCTGCAAGAGTGAGATAAAGAGACAGGAAGCTTAGGATGCGGGAAGAAAGAATTGGCCTTGGTGTTCAGCATCTTTGGCATTCGCAGCACCGGCAGCAGTAGGGTTATAAGACAAACCTTTTAAACATTAGGGAGTACTAAATCATTGTTAAACTCCAGTGATGTAGATCTCATTGTCGCAGACGTTATATGAGACTGAGGGGCATATTATCAAGCCCTTTATCGCCGCGCTAGCGGCACTTTTCTGCCGCTAATGCAGCAATATTTTTATCACACTATTAACAAGCTGCAGCTAACGGGCCTTAGCATGAGTTTATTAGCAATAGCGGCCGTTTTTTTACCTCTAAGCATGTCAGCGATATATATCGCTAATGACATGCAAAGTAGGCGTTCCTGACTAAAACTCCATTGAAACAGTCGCAAACACAACTTCCCCCTATTATCAATGCCCGCGAAGCGATAAGAAAATTCGCGCTTATCGCTGGAACTTAACGCCTGAAAAAAACTTGCCTTAACCATCTTGTCAATGGGGGGTGGATTGTTGGGTTAAGTATACACTTGCCTAATAGCAAGCTTTTCATTAGCGCTGTTGATTTAGCGCTGGAATTCTCAAGCTATTGCTGGTTTTATACGCTATCCCTGGATTTCCTATCACCTTTGCGATACGCGTTGATAATACCGCGCTATCACGGCAAGGAAATCCAGCGATAGCCGGCGATAAAAAAAACAGCGCTAAGCGCGCTTTGCGATAAATATCGCAGATCCTTGATAATATGCCCCTGAGGGCCTTATTTATGAGAAGTGACGCATCGCTGCGTGAAAACAGCGATATGTCACTTCTCAGTGCGCCCTCCTTGCGACATGATGGATGCGTCATATTTACTGTATGACGCATCGTGTCGCAAGGAATGACAGATGCGTCAGTATTACTGACGTATCTGTTGGCGCAAAACTGACGCATTGCTGGAGTTGTGTCGGAAGCGTGACGCAACTCCAGCAATGTTCCTTTCACATGGGGCAAGCCCCATGTTAAAGGGCCTGCGTCAGTCTTATGCCGCCATGAGGCAGGCGTAAGATATTGACGCAGTAGCGTCCTAGAAGTGGCGCACTGAAATCTTAAAGATTTCAATGCGCCACTTCTATGAGGCTTGCATGCAGGGGAACGCCTACCCTGCATGCATTATACCATACGCAGGTATAATGTAGTGCAGGGGTTTACAAAGTAACACATCTACCTAGATGCATCACTTTGTAAATAGGGCGCAACATGGCGCATTTTTTATGCTGCCGGAACGTCACAAAAGTGATGCACCAGCAGCGCAAAAGTGTCGCAAGGGCTCATAAATGAGCCCCTAAGTGCATATGTAGAGATAGTGCCAGAGGCTGGCATTTCAGCGTTGTTCCTCCCATTCAGGCCAGACGTTTACGTTTTTATATTATATTAACTAACCGGTATCTTTTGTTGCTTTCGTAAAGTCAGTTTTCTAATTTTAACGAACTTTGGCATGCCTAAAAAAAAGAAATAACGAGTAAACTCCTCCAGAGCCAAGTATTCCGATGCCGCCCATCTCTGACAGGCCCTTTTTCAGGGGCAGCAGTGATTTTTCATGTGATGTTTCACAGATGGGCAAACCCTGGGTGCGGCAAAATATCAGGCATTCTGTGGTAGTTTACGTCTGGAATTTAAAACACATGTGCCACCCACTGATCTCTTTTTAATCTGTTGTTGAGACACCGATCTGGTGTAGGACGTGCTGCAGGTCTGAATCTCTGAAGAGTCAGTCTGTAAATAAATGTTGTGGAAATACCAACTCTTTTTTTCTTGTTTTTTCCATAAAATACCATAATCCAGGTTACATATATTTAGCTAAATACTGTAGAGGCGTGTTTAAAGTTTCTACCACAGCTTATACAATATAAGCTTAAGGTTATATATCTGATAAAACTGATGTTGTTGCTAATGAAACAATGGGCAGCGGAGGTGAGAGTAACTGGAAAATTGACAGTTGCGATGATCCTTACTTAAGCTTTTCAGCGTGTCTGAGAATCCCTGTACATATAGCTACAAAATGTGGAGCACGGCGCCACCAAACCTCCTTTCAATAGATGTAAGTTGGTGTAAGAAAGGGTGTTATTAGTTTCAAAGCGTGAGGATCCTTCACAAGTACTAATTCGGCAATCTTCCACCATGGGGAATTAAGTACCCTGTTGTAGCACTTGACTTGCTCAGGGTAGCCGAGGCGGACCAGTTCAAGGTCTTTTCTGGGGCGGTGGTGTGGGCTACTTCTGGAGTCCACAGGCATGCAACAGACAACACCCAAGAAAATCATTGTCCATTCAGTGATTCTACTTATAAAAAGAGAAAGTACTTTATTACACCCACACTACTCAATACTACACATTAATTTACAAATGTATAGCTGGAAATACCTGTGGTGACACCATATCAATAAAAATAGAAAAATGTCCTAATAAATGTAACACCATTAAAGACACTAAGGATGGTACCCTCCTTTAACAACATTTATTAATATCTGTAATGATTTACTACACGGGGAAAGTCATGTTTTGATCCTGGTGTGTGCTCCTGTCATCAGGAGTGGTTTCTTCAAACCTCCTGCCCTTTACATTTTACAAATTCTTAGGGAGCCTGATTTTTACAGCTCTGACTCCTCACTCAGGGCCTGTCACCAGTCTGGGCACCTGATCCTTCTCCTGACCCCAGGGTCCTCTTTAGCAGCACCACAGGACTCAAGGGAAAGTTCCTGCATCCTCCAGGTCCTACTGCCTCCTTCAGCCACTTGCAGAGCACCTGGATCAGCGGACATGAAGGCACCCACCTTTTGGAAGTCACACCCCTGCAGGACCAGTCCACAAACGATCCAGGGGCACTCTCGAGGGTCCCCTCCAACTGTCTCCCAGAGTGTGTAGCGTGGGTTGAGCACCAGTAGCCGTAGAGAAACAAGTCCAAGCCCTTGAGTGCCACTGAAATCAGAGGTCCCTGAGTCAATGTTTTCAGTTGTGTTAGAAATTGGGTTTCTGGTTGGCTAGGGTATACACATGAGCCACGCAGAACCCACTACTCTAGTCAGGGTAAGGGACTTACACACCCAAGATAACCCCTGCTCACCCCCTTGGTAGCTTGGCAGAGCAGTCAGGCTTATCCCAGAGGCTATGTGTAAAGCATTTGCGCAACACACACAAGCACACACGTGACACACTAGGCACACCACAAAAGAGACCACACAAGGTTATATATAAAAAATATACCCTTTGTATCATGCACAAAAATACACTTGATCATATAACTCAATCTTTGTTTGGTACACACATTACTTTGTTGGGGGATTAGGCAATCAGTTAATTGGTTATGCATGTAATTCACTTTGGTAGAGAAATAATAGATTAATCATGTAATCAGCACACTGGTTATTTAAACACACAATATTCCAATTCCTAAGGTAGACCAACAGCACCGGTAGGGTGACTACGCAGCAGAAGTAGGGAAAAGAAAAGACAACTGGTGCTGGCTGCGTAGAGATGATGAGTAATACGAAAAGCAATGGTGCAGTGAAGAAACAACTGGTGGTAGCATGGGCGGCTGCCCGATCACGGCTGCTGGGGCGGCGGAGGAGTGACATGGAACATGCCAGGAAAAATGGTGGTAGGAGAAAACAGCTGAGGCCACGAGGGCCATTACACGGTACCTGCTGGCGGCGGAGTCGTGTCCTGTCCCAGGAGCACCCCAACTGCAGGCTCACGCTACAGACTGCCGCTGGGGCCATGTTGAGCTGTAAAATGGCCAAAGCCTTTTACCACTCCAGGCACAGTATTACAGCTTTGGAGTGGTAAAATACCATCCAAGCCAACCTGAAATTAATAAAAGCAACCCCTGACAAGTGTTTCGCTCTCATTAGAGCTCTTCAGAGAGGTATAGCTTTGTCAAGACACAAGGGAGCACCCAGTATTAGTCAAAACAAAACCCTTTCTGGCATAGAGTGACACATAAATTATGCAAAAAAGAAGCAGAGAACTCTGGGTAGTTCTCAGGTTTAGGTGGAAAGCAGCTCCTGTATAGAGCACCCTCAACACCAGCGACACTCTAAATTAGCTCACCTCAAATGTCTGCTTTTCTATCAAAGTCTTTATATAGTCTATATTAAGATATAGATATATAGATATGGATATATAGATATATAGATATCTATATATCTACCTATATATATAGATATCTATATATATATATAGATGTATATATCTATATATATATATATATATATATATATATATATAGATATATATAGATATCTATATATATATAGATGTATATATCTATATATCTATATCTATATATCTATATCTATATCTATAGCTCTTGAAGCGAAGCGGAAGGAAAGAGCGAATAAATTGTTTTTTGCACAAGTGGGTGTTAGTGGTGGTACTACAAGTTCAACACTTGACATTACGGAAGAAATTAAAGTACAAACATTGTTTATCCATTTGGAGAAATTGCATAAGAAAGAACTCTCCAAATGGTGGGAAGCGGAGTCATTGCAAAGGTACATAGATGTGGCACGTGTACCTAGAGGTCTGCGAATTTTTACAATACCGACATATGAGGACCCTGACCCGGAAATGTTAGAGGAGTGGTCTAACAACTCTGCTGCCTGCTCTATGACAATGATGCGCATTCTGGTTAAATATGCTCTGAAAGCCAGAAGCAAATTGCTGGCGGAAATTGATATTGCTCTTGCCGAATTAGAAAAATTAGTTGCTAAGGATGTATTGGAGGAATTTATGAAAAATCTTCTAAATCGCATGGAGAAATTGGAAGAGGAAATAACGGCCAAAAAACAGCGCAAATTCCTCAGAGATTTTAAAGATTACCAATCTGGCCGGACTTTGACTTTCCACAAAAAATATGATCATCTCTTTGAGAAGGAAGGGGGTGTATTGGTTCAATCTAGTACAGTACCAGTAAATGTGGAAATCAGTGAGAGTGATGTCTCTGATGGGAGCCTATCAGACACATCAGTATCCGCATTGAATCAAATAAGCAGCCAGGTTCATCTGAAAAAATCGGGTAATTTTTTACGACAATTCCAAATGATGAACCAAGGGAGGACAGAACATCTCCAAGAGCAGAATGCTCAGAGAGGCAGAGGGCGTGGCGGCAGAGGAAAAACAAGAGGAACAAACAGGCAAAACAAAGGAGTAAAAAAAGACTCAACAACCCCTATGGGAATGGTAACAAGGGGCAGAAAAGTTCAACCATGACTGTCGTCAATTTATCTCACCGTACCCTTTCTATAGAAGAGACGGAACTCCTTGCATTAGGTTTGTCCTTTTGTCCTTCCATGAATCTAAATTTTGCACAAACTAGAATAGACTTGTTTTATTTCTCCCGTAAATTGAAATTGAAAAAGTGGTTTGCTACACAACACAGTAGAACGAATGAGAGAAATGAAGGTGTATTTATGAGTAATCTTAATATTGATGATATTGAGGTATTACATGCTGTGTCATCTTTGCATAATGATGAAATGTGTAACGACAATGCAATCTTGAATTTACAGCATTTTGATATTGATTTAGATATCAATCCTGGCAGCCATTTCAAACCTAAATCGGTATTCTTACCTAATATCCAGTGTGATGCCATAGAGGTATTCGAAAGGGGAGTCTTGGGGGATCTCAAGAAAATCATACACAGGAAAACTCCTTTTTGTAAGAAAAATCTCAAGCAGGACCAGATATTGGCACTAGAAAGTTTAAAATCTGACAGTTCTATTGTGATCCGTCAGTCTGACAAAGGCGAAAACATTGTGGTTCTAGACAAAAACGCATATCTAGCAGAAGGACAGAGACAACTTGCAGATGTAAATTGTTACTGCATCTCTGATAGGAGTGAAGTGGTCAAGTCTAATGTGAGATTTGGGGAGTTGTTGGTTGAGTGGAGAGAGAGGGGATTATTGGAGTGGGAAGAATATAACTACCTGAAATGTCCTTATCCTAAGATCCCCATTCTGTATCTACTCCCGAAACTCCACAAGGATCCGGTCAACCCCCAAGGGAGACCTATTGTTTCTTCCATGGGGGCGTTGTTAGATAATACATCAAGGTTTATTGACCACTATTTGAGACCGTTTGTGGCCGGATTACCAGCTTACCTTAGAGACACCACACATTTCTTGACTGTCATAGATGGGATTCACTGGGAGGCCTATTACACGCTGGTTACTTAGATGTATGCAGTTTGTATACTAGTATTAAACATCAACTAGGTTTGCAAGCTATTAGACATTTTTTAAAAACCCGTTCAATTTCCCTATTTTTTCATTCCGAAATGATCCTAGACATGATCGAATTTTGTTTGACCAATAATTTTTTTCTGTTTGATGATGTCATCTATCGGCAGTCACAGGGCACAGCTATGGGCACCTGCTTCGCCCCCAGCTATGCCAATTTAGTCATGGGCTGGTGGGAGGAGCAGGTGGTCTCACAGCTGGAAGAATTCTCATGCTGTGTCCTGTGGATTCGGTATATTGATGACATCTTTTTCATTTGGAATGGAGATGCTGCCTCTGCAAGTGCTTTTGTCAAGAAACTTAATACTAATTTGTATAATCTGGCTTTTACTGAACATATTAGTAAGACTACCATTGAATTCTTGGATGTGTTAGTTGAAATCAAGGAGAACACAATACAAACTCAACTGTTCCGTAAGAAAACTGCAGGGAACAGTATTCTTAGTGCTTCAAGTTCCCATCCCCGCCAGTTGGTCTATAGTATTCCATATGACGAGCTATTGCGCGCCAAGCGCAACTGCAGTACTGAAGCTGGCTATCATAAGGAAAGAGAAACTATGTGCCAACGCTTCAGGGAGAGGGGTTATAGTGGTAGAACTATAGCCGAAGCATGCAACAGAGTAGATGAAGTTACTAGTAATCAACTTCTACACCCAGTTAAGCAGAATGCTGAGTCTGACATTCTGAGGTTTGTCACTACTTACTCAGGTCAGGCACAGGATGTACGCCAGATACCTAAAAAACACTGGCATGTACTTTTGACTGATGAGAACCTGCAGAAGCATTTGAAAAGCTGTCCTCAGATTACTTTCAAGAAAAATCGTTCACTGCGAGATGAATTAAGTCATAATGCAGTGACGAGCAACACTAGGCCAACTAATATTAGTCGCCCTGGTTTCCGGTGTTGCAAGAATTGCAAAGCATGCAGTAACAGTATTGATTGCACCACACTCTCAATTTCGAGTAGTAGCAGGGAATATGTGATTAAGAAAGCTTTAACCTGCAATACTGTGTACTGTGTATATGCTCTTATCTGCCCATGCAATAAAGCATATATAGGTAGCACCATACACCGTGCAAAGAAAAGAGTGCTTGAACACATCAGGGCTATTCGTAACAATAGTAGGCAGTACCCTGTAGCGCGACATTTCTTTGATCATCATTATCAAAATGAAAAACTTCTCAGAATGGTGGTTCTTGATACAGTGCTGGAAAATGTGAGAGGGGGCAATCGAGAACTCTCATTGCGCCAACTTGAGTCCAGGCACATTATTGATCTTGAAACCATGACACCTGGAGGTTTAAACTCCAGTGAAGAACTGTCCGTCCACCTACATAATTAATGCTACTTGTGCAATTGGCTATGTATATTTTGCTGTTGGTCTCTTCTTTTTTCCCCGGTTTTATTGTATTTATTAATTATATTATATCTTTCACTTTTAGGTAAGGGCATTGTTTTTGTTGAATTTGGACAGTCGTCTGATCGTCAATTTCACTTGTGGATTCATAAGATTTATGTATTGGAATCAATGGCCCACTGGGGCATTACTGTACATAACAATTACTGTGGTTCTGGAATTAAATATGCTTCCCATAAGTCATTCTTGACTTGGGGTTGGTACGCCCACTTGGGCGCGATGTGATCTCCTTTTTATATTATACTACAATTTGCATATATATGCGGATGTGTATGCCTAGTCATTTATGGCATCAGGAGACATTGTATATATTTTTCATGGTGATTTATGAGCACTGTTTGAACTACTACACAGAATACACAAGTAATGATGGACATTAGATTAAGTGTTGTCCTGCAGGATAAATTAATGTTATACTTTGTGTTATTTAACACTCAATGTATTCTAATGTGGAATTGAACTGTGACAATATGGCCACCCTGTTTGTACAGAACCTTGTATATATTTGTTTTTTGACCACTAGTCCTCTTTCTATGTTGTATAGCACTGTTATAATGGCTGATACAATATTGACTTGCTTTGAGCGTGATCAAGGCGAAAGCTGAAACGCGTTGTGTGTGCAGCCATTAAATATATTTTCTGCAACTTCCCAGGGTGTCCGAGTCTTCTCCTGTGATTACAGAGAATCTTTTTTATATGTGCGAGGTTGCCGGTAACCCATGCTCGGACCGTCCCGATTGACAGCCTCTTATCCTTACCGGGATCTGTTGTGTTTATATATATATATATATATATATATATATATATATATATATATATATATATATATATATATATATATATATATATATATATATATATATATATATTATCTACTGGCGGTCGCCAGTAGATAGTTATAGTTACAACCTATTATCCATAGGAAATCCGCGACATTCTATTTGAAATAACTCTCTTGCCGGTTGACGTATCTTCGCAAAATTTTCAAACTTTGTGGGGCGCTCCGGTCCGCTCCTACCCTGAAAGTCTCGGGGGATTCGTCAAGCGGGGGCCGAGAAAAAGGGGGTCCCAAAACGCGTTTTCCCCATGCAATTTTCCATAGGAAACTTTAGACACGGCTACAGCTCGAACTGCTGAACGGAATTACACCAAATTTGGCAAAGAGGTAGTTCTTGGTTCAGAAAGAACCCTTTTTGTTAAATGGTGTAAATCCGTTCAGTAGTTGCTGAGAAAATGAAAAGTAAAAAAGATAGATATATCTAGGGCCGCGGATCCTCCCGAGCACGAGCTTTATGTTAATTGGCTGTCAACACTCCAAATCAGGAAGTGTTGGCAGCCATTTTATCCTCGGTAGAACCGAGGGACAGAAACAAGTGCGCAAAGCGCACAAAGGGAGCAGGGTAGAAACACCTGACCCCCTAGGTCTGCTAAGGGGTCCCACAAGGACCCCTGGGCAAAAAAATTCTTTTTTTAAAAAAATCGGCAGGATGCGCTCAGGGAGCGCGAACCCTGCCGAAAAAAAAATCGAAGCGCGGTCTCCCGCGCTTCGATGTTAGTGGCCCCGGGTGGGCCAAGTCCCGGGGGCATGCTGGGGGGGTTAATTTTATGTGTGGGGGCCTCTAAGGGCCCCAAGCCCGAGGACCACCATCCCCCGGGGCTTTATGTAGAATGGTGCGGGAGGGCTCTGAGCCCTCCCGCAGCCCGAGGACCACCACCTCCCCGGGGCTTCTTTTTTTAATTAAAAACCTGTGTGGGGGGCTCCAGCCCCCACACGCCCGAGACCACCACCTCCCCGGGGCACTAAGAAAAATGACAATGGGGGTCCGTTTTGGACCCCCAGAGCCCGGGGACCACCACCTCCCCGGGGCTGTGCACTGAATGGGAGGGGGCCGCGCGGCCCCCTCCTGGAGCCCTTGATGGCCCTGGGGACCACCACCCCCCAGGGCCGGCTCCTGCAGTGTCCCGGGGTGCCTACCCCGGGACACTGCTGTTTGCAATGACAGGACGGGAGCCTCGCGGCTCCCGTCCTGTCATTGCAAACTGCTTTGGATATTGGAAGAGAGCAGGAAACCTGCTCTCTCTTCCAATATCCAAAGCCGATTGCTTTACACATGGGGAGCAGCATGTTAGCTGCTCCCCATGTGTCAGCTATGCCGGCTCCCGTGGGACACGGGGAGCCGGCGGGACTGTGGGGGATTGGGGACCCCCACAGTCCCCAATGAGAGGGCCAGCCCGGGGGATGGGGTCCCCGGGGCAAGTAGTGGCCCGGGAGGGGGCCACGCGGCCCCCTCCCCCAAAAACCAAAAACAACAAAAAAACGATCGGGACGGCAGGCCCCGCCCCCTTCCTTCACCACTCTGCAAACGCGCCCCCTGGCGCGTTTGCAGAGAGGACGAATTCCCCTTGAATACTGGGGGTCCCTGGGGGCCAACTAGCCCACCAGGAACCTCCAGTATGCGCCAGGGAGCTGCCTTGCAGAGAGGTGTACAGAGGCCACGCCCCTTTTACACCTCTCTGCAACGCAGCTCTATGGCGCTTTTTGGAGGTATATGGTGGGCTAGTTGCACCCCAGGGACCCTCAGGATTCAAGGGAGTTAATCCCCCGACTTAAAACGCGCCACGGGCGCGTTTGCACAGTGGTGAAGGGAGGGGGCGGGGCTTCAGGTGACATGTGTGCAAACAGGCCCCGTGGCGCGTTTTAAGATGGGGAATTAAATCCTCTTCAATCCTGAGGGTCCCTGGGGGCCAACTAGCCCAACAGGTACGTCCAGAAAGCGCCACAGAGCTGCGTTGCAGAGAGGTGTAAAAGGGGTGTGGCCTCTGTACATGTCTCTGCAACGCAGCCCCTGGCGCATACTGGAGGTTCCTGGTGGGCTAGTTGGCCCGTAGGGACCCTCATGATTCAAGGGGACTTAATCCCCCAACTTAAAACGCACCACGGGGCGCGTTTGCACAGATGTCACCTCAGGCCCGGCCCCTCCCTTCACCATTGTGCAAATATTCCTCTAAAATCAGCCGAAATCCGAATTCCGATTTACTCACCTGTTATCAGGAGAGACCTCAGTGCTGCATCTTTCAGCCCAGTACTGATCCTCAAAAGTAATTTTAACCGTACTTACCGGTAACTTGAATTTCCTTCATAGGCTAACATTGACTGGTTTCACTTGGAAATTCTTCTAAGTGTGGAGTTTTGGAACTTTAAAATATTCCTCTAAAATCAGCCGAAATACGAATTCCGATTTACTCACCTGCTATCAGGAGAGACCTCAGTGCTGCATCTTTCAGCCCAGTACTGGTCCTGAAAAGTAATTTTAACCGTACTTACCGGTAACTTGAATTTCCTTCATAGGCTAACATTGACTGGTTTCACTTGGAAATTCTTCTAAGTGTGGAGTTTTGGAACTTTAAAATATTCCTCTAAAATCAGCCGAAATACGAATTCCGATTTACTCACCTGTTATCAGGAGAGACCTCAGTGCTGCATCTTTCAGCCCAGTACTGATCCTCAAAAGTAATTTTAACCGTACTTACCAGTAACTTGAATTTCCTTCCATAGCATATCATTGACTGCTTTTTGCTGAAAAAGTTTCTAAGTGTTGATTTTTGAAACATACAAATATTCCTCTAAAATCAGCCGAAATCCGAATTCAGATTTACTCACCTGTTATCAGGAGAGACCTCAGTGCTGCATCTTTCAGCCCAGTACTGGTCCTGAAAAGTAATTTTAACCGTACTTACCAGTAACTTGAATTTCCTTACATAGGCTAACATTGACTGGTTTCACTTGGAAATTCTTCTAAGTGTGGAGTTTTGGAACTTTAAAATATTCCTCTAAAATCAGCCGAAATACGAATTCCGATTTACTCACCTGCTATCAGGAGAGACCTCAGTGCTGCATCTTTCAGCCCAGTACTGGTCCTGAAAAGTAATTTTAACCGTACTTACCGGTAACTTGAATTTCCTTCATAGGCTAACATTGACTGGTTTCACTTGGAAATTCTTCTAAGTGTGGAGTTTTGGAACTTTAAAATATTCCTCTAAAATCAGCCGAAATACGAATTCCGATTTACTCACCTGTTATCAGGAGAGACCTCAGTGCTGCATCTTTCAGCCCAGTACTGATCCTCAAAAGTAATTTTAACCGTACTTACCAGTAACTTGAATTTCCTTCCATAGCATATCATTGACTGCTTTTTGCTGAAAAAGTTTCTAAGTGTTGATTTTTGAAACATACAAATATTCCTCTAAAATCAGCCGAAATCCGAATTCAGATTTACTCACCTGTTATCAGGAGAGACCTCAGTGCTGCATCTTTCAGCCCAGTACTGGTCCTGAAAAGTAATTTTAACCGTACTTACCAGTAACTTGAATTTCCTTACATAGGCTAACATTGACTGGTTTCACTTGGAAATTCTTCTAAGTGTGGAGTTTTGGAACTTTAAAATATTCCTCTAAAATCAGCCGAAATACGAATTCCGATTTACTCACCTGCTATCAGGAGAGACCTCAGTGCTGCATCTTTCAGCCCAGTACTGGTCCTGAAAAGTAATTTTAACCGTACTTACCGGTAACTTGAATTTCCTTCATAGGCTAACATTGACTGGTTTCACTTGGAAATTCTTCTAAGTGTGGAGTTTTGGAACTTTAAAATATTCCTCTAAAATCAGCCGAAATACGAATTCCGATTTACTCACCTGTTATCAGGAGAGACCTCAGTGCTGCATCTTTCAGCCCAGTACTGATCCTCAAAAGTAATTTTAACCGTACTTACCAGTAACTTGAATTTCCTTCCATAGGATATCATTGCCTGCTTTTTGCTGAAAAAGTTTCTAAGTGTTGATTTTTGAAACATACAAATATTCCTCTAAAATCAGCCGAAATACGAATTCCGATTTACTCACCTGTTATAAGGAGAGACCTCAGTGCTGTATCTTTCAGCCCAGTACTGGTCCTGAAAAGTAATTTTAACCGTACTTACCAGTAACTTATATTTTCTTCCATAGGAATCCATTGTCTGGTTTTCAGCAGAAAAGTTTCAAAGTGTCGATTTTCACAAACTACAAATATTCCTTAAAAATCGCCTGTATGACTTAAACGCATTCTTTCAACTGTTTACAGGAGATGCACCAGTGCTGGATCCAGGATCCAACACTGAGTAAGAAAAAGTAACGATAACAGTTTTTACCTGCTAAGTGAATTTCCTTCCATAGGATAACATTGGTGATTCTATGAGAAAAAGTTTCTAAGTGTCAACTTTTAAAATACAATAATATTCCTTAAAAATCACGACTGTAACCAAAACGCTTTTACTCAACTGTTTACAGGAGATGTACCAGGACTGAATCTAGGATCCAGTCCTGTGGTTAGAAAAAGTAATCCATAAAGTAACTAATTGCATTTAACTAGAAATTCACATTGAGCTGAATGTTGCATTGTGTTTGAAAATGTGTTGCCCATTGCAACAACTGTAACTACTGTACTTAAAAGTCTATTGCCTATGTGCAAAGTATTTAAACTAAAGTAATTCATTCTGAGAAAGTATTTTTTGTAATGTAATGTATAATGTAATTACAATGTAATTTAAAAAATAAAATATGTAAAAGAAATTGTTTCTAAAAATGTAGTAAATCAGTATGAAAAAAATTAATATAAAAATTAATACATTTAAAAATTGTCATTTAAAAAACCTTTGAAATTCACTGAAAAAACCGTAGGTTTCAGGCACGTTATAGTTACAAATTAGCATTTTAAAAACCTTTGAAATTCACTGAAAAAACCATAGGTTTCAGACACGTTATAGTTAGAAATTAGCATTTAAAAAACCTTTGAAATTCACTGAAAAAACCAGAGGTTTTAGGGACAGTTATAGTTAGTTGGACATTGCACTCGTACAAAACCCGTGAAATTCCCCGTTATAGTTAGTTCAGCTAACTATAACTCGCGCCCATAATGCACTGCTGATGACGTCACATATTACATCACTCATGACATGGTCAGTGACATCACTGATGACATCACTGATGACATCTCAAATGACATCACTGATGACATCATCCACGTGATAATCTGATGCAGCTCCTCACACCCTAATATAACCTTTGATACACCCAATCTAAATTACAGAGTGCCATTCGCAAAACCATAGACACTCCAACACCAATAACTACATACCCACTCACTGATTCTTAGGTCTACACACACACATCCACTCACTCACCCGTACAGTCACTCATACTTATGGTCACTCAGTACAGGACTATCATATGCACTCTTACTCCTATATAGACACTCAAACACCGCCACTCATCCATAGAGGTACTCACACACCTAGTCAGTCATGCAAATAATTAAACACACTGCCATTTACTCACCTATACAGTTATACACACACCAGCTCACTTAATCATACAAATACTAGCACATTGTTACGCTCTTATACAATCACTGATACAAGCACACACTCATCCATACAGCCACTATCACAATCACTCACTCTCGCTTATAGCTATTTATATACTCCAATACACATATATACTGCCTTTCACATATTTAGTTACTCACACATGTACCACTGGGACATACATTCACTCACTAACACACTCTTACACACACTTACCCACCCATACAGTCTATCACAGATGCACTCTTGAAACCATCCACCCAGTGAATCACCCACTCACACATCTATGCACAGTCGCACACACCCCATCCACACAAACACTCAGGCACCCATACAGATACTCATAGAACCAATAAATAACCAATATAGACACTCATGTAGCTATTCGCAAATCCATGCATCCACTTACACACCAACAGACGGATACAGACATTCACACAGTTTAGTCACTAACCCATGCATTCAGTAAGATACGTTTAATCACTCACTTGTAGAGTCAGTCACGCACGTACTAAATCATCCATTCAGACACTTATACACCCACTCATTCTTCAATACGCCTTTCCCTATATATATTAAACATATTTAAACTTTACAGAAACACACAGTCACTGGATGATGTCATCAGTGATGTCATTTGAGATGTCATCAGTGATGTCATCAGTGATGTCACTGACCATGTCATGAGTGATGTAATATGTGATTTCATCAGCAGTGCATTGCGGGGCGCGAGTTATAGTTAGCTGAACTAACTATAACGGGGGAATTTCACGGGTTTTGTACGAGTGCAATGTCCAACTAACTATAACTGTCCCTAAAACCTCTGGTTTTTCAGTGAATTTCAAAGGTTTTTTAAATGCTAATTTCTAACTATAACGTGTCTGAAACCTATGGTTTTTTCAGTGAATTTCAAAGGTTTTTAAAATGCTAATTTGTAACTATAACGTGCCTAAAACCTACGGTTTTTTCAGTGAATATATATATATATATATATATATGTATATATATATATATATATATATATAATGGCTACTGGCAGTCACAAGTAGGTAGTTATATATAGGACCTAGTTTCCATAGGAAAAGTGTTTTTTGTTTCCTAATAACTTTGACGCTGGGTGACGAATCTTCACAACATTTTTGAAACTAGTTTGCTACTCACCTCAGTTGCTGTTTGAAAAGTTTTGGGGACGTTCATCAAGTGGGGGCCGAGAAAAAGGGGGAGGGGTCATCCAAAAACACATTTTCCCTATGCAATTTCCCATAGGGGTTTTGAACACAACCACAGCCCGAACCGCTGAACAGAATTACACCCAATTTGGCAGAAAGCTAGATCTTGGATCAGAAACAGTGCCTTTTCTAATTTAGGGGCTCATTACGATTGCGGTCGACCGCCATCAAAGTGGGATTGAGACCGACTGACAAGGAAACGGCGGTCCCACCCACCATATTTTGATCGGACTGCCGTGTAGGCAGTTGTAAATTGCCATTTTCTACTGCAGTAAAGGGCTGCTGCACAAGCTGCAGTAGAAAAAGGCATTTTTCAAACATCCATGCACCGTGTGCCAGGCACCATATGGTGCCTGGCACACGGTGCATGGATGTTTGGGGGGCACCACATGTGCCCCCCTGGCCACTTACAGTGGCCCACGGGGTATGGAGGCCCTGCTTGGGACCTCAAAGTCCCTTTCCGACAACCTTTCATGGCAGTGGGACTGCCATGAAAAGGCTGTGGGAAAAGGACATCATGATCCTGATGGCGGTGCCTGAGCAGGCACTGCCTCCATTTAGGATCACAACTCTGACCGCCACCCCATCAGGATCAGTAGATCCTGGTGGAGGCGGTGGTCCGGTCCCCGACAGACAAGGGTCCGACCGCCTGCATCCTAATGAGGTGGTTGGCCCGAAGGGCTGTCTGTCAGTGGGACCGCCACCGACGGCCTATCGGCGGAGGTCTCATCGGCATCGTGATGTGCCCAAAAGTGTTAATCTGTTCAGTAGATTTGGAGTTATTAAAGAAAAAAGATTTAAGTAGATCTAGGGACGCAGAGGATCCGTGGATCTGACAGAGCTCATGGTGAGATCTGATTGGCTGCCACTACTTCAACCAGTGGCAGCATTTTTGGGCCTTGCTACTCCCAAGAAAAATGGATAAAAAGACAAAGGGGCAGGATAAGTACACCCTGGCCCCCTAGGCCTGGGGTCAAAAACGTTTTTTTAAACTTTTGCCATGAATTTGAGGAAAAAAGCAATACCAAAGGGGATGATGGACGGAGCGCTTGAGCTAATCAAACACTCACCCCCAGTCAACTGATCTGGGTTTAATCCATCATCATTCTTTAGCTCACTCCACCACCCCAGTTCAGACATGGCCATATGCAAATCAGTCTGACCCTGTGCCTCATGGGAACAGTCCAGCCCGAACTGCCAAGCCATGTCTTCCCTGGACCGGAAACAAGCATCCTGGGACCGGTTTCTGGCTATTCAGCCGTCATCAGCCAGGCTAGCTTGAATCCAGTGGCAAAGTGAGCAAGGGACCCACGTCTGGGCATACCCTGCCAACTTAGGGCGAACAAAGCAATACCAAAGGGGATGATGGACGGAGCGCTTGAGCTAATCAAACACTCACCCCCAGTCAACTGATCTGGGTTTAATCCATCATCATTCTTTAGCTCACTCCACCACCCCAGTTCAGACATGGCCATATGCAAATCAGTCTGACCCTGTGCCTCATGGGAACAGTCCAGCCCGAACTGCCAAGCCATGTCTTCCCTGGACCGGAAACAAGCATCCTGGGACCGGTTTCTGGCTATTCAGCCGTCATCAGCCAGGCTAGCTTGAATCCAGTGGCAAAGTGAGCAAGGGACCCACGTCTGGGCATACCCTGCCAACTTAGGGCGAACAAAGCAATACCAAAGGGGATGATGGACGGAGCGCTTGAGCTAATCAAACACTCACCCCCAGTCAACTGATCTGGGTTTAATCCATCATCATTCTTTAGCTCACTCCACCACCCCAGTTCAGACATGGCCATATGCAAATCAGTCTGACCCTGTGCCTCATGGGAACAGTCCAGCCCGAACTGCCAAGCCATGTCTTCCCTGGACCGGAAACAAGCATCCTGGGACCGGTTTCTGGCTATTCAGCCGTCATCAGCCAGGCTAGCTTGAATCCAGTGGCAAAGTGAGCAAGGGACCCACGTCTGGGCATACCCTGCCAACTTAGGGCGAACAAAGCAATACCAAAGGGGATGATGGACGGAGCGCTTGAGCTAATCAAACACTCACCCCCAGTCAACTGATCTGGGTTTAATCCATCATCATTCTTTAGCTCACTCCACCACCCCAGTTCAGACATGGCCATATGCAAATCAGTCTGACCCTGTGCCTCATGGGAACAGTCCAGCCCGAACTGCCAAGCCATGTCTTCCCTGGACCGGAAACAAGCATCCTGGGACCGGTTTCTGGCTATTCAGCCGTCATCAGCCAGGCTAGCTTGAATCCAGTGGCAAAGTGAGCAAGGGACCCACGTCAAGGGCATACCCTGCCAACTTAGGGCGAACAAAGCAATACCAAAGGGATGATGGACGGAGCGCTTGAGCTAATCAAACACTCACCCCCAGTCAACTGATCTGGGTTTAATCCATCATCATTCTTTAGCTCACTCCACCACCCCAGTTCAGACATGGCCATATGCAAATCAGTCTGACACAGTGCCTCATGGGAACAGTCCAGCCCGAACTGCCAAGCCATGTCTTCCCTGGACCGGAAACAAGCATCCTGGGACCGGTTTCTGGCTATTCAGCCGTCATCAGCCAGGCTAGCTTGAATCCAGTGGCAAAGTGAGCAAGGGACCCACGTCTGGGCATACCCTGCCAACTTAGGGCGAACAAAGCAATACCAAAGGGGATGATGGACGGAGCGCTTGAGCTAATCAAACACTCACCCCCAGTCAATTTGCATATGGCCATATGGCCATGTCTGAACTGGGGTGGTGGAGTGAGCTAAAGAATGATGATGGATTAAACTCAGATCAGTTGACTGGGGGTGAGTGTTTGATTAGCTCAAGCGCTCCGTCCATCATCCCCTTTGGTATCGCTTTGTTCCCTGCCCCCACTTGCACGGGTAGGGAAACCTGTATTTGCTCTCGCTTGGTGGGAGAGATTTCAAAGCTCCTGCCAAGGAAGAGCAAATACTAAAGGCCAATTATGAGTTCAGCAGTCCTGGGACCGCTGTACCCGTGGATGGCGGTGGGACCGCTGCCATCGTGTCGGACCTCCCGCCTGATTACGATGATCGCAATGGGACCGCCACAAGACCACTGCCACTGCCAGGATCCCGCGGTGTGGGCAGTGGGGAAAGCAGGTGGGAATCGCGGCGGTGCCAATGCCGGCACTGCTGAGCAGATTACGACCTGCCTTTCATACCAAGCATTTCATGGTGGAGACCCCGCCATGAGATGGTTGGATGAAAGGCATCGAAAGGATCCCTCAACAGGGCCCTTGGGCAAATCTACACACAGGTGGGGTGCGGGGGGCACATGATGTGCCCCCCCAAAAGTTCACCGTCGTGCGAGCACTGTGTGACATGCACAACATGGTGCATGTCACACCGTGCACGGACATGCTGGAGGCACTGTCACAGCGACAGTATGCTTTTTAGGCTCTCGTACGAGACAAACATTCTTGCCACCGTTACACCGCTGCCGATGCACCACCAACCATGGATTACTGTTGTAATCCCGTGGGCGGCAATGCCGACGGCTTGGCAGTTTTTCTAGGACCGCAGTGGTGGCAGTCCAAAAGGAAGACCGCCAAAGTAGTAATAAGGCCCTAGTCTGCTCCCAGCTGGCGGAAGCTTTAAAAGTGCTCCCACCAGCGAGGAGCAGACTTCAGATCTGTTTCCCTGCCCGCTGTAATGTGGAGCCTCCTGCCCTAAGGTAGCTAAGGTAATTATAACCTGTGCCTTTGCCATGCCCTGCTAATTACCCCACATATTACATCACTCATGACATCTTCTATGACATCATTGATAATATCAGTACAACATTTGCTGTAAAATTATTGATGAGAAAACTGTGCATGGTGGAGGCACGAATTATAGTTACCTTAGGGCACGAGTTATAGGTACTTGAGATAACTCTAACTATAACTGCTGAATTTCTATGGTTTTGTGTGTGTAAGATCTGAACCTAACTATAACGTCCCTGTAACGTTTGTTTTTTTTTAGTGATTTTCTCAGGTTTTTAAATTCTATTTCCTAACTATAACTTTCCTGGAACCTTTGTTTTTTTCAGTATCTATCTATCTATCTATCTATCTATCTATCTATCTATCTATCTATCTATCTATCTATCTATCTATCTATCGATCTATCTATCTATCCATCCATCTATATATATATATATATATATATATATATTAAACACAAGTGAAGAAATAGTATCTTCAATTTTTAGAAATATTTTTACTTGACTAAACAATTTTTTTTTTTTTTTTAACATACTTTCAGCCTACCACTGTGATTTTACGATTTGTAGCAAGTGAAACCCAATGCCACAGTAAAATCTACTTTTACAATAGCAATGTCTGCACCGGTGAGCATTGCCATAAGGCGACTGTGGGTCAGTGGATATTTGCATTAACCTTTTGAACGAAATCAATTGCTTTTCTAGTTTAATTATGTTCTGGTTAATGTATAATATAGCTAACCATGACAAGAGACCTTCATGTTATTTGGAATAGGAAAGGTTACTTAAGCTAGCACGAACAAAATCGTCTTTACAAGCTTCTTGTTTAACTGAAAACTACCTTTAAAATTAAGACATATAAAAGGAAAGACTGAGAGTGAGTGACTAAAGAGTACAGTCCCAAAACGTAAGGAAAATGCGCTAGTTATTCTATGTGTACGTTTATGATTACAGGTTTGTATAGCATAAACTGTTTGCTTTTTCAGATATATTTCCGTTCACATTTTGCATGATACACATATTGTAAAAATATATGCATACATTTATCGTAGTCATGTGTAGTCAGCACATTTTATAGGTGACTTATTTATTCTCAAAAAGATTTATTCTGGCACATACTGCAGCTTGGCCAAGAACTATTGCTGGGGTAGCTCTGATGCCAGGTTTTAAAGTCTCCCACATCTGATGGTGCATATTGGGGTCCAGATGCAACATTTGAATTTTATACCACTTCCACAGTTGGAAGTGTTGGTCATAGGGTTAAATTAAATGCGGATTGCCCTTATATCAATGGGTGGAGCATGTTAGAAATTTGAACATCAAGTGGCAGGTAGCCAGAGCAGTGAGAGAGTGCGGGTCTTGATTTTACTGTTATTAAGGTAGAAACAATACTTAAGCAGCTTCTGCCAAGTCGAGCTGAGTTGTCGTACCATGGGTGGTCTCTACATTAAATCCTAAACTTTGGGCTATGTTTCTTGATCCCAAATTTAATAACGTCTAAATCAGGGACAGTCCAAAAAAGCTAGAAAGGTTCACTAAACAGACACATTTTCAAAAGGGGGTCTGGATGATCCATTGACTTACTTTACGATTTCCAAAGTGGATACATCATCCAAAAGCTTGCACAAGTTCTAGTTAGAGTATTGAGGACTGGGCAAGTAAATATGATTTTCTACCATTACCACAGACAGGCTTTCACCCTGACCACAGCATACTGCGTCCTAAGTTTGCGTTATGTCATATTATCCAAAAGAAAAGTAGGGTAGGTGGCCTAGTCATCTGCTATGTTGACAGTAAATCAGCATTTGATATAGTGGATCTTTGATTGTTGTGGGCTAAATTGAATCAAACGGGTATACCAGCTGGATTATTGACCCTGCTGTAGCCTTACAATGGGGTCATGGGGTGATGGGTGCCCCAGGGGAAAGGGTGAGAGAAACATCTACTTTTAATGATGTGAAGTAAGTCTGTGTACGTGCAACCTTATTATTTTGGCTGCTCTTGGCCTATCTCTCGGAATGGCTTGGTTGAGGTAATGGAAAGTCACCACAAGTATTCCAGCCTGGATGGTGCTCATGTGCATGGATCTGTACAAGTACCAGAATCTGCTTTTGTTCAACAATGGAGATTATATCTGAGAAATGCTTCTCTTATGCCAGGGTGCTAACCATCTGCTTATCATCTCATATACTATGGGCAGATTTTCCAATGCCATTTCTGACGGAATGGGAGCAGGGTAGCTGGCGCAATCACCATGGTTATTCTTTGCAAACACAAGGCAAGCTACCACTGCACAGATTCAGTGCTTTATTTCCTCCACTACCCCCCCATAGTCTCACCAGTAAGCAGAGGGCTTGGCTGGGGGAGAGGAGAACAATTCATTAATGATGGTTGTGTGGTCAGTGCTTTGCAACCTTCGACCACCCTTAATTAGGGGGAGGATGTGACATTACAGCCAGAGTTGCCGACTTTGGGACTGGGGAACCAGGTTATAGTCCCGGCGTCGGTTCAAAATCTAGTGATTCTGGGCAAATCACGTAATCTCTCTCCATGCCTAAAAAATGAATCTGACCTTGTGTTATTTAACTGGTGATCAAGTGCTCCGATGCTCATGGGCCAAGTTCATGCTATATACAACTGGAAAAATAAATAAATTAGCATCTAGGACAGATGTCTTGTCCAATCACTGAACTGGTCCCTAGACTATTTCCCTGAACTGAACTGAAAATTTGTATTTTAAACACAGCAGCAAAAATAAGCAAAATCCCACTTTTGTTTTAGGATTTTATTAATTTGAAATAGTTTTCCTCTTCGTTTAACTGAGGAGGTAATTAGTTCCAGAATCTGGCAGTGTGTATGGAAAAAACATTTACTGCCAGACTCAGTCTTTCGAATTGTAGGGTTTTTAAAAAAACATCGCAGTTTCAGATCTTATCCAATTAATAGGAATGTATTTTTTAAATTTTTCACCAAGACATAGGATCGGGATCATAGAAGATTAAAGTGGCTGGCAGAGCCTTTTGAATATCCCACTCTCCAAGGCAAGCAAATTGTGCATTCTGACCTAATACATTCTAAAATTAATCTGGCAGCTATGTTCTGGACCAGAACACGTGAAGTATTACACCACCAGAGAGGTGCATTGCACAGACCATAAGGCAGGACACTCAGCAAACTATTTCAGGTCATTATTTCTAGAAGTGCTTGAGTGACGCTAAACTCTTCTTGTTTTTGATCTTTTAAGGTTTTGTGTTTTTGGGCCTATTTCTGCAAATTACTTCCTAAAAGAAAGTCAGTATATAAGTGCTTCTGAGGAACGTAATGGGAATTTTATCAGGCTGCACTCAGAATGTTGCGTTAAAATAGGTTAATAAGAAAAGAAGAATTATGGCAACTAACCTATTAAAAGTTAACAAGTAATATGATTAAACACGTGCTACGGCAGGGAGCTGGGTCATCATTACAACTGGAAGGACCTCCAAGAACGCAGCAGTGAAAGGGAGGAGATGTGCTAATCCACACATCATAGGTATTTACAGACATATGGTTCTTCCCATGATATAGGTCAGCGATGCCATGTCGCTGCAAGCAGTCATTCCGATGTCTTCACACAGGTTGGGTGGGTGTTGGCAGGTTCTGAGGGAGGCCCATAGCCATGTAGAAAATCTGCAATGCTGGTCCGTTTTTAATAGATTTTCTGGTAATGGAGTTTCCTCTATTTCTTTCTGCTCCTCAATGTTTGGCAGACTAGAGGAACAGTAACAGAAGACAGCGGAAACATATTTTCCCAAATGGGTACCTTTGCTTCCTCAGGTCAGTTAGTTAAAACCCCCATACGGTCAGTGTGACAACTGCTGTCTCAGCAAGGCTTTGAGAATGTTCTGGAATCGATTTTGGCCGGCTCTTCCAATGATCCATCTCCCCATCACTAGAGGAGGCTTGGCCCTCCTACCGGACTCATACTATTTCACTATCCCTCATCAGGATATCGTATCCCCAGTCTTGAGGTATTGTATCCCCAGTCTTTGTCCTATCCTACTGCTCACACTCCCAGATTAGCCTTTGTAATGGCAGAACGCTTTACTGCAAGTCTCTTTGGAGTCCACTGACATAACCAGCCTTTCTTAATGAGGCTGAACCTGAGAGCAGCACTGAGTACTGGACTCAGCCGTACTCCTTCACCAAACTCAGAATGGAGGTGACAAATCATCATATGAGTTCATCGTTGTTGGCCAGTACACCTGGAGCTCCTGATCTCTGTGAGCAGACACTGACTGGATCAGAGTGTGAGAACACCCTTGCCATTCTGTCCTTTGAATTTCACAATGACACTATTGTTTAATGTATTTGTACATGATTCTAACTAAAGAGATACGCCCATATGCCATATCCCACTAGCCCTGCATTCCAGTGGCCAACACTGTTGTATGTATGTATGTAGTGTTTATGTAGCATGGATATCCGCCGCAAAAAGACAGGCGGAAAGGGATACCGTAATCCCTACGGCGGTGCCTGCACGGCACCGCCGCAATGTTGCGCTGGTTCCGGGTTCCGCAAGGCAGCCGGAAAAGGACCGCCTTGCGGAACCATGGCGGACGGACTTTCCGTCCGCTGCGGAACCATTGTGATTCCCACGGCCATCCTAATTTGGCGGTGGGGATTTTCTGTATGATGGCGGAAGGACTGCCACCGCCGGCCCGGCGGTGGCGGTCCTTCCGCCATCATAATGAGCCCCTTAGTTTGGTTTATTTGGACTGGTTTTATCTTTGGAATACTTTTAACACTCAACACTCATTAGCTATCTGAGGTGGTTGAGCTTGCAGAAACACGATCCACTCCCTTGGCTGTGGTGATCTTGGATGTGGTTTGACCTGGTGAACCGGGAATTTCTTTGGCTCATATTAGCAGAAATGTGCATTCTAATCCTGGACAACAGGTTGCTTGATAATCTAAGATGCACCTGTTCAGCTAATTATAAGTGCAAAGCGGCTGGTTTGATTAATATCATGAAAGGTAAATGCCAGGGTTTTTACCTGAAGCAAAAAGAACAGATGATGGATGGAATGATGAACAAATCAAACATTCACCCCTAGTCACAGATCTAGGATTAAGCCATTGTTTTTTTGCTCACCATGCTACCCCCAGTTTGGACCCAGCCATATGCAAATCAGTCTTTACCCTGCTCCCCATAGGAACAGTCCAGCCCGAACTGCCAGGCCAGGTCATTCCTGGACCAGAAACAGGCACCCTGGGACAGGTTGTGGGGTATCACCCTTCATCAGCCAGGCTAGCTTGAATCCAGTGGCACAGTGAGCACGGGTCCCACATCTGGGCATACCCTTCCCACTTAGGGCAACAAAAGCAAAAAGAACAGACGATGGATGGAATGCTGAACAAATCAAACATTCACCCGCCACAGATCTGGGTTTAATCCATTGTTTTTTTGCTCACCACGCCACCCCCGTTTTGACCCAGCCATATGCAAATCAGTCTTGACCCTTCTCCCCATAGGAACGGACCAGCCCGAACTGCCAGACTAGGTCCTCCCTGGACCAGAAACAAGCATCCTGGCACCAGTTTTGGGATATCACCCCTCATCAGCCAAGCTAGCTTGAATCCAGTGGCACAGTGAGCACCGGACCCACTTAGGGCGACAAAAGCAAAATGAACAGATGATGGATGGAATGCTGAACAAATCAAACATTCACCTCCAGTCACAGATCTAGGTTTAATCAATTGTTTTTTCGCTCACAATGCCACCCCAGTTTGGACCCAGCCATATGCAAATCAATCTTGACCCTGCTCCCCACGGGAACAGTCCAGCCTGAACTGCCAGTCCAGGTCCTCTCTGTACTGGAAACAAGCATCCTGGGACGCACAATGTTCTCCATCCTTACTACCTGATGACGAGCTGTGCCAAGATCTGAACTAAACTGATTTCATGGAGGAGCAGGTTTGCATTCTAGTATTTGGTTATGTTTCCATACATAGCATAACTTCAGCATCCTCCGTACTGAGTGGTAAATATCCCAGTCTCACAGTTGGATATCATTGGAAAAGGGTATCTATAGCTATCACTGATTTATACACTGAATTATAGGCATTTTTGTTATTAAAATTAGGGAATAATTTGATACTTGGAGGTAGCTGCCTCTGGCTTTTCTATGGGGGATCAATTTAAAAATAAGCATTGACAAAGACAATCGGTCTCTCCTTTGTCAGTTGAGTAATTTTGTAAGTGTTTGCAGGCACTTATTTTTACTTTCAATTTATTGATCCGAGTTGGTACCATAAATGTTTTTTCTCAAAAGTAGTTGGGTTGGTAGGAAGCAATTCGAAAGGTGCGTGTGGCGTGGAAGCAACATGGATATCACGGGCAGTGGGAAGCAACACAGAGGGAGAATGGCAGGAGGAACATGGGGGATGGTAAAAGCAACACGAAGGACGGAGGGAAAAGTACATGTCTCTAGCTAGAGAGAACAATGTCAAGTAGGGTTTGGAGAAGCACACAGGCAACAAAACAACACGGGGGAGAAGCATATGAGGGTGAGAGCAACATTGTAGAGTGAGGGGCAGAAGCCCACCAGCAAGAGAGAGACCAATGGGTAGTGTGGTGGAGGGGTAAAAAAGAAGAATACATGGGAGACAGCTGGAAACCACATGCACTTTCATGGAGTGCCTAACCAAAAAGAAAAAAGTAGTGACTGAAAAGTAAGCAGTGGAAGGACACACGTAATGAGGCCCTACTCCAAGGGAGGGACAAACAAAAGAAGAGTAAGGAAAGCCCATACAAGCTAACAAATAAAAATAGCATTTGGAGGTGACAATAAAGCCACCTCGTAGGAAGCACCCCGTAAGCTGACAATAGGTCTTTTTTCAAAGAGGCAGCTTATGCTGTGTGGTAGGCAAGACCTAAAAATGCCCATACTCCAACATTTTACAAATCTCCGTTTCAATGTATCTTATGTTTTCTATTTAAAAGTTTTATCAAGAATTTCATTCATTTTTTAAAATATTTATTTGGGTGGGTTAGGGTGGAAGAATGATCAAAAAAATATTATGTTGACTGTCCCTGATTTCAGGGATATCTGTTTGTGAGTAATTGACACTCTATGATTTCAGGGTCATCTGTTTGTGAGTAATTGAACCTTGTGTCACAGAGGTTTACAATTTAGCATGCTAATAGTGCACCGAACACATGCCCTTCCAGATCCACACCGATCCCAACACCACCCTCAGAGGAACCCTCATCTACAGACCCCCCGGACCCCGACCACAGTTCAGCGATTCCATCGCTGACTTCGTCAGCACACATGCCATCGCCTCCACGGACTACATCCTCCTCGGGGACCTGAACTTCCACCTCGAGAACAACAAGGACACCAACTCCACCACCCTGATCGACAACCTCGCCACCCTCGGACTCAGACAGCTCGTGACTACACCCAGCCACGCCGCCGGCCACACGCTAGACTCCATCTTTTCCGCAAGCCCACACGTCTCCTTCAACCACACCTCCGAACCCCACTGGACTGACCACCACTGCATCCACTTCACCTACAGGAAGCCCACCACGCACCACCGCACCGAACAAATGCCTCGCCGCTGCTGGAGCAGAGTCACGGAAGACCAGCTAACCACAACCCTCGCCCTGAGCCCACCCGCCGAACCCTCCGACCCCGACACCGCCGCCCGCAACCTCTGACAGTGGATCGACGACTGCGCCAACACCCTCGCCCCGCTCAAGAATCCGCCCAACAGCCACACCAGCAAGAAAGCCACCTGGTTCACCGAAGACCTCCAGGCCTCCAAACGAACATGCCGAAAACTGGAGAAGATCTGGCTCCACGAACGGACAGCGGACAGCTACGCCGCCCACAAGAGCGCCACCCGCAGTCACCATCACCTCATCAGATCCGCCAAAGGGCCTCACTCAAAGACCGCCTAGACAACAACGCACACAACAGCAAAGAGCTCTTCAACATCGTGAAGGAACTCTCCAACCCCAGCTCCAACACCAACGACATCCAGCCGTCGCGAGACCTGTGCGACTCACTGGCCACCTTCTTCCACCGCAAAATCGCCGACATCCACGACAGCTTCAACACCACGACCGCCCCGGCAACCACCGAGACCACTGCCCCCACAACCACCAACCGCCTGCTCTCCTGGACCAACATCAACGACGAGGACACCAGCGAGATCATGAACACCATCCACTCCGGTTCACCGCCAGACCCGTGCCCTCACCACATCTTCAACAAAGCCAGTACAGCCATCGCGCCCCATCTCCAGGAAAATAATCAACATCTCCTTCGAGACAGCAACCTTCCCGGAAAGCTGGAAGCACGCCGAGATCACCGCCTTACTCAAGAAACCCAAGGCAGACCCCAAGGACCTCAAGAACTTCCGACCCATCTCTCTGCTCCCGTTCCCCGCGAAGGTCACCGAGAAAATCGTCAACAAACAACTGACCCGCTACCTCGAGGAGAACAACATCCTGGACCCTTCCCAGTCCGGCTTCCGCAGCAACCACAGCACCGAAACCGCCCTCATCGCCGCCACCGATGACATCAGGACCCTGCTAGACAACGGAGAAACAGCAGCCCTCATCCTCCTGGACCTATCAGCCGCCTTCGACACGGTCTGCCACCACACACTACAAACACGCCTTCACGACGCCGGGATCCAAGAGAAGGCCCTGGACTGGACCACATCCTTCCTTTCCGGCAGAACACAAAGCGTCCGCCTCGCCCCCTTCCGATCCAAGGCCACCAAGATCATCTGCGGCATACCCCAAGGCTCCTCCCTCAGCCCAACGCTGTTCAACATCTACATGGCACCCCTTGCCCACGTCGCCCGACAGCACAACCTCAACATCATCTCCTACGCCGACGACACCCAGCTGATCCTCTCCCTCACCAAAGACCCTCACACCGCCAAAGCCCACCTCCACGAATGAATGAAGGCCGTCGCCGAATGGATGAGGACCAGCAGCCTGAAGCTGAACTCGGACAAGACGGAAGTCCTCATCCTTGGTTCCAACCCTTCAGCCTGGGACGACTCCTGGTGGCCAACATCACTGGGAACAGCCCCGCCACCCACCGACCACGTACGCAACCTAGGGGTCATCCTCGACCCCACCCTCTCCATGACTAAGCAGGTCAACGCCGTTTCTGCTTCAACATCCTCCGAATGCTCCGCAGGATTTTAAAGTGGATCCCCACCGAAACAAGAAAAACAGTCACCCAGGCCCTCGTCACCAGCAGGCTGGACTACGGAAACGCCCTCTACGCAGGAACGACGGCTAAGCTCCTGAGACGGCTGCAACGCATCCAGAACGCCTCTGCACGTCTTATCCTCGACATCCCCCGACGCAGCCACATCACACCCCACCTGAGAGACCTGCACTGGCTCCCTGTCAACAAGAGGATAACCTTCAAGCTCCTCACCCACGCACACAAAGCACTCCACAACTCCGGACCAGCCTACCTCAACAGATGACTCAGCTTCTACACCCCCACCCACCAGCTCCGCTCGACCAGCCTCGCCCTCGCCACAGTCCCCCGCATCCGGAAAACGACTGCCGGCGGCAGATCCTTCTCCCACCTCGCTGCCAAGACCTGGAACACCCTCCCCACCAACCTCCGACAGACCCAAGACCTACTGGCCTTCAGAAGACTCCTCAAGACCTGGCTCTTCGATCAGTAGCAGCACCACCCCCCTCTTCCCCCAGCGCCTTGAGACCCTCGCGGGTATATAGTGCGCTTTATAAGTGACATGATTGATTGATTGATGTTAGGGAAGACTCGCTCATTTGTTCTTGTTTAGATTTCAACACCCTCCATTTTCCCAAAATAATTTAAGGTTTCAGTAGATTTGTGTTCTGTGTAGAATTTGTTTTGATGCTTGGCAATATACTGCACTGACATTATTTTTTAGAATTTGAAAAAATCTAAATTTATTGGGAGAACTCACATTTGAATATGGTGATTGGTGGGTGGGACTTGGAGTTCGCGCTGGCAATACAAGATTGTTGTACATAGTGTTTTGGAAATACACCATCAGTTTTGAATTTAGTTACATCTTATTTTAGTTTAACTGTACCTTCATAGTTTTGAGGTCACATTAACACTTTCAAAATATGAGTCATGAACTGTATGTACATCTCTGCAATAAAGCTGTGTGAATCATGAGCTTCATGTAAATGTCTGCAATTAGGCTGGCTCAAAGGAAAATCTTTTCAAATTGTATATTATATTATAAGAATTGGCTGGGCTGAAAATAAATTTGGCAGTTTTACTCACTTGTTCTGATAATGATATTTCCAAAAATGAGCCCTTCCATATCTCTTTTTTGGCTGTAACAATATATAAAACAGTTTTAAATATTTAAATAATTTGAAATATGAGAAAAACATTAAACATGTGACTTAAAAATTCAAATTACAAACTTCATTACTAAAGCTATGTCTCAAATGTGCATTTATTTAAATTTCAAAAAGTGAGAGACCAAATATAGAAGGGCATAAGAGAGCATGAGTTATTTTTCAATATTGCTCTGTATAATTGTCGTCCTTAGTCCAAAAGAAAAAGTCAAAGCAATTTTATTTATTTCAAATTATTTGCCATGGGGTGTTACTTTAAGTTCCTCCCTCCATTATTTCCCATAGAAGTGTGGCAGTACTTGTGCAAGTCTTGACTTACTCCAAGGCCTGGCTAGTGTACATTTACTACTGTTTTGTCACCTATTGGGATGCAGCCACTTTAAAAGTGTAGTTTTGGGGTGTGGCCAAGATGGCAGCACGATAGGACGTGCTTTCTCGCCTCTCCGCTCTCGCCCAGCCAGGCCTCATTTTACAGCTGCAGATCGTGGGGCCATCAGGGACAGATCTCCCCAGCAAAACCTCCCACAAGTGCTGGTGAAGTCGAAGGAGTGGTTTCGGCGACACAGGCGCCAGGATTGAGAGCGTGGGGCCAGGTGAACCACCGAAGACGCCCATGTGAACGTGCATACTGCAGCTGGGAGGAGGCGGGCGTCCGGAGCCGGCAGGGCGACAAGAGAGCCCAAAAGAGGCACATGGAGTGACACCTGGGTGGCCTCGGGGAGGCGAGGCGGGGTGGGCTCAGGGAGAAGCGGTGGTCCCAGAGGTGAGCGGAGCAGATGCAGTGAGCAGAGAGCTGACCGGCGACTGCATGAATGGAACGCAGGAGTGAGGCTGGAAGCCCCGGGTGCAGAAGCCCCGCCGGGGTATGGCTCGTGGCGGGGCAGAAGCGGCCTGCTGATCCCTGTCCAAGAAGCTAAGGGGCTGAGAGAGGAGTTAGGAGAGAAGCCAGCACAGCCCCACACCCCCGGCAAGTGGCAGACCGAGCGAGACCTGAGGCCCGCAGCCAGAAGAGAGCTAAACCGACACGCCGGGGCCTGCCAGCGCTCAAGACATAGCGGTGCATGGTAAGGGCCTCAGCCGACAATTAGTAGTGCCAGAGCTAGAGACAGCAGCAGCCGAAAAACTCACCATACAGCCTGAGCGAAGAAGCTACACCGGCGTATGGCAGTGGTGGTGCACTGGTGACCCAAAAAACTTCTGGCCGTGCAACTGTGCGGCTGGGGGAAAGACGGGAGCGAAGCCAGCACAACCTCACACCCCAGTGGGTGGCAGATCGGATGAGGCCCAAGGCCTGGAGCAGGAAGAGAGTGAGCGTGAAGTGCCAGGGCCTGCCAGTGCTTGAGAGGTGACGGCGGTGGTCGGGGCCTCAGCCGACAACCATTGGAGCGGGAACTGGCAGCTACTACAGCGGAGGCACTCACTGAAGGGGCCTGTCCTGAGGAAGACGGTGGGACCTGGTGAAGCCTTGACCGGATACCTGACAGTACTGCAGGGGCCCCCCGGGTGCACCGCATTGTAACGACACAGAGAAGTGAGGAGCGGTAGCGAGGGGGGGGCCAAAACTGAGCCCGGAGCACATGGCAAGGCCCTGAGGCTTAAGACACACCCGTGAGGGGCCCTATCCCCCTTGAAGAGGCACCCTCAGACACTCACGACACCCAACAACGCAAAGGGGATCAAGGGAGCAGTGCTTTGGCGACGGGGTGTGGAGGCGGCCTCAGCAGCTGGACAGTGTTCTTGGGGGGCCCAGGAGAAACGCAGATAGGCCGAGATGGCAAACAGGGGACACTCCCCGAGCAACCACTCGAGCAGACACCCAGAGAAAGGCTGTGCCCCCTGCTCCCTCCCCATACACCCCCTTGCCTCCAGAGATAAAGACACTCGACCTAGGGAGCGTCAAGGTAATCTAAGGCCCAGAAGACTGTGCTGCCTTTTCGACCCTGCATACAACAGCTGGTGGTGAACTACCGCAAGCAGCGGGGAGCATTACCCCTGACATGGCCTCCAGCAGGGGGAAGAAAGACAGATCAGTAAAGGACATGCTCCTCAAGACGCCTAATTCGCAAACCGATGGTCCCACTCATCAGAAGCAGCCGCTCCTTCCTGGAGTCGCTCTGAGAGGATCTCACATCCATGAAACGCGATTTACTGGGGGAGAGGGTCAACACCTTGGAGGATCACGAGTCCAGCAGGGACGAGGAGGTAGAGGGCCTCCAACAAGAGGTCATCCGCCTATGCGAACAGAACCTCGACCTCTAAGCACACACAGAAGACATTGAAAACCGGTCCCAGGGCAATAACATACGCATTTGAGGAACTTGCCCCAGGACGGAGGACACAAACATTGAGGCCATGGTGGCCGACCTCTTCCGCTCAATTTTGGGTGCGCCAGCAGACTTTCACATCAAACTGGATTGCACTCACAGAGTGGGGTCCCGGAGGGCCGCTCCGGCTTCGCCGGCAGATATTTTAACCTGTGTGCATGACTTTCAGCTTAAAGAGCGGATTCTACGCACTGCTAGAGACAATCCTGCATTCAAATACAAGAGCCAGAAACCCACGCTTTACCAAGATTTAGCCGCTTCTACACTACAAAAACGCAAAGCATTTCGGCCCGTCACCACACATTTAAGAGCTGCTGACATCTCATACTTTTGGGGTCACCCATTCAGAATAATCTTTCCCTACAATGGGGAACTTCGGCAACTGCGCTCAGTGACTGAGACCTGCAAGCTCTTGGGTATCGAGGTCCCCTCGGTGGAGAAACCACAAAAAAGCAATTTGAACAGAAACCACTGGAGTAGCCACAGGTGGATGACAATCAAACCCCCAGCTCACAAATTGCGTCCTGACCCAGACACCATGGCCAAAGAAAGACAAGAGGTCCTGGCGACCCTTACTGGGGATTCCCCTGGAGAACTGACATCGTAACAAACAGGAGAAGATAGCCGACGGTTTGCAGGTCCCCCTCTTGGTTCTCTCTTTGTGATTGCTGGGTGCTTGGGCTGGGCTGGAGCAGGGAGATACTGGCCATTGGTACCCGTCTACTAACTCCCTAGGAGCGCAGTGCTCTGGACTCTAGTTAACGGTACAATGTTGGGTCACTGGTTCATAGGTTTAGTTGTTGTTTTTTTAAATTTTTGCTCTCCCTCCCGGACTCCGTGAATCCTTGGCCTCAAGTTCAGGTAACTGCTTTCCACAGGGCACATTTCCTTAGCTCCTTGGAAACAACCGCGGGCGGGGGTCTTCTGGAAGGCACTGGCTCCTTACCTAGCTCTTGACTCTGGTCCCTATCCATATGCTAGCGAACACTAAAATCCTTACACTAAACGTAAAGGGGTTAAGCAACCCGATTAAACGAAGGGCTATTCTATCTTACTTACTTACACATATGCTTGTTACAGGAACTCACCTCCTTGCGAGATACGCACCGACTCCAATCGAGGGCTTTCCCACACCAATACTTCTCCTCACACACAACCAAAACAGCCAGAGTCGCTATTCTCATTTCCCGCACATTTGGAGGAAAGGTAGGCACGAAACCGGCTGAAATTAAGGGGCAGCTTCTAGCTATCTCAGTCGCCATCAATACACGCACTTTTACTCTCGACTCTATATACGAACCCAATGAGGGGCAGGAGGCATTTCTTCGACGCGCAGTGATGGACTTAACATCCTCTCCAGATAGGCAACTCATACTAGGGGGAGACATAAACACCATCTTCGATAATCAATTGGACCGTTCGGCTCAGCGGCATGGGCAGGCGGGGACCCTTTCATGGATGAGGAGGGAGTGGTTGCCGGACCTGAGACTGGTGGACATCTGGCGCGCCCTATACCCACAGACCACAGAATAAACATTCTATTCACATGCGCATAAAACCTATGCTAGAATTGACTACTTCATCGGGACTCGGTCTCTGCTTCCACTCGCACTCACCTCGGAGACGGAACCCCGCTCTCATTCCGATCATGCCACGCTGACGCTGGCGATCCCCCCCAGACAGGCCATCATATACCTGGCAGCTGCATGACACACTCTTACACCGCCCAGCGGTGATACAACGCTTAACTGAGGCATTAAAGGAATTCCTGGCTTTTAATGATACCCATGTCACCTCAATCACTACCCTATGGGAAACACTCAAACTAGTCGCAAGAGGGGAACTTATTGCCACTTCCTCAGCGGATAACAGAATCCGACGGGACAAGAGAGAGGGCCTTACCAAACGAGTTAGAGCACATTCATAAGCGGACGGGGGCCCCCCATTTAGCGACAACTACAGGCCGGCCTAGACTTGTATAAAGCAGAATACGCCGCCCTCAGATTGCGACATTCATTTTACATGTGGGGAGACAGATGTGGGCGCCTTTTGGCTAACAAGCTACGTGCCCAATGCCAGGCGGCCTCCGTTCACACAGTCTTGGACGCGTCCGGCACTGAATGCTCGAGAGACGCAGACATAACACGCGGGCTCCGTGACTTTTACGTGAAGCTATATACAGCCCAACATCTCTCAGAACAGGCCTCCCTTAACTACCTTCAGGGGGCAACCCTCCCTAGACTGACCCTAGAACAGGCAGCTGCAGCTAGCCTGGATAGCCCTATCCGCATAGAGGAAGTGATAGCGGCTATAGCCCAAATCTCCGGGTCCTGATGGGTTCTCTGCTATTTTTATAAGACTTTTTGCACCACCTTAGCACCCATTTTGACTAAACTTTTTAACGCGATAGGCGACTCCTCCGACATCCCCCCATGATGCCCCTGGCTTCGGTTGTCGTACTCCTGAAACCTGGCAAGGATGGTCAATACTGTTCCTCTTACTGACCGATATCTCTCCTAAATATTGACCTAAAGCCCTTCTCTGGGATACTGGCAGCCAGGCTTGGACCGATGATGCCGGACTGGTGGATCCAGATCATTCTGGATTTGAAGGTGGAGCGAGTAGTGTTGTCAGTTGATGCTGAAAAAGCATTCACCGGGTGCACTGGACGTACCTGGAGGCCACTCTCGCACAGTTCGGGATTGGACACCGCTTCCGCAAATGGACATTTAGCAGCTATAGCCGCCCCACAGCCATGGTGCGGGTGAGCGGTCACTTCTTCGACTCCTTTCCGATCACCCGAGGCACGTGACAGGGGTGCCCACTCTCCCTGCTATTATTCGCTTTCTACATGGAGCCTATGGCCCAGAGAGTGGGGGAGAATACAATGATCTCTGGGGTCAGATTCGGGGGGGAACACCATACCATAAGCCTCTACACGAACGATGTTGTCGCCACATTGGAGGATCCCCAGCTCCATCCCTGCGTTTTTCGCTGAGCTCGAGAGCTTCACAGAAGCCTTAGGCTTTCAGGTCAACATTTCCAAATTGCAAACCCTTGGGGTCTCCCTTCAGTCCTCCACCAAGGAGGCCCTTAAACAACTAGCCCCTATTCAATGGGAGACGGAATCAATTCCGTACCTTGGCATCGGGCTGACGACATCGACACAGTGTACAGCCGCCTTGAATTACGAATACCTCCTTTACCAGATTAACGAGACCTGCGCCGCTGGAGGCCCTTCGGCCTCTCTTGGCTCGGTCGTGTAGCGGCACTCAAAATGAATGTGCTACCCAAAATACTATATATTTTTCAGACACTCCCCGTGGAGCCCCCTCCTGGCATTACCAAATCACTCCAGCAGGAGTTCCTCTCGTTTGTCTGGGGTGAGAAGAAACCTAGGATGAATAAGGAGCTAAGCTACAGGCCCCCTGGGGAGTGAGGAATGGGAATCCCTAATATAACCTGTTATTATCAAGCTGCCCAGCTTTGTGTTTTACTGGAATGGTCCCCTAGCGAAACTGAAAAACACTGGCTCTTTATGAAAAGAGCAATCGCTGGTCAGGCACTGTGGGGGATCCCCTTCCTCCACAAAGCGCAATGCCCTGCAGGGCTATAGGTTTCACCGGTCACTCGCACAACATTAAAAGCTTGGGATTCCACTGCGATAAGGTGCGGCCTAACCTCTTTCCCGTCACCCCTGACGCCTATAGTAAATAATGCGGAATTCACTCCAGGCGTAGACCAGGTAGCTTTCCAACATTGGGATAGGGAGGGGTGCAGATCAATAGGACATCTCTTTGATATGGGAGGCCCACTGACCTTCAAAGATCTCCCCTCCGACCTCGCTCTGCTAGAGACCAAACTGTATCACTTCCACCAGGTACATCACTGGGTCATGCATCCCTCGGTACATCCAGGGGCCCAAAGACCACTTGCCCCATACGAAAAATGGCTGCACACCAAAACAACCAGCACACACCTCATCACTGAGCTCTATCATTTATTGCGCCCCCCAGAAACAGCGATTAACATTGCAGGGCAGCGGCGCTGGGAAGCAGAATTGGGGCAAACACTTTCATAGAAGGAATGGGGCAACATCTTCTATCGGGCACGTCACACCGCGGGGAACATCTCTAGCATGGAAACAGCGACTAAGGTAGTCATTTATTGGTATATTACGCCCCCCAGACTAAACCGATACAACCCCACCCGCACATCACATTGCTGGAGGAAATGCGGGTCAGAAGGCAATCTGACACACTTGCTATGGGACTGCTCCATCCTCTTTTCATATTTGGAACAGATCCTAAACGATATAGATAAACACTTTGATACACAGATACCGTGCTTCCCGGCATTCGTCGTTTTGGGCCTGCCCAACGCGCTCACGTTTCCCTTCAGATCGCGCAAAGGCAGACAAATGGGAATAGCTCTGGGAGCGTCATTGTAAAACATACTATCTCACTGGGGTACAGTCTGGACACCCACATACCAGGGGTGGCTATGCAAACTGTGGCATGTGCTGGGTATGAAACGCATATCCCTCTCACTGCAGGGAGACAGTGCTTCCTTCGCAGACCTATGGCGCCCATTCCTCTCCCTACTTAGCACGGAAATGCAGGAACTTACCTGCACAAAGTACCTGCACCTCTTACGTCTCACGGAGCCCACAGGATACCACATCATCTGCATCACTGGGCAATACAGTCTAAAAGCCCCAATTCGGTTCCATTGACACTACCTCAACCCGGCCCGGGGAGGGATCGAGATAAGAGTTGGGTTGGGAGGGCCCCCGGGGTGGGACCCGGGAGGGAAGGGAGGTGGGGAGGTGAAGGCGTTGAAGGTTTTTGTTATGTGCCCTGCTGTACACGTATGATCTACATGGCTTATTGTTGACGGCACTGTTTGATGCATAAACCAAAATGATCAATAAAAGATTTAAACCTTAAAGTGTAGTTTTTGAAAAGCAATGTTCTTACTCTTTTGTTGGTTGGTGTTTGTAGTAGCCGGTCTCTCACTAAGCCCCTCATTACTTTTCCTTAAACCACTCCCATTTTGTAGTAGATATTTCACATTTTCCCACTACTCCCCCAGTCCCTCCCACATTTACTACTAAAAAGTAAATTTACATTTGTGAAGATCACCCCATAGAAAAGACTGGAGCAGTGGCAGTGAAGATTTCCAGTTTCTGAAATTATTTTGTGGTAAGTAAGTAGTATTACTTAACATACTACAAAATGCAGTTTGTAAGTTTGGCCCTCAATGAACGGCTTAGAAGCTTGGTGGATGCTGTTCAGGAACGGAAACAGGGGTAGATTCTGAGTAAAGGGGAGAGTGCTGTTGTGGCACTGGCAGGGGAGATGGGAAAGAACTGATCCCTGAACAGGAGATAGGTACCATCGAGGAGGTGAATTGGGGGCAAGGAGGTCTGAGATTTCTTCCATTGTCATTCTTGAGGAGGGTTTTGGCCATTAGAGCCGTTGGCGGAGGAACTGTGATGCAAATCCATTACTCCATTTTATGCATCGTGCCTCAGTGAGCCACCATCTTCCCTCCTCTTCTGTTTTTTACATTGAGCTATACAGGGGAGCCTTTGCATATCTCAATGTATAAACCACAGCTGGGTGCCAGCTTATGACAAATGCAATATATCTGCATGCACCATTAACATTTGACTCCTATCTGTTAGAAGAATACTTTTTTGCAGTGATGAAATGTCTATGTCTGACCTCCTAAAAAGCAGTTGGTTAATAGGAAGAATCTGTTATTTAAGTGGGTAGAATTGGACAATTAGTGAGGGGATTTGAATTGGTCCTGGCATGCTTCCTGATAGGAATATGCCTAATATTCTTAATGGAGCGTGATCCTGCTCAGGTTAGATGAACACAGAATGAGTGTGTTTTTTTGCATTAATTTGATTAGAAGCAACCTGCTCCCTTGCCTGCCAAGCCAGGAATTTACCAGTAAAATTACTTTCTTCATATATTTTTTGTCTATAATGTTGAAAAAAAGATTCGCTAAGGGTGTAATATCTTGCGCTGAGGTCACATTTAGCCTGATCAAGCTGACGCTGGTTAAAAACAGTAGGATTATTAAGAAATGCAGAATAAGAACTTTGTACCTTCTGCTCCAGATCTCGCTTTTCTACCTTAACTTTCTTTGTAATCGCAGCATCTTTTCCGATAATTAGCCCCCGAATAAAGGCCTTAAGTGTATCCCATATCATATTTAAGGGAGCAGAGTCATGGTTTCGAACAAAAAATTGCCTAATCTCAATCTCGATAAGACCCACCCAGTCCTCCTCTAATAAATATTGCCTATTTAGCATCCATCTTTTAGGGGTCTTAGCACATTCCCAATTTGCAAATCAAGTGCCAACATAGCATGATCAGAAAATCCATTCTGCAAGACTCTTTGCTGACAAAAACTTAAACTCCGAGAAACCAGGAAAAATCAATGCGTGATGAGGTATGAAATCTACCAGACAGACAAGTATAAACAATTTTAGTTGGAAAAGCCTTCCGCCATGGATCCAGTAGATCTAAAGTTACCCCATAATGTTGTATTGTCCTTAAAGTTTTAGGTTTCAATTGTTTTTTAGCAAGTACTGAGGAATCGATTCTAGGATTCATTAAAACATTAAAATCTCCCCCAAAATCAGTTCCCGGGTATTTGAATTAAAGATTGAAAAAATTCCTCATATATCTTTGGATTATCCTCTACAGGAGCATAAATACTGGCAAAGGTTATCGATTTCTGTCCAGCAATACAGGTGACCCAACACCAACGGCCATACTGATCTTTATCAAAACTGACGACTTCCGCCTGGAATTTTTTGCTTAAAAATATTGCCGTCCTCGAAGGGAGGCTGAGGCTGAAGAAAATCCCCTATAGGCTGCCCATGACTTAAACATAGAAAAGTCAAACAATTTCACAGCTGGTATATGGGTTTCTTGTAATAAAATTACCGCCGGATTTTCTGTTTTAATCCAACTTTCAATTGCCCGCATTTTCTTTCTATTATTAAGACCATTGGCGTTGAAAGAAACTACCTTCAAAATCTCCTTACTAACCTTAATAAATAAGAAGCAAATCTAACCACCTAAATGGCCCCCATGTATTAAAAAAAACATTGATCTAAAAAATGGATGTATAAAGATTGGAAAAAAAATTTGGACTTCGTTTTCTGGCTATACAGCCTTTTTCACCCCAGTGACCCACACCTCCCTTTTGAGAAGGTGGCTAACCCCGCTGCCCACCTTCTCCCAACATCCCCAAATACTAATATTGGTGCCCTAGAATTGCACCTGAGGTGATCTACCCCCTCCTGAAAAGAAAAAAAAAAAAAGGGGAGAGGTAACAGGATCTAAATGGTACATTCCTTTTTCAAAAAAACAATACGAAGGTCAAGCGAACCCAGATTATTTTCCAGCTGAAATAGCTTTAAGAAGTTCCTGCGCCTCTTCAATGCGTGTGAATAAGTGAAATTTCCCCTGGACAAGAACTTTGAGCTTGGACTGTTGAGCAATAGAGGCTTGTGCCCCTTGGGCTTTAAAAAGGAACAATAATTTAACAAACTCTTTACGTCTTCTTGCCGCTTCCGCAGACATGTCGGAGAAAATTCTGCATTTCGCACCATTTTCAATCTCAAACTGTCTAGACAAAATTGCCTTGGACAAGATTTTTTCCTTTAAACGAAAGTCTGCAAAATTGACGAGTATAGTGCGAGGAAACTTAAGATTAGGGAAAGATGCGCTGGAACCCGATGAGCTCTGGTAACAGTCAGATCGCCCGTAAACTCAGGAATCACAACCTTCTTAAAAAAGGAATCAACCCACTTAGGTGTATCCGTGCCTTCAATCCGCTCCGGAACACCCACTATGCGAAGATTTGAGCGGCGTGAAAAATTTTCTAATTCTTCAATCTTATTTTCCATTCTTGTTTTCTCCCGAGAGGCTAAATCTATTTGCTGCAACATATGGTTCATTTGGTCCTCAACCAAGGAGATTCTTGCTTCAGCCTCCTGGATTCGAGGTGGAAGGCAGGCTACTGCATCTTCTATCTTCTCCAAGCTCAGCTGTATTATTGCAATATCCGTCTGTTGTGTTTTTTGTCATATCGCGTATTTCTTCAAGAATCATATTTAGCATATTTTATTAATGCTTTAAAATGCCCCTTAACTGCCTCTTGTACGGATGATCCAGCGAAAATCAGTGAAATAATGCTACAGCACTATAGGTCTATATATGGTCAACAACAGACTGTCGATATTACATCTTTGAGAGACTTTCTTCAGCAAAATTGTTCCCCGACACTTTCAGAGAATGAGAAATCAATCATGGCAAGACCTTTCACTAAAGATGAGCTGCATGGCGTGATTAAGAACTTACCAAGTGGTAAGGCCTGTGGCCCGGATGGTTTTCCGGCGGAATTTTTAAAGTTTTTATAATTCCGTGGCAGATTTTTTTACAGTTGGTAAATTCAATGTTAGAAGGTGGGGCAATACCAGAATCTTTTAGACAAGGAAACATAGTCAGTTTTTAAAAAAGGGAAAAGTTAGCGAAGATCCAAATTCTTATCGTCCTATAACGTTATTAAATTCGGATTATAAAATCGTCACTAAACATTTAGCTAATCGGTTTAATCAGTATGCCTCACATTTGATTCACCCGGACCAAAATGGTTTTATTGCTGGCAGGCAGCTTGGTACTAATACACATTATTTAACGGAGGCATTGGATTATTTTGAGACCCAGAAGATACCTGCACTAGTCCTTCTTTTGGATGCCGAGAAGGCATTTGACCTTGTTGTCTGGGAGGCGCTGTTTATTATCTTGCAAAACTTTGGTATATCCTCTAAGATCACGGGCCTGGTCCAAAATCTTTATCTTAATGCTGAAGCTAATGTAATTATTAATACCTCAATGGCCGGCCAGATTAAGGTAAAACGGGGGACTAGACAGGGGTGTCCTCTCTCCCCAGTTTTATTTGCTTTTTTATTGAGCCATTGGCGATTGCAATTAGGAACAGCCTTGATATTCGCCCTCCAATTCCCACTATGGCGAAATTGAAATTATACGCCGATGATATTATGCTTTTTATTAAGCCTGATTTCGAGGTCCAGGCAAAAACCTTTAAGATTTTTGAGGAATTTGAAGCATTAGGTGGGTATAGAATTAATAAAAAGAAAACTGAAATTATACAGTGTGGTGGAGCGGGCCTGGTCTTGCACCCTGATATTCTCTCGTGTTTAAACACTAAACCCAAGAGATACCTGGGGGTTTATTTCTCAGAACGTATAACTGATTTATTTCATCTAAATTTTGTCCCGCTTCTACAAAAATTCAGGATCTGTTTGCACGCTGGAATTCCTCCCATTATCTATTCTCGGTAGGGTTGCATTAATTAAAATGTCTGTTCTTCCACTTTTCAATTTTCTTTTTCGGCCATTCCATGTATTTTGTTTGGTTCCTTTTTTCCCGAATAGAGTCTATGTTTTACAACTTTTCTCTGGGCAAAAAAACCCCGTAATTGCACTTAGCACTTTATACGAAGGGCTGGAACAGGGAGGTTTAGCTCTTCCAAATCTCAGGGATTATTACTTTGCGTATTTTGCACAATATTTATCTAGATTTAAGCCTCAACAACAATCAAATCTTTTTATTAATAGTTTTATGAATTTAATGTGTAAGGAAAGTCAGGTCCACTCCCCGTTATCAATTTTTAAATCTCCTAAATTGGTCCGGTATAAGTGCCTACAATGGTTTTTTAAAAACGTCAGGCTCTCTATAAAAGATATTCTATTCCTTTAATTAACTCTTCAACTTTGCTATCTGGCCCTATGTCATTGTCGGGGATTAAAGAATCTACAGATCTTATATTAAAGTGGGCTAATGTCGGATTCCGTAAAATCTCAGATTTTTTGAGAATGGTAGATGGTTGAGTATGGCGGAAATGTCACAACTGATCATTAACGATTTTCTTCTTCTACAGTCATATAGTATTTTTAGTAAATTCCTTAATGAATTAGATTTAACCCAAATTTGTAATCAACATCATATAGTCCATGAACTCTTAGAGGATACGGTTGTTAAAAAACCTGGGGAATGGAAAAAACGTTTAGCTTTAGTTAAAGGTGTTGATCTTGGGAGTAAGGCAATTGCAAAATGGATGAAACATGAAGAAGTAGAAATCTCAGTCAGTATGTGGTTAGCAATTAATAATCTTAATTTTAGTACGTTAAGAGGAGCGAATTGGCGAAGGATGTTGTTTTTCAGTAAGTGGCAACTTTATCGAACTCCTCTTTTCCTTTCTAAGATTTATGTCAATCAATCGCCACAGTGTTTTCGTTGTATTAGCCATTCTACTGCCAACTGGTCACACATTATTTTGCAATGTCCTATGATTCAGAGGTTTTGGAAAGATATTTTTCTTATTTGGAATGTGAATGTAGTATTGTGTTAGGATTGAATAATCGTTTAATAATTTTAGGTTTTGATCCAGACCTTCTTCTGCCTGATAGGCTTGTTACATTTTTATACATTGCAATGGCGGTAGCCAGATCACTTTTGTTGCAAAAATGGCGTACAGATCTCATACCCTCTGTCTATGAATGGGCTCGAAAGATGAAATCAGTTAAAAGAGTGAACAAACTTATGCTTTACGAGTTGAAGGGCTTAAGAGATTTGAAAAATCTGGGCATCTTGTTTTGATTAAAATTGGGTGATTATATTGATGTCTGGGAGTGGATATTGCTTTATGCTTGCTTACAGGCTTAATTTAAAGATTTATCGTTGTCCTCTCATTGTTCATGACTTTTCAGTATATATTGGTGCTATTTATTGATCTTGTATTTTTAATATCTTATTATGGATGTATTGATGGATTTTAAAATGTTTGTTATCTGGACTTCAATTAAAAAAAAAAAAAAAGAGTGTGTTTTTTTGTTTAATCAGCTCTTTGGTTCCCGAGGCACTGAATCCGCTCCAATCGAAATCTGAAAACGTCCACTCTATTTTAAGTCTTATTTAGTCATGGAAAGTTGTTACATTTTGCTGTCCATCTCTTGCTTTTATTTCTTGTTATGTGCGATTGCTTGCATTCTGGCAGAATGATTCAGAAAAAAGGTATAGACGTGGTCCCCTTAATGTTGACAGAAGCTGATCTGCTGCAAGATGAAAGCTTGAAGGAATATGCTAAAGTGTTTTTCTACATTTCTAGGATCATCAAAAACCAGGGAAGTGGAAGGGAATTCCGAATCAACGATGACAGCTCGATGCAGCCTTTTTGGAGATGATCACATAAGAACATTTGATGGAACGTTTCATGACTTTCCAGGAGACTGCAGTTACATGCTTGCTGGGGATTGTCAGAAACGTTCTTTCTCTATCTTGGGTAAGGTGTCAGTAGGTGTAGTGTTACTATGTACTCAGTGAGAACAGCAAGGTACAAATATAGAAAGGACAGAAAATTTGCAAAAAGGAAACAGTACTCTAAACTGAATTGTTCGTATTCATAAACTGCTGGTAAATACACCTGTATCCTTCAGGGAGCGAAAGTGAGCAAGAGAGTTCAGACCTGCCAACAGAAACAAATAATGCACCGTGTGGGAAGGGAGTGGGGCCTTGGAGGGGACGGGGGACTCGTGCCAAGAAGTACCTAAGAGGCACTTTAGCCCCCGTCTCACCTCCAAACCCACCCCCCCCCCCAAAAAAAAAAGCTTGCTGAGGCAGGTGCCTATGTCCTGGTATGTTTTCACATCCCTTAATGGACGTCAGCAGTTCAATGCCTCCGAAATAAAGCTGAAAAGCTACTGTTTTCAGTGGTTTTCAGCTCGTTTTCTTTGCCACAGTGTGAAATCGGCTCCTCACCAGGAGACCTTGTCAAGGGAGCCGATATAGTGTGTCACACTGTGGCACGGTGTGAATTGGCAGGTCTGAGAGTTCCAAAGGACTTCCTAATTGAGTACCTGCAGTGGGTGACTAAACACATAGGGGCAGATCTACAAGAAAGTGCCGCAGCGTGGCGCTGCAAGCCCTTTGGCTGCGCCACGCTGCGGCACTTTCAGAGCACAGGAATGCGACATATTTACAAGAATATGTCGCATTCCTGTGCTCTCCCCTGCGCTGGCGCACAAACAGCTGCCAAGCGCCGGCGCAGGCACCCTTGCACCATGGTGCAAGGATGCCTGCGCCATGGGGAGATTGTTTTTGTGCAGGAAGGGGCACCTTTCTGCACAAAAACAATCAGTACAGGCTTTTCCTCTTTCAATGCGTGCTGCAGAATGCAGCACGCATTGAAAGAGAAAAACGAGGAGAAATGAAAACATTTCTCCTCGGTGCGCCTCGCTACGCCACCTCTAGGGTGGCGTAGCATTCACACGCATCTCCAGAGTTACGATTACTCGTAAATCTGGAGATGTGTCTTGTTCCATGGGTGTTGCGTGGGAACACCCACAGCAACACCCATGGAACGCCCCTTCAACGCAAAGTGCTGCGTGTGAAGGGACGGTATTTACGAGGAGAGGAAAAGTCACTCATGGTGGCTTTTCCTCTCCTTGTAAATATCGAGGAGCCCCCTGCGCCACCAGTACGTCACGAAAAGTGACGTACTGGTGGCGCAGGGGGCTTGTAAATCTGCCCCATAGACTATCAAAGAATTAATCTTATGCAAGAGATTTGCTCCTCTAGTAAGCTGAAGTAAATGTAGTTACAGCCAGTGGCAGAAGAACTGCAAGGGGCAAAGAGGTTGATTAAGAGGAAGGGTCAATGGCAACAAATGAACCTCGATTCAGACAATTCAACTTTGGGATAGTAACTTAAACTTATGACATAAAATAGTTTTCAGAAAACATCTGATAAAAAGTGAGAACAGTGCAATTCCATTTGACTTACTTGTCTTTTCCAACGTATGTACATGAACCCATAGATGTTCCAACAAGTGAAAAACAGAATAGAAGGATGTGTTTTGTGAATTACCTAATGACCATTTCAGGGAATGAAGGCATCTAAGTGGAGCTAGACAGATGCATTTAGAAACTGCATTCTACTATAATATCAAGTTTTAAATATTACTGCGAGAATATCAAATCCAGAACATCAACTACCACAATATTATGAAGTATCACATATGTAGGCAAGTACTGATAAATGTTCTTTATTCCACATCTACGTATCTAGAAGTTATGTATATCTAAAGGTACATAGATGTGACATTAAGAATAGTGAATCAATACTTACCTACATATTTACCTTCACGATATTATGATAGTTAATATTCTAGATACAACATTATTGAATGCCGATATTTTGTCACTCGATGTTTGGCAACAGCCATTCTACTTCTGGAGGGTCTGTTGATATGCAGAGCTGCAAAGTCCCAGGGCTGAGATGTGTGAGTGGATACAAAATTGCAGCACAACAGGCACTATTCAGTACATTCATTTGCAGTACAGCCAAGAAAATGTGGACATTCGATAGGGTTTCCATGCTGGGCTCTCAGAAAGAACACAGGCCTGCAGTACACAACCAGAATGACCTTATTTGTAGTCTAGTGGTATTATCACAAACAAAGCTTTCCTTATAAATCCTACCGGTTTGGCACATCTACTGTGTTCAATGCCTAGAGTGCCAGTCATGAGTTTACAATGTTCTGTGGCTGGGCTTGGATTGCAGCCTGAGCCTCATGTGATTTTCCTGGTTAGATTTTCCAGACAGTAAACTTGGGCCCGGAGTTATAACACTTTGGGAATCTAGGTGCAGGAACAACTGGAAATTTACAATTAAGCAAAGCGCTATCCCACCAGGGATACTGCTCCATCCAACTTGAAATTACGCCAAAGGGGACAGAGAGGCAGCAGAATCACACCAATAATGTCCAGTCATGTTATGATATGTGTTCTTTAAGAATATTGCTTTTATGACATTAACAAAGAACCATGTGAATGGCAAGCCACTGGGCTCTGCACAAATTGTCTTTTCAATTTAGGGAGCAGAATAAGACGTTTCTGTGACCCTGACACTTTCTCCCTGGGGTTCAGGGGGATAATCTGTCAGTCCTCTTGAACCTGTCTGTACAATTTTACTTTCAAGTCTCAAGACCCACAAATCCTTTTGAGCCCAGTGCACCTCAGAGCAGCATGGTGCTTTAAATCGATCTGCAGTTATTGTAATGAATATTATTTATGTTTGAAGACAGGATTTGCTGCTCTTTTCCCCATCCATATTCTTCCAGTGGTAAGGAGATGCTCCTGCTGTCACTTAAACACTACTCTCGGTTTTTTCCTAGTATCCGGGATCCCTGATTAACTAGAGTTAAGTAACCTATTTAACTTCCTGTCCTCCACCTTTGGAGCTATCTATGGTAAAGTAATATTTAAAAGGGAATTAAATATGCTGCTATTTCCTAAACTGTAGGAACTACCCCCTACTGATACAACACCACAAGGACCTATTCGCCAATGACTTGCTTAATATCATTAACCTCTGCTTGAAATGAAGATTTGTCAGAAATGTGTTTCCCTGTTTTGTATTCAATTTGTTTGAAGCGTATTCTCCATTGTGGAAGTTTTGGCACCCAGTATCATCTTCTTCACTTGAACAACTTGCCTACCATCTTTTTAATTGTCAATTTAAGACCATTGTTTTTATCAATGTTAACATAAACACCTCTGTTTGTATTTTCAGGTGATTACCAAAATGGCAGAAAAAAAAGCATCACAATGTATCTTTCAGAATACTTTGAACTTCGCTTGTTCTTAGATGGGACCGCTTTTCAGGGAGAAAAAAGGTGAGCTTTGTAACAAACATAACCACAGTAGGGTATGACAGTACATTAAACTGAAACAGCAAACATTTACATTTCTTGTACTATAAATTGACTAATTACTGCTGATTTGTAGGATTCATGCCATCAGGTAATTTTGATTTAGCTTCTCATGACAAGTTGCAGCAATTATTTGAGACCCATTTGCCGGGCCCCATCAGAGTTCGACTACAGTCACCAACCTGACTGTGAATATGCTGGTTTCACAAGTGATTGAGATGGATGGCAGGCACACTAGTTTCACAACAAGTTTGGGACAAGGCAAAATCTTAGTATGGTTTGCAAGAAAAAGGAAGTTGTGTCACACAAGTAATAGGTAAGGCAGCTGAGCATTGACCATCAGCAAGGAGACAATGCACCATAAAAAGTCCTCCCAAATTCAGTAAGTTCTGCAGCAGCATCCCATTACCAAAAAGAGAACACCCATTTTCTACCTAAAGAGAGGGGTTGTGTACTGAATGAAGTAGGTTATTTACAAACACTCTCTGAACTGTGTCACTTTTGACACTAAGGAGCTTCAGGGGGCTGAATCAATGGGTTTTTGCCTCACACATTCTGCAAACATAGCCCTGGCCGGAGTATTGATCTCTCGTCCCCGCGGTCATGCAGGCCAATTCCTGTCTTCTCTTGATGAGTTCCTGTCTAAATACATGTTAAAACATTCCAATTTAACGGTTTTAGGGGACCTCAGTATACATGTGGACTCACTCTCTTACACGCACAATCCACTTCTTTTAGAGATCATGTCTTCATAGGAAATGCAGTGATTCATGAACCCAACACATCCATGCAGTGGGCCATATCTTGGACACCATTTTCTCCAATGGCCAAGTTTTGGTATAAGAGATAAAACCCCTTAAATGGTCCAAATATGCTCTTATTAATTTCAAATGGAAGGTGGACCATGGCCCTCAAGGATGCATGACCTGTCCCCCCCGGCCCTCAAGGATGCATGACCTGTCCCCCCCCTTCTTGCAGAAACTGGGCTACAGTATCTCCCTCAGAGTTTAGCCTCTCCTTGAGTGAGTACTCTCCCCATATGAGTTGGAACATTGACGTCGATGCCCTGTCGGTCAATGCTTAGCTTATACAGACAGCCGATACCGTTGCGTCCATTAATCCTAGAGAAGCCACCTCCATGGCCAAACGACAGTCTGCGTCATGGTTCAGAGACGAGCTCAAAGAGCTTTGCAAACAATGCAACAAACTAGAAGGACATTGGAGGCACCATTACCTCCCTAAGGATAAATTAATCTACTAGAATGCTTTAAACAAAAGCCAACAAACAATGATGAAAGCACAATCAGATTTTTTACTGCTCAGATTGATATCTCCCACAGCAACCGAGTGAGGTGTTTAAATTATCCCCCAAAAATTTACTGACCGTAATGCCCTGCTTCAGCCATTAATGCCCTCTCTTAAGCTGTGTACCCTACTATCAAACTTCTTTGATGCCAAAATAAAAACAATTGTAGACTCTCTACATTCTGCGAACTCTGACTCCCTGGTCTCCTTGGTCTCCATGACCCAAGGCCCTGCAGGATTTCGCTCCTATTTCTTTGAACGAGTCTGCTCACACCCTTAGAGCGGCAAAACTGGGTCCCCTGATGACCCATGCCCCCTCACATTCTTGTTTCTAACAGTGTTGCAATCAACCCCTCTCTAAATCGACTTTTAAACCTGTCCATCCTGACGGCCACAGTCCCAAGCTGTTGGAAACAGGCTAAATTAATTTCTCTCCTAATAAACCTGTCAGCTGACAAATCCAACCTTTCTAATTTCAGACCAGTCTCTTTGCTGCTGGCCTTTGCCAATATATTAGCAAAGCTTATTAATTGGCAACTCTCTGGTTATTTAGAGCAGAATAACCTGATACACCCTTTCCAGTCGAGCTTTCGCCCAGGCTTCAGCACTCAAACTACTCTGCTGGAGGTTGCAGACACCATTAAGCTAGCAGTGGATCAGGAGAAGCAGGTGGCCCTGATTCTCCTCAATCTATCCGCAGCTTTTGAAACTGTTTTGCGCCCTATACTTCCACAGGGTCTCTGTGAATTCGATGTCTGTGGACCCCCGTTGGCCTGGTGCCGCTCCTTCTTGATAGGTAGATATCAATCTGTACGGATGGCTCCATTTACCTCGGAACCTAGGCTTTGGGGTACCCAAAGGGTCTGTATTGAGTCCTACACTAATCAACATCTATATGACCCCATTGACGACCCTTGCACAATCTTATGCAATATAAATAGTTTTGTTTGCTGATGACACACAATTGCTCCTCTCCCTAGATAATAATTCCCCTGATGCGCTGAGCAATTTTAAGGCATGCATTTCGGCAGTATGTCAATCGATCTGCGCCAGCAACCTTCAATGCAATGCCAGCCAAACAGAAAAATTACTCTTCAGGATACCACCTCCCAGCTGGGACAATGACATCTGGCCAAATGGAGTCCCGGCTTCACCGGGCCCTGCCACATTGGCTTGCAATTTAGGGGTGAAATATGAAAACTCTGCCACCTTTGCCCCCCCAGGTGGCCAGTGTAGTAGGTTCCTGTTTTGGACTCCTAAAGATTCTAAAAAAGTTCATTTACTGTCTCCCTCTAATGTTGCAGAAAACAGTGATTCAGGCCCTGATGACCTCAGGGCTAGACTGTGTCGATTCGCATTATTGGGGTTTAGCGTCTTATCTCCTGAAGAGACTACAGCTGGTTCAGAATGCCACAGAACGGCTTCTGTTGAAAGTCCCTAGGAGAGTCCACATCCAATGATTCCTGAAAGAACTACACTGGCTTCCTATCAAGGAACATGTGAGGTTTAAAGAATTAGTCCTGACACATAGAGCTTTCTATCACTCTGGCCCTCAGTACCTGTCTAATACAATTACCCCTTACCAACCTACCAGATCACTCCATTCCTCTAGTTCCTTGTTGGTGGTGATTCCACAATTTAGATAGAAAAAGTGGTGAGGCAGCTCCTACTCCTACCTGACTGCTAGGGATTGGAAAGCCCTCCTACAGCAGCTTCTCATCACAGAGGCTATCCAGGCTTTCAAACATCTTCTTAAAACTTGGCTCTTTGAGCTCGCTTTCTAATTTCAAGTCAGTAAGTGGATCAGTCTTAGTGCCGGGACAATCAATAAATAGCTGTTGCGCTTTATAAATCCCTCAGATAGATAGATAACTAGGTCTGTCCCTAGCTCATGCTGGGTTGTGAGTCAGGACTATCTGAGATCAACGGAAACATTATCTTAAGGGCAAGTATTTCTCTAAAGGTTAACACATTTTCCATAACTTTAATTAGAATAGGAATTTAGTGATTAGAAGATAGATAACTGGATCCAGAGTTTATATCTGCATCTGAAAAAGTTTACCTATGTTGGAGAATTAAGGATCCAAATGTATTACACTTAGAGTTATTTTTATCACACGTAGTAGGGGATTTAAAATGTGATTAAAGAAAACTATATTAAAACATTCCAGCTCTCAGCAAACCTAGGATTGCATAGGTAAAACTAAGAGGACTGCAAACAATGACAAATATATCACACAGGTCGTAGAGCGTTGGGATGAAAGTTTCTTTAACTTCCAGTTTAGAGCACAGAAGTATTTTTAATTTTTGTGACTTATCTAGAAATCTGCATTGTCCATTAAGTTGTTGTTGACCAACTGTTAGTGCTGCATGGCTCATTGGAGTAAAGGTCGAAGGAGGTGGGGTTAGGAAATTTAACATCAGGGCAAGCCACATTGGGTGTATTGAGCATGCAAGTGAGGCTGGGAATGCATTTACTCAGATGGGATAACATTGGTTGGTGGTGGTAAGACTTGTGTGACAAATACGAGTCTGGACTCAGACTTGAGTGTCTCAATAGTGATTTTTTAAAAAATGAGAGACAAGGAAAACAGGGCTCTCATATCACAGGAGAGGTACATAAGGAGCCAATTTTGGCCCATAATGATAAGGGAGTTTAACACTGTGTAGAACTCATCATACTCTTCATATGAGGAGTACCGTAGTGATTCTCAGTTGGTGCTCCAAGCCATTTTGAGTTGGATCATTATCTGAAAGGTTTTATTGGCAGAGTACTTGTTTGTTAACAATCCATTTAAACCATGTTTGTAGCCTTAAAAGACGTTTTGTTGGAGGGATAAGAGCCAGACCAAAGGGGTACCCTATATATTGAAATACAGAACTGACAGTAAACCTTAAAGAAAGAAAAACATAAAAAAACTTAAAGTAAATTCTAAAAAAGGATCATATTTAATGGGGAAACAGAGTGGAGTACGTGGAAAAGAGTGCACTTTTTTTGGCCTTCACATCATGGTCAGTGAAATTGAATGTAACACAACAATCTAGTGGCAAGAGAAGACTATAGCAGACAGATTGTTCAATGTGACATTATGTTTTTCCAAAATAAGAATTTTTCAAAGTTTAACTCGGGCAGCACCAACATGTAGACATTAGCACCTCTAAATTTCAAGGGAGCAGGAGAAGTGCAATACTACTTTAAAGCTGTGTGGTATTTGGGACGTATGCACAATAACAATCTTAAAGGAAGAACCTCCACAGGAGACATTAAGAGAGTACAAAATGGAACCGAGAAAGAGGGAACAACCTTGGGGGGGTTGGATCTAGAATGTGTCCTGGGAGTCTGCAATGTTGATGAGCGACACACAGTCAATAAGACCGTTCTTAAGCATGCTTCAAAGTTTGTTGGGTTGGGGAGCCAAAATGTGTATTGAGGCTCATGTAAGCATTAGAATAGCTTGAGGTACGAAGAGAAAAGTGGATTAAGAAGACACACATGAGTGCTAAATTAATCCGAGTAGGATCTGGAATAAAGGAGCTCTAAATGGTCAACTCACTAAAAGTGTATTTAGCATAAGAGGGTTTCGAAGAATTTGGAATAAGAGGAGAAGTAATATGGACATTAGCATGGGGAAAATTAGCAGGTAGCAGAAAGAGTTATAGAGAACAATCTCTTTCACTTGACATACAATGGACAGATTTTTTGGAGCACTGGAACCTTTTGAAGGAAGCAATCAATCAATCAATCAGGGTTGGTAAAGTGCAACTACTCACCCGTGATGGTCTCAAGACCCGGGGGGGGAGGAGCAAGGGTAGCTCTGTTGAGTGCTGGGGTCATCTGAAGAGCCAGGTCTTGAGGTCCTTCCTGAACTGGAACAATGCCGGAGATTGCCAGAGGTGGAAGGGGAGGGTATTCCAGGCTTTGGCTGCGAGGTAGGAGAAGGACTTTTCTCCCTTCTGGTCTTGTTGATACGTGGGACAGTGGCCAGAGAGAGCTGGGCTGATCGGAGGTGTCTTTTGGGTGAGTGGAAGGAGAGGCGGCTGTTCAGGTATGCAGGTCCGGTGTTGTGAAGGGACTTGTATGCGTGGGTGAGGAGTTGGAAGGTTATTTGAAGCAGCAATTCCATTCTGTAAACAGAGAAAGTAGTTGAAAAGAAATGGCACTGCATTGCCTTTCCAAGGATACAGGGATACTGACTCCTGTCCAAAGTTCCTTGTGCTTACGGGAATGTAACCTCTTTACATCAGGTGATAAGGAGGGAGATGAGCTGCATAGTCCTCATCATTCTCATCTTCACAGGCTGCCTTGGTTACTGCATTTTAGGTGTTTCTAATGATAAATACACAAGGGCTTCAATGGTGAATGCAAAATGTTGGCAGTTGTGTGTGTTCCGAATATTAGGTCCACTCAATGAAGACCAAGGGCTCAGTAGGTAGTTACACACCTGTGCAGCAGGTATGAAAGGAAAATAAATGTAAATACAAGATCATTTGTTTCTAAGATGCACTAATATGAATGGAGCAGCTGTGTAACATTGCGGACATAGGCAGGTAGAATATTGTGCTAATATTAGATATACGGGTGTGGCTGTGAAAATCGGGCATCATGAGTAGGAGACTGCAATGGCAGTGATCATGGTGTGGGTGTGATGGTGATGGTTGGCAGGTTGAGGAAAACAGCAAATTGATGCATTATTCTTTCGTATTACCTCAAAACCAGACCCTTGGCCTGGCCACCATTCCATCATAATAGACCAGGGTCCTCAAACCTGGTCACTCTACTTCACCGCCACTTACCCTCTCTTGTCACTGTTTTTGAATGCAGACCAAGGGGCATCACTGAGCCACTTGCAGTATTTTAGGTTCCCACAAACATGCCTCGACTTCTGTTGCATTTATTTAGGGACAGTCTATTTATGCCACAAGCATATCGTTGAAAACAAGGCTTTTGGACTGGTGCAGAGCTATTTATACTAAATGCAACACAAATGGCAAGTTAAAAGAGTTAATACATTGTAATTAAAATATGGTTCCCAGTGTTATACACCATCAAAAAGCCTGGCAGGTGAATGTTGCCACATTTGCAGAGTTAAGCTCACAATCACACACACATGGAATCAACAATAAGAGAAGTGCAGCAGATGTGACAAGGTCATGGATATAATTGCATGGTAATGAATTAAATCACCACCTTTCCACTTTTTGCGAATCTAATTTCCCTACGTTTAGCCCTCTGTTCTTAATTTGTTTTAAAGATACTTTGCTCTTTTTAAGAACTTCATCAAAATTAAAAAAGAGACAGGCATATTAAGTCAGTTAAAATAATAAAAAAAAGTTTCCTGTGGAACACTCAAAAACAGAATTAAATGCACTTTTTTTTTATATCAGCTTCCTAGGGCCTTTAATGTTTTGTACTGCTTAGTTCTATGGTTACTGTGTATTTCCACGATGAGTTGTTTTTGCTCTTTCCGCTTGGCTGACGTGCCTGGAAAATATGAGCTGGTGTTCTAGCATTTCATTCTGCTGCACTTGTAGAAAGTAGTTCCGTTGCTCTACGTCTTAGAGGTGTTGTTAATGAGATGTTATGAAACTGGACAGCCAGGCAACATTAGTGGCTTTAGGGGTGTCGTGGGACTTTGTGCAGCTTATGTTTTGAAATTGGACAGCCTGGCAGCACCAGTGACTTTAGGATTGCCATGGGACTCTGTGCAGCTGCAATGATAACAATGCAATGAAACGCATAGTAAGACGTTCTGCAACGATAAATAGAGTTTGATGGGATTTAAAACCCATTAGGTCATTGAGAGTTTGGTGGAATGAAAGAATCGCCATAGATCCCCCATGCTCCTGCCCCACCAAACCTGCGGTTTGTCACTCTACCTAGTGCTGAGTAGGACTGTGTTTCCAACAATGAAGCCTCAGCTGGCTCCAGCTTCAGAAATCTCTGCCTTGATGGTACATCTACCAAAGGTCACATCAATAGTCATCCTGCCCTACTAGGGCAGGGCGACTGCCTTTTATTAACACCAATTATGTTTGGGCGGTGGCCTGCCGGCCTGACAGGGTGGCCTCCTCTACCCTTATTGCGGACTGTCCACCCTATTGCGATAGTCCTGGCTGCTGGCTGAGGTTCTGAGTACAGTGAAGGGTGCCACCACTGGGGTTTGCCACGTGGACACCATTTTTAACTTGCCTGCTTGGCCAACATTTTTTTGTTTTGAGAACCAAAGAAATATATTTCCCTAGAGAAGACCTTTTTTGATAGGACCAGAAGTAAATGATCCTAAGTGGAGAGGACAGACAATCACCGTGCCTTGGTAATCCTTTGGCAGACTGGAAGATGATCCTGGTTAGAGGTTTTCAACAGTGGAGACCAGCTCTAGGTCGAGTGGAAGAGCAGTGGGTTAGGCAGGGCTGGTCCACCACTGGTTTATGGCAGTCCTCTCATTCTGCCAAACTCTAATTCACATGATAAGTCCTGTGGTTAAGTGATTTCTTTATCAATTTTATTTTAGAACAAGCGGTCTTTTTGTTTTGAGTATCAATGGCTCTCTGTTCCTGTTGTGGGGAGAACCATCCCCCTCTGTGACCAGTTGGTAGAGGATCTAATGTAGATTGAGCATGATTCACCTAAAAAGTCAGAAATATGCAACCACAGGTTTCCGACCTCACCTGGGGCAGATTTCTGACTTTGAGACTGTATCACATAAAAGGCATACTAGAAGCACTAATTTAAGACAAAGGGCTGTATCAAATAAAATGAGCACTGAAAGTGCTACTTTATGGCATGGTCTCTGTCATAGTTTTGGGCTGACTTATGTGTTATAGAGAGGAAGACCAGGCGCGTACCATATTAGTCAGTGGCAAGTGGTTGTGACTCGAACTTTAAAGGAATGTACTGCTTTTGGCTGGAAATGAAGCAGTACTTGTTGACGTCTTTAAAGTATTTGCAGAGGACAGAACACAACACCATAACATAATATAACTTCATAGCTGACAAGTATTGAGACTGCTTATGCGTGGCATTTTAGTGTTGAATGATCTCTGCAGAGAAGGCAAGGGTTGGTCTGAACACCTTTGTTTGACCCATTGGCAGGCAATGTGAGAACTCTCACTGTCTTCAGCCTCAGATGCACAGTTTTCTATCGTGCCCCAAAATTAGCACCCACCACAACCTTAAACTGACCCAAAACCAACTCAGAGAATGCACTGTACAAGAATGATATTTGTTTCATGAACCTTCTACTGAAACATCTGGAAAATGCAAACACTTTTTGCGAAATGTAAGATTAGGTTGAATGTTTTTTAAAATAATTTAGATGGCCTGATAATGAGTCACTCTGTGGTACTGCAGAGAAATCTAGGTTAGAAAAGGTTGTTGATTTCGATACATGCTCAGCACTCTATTTCACCAGCACCAATGCCGTGCAGGTGAGAGTGGCATGGGGCTGCCTCAAGCATGGGGAGTGGCTCCATTGCCTCGACTCAGGCCATGTCTCCCCTATTTTCCCACAACATTTCTCCACAACAGCCCCAGCACAGGGTGGCACAGGCTCCCACTGCCACAATGTGTGCGCACATTATCCGCACATGTGGTATTTACGATTCTGCACGAGCGGATACAGTGGCGTAACAATAGCCCCCGCAGCCCCTGTGGTGCGGGGCCAGCTCCATGGAGCCCCCTCCGGCTCTGTGCACCGTCGGCAGCCCCTGGCCTGCGAGCTCCGAGTCTGGGGCGGGGGGGGGGGACCTCCATGTACTTTGCAGGGGGGCCCCTCAAGTTGCATTACACAGTGATCAGATAATGAATGCGTGCCTTATTTTTAGAAAACTGCACCTTTTCAATAAGATGCTGTTATCTTGTGCTTCACACTAATGCGCTTTCTGGGCAGATATTCACCGCATCCTGCTCTTTTGTCAGGATGCAGGAAGGCTAGCCCTGCTGCCTGTGCTGCCTACCACGCGTTAATACCATATTATATATTTTGCAGAGCCTGCTCTTTAAGGTTGAGGTAAAGTGTGAGAGCACATTTGAAAGGTTACCATCCTATGTTTCAAAAATGTTGTTCTGTGGGCCTGTCCACTGCCTGCTCCCGCTTGAATTCCTAGCATATCAGCGTATGGATGGGAGGTGTAGGTGCTCTGTGGTGGCTTTAGAAGTATGAAAATGTAAATACACTGAAAATGGTACGCTTGCACATACTGGCACAGTGGCCCAGATTGAATTGCTAATCATGGCCAACCTCTAGTGATCATTTATTCTGTTAAAGAAAATCACTATGCAAACATTGCCCCTTCCACACTATACATTTCCACATGAACCCCCCATCTCAAAGCTGGAGGTTGATAAAAGTGGCCCAATGCATTTTTGTGTGGTGATGTGGACACAGCACTAATATGCGTTATTCTAACCCCAGATGTGTGGTACTTGGCGGCGCTGAATAACACAAAGCTAAATTTATACATGAAAATGGCTTATTGATGCAGGCCCTGTGCATGCCCGCTGCCAGGCAGACAAGAATATTTAAATAATTTTTAAAGAATATAATTAAAGTTTGTCATATTAAGAAGCCTTTTGGCTATCTAAAAAGGCTTCAATTACGAGTGTCCCAAAAAGTCTGGCAATATGTTTGGCATCTGTTAAAATCTGATAATCAGAATTTAGCAGGTGCAATACATAGCACGTTTTAAAATCTTTCCTTTTTCAAATTGCAATAGCATGCAGAGTGTGGTGCCTTCTACACCAAAGCGTGCATGTCCTATATGTGCTGGGCATTTTCCCCTACATATACGGGCAGGTATGACCTGGGGAAACTTGTGAGGGTGGAGACTGCATAATACTATTTACTGCTCTTTCAGTGTTATTGCCTCTTATTTACGAGAACAAGAATGTGCTGTGAAATGTTTCTATCCTATATGAGGAACATCCACATAGCACTAATACTTCAAAAACTACAGCAATAAGAAAAACAGAGATTTGGCAGCGCTCTTATATACCTGCAACCTCTGGCACCTCCTAAAGTTAAGCGCCCATTTCTTTTGGCAGGATATCCATGCCCTACGCCTCCAATGGCATCTTCCTTGAAAATGAAGCCGGGTACTACAAGCTGAGCAGCTCTGAGCATGGGTTTGCGGTGAGGATTGACATCACTGGGAATGTGGAAATCGTGCTGTCTGACAAGCACTTCAACAAAACCTGCGGTCTCTGCGGAAACTTTAATACTTTTGCTGACGATGACTTCATGACCCAAGAGGGTGAGATATCATGTTTTTCAAAAACACATTCTCTGGTTTTGTGAAAGTTCTGGGGATGTTCATGTTGTTTTGTTTATGTGCCTCACAAGAAGCTGTTTCAAAGTTCCGTTTCTCCCTTGTATGCTCTTGGTGATAGAACAAGTTGTGCTGTAGAGATATTGGAATGCTCGTCCCCCTAGCTGTGGTTACAAGATATCCCCTTGTCATCAGGGGCACAGTGTTCCACTTCTGGGCTTTTTAAAACTTATTGCATTTTAGTAGTTGTACACGGTTCGAGTCAACTAAACCATACTAACACAAATAAAAACAAAGGGTCAAATTCAAAAAGATATTTTCTGCGGGGAAAAAAACAACCTATGTCTACAGCTAAAATTAACTCCGTTTATGCCTGACCGGATTTCACAAAAGGCATACATGGTTTTACCAATACAGATTTCACGCCACAAGTGCAGCTAAATCTGTAGTAGCAAATCCCACACAAGGCATGGGAAGTAGAGGCTACAAGTCATGATTAATATTGCAGATTTGTGAGCTGACCACAAATATGTATGTTGGTGGGTATTCACAAAATGAAATCTGACCCTTTTCCACCCTGGAAAGCGTTGGAGATTTACTGAAGCCAAGTGATGAAGTAACTCCCCTTCCAGGATTGTGAAGGGGAACAGATGGCCCACATATCCATACAGGAAGAGTTTTTCCCCACAGGGAAAAATGTTTTCCCAGTTGAGATTTTTTTTTGCTTTTGCTGTTTGCACATTTGGTTGGTTGTTCATTGCCTGAAATTCTAACCTATGCCAAGCTCCACACAGGAGAATAGGCTGCATTAAAAAAGTCACATGACAGGTAGAATCATTTGCCTGGAAATGTACCTGATGTGGCTTGTAGTCCTACACCAATTTATACAAATAGAGCAAAGTTTAATAAATAAATCAATGCCAAAACAACAAAAATCCAATCAGTAGAACCAGAGATATGCAGTTTTAAAGATTCGAGTGAAAATAGCGCCAAAAAGCCCAAAGTGTCACTCACGGCTATCTGGTCGTGCGAGACTGGGAGAAAGTCACATGCTCAGGCCGAATGCGGTGGAGTGCGGGTCGGATACTGGGACCAGGTTAGTTCAGCTGAAAAGTTACCTTATCAGTCCAGTGCAAAGAGCCCATTCATGGTGGAGGGGCCACAAGGAGCAGAAAAGCATTGCGGATGGTCGTTGATGTAGCATGAAGAGCAGACCTGGTGTTGGAGGCTGTAGTCGCTGCACCGTGAAGATTCTGTTGTCATCGCAAACATTCGGGCCGGAGCTTTGTGATATCGCTCCCGCGATCAGTCAATTCTGTAGCACGAAAAGTCGAGTTGACGGAGCTTTGCGTTGGCGGGCAGTGCAAGTGACAAGATTTTGGCACCAATAGGCCCGCTCATGGTCACAAAGAGCCCAAAAACCCCACTGAGGCCACACCAAGGGTCCAGGACCTGAGGGGCACCACTTGGGGCCGGGTGGGAGGGGTTTACACTAGCTGGATCTGGGTGCTGGTTCAGGTGGTTGGGAGCCAGTTATGTCCCTGTGGCTCTGAAAAGGAGGCTTGCAGAGTAGCCCTTGGAGTCACTCTGGGAGTCCTGAGTTCAGGTGCAAGTCCAGTTCCTCTGACTCAGGCAGGATGGCAGCAGGGCAGCAATCCAGCAAGGCAGTCCAGCAAGGCAGTAATCCAGCAGGGCAGTAGTCCAGCAGAGTGGCACTTCTTTCAGTAGCATAGCAGTCCTTCTTCCTGGCAGTTTCCACAGGTCCAGAATTGTACTGTAGTGTTGGTGTCTGAGGTCTAATACCTATACTTGGGTCTAACTTTGAAGTGGGAGAAGCTTCTAGAGGTTTCTCTTTGAATTGCATAGCTTTCCGCCCTCCCCTGCCCTGGCTCTAGACTAACTACAGTGGGTATGCAGCCCTTTGTGTGGTGGCAGGACACAGCCTATTCAGGTGTAGGTAGAGCTGTGCCCAGCTCCTCCCTCCCATATTGCCAGGGATGGCCCATCCAGGCACATCTAAGCTCTTGTGTGTGTCTGTCTAGGAGGAATACATAAAGTCCAACTGTCAGCTACACCTAGTCATGTGACCCAGACACAGGCTGCAGGCACTAAATGGCTAAGGCACGAAAATGGCAACTTTCTAAAAGTGGCATTTTCGAAATTGTAATTTAAAATTCGACTTTATTGTAAGAGATGATTTTTCATAACAATTCCAAAGACACCAAACATGAACTGGTTACCTGTTCCCAATTGAAAGATACAGCTTATTAAATGTAATAAGGTGACTCCAATCCTTTGGTAGAGGTAGGCTTGCAGTACGGAACAACTAATTTAAGAGTTTTTCACTACCAGGCTGTGCAAAACCTAAAAAGTATGTTTCCTTCTTTTTAATTACATTGCGTTCTGCCCTCTGGGCTGTCCAGGGCCTACCCTGGAGGTGACATATATATTAAAAAAGAAGGTTTGGGTCTGGCAAAAAGGTTTATTTTATGTGTAAGGAAAGGGGTACCCCTGACACAAGTTCCTAAATCAGGGAAAATAACTAGTATGTAAATATCACAATTTTAGGAACAATGGAAATAATAATGGACCTGAACAATATAAAAACATATACATGCAACCTCTGTTCAGTAGTATCAAAAATATTTTTTATTATTATTTTTATAAATAATTAAGACTAAATACACAAACAAGGATAAAACATATAGTCCTCTGTATGTATGTTTACACTGGGTTCGAAAGGTCAAATGACAGAGAAGAAATTCTTGCATTGACCAAATATCATGTATAGTATACACAGTGTCACTCATTGATATATGGGGAGTTGTTTAACAAAATACAGTTGATATCATAAACATACAGACAAAAATAATCATATTAATATATTCAGAGGACAATCATTTCTGGCATGGCTTTTGGAAATCTGTGTCCTACGCGCGTTTCGGCTGTGTGCCTTCATCAGGAAGCCATGTACAAAAAAACTGAAACCTAGAGAGAAGGTGCATGTACAAACAAAACATGAATCAAATTTTTTTTTTTTTTTTATTAAAAAGAAAAACGGTCCTATTACAATGTTGGCTACCAAAATGCTTAGAAAAGATGAAACTCAGTCCAAGAGGACTAAGGGATTAAAAAACACTAATTGCAAGCCAGTTATAACTAACAAAAACACATATTTAATAATACGGTTTAACAGTGTGCCATATTGACTAGATATCCATCACCAAGAAATAGAGCAGGACCATCAGTACCAAAGACACCTAAAGGTGGGAGATTAGATGAAAAGACGATGTCCCAAAAATAAAAATAAAAACCAAGATAAAATCTGTGAAAGATTTTGACATTAGGAGTGAATAGAAGGAATAGTGCGTATTGTTAATCCAGTGGTTCTGTGATATAAATAGGTTTCTCAAGTAAGTAATCTTTTATGCACCTCGTTGAAACTCATAGTGTTTATTATTGGGGATAATATGGAACCTCAGACTGGAAGAATGGTTCTGTATGGAGACAGCAAGACGGGATAAAAGTAGGTACATAAATGAACTGTATCTACACTGTTAAGGAAAAGGTAAAAAAAGAAAGGAATAAAAGAACTGTTGATCATGCAGGGGACATTTACCAATGTAAATGGATTAACAATACGCACTATTCCTTCTATTCACTCCTAATGTCAAAATCTTTCACAGATTTTATCTTGGTTTTTCTTTTTATTTTTGGGACATCGTCTTTTCATCTAATCTCCCACCTTTAGGTGTCTTTGGTACTGTTGGTCCCGCTCTATTTCTTGGTGATGGATATCTAGTAAATATGGCATACTGTTAAACCGTATTATTAAATATGTGTTTTTGTTAGTTATAACTGGCTTGCAATTAGTGTTTTTAATCCCTTAGTCCTCTTGGACTGAGTTTCATATTTTCTAAGCATTTTGGTAGCCAACATTGTAATAGGACCGTTTTTCTTTTTAATTTAAAAAAAAAAAACATTTGATTCATGTTTTGTTTGTACATGCACCCTCTCTCTAGGTTTCAGTTTTTTTGTACATGGCTTCCTGATGAAGGCACACAGCCGAAACGCGCGTAGGACACAGATTTCGAAAAGCCATGCCAGAAATGATTGTCCTCTGAATATATTAATATGATTATTTTTGTCTGTATGTTTATGATATCAACTGTATTTTGTTAAACAACTCCCCATATATCAATGAGTGACACTGTGTATACTATACATGATATTTGGTCAATGCAAGAATTTCTTCTCTGTCATTTGACCTTTCGAACCCAGTGTAAACATACATACAGAGGACTATATGTTTTATCCTTGTTTGTGTATTTAGTCTTAATTATTTATAAAAAATAATAATAAAACATATTTTTGATACTACTGAACAGAGGTTGCATGTATATGTTTTTTATATTGTTCAGGTCCATTATTATTTCCATTGTTCCTAAAATTGTAAAAAAGGTTTATTTTACCAGGTCAAAATGGCAGGTTAAAACTGCATGCACAGGCTGCAGTGGCAGGCCTGAGACATGTTCAAAAGGCAACTTAAGTGGGTGGCACAATCAGTGATGCAGACCCTTTTTTTTGCAAGTAGCATTTTAATACACGCCCTGGACACCAGTAGTGCCACTTTACTAGAGACTTACAAGCACATTAAATATGCCGATTGGGTATAAGCCAATTCTATCATGTTTTAAGGAGAGAGCACAAGCCCTTTAGAACTGGTTAGCAGTGGTAAAGTGTGTAGGGTCCTAAAGTCAGAAAAAACAAAGTCAGCAAAACTTCAGAGAACACCATTGGACTCTGGCTGGGCAGCAGTTTAAAAGCAGTGCAGTAACACATTAGAAGGGAAAGTGCCTGCATTATGTGGAAAACCTATTTTATACTTTTGCTAAGACACCCATAAAGTGTGCCTTCTATGCCCACAAGGCTATGTGAATATTATATAGAAATGTGGCATGCTACACTCTGGAAATAGCATGCCCTCTCAGTTTACAATTCCCCAAATGCTGCTTTCATTGTGTAGAAAGGCTCAATTTTCCATGAACAGACATAGCTATGAATAAAGTCATTGTTTTACAACCATGCCTTTTAAAGTATTAGTGCGATTATTAAAAGCTATTTTTCTCTTAGTTTCAAATATCTGATTAAATGGTCAAAAGAGATGACTGATCACATTAGTGAAAATTAACTTTAAGAAAGTGTATTTTGTGCAGCCTGATAGAAAACAATTTTAGAACCAGTTTGCCTCAGCCCTACTCCACATGTCCAATATGTATCCTTAACTGGCTGTTAACAACCATATTCCTGGAAGACAAGTGCTTGGCCTCTGGGCCCTGAAAGAAAGGTCTTGGAGAGAGACAGGGATGTTTGGCAGAATAAAGGACAGCTTTAACAGTTCTTCCTTTCAATTGGAAATGTCAAATGAAGCTGCCAGGAATTGCTGCCATTCATTTGTAGTGCCCTCCCACACTTTCTGGCTTCAAGCCCAGCCAGAGGGACACCAGTGTAGGCCATGACAGACAGTGGGGCATCTCATCTAAATAAGGGAATTGCTAGGGAAAGGACCAGAGCTTTTCCAGGTTAAGGCTAGTGAAGTCACCCCATCTTGTTTTAGAGCTCATGGGAAGGTTTGCAGTATTTAGGAGAGGAAGTGTTGCAAAAGGAGGTAGGGTATTTGCAAGTAAACAGTCAGGATGTAGTGTTAAAAATCAAACACAGCAAGTCAGGAAGCATAAAGTCCAACTAGTGTTTATGATAATACCAAGCAGCAACGCCAAAGGTAAAAGTCAATTGTCATTTCAACTGAAGAGGAAAACTTGCTAGAAAATGGTCAGTTAGAGCATAGAGCTGAGAAAGAGAGGGAATTTTAGAAGCAATATCTATATGCATTCTCTCAATACAAGTCAATGGAGCTTAGTCAGGTAGCAGAAACCTGTTACTCTCAGCTAAAATGAACCTAATGAGCAAGTGTCAGGATCTTCTCCCTCAAAAAGCACTGGATGTTCTTGAGGAGACAATATCATTCACAAATACAAAACTAGGTTCATTATTCTCCTAAAATCCTGCTTCTACTTGCCAGGTTCAAAAGTGAAATTACACATCTAGGAATTGTGCAAATGTACAACTCTGAACCTGCTGCATTCGGGCCTACTTGATCCTTAAAAATGAACAAGCGTACTCAGTGCCACAGGAAGCTTTAAACTACTATTAAACAACATCCATATTTGATTATAAAACATAGGTACATTCTTGATTATATACATGGTTACGAATACTGTACTACATGGGAGTATTTGAACAAGATACAGGCAGGATTTAAGTTTTCAGAGCAGGGAATTCTCCAGTTACCTGCTAGTGCACAGGATAAAGCTGGCAAACATCTTTCAAAAAGATGACTCTTCCTTACTGTTGAAAGAAGTAGGAGCAAGGGCTCCAGACTCCTGTTGGCCCCCCAGGGATGGAACGTCCTTCCAAGGTTCAGGTAATTGACCTCTTGTTTACTGGGGCACAAAAAGCAGAAGCACTCCTGCCTCCAGGAGAAACCAACTAACCACTGAAGACTGAACTCTCCAAAGACCTTCTCCATAGGCAGGCCTGGTGCATAGATGCCTGCCCATAGAACTTGAGGGCTGCTTCAGTGACTAGGAAGACCTATCCCAAATGGTGGAGAGAAGTAGGAGTTAGTCACTGAATCTTCCCCAGAGAGGACACATCCTCTGCAGGCACAAAAACAGGTCTGTGTTGCTCTGAGCTTTCTGCTGTGCTGAAAACTGGTTTAGTTGGACCTCAGGGTAAAAGTATCTGGTCTTATGGAACCCTACCTGGCTATACCTTCCAGCCTTACCCCGCTGATAGATTTTGAGAACCACAAAAGTGACAATATACGCCTGATTTAAAGTGCCCATTCAACAAACTCTAAATCAGGCCGTTAATCTGACAATAAAACTTTGGACCAGGGCATGGCGGCAAATCTATCCAAGCAGGAAAGACATCTCAATGAATATTTCTCACCCAATACCTCTATTAATATATCCTCTACATCCACACTCTCATTCATCCTAAACCCCATATCACTACTATGATCCCCAAAATAACCCTTTCTAGACTCCTCCCTACTTTACCCCTCCTTGCATCATCTCATACCTCTTTTACTATTCCGATCCCCCAACACAAGCCTTTCCAAACCCTTCCCTCTGACCCTTTCCCCTCCACTTCCCTTTTTATCATCCCAAGCCTCCTCCTTCTGCTATGAGCTCCAAAACAAAAACAAAAATATTTCTAAATCCTTCCTTCTTCCATCCCTCCACTATCCTTTTCAATCAAAATAACAGACTAACATGTCCACCACTCAAATTAATTTCATATTTCACTATACTCTTTCACCACTAATCCTTTATGGGTTCCGGAGTAGCGAGCTACTCACCAAAAAAGCACTTCAACACCTCATCAGGGGTAGCAAGGGCTAAATAAATAGAAACCTCTTTCCCTCTTCTATCCCTTCGCTATCCTTCTCAATCCAAATAACTGACTAACATATCCACCACTCAAATTACTTTCATATTTCACTACACTAATTCACCACTAATACTTTATGGGTTCCAGAGTAGCGTGCTACTCACCGAAAAAGCACTTCAGCACCCCATCAGGGGACGCAAGCGCTATATAAATGCAAACCCTTTTCCCTCTTCTATGCCTCCACTATCGTTCTGAATCCAAATAACTGAGTAACATATCCACAACTCAAATTACTTTCATATTTAACTACACTTATTCACCACTAAACCGTTATGGGTTCCGAAGTAGTGTACTACTCGCCAAAAAAAAACGATTCAACACCCCATCAGGGGTGGCAAGCGCTATATAAATGCAAACCTTTTTTCCCTCTTCTATCCCTCCTTTATTGTTCTGAATCCAAATAACTGACTAACATATCCACCACTCAAATTACTTTCATATTTCACTATAATAATTCACCACCAATTCTTTATGGGTTCCGGAGTAGCGTGCTACTCGCCAAAAAAGAGCTTCGATGCCTTGTCAGGGGTAGTAAGCACTATATAAATGCAATTACAATACAATACAATTTGTCAAACTGAACCAAAGGTCATAGTCTGCGTTCTTTATGTATGCAATTGGGTGCCACCACGTGTCTGCATTTTAAATCTGTAACTCTTCAAATGTTTGATGATTTTTTAAATTTCATCTGTGAAAATTGTGATGTCGGTGAATATTTTCAAACTCTTACGTGGCAGACCGCTCTAGTCCGGATTTGTACGGATATTATAAAATATTTTTGAATTTGTTACACATTACCTAAACCTGAGAGAACCTTTAATAGAGGGTTATATTTCCAAACTTTTGCCGCATGTGTGTTTTAGTCTTCTTTTGGTGACATGTGACTATTAATTTAGCTAGTTTTAGTTCTATGATAGTATTTTATAGTTTGCATTTAATTACATTTTTCTTGTGTGTGTATGTTGGATAAACCTAAGTTTTCTGACCCTGCTGGTTTGTACAAATCCATGTGAGCAACCAAGTCTATTTATCTTTTCGGTGTCTATGAAGGCAGCCTGTGTCAATTCAAGCTGTTAATTAGCACATAATGGGCACTTGTATATACTGAAGAGCTGACATTTTTCCTTGTGTGAATGTATGTTTATGTGAAAAAGAGTATCCACTTTAAGAATAGCTTGTTTTTCCTTCCACAAATACAAATACTTCAGACATCCTGCAAAGTTAAAGAACAATGCAGGCAACGTCTGTGATGATAGACACGTAGGCTGAATAAATATACCATTGTTCACTTTAAATGCAACAGTGTTTTGAAGAGAAAATCTGGCTTTATCTTTGCTATAGAAATTAAAAGATATTTTCTACAATTCTCTGTGGGTTTTTTTCCTTGGAGATGCATTACTTTCCTTTTTTACATGCTCTATCAAATTCTTCTGAAGGGAGCTGTGTGCCCTTATAAGGCAATATATTCAAAGCATACTGTTGAATTTGACCCGTTCTGAATGGCCATCCCTAAACCTTTTGCCTCTGCCCTCCATTTTTTGCTGAATTGGTTTTTGCTAGCCTTATGTGCGCTTTACCACTACTAACCAGTGCTAAAGTGGTTGTGCTCTTCCACTAACACATGGTAACATTGGCTTATATCCAATTGGCATATTTCATTTACATGTAAGTCCCTAGTAAGGTGGCACTACTGCGCCTAGGGCCTGTAAATGAAATGCTACTAGTGGGCCTGCAGAAATGGTTGTGCCACCCACTTAAGTAGCACTTTAAACATGTCTCAAGCCTGCCATTGTAGAGCCTGTGTGTGTGTGCAGTTTAAACTGCCATTTTGACCTGCCATTAATACATATACGTCACCCCTAAGGTAAGCCCTGGACAGCCCAGAGGGCATTGTGCAGTGTATTTAAAAGTTAGGAAATGTACTTTTAAGTTTTACATGCCCAGGTAGTGAGAAACTCTTAAATTAGTTTTTCACTACTGCAAGGCCTGCCCCCCCGCATAGGATAACATTGGAGTTGTCTTATTACATTTCATAGGTGTAATTTGCAAATGAGAAGAGCAAACCAGTTCATGTTTGGTGTCTCTGGAATTTAAAATCCTAACTTATGGTGCCGTTTGATTTTAAATTGCAACTATGAAAATACCACTTTTAGAAAGTTGGCATTTTTTTTGCCTTAGCCATTTGGTGCCTGCAGCCTGTCTCTTGGTCACATGACTGGGTGTGGGTGACAATTGGGCTTTGTGTATTCTGCCTAGACAGCCACACACAATGGGAGCTTAGGTGTGACTGGATGGCCCATAACTGGCAGGCTGTGCCCTCTCTCCACACAACCTGCTGCATACCCCTGTAGTTAGTCTGGAGCCAGGGAAAGCAGGAATTCTATGCAGTTCAAAGGCATGGCTCTAGAAGCGTCTCCCCACTTCAAAGGCACAACTGTGTATAAAAGAAGGACCTCAGACACCAACTCTTCAGTACACTTCTGGACCTGTGGATACTCTGCCAGGAAGTAGGACTGCTGTGCTGCTGCATGGACTACCACTTTGCTGGACTGCGACTCTAAAGGAACTGCTGCCCTGTTGTGCTGATCTGCTGCCCTTTTGCCTGGGGAAGAAGACCTGGACCTGCAACTTCATCTTGAACCCAGTACCCCAAAGTGACTCAAAGGGCTAGTCTGCTGGCCTCCTGACCTGAGCCTCAAGGACACAAAAGGCTCCCCAACCAGCTCCTGGAACAAGCTGCAGTGAGTTCTTGCCCCCAAGTCGTGCCATTCAGCTTTTGGACCGCAAACTGGCCAGTTTGCATGGAAATAGCACCACTCACACTGAAATTCAGCGCGAGCCGCAGCCATCCCATTTCTTTGCACAGAAAGCATTGATCGCCGTGGAGGACCACCAATGCAAAGCTTCAGCCCACCCATGGTTGACGCCCAGCCTCCTCTTCGTACCATGTCGACCACTGCCCACAACGCTCTCCATGCTTCCTGCAACCCTCTACAATGCAAACGGGACTCTTGGCACAAAGTTTTAAGGGGGTATAACTTAAGTGGGACTAATCTGGGTACTGTATCCATCCCGCACTCCATCAAAGTCAGCCTGAACTTTTGAATTATGACCCAGTCCAGTGCGACCAGACATCCGTGATTCTCGTTTTGTGCTTTTACATGCTATTTTATTCTTTAAAAATGCATATTTCCGGTTCTACTGATTGGATTTTTGCCATTTTTGTCTTGCTATATTTATTAATTTTTGGCTCTATTTCTCTAAAGTGGTGTGGAATCTTTTTGTGTGGTGTATTCTCTGTTTAGTGTTTTAAGTGTTGCAGAAATACATTACACATTTCCTCTAAGTTAAGCCTGACTGCTCTGTGCCAAGCTACCAGAGGACGAGCACAGGTTAATTTAGGGCTTGCCTGCTTCTTACCCTGACTAGGATTGTGGTTGCTGCTTGCCTAGGGCTCATACCCCATGTTGAACCCAATTTCTAACACATACTATTCTGCCTTTGATTAGAGAACTCCTATCCAGTGCTAATATCACCTCTGCCACCTCAAGGAAAGACAGACTGAGCTTTATGTCTGAGTAAGATAACCCAAAAGAGCCAACTTTGAACCTGGATTAGGGTTCCAAATAACCACACCTGGTGTAAAGATTTTGCCAACAAAACGCTTTGATATTGCAATTAATGTGCAGAGCATCTGTGTTACCAACGTATTAACGGACATTAAAGGTTTCTCTGTAAACAATGCTTTATCTCCCAAGGAGCTCATTACCAGTCATGGAAACCATCTTTGAGAAGCACTTTCCTTTGGGACCTAGTGATTCTAAGCAACAAAGTGTTCCTCCGTAAAATGCAGCAAAGCACATCCACGGAGCACACAATAAACACTACCAGCACATATTTACATGCCAACCTAATAACTTTGAGAAGAATGTATTCCATTTGGTAGTCTAAACAGCATGAGTATAGCCATGCACAAAGAAATTTGTCACAATTTGCATCATGCTATGTGTTTGACCTAATCTACCTGTCTTTATGTTACATCAAAATCGCATTCAGAGACAACTGAGAAACATAAACCATATAATGCATTACAATGACAAAGCTGATGACCATCACAAAACGCTGTTAGGCAATGCATTTGAATAAAGGTCAATTGTTGAGAAGAACAAATGAAAGTAAACTTGCATTGAACTTCCAAGAACAGTTTATTGAAATTATGTACAATGGGAATGCTAAATAAAAAGACAAACTTTGATTTAGAGGTAACAAGTTATATGTTCGAGGAATTCCCTGGTGCACAGATACGATGCACAGACATTTAGAGCTCCAGGCAAAATTATATTTAAAAAAACAACTTTATTTATAGTTTTTCCTTTAATGACAACCAGAACAATATAGATCCACATTTATACATATCAGCCAAGATACAACAATTTACTTCATTGTTTTCCCTGAGTCTGTCATAATGGAAGGTGTTACCGTTATAACAATTATTCTTTCAATGTTCTGGAGGGGGCTCCTGATCTGTTTGCGAGCTCACCGATGTTTGGGCTAATAAATAAGTTTTAAAGGGCTGCCATATATCAAGTGGCCTTGACATAGGGGGCTTTAGCTGGGCATATAACTCACAATTAGTGTTGCAGTAAGTCATGCTGAACATCCATCCCTTCAGTGTCGGGGGTGCTTACTCCCCCCAGTGTATAGCGACTTCCCTTTTGGCCAAAAGCAGTGCCAATTAGCAGAAACGTCTGAAGGACTTGGGGAGATCTCTGACATATCCCAGCAGTGCCATAAGGGGAGATGGGGGGATGGGTAGGTCCGACATATGTGATAGCGCCTCAAATACATTCTCCCAAAAGTGGGCCACCCTGTCACAGGTCCAGGCCATGTGTACAAAATCAGCCATAGGGGCCCTACAACGGGAACATGTGTGCGGTCTTGAGGGGTCCATGCGAAGTACTTTGTTTGGTTTAATATATGCTCGTCGCAAATATTTGAAATGTAATAACTTATGTTTATGGTTAAAGGAGATTTTGTGTGTTTGTTCGCAGCAAAAGTACCATTGCGAGTCTGTCAGGGGCCCACCCAGGTCCCGCTCCCATGCCTGTCTTATCCCCACATCCCTGGGCGGGAGGAGAGCAATAGTCGCTTTATACATTTTGGACAATAAGTGTTCCCCTCTGCTGTCCTTGATAAGGAGTGTCAGTGGAGGGAAATCTGGTGGCTCTAACGTGTATGTTGGAATCTGTGATCGCCGTGCTCCCTGTAGGCGGCATAGTATAAATTGGTCAAGAAATGTAGCCTCCGTGAATCGGGTATCCTCGCTGCGAGAGAAAACATGATTGTTTGGGAATAGATCCCCAAATGTTTTCAAGTCGTATTTATTTAGGGTACGCTGTACCGTTTTTTCTTGAGTGATGGGAATCCAAAGATTCCCCGCCAAAGGGAGGGACGAGGAGTATAATAGTGACGCTCCGGTTGCCCGAATCAGTTGTCTCCAAGCCCAACTGGCTGTAGATAGTGTTTGTAGATCCTGTGGATCTCGGGCCAACCCCACCGGCAACAGGGCCGAAAAGGGGGTGGGGTGAGCTAGATCCGCTTCTGGCCTAAGATAGGGAATCCGAGAGTCAGCGTGGAACCAATTGCGAGAAAAGCTACATTGTGCGATTAAATAATAAATACGGAGGTTCGGAACCCCAAACCCCCTCAATCAAATGGAAGAGTCAAGGCGTCCCAACTAACCCTAGGTTGTCCACCCCCCCACACCCGTTGTACCAGCTGGGAGCGAAGTGTTGCGAAGAAACTCTTGTATAAAGGAATAGGGATATTCTGGAAAAGGTATAAGAACTGCAGGAGAACAACCATTTTAATTAATGCAATTCTACCGCCCATTGACAAAGGAAGTTTCAACCAGCGCTCAATATTATCATTTAATTTCTCCATGGCCGGGCCATAGTTGAGTTGAAGGATCTGCGATTGGTCCCTGTGAATATGGATACACAAGTACTTAATTGAATCATCACACCATTTAAGTGGAAAGTCCGTGTTTTGGTTGCAGTGGGCATCGGTCAGAGGGAAAACCTCAGATTTACCCCAATTAATGTGCAGGCTCGACAGGGCACTGTAACGACTGACTTCATGGAGAATCGGTCCCAGGTTCTCGTCTGGGTTCCTCACGTAGAGGATGATGTCATCAGCGTATAGCGTCAGCAATAAGGGGCCTGTTTTAAATTGTATACCCCGATGGGGGTGATTATCTAAGAGGTGACGAACAAGCGGGTCCATCGCTATTATGAAGAGGAGTGGGAATATGGGGCAGCCCTGCCTGGTTCCCCTTGATAACGTGAAGGGGGCTGAAAGTTAGCCATTCAGCCGTATTCGGGCCATTGGGCGGGTATATAGTAGCACAATCACTTACATGAATCTTTGTGGTATACCCAATCTCACCAGCGTGGCATTGAGGAAGGGCCACTCCAGCGAGTCGAATGCTTTTTCGGCGTTCAAAAGGACTGCCGCCGCTGGGAGAGAGGGGTTGATTCTGTGGAGAGTAGCAGACAGGGTTCGCAGGTTCAATGCAGTAGACCTATGTGGAATGAAACCCGCATGGGCGGGCAATATCATCTGGTCAATTATTAAGGATAACCTATTAGCTAGCATTTTTGCTAAGATTTTATAGTCAAAATTCAGCAGTGAGAGTGGCCTGTAGGACCCACATTGCTGTGCATCCTTGCCGGGCTTAGGAAGGAGAGTGATAACCGCCTCACGCAATGTCGGTGGAAGTTCACCAATCTCTATAGCTTCCTGATACATGTCAATGAGGTGTGGGGCCAGAGTTTTTTTTAAAAACCTTATAAAAACAACCTGGGAACCCATCAAGGCCTGGTGCTTTTGATCCGCCCATGTCTTCTATTGCTTGAGTCACTTCATCGATCGTGAAGGGCTCCGCTAGGAACTCCCTGTGCTCCTTTTCCAACCAAACCAAGGCCACCCCATCCAAGTAGGCATTGCTGGCCGTTGGGTCAGGGTTGACTTTGGTCTTGTAAAGGTCCTGGTAATATGATAAAATCCTGTTATTGATACCCTCACAGTCTGTTATCTGCTCACCATTCGCGCCCTGTAGGCTTGTAATATATGTAGGTCCACGATTAGGGTGTATCAGTCTGGCTAATGTACTCCTGGGCCGCTCGCCCTCTCCATATCATCTGGCTGTAGCATATTTCCCCAGAAAATTAACCTCCCGTTCTGCTGCCTCCTGAAACTCAGTTAATAATGCTGCTCTCTGCCGAAGGCTGGAGCTAGTCTGGGACGCCTCGTGGTTTGCATCTATCGTCACTAACTTGGCCTCAATCCCAGCTAGTGTGCGACGTAGATCCTTTAATATACCAGCACTTTTAGAAATACAAATCCCTCTAATATAAGCTTGGAATGCCTCCCATAGCGTGGCTTTGGACTCCACTGTATTTAAGCTAATTTCAAAGTATTCCTCAGGTGTAGTGGCGGTACTGTCTAATCTAGAATTTAGAAGAATGTTGAGGTCACCCCCCCATACAAATGTGGTCTGCTCCTATGGCGTCTATGCGGGAATGAAGCTCCACAAAGAAATCTGGGCTGTCTGTATTGGGCGCATAGACGTTGATCAGGAGAATCGTGTGACCAAGGAGCCAGCCCTTTACCAATAAGTACCTGCCTGCCAGATCTGAATGTACTGCAACCGTCTTAAACAGCAGATGCTTGTGTACAAGTATTGAAACCCCTCTCGCATAGGTACTATAACCCGCAAAATGTCGGTTGGGACCCCAGCTGGCGGCAAAACTAGGGGAAGTGTGCGGGGGTAAATGCGTCTCTTGGAGGAATGCTATATCTGCCTGGTGACGCTACAAATAATGGAGCACTTGTTTACGTTTACGTGTGTCATTAAGCCCTCGAACATTCCAGGACATCAGGGTAATATTCTCATGAAGGCTAGCTTTACGTGACATTAAAAAAGTTCTTGACTATTCTGCTTTGTGGACCAATTGAAATACTGTTAGGCTTAACCACTAATCTGTGAAAGGAAAAAAGAATTATCAACCTACGAGTCCCCCACCCCCCACCCATCCCCTTATCCTGAACATAGGGGAAATCCCAAATCCCAATTAGAAACATAAACAATAGTTGTAATTCTCAAAACGAATAAACCACAAAAAGGTGCCAAAGCTCGGGGGGAGGCAACGTTACGTCTAATACCCGGACCTTAAAATTGTGTAATATAAACAAATCGTAATGACCATTATCCTTTGCTGACCATCTGTTTTTTTAAAGGAGTGATTCAAACATACGTTCAGTACTTATCAGTTCGTTACAAGGCAGCAAGCTTATCAACCAGCGGAGAACAGGTCAGCACTGGCGCCAGAGTCAGGCAAATGAGGAGATCGGTCTGAAGTAGGCGATTTTTGCAACTGGACAGTGTTCGCACGATGCTTAAGAAACTCCTGCACATCTGCTGGGGTGTCGAAGATCCGGGACCTACCATTTACATCCACCTTCAGACGGGCTGGGTATAGCATCCCGTATTTCAGACCAGCTTTACGCAACGCAGCTTTGATTGTCACAAATTTCCGTCGGGCCTCCTGGACCATCGCAGTAAAGTCAGGATACAGCGAGATGGAGGAACACTGCAAATCTAGAGATCCCCGCTCTCGGGCCATCCGTAGGGCGATGTCCCTATCTTTAAAGTTCAGAAGCCGTGCCATGATTGGGCGGGGAGGACATCCAGGATTGGGACGGGGTCCAGGGGTTCGATGCGCCCTCTCGACAACAAAAGTGGATGTGAATGAGTCCCGACCAAATAGATTGATCAGGAGGCCCTCTACGAACCCATCAAGCCGTCCAGTGTTCGTCGATTCTGGGATACCCATAATGCGTATGTTATTCCGTCTCCCTCTGGCCTCCAAATCCTCGTTCTTTATGGCGATGGTTTTGAGCACTTTTTCCATTCTTTCCAGTCGATGGATGCTTGCGCCGAGCCGTCCTCTAAATCTGAGACTCTGCCTTCAACAGTGTCCAGCCTCATGTCGTGCTTGTCTATTCTGGCCCCCATCACATCCAGTCTTCTATCTAGTGCATCAAAGCGTGAGTCCAGTGCTTTAAATCCGGCCCTGAGTGCCTCATTGCCCAGCCCGAGGGGTTGGGGTGGGCCCGCAGTGCCTCCACCATCCGCCATGGCGCTGCTTGCGGGAGCCGTCCCACCGGTTGTTTTCTCAAATGGCAGTTTCCTCTGCTTCGGATCCACTTTATCGATGTCCGGAGGGATGGGAGAATGGGCCCAGACCTGTGTCGAGTCAATGCACAATGTCAGTAGTGACTAACTGGCCCTTGGTTAGCAGGGGGGGGATGATCATCCGTTTCGCCGTCTTTGCGAGGGTTTCAACTAGCGCGGTTGCGCCGTTGTGCTCTTGACCTGCACCTACTCCTGCATTCCCATTTCAACAATCGATTATCAGGCGCGCTGGGTGGTCGGAGCAAATCAGGCCTCAGTGTGAGTGTTGCAGTCACTGACCGTGCTGCCTCGGGTGCCACTGAACATGCGGGGCCAAGGAAAGAGGTATGGGAGCAGGCCCAAAAATGGAAGGAGCACCGCTACGATCAGGGCGGCCGGTCCCCAGGCTCTCCTGTGGACCCTGTCTCCACGGGGCCTCCGGGGGTATCGGGCGGGCCTACCTGTAGATAGTGCGGCGGCTATCTGGGCTCCCGTCCGTTCGTCTGACCTCCTGGGGTTGGGCTCCCTTGTACTGGCGCATAGGGAGTCGCGAGGAATCGATCTCTGTCCCAGGGCTCGTCAAGTTCCACGCTTAGCGCGACGCGCCCCTCGTTTCGGCTGTGTGCCGGTGCGACTCGAGCCCCCGGCTCCGACTCGCGTTCCGGGCCCTGTGCGCACTTCGGTGTTGTGGCGGCCCCCGGGCTCGGGGATTTGACTTCAAGGGGTCGCTGGGTTCCAGCATGTAATAGGAGCAAGTTGGTGTCGTCGCCGTCTCGCTGCAATGCTTGTGGCCGCCGGACTGGTCGGTAGTCCCGGGGTTATTAGCGGAGCTCCGAATCTACGCGGCCATCTTGGCCCGCGGTTCGGCCACGCCCCCCAGGCAAAATTATCTTTTGCAATTTAGGGTACTTCCTTTGCCCTTGCAGTATGACATTAATTTGTAAGCCACTTATTACACTCTGATACACTCTTGTGGCCATTTGTTTTGCTTCAATAAAGTGGTTGCCTACAATGTTCTTGATGCAGCCCCGGACCGTCTAGCATACCTGAGAGCATGAGACCCATCCCTTGTAACCTCACAATCCTGACAACTTCTTGACCTTTTCTTTTTCCCACCAACCCCTCACTCACCTCACTACACTCCCAGGAATGGTATATAAACTTGCCTGGATGACCTCTGTTTCTTTATTGCACCTTCTTGTGTTAGGCTTAGTGATCAGCGCCTATTCAAAGCAAGGTGTACACTTAATAAATATCCTAAGTAAACTAAAGAATAAGTAAACTTGCTAAACTGGTTGATAGAAATTTGGCTGAAATAAAGTTCTCAATAGAGCTCCCATTCAACCTACTCTGCTGAATGCGAATTAGTAGAGCAGCGCTTAGGAATGTTGATAATATAGAATGCAATATACTGTATTCCTTGAATACTGAAATGGTGAACAGAGACATGCAATATATCATGATTGCAAAGTATTTTGTAAAGAGACTTTCACATATCAGAGTTCCCTCAATTGGATGGGCGTGCCTTGTGCAAAAAACTGAATACCTGTTCCAGAGCACGTCCTATTGTGGATCAAGATCGAGGGTAATTGCTTCCCCATGGGTAGTCATATTGTGCATTAGTTTCTGGAAACCCTTACTAAGATGGCCAATGTAGCTCCTTGGACCTTTGTAGCTTCACACACTGAACTCCACTGGGTGGTGCTTTGTTTCTCTGCCAATCCTGAAAGTAACCTCAAGAGGTGGCAGGAGTTCCAAAAGACTAGAACTGACAAAAAGTTTGGCTAAGCAAGTTCTTGATATCCAGACCCTGAAGGTTTACATTGAGCAGAACAGTGAATTGTATTTGTTATAATACTGTTCCAATTAAGAAATGATGTATTTTCATATCACAAAATATTATTCCTAAATCTAATTATATATTTAACAACTGTAACATCATTAAAAACTTTGTATATAACTAGCTTTAATAATTCTTCAGAAATCAAACATGTTTTTTTGAAAACTATAAATCACAGTAAGATATCTTTAAAACGGTAGCCCTGTAAGAATAGCAGTGATAAAAGCTAATTGTTAGTTTGAGTTCAAATCACCATAAACCTTTGAAAGTTGTAAGTTCTATTTCTGAAATTTTAATCTTTGAATACATGTACATTTCAAATATTTCTCATACATTAAAAAAAATATAAAAAACATTTATAACTTTTTCAATAAGGTTCAAAAGGCTATAATCATTTGATGATGTGTTAAATGTAACTTGTTTAACCTAAAACAGACATTGTGATTGTTTCTATATGAGTTACAAAAGTTTATTACACATTCAACTAAAATGCTTGAGTATAAACAAAATATATAAAATGTATTAAAAAAGTGAACAGATTTGGATTTATTAATCGTTTTTAAATTAAATTTTATTTAATTGCCAAACATTTCAAATGTATACATGTTATTTAGGTATTTTCCACAGCAATTACATCTTTTTCCTAAAATAATTAGTACATTTTTAATATATAGTGTAGGAAATCCACATTTTCTGTGATGTCACTCTGAATTGTTCGCCTTTGCCCACCTCTACATTTTTGATGGCTTTAGAACTCCATGTACTTTGCCCCTGCTAACCAGTAGTAAAGTGCCAGTGTTCCCCCTTTAAACATGGTTGACTTAGTAAATTCTTAAAATGCATATTTAACTTGCCTATAGGTCCCTTGGATAAAGTACAATGTGACCCAGGGTTTGGAAGTGAAATGCCACTAGTGAACTGTAGCACCTATTGTGCTAACCATTACAGTGACAGTGCAAATATGGCTTAAGCCTACCATTATAGCCTTAGTGTAGCAGTGTAAATACTGCTATTCGAATTGTCAAGATACAACCTTCTGGCAGGTCAAAATGCCCCCTTTAAATATTAGTAAGTCACCCATGTAGGCCTTGTATTGTAGGCGACAAGGCAGGGTGCATGGTATTTAAAAGTAGGACATGTAGAACATGCCCTTACAGTGACTAGCACCCAAAAGTAATTTTTCACTGTGAAAAGTTTACCTGTCTTATTTAGAAAATCAGAGAAACAGATTAGGACCTTAATACTTTATCTCAGGGATAGGACTAGCTAGAAAAATAATTAACCAGCTATTTTGATAGTCCAAATAAATAGTGATCTCAGACTCTTAATACATATTAAGGAAAAGATACTTTAAGAAAGTTACCCTTTCTTTGCCTGAACTGTCAGAAGGCTAATTAGTATAATCCTCTGCCAGCTTCATACCAGGGATTAGCCTTTGAATATGGTGTGAAAAAGGTGTGAAATGCCCCCCAGGAGCAAATATTAGGCTTATCCTACCAGAGTTCCATCTCTGAGTTTATTGTAGACACAGAGGCTGGCTCAAATTGGATTTTAGTGTTAGGGTTGGGAGGACACTAGGATTACCATAGTACACTCCCTGCATACATCCCCAGCCCTCAGAGCCCAGGTTTAGAGGGAGGAAGGCTTTTACCATCTTGCAAATGCCCAAAGTGGGTAGGCTTGGCTCCCAGGAGCGTTTAACCATAAGTTACGGGATGTACAGGAATCATTCCCACCCACTCACTAGTGCCAGGCATAAATGTGACATCTAGAGGCACCCACTTCAGAATATTTCCCGAACCTGTGAAAATTCAAAGAGTTCTGCTGTCTGTGACCTGGGAGGAGCCCTGAAGGGCTGGACCACCTCCCTCTTGTACCCAGGACAAATAAGTGTACTCCAAGGGTAATAAGATTGACCTTCTGTTCAAGCTACAGGGAAACAACAAGCTACAAGAGGTTTGCAATTGCCGAGCAGACCAGTAGCAACTGGCCCTGGACTGGACCATGCTGTTGGTGTCTGTCTGGCACCTTGTGAGTGTCTAAGTGCCTTCCCTGAGGTCCTGGGGTGCTTTGAAAGTATACTCCGGTAGTGGATTGGGACTTAAAAGGCCAAGGGCCCTATTACGATGCCAGATGGACCGGAGTCCGTGCGACATCGTTTGGGAACTGGAACCGAACGACCTCCTGTCATCGGTTCCAGCCCAGCAAGTAGGATGCGACCAAACCCTGTTCGGTCGCAATCCTATACTTTACAATGGGAGTATGCATTCCGAACGGAATGCATGCTCTCATTGTAAAGAGCAGAGGTGCCGTTCATCCCTGCACCCGGTGGGAGGCACTTCAAGGTGCCTGCCACCGGGTGCAGGGATCAACAGGGGGGGCAACATAGGTGCCCCCTATGGTGCCCCCTAGGCCACCATTATGTGGCCTTGCTCCCATGGGGGCCCTGCTGGGGGTCCCCCAAAGATAGATTCCCAAAGCCGGCCTTTCCGACACAGAAAGGCTGTGGGAATCTGCCATCATAATCCCTCAGCCGGAAAGAGCCGGCCGAGGGATTACTAAAGGCTTTCCGAATGGCGGACGGGCTCTCCAAGCCCGTTGGAAGCCATTCGGAAATCCGATTCAGATTCCCTTCTGACCGACCCCATCAAAACGGGTTGGTGAGAAAGGAATCCGACCAGCCGATTACGATGCCGGCTGAAGGGCTCCAACCGTTGGTCAGAGCCGTTTCAGCCCGCATGGTAATCGGGCCCTAAGTCAGAAGGTAAAATCTTTGACCAAGATGAATTTGGTTGGTGTATTTGACCTGCGCTCCTTAAATTGCAACTAGATCCCTGTCTACCGTGACAATTGATTAATATTGGTGGTTTGTGCTTTTTGGTGCTATTTCTTCTTAAAACGTTCAAAATTCATATCTCCATTACCCCTGATGGGACTTTTCTCATTTTGTTGCCATTTTAGTTAATAAATTGTACTCTATTTATCTAATTTGATTTGCGGTTTTTATTGATTTGCATTTTGACTTTATTACTGTTTTGGTACTGCATAAATACTTTACACATTGACCCCAGTTAAAACGGTCTGCTCTGTGCCATAGTTACCAGGGGCTTGAGCTCAGGTTAATTTAGTGACTTTGAGAGTTCACCCTAACAAAGGTTGTGATAATTTCTTGAGGAAGGTAATCACCCACCACAAATAATAGTCAGATTTCTTAAATATAGCTTTAAGGCAGAATGCCCAGGAACTCAAGCTTTGTATATTGGAGTATTTGAGAAACCCGGTTTGAAGATGGGATTTCATCTCTTTTTTTAATTTTGTCTGTAGAAAATTGCAAACTTTCTCTACCCAGAATAATTTTTTTAATTCTGGCCAGAATGATCAGTATGAGAGCAATCTCGAAGCAATTTTGCTCCCTTGCACAAGCTCATCGACCTGTAATTCCATAGTAGATGGATGTCAAAATATCCGCTCATTGTTTTGCCTTTGTCATGAATTTTGTAAAGGTATCTATAAGATTTTAAAGCACCCTACATTAAATCTGTCTTATGCAACTTATTTTGTATTGCCATGCAAGGACCTTGAGATTGCTCCTTTCACGTTGCTCATTCAGGAGGGACATGTAGATGCTGATGTTAATGAACATGAACAAGCCTAGAGAGTTAATACTTTATTTCATTAATTTACATTTGTATTTTCCTTGCACTTGAAATCTACCCTCCTTTTTAGAGGGTTGATTCAACTTTTTATGAAGCATTATATTTACTGGTCTGCTTCGCACGACGAACTCGAATTGTATCTGATCACTTATGTCTCTTGCTCGTTCCTAAAAGTTCATTCTTTTTTTTACCTAATTGCTTTTCTGATTTTCCATAACAAGTGCCATCAATATTTCATTGGATTCCTTCTTTGCATTATCAGGATACCATAAATTAGAAATTCCATTTAGATGTGCAAATAAATAGAGGTTTCTGAGATTTGGAAACGTCTCTCTATCACATCCATGAATGTAACTCAGAAAAACGTTGGTTGTTTCATTTAAATATCATACTCTGAATTAATGTACACATCTACAAATACAATAAAGCCATCTTTTCAGCTCCAGTAAATGTGCCTTGGGTTCCTCTATACTGCAATGAGTTTTTCAAGCAAAGAGAAAACATTTAGTGCCACTTTTGATTGAAAACCAGGCGAATGGAATATGCAGAATGCAGAACATTCCAGAATATGTTTTTGTTAGTAAAAGTCCTCACATTGGTGCCCAGCATAAGCTCCAAAAGGAGACAGCAACTAACTGCCACACTGGCATCATGTAAATGGTGCAACCAGAGAAAACGACACTTTCAGGCAGCTTACTCTTGCTGGCATTTACTGTTTGAACTTGATTCGATATGATGAGAGTGCATATGATGAGGAGTCTCAGTGAAAGTCTCATGTTGTATTACCTCAATGTAATGGTCAGATTAAAATAGCAATGCCTGACAAAAAGCAAGCAATGTTTTTATTATTCTTAAATTAAAGTCTGATACATTATGAGGCATTAATGGTTTATGTTTAGAGTCCTTGCTCTTGAAGTGAATTCAATTGAAGGGCTCTATATTTACACCAAGACAATTTCTTGTTTCAAATGCAACAAGATGAGACTTTTCTAGTTTTATTTTTTAAAGCTAACATGCACACAGAGATCTACAAGTGACTTGGCGTGTTTTTTTTTTGTAAATCTCCACAAGACATTGGTTATGGTCCACGATGTGCAAAGTAATATCAGACTTAAATGCAGCCTTCATTTCCACGTCAGAGACTTCTCAATGCTTTCATGTCAGAAATCACCCTCACATACTCTGCGTTTTACACTTGGATGTGACTGCTTGGAATGCCCATGGGAGTGCCCCATACCCTGAAATGGTGGCTTGGTCTGTAGGAGGAATCGATGTAACTGAGAGTACCAGCCGGAAAGATAACTGTCCCTGCTGTCTGCACCCGTGCGAGGCGCATTTCTACTAGTAACTGCTTTTTGGTGCAAGCGTTGCCTGTAGTGGCAAGTTTTGGTAACGTACACGAGATAACATTGAAATAAACCCACATTTTTCCAATGGTTATTTTTTGACATTTCCTTCACAAGTCATACATTCCTGATCCCTTATGCAGTTTTGTAATTTTGGTCTTGTTTTAAATATTAAAATGTTCTTCTCTTTACTAAATTGATTTGGGAATGTTATTGAAATGTTTTCTAGTTTTAATGTTTCATTATTGCAGTTTATATGCTTAACATTTAGGGGCCTATTATGATGGCGGTCTGAAAGCCTCCGACCATCGATCGTCGGTTTCAATTCCGACCGGCTGATAAAGATGCAGCCAGTCAGAATTGAAACCAGCCGGTCATTCCAGCTGGCTTCCGATGGGCTCAAGTCGGAACTGGCCCATAATTCCAAAGGGTGGGCCTTTCCACCATTAGGATTATGATGCACGGTTTCCAGCATGGTTTACATGCCGGCCTGTCCGACATGGAAACCAAGTCGGAACGCATGTTTGGGGGCCCCCAGCAGGGCCCTCTTGAGTGTGCGGCCTCCCCCTGTTGATCCCTGCACCCCATGGCAGGCACCTTGAGGTGCCTGCCACGGGTTGCAGGAATGAACCACACCTCCCATTTCCCCATGGGAGCATGTATTATGGCCGGTTTACAGCCGTAATACATGCTCCCATAGGGAAATGTAGGAATGCAACCGAACAATGTTCTGACTGGGTGTCTGTCAGTCCCATGACCAAGTCGGTGTCGGGCGGAAGCAATTCCACCCGACATCAAAATTGGCCCCCTAGTGTTAGTATCAGACCTAAAATATATTGTGAGACTAAATATTGTGTCAAGAATATTGAGGTTCAAACATATTCTGAAGGTAAATTTCTATAGGTAAGCAAAGCTTTATTATATATAACTCTACATATATGTACCTTGACAATATATATATATATATATATATATATTCAAGGTACGTAGATGTGGAGTTAAGAATAGTAAATCTATAGTTACCTATTTGCTCTTATCTTTTCAATATTTTGGTCCTCAATATTTTTGAAACAATATTCTGTCCACAAGATATTTTTGGTTTCGATATTCTGTCAGTAATCCAAGTTGTGTTTTAACTAACAAGGCACTGGTTTCATAACTTTGTGGTACTTCACAACTTGGTCGCCTCTCACTTGATAATCCTCAGTGTTACAATACGTCACTCCCCCCCATTCACACGTCTCTTCCAGGTGATATGGTGTAAAAATTAAGCAAGATTGTGCAACAACAATTTCAGTTCTGCAATTTGGGTTGATATGTTTTTCCAGAAAAGGAAGGAGACCTCCTGAAAATGATAAAAATATGTTTTTATTAATTACAGATATTCTGGCACTAGACTCTTATGATTTTGCAAACTCCTGGGCTTTGCATGGAGGAGAAAAACGTTGCAGAAGAGTCCTGCCTCCAAATCACACCTGCAATATCTCATCAGAGGCTGCAGACAAGGTATTTTGATATTGGGAGATGTTTGTTGCCTTTTTTAATCTGGTTATTCCGACACTAGTAAAAATAAATTATTAAGTAGGTGAAGTAAGTAAAAGGCCTAGACTAACTAATAGGTATGTGACGGGTCCGAAAGGTAGGAAACAAAAGGTGGAAGCTAACATTTTCTCTAAAGAAAAGATGACCACATGGATAAGTAATAACTGGCTTTATTTTGTACCCATGAATGATAATATCTACAGATACATGCACCAATAATACTGCGCACCCATATGAACTGAATTCTTCCAGAAATTGTCATGGTACAAACGTACAAAATCTGATGTATTATATCATGGTTTTGATTTATCGCTAGCCAGTCGCAAAATTCAAAATTATATATCAATCAATCAATCATGTCACTTATAAAGCGCACTACATACCCGCGAGGGTCTCAAGGCGCTGGGGGAAGGGGGGCTGCTACTGATCGAAGAGCCAGGTCTTGAGGAGTCTTCTGAAGGCCAGTAGGTCTTGGGTCTGTCGGAGGTTGGTGGGGAGGGTGTTCCAGGTCTTGGCGGCGAGGTGGGAGAAGGATCTGCCGCCGGCGGTCGTTTTCCGGATGCGGGGGACTGTGGCGAGGGCGAGGCTGGTCGAGCGGAGCTGGCGGGTGGGGGTGTAGAAGCTGAGTCGTCTGTTGAGGTAGGCTGGTCCGGAGTTGTGGAGTGCTTTGTGTGCGTGGGTGAGGAGCTTGAAGGTTATCCTCTTGTTGACAGGGAGCCAGTGCAGGTCTCTCAGGTGGGGTGTGATGTGGCTGCGTCGGGGGATGTCGAGGATAAGACGTGCAGAGGCGTTCTGGATGCGTTGCAGCCGCTCTCAGGAGCTTAGCCGTCGTTCCTGCGTAGAGGGCGTTTCCGTAGACCAGCCTGCTGGTGACGAGGGCCTGGGTGACTGTTTTTCTTGTTTCGGTGGGGATCCACTTGAAGATCCCGCGGAGCATTCGGAGGATGTTGAAGCAGGATGAGGAAACGGCGTTGACCTGCTTAGTCATGGAGAGGGTGGGGTCGAGGATGACCCCTAGGTTGCGTACGTGGTCGGTGGGTGGCGGGGCTGTTCCCAGTGATGTTGGCCACCAGGAGTCGTCCCAGGCTGAAGGGTTGGAACCAAGGATGAGGACCTCCGTCTTGTCCGAGTTCAGCTTCAGGCGGCTGGTCCTCATCCATTCGGCGACGGCCTTCATTCCTTCGTGGAGGTGGGCTTTGGCGGTGTGAGGGTCTTTGGTGAGGGAGAGGATCAGCTGGGTGTCGTCGGCGTAGGAGATGATGTTGAGGTTAGTGCTGTCGGGCGACGTGGGCGAGGGTTGCCATGTAGTTGTTGAACAGCGTTGGGCTGAGGGAGGAGCCTTGGGGTACGCCGCAGATGATCTTGGTGGCCTTGGATCGGGAGGGGCGAGGCGGACGCTTTGTGTTCTGCCGGAAAGGAAGGATGTGGTCCAGTCCAGGGCCTTCTCTTGGATCCCGGCGCCGTGAAGGCGTGTTCGTAGTGTGTGGTGGCAGACCGTGTCGAAGGCGGCTGATAGGTCCAGGAGGATGAGGGCTGCTGTTTCTCCGTTGTCTAGCAGGGTCCTGATGTCATCGGTGGCGGCGATGAGGGCGGTTTCGGTGCTGTGGTTGCTGCGGAAGCCGGACTGGGAAGGGTCCAGGATGTTGTTCTCCTCGAGGTAGCGGGTCAGTTGTTTGTTGACGATTTTCTCGGTGACCTTCGCGGGGAACGGGAGCAGAGAGATGGGTCGGAAGTTCTTGAGGTCCTTGGGGTCTGCCTTGGGTTTCTTGAGTAAGGCGGTGATCTCGGCGTGCTTCCAGCTTTCCGGGAAGGTTGCTGTCTCGAAGGAGATGTTGATTATTTTCCGGAGATGGGGCGCGATGGCTGTACTGGCTTTGTTGAAGATGTGGTGAGGGCACGGGTCTAGCGGTGAACCGGAGTGGATAGTGTTCATGATCTCGCTGGTGTCCTCGTCGTTGATGTTGGTCCAGGAGAGCAGGCGGTTGGTGGTTGTGGGGGCAGTGGTCTCGGTGGTTGCCGGGGCGGTCGTGGTGTTGAAGCTGTCGTGGATGTCGGCGATTTTGCGGTGGAAGAAGGTGGCCAGTGAGGCGCACAGGTCTCGCGACGGCTGGATGTCGTTGGTGTTGGAGCTGGGGTTGGAGAGTTCCTTCACGATGTTGAAGAGCTCTTTGCTGTTGTGTGCGTTGTTGTCTAGGTGGTCTTTGAGTGAGGCCCTTTGGCGGATCTGATGAGGTGATGGTGACTGCGGGTGGCGCTCTTGTGGGCGGCGTAGCTGTCCGCTGTCCGTTCGTGGAGCCAGATCTTCTCCAGTTTTCGGCATGTTCGCTTGGAGGCCTGGAGGTCTTCGGTGAACCAGGTGGCTTTCTTGCTGGTGTGGCTGTTGGGCGGATTCTTGAGTGGGGCGAGGGTGTTGGCGCAGTCGTCGATCCACTGTCTGAGGTTGCGGGCGGCGGTGTCGGGGTCGGAGGGTTCGGCGGGTGGGCTCAGGGCGAGGGTTGTGGTTAGCTGGTCTTCCGTGACTCTGCTCCAGCAGCGGCGAGGCATTTGTTTGGTGCGGTGGTGCGTGGTGGGCTTCCTGTAGGTGAAGTGGATGCAGTGGTGGTCAGTCCAGTGGGGTTCGGAGGTGTGGTTGAAGGAGACGTGTGGGCTTGCGGGAAAAGATGGAGTCGAGCGTGTGGCCGGCGGCGTGGGTGGGTGTAGTCACGAGCTGTCTGAGTCCGAGGGTGGCGAGGTTGTCGATCAGGGTGGTGGAGTTGGTGTCCTTGTTGTTCTCGAGGTGGAAGTTCAGGTCCCCGAGGAGGATGTAGTCCGTGGAGGCGATGGCGTGTGTGCTGACGAAGTCAGCGATGGAATCGCTGAACTGTGGTCGGGGTCCGGGGGTCTGTAGATGAGGGTTCCTCTGAGGGTGGTGTTGGGATCGGTGTGGATCTGGAAGTGCATGTGTTCGGCGGTGCTGAGGGTGTCGCCGGTGTTGGTTGAGACTCTGAGGGTGTTCCTGTGGACGATGGCGATGCCTCCTCCGACTCCGTTGGTGCGGTCCCTGCGGGTGATCTTGTATCCGTCCGGGATGGCAATGGCGATGTCGGGGGCTGAAGCGGGATTCAGCCAGGTCTCCGTCAGGAATGCGACGTCTGGGGAGGTTGAGTCGAGAAGGTCCCAGAGTTCGATGGCGTGTTTGCGGGCGGAGCGGGTGTTGAGGAGGATGCATCTGAGGTAGTTGGGTTCTTTCCTGGGCGGTGGTTTGGCGGGGCGGGTGCTGGCGAAGCTGCAGTTCCGGCAGGTGAAGGGCCCTTGGGTGCGCTTCGGGTGGCCTGGTAGCAGGCGTGATCTTTTCCGGGGTTGAGTGCGTGGAGGGTGCTGGCGTCGTATCGGCGTCTGTTGATGTGGCGGGCGCGGGGATGCCCGGACCAGGGGGTCTGGCGCTGGGCGCGGTCACGGCGCGGACGGGCGCAGACGGGCTTGCCTTCGGCGCGCCAGCGGCGCGCCGCACAGCGGCCGCCATAAATGGGGAGGTGGGAGGGAGGAGCAGGGAATGGGGCAGCGAATGGGCAGTGAGGGGGCGGGGCCGCAGGGGCGCAGCGGCGGGAAACAGGCACAGAAGGGAAAACGAGCACAATCAGGGCATCAAGGGGGCACAGAAAGGAAAAAAACGAGCACAATCAGGGGCAGCAAGGGGGCACAGAAAGGAAAACGAGCACAATCAGGGGCAGCAAGGGGGGCACAGAAAGGAAAAACGAGCACAATCAGGGGCAGCAAGGGGGCACAGAAAGGAAAAACGAGCACAATCAGGGGCAGCAAGGGGGGCACAGAAAGGAAAAAACGAGCACAATCAGGGGCAGCAAGGGGGCACAGAAAGGAAAACGAGCACAATCAGGGGCAGCAGCAGGGCACACAGACGGAGCTGTGTGGTGGGGAGCGACCTACCAGTCAAGGTCAGGGGTCGCTCTCTTCACTACGCAGCGGCCGCCATAAATGGGAAGGTGGGAGGGAGGAGCAGGGAATGGGGCAGCGAATGGGCAGTGAGGGGTGGGGCCGCAGAGCGCAGCGGCGGGAAACAGGCACAGAAGGGAAAACGAGCACAATCAGGGCATCAAGGGGGCACAGAAAGGGAAAAAACGAGCACAATCAGGGGCAGCAAGGGGGCACAGAAAGAAAAACGAGCACAATCAGGGGCAGCAAGGGGGCACAGAAAGGAAAAACGAGCACAATCAGGGGCAGCAAGGGGGGCACAGAAAGGAAAAACGAGCACAATCAGGGGCAGCAAGGGGGCACAGAAAGGAAAAAAACAAGCACAATCAGGGGCAGCAAGGGGGCACAGAAAGGAAAAACCGAGCACAATCAGGGGCAGCAGCAGGGCACACAGTCGGAGCTGTGTGGTGGGGAGCGACCTACCAGTCAAGGTCAGGGGTCGCTCTCTTCACCACGCAGCGGCCGCCATAAATGGGGAGGTGGGAGGGAGGAGCAGGGAATGGGGCAGCAAATGGGCAGTGAGGGGGCGGGCGCAGCGGCGGGAAACAGGCACAGAAGGGAAAACGAGCACAATCAGGGCATCAAGGGGGCACAGAAAGGGAAAAACGAGCACAATCAGGGGCAGCAAGGGGGCACAGAAAGAAAAACGAGCACAATCAGGGGCAGCAAGGGGGCACAGAAAGGAAAAACGAGCACAATCAGGGGCAGCAAGGGGGGCACAGAAAGGAAAAACGAGCACAATCAGGGGCAGCAAGGGGGCACAGAAAGGAAAAAAACGAGCACAATCAGGGGCAGCAAGGGGGCACAGAAAGGAAAACGAGCACAATCAGGGGCAGCAAGAAGGCACAGAAAGGAAAAAACGAGCACAATCAGGGGCAGCAAGGGGGCACAGAAAGGAAAAAAAAACGAGCACAATCAGGGGCAGCAGCAGGGCACACAGACGGAGCTGTGTGGTGGGGGAGCGACCTACCAGTCAAGGTCAGGGGTAGCATTATATTCATCTTCCCTTCCTCCACTGTCATAGACATTGACAGCAGGTTATCCAGATAACTCCTCACTGGCACTTTAACTGTAAACCAACAGAGAGTGCCAATTTAGGCTAGTCTAATCTTCCATTTTCTGAAGAGTTGTAAGACAAACAGGAAAAACTTGTTTGCAGTTGAAAGACTGCAACATAGAGGTAGTAGGAGGGGAAATGTCTCCTTAAGTAAACTGACACATTCCTTAGAGGTCATGTTGAAATTCAAGTGCATCAGTATTTTAAACATTGGTATCTCAAAGATACATTTTAAAGTGATCCTGTGATTCGTTAGTTTAGGCTTCTGCTCGAAACCAAGAACGCTGACGTTTGTATCCTCGCTACTGAGTGATTGTGTATTTTGGCTTTGGCATGCCCCTTAATTTTGCGAACAACACCCTTTGACAAAGAGGTGCAGTGCTGTCTAGAAGATGACACTCTAAGTGAGGAGGAGGTAGGCGTTTGCTCTTGAGCAGGCGCAGGCATACCTGCATTTGAGTGCTTTTCCAAACAGTGCAGTGATGCAAAATGATGCCCCCCCCTGGGCTTGACTGGAAGCCCAAAGCAGCCCTGGCAAATTTGTCAGACCAGCCCCACCGTGTGGGGGAAGGGGTTGCAGGTGTGAAGCACTGCTGCTTTTGTTACTGGGGGCTGATATTGCAGTACTGCTGCAAAACCGTACCCCAGTAAAAAAAACAGCCCTCACCGCTCCAAAAGCGGCCCCCACCCTTCCTGCCTCCCCAGTAAATGCCCTAAGCCTTCTACGGCCTGTCCGGCCCTGTGCCACTCCTCCCCGCAGAATGTGATGAGGGCCACTCCAGTCTCTTATATCTAACATATATTCATTAGCCTTGGGATGAATGGGGCGCCCTTGAAGGTTTGGGGGGCCCTGGAGCATTTGGGGCTACCCTGTGGCACAGGGTCTGCAGGTGCCTCCGTTACGCCCCTGTCTCGAATTTGTGATATAGCTGTTTACTTGCCATGACTATTTGAAGGGTAAATTCTCCTCTGTGATTATAAGAAGTGTACCAGTGATTGCAGACTATGACAATGATTGGCCAGTTGTTGCGAGGTGGATCTTACACACTGGGGCCTTGATCAAGGTGAGTGTCCATATTATGATGCACCAGCACACAAGGAATCTGTGCGCATCTTTTCAGCATCTTTAGTCCATGGTTTGCTGACAGCTGAACACAAAAAGGCAATTACTGCCCTGTGTTTCTAAGTTTTGTTGTCAGCAAAAACATATACTAACTCGGAGATATTTCAGATTAATGTATGCAGCCGCGGTCCGTGCATTTAACAGCGGTGGGGCGGTGGAGGGATTTCAAGGGACGATGCTGAGGGAAAATTAATTATTTATTTAATTTTCCCTTGGCATCGTCCCTCGAAATCCCCCCTTACCTGGCCCCACCGCACCACCGCTGTTACCTGCACGGACCGTGGCTGAATGTATGTGTTCAAGACTCCAAAAAGAAATGCACAGACCATTTATATGCTGGTACACCACCGAAAACGGATTTCGAGGGACGATGCTGAGGGGAAATTAATTATTTATTTAATTTTCCCTCGACATCGTCCCTCGAAATCCCCCCTTACCTGGCCCCACCGCACCACCGCTGTTACCTGCACGGACCGTGGCTGAATGTATGTGTTCAAGACTCCAAAAAGAAATGCACAGACCATTTATATGCTGGTACACCACCGAAAACGGATTTCGAGGGACGATGCTGAGGGGAAATTAATTATTTATTTAATTTTCCCTCGGCATCGTCCCTCGAAATCCCCCCTTACCTGGCCCCACCGCTGTTATCTGCACGGACCGTGGCTGAATGTATGTGTTCAAGACTCCAAAAAGAAATGCACAGACCACTTATATGCTGGTACACCACAGAAAACGGCATCAAGGTAACGCCCAGAAGCTGGCGCCATGCTTCCAATCAGCAACTGACCAAACGTCTTCATGCCTCCAATCAGCAACTGACCAAACGTCGCCATTCCTCCAATCAGCAAGTGACCAAACGTCGCCATGCCTCCAATAAGTAACGAACCAAACGTCAGTAGACTGGAACTAAAAACTGAGGTCATTTTCTGTGTCAGATCCTGTAATTTTCATCAGTACCTATGTTATATTGCACTGGTGACCAGTGCACGCTGAAGCTTTGCACCAAATCACTACTCAGTTGGACGGTGTAAATGTAATTTCCATAATGTTTCAAAATTGTTGGTCACCAGTGCAAAATGACCTTGTACAGTGCACATTATGTGAGGTGGCCCTTTAACTGGCTATTGGGAATTTAGAAACTGCATTTTTCGTCAGTCCATTTGATGCTTGTTAAAGACACTTACTGTATGTACTCTCTTCTAAAGTCATAATTAAAGCTGTGTACTACACACAGCATTCCTTCACATATCTGATCTTATGTCTATGCTAAGAAACGCTTGTGTGATCAACACTCACACATTTGATTAATTAGAGGCACTTGGCATCGGGGACCAACTCAGTTGACAAATACAGAAGACACTTAATAGATTCATGCTCAAGAACAAACGTTGTTATACACTGTTTATTTTTGGCTTTGTAGAAAGAGTTGAATTTAATCTTTTTTTTTTACTTCAGTCTATAAATAATCTCTTTGTTGCATTCAGCTTCAAGAATGCAAATCGCCCTCTCTTTTCTTGCCTGTGGGTCTGTTGTGGTCAGCTGGCCAGGAGAGAATACAATAGAAGTAATGCAAATCATGTGCACTGCTTAACAGTATCCCTCCCACACAGCTGTAGTGCGGCCAGTGGTTTTTCACTAACACTTTGTGCCATCTTGGGCAAGTGTTTTATTGTGTCTTTGCCTCGCAGTCAAAGTAACCACACTCAGTTGACTGATGAAGATATTTTGGTTTATTTCAATAAAGCATTTAAAGCCCTACTTCTGACGTTTTTAAGGGCATAATTACAAGATCAGGGCCAAATTCGAAACAGGAGTTTACACAGATAATTATCACACCTTTGCACATTTTTTTCTGATAGATTCAGATAGCTCAAATATACTGAATTTTATTTAGGGGGAAAGGTCCAGAATGAAGCCAGAATTCTGTATGTTAAATACCAATTCTGCATGCTATGTCTCGTTTCCGAGTTGAAAACTTGGAACGGGAGGCACTTACCACACCTGGTAAATACCTCACCCATGGGCAGTTGATTTTTAACACACCACATTCAGCATGCCATGCCTTTATTCCCTGGCCTTTTCCCCTTGATAAATTTCAGCAGGTTTGATCTACTGGAATCTATGAGGGGAAAAGAGTGAGGGTAAGATAATTGTACAACTTATCATTTAGGGGATGGAAATTAAGCCCTGAATTTGTAATCAGGGCCTAGGTGCAATAAATAACAATTTGCACTATTAAAGATCTTAATTGTACTCAATTTGCCAACCTCAGTAAGGAGCCAGCCTTAATCAGAGTTAATCTTTTGACCTGGCAGTCACTGCTGTATCAGCAACTAGTGTTCAGCTCATTGAACCACCATGACCACTAATGTATGTCTATGTGAAACAAACAGCAAATACTTGATTCATTGGAGCTGCTGTTGGGTACTAAAGAACATTGGGGCATATCAACAAGAGTCAGCGTTAATTACCGCTGACCGCGCTTAGCGTGGTTTTTGTTAACGCCGACTATCGCTGGAATTTATCGCCATGCTTGCGCTATATTAACAACGCCTAGCGCAATGGCGATATAAATTCCAGCGATAGCGGGGAAATCGCCGTTTTGCAGGGAACATCGCTGATTTTCAGTGATGTACCCTGCAAAACGGCGATATGCTTGATGATACGACCCTGTGGTCGTGACACAATAATCCACCTCCCATGTTACACATACATTAGTCAGGATTTTAGCAGGCTAAAATGCGTGGGCCGCCTTGTAAATATCGCGATGTGCACTTAGCGATATTTTACAAGTCCCCCTGTGTGAGGTACGCCCAGTGACGCCCACTTTGCATCTCATTAGAGATGCAGAGCGAGGCGTCGGGAAAAGGCTGCTAACATGCGCTAATGCATGTTAGCATCCCCTTGTAGATAGGGCGATAATATTATCTCCGCTTTTGGCTTTTAAAGCCAAAAAGTGGCGATAAGGCCCTTGTTAATATGCCCCTTTGTTGTCATCAATTTCTATTTCCACTAATTTCTAATGTATCAGTATTCTGGTTTGGCAATAAGGACACAGTGAGATTGTACCCAACCTTCTCAGTCCTTTCCTCTGGTGTGATAGCAGATGTTGCTGAATCACATGCTTATTTAATTATATATTGGTTTAATGCAGATGTGTCAGGTAGGGCCTGGACGCCATTACCATCTGCACGTTAGCCATGATTGATTCAAAGACCATATAAAACCATTAAGTAATTATTGTTGATCCTTGAAGTTTTTTTTATTCTTCTACTTTCAGTTGGAATGCTAGAAGCAGGAATTTTATTTTAAGGCATAATCATCATTGCTAATGCTTCTCCATTCATTAAAGTATGAGGGGGCTGGAAAAGCTGTGCCATTCTGGTAAAGATTGTAATCTTTCTTTTAACTTTGGATCAATGAACCTGAACTAAATCATCTAGATTTTCCCTAATCTTGACACAAAGATATTTGATCTTCAGCTTCTCTTGTGACAGCTGCTTCTAAATGTTCCACTTCAGGATTCTAGTTTCTGCACACTGAAACTTTAACATTCAAAACATTATTTTGTTTAACGGTAATTGGTATTAGAATCATATTGATCAGGACCACATTTTTGTCATGGAGGGCAGCTGCTGAGGTTTTGCCTACTGGACAGCACAATTTGTCTGGTTGGAAAAGAACTACTGAGGGCTTACCAAGAAGTTATAGTAGGCTTCCGGCTCACCCATTGCTTGGCTTGGTCGTCACTCTCATTTGCTTGTTTCCTATTTGATGGTATTCCTTGTCCATCTTGAGCTTGCATTCTCCTAGAGCTTAGTTTCCTTACCACCCTTTGGTTTCTCTGACTTGTATCCTTTTAGTGATCGTTTTTAAGGAGCTTATTTTATCTGCTTAGGCGCTCCATGAGAGTGCATGGATTTTCCATCTCTGTTTCTAGTGTGCTTCTCCCCACTGCCAAAATTCTCCCCACGCACTCTGTGTTGCTATCTCCCTCTTGTTGCAAGTTCTTGCTCATGTGCTTTCCCCCCCTCCCAACTCCCTCTGCGCTCTTTGTTGCTTTATCACTTGTGTGCTTCTCTCGCCTCCCCAGTGTTGCTCTTTCTCTTGTGCTGCTTTCCCCTCCCCACCCGCTCCCTGTTTCTTCCGACTTCATTGCCCCACACCCCATCCCTGTGGCCAGGCAGCAAATTGCTGTCACCTCTGCCTTAAAAACACACATTCGCACTACTTTTTTTCATGTTTTTATTTACCGATCCACATCAGATAGCTAAATTTTAAACAACTGCTGCATGTGTCGTGTCATTTTGTAGGCACATGCATGTGCTATCACACATGTACACATCTACAAAATGACGCAGCCACTGCGTCTGCAACATTGCACCTTTCTTTTTTGCTTCTTTTTTCTTTTGTCTATACTCCACAGCATCTTGCCAATGCTGTACACCAAAGTAAAAAAGCATTGGCAAAGCCAATAGGTCTCAAAGGGGAGAATCATTGGCCTTGCCAATGCTTATGTCTCCAAGCCATTATATGAAAATTTTCTGTGATTCTTTTATATCTGCACTAATTATTTAACATGTGTACATAAAATGAGGCCACAGGGTTCCATCACTTGTGCGTCTGTTGTTGCTAAATTCCTTTGTAATGAGTTTGTTGATCACGCCTCCCACATTTGAGATTGTGTATAATGTTTGCATTGCTTTTATTGTATTCTGGCCAATCCCAAAAAGTAGCCATTATGCATAAGAAAGCCCTCTTGACCTTGACTTAGAATAGGTTATCATTTACCATATACACTGAAAGAGCTAGCCCACTCATTGCGACATGGTTAAGGTGCCTGTTAGTTGGTCATTAGTTCTGGTAAATATCAGATTGTAATGCACTCAGAACCCAAATGTGAAAAACATCCCCTTTATTCACAGTTACCGGCCTACATTTATGTCATGGACAGCAGCCACACAAAATTTATCTCTGCTCATGTGAGCAGCGCATGTTCAGAAGAGTCATGATGGACTTCTGTACAATTTGGCTTCACCTCCATCAGCCACACCAATACATGATACCCGTATATTGAAAAATATACATGATGTCGCTCCACCCACTCCACCACTCTATTGCCTTCTCTCCCCTTCCCCTCTGAAATTATAAAGAAAATTCTAGAGGAAATCATAAAAGGATATCCCTTGAACGTACTTTTATTGTGCCACAAGAATCTGGAACTCCTTACCTTCCTCCCTTTGCCTAACAACCTGCATAGCCACCTTCAAAATGGATCTCAAGCTTCTCCTAGTTGACAGACACCTGGGTTTATCACCCTCAACCATACCTAAGTACTCTATCCAAAAGACGAATTGCATTCATGGTGTCCCCCACTATCTTAATCAATGCTTGAACTGCGTATGTCTCTTGTCCAGTGGCTGAATTTGTCCTGGTTGCAGCTACTGATGCAATATGTCTGAACGTAATTATTGTAACTGTAACTTACTGTACCCTTGTATCATGCTACTGCTGTAAAGCGCTCTGATGCTTTCGGGCCATGTCCACACTATATATAACATTGCAAAAATAAATCGCTTTTCCCTATTGACCAAAACTCTTAGTGGTATGCCTTGAAAACTGCACCAGGTGCATGTTTCCAGGCCTACTCCTGGCAAGCTGAAGTGACTTTTTCAGCAGGCTCCTATTCCCACAGAGCTGACTCTCATTAACAGCAGAGAAGTCCGTACAGACAGAATATTCATTTTTCTCCATGGGGAAATTATTTTCACCAAGGAGAAATCCTCCCCTCCTGTTTCCCCAACAAATCTGGGTTTGATCTGTAACCCTTCCCAGCTTGGAAGGGGAGTTACTCCAGCTCTATGCTGGAGTCAATCTCTGACCATTCCAGCGTGCATTTGTGGGCCTTTCCAAACCTCTAAGGCAAACAAACTATGCCTGGGAATGCCCACTCTCTGCCACTGTGAGTGAGATTTAAGGATGCAGAGATCTCTTATATCATGGAAATAGTGTGAAGATGACTGCCAGCAAAAGGCTAGTAGGAACTATTCAGGCATAGAATAGGTCAGTTCCCATTAATGGGCCAGGATCATTGAAACCAGGTGTAAAACAGCTCCTCCCGGATGCATAATGTTATTACTGTATTGTGGATTAAAGTAGTACTCTAAATGTGGGCCTGAGCGAATTGTAAATGTTCAGTATGACGTGGTGTATCATGAGTTGCATGGCATAATATAACACTTTCTGATTTAAAAAAAAAAAAAACGTTTGCATATTCATTTAAAATATTTATACGATTTAAAAAAATATTTGCACATTTGTTACCAAGGTTTTTCTCTTAAAGTCAGGCTTATGTGCAACATATACATGTTTAATCACACGATAATAGATCTTAATTATTTTGCGGTATATGGACAGTGCCTTTATTTAATCTGCGGTGGCTTCGGTAGGGGTAATGCACTGCTATATCCGTGGTTTAAGGAGTGTTGTAATTTCGTTAGCTTCCATAGCATCGATGTTAGTTAGACAAAGTTTGGATGAAAGCCATGCTTACAATGTTGAATCAAAAGCAATAAATGTCATTAAAATGCATTTTTCTAGGGAGTGGCCAAACTGACTGGCTTTGGTGGGAGCATCTGTGCTGGAGTAAACTACTGTAAGGGAACACGTTCCTCTTAAGTATGAAATGCTGTAGCACTGCCCACGCATACCAGAGATGCACAGGCAGCAATCTGGCATCGCTTCATCCAGCCCACCTCTGAACTGTTGAACTCCTTACGCAACAAAGAGGAAGCTATAACCACATAAAATAGGATTCGAATTAGACATACAGCAAAGGGACCTTCCAAAATATCGATGATAGTATCCGGAGAAACAGGAACTCCCTTGACTATTTTGTAATGAAGACGGGTGCAAATTGCTGCAGATGCACGAGACGTGGTCGGATTTTGTTGTCCAGGCCAGGAGCCAGATGGAGGGAGCATGATCTGACCTCAGTGCTCACATTCATGGTAGCGGCTGCATCATCTCAGCACAAAAAGAGACAATGAACAAAGTGCAGTGGCATAGAGAGAGTCAAGGGGCGGTCCGCCCTGCGCGGCACTCTTTTTGGGGGCAGCGGAGGTGAGCATGTTGTGTCTGCTGACTACCACCACCCCCCCCCGCCCTGCGAGAACAAATCGGCTGTCGGCTGCCACCCCCACTAACAAGTCATCCGTCGGCCACCCCCCGCTCTTACATGCACCAGGCGGGTGGTAAACTTAGGGGCCTCCGCTGCTGGCAGTAGGTCTAGCTATGCCACTGACAAAGGGATATCAAAGTCACTGGGAATGGGCATGTGTTCTGAGTCTGACACTTAGCCACAATCTATACGATGTATATAAACAATCCGATGAGGGTGGAGGAGAGGTTGGAGAGAGGAAAGATGGACATTGTAGGATGGGTGGGCAATGGAGGCATTAGAGGCAGCAGCGGGATTGAACAAGATATTCTGAAAACTAGACACATTTCTTTGTAGTATTAATGTAAATTGCTGTGAACCTCAGCATAAGCAAACCTGGTGCTCACTTACATTGTGGTGCACTGTCATTATCATAGTCGACTTAACAAATTAATAGAAGCTGTCTGCGAGGTCATGTAAGTTTGTTAAGGAGCTATAAGTAAAGTTAGTGAGGAGCTCCAGGGCCAGTAATGGCTGGTAATTACTCTCCCCATAATGTGGGCACGAGCCCTATGCAAGGGTGCATAACGTAGGATGCTAAAACAACTGCTATTCCCCTGCAGGCAAGACAATAAGGCTATTACCACCCATCCCCTCCCCAAAAAAGGAGTGCAGCAGGATCTAGACTGTAACTCACAAGCAGCTCTCCAAAATCGGCTCCTAAATCTTGTGGTCCTCTGCCATCATTTCTATAAGGAGCCCCGCAGCGCACCTCAGCATCTCTCACTTCTCAGATGCTGTTTGATTTTTTTTCTTACTCTTCTATAACGATTGGGCTGTTTTTGCCCTTGAGCGAGCCACGTTCTAATATTGTATTAAAGTCCACTGCCCAGGGCCGGACTGGCCATAGCGGGCAACAGGCATTTTCCCGGGAGGCTGGAAGGGTGTGGACCGATTTTGCAGTGGTGGGGCCGTCTTTTGTTACTGGAAGCCGGTTTTGCAGTGGTGCTGCTATATCGGGCCCCAGTAACAAAAGCACCAAGAGGGCAGGTCCGTCAACATTGCCAGGGCTGCTTTGGGTTCCTAGTCCTGCCCTGCCACTGCCTAAGGCTATGCCAGTTATTAAAGGTCCTTGAACTCGAGTTTACACCAGAGTCTCAAGTGAGGGCCTATAATGAGGAAGAGGATGTATAACAACAAATATAGCCGGAGGCAGATGGAATAAAAGGCTATTTAGAATATTTCTCCAATTGAGGATAGAATGTTTTAAGTTTAAAAAGTGAGATACAGAAATACAAACTTTGGAATGTTGATGTAGAAGGGCTATACCAGCCATCATTGTTTTTAGCCCACTCCATTGTTTTTAACGGAGTGCTCAACATTCCAGTGTTCTAATAGCTATAATGAACTTCCAACATGTATTACACACAGCATGAAGGCATTCAATGCAAGTGGCTATTTGGTTCCAATGTGGAAAGCAATACAATCTACCACTGTCATTGGAATTTTGAGATTTGTGGGAACACCATGAAACACCAATGCATTTTATGTGCTAAAAGCATCCAAAAAATCCTAGTCAAAGTCTGGGCCAGAATTAGAAATTTCCAGAGGAATCAAACCCAAAATTACAGATATCACTGGTAATTTTCCATTAGTAAGTAAATATGTAAATACCTATAAATTGCTGCTTATTTTTTTACCAAGGAAACTGGTGTTTAATTTTCTTTGTCTAACTGCAAAGTGAGAGGATTTTATCAAATGAACTGTGTGGCAATTTGGCTGGTGTGTAACGAAAGACCCTCAATGTCTAGCTTGTAATGGGTCATATTTTCCCTTCCTCTGTAATTGCCAGTACCTTCAGTATCAGTAACACGGGTGGGGACATACCCACTTTCTGGGCCACTCATGTGAGGGCCTTAGAGTTTATTTATTATGGTGTACTTTAAAGTACACCCCCTTCAACCCGTACATAACCCCGTTGGCCAAAACCATCAGATCGCATGGACTCAACATCATCTCCTATCCCGACGACACCCAGCTCATCCTCTTGCTGTCAGAAGACTCCTCCACCACCAGAACCAAGTGCCACAGCTTAATGATGAATGTTGCTGACTGGATGAAGGACAACTGTCTCAAGCTCAACTCAGACAAGACGGAAATCCTCATCTTTGGGAACAACACATCACCATGGAACGACGCATGGCAGCCTGCTGAACTCAGACCCCCTCCCCGACGTACCAGGCCTGCAACCTCGGCATCATCTTGAACAGCAATCTATCCATGAAGAAACAGGTAAATGCAGTATCATCTGATTGCTTCCACGTAGGAATCACTGCGCGTCTCCTGAAGAGACTGCAGAGAATACAAAAATCAGCTGCAAAACTCATCCTCGGCCTCCCCAGATGGTGAAAAAGTGTTTGCTGTGCCAATTACCACGGCCTTACTAGAAAGATTAATAAGCCTATTGTATTGCTAAGTTTACCTCATTTTATAGAGCCAGAGCATAAACACTGTGGAACTGAATCGCAGTGCCACAGTGCACAGCAAACTCCAGCAATATAAAGGTGAAAAATCATCTATGATGTCCACCCAGAAAAGGTATTTGCTACAACAGGCACTTGTAGCTGCTTTCTGTAGCACCTTCCTTTGCCCAGGGAGGAGGACTTTCAGAGCAGCAGCTCCCTGGAACAACAGACTTTGTGGCAGGTGCTGAACTTCCAAATTTACCTGTATGCAGATTTGCTGCAGATGAGTGGGTGGTTCTTTATGGGAAGAGCAACTCACAAAGACACAAGATGAAGTGGCGGTGATAGGAACTGATACCATGTTCAGAGAACTCCACATGGATAATGGTGGAGAAAGGAAACACCCTCTTCTACTGCATCATCCTTCTGAAGAAATTGCATGCACAATAGAATTTTTTTCTATTAATATATATGATCAAAAGAGAAAAGAAATATGTGTGTGCTCCATGAGGAGACACTATCTTCCCCGCCAAATTATCCCAATAAAAAGCAGTTAACAACCCTCTACTTCTCTTCCTAGCTACTTTAGTTGTCAAAGAAGCTGCAGGAGTTCTTCTGTTTTCACCAGCAGCTTGTTCTGGCTTATTTGTTTTGCCTCTGATTCTTCAGCCTTCCTCTCCTGCTTATCACCTCTCTGTCTCATGCTATTTCCATCGTTCCAGACCTCAGGTTCATCGCCTGCCAAATTTCTCAGCTTCGTTCAGCCTTGCCTGCCAGTCTGTATTAGACACATCATTCCTACCCTTCACTCTCCTTCATTTCCTCAGACTGTGACCACTTTTTTAAACATATCTGTGAGCCAGTATTTTCTTCTCTGGAAATTACCATCCTCTGATTTTATATATTTTTGGTGAAGCAGATCAGATATTCTTTGCCTGGCAGTGATTGTCTTCTCATTGATAAAGCAGAGTACCGGATTCAGGGCTGCTACTCACATATGTCCATCCAACCTGTCACTTCCTCATGCTCCAGAGGTCCCTCAATGTGCAAGGTATTAGCTAATAAAGAAGGTAAATGATTACAATAGTTGGTCCTCAAAGGACTGAAAGGTCAACTCTGCCTTTTTGTGACAGGACAGCCCAGACAAAGGTCTGTCCATGATAGATGTTTGACAGATGGGGAAGCAAACGACAACAAGGCACCTCCCTCTTTGTGAGGAATGAATAGGAGAGGTGGATTTCTCTTTAATCAGGATATGGGTAGGCAGAGGGCTAGCTTGGGTGGTCCTAAGGTGGAGACAGGCAGGAGGGTGGTAGAATTTTATTTAAGCTGGGATCAACTTGGACAGCTGGGACCTAATGCTCTGATGGGTTAATGTTACTTTAAAGCACAACAAGTGCTCAGAAAGATAGGAGATGAGTGCACAAAATTGTCACCTTCACAAGTTTAGGTAAATTTGCCAATCACTACTGGGTTAGGATTATAAATTATTTCACTCACTAGAAGACAGAGTGCTGTAGGATAGAAGAGAGCAGAAGAGGACTTGTTAGGGAGAATTCTGGAAATCCTGGGAAAATGCTGACAAATGCTTGATCCAACTTGTCCTTCAATCTCTGCTTCTGAAAGCTATTCTCAGGACTGGGGAGCCAGGCAAAGATACAACATTGATAGCCTCAGATTACACGTTTGTTCATCTCGGATGGTGAAGTTTAAGGCTACCAGGGGTCCAGTAAAATAAAGTATCCCAATTCACAGAGCGCTGCATGACATTTAGCTATGCACCACTGACTGAGCTTCCTTTAAAAAGTTTAGCAGTATAAAGGTCACACTGTTGACTGGGATGATCTGCTTATCATTCTCACAGTTCCATTGCTCTTCAGCCACAATTAGTACCTATCTGCCGGTCCTCTAGCGAATTTGATAAAGGTGAGTCAGTAGCTGCTATTTGACATTGCTTCTTTGCTTTTCAGTCTCCGAAGAAGCCTGGGATCCAGTCAACACTGACTTTTAGGTTTCCCATTTTTACTGTGGATGCTCTTTACTATATTTTAAAAACTCATAATTCCTGATTAGTTGTGGTTATTGTGGTGTCTTTGTAATCAACACAGCTTCATGACACATAACACAAACATAACATAACTTATAATCTATTAGAGAACATTCACAGGTGTATTGTTGATGGGTTTTGCTACAATTATCGCCCCATAGCATCTTCCAAGTTGTGGTCGGACCAATATTAAAGGGTGGTTATGAGATCTATAGGTGATTTATGAATCATTCAAATTAACAAATCCACATTCACAGGGTTTACAAAACAGAAGTGAAAATAAATTATAGCTAAATGATTAAACTGGAGTCCAAGATTGCAAATGGTCCAGTGTACATGGTTGTTCGATTACTAGTCGCAAGGTAATATTTTATTAAAACTGAATATTTTATTCTATGCAGGATTTAATGGGAAGGTGCCAGATTTTGAAGACAGCTTCGCCATTTAGAAAATGCCATCATCATGTTGATCCCAGCCCATTCATTTCCCTCTGTGAAGATGATATGTGCAAATGTGCTGACCAGATGGATTGTCACTGTTCAATATTTCTGGAGTACGCAAGACGATGTACTCAGCAGGGAGTGATGGTGAGCGGCTGGCCAGCTGAAAGCACATGCAGTAAGTATGCGCATCTTTAAGAAAAGAGATTGGCTTCTCATTCCAACTATATTAAGTCACATTCCCTTGGTACAGGTGTAATGATGGAGCCAAAACATCGCTATTGAATGTCAAAAATACATATCTGAGAGTTAACAAATAATAGTATGGCCACAACAGAACAACACGCCATAAATTCCAAAGAGGTTGTCCGATATTAATGGAATGAAGAAAGTCAATACTTAAGTCCAACCTTACTTACTAAAGTTGTGTGTGGTATCTTTGAGCACATGTCTTATTGAATTTAACAGTGTATTTTCCAGATAGAAGTATCACATTTTAATGATACATTATTTATTATTTTTCAAATGTGCTTTCTAGGCACTATTGACTATTACAGAATGGGCAACAAATATACTGCTTTAGTGGAAATACATGAATTTGTAGCAGTTTTTCTACCCAAATAGCTCTTGCTGAACTGTATCAGTTCTTGGAGAGAGTCCAGCAGCAAGAACCGGTGTGCTACCTTTGAAGAAAGGTGCAGCCTTGGCTGTGGAAGTTAAATCCAGGAAAAGTAAAAAATACAAGCTACCAGTTTGGAGGCAGGAGTTGAGTTTCGCCACCCAACATCATCGATCAAAGCTGGCATGACCTTTGTGCATTAAGTGAAGTACCTTAAAAATAATATGGGCTTTGATCGGAAGCTGTTGAGTGCTTTCTCGACTGTGATTTAACATGATTAGAGTTTACCAAAAATCTTATGGATATAGGTCTAGATGTTGTGCAACTGACATGGATAGGTTTAACTAGAGAGACCTGTAGTATTTCAGACAAAAAGCCCCTTAATGGATCAGAGACAGCATATTTTAAGGCCCTAATGCGATAGTTACATGATTCCACCACATTGTCAAAATAAGATTTAGAGATGCTCCTTCAAACTGTTCTGCATGTTGCTTTCTACCTTCTTTGTAATGATATAGTTTGAAGCTGGATAGATGAACTGAAGACATTTGACTAAGTTTAGACACGCCGGTCCCTTTACAATGAGCTCTGTTTTTGTACCATTTTTATATCAAGTATTGCTTACCTAACCAAACATGAGATTGGAGGATGTCTAAATAGTGGTTGCTAGTTCATCTGAAGTAGAGTTAAGTGTCATATTAGAGAGCTTTCTGAAGCTGTGGCCATGCACAAGTGATTGTTGGGCACTGATCTAGGTGTGTACGTATATTAGAGTGATCAGGGATCATTGAGTTACTCTAAGATGATGGATCTCTTTGCTTTCACACAGAGATTTCGGCTGCTGAAAGCTGCCAAAATCTCGGTGTGGAAAAATAAGGAATTACCGGAGGATTTGGACACGACACTACAAATTGCCCCAGTAATGCTCCATTTCTCAATGGACCCTCAAGGTCCAGCTCATATTGGGCTGGTTCCTCGATATTGGTAACTTGGCGGTGAGGAAATCCCGGACCATTTTCCAAGCCGCTTGCAATGAGGACCTTTGTTTAGCTTTTGTAAAGGCGTCACACCTTAATAAATCAGGCACAGCGTTAGCAAATCCTACTGGTGTAAATGTCAACTATATAGTGAGGTAAACAAATCTACGGGTAGAAGTCCAAAAGCAAAACGATCTATATTGTTTCCCATTTTTTATTTTGAACATTCATATGCTACTTGCCAACTATCATCAAATGCAGAAGTTTCCTCTTGCTGCTGGCCTGCACTGATGTGCCCTTATTTCCTTTTCTGAAAACGAGTCTGCATCTGACTTTCTGGGCAGACCGTTGTGAAACTTCCTATGATTGTGGACGGCACTGCAATTGGAAACACAGTGTTACATATTGCATTTGTGCAACTGCTTACTTTAAAACATTAAACATAAAAAAAATAAGAAGTCAGCGATGCTGAACCTCACGTGCATTTTTCAGGGTAGAACATGTCTGCTTAAAGACAAGTATTCTTGTGAGCAACTTGCCTCCTCAGGGTAGGAATGCAATCACAATCCAATTCAATGTGTACTTTTGCAAAAGCCAGTGGCTAATGCACCCAAGTCAAGAAACACAAATTATACGTCTCTTCATTGCACTGGACTGCCGACAGACATTGATATTTGCTATCACCGCGCATTTGTTTTTTGACCATGTGTTGCAAATATCACTTTCGAGTGCCGAAACATAAATCATATCAACAATGGGGGTAAGTTGAGAACCAAGGGCCTGATTTTGAGTTTGGGGGACGGGTTGCTTCCTCACAAACATGACGGATATCCAGGGCAGGACTGGGAACCCAAAGCAGCACTGGCAATTTCGTCTGACCAGCTCCATGGGGGTGGGAAGGTATGGGCTAGTGCGCAAGTGTGCACTGCTGCTTTTGTTATTGAGGGCCGATATTGCAGCACCGCACCGATGCAAAACCGTCCTCCAGTAACAAAACCAGCCCCCACTGCAGAAAAACCACCCCACACCCTTCCAGCCTCCCGGGGAAACACCTGATGCCCGCTACGGCCAGCCCAGCCCTTTGGATATCCCGTTCGCCATATTACAAGTGCCATACGATATAATCGAGTCGTAATACGGCGGACGGGATATCCATCACGTTTAAATCAGGCCCTATATATTTTGAAACACAGGCCAAAGGCAATTAAAATGCATTTTACTAAAACATATAACATATAAAAGAAGGAGGCTTCTTCCTTGTCCAGAATAATGATTTGAGGGGCATATTATCAAGAAACCGCGTTAAAATTATCGCCGCTTTAGCGGCAGAAAACTACAGCTAAAGCGGCGATAATGGGCTTGATAATATGCTCTTGAGAATTCCAATAGAAGCCCATGTTCTGGTGTCAACATGGGCTTCTATTGGAATTCTCAAGGGCATATTATCAAGCCCATTATCGCCGCTTTAGCGGCAGTTTTATGCCGCTAAAGCGGCGATAATTTTAACGCTGTTCTTGATAATATGCCCCTTAGTGTTTTCCACCATTCACAGCACTAGAAAACACATACATCAATTTGTTTTCACAAATAAATAGGAGGCAATTAATGTATTCAACAGGCTTGCCTATACTCAACAACTGTGTTAACACATGCAAAAAGATATATTTTGACAGAAACTTTTCATTGATAGAGGACACAGTATGACTTAGTTGACAGTGCTCACCAACATAGAAAAAACTGAGAATGAGGCAATAAAGGGATTTCAATGCAACGTTTACTCACAGTAAGATCTCACTCAACTAAATTGCTTTCTGCTAGGGGCTGCTAGCTAATTCCGCACTGTAAAACATTCATCCCTCTCTGAAAACCAGGACATATGCTAAATTTACTGAAATCACCAGGACAGATGGTGATAGATTGGGACAATCACAGCAAACCCGGGTCACCCTGTTTGATGCGAGAGAGTGTTTCCGTAGTTACAAGGGTAACCGTATGGTGGTGTGATTAGCCAACCTGCACAATGCACCTTTATGCACATGTACATCCGTTTGGCCTTCAATGTTAAACATGGTGTACAGATGAAATGAAACAAACTGCATTAATGGTAATTGTGTCAAATCATCTGTCTGATGAAATAGTTAAATCCAGTCCGACAATGTCACACATCCTGAAGTGGTGAGACTATTCCTATCCTTCCATCACTACCAGTAGCGATGGAATGCAGAGAGCTTAAACAGGCCATTAGTAGGGTAACAGGTTTACCAAGTACAACATTTACAAGGAGGCTTGATAATCAAGGCCTTCTCCCGCTGCTATACGAGGCTTTGAACGCCATCCCAGTGCTCATCCATGAAGCTCCACTCCTTCTCCGCCTAAAGACCCTCCATGCTGAGGAACATTTTATTGTTGTGTCACCTGCCCACAGCTCTTTACCATCTTCATTACCCTCCGTGGCAACCCCTAGATTATCCACTCGCACACAGCTATGGGGTCTACATCATCACCACTATCCTCTCCCTTGTAATCCCATCTCCTCCTCCCAAGGTTGACCCTCTCCTCCTTGATAAACCTTAGCCACTGCAATCCCAGCACTGCACCCCATCTCTGCGTATCCCCAATCCTTCGCCTGTTCTTTCCATCTCTTTGATAGTACATGACTGTAGGACTCCCTTGCTACGCAACTTGGTTGATGCTTGATTAAATTCATATATAAATACAAACGTATTGCCATTGTGATACTTTTGAATAGTACCATAATCCTAATCATTACTTGGTCCCTTCTAATATCAAATATATTTCTTCAGAAAATATTGCCAGGGAAAGAAAAGCAAGATGACCAGGAACACCCTATCAAATTCTTATCTCAATGTTGCTGGTCGTTGATGTAAGAGTTGTAGTCATATTTCTGCAAAAGGGAAAAAAGGCAGAGTTCAGTCTCAGAATTAACCCTTTCATGCCTGAACAGAAAAGATAGAGAGTGCAATACCATCATTATATCCGGCAGCTTCCAAACTGTAAACTGTTTGAGAACATTGACACGAGATCATAGAATCATGCATGTGTCATAGAAACAGTATGATCAAAACATATATGACAAGACGTCTATACATTAGTTCAATCGATATGATACTTTTTCTCTGTTTTTTGCATCAGATCCGCTGTGCCTAGCGGGAATGGAGTATAATGAGTGTGTGTCCCCATGTGCCAAAACTTGCCAAAGTCTGGACATCAACGAAGTGTGCCAAGAACAATGTTTTGATGGATGCATCTGCCCGGGTGAGTCTTTCAACTTATTAATTAATAAATATAATCCCTTTCCCATGGAATTCAGTCCTTAAATGTCACAAGGTGTCTTCCTTTCCAGAGTGGATGTCAAGGATAGGAATGTCATTGAGATTCCTGAGTAGAAATTTCCATTGGCAAAATATTTAACAACAAATTATATGGCGGTTTTACATCGACCTTTCACACATATATTTCTGGTTATTTAATCCAACCCAGTGCGCACAATTGTGATCTTGCAGGATATTTACCACAACAAAAGGGTCACTAGAGGCAATTTTTATGGCTTGCCTTCGACATTCAGTGAGCGACTGGAACTGTTGAGTGCACATATGAGAAAATAATCCTCTCAATGCATTACCTGGTTTGAGGGCATGGCTGCTCAGGGAACTCAATGTGCTTTTTTCTTTCTTACTGAACACCATGAATGTTCACAGAAAGCTTGTTCCAGATGGAAGCTCCTTCGTCTGCAAAAGAGCTACCTCATTTTAAGTTCATCTACCTCCTTTGAAGTGCATCCACCTCCTTCTGAAGTGCATCTACTTCTTGAAATGCATCTACTTCCATTTGTAGTGTATCTACCTCCTTTTAAGTCCAGCTACCTCCTTGGAGAGCATCTACCTCATTTTGAAGTGTAGCGTTTACAGGGCATGTGGAGTAGGGTTTGGTTGTATTGGTGGTAACTCCACATAGCGCAATGTAGTGGTGGCAGTGAAACATTAGTCATCATTGGGGACTTTTAGAAAACAACTTTATAGATGCAGGGAGTAATGTAGAACCCCACATGCTACCCATTGAAGGTTTGTTTGTGGCTAGCCCACCTTATTTAAAGATCCCATCCATGCCTTGGAGTTCTTTTGTTTTGCACTTTTATGGCTAAGCACTTTCAGAAAAAATAAATTGACAATCGGTCGGCTGGGCTGATCGGTCTACTTTTTTCATTGTTCAAAAATAAAACCCCAAAGCAGGGAATTGCTTTTTAAAAATTAATGAAGATATGTCCTTCCATTTTTTGTCAGACCATTGCTCCATCACAAACATGGCCGATATCCTGTCTGCTTTATTACTAGTGCATAGTATATAATGCACTAGTGGTATGGTGGATGGGATATCCACCACATTAGTGGTGTAGCACCCATCTGCCAAACTCTAATGCCAGCCCTAAGTTAATATTCACTTTTAAAAAATATCAAGAAAGACTTGCAGAAATGGCATATGGGGCACTGTTCATAGCTCGGCAAAGTCCCACTGTTAACAGGACAATTATTCCTAAAAGTATGCTTATTTTAAGTGGCTTTTCTACTAAGCCCCCATCTCCATGGTTACCCAGCAGCTCTAAGAGGCCATCAACAACTTTATTTGGGGAAGAAAATGCCCAGGAATTGTGATCAACACTTGTACTGAACAAATATGAGGGAGAGGGGAATGTGGCATTACTGAATCTTCTTTGTTACTTCCAAGTAGCCAATGCTATTTAGTGGAATCTCCACAATGCTATTTAGGGGAAACTCAAAATCACAAAGCAATGGTGCTTAACTGACCATTTAATCTTAGGCATATTGCTTTGGATGGTAAAGTGACGCACAGACGCTGAGCCCGATACTTCTGCCAAAAAAAGAGCGTGACTGTAGATATGTGGGTCAAAATAAGTCCTGAATCATGCCTTACTATTTACTTCCACCTTTACTCCCATATGTGACAATCCGGACTTCACACCAGGTTTAGGCATGAATGTTTTCAAAACTTGCAGAGATACCAGGCGCCTTATGGCGGGCTCGCTTTTTTGCGGTGGGAAAATTAAAATGTATGAAGACAATTAACCCTCCCAAATATGGAACACTTCTGCTATGACCAAGTAAGACAACTGGATTTGCATCCTTCGGTCAGGGATGGGGTTGCACAAGATCTTAACGCTTTCAAACGGAGGATGAAAGATGGCGATGATGTTAAACATATGATCTTGGCACACTACTGCATGCTATTTTTAGTGTTGTTGTAAAGTAAAAGCCCTGGTCAGAAACAGTGGTAGAGGGAGATGAACAGGCAACTATTCGAGAAGAGTTGGGAAGAAATGCATGTGAGAGCAGGTTGGAAATTGGATTACTGTTTGAGGGGGCAAAACCCTACTCATGCAGCGAGCACAATCTCTGTCAGGTGATGCACAAGCAAACCCCAAATTAAACTGTGCTCAACCCTCTGGTAGCTTGGCACAAACCAGCCAAGCTTAACTTAGAGGCAATGTGTAAAGTATCTATGCAACTCTTCTGCCAGTAATAAATTGAAAACAAAACACAAGAAAAATCCCACATCAATTTTGAAAAATAGAGTAAAATTTAATAAATTATTTGGGACCAAAACAACTAAAATCGAATCAGTAGATCCAGAGATATGCAGCGGTTCCGAGGAGACTGAGCCGCGATGCAAGGTCTGGTGTTGGGGATGCGTTGAGCTGCTGTAGTTCCAATGCGACTGCAAGGAGGTGCGTCATGCTGTCTCAGTTTAGCTTCATAGGACCACAGCTGGGCTGGCAGAGCACCTTCAGGACCACTTCCAAGGGTCCAGGACTGGGGTGGCACTACTTGGGGGTAGGACTCACAGCAGACAGAGTCCAAGTACTGGGTTCAAGGTGGTGGTGCCTTTTCAGTGTCTGGGGCTCTGATCAGGAGGTCAGTCAACTAGCCTTTGAAGTCACTCTGGTGGTACTGGCTTCAAGATGCAGGTCCAGTCCTCCAGTCATGCAGCAGGGCATCAGAGTAGCAGTGCTTTAGTCTTTCTGACTTTTCCACAGGTCAGCAGGTGTTTTGAAGAGTTGGGTCTGAGGGTCCATTATTTATACCCTGTGGCCACTTTGAAGTAGGAGAAGAGTCTGGAGGTTTTCACTCCTAGAGATATCTGGAACTTCCTGCCTCCCTGCCCTGGCTCCAGATTGTTGGGAGTCACAAAAGATTAGCTTCAAACCCTTTGTGATATTCTCACACAGAGCCTTTGTGATGTGCAAGTGTCGTAGGTGACAGCTCCTCCCCCTCATCAAGTCAGAAATGGCCCATTCTGCCAAAACCTTAAAACCCTTTGTCACACAGTCTGGGAGCAATAGACCAAGACCAACTGCCAGCTACACCTAGTCATGTGACCCAGGATGCAGGCTGCAGGCACCAAATAATTAGGGCAAGAAAATGAAAACTTTCTAAAAGTGGCATTTTCAAATAGTGACTTAAAATCCAACTTTACCATTAAAGAGGGTTTTAAATTTCAATTCCGTAGACACCAAACTTGACATTCCTACCTGCTCTCAATTGAAAGTTATCACTTATTAAATGTAATAAGTTAACCCAATTTTATTCAATGAGAGAGATAAGCCTCACAGTAGTGAAAAACAAATGTAAGAGGTTATTCACTACCAGGACATTTAAAACTTAAAAGTACATGTCCAACTTTTTAAATACACTGCATCCTGCTTTATGGCTCTTTAGGGTCTACACTAGGAGTGATTTATATGTACTAAACAGGAGGGTTTAGGCCAGCAAAAGGTTTATTTTGCTAAGATGGAATGGCAGTTTTAAAACTGCACACACAGGCTGCAACGGCGGGCCTGAGACATGTTTAAAGGGATACTTGAGTGGGTGGCTCAATGAGTGCTGTAGACCCACTAGTAGGTAATAATTTACAGGCCCTGGGTACATGTATTTCCACTGTACTAGGGACTTACAAGTAAATTAAATATGCCTATTGGGTATAAGCCAATGTTACCATGTTTAAAGGAGAGAGCACAAGCACTTTAGCACTGGTTAGCAGTAAAGTCTACAGAATCCTAAAGTCAGTAAAAATGAAGTCCTCAATAACAGGAGGCTGGAAGGCAAAAAGATGGGGGAAAACCACACCAAGGATGTCAGGTCCAACAAAGCACATATATCTTTGTGCCATGCGACAGGGAGAGAGACCGTCGATAAACTCCACATGCACTGTTACCACTCTCCAGAGACGTTACATGCCTGGAATCCTGCAAAATCAAACACATGTTGGAGAGCTTGTGTAGGTATGAGATATCGTCCAGAATGTCAGAATGTGGGTTAATAATTTTGGAAAAGGGACCCCTACCAACTCAATAACCAAACCTACTGTCTTTTTGGCTAGGTTCAAATACCACATACATATATACCCGGGTTAGGTCTCAGCACAAGTCTCAGTTAAACTCTGTTCAACTTCTCGTAGCTGTGGCACAAGCAGCAAGCAATTCCCAAGAGAAATGTGTGTGGAAAAAAATTAAATAAATCTAAACGAATTAAAAAAATTGAGAAAAATATAATGAGCAGAAAGGCATCAAAACAGCTAAAATCAGATCGAGGAACTGGAGATATGAATTTTTAATGTTCAAGGCGAAAAGCACCAGGAAAAAGTAAAGCGGCATTGAACAATAACAGTTTGTGAAAGACAGGGACATAGGCACAATTTCAGGGCCCCCTGTGCCCATTTGCATTTGTAGCACTTTCTCTTTGCTTCACTGTAAAAATTCCCTGAAGGCCTAAATCAAAAATGACTAACCCATTCTTCCACAAGGAGGGTCTCCTCCTCTACTTTAACCATACCCCTGTTTAAATGAGGTTATCTCTCCTCTGTTACTGTGATAGCTGGCTCTCTCACCAGCTGGGGTTGAAACCTGAAAGTCTAGGAAGGCCCTGGAAATAAATGGGAGCAAATTCTATCAGCCCCATTTTGCAACATGAACAAGGTAGAGTTGAGGATGGCTGTTGCTGTACCAAATGTCCCTTTCCCCTTCCAGATGGCTAATCTCTGCTTAGTGGCCAGTTGTTGTCAACATCCCTATCTTCCTGGGCCCGGAGGCAAAGCCACTGTCTTCTGGAGGGCAGGAATGTTAACTCCAGATAGGAATGTGTATTGAGTCTCTGGAGGTTGAGATAAGGGCAAAACTGTGTCTAAGCTAGTTTTGGGTCAGTCATCACAAGGTACATTTTATAAAGTTTCTTTCCACTAAAAGTATTACAGTTATTAAAAATCTGATTTCACCATTAAATCAGATTTTGAAAACTGAATGAAAAATAACTTGGAAGTATTGTACTAGCATTTCCCCTTGTGAAAATACAAATTAGGAATTTGAATTATAGGCCATTTCCTGGAGAATTTGCTTAAATCTACACAGTAAAATCAGTTTTTGGACATTCAGTCTAGATGAGGGCACACTATTTCAAATACATTTTTTATATATTTCAGGTACCCTGGCTTGCGGGCTTTCAAGGTGCATTTAGGGGTGCCTTAATAATATTTAAAATAAGCTTTTCCTGCTTTATAAGGACACTTTTCTTTTCTATGTGTCTCTGCAGGCCTTTTAAACTGTAGCTCATACATAGCACATTAATGCTCCTGGCAGCTTTATATCTTAGTCCAATATGTGGGTGATGTAATTGCACACTGTATCCCACATATGGCACTTAACTACCATATCATTGTTGCAATTCATTCTTGTGTCAATTTACTTTATATATTAAACATCTGTTCTCTATATCATTGCTTTTTATCTTTGGAGGCAGTTTATATACATCCTTACATTCTCAATAATGCTGTGAGTGAATATGCATCAGCACATCATTAATTGTATTTGTATTTTTAAGATAAATGGTTGAGGCCTTTCCCTTTCTTAGAAGGTAAGGCTCAGAAAGGACAGAGCTTGTCTGCATGGGAGTAAGCAAAAATATGCTATTTTATACCTTATCATCTGTGCCATAATTGTGAGATTGAACCATAGACTTGCAGTAACATGGCTATCATCATAGATGGTAGGCACGTGGAGTTTTTACCATACATAATGGTTCATAACTGTTTAAGAAATGCGCAAATTAGGGAGGTGTTACTAAGCAGCTGTGGGGCTTCAACTGGGGATCACTCAGATACTTTGTCACAAGTGTGCTGGGCAGTCACAGCAATACCCTTCTGTACCAGGCAGCCATGACACCATTCATTGGGTGTGCACAGTGGCCATTTAGCACTAGGGCTAAATAGCCATTTAGTCTAACAGTGAGTTGGGCAGCAGCATTTTTCAGCCTTTTGTAATCCATTGATTTCATAGCTCGGCTATGTGTTGAGAGGAGTCCCCATGATTGCATTGTGAAGGTTGGTTGAAATATATGTAAATATTGGCCTGAGCTGCAAAAATATCAACCAGGATCCTGTCTGATAACCATCCTTCTGCTCTCCATTATCTACTCCCAACCTTTTGTCTGAAATCACTCCCACTCACAAATAAAGTCACAAAGAAGGGCTGATGCCAAATACACTGCCTCCTTTGTTCTCCCCAGAAGGCTTGGGTCAAAAGTCCATCCTCCTCTGCTCTATAATCCCTGGTTTATGAACAGTGTCCCTCGTGCCCCACTTAATGATACAGGGACTTGTCTCTGAGGTTTTGTATCCACTTCTCTACTCTACCATTCGAGCTGTGTCATAGTTTCCTTGTCATGATATTTGTCATACCTCATCTATGAGCACAATTACATGCTCAGTACAACACATTTGGAGCACAGCTCCAAACTTCATGCACAGCACACCTTGCTTTCTACAATAAATATCTCATACTATGCCATCCAAGCACAATCAATAGAGTAACAGTCTTATCAATCACCCACAATACAGTCCATCAATCTATGCTTAAGCACAGCAATAAGAAACTATAAAATCACTAGACGATCCCTTCAAACCTCAAAGCTTTCCATCTAAGTCACAATGTAAATCCAAACTTTACCAGCCCCGCACAACAACTGAGGTAGCTGCTTACCTAACCATCCTGAAGCCCTTCGGACTTGTCAGTGGTGTGAAGTAGTATACCAAGTGCACAATACAATACCACAGCCTTCCTCTTCCTGCCCCTAAACCCTGCCCCCAAAAGCACCCACCACCCATTTCTTCCTTTATGATTAATGACTTTCCTGTCATGGTAAAACGCCAATGATTATGACACCAGTCATATCAACCCCCTCTTTTCTCTTCTCCTTCCAGATATCAGGGATGCCCTTTTTTTCTTCTCCAAGCCTCTCCTCCTCTGCCTCATTAAGGTTCTTATTTATTTTTCTACATTCCCTGGGTACCTCTCCTACACTCTGCTATTCATTACGAACTTCTCTTCTTCCCTGGTTATTTTTTTTTTTGCACTCTAGAGTTTCCCTAAATTCCAAGACTTATGTCTTTCCTTGCACCCGTTAACTCATTACTTTTGTCACATTGTATTAAAAAACGTCAGCACACATTTTCCTGCCGCTGAAATGGATTAATGCCATGGCACATATATTTACCACTATAAAACCGTGTATGAGTGTCTGCTTAGCCTTAAATAAAAGCAAATATAATAACAGAAATCAGGCCCTCAACCGAGATGCTAATGCACAGCATATTTATTTTCAAATGTTCACTGTTTTGTCATACAATAGTCGAGTTGCCAAGGAATACCTCCCCAGGCAATGATAGTCTTTCTTACGTCTCAGATGCACAGAAGATATATTTTTTCAGTGCAGGTTATTTTGTGACCAGGGAGACCTAATTATCTCCTTGTTTACATATTATACCTGCTGCAAGGGATGCTGCCTGATGTCATTTGATACAGGTTAAGATGTTTGGAACGGCTCTTCAATTAAAGATGTTACTGTGTCCTGAGGAACACCATGGCAGTGATCCCCATGACGTTTAACTTCCACCACACCAAGTGTCACCAGATATCATTTGTCTAATAATTGCCTTGCAGTCAGGCGTGGCTGGCACAGGTATCAGCAGTGAGGCAGGGTGGGAGGGGGAAGTCAACAGACGACGGGATAGGCAAAATAAAATAAAAAAATAAATAAAACCACTTACCTTGCGCTCGCCGACTCGGCGATGCAGCGAGCACAAGGTAAGTGTTTTTATTAATTTTCTTATTTTACTCTCCCTATCCCGTCGTCTGTCAACTTCCCCCTGCCCTGCCTCACTGCTGTTACCTGTGCCGGCCACGCCTGACTGCAAGGCAATTATTAGACAAAAGATATCTGGTGTCACTTGTACAGACTACACATCTCTGAAAAAACTATAGGGCATTTCACGTAAAAAGATCCTCGCCACATTATCTGTTCTCGCCTGTGGTAGGGTTGAGTGAGCAGTGATGAAATATAATATTGCAAGATCTGTTGAAGTAATGGAGTAGGTGGTGGTGTGAGGTGGAGCACAGCATGCCCTTTATAATATAGTGTTTCTTTCTATTCTCTATCACTCATGAGTAGTATGACAATTATTGATGCCACAAGCAAGGATGCATTTTGCCTTTGTGACTCCTCCCCTCGGCAGAAGGGCTGTATCTGTAGCTCCCAGCTGCAGAACAACCTTTGCTGCCAAATGCTGGTGGTGCAAGAAGACAGCTTGCATTTCTACTTTACTCAACCCTAGGGATGCGCTGGCCTTGCCATGACTTTCTGAATGAGTGAGAGCGTAAGAGATGGAACGTAACAAACCATCCATACACATGAAGAGTTTTGCCACTAACACCCGGGAAACAGGGAACATCCACTGACATTTCATCTTTGCAAGAGAAGCATTATAATATATTTGTGGAGAGAAGCAGTATTGAAAATAATCTGGTTGAGACGAGTAAGGACTGATAATGACCAACCACCAAGGTAAATAAGATTGAAAGTTTAACAGTAAGAAGAAAAGTGTTGCCACGGTGGAGAGAGTGTGAACAATGATAGAGATTAAATTGGTACATAATATAATAGGAACAGGGATTGTACAGGAGAATAGGGCAGAGGGTTTTGAAAGCTATGTGTGTCTTGCACTGCCAGCCATTGGAGATTACAGTGAGTTTAATTAGCATAAGCAAGGCGTTTGGGGCAACAGATATAGCGAATTATCAGACACTGAATTTGCTGGATCTGAAACTGAGAAAGTCCCAGTTACTGGGCATTTAAATAATTCAGTGGGGAGGAAGCAAAAACATAGGCATCTGTTTTATAATGAAAAGGATTGGGGAGACACAAATGTTTGCTAAGGAGGTAGCAAGAAGACGCTACAGTGCTGTTTTGAGCAGTAAGAGAAAGGGGCGTCAGTTGTGTCTCCCAGCGTCTTATCAAACTCAGCAGAAGATTATATGGGGTCAGGGGAAAGTTGTTCTTATTAACTCATAAAATACTCCAATAATTGTTGTTTTGTTTGTGGTTTAGCTATTGGAATCTAAATTCCAATTAATGTTTCTCTGAATACATTTGACTTAGTCCTGAAAATTCAAGAGAAAGTCATAAAAGGTTTAGAGTAATTAACGGATACCGGGAGAAAAAGAACTGAGGCCCAGATGTACAAAGCTTTTTTTGCAGTCACAAACGGCCCGATTCACAGAATAGGATCGTTTGGGCCTACAATTTCTTTTTACAATGTACAAAAGGCAAATTTTGATTGGGTAACTTGTTTCTGAATTGCAATTTGATTTTTATACCAAATACCGTGTATTGGAAGGTGCGTCCCTTCCAAATACAGAATCAGAATACAGAATCATGCATGCATCATGCATTAATGTTTTGCAACCACATTCCAGTTGCAAAACAGTAATACTTTAATACCAGTTTAAAACTGGTGATAACCCTTTCACAAAGGCGAAGGGATCCCTTGTGGACCCCTTCCTATTTGAGAATGTTAAAAAGCTATTTTTTAAGAGCAGGCAGTGGTCCCAAAAAATCAAACTGCAAAGGTTCATTTTTTCTTTTTAAACGCATCCCGTTTTCCAGTCAGAAAAACAGGCTGCATTAAAAAAAAAGAATAAAAAAAAAAGATTGTTTTATTAAAAATAAGTCACAGATATGGTGGTCTGCTGACCTCACCGGACCACCATCCCTGTGATGGCTGCGATTCCTAATGGATTGCATATTGCAACCTATCTCATTAATATGCATGAGGTAGGTCTATTTGCGTCCCACTAGGAATCGTTAATGCAACTCAAAAGGGTTTCACACATTAGGAATGTCGATTTCCTGATAGCGATTCAGAGAGAATCACAATTAGGAAATCGGTATACCTAATGTTAGTACATCTGACCCTAATGAATTGCCCCCACCCACATCAAGAGGTCCTGTTCTATCTTGTTGTAATGCAGTTTAGACAGTCAGATTGGTAATATGTAATGTGATTACCTGGAAGTAAAGTAAGGATTTGTCTTCAAAGAGCGACGATGTCACACAAATATCACACAAATATGAGGCAACATTTAGTAGAAATCATAACAGAGACTGACTTTGGTTTAGTTTAAGGTTTTATTGCATTGATCAGAAGGAAAAGAGACATTTAGTCTATGAAAAAGCCATTCATTCTGTCAATTCTTATCATGAAATAATTTGTTTCCAATAACCATGATGAACTCTGTTACCTAATAACACTTTACAAAAGATGGCTTTAATCAGAAGAAAGATGTACTCTGACCCCCTGAAGAATGTGCATGAAGGAAGAGATAATTAAATGTTCCCTGATAAGGCTTAGTGGAGACCATCTACAGACTCGTTGATGGAGAGAGGAGGTAGAGTCTATAAACCTGGCTCTGTTGAATGGAAAAGGGAGCTGCTTGAGTAAATGAAAAATACAAATGTCTAGAGGGGATGTAGGTGGAAGAAAAGGAAAAGGGAGAAGTGGGTGCAGGTGAAATCGCCAATTATGGTTATAAACACTGAAAACATAAATGCTAAATTTGAGTATGAGTCTCTAAACCACACATAGATCATAATGTAAATTAAAGGTTTTAACCTCTATACTATTTGACTCCTGTCAGAAGAAGGGAGTGCTCTTAATGACTCTTTTAGACAAATGTTGCAAACAGGGATACAGATCTATCAAAGGCACTAGAGACTTGTGAACTACTTTCAAATATATTACTTGAATAAAAGAAGTCCCTCTGTGCTCTGTAGCAATTCAAGTGCATACAGACAATGAAAGGATAAGACAGTAAAGAGTAGTGTGAATAAATAGTAAATTCCTTTTCTTGACTGATCAGTGCTTACTGCTCATTCTTTTACCACAAGTAAGCGGGCATTAATATTCATAGCTTTATGCATGACGAAAGTTTGAAGGATGATATTCAGCTGATGGTCCATTATTATCTTTTTCTAATAGCCTCTCGAGAAGTCTATAACATGACAAACTGAATGATATCTTCCTGACCAGCTAATGTCTATTTCTTACCTCTGCTGTAATTGTCGTCACTAATTGTTCATCCAGCAACCAATTACAGCTTACTGCAGCTGGACAGAGAGACCCAATAGTAATACTTACATACTTCTGAGTTCTAATGTACTTGTTAGAAAGTTCAGATGCCGTTTATCTATATGTGATAAGCAGACACCAGTGCATCAATGAAAAGCATATAGAAAGTGTATGACACATCACGATACGTCATAGAGAGACAGAATAATTCATTAAAAAATATTGGCCCACGTACCACTTTTTTGCCTCATCCATATATGTCTGTATTTTGATTACATTGCCATGTTCTCGTTTGTGAAAATCACATGTTTATTAACCACAGTTTGAACCTTCAAACCTCCACTGGTAAACAGAACTGCTCTGTCAATAAATGATTTGACGCTTTTGCAGACCACATCTTCCTTTTTGCCCATGTTGCTTACAGTGTTGACATACTGTAGAAATAGGAAATCCTCAGAACAGCTACCGAGTTTATGCTAGACATTGTATGAAATTATTTCTGAAAACCATGGTATAAGAAACATTTTTGCACATTCGGAAGGCTACCATTGAAAAAAACCCTTGCTGGAATTCTATATAGATAGTCATGTATTAATCCTGCTTGCAAAGCATTAAGTATGTGTGTGGGCATTTTCTTTTTATAACCAATTTTATTGATGGTTTTAGTGAATACTCATTATAACTAGTAACACATTGAAATAGACAATAGAAAGGAAGCACCAGTCACAGTCAATGTTCATGGATAAAGTTTGTGGGCAGTCCTTGCCTGGTGTTAGGTACAGTTAGTCCAGGCTATAGTGTTGCAGCCATTTTCCCCAGATCTTGCCATGATTCTATGTGCAGCCCCTTGCCGTGATGGGTTCTTCAAGATTGGCACACCAGTCCATCCCTGCGAGCCACTCGGGGAGGTGGATATCCATTTATGGGCGATGTCTCTTTTGGCCACGATGGTGGCCATGCTGATCAGGTAGTGGCCTCCATGACTGTCTCGCAAGCCGTCTGAGACACCCAGAAGTGCATGTTTTGGGGAAAGGAGGATGGGGTCCCCAGCACCCAGGTTAGATTTTGTTATGTTGGACTGCCAAAAAGTGGCAATGGGGGGGCATTGCCAGGTTATATAGTAAAAGTCCCCATTAGGACAGGGACATCGAAAACATTCAGGGGTTTCCCTGTGTGCCATAGTTTGCATGGAGTGAGGTATGTAGAGTGCAGATAGTTTAGTTGTCTCAGTCTAGAGGATGTTGTGATTCTGAGAGGTTTAAGGCACACAAAGGTCCAGTCCCTGTTGTTGAGTGGGCCGATACAGTTCTCCCATTTTTGTCTCACGGTGAGAAAGTCATCAGGTGCATGGTGGATTAGCGTGTGGTAGATTTGGGACATGCCTCCCGGGACCTGTTTACCCATCAGCAGTTTGGCCTCCAGGGGGTTGTATTCAGGGAGGTCCGTGTGTTTGGTCTTAAGGGAGGTGAGGGCATGGTGGAACTGGAGGTACTTACAACACCGAGGGTCTGGCAGCAACTGCCAACATCCGAGCCCTCACAGCATTCTGTATCTTAAAATTCTAATCTAATCACAATCCAACACATCCCATTCCCTAATAACATCACAATGGAAAAGAGCAAAGTTATAACTAAACATAACATATAACCTATAATACCACCAAAGTACTGTAACCCCAGGACACAAAGAAAACATATAAAGAAGAAGATGCACAAAAAATTACATTAAGTAGTCACTGAATTTCTGAACTAAGCACTTCTTTCTTACTGGACATGGCTGACCCCTATGAATGTTGGCAGACTCTGCGGACCTATTGGACTTCTCAGCCCCCAACCTCTCACAAACATCCTCAGTTGTGGGCCTAGGTAGCACAACCACCATACTTTTGTTACAGACTTTACCATTCACAAGTATCATCAAGTGGTCCTTTACCTCCTTAACCAAAACTGGTGGCAAACATCTGGGGTGACCCTTTTGAACATGACGGTGAATTTGAACCCTCATGAAGTCCCCTGCATGAACACGAATCTCTCTCTTCATTTCTCCTTTCCTTTTCGCACCATACCTTTCTTGCACACAACTTCGTACACCCAACACATTTCTTACCTTTTCATAATCCATACACTTCTTCCCCATCCAATCCTTTTTCAAACAAGTCCCAGGTACTCTACCCCTCAATAGGGAAAAGAAATTCCTGTACTAATGATTGGGTTCGTCCTCATAGCCCACAACATATCTTTGCACTACCTTTTCCAAACCTAAACCGTTAACCAATGTTAACTGTAATTGGTCTTCAATAACACATTAAACTCTTTCAACAAGACCATTGCAGCGAGGATGATAAAACAAAGTTTTCAAATGCCTGATTCCATTAGTTTAAAAAATGCACTCATCCCTCTGGACACCAGTTGGGTACAATTATGAGTTACTAACTCTTCTGGAAAACCTTCTCTGATGAATAATTCCAGGAAAAATCAATGATCACCCTTGAGTTGACACTATTGATGAACTTTCTCAGTCCATATAGTCAATCAATACCAGAGCACGTGTAGATGAACTTCCCAAAACCCCAAAAGGCCCAGACACATTGAATGCTCACTTGTTCCGTGGTACTCCATTATTGGCCACTGAAGTTATAAGAGAAGAGTCTTGTCACTCAAAACACATGCACTACACTCCCTTACACAATGTTCCACCACTCTATCTATGCCAGGCCTCCCACAAGCCCACCTGATTCTGCATCTCGTTGCCCGCATACCTATGTGTCCTTCACGAGCAAGTATAAGAAATTTAGATCTAATATTCTGAGGAACTACTTAACACTCACACCTTAGTAATATTCTATCAGCCAAAGATAGTTCATTAGCAGATCTCCAATATGGATATACCCTTCATCCACATTACGCTCTCTAGACCAATGGCTGGCAACACACTTATTGACTTTCTGGAAGACTTTATCCTCGCTAGCAGCTGCTCTCCACTCTCCCTCAGACAACACGCCCTTAGTAACCATGTTAATAGAACACACACGTTCCAAATCGTCTTCTTCAACACCTTCATCCTTTGATTCAACATTCTCAGGCAAACGCGATTGCCAGACATCAGCAAATTTTTGTACCCCTGGAACATACTTCATCTTAGATAAAACAAAGCACAAAATCACACTCAACATGTATTTCTTCAATGGCAGCTCAAAGTGCATAGTGGGCTGGCCGGAAACAATTTTAAGACCATATATGCATTATACTTTATCATATTATTTTATTCTTCATTGTTTTTTAATCACAGTTTACATAGATAGATGGATAATGCCATACTTTGCCATTTACATATCCATAACATTGTTTATATATATTCCAACTTTATTGTTTTCAGTATTGAAACATATTTTCACAAACACGGACACACAATTTCTTTGAGCATTTTCCATTAAGACTGTGCACATTTAACTGAATATCTTGTGTTTATCTGTTTTTTCCCCCATTTAACACTTCTCTCACTCATTGCTCACAGAAAACACATGCTCTCACATATATCACTCACATCAATCCCAGCCTCACCTCACATACACTGCGAGTTACAATGGGAAAAGGTCTCCAATTCCTGCCGTTGTTGTATTGTGGGCCAGGATCTCTCACAAAACAGTCAATGTACGTTTTGGTCTTCAGGACCACATAGTGTCACACATGAATTGTGGTGGGCCAGGGGGGATGATTTAATTTAGGTGTCTTGTCCTGTATAACAGTGGAATAAGTGTGTCAAGATGCTGTTGGTCCAATGGAGTCCTACGGGCACTCAATGTAACTATTCCTCATAATCTCTTTTAGGCATCCCTTATTGTGCCAAGATCCATGGTTGCAAACTTCTCTCAGATTGTTTGAATGGGTTTGTGTATGTCAGTAGGACATGCCTGTTTAAGAGCTGTGTGGCTGGTAACTCAACCCGTGCTGGGCTCCAAACATGTTCAAAAGAATTTGAAGAATTTAAATTATGTTAACCATGTTACCAGAACACATCATTTCAAAATCGCCTTCTCCATCACCTTCATCTTTTTATTCAACATCCACAGGAAAACGCGATAGGCAGTCAACAGCAAACTTTTGTACCCCTGGAACATACTGCAACTTTCACTGATTTTCTTGCAACCTGTAGTGCTACTTTGCAATGCGGGGTTGTTCTTCCGCCATTACTTGTGCTAAATAACTCCACTTATGGTCTGTGATCAGTATGTAGGATGAGTTGACTACCCATTGCAAAGTTTCTGGAATACTGGACACTCCACCTAAATCCAAGCGCTTCTTTTTCAATAGTGGAATACGTTGACTCAGCACTGCAAAGTGCTCTAGAAACAAAAGCATTGATTTCCTTTTTACCATTGCTTCTTCTCTGCATTAAAACTGCTCCCAAACTCTGATTAATTGCATTGGTAGTGATAATGCACAAACCATGAGTATCAAACAGTTTAAAGGGTCTGGCAGAATCTATATCCCTCTTGATTAACTCCAAAAAGTTTTGACATTCACAGTCCCTCACATATTTCATATTTGTCTTCAACTGAGCATGCAAGCTCGCCGTTTGCTAGCAAAATTCTCTACAAATGTAGCGTAATGTTCAATTTATCCAAGAAATTATCTAAGCGGATCTTTTTCTGTAGGCGCAGGCCCTTCCTCAATAGCACTCAATATCTTAATCTTCAGCTTGACCCCTTTACCAGACACATGATGTCCTAAATAATCCACACCATCTTGGTGGAACTTGCACTTGTCTTTTTTCGAAGTCAACCCTGACCCTTTCAGTATTTCCAATTCTTTTTTCAATCTCTCATCATGTTCGCACTCATCCCTTCCATGTATTAATATGTCACCCTGAAAACACAACACACCTGACACATCCTTGAAAAGATTATTCAGTAATCTCTGAAATCCAGATGACACTGAGGCTAAACCAAATGGCATACACCTATAACGAAATGCCCCTTCTGTTGTCACAAACAGAGTTAGGTGTCTGGACTCCTCACACAGCGGATGATATGCCACTGACATGCCAAGTGAAGAAAATATGGCAGCTCCATTTAACGTGGACAATAATGAACTAATATTAGAAAGTGGTTGGTGGTGGAGCCAAATGTTTGAATTCAAGTTCCGAAAATCAGCACATAATCTCAGGGTCTTATCAGATTTACGTGCTAAAACTACAGAGCCAACCATTCTGAATCCTCATATGGTTCAATGATACCCAAATTACACAATTTTTCTAACTCGGACTTGAGTTATCATTAATATTATTATACATATTTTGTAAAGCGCTTGGCTACCTAAAAGACGTTTCCCATGCTAGCTCAATTGAGGAATGGGTCACTCCAGAGTACAAGGTGAGAAGGAAGGTTATTTAAAAGATTCCAGTGATGGAAACATCTAGGTTTTTAGAAGTTTCCAAAATGCAAGGAGTGAGTCACATTCTCTCAGTGTTGCAGGCAGGTCATTCCAGAGTCTTGTTCTGAGATAAGAGAATGCTTGGCCTCCTTGGCGGGATTTCCTAATTCTGGGAATTATGGCCAGCCTCAAATGGCTCGAGTGCAACGGATGTGCATGGGAATATCGATACATCAATGATCTAAGATAGTAGGGTCCAGTATTTGATAGGCATTTCTTCATATAGCACAACGTCTTAAATTGAACACGCCTCTCAATGGAGGGTCTTTAACAGACAAGCTGTAGTGAAAACTTGGGGGGGGTGAAGCAAGAGACGTGCAGCAGCATTTTGCGCAATCTGGAGGCGTTTGAGTAGTGATTTTGCCATCCTCAGTTATAAGACGTTCCCATAGTCCAGCCTAGAAATAACTAGGACCTGGACTACAGTTCTCTCAGCAGAGGTGGGTAGATAGTAAAGAATCTTCTTGAGCCAGTTCAGTATGCCAAAGCAAGTGGCTGTGAGCTTGTTAATCTGCTGACTCATAGTGAGTATATGATCCAGCCAAACTCCCAAGTTCTTTACAACTGGCACTGGGTTAGGGGATTACCGATAGTCACAGGCCATAAGTGTGAGCCCCAAAGGGTAGGGGGGTTACCCACCAAAAAGACCTCCATCTTGTCTTCGTTTACCTTTAGGGAGTTCGCGCACATCCATGCTGAAACTTGGGTGAGACAAGAATGCAAGGCCATCGTACTCTGGTTGTGCTTGGATGACAGAGATACCCCAATTTGTGTATCGTCTGCAAAGGAAAAGAGTTTGAGGCCACAATTTTCCACTATATTCCTCAAATTGATAGGCACCTTATGTACCACAGGCCTTGCATTTTCTTTTAACACGCTGCTATGCTTAAATCCATTTAATTTTCAAAAATTATCTGTAAAGATTTCAGGATACATGCTGACCCACTTACACTCATCCAGTTGCAGAGTTCATTGCTATACATTTCCAGAAGAAGTTGTCTGGACAAAACTAATTCAGGATGGTTAGGACCAAGAATTATGTCAAGATACCCTTGTTCATTCCACCCCAATAATTTTGTACCACCCATAGCTACATATATAGTGCCTTTAGTTGTCTTGTTATCAAAACCAAGTGTAGCATTGAACTGGCCCATCACTTCCACCTTTTTGATTCCATACGCAAAAATCTTAACACGTAAATCACCAAGACATTGAATAATCAACCTGGCAAACTCTGTTTCACCAATTAATGTGAATGGTGACCCCAAATCAGCCATACATTTTACCTTAACATTATTGATAGTGATGTTGCAAACCTTGCGGTTTTCTTTTTCTAACATCACAAATGGATACAAAACGAGGGACATCATGAACACCATAGTCTGACGATGATAACATTAATATCACACCCTCTTTACCATCAGATATAACATCCTCAATGGATTTCACAACTTGGTCACAGAGATTCTTTTGACTCTTGTAAGATTTACACATCATAGCAAAGTGACCTATTTTACCACACATGAAACATGTTTGGTTATGTATGGTTGACAGCCAGACAATGCATCTTAAAACAATGAGGGTCTGACAGCAGCTGCCAACAGCAGAACCCTCACTGCATTCTGTAACTAACATTTTAACCCAAGCACAACCCAACACAGATCTTGAAATGAGCGGATTGTATCACCTTTCCATATGTCTCCCATGTTAGTGATACCTATGCTGTCCCACTTTGAGAAGCAGGTAAGTCTCACAGTGTGTGTGAGCCGACGCCTCTGCATTTTTAGGCTTTATTCATTCGGTTTCAATCACTGCAACCTGCTGTCAGTGCTTTTTTTAAATTCAACTGGATTTGAAAAAGGAATACTTCTTTTCAGACTAGAATGTCTGCGCTTGTGCACTTCATGCAACCCTAGGACTCAAGAAGCATACCGCCAAGGGTCACTTTACCATTCTAAGTGGAAGGATCTGCAGGTTTTAAAAGCATAGAAAGAACAGATGAAATGGACACTAGCTCACTCAAGGCTGATGAGACTTTCACTTAGTCCTAATAGGTGAATTCCTGATTTATGTTGTAATTTCTTCTACATGTATGCATCATGCTTCACATTAAATGTGTCTAAAGGTTTTTGGCACATTTCCAATTTAGGTAAGGTTTATTGCCACATTAGTGTCCTTAAAGGAAAATTACACAATTGGTATTAACAGTGATGATTCCTGTGGCAGAACGTAACACAAAACTACATATTTTGATAGTGTGATTTTACTGCTGTGCATCATGCAGCAAGGCACATCCCTAAGAGCATAGTGCACTGATCCTGTTTTATGAAAAGTGATGCTACAATGGCCATGTTGAAACTGCAGCCATGTGTTCCCTGAAAGAGGCGCTACAGACATAATTCAAATTTTTGGTTGGAAAATGGCCATCTGTGGATGGTCGCCCCAAACTTTTTGCCTTCCTCCTTCTCTTTTTCTGAGCTTCTTTTTGTTGGTTTTAGGACGCTGGGCACTTTGCCACTGATGGCCAGTGCTAAAGTGCATGTGCTATCTCCCCTAAACATGGTATAATTGGTTTACACCTTTTTGGTGTAAACCATATTTGATATTTTGATTTACAAGTAAGTCCTTTTTAAATATGTATAACATATACCCAGGTCCAGTAAGTCAAATGCTACTAGTGGGACTGCAGCACTGATTGTGCCACCCACATAGGTAGCCTTTTTAAACCTGTCTCAGGCCTGCCATTGCAGGGCCTGTGTGTGCAGTTTACTGCCACTTTGGCTTGGCAAAACTACCTACCAAGCCTAAAACTCCCCTTTTATTACATATATTTTATTCCTAAGGTAGGCCCTAAATAACCGTAAGGGCAGAGTGCCATGTAAGTAAAAGGTAGGACATGTGTGTTTAATCTTTACATGTCCTGGTAGTGACAAACACCCAAATTCGTTTTTCACCACTGTGAGGCCTACCCCTCTCATAGGGTAGCATTGGGAATTCCGTAATACAATTTTAAGCTGTCATTTCTGATCACAGATGAGTAGCTTTTTCATGTTTCATATCTTTGGAAGGGGAATGATAAATCCTCCTTACTGGTGCAGTTGGATTTAACATTACTGTTTTAGAAATGCCACTTTTAGAAAGTGTACATTTCTCTGCACTTACTGCTCTGGCAGTCTGTCTCCAATACATGTCTGGGGTGGGTGACAACTACACTTTGTGAATTCCTTCTAGACAGCCACAACACAGGAAGGATAGGTGTGTCTGAGTACCCATCTACATACATCTACATTCTGACGGCATTGCCTTTGCAGGATAGAAGGGAGGGCCTAACACTTCGCTTAAATCGGGAGTGTTCTAGCCCCACACAAAGAATAGATTACCCCCTACAGATAGCCTCGCAGACAGGACTGGGTTGAAAAGGATACTTGTGCACTTCAGAGAGTTGCTTTCAAGTCACCACCCCATCAAAAGCAGTTTTGGGTATAGGTACTGGGTCTCTGACCTGCCAAACATCAATCACTATTTGACTTGTAACTGAAGTTCTGCCAGAACAACTGCTGTGCTGCTTAAAGGACTCAACTGGACTGCTGATCTGGAATGCCTACTTTTCTGTTTGTTGGCCTGCTGCTCTCTGACTCGGCTGAAAAAGAGCTGGACTCTGCCTTCACTCCAAGTGATTTTCAAAGGCTTATTGGCTTGCCTCCTGTTGCTCAAGACTCAGGGATATCATCATCTATACCACTGCTCATGTACCTGGGTCCCTGGAAGTGGCCCAGATACTTGCAACACGGATTTCGATGAATCTCCTGGCTGCAAGTAACAGAACAGGTGGATCGTCCCGTTGCCGGATAAAATCGGCTTATCTCCTTGGAACCAGCGCTTTGCCTCCAGAGATTGAAGCAATGGACAGCGTATTGCCGCCGCTTGGTGAGATTGGCACATCCTCTTGACTGCATGGCAGAATACAGCGCATCACTCGAAGCCTCTCAACTCTGTCACCCATCTTCGGAACTGACTCAAAGCCTTCACTGCTTGGAGAAGATCGACATATCCTGCGCCTGCAGGACTCAACATCAACGCATCTCATTGTTTGCGACCAGGACAAGTATTCTGTTCACCGGAGCCTGCATTGGTCTTGTCGCCGGCAAGCACTTCATCGCAGTCGGCCCTAACTTTGACTTTGCCCAGGTCCAGCGCGACCTAGGTAACCTTTTTAGCGCTACTTACTTCTAAGTGCTTTATTGCATTTATTCCTTTGAAATTCAATATCTCTGCTTCTATACATTGGATTTTTGTTGTTTTGGTGTTGTTTTGTTTCAAATATAATAATCTATTTTTCGAAATCTGTGTGGCGTCTTTTTGTGGTTCATTCATTGTGTTACTGTGGGAGTGTGTTCCACAAATTCTTTACACACTTCCTGACTGCTCTGTGCCAAGCTACCAGAGGGTGAGCACAGGTTATCTTTTAATGTATATCTAGCTTACCCTGACTAGAGTGGTGGTTCCTGCCTGGCCTGGGTACATACCTCAGCCAACCGGGATTCCCATTTCTAACAATTATCCACCGAGCAACGGATCCAGGAACTGGTTCAGCTCTGGACTATAATTCAACAAACTGCTTAGTGACCTAAACTTGTGTTTATGTGCAGAAAAAAAGAAGACTCCCCATAATCAGTGACACACCGCAGTCTTTCATCAAGGAGATTCAACCCAGAATCAAGAGGGAACCTCCACTGATAGGCCACACATTTTAGCTTTACAGATTTAAAGCAAATATTGAGAATGATGAAATAATCTAGAAACAGTGAAACTTTGACATGAATATCAAATCGTAGCTCAATTGTGCTTGAGGCCTTTGGGACACCAGTGGTACATGAAGATAGCTACCATGATTTACTGTCCAGAACTCACTGACATCCCTAAAACTCAGAAAAAGGACTCAACAAATTCCAATAAATGTACAATACTGGAATTGATTGGCATTACTCATTATTATTCAGAAATGTATGGAAAAAATGCTTCAAACCCACTCCAAGAGGAACCTCAACCAAACACACCCCAAATAAAACATTTTTTTACCCTGTTACTTATTTTTGTGAAAAAATTAATATGTTAAGATCATTATTTTTCAATGCCATTTTCACTGACTGAGGATAGGCACCCCTTTGTGGGATTAGCTGCACAATTTACTCAAGAACATAAAATAACTGAGGGATATGGGTCTTTAGGGCTCCACCATTAGTCTGATGCTAGCAATGAGTGTGCATGACTAGAGATACCTGGATCACCATGCAAAGTCCTAAATAATGTAGTCGAACCAGACTAGTCTGATGTGCCATTAACAAAATGATTACAGAGTTTTCAATGAAACAATAATACATTCCTAATCTGTGTGTGTAGTGTTTTTAATAGTCTCATATATTTTTTAAAGTTGCATTTAGTAGATCTTTCATCATTGTCACTCATTGTTTCTTCATTTATCTTTTTTTTTTAGAGGGGAAAGTTCTTGATGGTGACAAATGTGTTGAAGTGTCAAAGTGCTCATGCATGCATTCTGGAAAGCGCTTTGCTCCAGGTTCCACTATTGATCAGGACTGTAATACCTGGTAAGTACAATATGAACGTGGAAATATTTGTGTAGAAGGAACTTGTTTAAAACCTAATACTCCACCTCTCTTATCGGATGGTTGTTATATGGGAGTTCCTTGAAGGTTGTGACACTAAACCCTCCTGAAGTTTTGACACCTGAATGGGACTACATGTGACTCATAATAAAATTCTGGTGGTCTCTTGCTCACAAGATGTACTAATACATTTAACAGGTATATGCAGTACATATGTAGTACATTTGCACCAACAGAATACTAGTGTGGATTACAAACCTCTAATTATATCAGAATACAATACAACAGGAGGAACATTTGACCAGTGAGGCTGCACAGCAGGTGAAGAGATGGTGCTTTATTAGGACCAATAAGGAATACATCACTGTACTGTATTATGTTTGTAATAGAAGCCGAAAGGGCTAGGGCCAGGAGAAATTGTATATATGCAATCTCACATACTTCCCCTTTTACAAGGTACACGCATTTCTATGTTATTTCCCAAAGTAGTTGCGATATTTCACAAGCGTTAAGGTCATTTGAGATTAGTTCAAACAGGAAGTGTTTTGCAGGAACAGTGTGTCTAGGCCTTGAGAAATCTTTCTGCCCAAACCAATCCCCCACCAGTATCTAAAGTGACTTTTGTATGGGGGTATCCCATTGAAGAGAAAAGTCACTCGAAATACCGGCAGCAAGTGTAATTATGGGAAAAAGTATGCATACTACATCCAAAAGTAGTGATTTTGTCTATCCCTAAACAAGACTCCAGCTAAAGAAGAGATAATGCGATGTTTCCTGAAAGTGAGGAGGGTGGGGTTTGCGCTAAAGTCGAGCTGTGGCTTCTGAAACTCTTTAGCCAACAGAATTGGAGAGCAACTTTGCTAGGTAAGAGGTATTTCTCTGCTGTATGGCTTTGCAGGTGAGGCACTGGGACTTGAGTTTGATCCTTGCTGTTACTGGTAGCTAATGAAGATCACGGGGTAAAGGGACGATGCAAGGAATTTACTTCTGTGAGGGACCAGTCTGGCAGCAGAGTGAAGCATTGCTTTGATCGAAGGGAGTGTAGAGTTTGGAATATCCACTAGAACAGCATGCCCAAAGTACAGTTTTGCGACACTGAGAACTTAAACTGCTTCTTTTCAGGGGGTCCAAGGAGATTAGGTGCCTACTATTTTTAAGAGAACACTGGGATATGTTGGCATACCTAGCTAGATTTAGAGACAGAAAATGGTCTTAGTCGGATATAATACCACACATGTTTAGAAATGTGTAAATCGAGGCCTGTCTTCCAACTGGCAACATGAAATGCAGGATAACTTAAGGAAATATAGGTTTTCATTGATTCATCAAATTTGACCTTAATGAGACTCGAGGGTGGACAAGGTTTCCGTGTACTTTGGTCCCAATACAGAGGAAAAGCAAACATCCAAAGGCCACAAGGCAGAGAGAGAGTGACATTGGGATGGGGACATTACAAAACAGAAGCAAAATCACCTTGCCACTTAAAAGACAAACTCACAAGGTACAAGAGTAAAGAAATGATAAAACACATGCACATGACAATGTTATATGCACATTTTCTGCAGCAAAACCATGGGAGAGATATGTGCAGGGTATAGACAAGGGTGTGTTTAAGAGTGCGGCAGAAAGGGTACACCATTGCAGCGGCAACAGAGTACCCTTTTCCGCTGGACTGAATGTCCACCCGCCTCGTTTAGAGTCGGCCGGACCTTCAGCATGTCAGCAGCAGAGACTACTCCATCTCCGTCGCAGACACACACCTCTACGGCCCGACAGAGTAAGGACCATCAGAGGTTTTGCCATTTGTACGCCATACCCTTTGTTAAAGTGGACAAACAAATAAGTTTTTACTTTCGCTTACCGCCATCCAAAACGTGGTGGTAAGTGAAAGAGAAAAAAGTAAACAGTTCTCTTTACCTAGTACTGCATCTCTAAAAATCTCCATCAACAGAATCTTCCTTTGCTTGATGATCTCTGTTTGGGTTTTGAAACCATTGTGACATCATTCACCAGATTTGCCCCTTCAATAATGTTGCTGATTCAAACAGGCATGTTTTTTCAATAATGGGAGCTTCATGGACATTTCAGGAACCGCAGGCACAATGCTCCTTGATGAAAAAACCACATATTAATACACTTGAAGTTAACCTATTGGCTAGTAATTTGAGAAAACTTATAATGCAAGGATCAAGCGGATGATCAACATTCAACCAGCCAGACTTTTAGACAACAGATCAAGGGAAGAAACTGAAAATTCAACAAAATCTGCTAATTTTAGACTCATATAACTCACTTTTATACATGCAAGAAATCTTCATTTCAATGTGCACGCCGGAGCGAAGGCAGTGTGGAGAGGAGCATCCACCCAATGATAACCGAGACACAATTTCCTTACGGTATTACAATTTCAGTATCTCTGTTTTTACGTGCAGCATATGATAATTCTTGTTTGTATGTGAGGCAACCATGAGAAAAACTCAGGGCACTTGTGTTAACACAGGAGGCGCATATGTTCAAAGAAGTGGCAGAGTGAGGCATTAGCCGCCATGGCTTAACACCTCATTCCGCCACTTCAGAAACACAAAGCTGTACCATATTTACAACGATATGGTGCAGCCTTGTGTTTCCCCCTGCGCTGGCGCTACACTTAGCAGTGTAGCGCCAACGCAGGCACCCTTGCACCATAGTGCAATGGTGTCTGAGTGCAGGGGAAAGATTGTTTATGTACAGGAAGGTCGACCTTTCTGTACATAAACAATCTTTAAATGCCATTTTGTCACTTCTATGTGTGCTACTTAATGTAGCACACATGGAAGTCACAAAATGGCATTCTGTTTTAAGGATTGTTTTTGTACAGGAAAGGGAAAAAGGCAGCACACATGGAAAAAGCAAAAACGAGGAGAAATAATGCATTTCTCCTCGTTTTGCCAACTTAAGACCAGGTTTTCCCTGTCCACGTTAAGTGGCTTAACGCTGACTTGTAAATAAGGCAATGCCCCTATCGCCACCACAACGTCGTAAAAAGTGACGTTGTGGTGGCGATAGGGGCTTGTACATATGCCCCAGGAGTGTGCTCTGCCAATCCGTATTTTTTTTGTCAAAGAAATCTGCACTGCAGCCAGTGTGTGGTTTCCCAGTGCCCTGTCGATTTCTTACCCTGCACTAACGTGTTAGAAGAGACTGGTGTGGAGTTAATCCTCATTTTGATGAATTTCTAAAATGAAGACAGTCTGTCTGGTGAAAACAGGCTGACAAAACTTCATTTTAGAGAAAAGTAAGATGACAATATCTTAGCCAGGAAAATATTTTCGTGGGAAGGTTTAATGTTCATTTAAAAAAGACAGCATGACAGAGGACAAAATAGAAAAGGGGATGGGTATACAGAGCAGGGAGGCGTGAATGAGAAAGGGGATATAAAAAAGCATAAGTAAAAACAAATGGGAGTAAAGTGAGACGGAGAATAAGGGGTTTGTAAAAAAAAAAAAGAACAGGAGTAAAATAGGAGGGGATTAACACGTTTGAAAAAAAAAGTGGGAATAAAGTGGGAGTGAGAGTAAGGGGTTTAGAAAAAAGTCAGTAAAGTGGGAGGGGAATTTAGGGGTTTGTTAAGAAAAGGTGTTAAATGGGAGGGTCGTAAAGTGTCTGTAAAAAAGGGAGTAAAGCAGCAAAAAGAATAAGGGCTTTGTAAAAATAAAGGAGTAAAGCAAGAGGGGATTATCAAAAGCTGCATGTTTTTTTTTTTAAAAGAGAAAAAAATGAACAATGGCTAAAAGGGGAACTCCCATTAAAAGAGCCAAAGACAACCAAAATAAAAACATTTTTCATCCAGATAGTTGTCATCAGGTTTGTTTTGTCAAGCTAGTGAAGCTTATTCTTGCAACAACAAAAAAAAAAAATGTAAACATTGGTTCGCCTAAAACATTTCGTCAGAACCAATTTCTTTAAGCTGGTTTTTCATCCAAAGCACACATACAACCGTTGTGGAAAGGGCGAGGCTAGCAAGGAAAGGCGCCTGGTTCCTCCCCGTTTTGTTCCTGCCTTTGTCTTCACCATCGAGTCAGAGCTTATTAACCACAGAATGCTGTGGTAGACTGAGTCATTCGATTGCAACATACATGCTGAGCGAGCGGGTTGCCAGGTGAAAAACAGACAAACACTGCAACCGGCTTCTGAAGATAGCTGAAATTGAAAGAGCTCTTGGCAGGATCACAGGGCTTGCTCAACAGGCACTGGTGCATAGTTGTCGATTGTCTTATAGGGTTATGCAAGCAATAGTAAGCCTCTTGAAATGATATTTATTTGATTTTGACATTTACTGTATTCTGCTCCGAGCATCTGGATTTTGCTGAATCCCCTTGTCAGCCTGGGCAAATTCAGAGGATTAGGAATAATACAAAACAAGACTTTTTCTTGCTTTCGAGTTCTACCAAGCACAGACAATTTCAAGCTAACTTCATAGGTCCCTGTCCGTCACCCGAGCTGAGATATTACCCTAATAGTGCAAAACAAGAAAGCTTTTTTAATATAAGGTCAGGAAAATTGTTTGATATCGTACGAATGGATCCAATGGTGTATAGTGCTTTGCATCCATTACAAAGAGAATTTCATGAAATATTGCAATACTTCATGGTGTGGCATATGGGAGTTCCGAGGAGCAGTATTTCTGTACAGCAGCAAATCACGTATGAGCCAATACTAAAATTGGGCATCACTCGAGTTCTTTTTAGGCTCACTGCCTTGTCGCCCTCTCAGCTCACCCGTTCCTGTTATCAGCACCACAGTTGGTTTTCCATGTCCTCGATGGCCTATGTATGAACAACATAGTGTACGTTCCCGTCTACTTTAGCTATCTTTAAAATAGAAAATCTTCAGGTTCTGAGAAAGTCTCACAGCTGTTTTAGGGGATTGTGGAGGCCTCACTAGCTGCTAGATCACAGGTATCAATGTTAGCTTTGTAGGCAAATGCTCAAATCCTGAGAGCTTCTTTATATTTGTTACCATTAGTTTCCTGGCAATCAACAGATATTCTAACTGTGGCTAAAATAACATTTGCACACATGTTCCTACCATTGGAGAACATAGGAATTTCCTGTAAGTGTGCATGTAGGCGTTAGTGGGGATTACTTTCCATTACACAGGCATCTAGCACTTCATGCACTGTCATTTTATCCTCAGGTGGTCGACAGCGATGTCGGGAATATCAGGACAAGAAGTTGTCAGGAATTCAGACAAATAGGAAGAAAAGAATAAGGAAGAAAGCGGTAATTCCATGAATGGTCAGAGTTGAGCTAAGTCTCAGCAGGGTGACAGAAGGAGAAAACACTTAATTTACCACTGATAATCTTTGCACCATGTGAACAGTGCCCAGCTCATGGGTTTAGGAAAGAGCTAAGCCCTCACAGTAGCCCTACACACCTATGCTAAAGCTCATTGGCCTAGAAGCACTATGCCAGATGTAGCTTTGCATTCAGCACTGGACCAATATAAAGCCTTCCTGGAAGACTGACTTCAAAATCTTGACATATACAATTTGATGAGCATTTTAATCTAATCTTGTAGCACAACCAAGGGTGCAGCATACTGGGTTGAACAAGGGCAGGTTTTAGTTAGGTTTTCCAAAGGATGGCTGGAACCACTGACGAGAAGGAATGTGCACACCCTAGGCCCGGAACACCCTAGGCCCGATAACACACAAAATCTCATTTACAAACTTGACCCAAAATAACACTTCCAGTGGATGGATTGTCTCTAAATAAATTTCACACACCATTTCAGTTTCCCAGCTATTAGGAACACTAGTCTGAAAGAAGGTAGAGGTGACAGGATGTACTGCCTAAACAATAATGAGGTACACAAAGAAGAGATGGGTGGAATACTTGAATTAATCTCAGCCACTGGTAATTACTCTGGGCCTCATTCCTGTCCATCCATCATCATCATTCATTTGCATTCCCGTCCATCCATCATCATCATTCATTTGCCCACCATGCCACCTCAGACAGGAACAAGACACATGCAAATCAGTCTTGATTCTGCTGCAATAGGTACAGTCCAGCCAGAACTGCCAGGCCAGGCTCCCTCTGATTGGGAACACAAGCAACCCAAGACTGTTTTCGGCCTATTTGAACTTCCTCACTCCAGTGTAGCTTTAGTACTGTAGCAGTGTGAGCAACTGAGCATACCCCTCACGCATCCGGTACCATACTGAGGTACAAAAAAAGTGATGGGTGGAATGCTTGAGTTAATCTCAGCCTCTGGTAGTTACTCTTGACAGAATCATCTCTATAATGGAGCACAACGTTTCATCCTTCATTAGTGCTACTGCATGCTGAGTTTGTGTTTTTTCTTGGTAGTTGGCAGCCAGAACCTTATGTATGGATAGTAAAGAATTAAGAATACAACAAAAAAGGTTAATGTGATCTAAAAAGGTCTAATCTCGGGTTGTATAACTCATTTACACCTGTCTGAAGAAAGTATGAGAGGGAAAAATTGAAATGCATTTTCAAATTGGCAGTGCTCCAGGTACTGAGGGCATGATGATGAGGCATATACATAAAACAGGATAAAGTTTGTGATGTCCACAGTTCATCGTCTTTAGTCGTTTTCTAGAAATATTCTTCCTACATCTCAATGGATTCCCTCCTCAAGAGGGAAAGAGTTACAGGTGGGTCTGTTGAATAACAGGAGAGATTTACGGAATAAATATACTACCAAAGTATTGTGGACGAGAATAAATAATGTATACTACTAGGGGAGGAGGCAGGATTACATTGTTGTACTGCTCTTTGAGTGATCATACATCTATTGTACCCAGACATAGGGAGTGATCCCACGCTGTGCACTGAGCACTGAAGAGGGCCTGCCTCCCATGCTCCTGAGTGAGCTCCAGTGCAGTGATGTCAGTCCCCGAAGTGCAGGATACAAACATGGCAAGAGCTAGACCAGTGTGTTCTCCACACAGTGGTGTGATGTGGCTCATTAGTGTGCCGCTTGTTGCTGTCAGACTGACGGGAGAACAGAGTCTTAGATACAGTCGCTAAGTCGGGAAAACCACACAGTAGTAGTTGTGCTAGTATTCTACTGAGGTATAAGCAAGGAACTTCAGGCAACTGAATTTACTCATCACAGCGGAGACAGGAAGGTGTCTGTCATAAAGCCCATGCATAGGCTGTGTACCTGGGAGAAGCCTATCTCTAAAACCCATAGCTTTCTACTTTTAGACTTGAGAATGAGAGACAACTATAAATGGCTGAAGGAGTTACTGCATGCAGGGGCTAGCAACTGAGGGAGATGATCCAACCTAGTTAGATGAAGAGGTACACAGAAGAAACAGTAACAAAACAATGCTAGGAAACAGCGAGTTTATAATACCGTTCAGAGGTCCCCTTTGGAAGAGGGTCTACCAATGGGTAATGTCTCTTGTTTACAAATTTACGGAGAGGATGTGATACATAGAATTGACAGCTGAAATTGTTTGCAATGCCTTTAAATGTTCTCATTCCTATCTAGTGACTATTGTGAAAATGCATTTCTCCTTCTTCTGTTTTTAGTTTGAACAGTTGTTTTCTCTGGTTAGTTTTTATTTGTGACCCCAAACTCTTTTTTGCAGCACTTGCAGACACGGCCAGTGGGTGTGTGGCAATGAAGACTGCCCAGGTACGTTGATGTACATTGTTTATATGCTTTTTATAAACTCATGTGCAACACAGGTACATATTTTAGTTGTTCATAGTAAGTGTTAATCTAGCCATTTCTCATTTTCTGATGCTACTTACGTTTGAGTGACATATACTGCAGACTGACCCACCTCTATATGCCTTTGCAGTTCACCACTCTGCTCTCCCCCACTCTCGTAGTTGAAGATGAGAGATTAATATTCTTCCAAAAGTTGAATTTATATTCTTCTTTTATCCAAGGAAGAGGCCAGGTCTTTTGAGGTTTTTCCCTGTGCAAAGGGTTGTCAGTTGTTCTTGGATAGCAGCTTAAGTGCAGGGCCGTCTTTAGTGCTGGTGGCACCGGGTGCGACGATCTGTTTTGGCGCCCCCTCATGACCTCCTCCTAGGATTCCCACACTACCACCAGGCAAAAGTGCCCCTCATCTCTACATAGACCCTCCTCTCACATACTTTTCATTTGTTTTAAAGCGCTGGTAAATGCTGGCTTTACTAATCCACTCAGCTATCCACATAAAATACAGATATGTCCTTTCCGGCAGGCCTATTAACCCTTTGCGCTTCTTTATAGAGAGTCAAAACTGTCTCTAGACAATACTCCGACCTCTCCTTCTAGCAGGAACATTAATCACAAGAGCTATCTTGACATTTTTATTGCTGCCTGAAAGCTGGAAGCACATGGAACTCTGCAGCAGGTACTTTTTATTAGTCTTAAGTTATTGCTAAACACAGCACCCAGGTCAGTGCCCCCACTCCAGGTCAGTGCCCAGTGCGGACGCACCAGTCGCGCCTCCCTAAAGCCGGCCCTGCTTAAGGTCACAGGCCCATCGTTTTTCTCAGGAGCCCCAGTGCTGGAGCTGCTGAATGGTGGGTTACCAACTATAAAGGCTGCCTAGTCTTCCTTCCACCTCATGCCTTCATTCCAGCACCATACATTTCCAGTATCTTCATCTCACTTTTTCATCCATGCTTTCTTACTTGTCATAGTTTTCCTACGTTTACCTTCCTTTTTTTCTCTGCTGCCTTTCTCTCTCTTGCTCTGGCTGATGTTGATAAAGAAGCCTTAGATCCCATAAAGGAGCGTTGGTGCAGTAACCACCAGCTCAAATTAAGAACTACTAGGTGGCAGATACTATGGTTTACGCTCCATAGTGATACCAAGTTATTTCCTTCATGCTCTTTGTTCTCCAAGGGGAACAAGATCACGTAGTCAAGGCTTACTCCCAACGGTGATAGCAGGCTTTAAACTCTGGTAGAGTTTGACACAGTGATAACACCCAATATTTCAATGTCAAACCAGAGCTATACTTTTCAAAGACATAGGTACATAGTAGAGCAGTTTAATTAGAAGAGAGATTGTGGCAGTAGGGCCAGAGCTGCCGACTTTGGAGCTGGGGATTTCGGTTTGAGTCTTTGCATTGGCTTAACATACTGTGATTCAAGACAAATCACTTAACTTCCCCTTGCCCAACAAAAAATGAATGTGTCCTTTTGTAATGTAAATGGTGCTCATGTAAAGCACTCTAATATCTCTAGGTCACATTTTGCGCTATGTAAAATTGCAACAACAAAAAAAATCAAGTATAACTCAAGAGAAAAAAGATGCACCTGCTGAGGCAAAGTTAAGGCCACAAAAGGTGTCATAGCACTTGAGAAGTAAGACATTACAATTCAAATGGCATAGTGTCTATGAGGAAGTTATTTTATGCACCAGAGATTGTGAGTCTTCGACAATGTCTTGAAGGAATTGAGTCTAAATTCCTATTTATGGGCAATTTACTTCACTAACAGAAGGAGACAGAAAGAATGTCACAAAATGATCAAGAGTGCTATAATATGTTTGCCCTTTGCCCTACTTTGACAGTAGTTGTAAGTAGAAGGGATGTCAGCTCAGTGGTTGTGAACTTAAGCTGCTGAGAACCTGTAAAAAAAATTCAAAGTAGTTAAAACCCCACCAATAAACAGTGTTGTAGCGTTACGCAGTGGGCCCAAAACTATTTATCTTATTTTTCACTTTATTTCCATTCAACTTCTGGCTACCATCATTTTCTAGTTGGTTCGCCGATGGATCTTGCTCTGTGCTGAAAGGGACTGGATATTCAGAGGACGAGCAATTACCAAATGAGGACCAGGAATATGATAATTGCTACACTTAAATTGTTATTACTCAAAGTTTAATTAAGTCAATGCACAGACTTTAAAGTATACTAATCAAAAGATTTACCCACAAATAAATAATGAGTAAGAATCAGCAGAGTTTAGTTTAGATCTCAAGTTTTAGTATTGCATTAAAGATTAATGAACATTAAAATAAATGGTATAAAATCCTAAAATTAACCAAATAGGTTTAATAAAGCAAATATCGAACACTACGAGATCCAAGGATTGAGGGAAAATTCCTCCTCAGCCGAGGGAGATTTTGGATAACCATAGCATATGGATCAATAGGAAATCAGTTGAGCCTTATACAAACCCTTGGGAAAGTTCAGATAGTTCCAAGTGACCAGTTGCAGTTCGTTAAAGACAGAAATCTGCCCAGTCCGTCTCTGTAACATTAAAGTCACAGCAGCATGACTCGAACCCTTTTGGCTGAAAAGGTTCCACTACACTAGCTTACCAGCCGGCAGCAGATCGCAGTATCACATCACAGTTCGCGTTGTCTTTTAATGTCCAATCAGTCAGTCATAATGCTGCAAATGGGTGAGCCCGGTTCAGTTCGAATATCTGTGTAATTATACTCCATGAGTTCCAGAGTGACACCCCTTGACATCATCAGGAATGTCAGACCACTCTGTCCCATTGGTCGTCTTCGATAGGATGAGGATGATGTAGTAGGTAAAAGTATACAATCCGGAAGAATTAAGTAATTCAAGTTATGTAGTTTCCTTCAAACCATTGTAAGTTTAGCCATATGAACAATAAGATACTCAGAGAATAAGAGAGATCATGCTCTTGAATTTCCAACAGTTCGTTCCCAAGCATCTGTTCTAGTATGTAACAGTTTATTTTGCAAGTACAGTCAAGCTGTGCTGTGAATGTCAAAGGAAGCAATTGAGAATTAGAACACAAGTGGCAACTTTGCTAAAAGTTTCCATCCACTTCAAACTATTCAGTTCATGAGTTCATGTTTGGAAAAGGAAACAAGATTTGAGGAATTGCATAACATAAAGTATTAATCTTAATGTCACTTAAGTCAAGTAATAAATGTTTCACGTAAGTATAGGGTATGCATAACATTTTTGCAAATGTCAACGTTACACATATATAAAGAAAGTACATATAAATCTTCTTTGCATTTATGTTATTAAGGCACACACACAATTCGTTTGATGAAAGATTCGCAGATGTTACCTTAACTAAAACCCGTGAACCTTTTCTTTTGTCATTTTCAGTGTACACGCTGCACATGAAATAATATTAATTTCTACCATGTAAAAGTTCTTAGTTATTTTTATTGCCACATTATCAAATCACAGGATCAATGTCATTAGGGTGTTAAAAATTCACATCTATTTAATAAATATGAAATATAACATAAGCTCATTCTAGCATTCTGCATGCTTTTACGATGCAGTATCTAAATCAGAATGACATTTTGTCATTTTCCAGAACCGTGGAGCTTAACACACGTTTGTCATCATCTATATAAAATATTGTCACGATTATTTTCTTTCTAATGTGTCACAAATTTGTAAGAGCAAAACCTCTGCTCTATCAACAGTGAACTGGGCTTCTCAACTCAGAGAAAAACAGTGGTTTCTGGTGGTCGCTGACAGGGAGCATAGAACACAGTTCATAGAGAAACCAGTTGCAGCATCAACTGTCCCCCAAAGTCAGTAATTGAGAAGGTGCACTACTAGTGCTGGGAATGGACTTAGCCCCCACAATTCTTTTCTGGGTCCTGATTTTGAGAAAGGCTAGCCATGGTGAGCATTTTCTAGTGGTATGGCTACCCATTGAACCTTGGGCAGCCACTGGCTTCACCTCTTCCCATTAGTAAATAGGTAACTCAGATCCAGTGTTAGGATCCACCAACAGATTAAAACTTTTATTTCCACGAAATGGTATGCCATAAATGGTTCATATGGTTCCAGAATCAGGGTGTTCAATTCAGCTATGGAATAATCATAAGGCCTAGGAGAAAGGAGGAAATCCCTTACGTCCCTCTCAGACTAAGAAAGGGGTGATAAGGGATTTTACATTGTGGGGAACAGTATGGAGCAGGCCAGGGTGATGCAGTCTCACCATATTCATAGTTAAAGAATATCCCCTGAAGGGCTCCAACCCTACTGTAATGCTGATGATTTTTGTTTTTGGCCAGCAGGGCTGCAAAATACTCATGGCTCCTAGGTAGTGCAGTCCCATGTGATAACCACCATGCATGCATGTACTGCTGGATTGTATACCCAGTGAGAAGCTATCTACTCTTCAAGCAAGGCAGTACAGCTTCATATTCTTCCGGTGCTGGTCAGAGTGACAAGCATTTCCTAGCGTTTGGGGAGAACAGCAACTTCACAAGTCCTGTTACTAGTCAGATCTCCTGCTCAACCAAGGTACAGGGCTTCTTCATGGAAGTGCAGAGAAATACAAACAGTGAGTCTTGAGTTTCTTATCCAGATAGATGGGTAGGAGGTCACAATGAAAAGCTGTGCAATATTCAAAATTAATCGCTCTCGCCAACTGGAGGGAAGCACATCTTCCCAGACTTTCTCCACAGAGCAAAGAAGTGGTGAGGCAGGCACCCCTTGGTCCAAGAAATGGGCATTCCTGGTGAGACATTGTAAACTTTCTGAATGGGTATATGAAGATGGCATCAGCTACCTCTAGGAAGTTCTGGGGTAAGTTTTGGAAAATCTAGTTTTGTTCATCCTATATTCACAAGCTGAGCCTACTTCTGTCAAAGTCAAAATGTAGATTCCCTAACTCTTCCAGCATGGTTTGGAGGCAGTAGCCCTTTTGCTATGGAGCGGAATCCCTTAAGTGTACTACCTGTCCTGTGTGGAGCCTTGTGAAGTATCAGTGAAATGTCAGATGTCATCTGACACTGTCAGGGACTTGTTGATTGCTGAATACAATCTGGGATAAACACATGGCAGACTAGAGAAAGTGGAATAGTTCTCCAATCACTCCTATATCGCAGCCTCAATCCAGATTAGACAAGGAGGTGCACATTTTAAGAACACACTGCCCTCCTGGAACGTGTTATGATATTGAGTCTAAAAGTTGCAGTAAACTGTAATTGCAGCCATACTTGTGAAGATATTGCTTATTCTTCCTCAACAGGTTCCTATTGGGATTGACGGATATGTTTCCAATTCTTACTCTTTAATTGGTTGGCTGCAAAGCTGGATTGTTCCTTGCCACATCCTTGATTCTCTTTTGGTAATATAATTAAATATAGGTGTCGGCAGATGTGCTATGATAAAGAGCATGTTTTGTCATTGGAGCATCAAGTAATGTATACAGGGTTCATCTGTGACGGGACGAGTTTTGCTGTTGACCCATTATAAAAAGGTTTCTACTGTTTTCATTGGTTGTGTAGTGAACAGCGCTCTAGTGTTGCGAGCGCGGGGGACGGAAGTCCCTGCCAGATATCCGCAAGCCAGGCGTGGCTTGCGGGATTGGTGAATAATAAACGGAAGGCGCTCGCTCAGGGGCGGCACTTCCAATACGGACGAGCTGGTGTGGACTCCATGATTTTACCGCTGCGCGTAGGGACATCGCGCTAGCGGTCGCAACGGCCCACCCGGGTGGCCCCACAAGCACCACACCACACTGGCGACGAGGAGGGCCGAGACCCTCGCTCGTCTTTCTATCAGCGCCTGGCACTCTCGGACGGCGGATCCGCGGTCCCGCGAGGAGCGGCCCGGTCAACCCGCCGACGTGCATGCGGACGGGTGAGTCAGCCCCCGCAGTGCTGTGCCCTGCAGAGGATCCTGCGCTGGAGCGCGCTTGCCTGTGTTTCCTGCCACCAGTGCCACCTCCACAACCTGCCAGGGAACACCAGTCACAGGCTAGCAAGGGCCTGATCTGCCATCCCAGACACCTCACCACGAGGGCCAAGGAGAAGGGGGGGAAGTGGTCATACCCCAGCCCCCCACTGGGAGCGCCTCGATAGCGAATAAGGAAAGACACAGCGACGTGCCCAGGCCAAGTCGGAGCGGCCGGCGCCCCAGATACTGCCACGCACGCTACCCAGGCCTGTGGGCCCCGCAACACGTGCACAACTGTCACCCCCAACACGCGCAATCCGCAGGTGCTTTGTGTTGGAACTAGGGGGCGCGCCTGCCGCTGACGGGCTACAATGGTGGACGACAACCCTGGCCCTGCACAAGTCCATATCCCGTTCCAACACGCAGCCTCGGGGGTGCTGCCACCTTTCAGCGAACTGGCAGACCCTGCGACGGCGTCTCCTCGGTGGAGAGTATGGATTGAACGACTCAATAATTACTTCATTGCCACCAGGGAGAACAATGGAACGATCAAGCGGTCCCTCCTACTCCACTATGCCGGGGACGAAATCTTCAAACTCTTCAAACATCTCCCGAACACAGGGGCTGCAACAGACTACGACGCTGCCGTAGCAGCGCTGGATGCCCATTTCGACCCCCAGCTCAATCCGGATTTTGAACGTTTTAAGCTACGCCAAGCGCGCCAAAGGGAAGGAGAGTCTATAGATGCATTCTACGCCCGCCTCCGCGAACTTGCCAGCACGTGCACGGAGGATGACCAGCCCAAGGAGATCAGGGCTCAGCTCATCCAAGGGTGTAGAGATAAGACCTTGAGAGGCCTCATCCTTCGACAGCCGAGAATAGCGCTGGAGGACATCCTCATTCTAGCACGGACGCACGATCTGTCGGCAGCCAGAGCGAATGAGATGGACCAAGCCCTCATCAAACCAGCGGGGCGCACAGAGACGATCAAGGTGGAACGAGCGGATGCGGTCAGGACGAAAAGCCGAACAGAGTTCGCACGAAAACCAAGGTCAGAGACACCCCGGTCGCGCTGTGGGTACTGTGGCCACGAACCACACGCAGTGAAGGACTGCCCAGCCCAGGGGAAAACCTGTACAAACTACGGGATCCCAAACCATTTTGCCACCGTATGCCGAAGGAGGAACAGACCCCGCGATACCAGAGGCCCCAAACCACCATCACGGGCGGTTCGACGACTGTCAGTAACAGAGTCACCCGCAGCTGAAGAGACATCGATAACCGGCCGCAGGCACCTCAGGCTAGTTGACTCCTCCTCGGAAGATGACGAAGAGGAGGCGTACCTCATATCGTTCACACAGGAGCTCAAATGACGCCGCAGGCCCCAGCCAACCTGCGTGGTCCAGATAGCTGGATCTGAAGTGACGGCGATCATTGACACAGGGGCATCGGTGAACGTGATGGGCCTCCAACAATATCGACGTCTTCGACCATGTCCCCCCGTCACCCCGTCACGGACCCGGATCTATGCATACGGGGCAACCACTCCGCTACCACTAAAAGGGAAGATATCTGTCCCAATCAAGACGGAAGACCAAGAAGTGACCGCGACCATCCATGTGATCGACAGAGAAGCCGACACCCTACTGAGCAGCCATACCGCCGAGGACCTCGGGTTGGTTTCATTCGCCAGAAGTGTGCAAGCTCACCAGGTAGACGAACTGCTGGATCAGTTCCCGGAGCTATTCCGAGGCCTGGGCCGCATCAAGTGCGACCCCATCAAGTTGCACATCGACAAGGCAGTCGCCCCGGTTGCCCTACGGCACAGGAGAGTACCATTCCACCTGAGACCACTGGTGGAGAGGGAGCTGGAACTCCTCGAAGCACAAGGCGTAATCGAAAAGGTATCCGGACCAACACCATGGGTGTCACCCCTCGTCATCGCGGAGAAACCGAAGCAACCAGGCGCCATACGTCTGTGTATTGACATGAGGCTACCAAACAAAGCTATCAAGCGGGAACGCTACATTACGCCAACAATGGATGATATCATCGCCGATGTCAACGGATCGAGGTGGTTTTCCAAAATCGACCTCAACGTAGGATACCACCAACTGCCCCTTTCAAAAGAGAGCCGATATATCACCACTTTCAGTACTCACCTCGGACTGAGGAGATATAAGCGGCTGAATTTTGGGATCTCCTCAGCGGCGGAGGTATTCCAGAACACGATCAGGGAGATGTTATCCGGCCTGCCTGGCGTACTTAACGTCAGTGATGACATCCTGATTCACTCCGCAAAGGCCGCGGAGCATCACAAGCACCTCCGCAGCACGCTCAAACGTCTGAGCGAACATGGAGCGACCCTCCACAAGGATAAGTGCCAGTTCTTCCAGCCATCTCTGGAATTCTTCGGATACGTGTTTAACCAAGAAGGCATCCAGGTGGACACGTGAAAATCGCATGCCATCAAAAGTGCACCTGCTCCTACCACACCCACAGAAGTACGAAGCTTCCTGGGGATGGCAACCTACTGCGGGAGGTTCATCCCTGACCTGGCAACCCGGGCAGAACCTCTTCGAGCCCTCACCCGGACAGACACCCCGTGGAAATGGGGAAAACAAGAAGAAGACGCGTTCCGAGGGATAAAAGATGCCCTGCTGGGTGAAGCGACGCTAGCCTACTTTGATCCAACGAAGCGGACAGAAGTGCTAGTCGACGCCAGCCCGGTAGGACTCGGAGCTATTCTAGCCCAAGAACAAATGCCCGGCAGATGGGCCGCACTGTTGTTCGCCAGCAGGTCCCTCACACCCACCGAAACGAGATATGCACAGATAGAGCGGGAAGCACTTGCCATAAAATGGGCCTGCAGCCATTTCCATCTCTACTTGACTGGACAGCCGTTTACGATGGTCACGGACCACCAACCCCTCGTGCCTCTCTTCAAGGGATCCGCCCCCCATCCTCCGCCGCGAATTGAACGATGGGCCGTGCAGCTTCAGCCCTATGAGATGGAGGTTGTATACAGGCCAGGGGCAAAGAACCCAGCGGACTTCCTGTCCCGCCATCCAACGCAACAAGTGCCCGAGGAAGATGATGATGGCCCCGAACAATACATTAACATCATATCCACAACTGCATGCCCGCGAGCCATGACCCTGGAAGAAATTCAAGAAGCTGCCAAGGACGACAGTGTGTATGGCCGCACCCTCCAGGCCGTTCAAAGGGGGTCATGGCAAGACTACCTGCATAACGCAAACGCTTGGAGCCCAGAAGACAAAGAGGGGTTAACGAAGATGTGGCGAGTACGGAACGAACTCAGTGCCACAGGCGGCGGGCTCCTACTCAGAGGGTCCCGGTTGGTCATACCGCGGACGCTGCGGGACAGAGCGACACAGCTTGCCCACGGAGGCCATCAAGGGGCCACGAAGATGAAGGCGAGAATGAGGGAAAAGGTCTGGTTTCCGGAACTCGAGCAGATGGTCGACGACCTTGTCAGCCGCTGCCCGTCCTGTCAGCTCACCGGCACACTGGCTCGCCCAATACCAATCATGACAGAAGAGGCCTGCACCGAGCCCTGGTCCAAAGTGAGCGTGGATTTTGGGAGCTTCCCAGACGGCCGACACACTCTAGTGTTAGTGGACGCGTTCTCCAAATACCCCATCGTGGAGGTCGTAGCCTCGACAGCCTTCACTCATGTGCGCCCCATCCTTGAGAAAGTGTTTGCACTATTCGGGCTCCCCAAGAAATACGGAGCGATAATGGGCCCCCGTTCCAAGGGTCAGAATTTGCCACGTTCCTACAACAATGTGGAATACGCCACCGGAAGATCACTCCTCAATGGCCCCAGGCCAACGGAGACGTAGAAAGATTCATGCGGACATTGAACAAGACATTCCGTATCGCCGCACTGGAGCAAGTTGACCCTGAAAACGGCTCCATGAGTTTCTGAGAGAATACAGGAGCACCCCCCACTGTACGACGCAACGTAGCCCGTGGTCACTGATGTTACAAGGCCCCAGGCGAGACCTCATGCCATCCTGCCCGGGGTGGACGCCCGCACCCCTAGACGCTCAAGCCACGCAAGATCGACGGGAGCAAAGGAACAGGCAGGCTAGCGTCCGACGACGGGCTGCACCCCGATGCCTCAGGCCAGGAGCAACCGTCCTCCTCAGAGACCGCCGGCCAGGGGGAAAATTCAAAACGGCCTATGAACCAGGAGCATGGACAGTGGTGAGTAGCCGGGGCCCCTTGGTGACCGCAAGGAGGGGAGGAGAGGACGTATCAAGGAACATCTCGTGGTTCAAGGAGGTTCCGGCGGAAAGGGCAGCTGAACTAGAGCCAAGACCCTCCGTAGCCCCAGTCAGAGGACTCCCAGAGACAGGAGAGCCCGAGGTAGGGGACGAGAGAAGCTCCGGAGAGCCGGGTACCAACATCATGCCCGATTCTCACACAACCACCGGGGGTACTGGACCAGAAGAGGGGCGCAGAGACCGGCACCATCGGAGATATGGTCTGCGGCCAAACCCCCGACCCAGCCAGCGGCTGCGGGACTTCGCCTGCTGAAGATGAACACTAAAAGACTGGGAGATAAGTAACGAACTGGTGAACTAATTGTTTGAGTTTGGGTGTGGTTGTTTATTTTGTTGGTTTTTTTCAAGAACTGATTTGGGAAGGGATGTAGTGAACAGCGCTCTAGTGTTGCGAGCGCGGGGGACGGAAGTCCCTGCCAGATATCCGCAAGCCAGGCGTGGCTTGCGGGATTGGTGAATAATAAACGGAAGGCGCTCGCTCGGGGGCGGCACTTCCAATACGGACGAGCTGGTGTGGACTCCATGATTTTACCGCTGCGCGTAGGGACATCGTGCTAGCGGTCGCAACGGCCCACCCGGGTGGCCCCACAAGCACCACACCACAGGTTGCAGTGTTGTTGTGTGTAAGTCACTGCATTACATGACTGAAATTAGTCACAATTTGAAAGTCGTTCTGCGAGTCTTTTCACCATCAATGTCTCTTTAATACTATTATTGTGAAAGGCGCTTACTGTCTGCCAGGTAGTGTAAGCACAGGCTACTTATAAAAACACACTCGAGAGCCAAACAGAGTAAATTATTTGTGTAGCAGGTTTCTTTTTTCGTCTTTGCAGTTCCAAAACGCGAGAGGGAAATTTATTCAATTACTGAGGAAGAAAAAATGAAAATCAGGTCAATGTTCAACACAATGACCACAAAATGTTCTGGTCTTTTGTAGAAAATGATACCAGAGACAATAAAAGTGTGAAGACTACAGTGCAACAAGGGTTGCCTGATCACTGCTAATATAATACATCATGCTTTTTATCTTGTTTTATCAGTGAGCGAATCATTCCATTTTGGGATTGTAGGCTCACGCCTTTATTTGCCTTAACAATGCCAGTTCACCTTATAGCAGTGAAACTATAAAGAAAAGCCGAAGACATTGTTTGATATTCATGGAGCAGTCCGGCAACCCAAAGTGAACCATATGGGAGTGCAAGAGAGGTGCAGATACTGAATTAAACTGCTGTGTACTTATGATTGTACTAAAGATGCCCAGGATTGAATGGGCTTGCAGAGTTAAATACACTGTTACCAATCGGTGCTCATTCCGAAAAGGTTAATGATTTGATCTGCATGGTGACTGAAGCATTACATCAACAAGAACAAGTGACGTATTCAAGTAGATCCCAAAGAAGGAATGGGCATTGATAATGTACTTCTTTCTCTGCCTCAAATTGTTATTCCTGACTGATGTGTATGCGCCTTTATCAGCTATTCTCGAATTGTACATCCGTTCAAACTTCTGTTTATGCATCTTTCCCTTTGTTCATTTTCATGCCTCTCCATACCAGTGTACCTGTATATGTGGTGACGGACTGGATCTGTGTCTGTTTATTGTCTGTGACTGCTTGAGTGTTTCTATGCATTTTATTTAGAAAACATATTTACTTTTACTATATATAAATATAGGGTTTGTTCCCAAATGTGCCATTTCCCATTTAAATTCCTATAAGAGCCTTTGCTCTTCAAAAGCTGAACGGAGTTGCACCAAATTTGGAACAAAGTTTGAACTTAACATACAGATTGTGCTTTTTGATTTGGTGCAAATGCACTCAATAATCTTTCAGAAATTAGTGTTTACAAAGATGCTTGTTCTGGGCATGAAAAGGACCGTTAATTCGAAGATCCTTCGTGAATTCAAGAATCCAAAGAGGATTAGAGACTCCAGTTCAAAAAACATAAAGGCACCCCATTGGGCTAAGGAACTGTCTCTACTTTTGTGCATTACAGATTCATAAATCCACCCCCAGATTCACTGTGACTGTCTGGCCATCACAGAAACATTTCTGTTGAGTCTTCCATTTACCAACATAGTGCACTGAGCACTGTATTGTGAAAAACAAAAAAGAAAAATATCATAAGGGGGCAGGGCATCGACCCTGACCTCCAGACCACCAAAGGAATCTAAAAAGATTTTTATTGCAGCATTTATGAATCTTGTGCTGGATTCGCAGTTCCTGGATGTTCCCTGGGCCCCACATATATCCTTCTGGAATCCATCCTATGATTTGAGGTTCCTGTGAAGAATGAAAGAAAATAAAGTATTTAGGCCTATATTTACTAAATTTTGACACAAGGCAACAAAGCAGCCAAAGTTGCTGCCCCACCTTGCGTCGAAGGGAGAAAGAAAAAATGCACCATGTCCATTAAGATAGACACCCTATGTAGTGCATGACCAAAGGCTGTGCGCAGAGGGGGTTGACTGTCTACTGAGGGTATGGCACAGGACCAGGCCTTGCAACAAACCTTGCCGCACACAGCCAAAGGCCATGCACAGCAGTAGGTTAGCAACCCATGCAGAGTTGGGAGCAGACCCTGGACAAACCCGCTGTGCTCAGCTGAAGGCCATGCGATGTGAATATTGTCAGCCAATGAGGAGCTGGGTGAAGTGTCTGGCCAGAGCAAACCCTGCTGCACAGAGCCGAAGGCTGTGAGTTGCTGGGGTTAACAGTCTGTGGTGGCTTGGACTCATGGCTGTGACAAATCTCTGATGTGGGTGGCTGAAGGTGATCTGTGGTAGATTGTGCACAGTACTTGACTGGAGGCCAGCCCTACGACCAACCCCTCTTTGCATGGCTGAAGGCCAGGAGTTGCAGATGTTGGCTGTCTGTGGAGAGTTGGGCATATAGGCAGTGGGCAGGGCCTGTGTCTAATTCTCAGCTGTGCAAAAGGATAACCTACTAGAAGAGTGTTGGGTACAGGGCTTGCCCGGAGGACTAGACGTTTGGACAATAACTGTAGTGTATGACCAAAGACTGCACATTGTGGGTGCTTGCCACCTTCAGAGAATTGGGCTTGTGAGTTGGCCAATGACAAAGCCTTGCAGTCTACCTCACTGCATACGGCTGAAAGTCTATATTTCAGGCTTTACCATGGCCGGACTGGCCATAGAGGGCACCGGGCATTTCCCCGGTGGGCTGCCAGGGTGGGGGCCGGTTTTGGGCCCCTGGGGGGCTGTTTTTGTTACCGGGGGCCGGCAAAATCGGCCCCTGTAACAAAATCGGCCGATACCGGCCCTTGCAAACAGCTCTGCAGCAACCCCCCACCGGGGGCCGGCAAGCATTTTGCCAGGGCCGGTTTTAGTTACCAGTCCGGCCCTGGGCTCTACCAGCATCCCCACTGCACATGACCCTGTGCAGCTGAGTTGGCTCCCTTTGGAGTTTTTGGTGCCGGGCATGGACAAAGGCCAGGACTCATGGCCAACCCCCTACTGCTGTTGGCCTCCCACGGAGAGTTGGACACAGGGCATGACCGGATGCTTAGCCCTGCGGCCAACCCCCACTGTTCACACCAGTAGGGCATGTGCAGCATAGGTTGGCTGCACATGAAGCCTGGCCTGAGGCCAGGCCCTGCATCCAACCACATGACATAATGCTGACGGCCATGTGCTGTGGGTCTTGGCTGCCCGTGATGAGTTGGGTAAAGGGGCTGGTCACAGGCCAATCCAACTGCACAAGTCCGAAGGCTGTGTGTAGTGGTGTTTAGCCATCTGCGGAGGGAGGCGCATGGCCTGGATGCCAAGCCTGATTGCCAGTCCCACTGCGCGCAATCTTCAGCTGGATACGGGGGTTGCATGTAGAGGGATTGTAGGGAGTAGTGCCTGCCAAACCCTGCTGATTATGACCAAAGGTTATGTGCTGTGGGTGTTGGCTGCCCACAGAGGGTTTGGTGCAGGGCCTGGCTAGGGGGCCGGCTCTTTGGCCAAATATCTGTTGCACAGGACTAAACTGGTAGAGCTGCAGATGGAGCATTGGGCTCATGGAACTTTTGGATACTTTACATGATAAAAATATATTTTTTAAACCAGAAAAAAAGCAAATGTTAAAATCAAGTTATGGTTAGCATTGGTCATAACACCTCAACGTATGTTTTTAAAAAAACTGGGGAAGTGCAGGTATGGTTACGAATTAACTCTTTCATAAGAAAGAACGAGCATGTTTGTATACATGATGAATAAAAATAAAATCTCTAGTGCAAACACATCAAAAACCATTTTTTGCCATTAATGGCTCGGGGGGGGGTTGCACAGCCCCCTTTCCTTTTAATTTGTTTAGCAGCCCCGGGGGATGGGGTTCCCGTGGCCTTAAAGAATACAGTGGCCCCAGGGGTTCAGGAGGTGGAGTACCGTTGACCAAAAACAGCCTGGGTGGGCTGGGGGGGCAAATGTGCCCACCTCCCACTAAAAAACACTTAGGGTCCCAGGAGATGGGGTTCCGGGCCCGAAAATGGCTTGGGGAGGGGGGCCACGCATGCCCCCTCCCCAAAGAATAAAAAGGGTTGTTCCCCCAATCCCTGGCCCACCCCGGGGATGTTTAAAAAAGAGGCATGGGAGACCTTGCTTTTTTTTATTACAATTTTGCGCAGATTCACGGACAAAATTAAACAAATAAAACGTGTTTGGTCTCAGGCGGGGTCCCTCTGGGACCCCACCACCAGGCCTATAGGGTCAGTGTATTCCTACCCTGCCCCCTTGTATCTTTTTTTAAAGTTTTTAAGAACTCTGGACTGAAGAGTCCTAAGATAACTGTCACCACTTCCTGGTTGAGGTGGTGGTAGCCAATCAGTTCTCACTTTGAGATCTGTCGGCTCTGTGGATCCTCCATGGAGTGAAATATACACTTTTTTAACCTCATTTTCTCTGCAACTACTGAACAGATTTACACTAAAACACAAAAAGCACTCTTTCTGGACCTAGATCTAGAGATCTGTTAAATGTGGTGTAAATCCGTTCAGTGGTGGTTTGGGCTGTCACAGTGTCTGAAGATTCTGTAGAAAAATGAATGGGGGAAACGTGTTTTGGGACCCCTCCTTTTTCTTGGGCCCCACTTGGCAGACCACCCTAAAACTTTCCATGCGCAAACTAGTCAAAAAGTAGCACTTTTTTGGAAAGCTTCGTGAAGATTCGTCAAATGGGGCCAAAGTTATTAGCAACAGAAAAAATGCATTTCCTATGGAAACACAATCCTAACTATAACTGCCCAGTGGTGACCGCCGCTGAGTCATATATATATATTTAAGTGTGTGAGTATATATATATATCTATCATTCTCTCTCTCTCTCTCTCTCTCTCTCTCATATATATATATATATATATATGTATATGTATATATATATATATATATATATATATATATATATATATAGATAGATATATATATTCACTGAAAAAAACATAGGTTTCAGGGACATTATAGTTAGAAATTAGCATTTAAAAACATTTGAAATTCACTGAAAAAAACATAGGTTTCAGGGACGTTATAGTTAGAAATTAGCATTTAAAAACCTTAGAAATTCACTGAAAAAAGCATAAGTTTCAGGGACGTTATAGTTAGTTGGACATTTTACTCGTACAAAACCAGAGAAATTCGGCACTGCTGATGACGTCACATATTACATCATTCATGACATGGTCAGTGACATCACTGATGACATCTCAAATGAGATCACTGATGTCATTTTTGTTTATGCAATGACTTTTAACAAAAAAGAGTTAAAAAAACACAAAAAAATATAAAACAAAAAAAAGAAGAAAAAAATGGTTCTTTTCAGAACCGCCTATTTAATTAGCAAAAGACAAATTTGTAAGTGTTGTATGAATTGTGCAAAGTTGAATGTATGGAGAAGTGTATGTTTAGTGTATGTGTGATTGAAGAAGTGCATGTGTACTAACTGAATGATTGTATGAATCCATGTGTAATGCTTCAGTGATTGTTACAGTGCTTAAGTAATGTGTAGGTGCATCAAAGAGTGTATCAGTAGTGCTTGTGTGATTGCATAACTACATACATAGTACCTGGATGATTTTATAAGTGCATGGGTAATGTCTGCGTGATTATAGGAGTGCATGGAAGCTGCCTGACTGATTGAAGTAGTGCATGGGTAATGTCTGGGTAATTGTATAACTGCAGGGGTAATGTCTGGGTGATTGGAAGAGTGCATGGGCACTGCCTGAATAATTCAAGGAGTGCATGGGTAATGGCTGGGTGATTGCATGAATGCTTGGGTAATGCCTGGGTGATTGGAGGAGTACAGAGATAGTGCCTGCGTGATTAGAGGAGTCAATAAGTAGTGCCTGGATAATTTTATAAATGCATGGGTAGTGGCTGAGTGACTGGAGGAGTGCAAGGGTAGTGCCTGGGTTATTGCATGAGTGCATAAGTAGTGCCCGGGTGATTGCATGACTGCAGGGGTAGTGCTTGAGTGATTGAAGGAGTGCATGGTTAATGCCTGTGTGATTGTATGAGTGCAGGGGTAATGTCTGGGTGATTGAAGGAGTGTATGGGTAATGCCTGGGTGCATTGAAGAGTGCATGGGTAGTGCGTGGGTGCATGTAGGACTGTCTGGGTAGCTCCTGGGTGACTGGAGAAGTGCATGACAGGGTGATTGCATGAGTGCAGGAGTAGTGCATGGATGATTGGAAGACTGCATGGGTAGTGGCTGAGTGATTGGAGGAGTGCATGGGTACTACCTGGGTGACTGAAGGAGTGCAAGGGTAGTACCTGTGTGATTGCATGAGTGCAACAATAATGTTTCGGTGCATGGGTAACGCCTGGGTGCATGGAGGATTGCATGGGTAATGTTAGGGTGATTGTATGAGTGCAGGGGTAATATCTGGGTGATTGGAGGAGTGCATGGGTAATGCCTGGGTGCATGGAAGAGTGCATGGATGGTGCCTGGGTGCATGTAGAACTACATGGGTAGTTCTTGGGTGATTGGAGGAGTGCATGAGTAGTGCTTGGGTGATTGCATGAGTGCTGCAGAAGTGCTTGAGTGCATGTATGAGTGCATAGGTAATGCCTGGGTTATTGCATAAGTGCAGGGGTAATGTCTGGGTGATTGGAGGAGTGCATGGGCATTACCTGAGTGATTGAAGGAGTGCATGGGTAATGCCTAGGTGATTGCATGAATGCAGGGGTAATATCTGGGTAAATGGAGGAGTGCATTGGTAGTGCCTGAGTGATTACACAAGTGCATAGGTAGTGCCTTGCTGATTTTATAAGTGCATGGGTAGTGGCTGAGTGATTGGAGGAGAGCATGGATAGTGCCAGGATGACTGGAGGAGTGCAAGAGTAGTGCCTGGGTTATTGCATGAGTGCATACGTAGTGCCTGGGTGATTGCATGACTGCAGGGGTAGTGCTTGAGTGATTGAAGGAGTGCGTGCGTAATGCCTGGATGATTGTATGAGTGCTGGGGTAATGTCTGGGTGATTGAAGGAGTGTATGGGTAATGGCCGGGTGCATGGAAGAGTGCATATGTAGTGTGTGGGTGCATGTAGGACTGCCTGGGTAGTTCCTGGGTGATTGGAGGAGTGCATGAGTAGTAGCAGGGTGATTACATGAGCGCAGGAGTAATGCATGGATGATTGGAAGACTGCATGGGTAGTGTTTGGATGATTGCATGAGTGCTGCAGAAGTGCCTGAGCACATGTATGACTGCATGGGCACTGCCTGAGTGATTGAAGTAGTGCATGAGTAATGCCTGGATGATTGTATGAATGCAGGGGTAATATCTGGGTGAATGGAGGAGTGCATTGGTAGTGCCTGAGTGATTACACAAGTGCATAGGTAGTTCCTTGGTGATTTTATAAGTGCATGAGTAGTGGCTGGGTGATTGGAGGACTGCATAGATAGTGCCAGGATGACTGGAGGAGTGCAAGGGTAGTGCCTGGGTTATTGCATGAGTGCATAGGTAGTGCCTGGGTGATTGTATGACTACATGGGCACTGCGTGATGTATTGAAGGAGTACATTGATAATGCCTGGGTGATTGCATGAATGCAGGGGTAATGTCTAGGTGAATGGAGGAGTGCATGGGTAGTGCCTAAGTGATTAGATGAGTGTGTAGGTAGTGCCTTGGTGATTTTATAAGTGCATAGGTAGTGGCTGGGTGACTGGAGGAGTGCATGGATAGTGCCTGGATGACTGAAGGAGTGCAAGGGTAGTGCCTGGGTTATTCCATGAGTGTATAAGTAGTGCCTGGATGATTGCATGACTGCAGGGGTAGTGCCTGAGTGATTGAAGGAGTGCATGGCTAATATCTGTGTGATTGTATGAGTGCAGGGGTAATGTCTGGATGATTGAAGGAGTGCATGGGTAATGCCTGGGTGCATGGAAGAGTGCATGGGTAGTGCCTGGCTGCCTGTAGGACTGCCTGGGTAGTTTCTGGGTGATTGGAGGAGTGCATGAGTAGTAGCAGGGTGATTGCATGAGTGCAGGAGTAGTGCATTGATGATTGGAAGACTGCATGGGTAGTGCTTGGGTGATTGGAAGAGTACATAGGTAGTGTCTGGGTGATATTATAAGTATATGGATTCAGGCTAGGTGAATGGAGAAATGCTTGGATAGTGCATGGGTGATGGCAGCAGTGTGAGAATAGTGCCTAATTATAAAGATCAGAGCATGGGTACTATTTGAAAAAATTGATCTGTGTAATAAAAATAACTGTAAACATTACTTCATATTATTATGCTTATTACATTATTTTATCTTACCTTCTTTATTAAAGTACATACCAAACTCAGTGAAACTATTTTACAGTTGTCTTTTCAAGGTGTACTATTACTTTCTGTAATAAAAAAGGACAAATGTTATTACATATAATATTATGGTTTTAAGAACACAACATAATTTTACAATTACATAACATATTCAGTTTCCATTTTTTGCTGTTTTCAGATTCTAATGAATTTCACCATACGCAGTGATTTCAATGTAGATCATCATATAACAGCGGGGAAAAAAATACTATCAATGAGATTGTAAAAAAAAACAATATTTACAACATCTGTTTACCTATTTAAAGTTTCTAAATTACATTCTTCAACTACATTCAATTATTTATTTCTCTGAAGTACATTTTCTAAAATATACACTCTCATTTACATTGCGTATAATATAAAGATCAAATATATAAACTAGTTCCTTCAAACACCATTTTGCAAATACAATAAGAAATAGCACAAACAATAATCCAAACAGTAATTGTTCACATCTTCCCAATAGGCCGAATACTGTTTCCAAATTCATTTGCATTGAAAATATCCAAAATAAACTCGTTAATTCGTGTTCACATCTTCCCAATAGGCCGAATGATGTTTTCAAAATTTTGGCATAAAAAATATCAGATATGAATTTGGTAATTCGTAAGGCAACCTACATTTGAATTCCAAATGGGCAACATTGCAATGTGTCCATCCTTTATTGCACTTTAAATACACAGTATAGGGGCCGATTCCGATCTCGGCCAATAGGGCTCCGAATCGGATTCGGCATAACCGGATCCTATTCGGAGCCCTATTTCCCGACCGATTCGTCCGCGCGTCCGGACGAGCGAGTACGATGCGAAATCGCCGACCGACTCGTTCGGGCGTCCCAACTGCTCCGACCGACTCGTTCCGGGTCGAACGGCACTGACCGACTCGCTCGGACACGACTCGCACCGCGCAATGGAGACGTTCCCCGGCCGGGTAAGTACGATGCGCGCCGCGAGCAGTCCGACCGACACGCGCCACCCGGCTCGAAAGAGCAGTCGGAGCCGTACTTCGGGGGTCCGTGTCGGACACCCCTGTACGCGTAGCCGTGCGAGTCGCACACAGGGGGACCCATGGGTCCCCCTACCTGTGCGTGTACGGCGCGAGTCGCTTCGCCGCGTACCCGCTGTAGGGGCGCCCTTGTTCGCCTCGCACCCATTGAGGCAATGGGAGCCCGCGTACGCGTTGTACGACCGGCTCCCATTGACTTCAATGGGAGTCCGACCGACTTCGAGTCCGATAGCATACGGACGCATCGTACTCGTTCGGTCGGGCTGCACGGTCCGATTCGGTCGGAAATCTCTCCGGGTCCGGCTCGGTCGGAGAGATTTCCGGTCCGAATCGGAATCGGCCCCAAAGTGTCCAGATGTTGTAGTAGGTCCATCATGGAAAATAATAGCCACTGCTTTAAAAGTTCTTCCTGAAATTGACACTTGACTTGCCACAAACATTTTTAATTTAGTTTCCAATTTTCTTCCATTTGCTCTACAACGTTGCAGCATTAAAATGGCATATTTTCCAAAGCTTTCTTTATATAATGTTGACAACATTTCTGATTTACAATGAGAGCATTTCATATCTTGATTAGCTCTGTTTACTAATTTGTTAAAAGACACTGATTTACAATCTGGTATTGTCAAATATATGAATCGTTCAGTGTCTATTTCAGTAGTAGAAGAAAATGAACACTCTTCACATTTATGATCCCATCTGTAACTTAGTCCAAACAAATTTTCTATTTCTATTCCTTCATCTTCGAATACTGCAAGTATAAACATAAGAAATTCTTGTGCATCTTGTTGTATATTCAGTGTAAATTGCGAAGAACCAGTACATATATCCAAAAGATGCCGAATGCCAGAAACAGTATGGATTTTACTTCTATCAGTTATCAACTTTTGAAAAATATAATGTAATAAAGAACAGAGGGGCATATTATCAAGGGCTGGCGATATAATTATCGCCGCTTTAGCGTCCGTTTCTGGGCGAAAAGCGGCGATAATTATATTGCAATATCATCAAGGACACGCTAGCGCGTGTTTCCTTGATGTAGAGCCCGTTTTTCACAGCCTCGCCTCGCATCGCTAATGAGATGCAAAGAAGGCGTGGCTGTGAAAACAACACATGTTAATATCGCGAAGGCAGCTTCGCGATATTAACAAGGAGGTGCAGCGATAAAAAAATTGCGCTACCTCAGCTTTAACTCAGGAATTTAACGTCTGTTAAATTCCTGACTTAAGCATACTTTTCATGGGAGATGGATTCTGCTGATACGACCACAGGGTCGTATCAGCAAAGTTATCGCCGTTTGCAGGGAACATCGCTGGAAAACCAGCGATGTTCCCTGCAAAACGGCGATTTCCCGCTATCGCTGGAATTCTTATCGCCCTGGAGTAACGCGTTGTTAATAACGCGCTACCAGGGCGATAAATTCCAGAGATAGACGGCGATAATTATCCTAGCGCTAAGCCCGCTTTGCGATAATTATCGCCGTCCCTTGCTGATATGCCCCCAAATCTTTTTTTTCGATTTTCCATAATTTCATGATGAAGATCTTCTAGGTAAAAGACAACATTCACAATTACATTAGCATAGAAGTTGATACCTGAACTATTTTCTAATTGGTATCCTACAATATCATCAACACTGTTCATTTTCATTTTCTTTCCAGCTTCATCATTTTCTTGAATTGTTTTCTTTTTTGAATCTCACTAGAATGTTTCTCATATTTCCGTTTTGGACATACTACACGTTTCTCATATATGGGATATTCACCTAAGTTAGGAGCATACAGTCTTCTTAACCGATTATACTCTCTTACACAATTTGCATCAGCACTAACCTTTTTCTCATCAAAATCAATCAAATACAAACCAGATATTGTTCTTACTCGAGACAATGCAACATATGCCATGCCCTCTTTAAACACTGTACTTCCAATATTTACCAAAGCAATGCCTACACTTAAACCTTGAGATATATGAATGGTCACTGCATGTGCTAAAGAAAGAGGAAACTGTTTTCTACGAACATACAAGTCTTTGTACAAGCAAAAAACGAACAGCACAACGTCCAATCTGTTTTACCTCTTCAATCTGATCAAATTTAATCTTCAAAAATTCAATTCCATCTCTCTTCTGATAATTAACAAAATCAGCAACTTTTCGCATTGCTCCATTTACTAAACATTTTTCTACATCCAAATTATGCCGTAATATTACCCGACAGTTTACACATACATATAAAGTCTTTTCTAAACCAGCAGTCTTAGATACATACTTCTCCGAAGAATCCAATTTTGACTGTAATTTCTCAGAGAGAAGAATAGTAACTCCTTCATGCTTCATTTTATCAATGGCTTCCATTTTCATTATTGGTTGTTTCTCCAGTTTCAAAAGTTCTTGATTGAATGTAGAACACTCTTGCAGTGTTGGCATTAAGCAAACTATAGACTCCTTTTCTCCAATTTTTTTGTACATTATTTCAGGTGCAATATTTTCATTTGGAAACAAGGTTGTTAGTAGCCGACTTTGTAAAGCTTCTTTACCATGGTTTGTCAAAACACCAATTCTAAGATCTTGAGGAATGTTTCCATAATGTTCATCAATTGCTTGTCGCATATTCTTAATAAGTTCTTTATATTCAAAAAGAGACCAAAAGTTTATATTTCCAATACTTCCCAAAGATTTCCTAGTGTCTTCATGGACAAGTGTTTTAAAAACTGGTTGTCCTTTTACAGGAGTAAGTTGTAGTAGATCGCCGAATACAATTACATGTTTTCCTCCAAATAAAACATCATAATCTGTTTTTAAAATCTGTTGCATTCTTAAATGTACAAAGGCAAGCATTAAGTTTGAGACCATGCTCACCTCATCAATGATTAGAAGTTTCATTTTCTTGAGTACTCTTGAAACGTCATAACAAGCTTCTCCAGATAGCTTGTGATATTCCAACTTATTTTCATGTTCAACTGGTAGCATGAGTAATCGATGTAATGTAATCCCTTTAATGTAGTGTGCTGCTAACCCAGTTGGAGCGGTTACAACACAAGATAAATGTGATTCAGTGGTTTTATGTAGATAACTGGTCAAAACTTTAATTAAGAAACTTTTTCCTATTCCAGCTTGACCACTGATATACATTCGAATAGGTTCAAATGATGTGCATTGGCATTCTTTTTTTTCATGCAGTAAACCATGCTGTATCTGTTCTGTCACTTGCTGATATATTTATTTTTGTTCAATATTTAGTTGTTCTTCGAAGTTTCCCAACTCAATAATATCCTGTTGTGCTTCCTGCATTGCCGTTTCTACTTCATTCATGGCTATTGCTGCCTCATTTTCAAGAATTGGTTGTCCTAATGGATCTTAACTTAGTGGAGCAGAACTTTGACTATCTTGAGAACTGTCTCTAGCTATTTCAGCTGCAATAGTAGTTTCTTGTTCAATCTCTTTATTTAAAATCCGTAGATAATTTGGAAAAATTGTGCATTGAATGCTATCTTTACATGCATTAAAAGAATCTTCAGAGCAGTCAAAATCTCCAAGTAATTCCATTTCACTACGCCAAGGCTTGAAAAGTTGCAGAAGTGCCAAATAGAAAAATTCCCTTTTATCTGGCGTCTCGCAGCCAAGTTTCCTGTGGTTAATAAGATTTCCTTTGGCATGTTTTACATCCAATTACTGCATATTTTTCTTCATTTATATTTTCTGTAACATTTCTCTTAAAGCTGTAATGTTGCAGTACTTCATAAAGACATATGTTTTCCAGATGTGGACTTCTTTTAGGATAGTATGTATCCAACATATTCGTTTTAACAATATTTGTACTTTCTGGTTCATTCAATGCTAAGTATTGAATTTCTTGTACAGATTTCAATACTCGATTTCGTGTTGCAGCAAGACCTAGACTTACCCAAATGATTCCTCTTGACTTTGAATATAAACTTACAGAGGTCAACCGATCCGAACATTCGTAGGATCCAATCTCTCGATGGGAAAGCATCTTCAAACTAAATCTGTACAATTTGTTACTAAGAGTCTTCTCTTGTGAAATTTCTTCCCACATTTCTTTTAACTCCGTCTTTTCAGATTTGGTTATATATGACGTATCATAGCGAGCGACAGCAATCGAATTATCTGCAACATACTGGATATCCATATCTGCATTCCACATTGTCAAAATCACTGGATTGTAGTCATTAATATACTTTGAATCTTCAGTTCTTTTTATGTTGCAAGTATTCTTCAGAGATTTTCGAGTTATAGTATGCCTTACTGCTGACATGAAACTGTTGACTCTTCCTTTTGAAATTACTGGACGTGGGAATCCAAAACGACATTTTGTATAAAATCTTCCCTTTGATTTGTATTTCCGTCGACAATATTTCCCACATTGATGACTTTGAAACCGTAAAACTTGCTGTCTCAGGTTGTTTTCTCCTCCTTCTTTTGGAATGGCACAGGTAACATATTTTTCAATGAAAGACAAAACACTTTCATCAGTATCAGTTCCAAATTTTGGTGCATTCTTGATCCATAACAGCATGTGAATATGAGGTGCACCTCTGGCTTGGTACTCCTTTCTCCAAAAGAAATCAATAACTTCTCAAAGAGGTGGATTATTTTTTATTGCAGATAAAAGACATCATAGATTGAAACCTATGATTAAAATATCTGCACACATTTACAGATCCAAGGAACACAGTTCAATGTTTTTTACATTCGAATTTGCTTGTCGTAGAAACTCAAGTAAATCGTCCCATCCGTACTCAGCATAGCTAAGCGTAACAAACCACGTAGGGGTTCCTAAGTTCCTTAACATACATTTAAGTTCTCAGTGACGACGATACCAATACTCATTAGTACCACATTGACACGCCATCAATTAATTAACTGAGATTCTAAGTAATCGTCTCTTTGTTGAACTTTGTCCTAAAATTCCTTTGCAGAAAGATGTGTAAGATGAACTCCAGTTTTTAATATGTGGTTCACTGCATATGAAAGTCCAGACAAGTCACTTTCAAACAGAAGATGAAATAAATATGGAATACACTGATGAAATCTTGGATCTTCTGAGTACAATCTTGTTGTACGATATTCTGAAGCTGGAATCTGTACTGGTCGTTCATCATATCGTCCACCTTTTCCAGTGGGGAAGAGCTGTGGAAAACAACGAGCTTCCAAACTTTTTGCCCATACACTCATGTGAGTTCCCTTCGCTTTCTTCATTTGGAATAATTCAATGGTGTTTCCTATCACTTCTTTTGAATGTAGAGGATGTATACTACAATGTTCATAAATTTCTTCACTCCTCGAGTTATCCACTTTTTCTATTTGGCCAGTTGAAATTTCTCTTTCACCTTCTAAAGATATTTTTTCTTCTTCCACATATACATTTTAATAAAAAATATTATTTTGCACAGGATATAATGTAGCCTTTTGAAGTTTGGTGACATCTACTAACTCTTGCCATATTTTCCGACTCTTTCTTGGTACACCATTAACTAGAATTACTACAGGTTCACTTTCCTTTCTTTATACATCAACAGTTTCAATATTTTTCTTAAAATTTAAAGGTAAATACACAACTCTTCCTTTTAAACCTCTTTGTAAATCTGTTGGAGGCAGCTTACCTGTTTTAGGCTCCATACGAACGATAGCCTGAAACGGGTGCACAGATTGAATAAGAATGGACTCATACGGATTTAAATCTACCAGTTCTCGAGGAATAGCTACCAACTCTAGGTTGTTATGTACAGCTCTAGTTGGCATTTTGTTCTCTTCTAATTTGTTGTAACAATATTTACAAATACATTGATCAGTACCCAACTCAAAACGACCTTCCACCAACAAATAAGCACCAAATTGCTCCCACTTATCATTGTTTTCCTTTTCACTTTTTAAATACATATCAACATTCCTAGTTTGACTTCTACAGTGAATACGCCGACAACAAATACAAACATAGGAGGTCATTACGATGACGGGCGGACTTTGTCCGCCCGCCACCGTAGCGGTGAATGGGACCGTCCGCCATAGGAGCGGCGGTCCCGCCGCGAGTATTAGGATGCCACCGCCACGGTGGCAGTGGTATACCCTATTCCCAACATTGTGGCGGGCGGTGTTCACAGCACCGCCCGCCACAATGCTGGGAATGCACCTCGTGCATTGGCATGCACAAGGTGACAGGCACCGTGCGGTGCCTGCCACCTTGTCCATGCCAATGCAGGGGTGTACCATAGGTACCCCCCAAGTGCACCCTCACCCCTCCTCCCCCATTGTAAAAGACCGTATGCCTTTCCATGGCGGCATTGCCGCCATGAAAAGGCACATCTCCGCAGTCATCCTAATATGGATGGCGGTGTCTTGCAGACACCGCCACCATATTAGTGCCCTTTTCCGCCCGGTCACCTGTGTGACCGGCGGAAAACCGGCAGACGGTCTTTCCGTCCACCGGGCTCCCCCCGCCATCGTAATGTGGTGGGGGGAAATGGCATGCGGGCGGAGGGGAATGGCGGGTGGGTCGCCACCGCCATATGGGCGGTGGCGATCCGCCAGTCATCGTAATGACCCCCATAGTTTGGATTTTCACAAGAAACTACCTTAAACTTTGTAATTTCTTCTGCAAACTTCACAGTAGTAGTATCTTCCATCTCTTCTTCAACACTTAAACTTATCAAACTCTCACTTTCTCTACACTCCTCTTGAGGTCCAAAGAAACAAAACTCTATATTATCAGAAACTTTTTTTTACATCCAACACTGAACCATGCAAAAGAGCTGTGTTTATTTCATTTAGAGATAATGCAGGACTTTTTACCTAGTATAATCTTCTTACTAACTTCCGCATTTCTGAATGATGTATTGCTAATATTCTTAAATGATGAAAAGTACTTCAACACACTTTTCTAGAAAGACAAGCCAGAGAATGACCCAGCAAGTTACTATATTTTCTCACTTTACAAGGATCTAGTCCTTGCAACATCTTAATCTTCTGTTTAACACTTTTTTTACCATAATCTCATAAGAAATTTTGTAATATAGCAATATATTCCTGTTGTATACTAAAAATACTACTACAATCCCACTTATACACTGGAGCTTTTGTACGTCTCCCTTGAACTTCTTCAGCTATTACTTCTTCCACATTTCTAGGAACCATCTTTTCTTTTTCAATTGGACAACCGTTTTTAACTTCATAACAATGACCACTGGTATCAACTGCATGAACTAATGTAATTTGTTGAAAATAGCTTTCTTCATTAATAAAAGGCTCCGTACTAGAAGTGTGCTTCCATTCCCCTGAATTTCTTTTGCAAAAGTTAGTTTTATTAACCAGTCTTTTTCTTTTACTTTTCTGCTTCATAAAGTGCATTGTTTTATTCAATGTTTTCATTCTCTTCAATACTAATATAAACAATTTTCTTTTCAATTCAAAAGCCTTTTCAACTACACTTTCAATCTGTTCTTTCTTTTTGTAAAATGCTGAACTTCTTTTATATTTTTTGCAATCTTTCAATACATTTTGTAGTACTATACTTTTATACATTCTCTTCCTAATGTCTTTATATTTTTTCATTCTTTTTTCAACATGAATTGTATTCCTATAACCTGATTTTGCATTAATTGCTCCTTTTTTCTTTTCCTTCTGATTGCTTGTAGTACTTTTCTTTCTCTTTTCCCCATTTTCAAAATCGATTACTTTTTTAAAAACACTTTTAACAAATTCTTTTGTTCTCTTACCAGAAGACTTTTTCTTCAACGTCACATGTTGTACTTCATCTACTTTCTGCTTTTCTCTATCTTTTAAATAGTTCTGTTTCCTTCGTTGTCTTTTCTTTTGAACTTTTCTTGTCATACTGAATATTTCTTAACAATGAAGATTTTCTAGAAAAAAAAAGTTTATTATGATTCTAAAAAATATTTAATATTATTAAAAAAAATTATATACAAATATTGTCATCTATATATAGAGAAATACATTGAGTAATGCCTAGGTGAATAGATAAGTGCAACAGTAGGACCTGGATGATTCGACAACTGCAAGAGTGGCACCTAACTAGTGCCTGGGTGATTGCATAACTAAAGGGGTAATATCTGGAGGATTACTGCATTACATAGCAAATCAGTGGGTGATTTTATAACTGCATGAGTACTGCTTGGGTGATTACAGGAGCACTGAGGAAATGCCTGAGTGATTGGAGGAGTGCAAAGGTAGTGCCTGAGTGATTTTATAAGTGCATGACTACTAGCTGAGTGATTACATAAGTACAAGGGTAGTGTCTACCTGATTGAAGGAGTGCAACGTTAGTGCCTGACTGATTATATAACTGCATATTTAGTGGCTACATGATTCAAAGAGTGCATGGGTAATACCTTGGTGATTGCATGAGTGTATAGCTAGTGCCTGGGTGATTGCATGAGTGCAGGGGTAATGCCTGGGTGATTGCATCAGTGCATATGTACTGCCTGGATCATTGGAAGACTCCATGGGTAGTACTAGGGTGTTTTATACCTGCATGAGTGTTGGGCCTAGCCAAATATAAAACAGCAGACTATTACATGACTCAACCATAAGTCTCTCCATATCATTAAAAGCATGCATACATATGTCTCTACCTTTTCAAATCATCATCATATCTAAAAGAAATATATATACAATATTTCTGAAATATAGTGAAACCTAGAAACTGAGACATGTAATAGATCTGCCTGAGTGATTGCAAAACTCCATGGGTAGTACTTGGGTGATTGTATGACTCCAAAGGTAGTCACTGGGTAATTGCAGAAGAAGATGGATAGTGACTGGCTAATTACATGAGTGCACACATAAAGGTTCAGTGCATGGATAAGTGTATGAATAGCACCTGAAGGCATAGACTCACTAAGAAGTGCCTAGGTGAATAGATGAGTGCAACAGTAGGGCCTGGGTGATTCTATGACTGCAAGGGTAGTGCCTGGGTTATTACTTGAGTGCATAAGTAGAGACTGCATGATTCTATAACTGCAGGAGTAGTACATAAGTAATGCCTGGCTGATTGCATGACTGCAGCGGTAATATCTACAGGATTACTGGAGTATATAGGAAGTGAGTGGGTGATTTTATAGGTCCATGAGTACTGCCTGGGTGATTACAGAAATACTAAGGTACTGCCTGAGTGATTACAAGAGTGCAAAGGTAGTGCCTGGGTGATTTTATAAGTGCCTGACTATTGCCTGAGTGATTACATAAGTTCAAGAATAGTGCCTCCGTGGTTAAAAGAGTGCAAGGATAGTGCCTGGGTGATTGAAGTACTGTATAGCTAATGCATTGGTGATTGCATGAGTACAGAAGTAACCTCTGGGGGATTAACGAAGTACATAGGTAACGCATGGGTGACTGCATGACTACAGGAGTAATAGCTGGTGATTTACATGACTACATACAAAGTGACTGGGTGAATTTATAAGAGCATGGGTACTTCTTGGGTGATTTCAGAACTGCTGAGATAATGCCTGAGTGAATAAATGAGTGCAAAGGTAGTGTCTGGGTAATTTCATAATACCATGACTACTGGCTGAGTGATTACATAAGTACAAGGCTAGTGCCTCTGTGATTGAAAGTGTACAACATTAGTGCCTGAGTGATTATATAAGTGCATGAGCAGTGGCTACATGATACAAAGAGTGCATGGGAAATACCTTGGTGATTGCATGAGTGCATAGCTCTTGCCTGGGTGATTGCATGACTGCAGGGGTAATGCCTGGGTGATTGCATCAGTGCATATGTACTGCCTGGATCATTGGAAGACTGCATGGGTAGTACTAGGGTGTTTTATAACTGCATGAGTGTTGGGCCTAGCCAAATGTAAAACAGCAGACTATTACATGACTCAACCATAACTCTCTCGATATCGTTAAAAGCATGCATACATATGTCTCTACCTTTTCAAATCATCATCATATCTAAAAGAAATATATTTACAATATTTCTGAAATATAGTGAAACCTAGAAACTGGGACATGTAATAGATCTGCCTGAGTGATTACAAAACACCATGGGTAGTACTTGGGTGATTGCATGACTTCAAAGGTAGTCACTGGGTAATTGCAGGAGAAGATGGATAGTGACTGGCTAATTACATGAGTGCACACATAAAGGTTCAGTACATGGATGTGTATAAATAGCACCTGAGGCATAGATGACTCACTAAGAAGTGCCTACGTGAATAGTTGAGTGCAACAGTAGGGTCTGGATGATTCTATGACTGCAAGGGTAGTGCCTGGGTTATTACATGAGTGTATAGGTAGGGACTGCATGAATCTATAACTGTAGGGGTAGTACATACTAGTGCCTAGGTGATTGCATGATTGCAGGGGTAATATCTGGGGGATTACTGGAGTACATAGGAAGTGAGTGGGTGATTTTATAACTCCATGAGTACTGCCTGGGTGATTACAGAAGTACTATGGTACTACCTGCGTCATTACAGGAGTGCAAAGGTAGTGTCTCGGTGATTTTATAAATGCATGAGTATTGCCTCAGTGATTACATAAGTACAAGAGTAGTGCCTCCGTGATTGAGAGAGTGCAAGGATAGTGCCTGGGTGATTGAAGCACTGTATGACTAATGCATTGCTGATTGCATGAGTACAGAGGTAACGTCTGTGGGATTAAAGGAGTACATAGGTGACACCGGGTGACTGCATGACTACAGGAGTAATATCTGGTGATTACATGACTACATAGAAAGTGACTGGGTGATTTTATAAGAGCATGGCTACTTCTTGGGTGATTTCAGAACTGCTGAGATAATGCCTGAGTGAATAAATGAGTGCAAAGGTGGTGTCTGGGTAATTTCATAATACCATGACTACTGGCTGAGTGATTATATAAGTACAAGGGTAGTGTCTACGTGATTGTAGGAGTGCAACGTTCATGCCTGACTGAATATATAACTGCATATGTTGTGGCTACATGATTCAAAGAGTGCATGAGTAATACCTTGGTGATTGCATGAGTGCATAGCTAGTGCCTGGGTGATTGCATGACTGCAAGGGTAATGCCTGGGTGATTGCATCAGTGCATATGTACTGCCTGGATCATTGGAAGACTGCATGGGTAGTACTAGGGTGTTTGATGACTGCATGAGTGTTGGGCCTAGCCAAGTATAAAACAGCAGACTATTACATGACTCAACCATAAGTCTCTCCATATCGTTAAAAACATGCATGCATATGTCTCTACCTTTTCAAATCATCATCATATCTAAAAGAAATATATTTACAATATTTCTGAAATATTGTAAAACCTAGAAACTGAGACATGTAATAGATCTGCTGAGTGATTGCAAAACACCATGGGTAGTACTTGGGTGATTGTATGACTCCAAAGATAGTTACTGGGTAATTGCAGGAGAAGATGGATAGTGACTGGCTAATTACATGAGTGCACACATAAAGGTTAAATGCATGGATACGTGTATAAATAGCACCTGAAGGTATAGATGACTCACTAAGAAGTGCCTATGTGAACAGATGAGTGCAACAGTAGGGCCTGGGTGATTCTATGACTGCAAGGGTAGTGCCTGGGTTATTACATGAGTGCATAGGTAGAGACTGCATGATTCTATAACTGCAGGAGTAGTACATAAGTAATGCCTGGCTGATTGCATGACTGCAGCGGTAATATCTACAGGATTACTGGAGTACATAGGAAGTGAGTGGGTGATTTTATAAGTCCATGAGTACTGCCTGGGTGATTACAGAAACACTAAGGTACTGCCTGAGTGATTACAAGAGTACAAAGGTAGTGCCTGGGTGCTTTTATAAGTGCATGAGTATTGCCTGAGTGAATACATAAGTACAAGAATAGTGCCTTCGCGATTGAAAGAGTGCAAGGATAGTGCCTGGGTGATTGAACAACTGTATAGCTAATGCATTGGTGATTGCATGGGTACAGAAGTAACCTCTGGGGGATTAAATATGTACATAGATAACACCTGGGTGACTGCATGACCGGGTGATTTTATAAGAGCATGGGTACTTCTTGGGTGATTTAAGAACTACTGAGATAACGCCTGAGTGAATAAATAAGTGCAAAGGTAGTGCCTGTGTAATTTCATAATACCATGACTACTAGCTTAGTGATTACATAAGTACAAGGCTACTGACTCTGTGATTGAAAGAGTACAACATTAGTGCCTGAGTGATTATATGATTGCATGAGCAGTGGCAACATGATTCAAAGAGTACATGGGTAATACCTTAGTGATTGCATGCGTGCGTAGGTAGTGCCTGGATGTTTGCATGAGTGCAGGAGTAATGCCTGAGTGATTACAGAACTGCATATGTACAAATATTGGGCCTAGTCAAACATAAAGCAGCAGGATCACTGACAGAATATCGACTTCGAAAATATCGAGGTACAAAAATATCGATGCAAAAATATCGATGTCCAGAATATCAAAGTCCTATCTACATAATGGTAAGTACAAAAATATCGAAAAAAATATCGTTGTCTAAAATATCGTTGTTAAAAATATCGTTTTTTTTATGTTTAAAAAATAATGTAAAATAAAGGAAATAATATATATAATAAAAAAAAATAGTTAGAATTATTAGGAAATGTTTAAAATTATAAGTATTACATACAATGTAAAAAAATTAAACATACATATATATAAAATTTTGTATATATATATTCACTTAATTATATTAATAAATAATTATTTTATTAAATTATAAATTGTTAGAAACATATTAAAAATTATAAATACATATATATACACATACACCAATAACATAAAAATAAAAATAAAATATATATATAATACATTAAAATATTAAAATATTTTTAATCTTTTTAAAATACATTTTACACTACATTAACTGAAACAGTATAGAAAATATTGGATAGCGGAGGGGTAAAAATTACTATTCCCACTCCAGTGAGTGCAACAGTAGGGAAAGTGTTGGGTAGCGTAGGGGTAAAAATTACTATTCCAACTCTAGTGAGTGCAACAGTAGTGAAAGTGTTGGATAGCGTAGGGGTTAAAAATTACTATTCCCACTCCAGTGAGTGCAACAGTAGGGAAAGTGTTGGATAGCGTAGGGGTTAAAATTACTATTCCCACTCCAGAGAGTGTAACAGTAGGAAAAGTGTTGGATAGCGTAGGGGTAGAAATTACTATTCCCACTCCAGTGAGTGCAACAGTAGGGAAAGTGTTGGATAGCGTAGGGGTTAAAATTACTATTCCCACTCCAGAGAGTGCAACAGTAGGGAAAGTGTTGGATAGCGTAGGGGTTAAAATTACTATTTCCACTCCAGAGAGTGCAACAGTAGGGAAAGTGTTGGATAGCGTAGGGGTCAAAATTACTATTCCCACTCCAGAGAGTGCAACAGTAGGGAAAGTGTTGGATAGCGGAGAGGAATAATTTACTATTCCCACTACAGTAAAATAATTAAAAATAATTAACAAACAATTAATTAATTTAAAAACATTTACCTCCTTCCATATTCCCCTGTAAATAACACCACCAATGTTGTAAAACATAACACTATTAACATAATTAATTAATAATTAATTAATTAGTTATTTAAAATTAACAAACAATTTAAAAACAATGATTAATAATTTAATTCACACAATTAACAGTATAAATCAATTTAAAATAAATTTTATAATAATTTTTTTTAAAATAATATAGAAATTAAGGAGGTCATTTGTCCGCCCGCAACCGTAACGGAATGCGGGCCCGTCCGCAAGGGGTGCGGCGGTCCCGCACCTGACATTAGGATGCCACCGCCACCATGGCGGTGGGACACCCTATTCCCAGCATTGTGGTGGGCGGTGCTCACCGCACCGCCCGCCACAATGCTGTGAATGCACATCGTGCATTTGCATGCACAACGTGACAGGCACCGTGCGGTGCCTGCCACCTTGTGCATACAAAGGCAGGGGGTACCACAGGTACCCCCCATGTGCACCCCTACCCCCCAACATCCTGGGGGCCCGCTATGGGCCCCCAACAGCGAAGACTGCATGCCTTTCCATGGCGGCAATGCCGCCATGGAAAGGCTGATCTCCGCAGGCATTGTAATATGGATGGCGGTGTCTGGCAGACACCGCCACCATATTAACCTAGTTTTCCGCCGGTCAACGAGTCGACCGGCGGAAAAGCGGTGACGGTCTTTCGGTCCACCGCGGACCCCCCAGCCATCATAATATGGCGGGGGGTCTTTGCTGTGTGGATTGCGGGCTGATCGCTCCCGCCGGGCCGGCGGTGACCACCGCCGGGCCGGCGGCGGCAATCCGCCCGCCATCGTAATGACCCCCTAAATTACTTACCAGCCTACTCCCCTATCAACACACAACCCGCTCTTAAAAAACCACACAAATAACATAATTAATAATTAATTAATAATGATTAATAACCAGTTAATGAATAATTAACAATATATTATTTACCAAAATTTACAATATACATTTTTCAAAACATAAATATTAAATAATTAAAAATATAAATACATTAATTATTATTAAATTACTTCCCACCCTACTCCCCTATAAACCCACAACACGCTCCTAAAAAATTACACAATTGACATATTTACCAATTAATTATTAATAATTAACAAACAATTAATAACTAATTAATACTAAATTATTTAACACAATTAACAATATAAAATAATAAAAATGTAATTATTAATTAATAGAAATTTTTAACTAATTCATTATAATTCAATTACTTCCCACCCTATTCCCCTATAAACCCACAACCCGCTCCTAAAAAAATACCACAATTAAGATATTTACTAAATAATTAAGAATAATTAACAACCAATTAATAACTAATTGATAATACATTATTTACCACAATTAACAATATAATATATTAAATATATAAATATGAATTAATAAAACATATTAATTGATTAAATATAATTGAATTACTTCCCACCCTACTCCCCTATAAACCCACAACCCGCTACGGAATAAAAACGCAACATTCAATTAAAAATTATTAATAATTTCTAAAAATTGTTATTAAATTTACTATAATTAAATTATTTCCCACCCTATTCCCCTGTAAAGCCACAACCAGCTATGGAATAAAAACGCAAAATTCAATTAAAAACAATTAATAATTTCTAAAAATTATTATTAAATTTACTATAATTAAATTACTTCCCACCCTATTCCCCTATAAACCCACAACCCGCTACGGAACTAAAACGCAAAATTTACTTTAAAAAAAATTAATAACTTTTAAAAATGTAATACATATATTAAAATAAAATACATTACTTAACCAAAAATATAGAACACATACATTTAAAATACATACTAAAATACATAACACTAATACAAACATCAATATTATTAACAACAATATTTTTTCAAACGATATTACTGACTTCGATATTTACAAAAACGATATTTCTTACCTTCATGTCGATATTCTGGTCACCGATATTCTTGATGTCAATATTCTGTCCCTTCGATATTTCCAACTCGATATTTTTGTACTTCGAGAATAAAAACTCAATATTATGTCTGTGCACCAAAGCAGCAATCTATCACATGTCTCTACCATAACTCTAACCATATTCCCAAAAGCATGCATGCTTCTGTCTATACCTAATGCCAAAAGCATTACACATATTAGAATACATGTGTAAGTAGAAACATAACCACACTCACAAGATCATAAAAGCCTTAAAACCTGACAGACTACACTTAACATTTCAAACACACCTAGATTTATGTGGCACATTTCAAGTGAACTTTTACACAGACTCTTATAAAGTACCATAATCAATAATTCCTCTCCCAACATATCTTAAACATCACTTTTCTACTACTACTGCTTCACTATTCTAGTAGTGAACAGGTATAGAGCATAGCTAACAGCAAAGCAACACTTCACTTATCTTTCATGAAAGTCTCCCCATATTTCTAAAACCATGTATGCATATGTCTGTACCTTTTGCTAGCAGCATCATATATAAAAGTAATACACAGATAAATGTATACCTGCATTTTATACATCTATCATCTTCAGACAAAAACCACATACCATAATATATGTGCAAATTGACACATATCTCAGTCACAACAGCATCCACAGCTCAAAACTTCACAGACTACACTTCAATTTTCAAACAGACACTGAAAATTATGCGGTATACATGAAATATAACTTTCCTCACATCATACAAATTACTCTAATAAATAACATCTCTACAAACATCTCAAACCTCACTTTCAGGCTGCTGCTTTACCATTCTACAACTACTTACAATGTTACACCTACCCAAATACAAAGCAGGAACCCTTCGCATGTCTTTACTAAAAGTCTCACCATATTCCTAAAAGCATACATGAATATGTCTGTACCATAACACTATCCAAACCTTAAAAATTCACAGAACAAATTTCCAATTTCAAGCAAACACCAATAATTATGTGGCATATTTCAACTGTACCTCTCTAGAAACTTAAAAAGAACCCTAATCAATAATACCTTATGTCAACATCTTTCAAACCACACTATTATGCTGCATCTTCACCATTCCACTACTACTCACAGTCTTGAAACTACCACATAAAAAGCAACTATACCTCTTTGTTATACATCATGCACCTTCAAATGTATAGGACATATGAAAATACATATACAAGTAGAAACATACTTGAGACAGAAGTCCATGCACACCTTAAAACCAGACTCCACCTCCAATTTTAAAGCAACAGCTAAAATTATGCGGTATACTACAAATGTACATATCCACACACTAAAACAAACTACCATAATCACTAATCCATCTTCCAATATACACATATTACTATACAGAATCTATTTCAAACAACATTTAACTACAATAAAACAAACTACAATACACATCTCTACATTTAATAATATATTTCAAATATCACAGTTCATCAATAATTTTTAAAGATTAAAAATAAACCTAATACATAATACACCTCACAAGTTTTTAACTCACCTTCCAAATTGATTTGTAGAATTTAAAATATCACAAACTCATAAAAGATTTTCTTGTGCACACAATCAATGTAATGCACCACTCTCAGCAAGGTAAAACCAGTAATGGCAAACTTTCCCTCTCTTTCTCCACACAAATACATGTAAGTAATAAATCACATTGCTTCCTACATTATTTCAAATTATAAAACACATTTCTATTGGTTAGGCATATTAACCCTTACCAACTGACTTCTAAAAGTGCCCAAACTGGTTCTGGAATTTTTTGGAGTCGCGACTCCACCGTGCACCAACGCGATGGAGCCGCGAATCCATACGGGAGTTCAAAAATATATTACAAATAAAAATACCACTATTTTTTAAGACCACACCACTTCTAAAGATAGTGCTGACTTGGGAAATCTTACTTTAATAAGATATCACTTATATATAAATTACAATTTCACATTTTAAGTCCACAGTTAAGTTTCAACCCTTCCCCACTCTGCTTAATGCCAGTTTCCATTGTAACAGTTCATGGAACATTCAACTGAACAGACAGGTCACAAGTTCACCATATTTTCAAGTTCAGCACACAAGGTTACAAATGCAAGCAGCAGGTGTGGTTGACGTTTGCAAAAAATGACCTTATCCTATCTACTGTACCTTTCAAACATTTTTTACTAACCAATAAGAAACATGCTTTTTAAAGAAAGTAACATGCACCCTATTTTTGAATGTACAATGTTCTTAAACAGCCAATCAATTCTCTTTTTTTTTTTTTTTTTTAACAGCATTTTGTCCACCATTTTAGATACCTCTCATTCTACCAACTGACTACCTCAGCTACATACATCTTTTCATTACTTCCAGACATCCCTTCAAGATGCTTACAGTATGGATTGTTGGGCACAGCTATGTTTTCTGGTGCAAAAGGTATGCTGAACGCAGAGGTATTGACAAAGACCTAGCTTTGCAAAATGTGGATATTAAATGGTTTGCACAGAGAGGATTAAAGTGGCACCAATTGATGCCTTTGGTTAAAACCTTTTTGCATCTCCAACCCCCTGACCTCATGATTGTGCACTGTGGTGGCAATGACCTAGGCACATTGGCTGGGTTAGGTCTGGAAATGCTAATGAAGGACACCTTTGCACAATTGATGTTGCTTTTACCTCAAACTGTCTTTGTATACTCTAATATATGCCAAAGACAGAAATGGAAGTGGTCAACTCAATTCTGTCCACAGTTTGAGAAAGCTAGGAAGAATATCAATAAAGCTGTTTCTGCATACCTCAGAGATCATAGAATGGGGTTCATCTACAACAACAATCTAGGTTTGATATGGATGACCTCTACAGAAGGAGATGGAGTACACTTCACAGATCAAGGAAACAGAGAGGCATATTAGCAAGAACGGCGTTAATATGCCCCAGAGTCTTTCTCAACAACCTAAAGCTGTGCATCCGCACTTACATGTAGCTACAACAAACTCATAATGAAAACATGGGCTCTTTTTAGAGCGACCCTATAACATAATAGTAAATATAATTATTTTTTTCACATACATATTTTTTTAAAATTTTTTGTGGATTCGCGCACACAACGCGAATCTGCAAAAGCAGGAATTGAATGTACTACAACACAATACACTTTTCAAGTTTAACTATTAATTTTACATTTTATATATTTTTAACAACTCTATACATTGTAATCTTGTTTTTAACTGCAATCCCAGTAACACTTTAAAACAACTTCACAAATAAAACACTACCTTCTAAATTATATACTACTTAATTATTTATTTAAGGTGAATTCGTGAATCCAACGCAACGTTACACGGGGGGCCACGCTGAGATCCGCGTTGGGGTAGCGACTCCAAACTCAAAAGAAAAAAAACGCCTCTCTTCCATTATTCGGTATTTGCCCCGGGGACCCCATCCCCCAGAGCCTGCCAGAAGTTATTAATCAAAAAAAATAAGGAGGGGGACCGCGTGGCCCCCCTCCTCAGGCCAATAATGGCCCCAGGGACCCCATCCCCGGGGCCTGTCACTATTTATTTATTTTTTAAAAAGAGGGGGACTGCGTGCCCCCCTCCTCAGGCCAATATTGGCCCCAGGGACCCCATCCCCTGGGGCCTGGCCTCAGCGTTGGGGACCGTGGGGGGAGTCCCAATGCCCCCACGGTCCCTGCCGGCTCCCCGCCTCCTGCGGGAGCCGGCATTGCTTTTAGGCAAGGGGAGCTGCAAACATGCAGCTCCCCTTGCCCAAAAGCAATTCTGCTTTGCTTTGTTGAAGCGAGAGCAGGTTTCCTGCTCTCGCTTCAATGAAGCAAAGCAGTGTTTGCTATGACAGGGTGGGAGCTGTGCTCCCGCCCTGCCATTGCAAACGGCAATGTCCCGGGGGTGGGCACCCCGGGACATTGCAGGAGCCAGCCCATGGGGGTGGCAGTCCCAAGGGCCATCAAGGGCTCCAGGAGGGGGGCCGCGCAGCCCCCCTCCCTTCGTGAAAATAGCCCCAAGGAGGTGGTGGTCCCCGGGGCCGGGGGTCCGCAACAGACCCCAGTATTTACAAATTCAATGCCTTCGGGAGGTGATGGTCCCAGGGGCAGTGTGGGGGGGCTCAAGCCCCCCCACACTATTTATCAAAGCCCCAGGGAGGAGGTGGTCCCTGGGTTTGCAGGGGCCCGCAAGGCCCCCCCACCCTATTTTAAGAAAGCCCAGATGAGGTGGTGTTACCCAGGGCTTGGGGGGGGCCCACGAGGCCCCCCCGCCCTAATAAAAATAAAGCCCCGGGGAGGTGGCGGTCCCTGGGGCTTGGGGGGCCTCTGAGGCCCCCCCTCCCCATTCTAATAAAGCCTCGGGAAGGTGGCGGTCCCCGGGGCTGCGGGTAGGGGCTGCATGTCCCCCCTGCACATTTTCAATAAAGCCCCAGGGAGGTGGTGGTCCACGTGGCTGCGGGGGCCCCTGCGGGCCCCCGCTATATAATAACACATTGTCCCCCAGGACCTGGCCCACCTGGGGGCTTAAGGAAAATGAAGCACAGGGGACTGCGTTTTTGTTTTTTTTTTCTCAGCGGGATTCACGCACCCGCCGAAAAAACTAAAAAAAAATGCTTTTTTTGGCGGGACCCCCTGACCAGCCCTATGGGGTCCGGGTGTTTCTACCCTGACCCCTTTCCTACATTTACAACATTATTCAACCTTTTTTGATGAGACTCACTTCTACCGAGTCACAAAATGGCTGCCAACACACTCTGGTTTAGAGTGTTGGCAGCCAATAAGAATGAAGCTCATGCTCGGGAGGATTCGCGGTTCCTCCTCGGTGCTCAGATATCGATATTTTTATTTTTTGAATTTCTCAGGAACTACTGAACGGATTTACACCATTTAAAAAAAGGTCGCTTTCTGAACCAAGAGCTACCTTTTTGCCAAATTTGGTGTAATTCCGTTCAGCAGTTTGGGCAGTAGCCTTTTCCAAAATTCCAATGGAAATTAACATGAGGAAAACACGTTTTGGGACCCCCCTTTTTCTCGGCCCCTGCTTGACCAATCACCCAGAAACTTTCAGGACAGGAGCTCACCTGAGTGAACCATTATTTCGGAAAAGTTGGCGAAGATTCATCAAACGGCGCCAAAGATATTGGCAAAAGAATAAACGGTTTTTGAATAGAAACAAGGTCCTAACTATAACTACCTACTGGCGACCGCCAGTAGGTAATATACATATATATAAATATGTATATATATATAAATATGTATATATATATATATAGATATATATGTATATAAATATCTATCTATATATACATATATATATATATATACATATATATATATTCACTGAAAAAACCATAGGTTTCAGGGACGTTATAGTTAGAAATTAGCATTCACTAACCCATGCATTCAGTAAGACACATTTAATCACTCACTTAAACAGTCAGTCATGCACCTACTAAATCCTCCTTCCAGACACTTATACACCCACTCATTCTTCAATACACCTTGGCATATATATAAAACATATTTAAACTTTAAACAAACACACAGTCACTGGATGATGTCATCAGTGATGCCATCAGTGATGTCATTTGAGATGTCCTCAGTGATGTCATCAGTGATGTCACTGACCATGTCATGAATGATGTAATATGTGACGTCATCAGCAGTGCATTGCGGGGGCGCGAGTTATAGTTAGCTGAACTAACTATAACGGCGGAATTTCTCTGGTTTTGTATGTACGAGTGAAATGTCCAACTAACTATAACGTCCCTGAAACCTATGGTTTTTTCAGTGAATTTCGAAGGTTTTTTAAATGCTAATTTCTAACTATAACGTACCTGAAACCTATGGTTTTTTCAGTGAATTTCAATGGTTTTTTAAATGCTAATTTCTAACTATAATGTCCCTGAAACCTATGGTTTTTTCAGTGAATTTCAAAGGTTTTTTAAATGCTAATTTCTAACTATAACATAGCAGTCTCGTTTTCAGAGTGGTAGAGAAAGGTGAGCGTGGCCTCCAAACACCTTTTAGCAATCCCACTGTGTGGAATTTACTGGAGGTAACAGGAGGGGTAGTTAGCCCCCAACTTCAACCTTGGGGGCCAACTACCCCTTTTATTACCTCCAGTAAGTCCCACACAGCAAGATTGCTAACTTGTTATATCAGGCCCGCCCCCTCCCTGCACCACTGTGCAAACGCACCCCCTGGCGCGTTGTAAGTTAAGGGATTAAGTCCCTTTGAATCCTGAGGGTCCCTGGGGGCCAACTAGCCCACTAGGTACTTCCTGTAAGCGCCACAGAATTGGATTGCTGAGAGGTGTTCAGAGGCCACACCCCTTTTTACACCACGTTGCAAACGCGGCTTCTGGAGCACTGCTGCTCGGAGGATGAAGTCCACTTGTGTCCTGAGGTCCTCAGGACACAAGAGGACCTCATCGCCCTACCAGCAGTGCGCCTGAAGCCGCGTTTGCAGAGTAGTGTAAAAAGGGGCGTGGCCTCGGAACACCTCTCTGCAACGCAGCTCTGTGGCACTTACTGGAGGTACCTGGTGGGCTAGTTGGCCCCCAGGAACCCTCAGTATTCAATGGGACTTAATCCCCCAACTTAAAACGCACCACGGGGCGCATTTGCACACTTGTCACATCAGGCCCCGCCCCCTCCCTTCACCACTGTGCAAACGCGCCCTGTGGCGCGTTTTAAGTTGTGGGATTAAGTCCCCTTGAATCCTGAGGGTCCCTGGGGTCCAACTAGCCCACCAGGTACCTCCAGTAAGCACCACAGAGCTGCGTTGCAGAGAGGTGTAAAAAGGGGCGTGGCCTCGGACCACCTCTCTGCAACGCAGCCCTGTGGCGCTTACTGGCGGTTCCTGGTGGGCTAGTTGGCCCCCAGGGACCCTCAAGATTGAAGGGGAATTAATTCCCCAATTTAAAACGCGCCACGGGGTGCGTTTGCACAGTGGTGCAGGGAGGGGGCGGGGCCTCCGGCGAGTTGCCGGTTCCTTTTTAAAAAAATTTTTGGGGAGGGGGGCTGCGTGGCCCCCCTTCCCTGGGCCACTTTTGGCCCCGGGGACCCCATCTCCCGGGGCCTGGCAGCCTTGCTTTCTTTTTTTAATTATCGGAGGGGGACCGCGTAGCCCCCCTCCAAAGGCCAATTATGGCCCCGGGGACCCCTTCCCCCGGGGCCTGGCCAGCCTTTTCATTTTTGGGAGGGGGGCCGCGTGGCCACCCTCCTCAGGCCAATTATGGCCCCGGGTACCCCATCCCCCAGGGCCGGCCTGTCCGTTTTTTAAAAATTTATTTATTTTTTTTATAAAGGGGAGGGGGGCCACGTGGCCCCCCTCCCAGGCCACTTCTGGCCCCGGGGACCCCATCCCACGGCTCCCACCCTGCCATAGCAAACAGCAGTGTCCCAGGGTGGGCACCCCGGGACACTGCAGGAGTCGGCCCTGGGGGGTGGTGGTCCACAGGGCCATCAAGGGCTCCAGGAGGGGGGCCGTGCGGCCCCCCTCCCAATGTTTTAAGCGCCGGGGAGGTGGTGGTCCCCAGGGCCTGGGGGTCCGTAATGGACCCCCGCATTTCATTACAAAGTGCCCCGGGGAGGTGGTGGTCCCCGGGGCAGTGTGGGGGGGCTTCAGCCCCCCCCACACTAATTATTGATTTCAGCCCCGGGGCGGTGGCATTCCCCGGGGCTTGGGGGGGCCCGCAAGGCCCCCCACCCTTATTTAATTTAGCTCCGGGGAGGTGGCGGTTCCCGGGGCTGCGGGGGGGCCACGTGCCCCCCGCATTTAATTACTATAGCCCCTTAGGAGGTGGCGGTCCCTGGGGCTGCGGGGGCCCCTGCGGGCCCCCGCAAATTTAAACAACATTGCCCCCGGGACCTGGCCCACCCGGGGGCCTCATTAAAATGAAGCGCGGGAGCCCGCGCTTCATTTATTTTAAAGATTTCGGCGAGATTCGCGACCCCAACGCAAATTCCGCCGAAATTATTTAAAAAAAAAATGTTTTTCTTGGCCCTGGGGGTCCTTGTGGGACCCCTTGAGCAGGCCTAGGGGGTCAGGGTGCTTCTACCCTGCCACCTTTTCTTGTTTTTTATCTTTGTTTTACTGTTTTCTTGTGACTTGGTTCTACTGAGTCACAAGATGGCTGCCAACACTTCCTGGTTTGGAGTGTTGGCAGCCAATCAGAATGAAGCTCGTGCTCGGGAGGGTTCGCAAACCCACCGCGCCCACAGATATCGAAACTTTTTCTTTTTCTAATTTCTCAGGAACTACTGAACGGATTTACACCATTTAAAAAAAGGGCTCTTTCTGAACCAAGACCTACCCTTTTGCCAAATTTGGTGTAATTCCGTTCAGCAGTTCGGGCTGTAGCTTTGCCTAAAGTTTCCTATGGAAATTAACATGGGGAAAAAGTGTTTTGGGACCCCCTTTTTTCTCGGCCCCCACTTGTCAAATCACCCCGAAACTTTCAAGACAAGGAGCTGACCGGAGCGGGACACTAGTTTTGAAAATTTCACGACGATTCGTCAACTGGCGCCAAAGTTATTGGGAAAAGAAAAAACGCTTTTTGAATAGAAACGAGGTCCTAACTATAACTACCTACTGGCGACCGCCAGTAGGTAATATAATATACATATATATATATATAGTCCACCAAACAGTCCTTAGCGGAGGGCGCACTGTCCAGCTGGTGCTCACGGCGAAAAAAGGACTGATTCTCGCAAAGATATGTTTCAACAATTTTGAACAAACAAACAAACGTGGCACTCTCCTTGGATAAATACGTTGTTTTATTATTAAGCCATCAAGTTTCTCCTCCTACGCGTTTCGACCACCAAGGTCCTGATCACGGTAGTAAAAACCATATATATATATTCACATCCAGAGTCCAATAACTCGCGCTCTCAGGATTCATAGAAAAGATAGTTTTTTATTGCTCAAAGTTACGCGTTTCGAAAGAAAATCTTCCTTGATTATATATATGTTTATGTAGTCTTCTTCAGTGCCTAAGTGTCTGTTGGTCATTGTGAATGAGTTTCTGCATGTCTGATTGGCAAGTTTGGTGCTTAGATGTTTGTGGATGTGTAGGTCTTTGTGTTCTGTTAGTGCCTCTTGTTGTGTTATTGCCCCCAATACTTCGGTTCACCCATCTAGTTTTCTACCTTGCTATCCCTATGTCCATCCACATGCAGCTTTATCTGTTGTTTGTTACTATATATTTTTTGCGCTTGACAGTATTGGATTCTATATGAGTGCTGTATGAGTCAGTGTGTGTATGTAAGTGTGTGCGTATGTGGGTTGTCTGCTTGGATGGATACCTGCATGTGTATTAATCTAGGTGCATTGGCATGTTTCTATTTAGCCGTCTGGGTGCATGACTGCCTTCATATTTGTTGGCTTTGTGTCACCTAATCTTTGTGTGGGTACCCCTATGCGTTTCAAATCTGTATGCACAGTTTTCAAGGTGCTACATTGCCTGGGTCCAGAATACTTGAAACGACGGCTTCAATGGTACACTCCCAAAAGAACTCTGCGCTCACTAGGAGCCAAACTAGTGAGCGTACCACACACTATGAAAGCTACGTGGCGGGGAAGAAGTTTCATCACATGCGCGGCCAAGGCCTGGAATGACCTCCCTTGGAATCTGAGGAACTCCACTGATCTCCTTGTATTCAGGAAGGAACTGAAAACTTGGCTTTTTAACCTATAGAATCTCCCACTGACAATTTCCCCAGAAATCTCGATCTCAGAAGAGTCAGCTATCAGCGCCAGGACACCCCCCGGGTAACTGTTGCGCTTTAAAAATTTAAATAACATAACATAACATATGTCTATAGGCACTCAAATTAAGTAAACTCTTAAAGGCGAGGCTTTTGATTGAGTGAGCTTTCACTCATCACTCCTATCTCCACCTCAAATTCCTCTGCATAGTGGCTAGAGAGTAATCCTGCATCACTCTAGCACCTATTGGGCATCCATCCTCTTGTTTGTCCTTCCATCTGGCATTCGGTCCATACATCTGTCAGTCTTTTTATCTTTGTATGCCTAAATATGTACTGCTGTGTGCTGTCTGATGTTATGGGTATCTTCATCATGCATATCTATCTATCTATCTATCTATCTATCTATCTATCTATCTATCTATCTATCTGTCTATTTATCTATCTATATATACATCCATCTCTGTATGTCCATCTCTGCATGCAGATGTCTTTGTGCCTGAATGTCTATTGGCCTGTGTGTTCAGGTGCTTTTGCATCTGTCTTAGTGTGTGGGTGCCTATAAGTCTGTGAGTTTGTGTGTACAGGTGCCTGCATGTCTTTCGTCCCACCTGCATAAGTACTTGTATTTCTGTTGGACTGTGTCCACAGATGCCTTTGTGCCAATGTGCACATTTGTGATCTATTTCTGTAAGTGTTCATGTATTCTTTGTCTCTATGTTTATACACTTTGTAAGCCAAGTCTATTGAATTTATCAATGCTTATTTTCTAAACCCTTTTTTATTATTGTCTTGGTTGCAGTTTAACCATGTTCATTAAAAGCAAAAGCATGTGAAGTTGAAAATGTGCAAACCACACAGAATAATAAGGCTTGTGATTCAAGAATGCAAAATATGTTTTGACATTTTCACACAATACTACACTGTGTTGTTTTCTTCACACAGTGCGGAGAATAGACTTCTTCATTGCTAGTCCCGGGACAAACATGAACAGCCAAGCATTTCAGATGACTATCCCAGAAGATTATAGGCCAATGTTGACAACACTTTGCACTGGGTTTGCAGCGCAAACAAAGCTTTCCCAAACAACCCTGTGTGCATTTTGACACAAAAGCATATCTAATAACAGTGGTAGAGATGGATTTGGACCAAAACTGCATCCCTCTTGGAGGCAGGACTACCCTTTTCTCGAATACAAAGCAATAAACGTGTAAACTATTCAAGAATGGTATTTTGTACTGCAATGATCCCTTCCAGTTCAAAACCTACCCGTGACCTCATGCACATGCCCTTGCACTATGGCCAAGGGTGTATGCATTGGAGCAGAGCTGCCAAACAAGTAAAAGTGCACCAGCGCAGGGAGAGGGAAAAACAAAGCGATATCTTATTAGGTATGGCAGTGTTCTGATCTCTCCCTTTCACGTAACGCAGCACAGCATTGCGTCAAATGTTAGTAAATCTGCCTAGGAGAACAGAGACTTCAAAATTATGAACATCATTCCGCTGTAATCTGACCAGACTATGAAACAGGGGGCACATGGACATGATTTTAATGAATAACCATTTATGCCAAACAAGATCACTGCACTTTCACAGCCTAGAACTCTATGATTGCACTCCTTCACATAAGTATTGCTGGCAGTGAATGAAAAAATGAGCTCTGTAGTACCTGAGGACTGGTGGCTACTCTACAAAATGCCTATTCTACGGCATTGGTACAGAAGAGCTTCGGTGCAAGTGACCATAACCCTTAAAGCATTGGTCCATTTGCTTGCATTCGTAGTCTAATGATAACCGGCATCAGAATTAAATATTGTCCCTGAGGACCCTATTACAGCCCACCAATGGGACCAAACGTTTACATATATGAGAAGCACTGAAAGAATCTCTTAATCACTGCACAGCCCAGTGAAACTCTTGGCCTATTACCCACCTCAGCCTACTTCCCTGATCACTCCAACATACTCAGTATTTGTCCAAACACCCACATAAACTCTGTATCAAATAGAAGATTGCATATTTTTAAATGGTGTGCTTGTCTGTGTGCTAACATTGCGTTCCACCTGCATCTCAGTGATGCTTCTCGGGAGGAAACAGAGGGGCATATTTACAAGCCCCTATCGCCACCAGAACATCACTCTCAGTGACGTTGTGATGGCGATAGGGGCTCGCCTTATTTACAAGGCAGTGGTAAGCCACTTAACGTGGCTTAACGCTGCCTCGTAAATAAGGCACCCTTTCACGCTGTATTTAGCTTGAAAGGGGAGGGCAATGGGTGTTGTGGTGGGCCAGGGGGTTAACACAGGCTCCGCAGCCCCTGCGGTGCGGGGTGGGGGCGTAACACAGGCTCCCGCAGCCCCCACGGTGCGGGGGCCCCCAAACTCCAGGGGGCCCCCTCGGCACAGCACTCTGGCCAGAGAGTTCCTGATTGAGCCCGGAGGGGGCCCCTCCACGTACCTTGCAGGGAGGCCCCCTCAAGTTTTGTTACACCAGAGTAGTGGGCGTTCCACCGCAACACCCATTGATTTTGATGCTGCTCCCTATTTACAAGGGCAGCGTAAATAGGAGGCAGCACCAAAATTAAGACCAGGGAAAACATTGGTCTTAAACAGGCGAAACAAGGAGAAATGCTTCATTTCTCCTCGTTTTTGCTGTTTCCATGTGTGCTGCCTTGTGCAGCACACATCTAAACAGCAAATTGCATATGATTGTTTATGTGCAGGAAAGTCCCCCTTCCTGCACATAAACAATCATTTAAAAAAATGCTGTTTTGCAACTTCTATGTGTGCTGCACAGCACACATAGAAGTTACAAAACGGCATTTAAAGATTGTTTAAGTGCAGGAAGGGTGACCTTCCCCCAACCGTGGACACCCTTGCACTATGGTGTGATGGTGCCTGCATTGGCGCTAGGCAGCTGAACTCAGCGCTAGCACTAGGGGAAACGAAGGGGTGCGCCGCATTCTTGTGAATACTGCACATCCCTGCGTTTTCAGAATGGAGAAGCATGGCGTTAGCAATGTTTGCTTAACGCCACGCTTCTCCATTCTGCTGTAAATATGCCCCAGAGGCTCTTCAGAAAATCCTTAATATAATGGCGTAAAGCTCCTACTGCACCTCAAACTGAAGACCCAGAAAATGAATTTCGTTTACTTTCCCATCTGCACAGTGACATCCCAATCCAAACCTAACGCGACTTCTCAAAGAGGATAGACAGCAAGCTAGATCTTGGACAACCCCAGAACATGCATTCACACATCACCTTTGCAACCAAAGGAGCTCACAAAGTAGACTCCTCAGAGGAATCAAAGCTCTTTTCCTGCTGAGGATTTTAAGAAAGTGGTGCAGTCATTAGTTTTTTAAGTTGGGCTGAAGCAGCGCACTACCATCCAGCATTTCTTTAAACCATGTGACCCTGCTAAAGCAAGCCCTGAATGCCCCAGCTTGTCTATCGCGCCCATAGAGTGGAACAAATCTCCCCTCTCTGGATTGTGCTGAGCTTTCTCCGTCTTGAAGCCAGAGAGTATTCAAACTGGCATGTATGGTATATAAAACCAATCACAGTGAAAAGACGTATAACCTATGACACGAATTCATTGTGATTTCCATTGCCTAGGGCGCTCTGACTTGAAACCTCCCTCGACAAAAATACAAAGGGGCATATTTACGTTTCCTGGCGCATCCCTGCAAATCAGCAGGGACGCGCCAGGAAACGTGCGACACGCATCTCAATCCTTGCGCCACCACGGATGCGCCGCATTTACAATGCGGCGCATCATGGCACAAGGAAATGCAGATGCGTGTCACATCTGCTGCCGTAACGTTAGCGCAGTGCTGGAGTTGTGTCGCGGGCGCGACGCAACTCCAGCACTGTGCCTACCATGTCTAACATGGTGCGTCAAGCCTTACGCCTGCTTCAAGCAGGCGCAAGGTTTTGACGCAGCGGGGTCGGAAAAGTGACTGAGTGAAATCTTGTAGATTTCACTCAGCCACTCTCCGAGGCGTTCCTGCGCCGGAACGCCCCCCTGCGCCAGAACGCCCACATGAAACCTGACGCAGGTTTCATGTGGCGCAGGCTTTACAACGTGACGCATCTCCCTAGATGCGTCACGTTGTAAATACCCCGCAGCATGGCGCTGGCTTTACGCCGCCGCTGCGTCACAGAAGTGACGCAACGGCGGCGCAAAAGTGGCGCAAGGGGCTTGTAAATATGCCCCAAAATCTCTAAAACAGTCTTGTTGAGGAATTCTGTGCAAAGTCTATCCTCTCTCTTGCTGTGAAGACCATACCTATGTCACTTTCAGCCAAGAACTGAAAGTCTCACTTTTCCGGTATCTCTTGCAGTCTTGCCCAGATTGCAGTATAAACATGGTGTCACCCTCAGCACCCTACCTTCTTGGAGAACATCCCTCCAGTACATGATGATGATCTCTTCACTGCAAATTGTAAACAAAACGACTGCTCACTGGAATACATCTTAAATTTCGCATGAATATGTTGCTTATGTTAACCTGTCTTATTATACGGGTTTCATATTATATGAATTTGTGTAACTGTGTACCTTTTATTAGTGTTTAATATTATGTAAAACACTCAGGAGCCCTATGGGTCCGGTTCACATTATATAAACCGACAAATAAATAAATAAATAAATAAGAAGTGCACAGTACCGATTTAAATCTCTCTACATAATATACATTCAAATCAGTGCAGTGCACTCAGTGCACTCAGTATCAAATGGGTTTTTGAGCTCACTGACATCAATATCTCACATTTGATAATTTTGCAGTGGGACTATCTGCACCATGCCCACCTATGATAGTTCAGACATCAAGCACACCCATCAGATACCCACTGTATGACTGCTGACTCGCTCCCCAAAGCATGCTCATCATGATCATATCATTGATCTCTGTAACCACAGAGGGTCGTGCCCTTGTACATTCCAGTTACAAACCAATGATAGATCCTCTGGTCACAAAGCCACCCTGAAACCGGCTATTCCAGCCCAGATATTCAAAACACCCAGGACCTGAAATTCTACTTTCTAAACATACCTGCGGCCACTCCCATGCCCACTACATACATAACCTTATCACTGACCTCCAGCTTGATTGCTTCTTCCTTGTAGGTACCTGGTTCCTCTGAGCTCATATTGGATTACCTCAATATGAAACATGGTCCAAACGTCCTGCAGTATCAAACATGGGCACAAACCTAAAGGCAAAAGATGTGGCCCATTAATAATCCACAAGACCTCAATCACTTTTTTTTTAGTCATCGTCACTTTCAATCGGGCAATGCCCATTCTAGGCTCACTGTACCAGGCTCAGGTGGAACAAGCCCAACCTTACATGTTGCATCACTGTTCTGTTTTCCGCAAGATTTTGAGTGGTGGACATAGGCCTTTGTGTTCCAGTTTCGTGACATTGGACAAGAGATTTGAGAGGCTAGTGATCTAACTACAGCCAGTTTCTCATCTGATGCCAAAATTAAGATTTATTTTCGCAGGAACATTCCCTATCCTGCTAACTAATTCTTTCTACTGCTTAATCCACTCTTTGAAATATGGAGGGCTAGAATCAATTCATTTTTTGCAAATCAAGTGTCTCGCAATCAGCATTAGTAAGAAAATTAGTTTAATATTATTCTGGTCCTGATTTCTTTTGTCTTTTTTATGCACATCAAATAAAATTAAAGATGTGCTCACCTCAAATTCATGATTAATGACAGCTTATCAGCTTTTCAAAAAGGTTTTAGATGTAGGCTGTTCACAAACATGAATATAATCTGCATTAGGGGCTTCACACCTCTTGCATAAAGTCTCTTGAGGCTTCACCCATTTCAACATCTTTCTAGAAGTCCATTAGGCACAATGCAGAGTAAGGACCTCAATCCAGTTGACCAACCATCCTCATCCACCCATCATTCAGGCTTTGCCATAATAGGAGCACTCTGATATTGACCACCTATACCACAAAAAGATATTCTAAACTCCTTTAGAGAATTGAAAATCTCCATTCTACTTATGGACTAGATATTGATCCACAGAAGCCTCAGGATCCGAATGCACTTTTAACTCTCCTCCACGTCTAAACTCTGTAAAGTACTCAATTTACATAATCTGACACACACCATAGCCACCCTTGCTCATGCCTACAGTCAGTGCCCAGACTTTATCCTGTAAAAAGATGCCTGCATAAATCTACCTTCCCCGTGATATACAGAAATTACTCTTATCTCTACTTAAACATTAGTAGATGAATTATGACCTCACACACCAAAAGTTTTAGTCTTCAACTGTTTTCTTTCTCAACAGGCTGGTTACTAAGGGCCTGATTTAGAGTTCAACGGATGGGTTACGCCATCAGAAACGTGATGGATATCTTGTCCACCATATTACAAGTGTGTTATATCCAATGGCACTTGTAATACGGTAAACAAAATATCCGTCTTGTTTGTGATAGTGTAGCCCGTCCTCCACACTCTCAATCAGGCTGAAAGACAACAGACACAATAGCCTTCTCTTTTACCCATACCATTGTATCCCCACTAACTTTCTTCTTCTTGATAGACTTGGTATACATTTCCATCTATAAATGATTCGGCCATCAACCTAAAGCCACCTAGAACTGCTTATGGCTATTCAAATAAACCAAACCCCTATTAAACAAAACTTCTTACTGTTATATTTGGCTTTTTCAGCAGGTTTATCCCCAGACTTTTTGCTTCTTGGCCTCCTGTTTTTGACCTATTTTGTGTTGGTTTTAGGACCCTGGGCACTTTACCACTGCTATTCAGTGCTTAAGTGCATATGCTCTCCATGTAAATTGTGTTTATGGATTGGTGTTTCCATGGTTGGCATATCTAATTTGCTAATAAGTCCCTAGTAATGTGCACAGGTGTGCCCAGGGCCTGTAAATCAAATGCTACTAGTGGGCTTGCAGCACTGATTGTGGCACCCACACAAGTAGCCTTTCAAAGGGTTCTCAGACCTGCCACTGCAGTGTCTGCGCACAGTTTTTAACTGCCATGTCGACCTGGCAAGTGCACCCACTTGCCAGGCCCTTCCCTTCTCTTTTCTTAAATCTAAGTCACCCCTACGGTAGGCCCGAGGTAGCTCTATTGGCATGGTGCAGTGTTTTTAAAAGGTAGGACATGTAGTGGTATATTTTTGCATGTCCTAATAGTGAAAAACTGTGTATTTCGTTTTGAAAGGCTATCTCTCTATGGGAGCTGCTTTGTGACACTTTACCAAGGTAGGTTGCCAGTGGGAGCTGATAGAAAAATTGAGTTTAGTATGCCTGAACTCAGGATTTCAAAATACATCCTTTAGTAAAGATGATTTTTATATTATGTGTTTGAAAATACCACTTTAGAAAGTGGGTATTTTCCTGTCTAACCATCCTGTGTGCCTCTGCCCCTTGTGTATTTCCTGTCTGGGTTTAGAGTGACAGGAGCAGGGGATGTGCATTCACACTAGACTGACACAAGGGGAGGTTGAGGGTGTTCTGCCTTTCATGGGTGACTCATAGCCAGACTGAATAGACCTGGTTGCATTTAGAGTAGTGGGAGGAGTTGTGGCTTGCACCTGAAGGGACTGTACCTACCTCTCACAACACTGCCTCCACCTCCTGTGGTGAGCCTGGCCTGAGCTAGGCTGAACTGGTTTATGTCTGCCAGAGGAACTTTGTACCAACTTCAAAGAAAAATGTGGTATACATATTGGGGCCGTGACCCCAGAACTTTAGATTAGGAAGAAGAGCTGGAAGAGCTGCGAGGAGAGACTACCACTTTGCTGTGTGCTTTGCTGGGTTGGCCTGCAGTTGTTGCTTCTGTCTTGGGCAGGGAAAGGACTAGACTGTTCTTTCTGCACTCTAAGTATCTCCAAGGGCTTGATGTAGAGCTTGCCTCCTGTTGGAAGTCTCAGGGAAATCAAAGACTTTAACTTCTTCTGAGTACTGGTTTCTGGAACTGGATGTTTCAGCTGCCACAAAGGAAAACGTAACCTGATGCCATCAATGACGCCACTGCCGGCTCCATGACCTGAAGGCACCTCAGAGGGCACCACCGCACTTCACACCCCAACCCTGGTCTCACCAATGACGCCGCCGCCACTGAGCTAATGCTTGCACCGTGACCTGTGGGCACTGCACTCCGCACCGCCTCGCTTAACACCACCGCCTTGGTATCCCCAACAATGCCGCAATGCCATCACCGATGCCGCTGCCTGCACCGTGACCTGTGGAAACTGCTTGTGGAGAACACGGAGCACTGTCCCGCTTCACACCGCAGCCCTGGTCTCACCGACGCCGCTGTTCCAAGCTGACATCGACGCCGCTGCTTGCACCATGGTTTGGTGGCACTGCTCTTACATTACACGGCGCACTGCCCCATCCCACATCGAAGCCCTGGCCCACCTACACTAGCGCCATCAACTCCAGTTCGTCAACCCACGCCGCTACCTGCAGCACAAACTGTGGGCCCCGCACACTGCATTGCCCCATCTCACACCGTGGCCTTGGGTCTACTGACAACATCGCTTCAGCAACGACGACGCCGCTGCTTTCACCATAACCTGTCAGCACCGCAACAAACACCGCCCCGCTTTTCACAGCAGCCCTGGTCTCACCGACACCGCTGGATGACCATCACTGTGCCGCTGCAAGCACTGTGACCTGAGGGCACTGCATGTCATACTGCCCCGCTCTGCACTGCAGCCCCGGCGCCTGCCAATGCCGGCGCTCCTGACTTCAAACTCAAGGAGTTCAACCTGCAACGTGTGTGACTTCAAGGGCCTGACGACTCCTGCACCGACTCCCGGAACTGACGCCTGCCGACGCTGTTCCTCTGGAGCTCACCGCAAGGTCCGATGCCCTACATCTCAAAAGGTACTGTTTTACTGGTCTCCCCGACACCGTAGTTGGCTCGTGATGCCACGGTCGGCCAGAACTGTTGGATTTGTGTGCTCACTATGCTGTGATAGCCCCGGACAGAGCTATCGACTTCAAGGAACTGTATATAAAGTTGATTTTTGCTCGATTGGTATTTTGGATTACTGTATGTTATCGTTTTGGTCTTGTTTTGTACAGATAAATATTGGATATTTTTCTAAAACTGGAGTGGTGTCCTTTTGTAGTGTTTTCACTGTATTACTGTTTGTTGAGTGCAAATGCTTTACACATTGCCTCTAAGATAAGCCTGAGTGCTCGTGCCAAGCTACCAAGGGGGTGAGAAGGGGTTATTTTAGACGTGCAATCCCCTTATCCTGACTAGAGTGGTGGATTCTGCCTGACTTAGATGCATACCCTAGCTAACCAGAAAACCTATTTCTAACACTTACTAAGCCCAAAAATGCCCAGCACACAAACTAAAGATACACTTACACACCCACTTTTTCAAAATTACCTTCATTATTCTATGCCTCTACATGGGTCGTAGGGTATGCACAAGCTATATAAATACAAAAAAACAAATGCAATAACCTCTGTTCAACAATTTCAAACCTTATATAGAGAACCTCATTAACTTCTTCTTACAAACTTACTATAATCAAACTTCACCCAGCAGAATGCACACAGTAATTAACATTCTCCATATTGGCAACCACCAAACCAAAGTCTACATCACACATCAATGTCCTGCTCTCATACTCTATTACATCATATCAATCTTCTGGTTAAAGAACAGTTAGCCTTCCTTAGTTGTTTTGTTATCATTCACACCTACACTGCTTGAATTTGTTACTGTACCTATTCATGAATTTCCCATATCCGCAATAAACATCTTCTGAGATAACCTTACTATCCCAGTATTGACACACACATACAAGAACTCATTGGTCTTAGTGATCCTCCTGGATCAGCCAGCTGCATTCAAAACAGTCCACTCGAAAGGTCTTTATGGTCAAATTCAAGATGCCACTGATACATAAACAGATATGAAGGAGCACCCTGAAACTGAGTGGTGTACTCATCCACAGACATTGACACATATTCAGTCTACCCACCCTCTTTCCTTTCACCCTTGTGTGAAAAAAGTGGCATTTATATAAATGTAAACCTCAAAATGAGAACCGTGGTGAACATCTACATCAGAGAAGAATTCTTCCAAAGACCCAAAGAAGTATGTTTACACAAGTGTTCCCACACATTGTTGCAGACCTACCTGCCTCCATGTTTGGTTGCTTAGTTAGCACATGATTTCACTCCATCATTGCAGTTCTACTGACCTTCTTTCTTATCAGCTTATCCATCCCCAAACAAAAGGTCCATAATTTTACCACCAAGTGTAATTTTGGCTCGAAAAAAGCCACCTTCTGACCCCCAGACTAACGCCTGCACCCTGCTGCTCAGAGCAGGCCTCCAGTTCAAAGACCTGTGGGCTGAAGGTGGCTTCTCCTACAAGTGGCCAGGAGACAGTACCGCAGTTTACCTCTTCAGGAAGACTGCTATCTCTCGCCCACCAAGACTGCTTTTAATGCAGCAAAACACACAGATGTATCAAACATGCATGCACTGGCAACCAATTGAGATAGAGTCTTCTCTTATTAGCCCTAATGCTCCTGCATACCAAATGAGCAACACTGGACCCATTCATAAACCACTCAAGGAGAGACTTTAAACCTTTTCTTTTTATTAACCTAACAAACTAACAGAGTTAAGAGCAACATGGAGAACAGAGGGATCCTGCAGAGAGACACACCTAGCCTAGAGATGACGCAGCCGCACAAAAGATGTAAAGTAAATAACTACAGTAACTATACAGATTGTAATGCTGCAGCATTTTTTGCTTACGAATATAGGAGTTGCTTCATATTTTACTTCAGAGCAATATACATTTTCCACTGTTATCTCTGGCTACAGTATAAACGTGTGAGTTACATACACAATGAGGCATTTGCAGGGCCGGACTGGGGAAGTAGCCCTGGCAAAAATGCTCTAACCAGCCTGCACCCTTTGTCTCCTTGCCCCAACCGTCCATTCTCCCACTCTCCTTCTCTTCCCTGCTCTCTGTCTCTGATCGCTTTCTCTCTACCTTCACTCTCCCTCCCTCTCTTTCTCTCTCTGTCGTGAAGCCTCCCTGTGCCTGCTGCAATTAACTTCTTGAGCTGGAAAAGTGACCAAGCCACCAGGAGCGGCCTCCAATGGCTCCAGCCCACCTGGGAAATGCCCAGTGGAATAAGAGACCTGTCCGGCACTGAGCTTTCCTTGTCAGGATACTACAGTGTCATTGTGCTGAACCATACATTTAGGGGGTGCGTCTTAAACATCAAATGGCACAATAACTGTACCAGAAAGTCAGTACACGTGCCATAACAATAACAAATGTCGTCTAAAATGGAGTTTACTCTACGGAAAAAAGACTGCTTTAGATCATGAGTCCGTTATTTAATGCATGCCTGATAGTTAGCTCTTATTTGATTTCTACCTTTGATAAAGATGGTTGTGTAATGATAACTAGAGAGGATAAATTAAACAGGGCATGGCTACTTCTTGTAGCCAGAGATAGCAAAAGCAGGCTGAGGTTGGAAATGTAAACACTGTAGGCAAGCTGAGGCAAATGCAGGCGCTGCTGTGAAGAATGACGCCAGCATTAAAGTATTATGTACCTCGCCCATTTTTCCTGCATGTGGGAAATAATGAGTGTAAACATTCGTCAAGCTCTCTTCTTCCTCCGGACCCTGTCAAAGGAGCAGCCATGTATTTTTAGAGGCTCTAAGGGCCTCATTTACGAGGCCCTAGCTGCATTTTTGCGCTGCTGGGGCATCACTTTTTTGACACTTTGGTGGCGCAATGTGCCGTAGCATATTTACAAGCCAACGCAAAGCCACTTTACGTGGCCTTTCATAGCCTTGTAAATATGTGCTCCTTTCACGCAGAACACTGTGTGAAAGGGGCACTCCATGGGTGTTGATGTGGGTGTTCCCACGCAACACCCATGGAATCTGAAGCTTTCCAAGATTTACGAGGAATTGTAAACCAGGGAATGCATCAGATTCCTATGCCTCCCCAGGGGAGGCATATGAGTGGCGCATTCTGCAGCACGCATAGAAAGATAAAAATGCCACCAATGATTATTTTTGTGCCGGAAGGTGTCCCTTCCTACGTAAAAACAATGATCCTCACAACGCAGGCACCCTTGCAACATGACGCAAGGGTGCCTGCGCCAGCACACGACTGCTGTTTGTGCACCGATGCAGGGGAGAAGGACAGGAATGCACCATATCTTGTAGACACGGCACATTCCTGCCTTTTTCTTTTGATGCACGGCAGCGCAGCAGGAAGGTCTGCTGCACTGCTGTGTGTCAAATGTTTGTAAATGAGGCCCTACATGCGTCCATATTATCGAACTTTTGCACTGTGACAAGGTATTCAGTAGTTAGACATTTTAGTTTGTTTTGTGTGGATGACATGTGGAGGCATGTTTTGCAGTGCTACTTTAGTGGGCGGCATAATGAATGCTGCTCCCAACTAGTAGCACTTACTTTACAGGTGCTGGGAACGTATAGTTCCATATAGTAGGGATGTACAAGTAAATTAAATGTGCTAATTAGGTCTAGGCGAATTTTATCATGTTTTATGGAGAGAGCACAAGCACTTATCGCTGGTTAGCCAAGGTAACTTGCACAGTGTCCTAAAGCTAACAAAACAATTTCAGCAAGGTAAAGGATTGACAGCAACACATTGGGGGAATACCATGCTAGGGAACTCAGGTCCAACAAATTGGTTAAATTCAAAGAGCACAGAACACTTAGCATGGCAGGTTTGAGGCACAGCACGAAGCCAACACCTTAACTCATTAATTGTATGACTATTTTTTTATGGTGAAGCCACAGTTAACATGTTAGTCCTTTTTAGCTTTTCTTAAATGGAATTTCATTTTATGATGTATTTTTTGCTTTTGTGCATTGGCATTTGATGCCAGTTGTGTAGATGTATGATAGTGGGAATCACATTGGACTGTGGTGGGAGTTGTAGCATATAAAGAGGGCCATGTGTGCATATGATGGTGTGTGTATTGGTGTATGATGTATGAGGGCACACAATTCAAAAATATATGTGCTCTTACATCTGCTTGGGACAATCACATCTGGCCTTTTTAAAAATATTTTTAATGACATTTACATGGTAACAACACGTTTCCAAACAGGCATATTATATCAATTACAGTGTTCTCAGTTTCAGTTGATCAGGATATACCATCATTTAACATGGGTTATTATCGTTACTCTACTTAACTTTCGACCAGTATTCACAAGTCTCATATGTCATTATCACTCTTTCGATCACTGGTAACAGTAACTGTAAACTTATCCCCCCGCCCCATCCCTCCCCCATCCCCTTCCCCCACGGTCATGGGTTGCTATATCCATTTCGAGGCATGGAGACCATCTTTGTTATTGGTTACCTCAGCTATCTATGTTATTCTCTGGCGTGTGGGGAACCACGGGTAAGTGTGACGTGTCGGTCTCTACCTGAGTGGAACTCAAGGAAAGCGCCTCCCTCTCTAGAGGACGCCCCTCTTTGGTCAAGTCTGTGATCATTAAGTACCAAGCCCTCGCATCTTCCTCAAGCTTGTCATCCCTCCTGACCTTCTTCATCCGTACTACTTCCGCGGTGGCCCATTCTATCATATCTCTAATCCATTTATTGAATGTGGGTGGCTCTGGATTTAGCCAAGGAATTGCAATTCGTCTTTTTGCTAATCTGGATGAATCAATTGGGACATGTACGGTAGCAGTCAGGACGCCAGTATCCCACTCATTATTTTAGCGTCTACATTAAGGAGAGAAATTGGCCTATAGGAGCTCGACAAGAGGGGGTCCCTATCTGGTTTAAGGAGCATGGATACGATTGCCTCCGACATTGTAGTCGGTAACGTTTTACTGTCCAGGGCCTCATTGAACACCTCTAACAGGTGATCCACCAGCAAAGGCGCATATCTCTGATAAAACTCCGCCGGGAGCCCATCACCCCCCGGGCATTTCTCCAACCTCAATTTCCCACATCTGGCCTTTTATCTCCAAAACAGCAGAATGGATTTTCAGCAAATCAAAATAAGGCACTGAATGGTTGAAAGGCCACAATTCCATAAAAATTGGGTGAATAGCAAAAACAACAGGAGTGACCCGTAGACCTTAGGTGGATACAGTTACTATTATGACAAACAACAATGTACAACTACAAGGTATCAATAAGAATTGGAAAATGAAGTAAACTGTGGAGTGATATACTCAATATACATCATACGATCTAAAATATATAAGAGAAGAAGTAACAGGAGAAGAGAATATGTTAATACAAATATATATATATATATATATATATATATATATATATATATATATATATATATCGCTGACTTCGTCTTTAAAATTCCAATTCCAAGGACAGACAAACACGGACCCAAAGTTCCTTGTGCAAAAAGTTTATTTGCCCTGCATCTCCACCAACATGACGCGTTTCAGCCCCACCTGGGCCTTGATCACATGATGCGTTGCGATTGTTACCACCCCTATTTAAAGTGCCAGTGCATTAGTGACGTCTAAACCATATGACCACTCTATAAACATGGAAGAGGTATTCAAAAGGTATACACAACAATGCACAGCGTCAGACCTAACATCTTGAATGTGCAAAAAGGCATGATTTGACTTGCATAAATACATGAATTTAAAATATGACTTTGAATAAATATATACATAAAATATATATATACACATATAAAAAAACTCACAATTAGTGTGACTTCTATTCAAATAAAATCATAAAAAGACATGTATCATGTTGTTTTCTAGCAAATCACTATTTGGTTTAACATTGTAACTTGTTCTGTGTGAGACCTATACCTCTACACACACATATGATAAACCTACTCATATATTCTAAAATAGAAAATAGAAAAATGATGAGCCTTTGATGTTAAAATTCAAGCACATAAAACCAAGGAATTAAACTAAAATCATTCTTAAAATACTGATTCTAGATATCCTCTTTGTGCAAAAAAACGCAATATATATATTTTACAGGACATAAGCAATTATTTAACAAATAAACAATGGACCTAAATGTACTCACAGTGCTAGTAGGAAAAATAAATAAGCCAGAAAAAAGTGATCAAACAGAGCAAATATGGCAATTGTCAATATACCCATTGTAAACAGAGTATAGCAATGTAAATGAAGTCCATATGATTATTTTAATGTGTACTCTGATTCAAGACTGGTTTCGAGGCGATGGCTTTGTAGCCATCATAGTGTCAATGGGGTTTCAACCCAGAATTAAATTAACGGGTCTTGATCAGGACAGAAAAAACTAGACTGAGCATGCGCAGATGTAAATGGCAATTAAACTCCATCAACAAAATAAATACTTTAAGTCATTTAAGTAGACCAGAATTAACCAAAGTTGGTAAACATTCATTCACCTGTTTCTGAGTTATGCAAGAAGAAAAATCTTGAGTGGGGAAATCTCATGTTATTAGCGAGTTATAACTTTTGAATCGTTGATTGATCGATCTTTAAGTTTCACCCAAGTTTGGTGGAGAATGTCAAAGGAGGCAAAGTTTATTAAGGATACAAAAATGGGATTTCCTATAAAGCGGCATGACTGCACCTCTTTGTGTTTTTCGGTACTGAATCTACGACGAAGTACAGCAAAATTTCACATCTGCCTTCATGGTGTTCATGTATGTGATGGGCAACTGGATAACTTTTGTCATCATTTCTGATTGCCCTCAGATGTTGTAATATTCTTACATGAGCCATATGTATGGTACTCCCCACGTATAGTTTTGGGCAGGTACATTGCAGTATATACACCACATAATCACTTCTACATGTGTAGATGTTACATATCATCACAGGGTTTTTCAAAAGTGGCGAGCTTACTACTTTTTTATTTACACCAAATTTACACGCCTTGCATTTTTGACATTTTCAAAATCCTGGTCTCCCTTTCAACCATGTCTTCACCTTTTGCACCTCTGGACTAGTCACTACTAGTTCTTGGTGCATGGTTTTTGCTCTCCTGAAAGTAAGTGTTGGCTTAGTATTCACCATACTTCCTAATGTCGAGTCGCTCTTGATTAAGTGCCAATGCCTCATCAAAATCTGTCTTACTTTCTGGTGATACAGATTATACCCTGTTACCATCCTGGGCATGTCACTGCCCTTTGCCTCCTCTTTTCTCTTTTTCTTTTTACCTTGGGCAAAGAGCAAGGACTCTCTGGACACTTTATCTGCCTTCTCCTTTGCTTGTTTCAAGGTTACTTTACTATAGACTCTTTCTGTGAACTTCAATTCCAGTTCACACTGAGTCTCTTCTAAAGTATCCTTATCACTGCAATTTCTAATCATTCACAGATATTCCGTGTAGGGTATACTTTGTTTCAGCTTGACTGGGTGGAAACTCTCAGAATGCAAGATTGAATTACCAGCTGTTGGTTTTTTGTATGTTTTAGTGTGTATTTTGTTGTCCTTCACAAAAACCACTAAATCCAAAAAACATACCTCAGTCTTGCTGATATTAGCAGTGAATCTTAGATTTAAGTTGTTCTCTTTTAATTTAGAAGCAAAGGTCTGGGCAGATTCAGGGGTACCGTTCCATAAAATAAACAAATCATCTATTAATCTAGTCCATAGTACTATATTTTCATTCCACTCCTTCAGATATTCCACTCTGAGCACCTGCTCCTCCCACCATGCTATATGTAAGTTGGCATAACTGGGGGCGAAGTAGGCTCCCATAGCAGTACCCCTAGTTTGTTTGTATGTGTCCTTCCCATACATAAAAAAGTTGTTTTCTAGGCACCAACTTGTCATTTCGAGCAGCATATTTGTATGTTGGTGTACTGAAATGGGCCTCAACCCCAGAAAGTGTGACATAGCTCGGAGGCCATCCTTGTGCAAAATACTTGTGGAAAGTGATGTCACATCTAACTTCATTAGTACAAAAAACTCCTCCCAAGCTATATCATAAGTTATTTTCAGAAAAACACTTGTATCTTGTAGATACGCTGGTGTGATCCTGACAAACTCCTGTAGAAAATGATCAATGAAGCATGAGGTAGTTTCGAACAGGCTACCAATTGCAGATATAATCAACCTTCCCGGAGGATTTGTGCGATTTTTGTGGATTTTTGGTATCAGGTACAGTATAGGTGCTATTGGTGTTTCTACTTTTAAATACTGATATTCATCTTGTGAGATCAAACCTAATCCCCTTCATTTTGCTAGTTCGTAAAAATATTTCACCCTAACCTCTGACACTTCCAAGGGGGTTATTTTACAATAAAAATTATGATCTTGTAACTGTAATTTTGCCTCAGCATCATACAAACTTAAAGGCCACACAATGATGTTCCCCCTTTGTCAGATTTTCTAATCACCACATCCTCTTTCTTTTTTATTTTGTTCATTACTTGATAGTATCTCATTTGCTGTACATCTTTGGAATTTGCAAACGTTTCACTCGACTCAATAGATAGTACTTTTAAGTCTGAGATTACTAGCTCTGAGTAAATATCCAAAGAGTCCCTTTGTGTCATTGGGATAAATACTGATTTTGTTTAAAATGAGTTTTCTTTCTCCCGTAGATATCTATCCCCAAGGCATCTGCTGTCTCTCTGGTGGTTAATAGTGACTCACTGCCTTCATTTGTTCTTTCTAATTGCTCCATTTCAACCAGGAGTTCCATATCCTGGACCGCTAAATTATTCTCTGCTAATGTTATAGTGCCTCTTGAATTCATGGGTAAAGCATCTTTGTTTGCAAAGAACTTTTTCAATTTCAGTTTTCGCATAAACCTAAAAAAACCTATGCACGTTTTCCCATAGTCAAAAGTTGTTGTGGTGCAGTAAGGCAAACCTAGAGATAAAATGTTTTCTTCCTCTTCAGTAAGATTAATGTCTGACATATTGATGACTGTATTATTCTTCACTGCTTCCATTACTTGCGTTGTCTCATTGTCTTGGGTTTGGTTCCTGATCTTAGTTCCATGCCTTCTGTCTCTTCTCTGACATTTCCTTTGTCCGTTTTCCCGCTTTTTTGTTGATATTTTTGCATGCGGCGTCTCACATTGAAAGTGCGGTCTAACCGTAAAAAACAGAGCTCCTCTATGACTGTTGGTGGTGCTCTGATGTTACCTATACCCCCTAGTGCGCCTTCTTCAGGATCCGTCTCTACTTCCGAACTGAATTCCGAACTTGTTTCAGTTGTTGCAGGTTGATTGCGGTTTGGTATTTTAATCATCTGAACTTGTCTCCTTAGGTTTTCAAATCTACGTGCAAAAGTATATATCTGTCCTCTTTGGGAATTAATTTTATCTCTTAACAATTTTGTTGCTTTCCTCTCCTTTATTAGTTGCTCAAACTTCTTGAGCCTGACTTCCATTTCCTTTTCATTCTTTTTGATTTCTTCTTGATTTACCTGTCTGCTTAGCTCTTGTTCAAGTATCTTAATTTCGTCCAGGATTCTGTCCCGATCCCTTTCAGCATACTTAACTAATATCTGCATCATAACCTTTGAACACTGGGCACTGTTGTCCGCCCATTCTCGGAGCATCTCTGGGTCTGGATTCTCATAGGTGGGCGCAATCAATACTCTCAGCCCCCTGGGAACACTGCCTACTTCTAAATACTTTTGGAGTGACTTGCATTCCCACCATTTAGATGTCTCAGTTTTGTGTAACTTTTCCAGTCTCCTTAGCTTTGTGCATAAATCCTCTTCTTGTGATATTGTTTCGGTATGTCTCGATGCAGTTTCATTAGAGGTGACTCAATTCTCATCAAACATTTTCTCAGCCGCTTCTTCGCGCTCCTTTAACCAAGTTGCTGCCATTACTTGACTATTTTTCCCATTGTTTCTTGTTTGCTTTGCTTTGCGCGATCCCCTGTTCACCATCTATATCACGGCTGCCTCTCCCAATGCCTCTTACCCTCCTCATGCCCGCCTGCTCGTGAGCCCTTGAAGACGTGCAGGAATCGCCTACCTGCCTGCACGGGCATCTTTCGACACTCCGTCCACCAGTGCCTCTTTCTCCGTGTCTTCTCTTCCTCTGAGCCGCATTCTCTCTGTCTTCAGGCAAGGGGGGCTGCGCGTTACTGCTTTTCCGCAGTTACTTCCGCATTCGCTGGAGTTACCGCGTGGCTCCAGAACCCGGTCGTGTCGGTTACACCGAGATCAGCAATCTCGGCAATATTTGCTTACGGCTCCTGCTCCACTGCAATACAGGCACCTACACCACTGGGGGTCCACTTTTATTTTTTTTAATTTAATTTATTGCAACACGGTATGTATATATATATATATATATATATATATATATATATATATATATATATATGTATATATGTATATATATATCACAAAATGACCGCTTCACTGCTGAGCAATCAAGAGGACACAGCGGGGAATTTCGGGGAGACCATTTATTCACAGCTGTTCAGGCATAATGCATTTCGGCGTGATTCGCCTTCTTCAGATGCCGGTAACAAGGGGTTAACCCTCCTCCCTCCTTTTGAATGTTCCTTGGCTCTCCCATTGGTGGGAGTGCGACTCGTCCCGCCTAGTTGCTTTTGCTGTGGTCCCACAACGAAGACTCCAATGTCCAGCATGCAATATTCTGGTAAGTACCACCAGCGGGACAGATTTCAGCTCGCAATGAGCACTGCTGTGCCAAACAAACTAAGGGGGTTAATGCTTTGGGAACGCCCCGTATTCAAGTGTCCATAGGCTCCTCGAGTCCCCTATGTCCAAGCCACAATTCCAGAAATCAAGCCGGGCCGTGGATCAACGATGTAGTCGTCGCTGTCCTCCGTGAAGTCACGGACTGTCAGCTGGCAGCGGCCACTTGCCTGGCCTGTGCTTGAGGCGGGCCTGTGGTGTTCAATCCCTTGAATGTCAAACTGCCTTTTTGCCAGTTGTCCCACAGGCCTCTTGCAGGACGGGTCCTCTTTGGCACGTAACTGGCAACCCGCGCAAAATATCACAAAATGACCGCTTCACTGCTGAGCAATCAAGAGGACACAGCGGGGAATTTCGCGGAGACCATTTATTCACAGCTGTTCAGGCATAATGCATTTTGGCGTGATTCGCCTTCTTCAGATGCCGGTAACAAGGGGTTAACCCTCCTCCCTCCTTTTGAATGTTCCTTGGCTCTCCCATATATATATATATGCCGCGGTCCGTGCAGGTAACAGCGGTGGGGCGGTGGGGCCGGGCAAGGGGTGATTTTGAGGGACGATGCCAAGGGAAAATTAATTATTTATTTAATTTTCCCTCTGCATCGACCCTCGAAATCCCCCCTTACCGGGCTCCACCGCCCCACCTCTGTTACCTGCACGGACCACGGCTGACATATATATATATCTTTTATTGCACAAACTGCAGTGGTATAAAAACCTTTATTTCATAGAGAACTGTGAAATATGGATTTCATCATCATGATAACAGCTCCCAAACCACTTCTCCGGGCATTAACATTGTTAGGGCTAATAGGATTATGTGGCATGGAGGATCAAATTATGTGGCTAGGTTATCTAAATTATGTGGCAGAAAATTCTAATTCTCTGTTAGTATTGTTTTTATCTCTTGAAGAAAGTAACATTTTGCAAAGGTTTCAAGTTATGTGGCTAATTATGTGTCAATTACAGTAAATTCGTAACTATGCAGTGCATGCTGTAGCAACAGAATCGCCTGAATCCATGGATGCTCTGTATTGCCCATTGTTTTATTAACAATATACTCAAGAAAAGCAAGCAAAGCCTAAACATTCTAATTAAAATCAGAGTCCCCTGTTAGCTGCACTTTGCAGAAAACAACAATCTCAAACGTGGTCCAACATTTCCACTGAGGGGTTCTGGTGACATCATAAACCATGAGGCCGAAGGCCTACTGCCGAGCCCTCTGATTAATTCTCTACAGTTGTAAGTGACTTCTGAACCCATAAACATCTACAGATACATATGGTAGCACAACAGTGTTAGATTCTGTCAATCAAGATCTGTTATATAATTGCGCAAATTGCTTGCTGAACAACTAAATTCGACTTACTTGCACAACATTTTTTGGCTCGTGTCCAATATGACAATCTTTTAGTGTTCTGAAAATTCCTTTATGTCTAACTAAAGGTGGACCTTCGTGCATTCGTGTTTTTTTTGCAGCGATTTGAAAGGATAATTCGTCCAGGATACTAGAGGTAGTGTACAGGTTTTCTTTTCTAACATTGCATGTCATGCAAGGGGAAGAAAACTCAACGTGTAATTGTAAAACAATATTCCAACCCCTGGACATGTGCGTGACATCACTTACTCATGATATTTTCATTTGTGTCTCTTTCTTGTTTAGGTGAATGTTTTGTCACTGGCCAATCCCATTTCAAAAGTTTTGACAACAAACACTTCACCTTTAGTGGAATCTGCCAGTACCTGCTTGCAAAAGATTCAAAGGATAACACGTTTTCTGTTGTTATAGAAACAATGCAGGTAATTTTTTCCTTCTCAAAGTTCATGTTAAGACTGGAGCTATACTAAGCACCAAACACTGATCCCATGATTCATGCTATCGATTAACCATTAGGTATTGTTTCAATGGGGCTGTGTGCTTTCCTTCATGTAAGTGAGCGTCGATAATGGAAGCTACAAACAAAGTCCACCATTTCTTTGCAAAGTTCAGTTGCAACTCAGTACGGTTGTCATAACTTTGGTTGTCTGGGCAATAGTTACTGTATTTCACTGATAATATTTCATGCCTCAGTCATTCACAGTTGATGTCCTTATTGGTGGAGATTCTGACGTTTTTATTAGCTCCACAGACGCTACTATGACTTTTCAGAGCTTTTGTAATGTGTGATCACCTCCCAGTGTCTTGTGGATTGTTACCTGCCTTGTTATGTTGGCCTAGGCCTGGCTGCCATGCTGCTTTTCTTTGCGCACGTTACACTGAGCCGGGCCTTCCTCGCCCTTTGCTCGTGCCAAGTTCTTTTGCACTGTCTGCATTTTCTGTTGTTCACCTTTTTGGGCTCAGTCTGCACAAACATGTACAAGGTCGCATAACAATGTATTTTGGTTCTTCCTGATATGGCCAGTCTCGCGCACCCAGACATAACATTATGTGCAATTGCCATGAAGAATTTGATATGCTTTTAATACTGTGGTTTACTAGCGCTTAACACACTTGGAGAAATCCCTTTCAGTGAGAAGAGCTATGATGTCCTGCTGATGTAATTCTGCATCTAGAGACTGAGGTATGGGGGTTCGCTAGTCAAAGCCCAGAGGTCTTCTATTATTATAATAAACTATCTTACTGCAAGGGAGGGTGGTAATGTTATTTATACGTTTATCCACTGAGCTCTGAGATGCTTTCCCCGTTTGTATTCTATGGAATTGTAACCATGCTGCTTATATTAGTAATATGCATTATGCTATTAGTACTGACACGTGTACTGTACATTAGAGCACGTAAGTTGGAATAAACATTTTAACCTATCCAGTGTCTCTTCCTACGCACCTTGTGAACAAGTACGAGTGAGTGACGAAAGAGTGTTCTTGCTTCTGTGAGTCCTGAGATAAAGATACCGTGTTCTGGGTTGTCCAAACATTAGTACTTGGGTGCTAATGGGATGCTAAGCTAGTTGGGTTGGGGTTTTTGGGTGCTACGGTATATGGTGGCAAACCACTGTATTCCGGGGTCCCATTTTCCTGTGCATAGCTCTGTGTATGTGCAGAAACCTTATGACATGGCGCGACCACCGTGGGGCAGCTTATCTGCGAGACGCTTGAGTAGTACTTGTGCTTGTCCACAAACCCCTCGCGTACGCTTCCGGAGGCGTATGTGACGGTGATACCTCCTATATTGAATGTTTTATAGGTTCTTTCAAGCTTGATATTATTAAAAAAGGTTAGTTAATAGACCCATTTTTGTGCTCCCTGTTAGGTTGTCGAATATAATTGTTTAGTAATGGCTGGTGTGGCGATAGCTGCACATAGTCGAGAGCACTCCGAGACCACTTAGCTGTGTATGGAGTGCCCGATACAGGGGTCGAGTTGGTCTTTGTGGTTCAAGCCGATCCGGCTTATCACTTTGAAGTGTTTTACACTTGGATCACTTTTGAAGCGGTGGATGCAGGTGATAAGCTGTTTCATGAATATAAACCCACCGCTATTCCTGCTGCCTATCGACCCTATACTGCTCTTGAAGTGCCTCTCACGGCTTGGCAGCACCGTGTTTGGTTTAATGGCGCCCTACCACAACCAACTACCGCAGTTCGTTTAGGCCCCTTGTCAATTCAGGGGGCCACTTGGCCTGTATTGGCCGGGTATACCCCGCATCCAAATTATCTGGCATTACCGCTTGCGGAACTGCGCACTATGCATACCGAATTGGTGCGAGTGCATCGAGCCTTGGTGACATACGTTACAGGTAGCCTCCATGGAGCTGCTCCTGTAGTCGCAGGCCAACCAGCTATTGCAGTTGGAGTGACTATAAGTCCTGTCATGGTAAATTCTGTGATGGGCAAACGTCCACAAAATAAGGACGACTATCCTTACTGGCTTGCAGAAAAGTTCGATCAGATAGAAGCAGTGTTTCCACATACATCCCCAGTAGATAAACACCGCATCCTCACGATAAGTTTGCCAAAAGACATAATCCCCGATTTGACATCATGTGAAAACTGGGGTAAGGTATTCGCAGCAGTTTATTCAAAATGTTTTGGAACTCCTTCCATGACGGTTCTACCCTCTGTAATTAAAAAGTACAGGATGAACATGGCCCTGAAGCGGCTGTGGAATTAGGGATGAGACTAGTGGGAGTGTTTGATGTAGTAGCTGAGCTGATCCTTGGAAATGTCAAGGGCGATGCTATGAACTTTCAAGTAGCGAATGCTTTGGCTTTGGTCCCAGAGTTGGACAGGCCTCGCGAATTACCGAAAATAATAGCCCGGGCTTATAAAACAATTGGAAGAAATAGCCTAGGCAACAAGCCTTTTGTAAAAATGCAAACTCAATCGCAAACACAAGTTATACAAACAAAAAGTGCATCTGAGAAAGATGATAAACAAGTCTTCACTAAAAAGAGTTGGAGACAGAAAAAACAGGGTAAGCAACAAAAGAAGCCGGGGTCAGAGGCGCTTCCCCAGTTTCGGTTTCTTCTGAACGTACTTATGATTTACGTGATAGGTCGAGGATTAAATCACCAGAAAGGTTTCAGAGCTCTGATACGCGTTCTCCTCGTTCTTCACAGGCCCAGACGTCGTCACAGGCTGGTGGAGGAGGACGTCAAGATAGAGGAAGGGGCCGAGAGGCTCCCCAGGAGCGAGACCAACCTCGACAACAAGTCAGAGGGAAAGCAGAAGACTTTCACCTTCCTCGACCGCAATTTCAGAAGAAAAAGGTTGCCGCTGTTACAGCGAAATATGCCTCAGACCGTGAGAACGAGACTCCAGAATTGGACGTGGGCAGTGACCCTCCTAGACAGCGCCGCGGAAGTTACCATAGTGCGGGAGGCGCTACGTCCTCATATGGAGGCGACAGCAACTGAAACATTCGTTACTGTAGAGACAGCTGACACGAGAGTGGCACCCCCTGACAGACTATATAATATAGTCATACAAATTGAAGGTGACATACCGCGTGAAATAAAAGGGATTTTTGGGAAAATCTAACCTCTTCATATGACATTTTGTTAGCAGAGGTGGATTGGCCACCCCCATTCGTTTTAGCTGCACATAAAGGAGAGGAGGTAATCCTTCCAAGCTTTTCAAGGCATGTCCCAAAAGACAAAGCTGGAGCACTTGCAGCTGAGTGGGCTGTGTACCTGGCACCAGCGTTATACCGCAACCATGTGGGATGGGATGAAGAGTCACCTCCCCATGCAATACCTTTGCGGTCACTACCGCAGCCACAACCCCAATATCCCATCAAACGGCAGGCAAAAGGCCCCGTCTCCGAAATTCTGACACAGTTGGAATATCAGGGAGTAATTGAACCATGCGTATCACCTATGAACAATCCCCTTTTCGTGGTTTCTAAACCCGATGGATCGTACCGCTTAGTTTTGGATTACCGGCATTTAAATACTCATTGTCGGAACTTTGCGGTGCAAAATACACACAGTTCTGCGCTTGTAGACAGTCTTGTTCGTAAAAAATACAAAACGACACTTGACCTTTCAAACGGTTTCTACACGCACAACCTAGCCCCGGAGAGTGGTCAATGGACCGCATTCACATCCGGTGGTAAATTATTCCAGTTCCGGCGTTTACCCATGGGCTACAAAAATAGTCCGGGTATATTCGCCGCCCGTGTTGTTTCTTTGTTAAATGACATTGATCAAGACGCATGTTCGTATGTAGATGACATCTATCTGACAGACGACGAGTTATATCAGCATTTGTCTCGTGTGGACCGCATTATTCTTGAATTTGCGGAGCAGGGTTACAAATTTAACTTTGCTAAGTCACACATTGCTGAATTTACCGTTCTGTTCTTGGGCTATGAGCTCAATAACGAAGGTAAGGGCTTAGCCCCCATTTCTTGGAAAAATGTGCACATTTGTGCCCCCAAATACTCTGAAGAAACTTCAGTCTTTGCTGGGTTTCTTGAATTTCGGGCGTACTTACATTCCCGAATATGCCCAGCGTATCAAGCCTTTGTATGCTTTGATACAACCTACTTATTCAAGGTCTTGCTGGCTGCCTGAGCATACCTCAATTCTGCAGTCTTTGCAGACAGACCTTTTGGAGTCTAAATATCTTTTGACTCGTGATAACCACACAAACCTTGTGATTAGAATAATTCCGGGGGCGGTGGGATTCACCTATTTAACCTTTAATGAAGGTGATACAGTACCTATCGCATACAAGTCACATCTGTACACTTCCGCTGAATTGCGCTTTACATCTGTTGAAAAAGTTCTGACTGCAGTGCAAATGGCGATTCTAAAAGAACGCGCACTGGCACAGGGTAAGCAGATTCTGGTGGTAACACCCTGTCCTGCCCTGGAGGCAGTAACAAAGGCAAGTGTACCGAACTCAAAAGCAATGCATCCCCGTTGGATACAATGGGCTACATCCTTGACGTCTTCGGACGTCACTTTTGTTTTTGATTCTTCTCTTCAGACTCAGGAGTTTTTGCAGTATGAATTCGTTCATCCTCCTCCTTTGTTTTTACTACCGCTTGAGGATTACAAATGTGTGATCTACACCGATGGTTCGGCGCAACCGGCCACTGGGTCCAAGCACGCTTATTCAGCTGCATGTGCTATTGTTGCGGGTTCCTTTGTGAATGGAACGTTCAAATCCTCTGTAGTGCACACTCGCACACTTGGAGATAGTACCGCACAATTGGCCGAGCTGCATGCATTGCTACTTGCACTTGAGTTCGCTTCACAGGATGAGACCACTCTTATTGTATGTGATTCTTTTTACTGTGTACAATCTTACAATGACAATCTGTTTTTCTGGTCGAAAAACGACTACAAGGACGCAAAAGGGAGCACAATTAAGCATAAAATGCTTTGGGTTCGAGTGGCAGAATTGCAACAACGTCTGCCCCTCACACAGGTGGTTCACACCTTAGGCCATCAGCGGGTGGGCGCACACGCTATTGGTAACGATCTGGCAGATGAAGCTGCCCGTTCAGCAGTAGTCACGTGTTCAGTAGCAGCGGTTACCAGGTCCATGTCTAAAATAGACCCTGTTATTTTAGCAGCTATTGCTGCAACCAAGGAAGGTGATAATTACCCTACAGGTTTCCCTTCCAAGTATTCTTACAAATTAAGTCCCGATCAGGTTCCTTATGTAACTATACCTGACGTTGGAGATCGGCTGATCCCCAACGCGGACCGCAGGAGTGCCTTGATATCAGCTGCACACGAAGGCATGGCTTCTGCTCATGCAGGTGTATCAGCTACGGTTTCCATCTTGCAGCAGCGTTATTGGTGGCGTGGGTTATATAAAGACACTCGTGCTTTTGTGCTTTCTTGCGACGTTTGTCAACAGATTAAGCCTTCCACGGTAACACGTCCACCACAAACACCGCTCTGCATTGCTAACAGACCCTTTGGGTGTGTTTACTTGGATCACTGCGGTCCATTCTCATCAGACACTGCCTATAAATACATCTTAGTGGCAGTGGACTCGTGCACACGGTTTCTCTGGGTCTGGCCACAACGGAGTGCTGACGCCCGAAATGTAATCAGGGATTTGCGTGTCTTTGTGGGAATTTTCGCATGCGGCACCTTCCATTCGGACCAAGGTCCAGCGTTTGCCTCTAGGGCTTACAAGGATGCAATGGCTTCGCTTGGGGTGCGGGTGAAATTTTCGTCTCCGTATAGGCCTGAGGGCAACTCTATCGTTGAACGAATGAACCGTGACTTAAAGCAATCCTTAACAGCTAGGGTTATAGGTACTGGCAGGAACTGGCTGGCCCATTTGTATACCGTTCAGCGTGCACTTAATAATCTCCCTAGAAGACCTCTGGGTGGGCGGACCCCATACGAAATGCTCTTTGGCATAAGAATGTTTGTGCCTGACCTTGAGGGTCCAGACATCGCGGCGCAATCCGCCAAGTTTGATGTAGATAACCATTCTGCTATGTTACAGGACTTACAAGAAGCCCGAGACAAACTTGCAACTACACATTTACCTTCAGCCACAGATCCTGCGTTGCAGAGTCCGGTAGCCGGCTGGCTTCCAAAGATTGGAGAACTGGTTCGAGAGAAGGTTGAAAACAAAAAAGAATTTGGCCCCTCTTTTCGTGCACCTGTTCCAGTTCTGGGCTTGAAGGGAACACGTACAGTTATTTTACCACCGCTTCCTGGTCGCAAAGAGAACAGATACATCTCAGTTGAAAATGTCAAGCTACAGCGCCTGGCCGATCCTGAATAGTGTCACACCAGCGGTCTCTTGTCCTGCCATTTATCGGACATATGTTCATAGTCCATCTGCACGAACGATCGCTGATGCTGTAATTGAGATGGTTGATTTGCCTGAAACTACGATTGATCCCCAACTCTCCACCAATATCGACGAGGACGAGTATACTTATCCTGCATCTGAATCGGTGGCACATCAACCAACAACGCCACTAAGCCCGACTCGTTATTCCTTTGATTCGGATTCCACATCTTCAAAAGTTCCATCCAAGTTCAGTATTTTTATATCCTGGTTTAGAGACAATTTTTTGATTCCCCCTGGACATACATCTGGTTGGTACTTTTCTTGATATTTTTGTTCATGTCCATTGGCTTTGTCACAGTGTTTTTCTACTAATCAATGGTCACTATTTACCTGAACGCTCTGCTGTAGACTATGTTTCTGGAACTTTGGCTCCTCATTCCTCGTCTCACATCATGAAGCGTGACCACACATTTGTGAACATTTCAGCTTTCCCAGTTGCTGATGGCATCGTATGGGATGCAGTGAACTATCAAATCCATGGTCCGACGGAAATTATTAATGTACCTAATGTCCTTCGTGTTTCAATGGGTGATGTAGTACAAAATAATATTCATTCTGATGATTGGGATGTGCATGCCGTTGAAGCATTGTTTGCCGATTTAAAATATTATGCATCTTTTAATGCTGAAGATTTATATATGAATTCTGCTAATTATGCCGATTTGTATTGTTACCAACATTGGGGTAATCATTTTCTCCATAAGCCCAGTGCCCTGCGTAGTTCTGTTAACTTTACCCAATGGGAACATTGCCCAAACCCCTTGCCAGGTAGCTCTCAAACTCTTCGAAATAAGTTTAATTATTTTACTGATTTTAATCGGTCGAACCCTGCATCCTATTATTTTAGACTTAATAACACATCAACTCAGAAAATTATGTTGACACACACCAAATTGCTATATTCAGGTTCCTTTCTGAGTGCCCTAGCTGTGGGTGGTTATGAGTACTGGGGTAATACAGTGGATTTAAAATCTATTTGGGGCTCCAAGCCATGGCAGGTACAGGGAACCGAGGCGTTGCATCGTGCTTGCCTCATCCCTACCCAAATTATGTTCCTAAATGCTTCCATCTATCAGACTACATGTTGGGGCTTAGCAACCACTAAACAATTGAATACGCCATCAATACCATCCCTGTCGAGTTTTCCAAATGAAAGCTCACGATTCAATATGTCCCTCGTGTCCCTGCAGGCAATGTTACAAAATAATTCGTTTAATGTTTCTGAGCTGGTTCAGTCACCCTGGTTAGTATGGCCTATATCATCTAATGCATGTCAAAAGCGTTTTCATGATACTGGTGCTAGCTACACACAGAATAGGCCTGATCCGAGGTTTACTGATGCCCGTACAGTCACTACATACTCTGTTGGTAAATTATGCAAACAATGGCTGCAACATTCGTCCCTTGATTCTGTTAAACAACATTTGTCCCTCCTTACAGGCAATATTGATCTGTCCGACTTTGTTTTGGGACCTCGTGGTCCCCGACCTAAGAGATTCATTTATGAAACGTATAATGAACTCTGGAAGCTATCACAAATGGAAGCTGCTTCCCGTCTTCGGGAAATAGATCAAGCAAATATGGAAAAGGTGCTTGCTGTTGTTGACAATAGTATTAATACCCTGTCTTCTCGCATTTACACTTTAGAGAATATTGTGTCCTCTGTTGTTGATATTGTACAAGATGATGTTTCTGTGTTATATCATGGTCAGAATCAATTGCGCTCAGTTATGCAGTTTGCATGGACTTTACAAACACTTAAGTTAGGTAAAGTGCCTTGGCATTTCTTGAACACCTCTGCCTTATTTCTACCTTTTAACTTAACTGATAAACAGCAATTTATGTCCATGAAAGATGCAACTTACACTCTATTACATATCGAAAAGGTGGATCCTTTGCCGTTCTCTGTTGCAGAACTCGATTCTGCTGTATGGCTAGTTCATGGGGTTATCGTTTTACCTTTTTCCTTGTTTGAATTTGACTCGTGCATGAAACATTATCCTGTGGGCCGTTACCGGCCATTGGGCAGTGCTTTCCTGCATGAACTCTGGTCCTTGCCTTTCATGTATAAATGACTTCGGGACGGCAAGGAAGTCTTTCTCACGGGGAGTACTGCGACTCGACTATAGGTCATTCGCTTATTTGTAAACACATTAAATTGCATGGCTCATGTAGCGTTTCCTCTCCTAATCTTGCTTGTGTGCTGAAAGGTATTCCTGCTCCTGTTATTTCACCTACTTTCACTCTCCTTTCCAATGGTAGTTATTTGCTTTTAAATAACGAAAACTGTTGTGGCCTGCAGGCTGGCATTCCTTACATTGTAACAGTTTCGCACAGGGTTGTCTGCTGCAAAAATGTGCTTTTTCCTCCCCCTCATGGCAAGGTTGATATCTCTATTTGGCCTTCCATCCCTACCATGGAAGCAGATTTCAATAGACTGAGCAGAATAAAGGCACTATTATTAAACGAGGAAGTTATGCTCACGTCCGCCCGGGAGACATTCATTCTCCAGGTGGCGAGTACCCACAGTGAAATACAGGCCCTTTTAAACACTAATCTCCCCCAACATTTTGGGGAGTTAATACATCGTATTTTTAACGCATCTAACACTGAAGGCCTAGTACACTTTTTAAGGTCGTTGGGTCGGGCTTGGTGTCCTCCTTCCAAACTATTTTTGGTGTCATCCCGGCTTTCATACATTCTATATTTTCCAGTGTCTTTGGCGGTTTCCCATTGATCCTCGCTTTAGCGGCTGGTGTCTTGCTCTTAATTTGCTTTCTGCGCAATGGCTGCTCCCCGATGGGACCTGCTCGATCCAGAACGCCTCCAGCTGCTCCGTGAGCGCCTTTTGGCCGGTTTTGGTGTCTTGCCATTGGCGACACTGAGTGTGTCATATACTCTTTCATTTCGCTTTGCGTATTTCACTTGCGTGCAACCTGTGATGACTTGTGTCCGCTGTCCTTTCACCTGGACTCTGGATTATTGCCTCTCCAATTCGTCATTGTCTGTTCCGGATTTTGTTCAGTTGATGGGTCCCTTAGAGGCCCATGAGCAGGACTGTTCCGTCGCTGGCTGTATGGCGCGTGCGGCTGCACTGGGGATTTTGGCGCAATGGGATATCTGGGCGGCTGCCCAGGATCTCCTACAACGAAGCTGTTTCAATTATCACGCAAGCTGTCCCGCATTGCTTCTGGATGCTCCCTTTGCTGAGGAGCATTCCTGCTCTTTTGATCTCATGGATTGGATGGCATCTATGTTTTTTGACGATTCCAATGATGAACTCTTAGAGGGTATGGCTTTTTTCTGCACTTACACTTTCATGGATTGACCTGCCCTTCGCCGTTTGGGCGCTCCCTGTGCTCCAACGGCTGTGTTTTTCCTCTGCTGCGCCTCTGTCCTGGCCGCCGGACTGTCCAGGGGAGGGTGTCTTGTGGATTGTTACCTGCCTTGTTATGTTGGCCTAGGCCTGGCTGCCATGCTGCTTTTCTTTGCGCACGTTACACTGAGCCGGGCCTTCCTCGCCCTTTGCTCGTGCCAAGTTCTTTTGCACTGTCTGCATTTTCTGTTGTTCACCTTTTGGGCTCAGTCTGCACAAACATGTACAAGGTCGCATAACAATGTATTTTGGTTCTTCCTGATATGGCCAGTCTCGCGCACCCAGACATAACATTATGTGCAATTGCCATGAAGAATTTGATATGCTTTTAATACTGTGGTTTACTAGCGCTTAACACACTTGGAGAAATCCCTTTCAGTGAGAAGAGCTATGATGTCCTGCTGATGTAATTCTGCATCTAGAGACTGAGGTATGGGGGTTCGCTAGTCAAAGCCCAGAGGTCTTCTATTATTATAATAAACTATCTTACTGCAAGGGAGGGTGGTAATGTTATTTATACGTTTATCCACTGAGCTCTGAGATGCTTTCCCCGTTTGTATTCTATGGAATTGTAACCATGCTGCTTATATTAGTAATATGCATTATGCTATTAGTACTGACACGTGTACTGTACATTAGAGCACGTAAGTTGGAATAAACATTTTAACCTATCCAGTGTCTCTTCCTACGCACCTTGTGAACAAGTACGAGTGAGTGACGAAAGAGTGTTCTTGCTTCTGTGAGTCCTGAGATAAAGATACCGTGTTCTGGGTTGTCCAAACATTAGTACTTGGGTGCTAATGGGATGCTAAGCTAGTTGGGTTGGGGTTTTTGGGTGCTACGGTATATGGTGGCAAACCACTGTATTCCGGGGTCCCATTTTCCTGTGCATAGCTCTGTGTATGTGCAGAAACCTTATGACACCAGTAATGCGAAAAAGTCAAAAGTATGAAGGTGCAGATCTGAACTCACCCAACTGAAACCTTTCATAACTGAGCACTGTGAAAGAGACAGGTACAGTGGTTGACAGCCTGGCTTAGGATTTCCATCATGTAACATACAGGGATGCCACTTGTTCAAGGCAGTTATATATGCAATGAAATATTGGGACTCGTACAGTAATTAAATGTTCGTTATGGTAACTCAACTGTATACAGAAATTATTATAGATTAAATTGTTAATGTAATCACTGCATACAAAAGTACACAGTGAAAATCTATTGATAGTCAAAAGTACAGAAACAACTGCCTAAACAGACTTCTAAAAGCGACTCGGGTTCCAAACCACTCTTCCCGAGTCACATGTGCCTTTCGATGAAGACACTACTAGTTATAGTCCGCTTAGTATTGTGAACGAGGAAGCCAACATCTATCCTCCTGAATCCCATTCTGGAGGAAAGCCTACAGTGCTCCAGATATCCAATGTCTCGAACACTGTCTGCACCTCATGCACCTGCCTAAAGCTCCATCCCACCAAAACAGAATTCCTGCTGTTCACCACGAAAAACAAGGTACAAAATCGGCTGAACATCAGGAACCTGAATAGAATCAAACTTCAACTTTCACCAATCATCAGATTAATAGGAATCACCTTCGACAGCGCCTTTATCCTCATGGAACACCAAGAAAAGCAGATGACCCAGTACCAGTTCTCTCTACTAAAGAAAGTGAAACCATTCCTCTCAGAAAGTGACTTCAGAACTGCTGTTCAAATTGTCTAGATGGTGGCAATTTCCTGCTCCATTCCTCCTAGACTCCACACTGGTCCTTGTTCAAAGCATCATAAATGTCACTGAAAGCCTCATCAACTCCAGTCAGATGGAACTCCACTGGCTCTCCTTGCCAGGGTGTGCAATCTTCAAAACCAGCTGCATCATCTACCAAGCCATCACATCTGCCACCCACACCTATAGCACCTTTGGTGGCTCCAGGTGCACAAGCATCTAGGACACCATCGGACTAAAAACAAGAAGTTAAAAAAATAATGGAACAAGACGTTTATATCCATTCACCCAGGACCTGGAATGACATCCCTTTATCAATCTGGACTGTTCTTATTTAGGAGAAAGCTGAAGATATATCTCTAAAAAGTACACTGCAACACGACACAATAACAGTCCTCTTCCACTATCAGAAGCTAACTGTCTCTCCAAGCACTTGTTGACTGTATCTTTGCTTGTAACACCATACAGCGCTGTGCTGCCTTTCAGCTAGGTTTGCACTATATAAATAAAATATAGATATAGTCACACATATTTGCATATTATGGTCCTTCAACGAGTTAATGACACCCTTTTGGTTAAATAAGGTAAGGTTTACACATTTTGTACTGTGTTTTGTCTTGTTTCTATGTCCTTTTAAGGAGAGGACTGAAGGGAGCATGAGAAATTGCAACATCAAATCTGTGGGTTTTAGGAATGGCGCTGTAGGTGAAGCAAATTATGTAGTGAATAATGACATCGAAATCTAAATTACACACTGTACTGAACACTTATTGATGATTACACAATTCCTGGTTGCAGGCAATTTATTGATCCAACTCAGGTTTGTTCAGATTCAAGTCGTCACTAATACCGGTAAATAGATAATCTCATATTGTTTCATCACAAAGACTGTATGCATAAGAGATTTATTAAAACTCTAACAGCACCTTATTTTTTCTCATGTAGTCTACTCACAATGTAGAGCATCTTAAATCAGTAAATTTAGGAGAAGGATGAGGCATCATATATGGGAAAAAGACACTAGGGTTTGGTATATTATAGCATCTCTCCTATTGACTACAATGGTCATTTGTGTCTCCAAGTTCCAAAACCTTCACCAACATCTTAGACTACAAAAACTCTAATGTAGTCCAATAGATGTGTGTCCTCTAATGTGAAATAGATCAGAATCTACAGTTAAAACACCCTAAATTAATTAATTTCTATTGCTAATTTCTTTATATGATATTCACCAGTTAATCGTAATGTATTTTATCATCTCTAAAGGAGAGACAGACCAAGCCAGGTGAAAATCAAATGACCTCGGTCTATAAAAAATGGCTGTGCTAATTTTGGAATTCTCCCTGTCTTTGGGTTACTGGATGTTTGCTCAATGGAATTTAGGAGTTCTCTTCAACCACAGGCTAACTATGGACCCGTAAATCACAATTTCATGCTGTTCAAAACATCACACACATACCCTCTCCAAACTGAAGAAGTCACCTCAAAACCTAACTTCCACCTAGGGTTGGTAACTGCATCAACATGTGCATCGGTATCAGCAAACTCCACCTAATTCAAAACAAAGAAACCAGATAGTAAGATTTACAATGCCCAATTACATGAGTGTGAATCTTATGAATTCTACATCATGTGGTGTGGAACACAGGCACTCGTTAATTAGGAAACCTTGCCACCAAACATGAACACCTACCCACCCCCTGTTAAACTGAAGCCACAACCTGCTCACTGTGCTCAAATGTGATCAACTACGTTTCCGGTGCCAGATTCAGAGGTTCACTGTTTTAGAACTGCTTTCAAGAAGCTCTTCAATTTGAAGAAAATCAACTCAGATGTACGTTTCGCAGCACTGCTGCCATGACCGCCACCATTACGTAATCTGTTGTACTTAGGCCACTTTCTACCCTCATTGTGCCTGCTCCATCCCAACCTATGCTCTCCAGCATGCAGAGAAAAAAAGACTGCAAAAATAGGCATGAAGTTCCAGAATGCATGTTGAAGTAATCAAAAAACAGGGTGTTACGTAGGGCATATGCAATGGGCAGCAGGGAGGGAAAGGTCTTTCATTTTTCAGGGCTTTTTAAGTAGGTTGACATTGTATTCAAATCCAAAACATTTGTAGTGGCCACACTTCACCATTGATCAACTACATTCACTGGCATTAATGGCCCTTCCTCGATTTTTCATCTCGTTAATGCATTGTGGATCTTGTAGTAGTACTTTTTGCACTCCATCTGGTACATCACAACTGCAGGTTTCGTTCGCTCACATTCTTGTGCCCAGGTGCATTATGGCCATTATGGCTATTACTGTGGTAAACATTGGCTTAGATGTTGCATTAGTGCAACTCCCAGTGTGCGTTTCGCTCTGTTTGGATGTAATTGTGACCTAGAAGAGGAAGTAAAAAACATAAAACTACAGAGCCAATAGTGCATTTGGAGACAAAAAAAGAGGCAGGGCTACTAAAGCCAAGATACACACCTAAGTGTTATTCCTATGTTATGATATGTTATGTTACTCACACTTGGTATAGCAAATGACTCACTCCCGAAGGAGTATCTCAGCACTTTGCTATTGAGGATAAAAGTGCACTTTAGAACATCCACATCTTTAAAAACTTCTTGAACTTTGTAAAATCGGAACAAGTGCGAATATGGAAATTTGTTCCAGTGGAATAGGGCCAAGTAAGAGAAAGATCTGCCACCAAATATGGAGGTGTGTATGCGTGGAATCTTCAGAAGCGCTTTATTTGTAGACCTAAGCAGTCTGGTAGGCTGATAGTGACAAAGTCCAGAATGTAGTTATTCAGGAAGAGACTTGTTTAATGCCTTATGGGTCAGGCAGCATAGCTTCAAGATTGCCAGTATTTCCGATGGGAAGCCAATGCAAGGTTTTTAAAATAGGAGCAGAAGAAGAACATGGGGGCTGGTACAAATTAGCCGAGCAGCTGTATTCTGCACAACTTGCAGTTTGGACAGCAGGGTGTCATTAGCTACCGCTAACAGTGCATTCCCTAATTCTAAGCGACAAGTAATTAGTGCCTGGACTAAAGTCTTCCTCGAGGTGGATGGAAGCCAAGGAAAACTTTTCTTAAAAGCCACTGTTAGAAATGGGGGACTCTAGTTGGCAAGGGGTTGCACCTTTGTCCAAGTAGGGACCCTTGCTTCTAGTTAGGGTAAGGGAGTTATGCCCTTAGACAACCCCTGCTCACCCCCTTGGTAGCTTGGCATGAGCAAACAGGCTTATCTCAAAGGCAGTGTGCAAAGCATTTGTGCACACATACAGTAATACAGTGAAAACACTACAAATGGACCCCACACCAGTTTAGAAAAATAAGTATTCTTTATCTAAACCAAACAAGACCAAAATTACAAAAATCCAACATACAATAATTAAAATATGATTCTTAGAAGGTAAAAATAGTTCTGTCCATAGCAAACTATAGAGGTGACACTTTCAATACAAAGTACCTTGCATGCGTCAAAATCATAAACAAAAACAGCCGCAGGGAAGGTGATACGTCGGTTCCTTACGCCCAGGGAAGGTGATGCGTCAGTTCCTTACTCCTGGGGAGATGATGCGTTGGTTCCTTACTGCCATGCAGGGGAGGTGATGCGTCAGTTCCTTACTGAAGAGGAGGTGATGCGTTGGTTTCTTACTGTGCAGGGAGGTGATGCGTCGGTTTCTTACTGTGCAGGGAGGTGATGTGTCGGTTTCTTACTGCGGCCCGACGTTGATGTAGAGTTGGTGCCCCGGTGTAATGCGTGGGGATTTGGAGATGGGTTCGCTATCGATGCAGCGGCAATGGCGCTACGTTGATCTCTCCAGCCGCTGTACCACGATGCGTCGGTTCTTGCAGTCGCACAAGATGGCCTTTGATGGAGTTGGTGCAGTGATCTCGGACTTCGGACATCAGTGCGTGAGACTTTGGCATGCAGCAATTTCTTCAGCCGTGGGCAGGCGCTGGTTTGGTTTCCTCAGCAGCACGATGGTGATGCGTGGAAATTCTTCCCGCATGGCGGTGTTGCGTCGGAAACGGGTGTGGATGCGTCACGCTTCTGTAGTTGCTTCTCTTTTCCCATCTCTCAGCAGCAGGAACAACCTCTAGAGGCACAACACAGGAACAGGCACCTCTTGGCAGGTCAGAACTCCCAGCAAGGAAGCTCAGGGGAGCGGGTGGTGAAGTCTTTGTGTCGCTGAGACTTCAGAACAGGAGGCAAGCTCTACTTCAAGCCCTCGGAGATCTTCTTCGAGCAGGATACACAGCACACAGCAAAGTATTTGTCCTCTCCTTGGCAGAAACAGCCACTGTTGGCCAACCCCAGGCAGCACAGAACAAAGGGGCAGTACTTTTTATCTTCAGCTTTGCCAGCTCTTCTCCTTGGCAGAGGTTCCTCTTGAGTCCAGAAGTTATCTAAAGTTCTGGGGTCTGGGCCCCATTATTTATACAGCATTTCTCTTTGTTCTCTTGTGGCAGAGAGGCTCTGCGTTCAGTCAAAACCAGTTCTGTCCTCTCTGGTCCAGCTTCCAGGCAGGAGGCGGAGACAGCATTGTGTAAGGCAGACCAGGCCCATTCAAGTGCAAGGAAATCTCCTCCCCCTACTCAAAAGGCAGCCCAGGTCTATTCAGCCCAGCCCTGACTCATCCAGGACAGGCAGGACACACCTCAACCTCTCAGTGGCTGTCTACAGTGAATGCACATTCCCAGCCCCTGTCACTCCAAAGCTAGACAGTCAATCCACAAACCAGCAGAGGCACACAGGATAGTTAAGCGAGAGAATACCCACTTTCGAAAAGTGGTATTTTCAAACACATAATATAAAAATCATCTTTACTAAAAGTTCAGGCATACTAAACTCCATCTTTCTATCTTGTCCCAATGGGAAGTTATACTTATAAGATGTTATAAATAAACTCCCATTCTATCCTATGGGACAGATAGCCTTTCAACAGTGAAAAATGAAATACACTGTAGTTCACTATCAGGACATGTCACACACATCAGTACATGTCCTACCTTTCACATACACTGCATCCTGCCCACAGGGGTACCTTGGGCCTAACTTAGGGGTGACTCACATGTAATAAAAGAGAAGATTAGGGCCTGGCAAGTGGGTGGACTTGTCAGGTGGACATGGCAGTAAAAACTGCATGCAGACACTGCGGTGGCAGGTCTGTGAACCCTTTGAAAGGCTGCTTGTGTGGGTGGCACAATCAGTGCTGCAGGCCCACTAGCAGCATTTGACTTACAGGCCCTGGGCACACACAGTGCACTGTACTAGGGACTTAGTAGTAAGTCAAATACGCCAATCATGGAAACACCAATCCATAAACATAATTTACACAGAGAGCATATGCACTTTAGCACTGATTAGCAATGGTAAAGTGCCCAGAGTCCTAAAATCAACAAAAACAGGGTAAAAAACAGGGGGCCCAAAAGCAAAAAGTCTGGGGATAAACCTGCTGGACAAACCAGGTCTAACAGCCACATGGTGACAAAGCAGATGCCACAGGTTGTGATGACTTGATCTTTCGTGGATAATGTTTGGTCAATCTTTATACCATGATTTTTCACCACCTGTTTAGGGGAAGGGGCTGGACCAAATTCTGTTGGCCACTAATCAGCCGACCAAATCTCCTGTGCTTTGCCAAGTAACGCAATCTCAGTTTTCTCACCATTTCGTTGGAAGCAGTTGTTAGTCATCCAAACTGCGATTTTCCTCATGCAACTTGCAAACTGAGACTTCATTTTACTGAATCTGGCCCGAAGGAGATGAGAAGTTGTGTGTCGTCAGCATATGATACGATCTCAAATCAACCTGATCTCACAATTTGTGCTAGAGGCGTTAAGTAGATGTTAAATAGTGTTGGGCCAGGCAGTAACCTTGTGGAACTCCTTTATTGATTGACATCATTCTCGATTTGAAGGAGTCAAGACGGATGGTTTGGGCTCAATTGTCAAGGAAGTCCATGAGCCATTGTAGCGCTCCCCCGTATACTCCTGCCTCATGAAGTCTGCGGATTAAGATAGAGTGTGAGACCGTATCAAATGCCGCAGATAGGTCCAGTATGACCAAGGTGACCGGCGTACCTGCATCTAGTGATAGTCTGATGGTATTGGTGACTGCCACTAGTGTGGTCTATGTGCTTTGTAAAGCTCTGAAACCCGATTGTGAGAGGTCTAGGATCTTATGTTCTTCTAGGAAGGTTGCCAGCTGTTTGCTGATGTAACTTTCTGGAATTTTTCCTAGCAGAGGGAGCAGCAAGATCAGATTTGTGGTTCTTTGGGAGCTGTTCTCCTTACACCAGGGACAAATGTATGCCCATGAAAGGCTGTTATTAAACATGAACTGAGGCATTACATTTTGTGCATAGGGACCTGATTTCGTACCAGCAATTCTGCATTCCTCTTATAAGCCACAAACAGACTGAAACAACCATTGGGAGATGCTGTGAATTCAAATGTAAGAACATGTATTACTACATAAATATTTAAATTAATTTAAAGAGTTGCATTAAAGTAAAAGGTCGGGAAATGTATTAACAGACTACAATAACCATAATGCATTGCAAGAGACCAAGACCACTGACTCTTTTTTTTTTTTAACGCTTTATTCGATTTAAGAAAATATTAAACCATAAAAGCACAATACATTTTAAAAAGAACATACATTACATCAAGATAATTTGGGTAAAAAAGATTAAAAAGCACAGACAGTTTAAAAAAGGGGAGGACCACCCATTGTCGTCCGGTATCTAACCACCCCTTTCAGGTATTTAGCTATGTGATCAGTCACGGTTCCATCATTCAGGTATTGCAACTTTAAAAAGGCAGGTCGACATTGTCTCAGGCCAGACAACTTTAAAATAGGTAAAATCCATTTTATCCTAAGCATGGAATAAAACTTGCAGAAAAATATAACATGAATTGTCGACTGAGCAGAGATATTGTCACACGGGCATAAACATATGGAGCGAGACCAGTCGTTAGTATTTGGAAAAGTGACCCTGATGTGAAAGATTCCAAGGCGTAAGCGGGTCAGTAACAACCTGTCATAATTCTCCTATAATATCTAGTAAGTATGGTTGCGTTCCTGATTGAGTCAGGAGTAGTTGGTGTGCTCTTACTGACGGTTTCACAATATTAGTAACTAAATTAATAGACTCCAAATGATCGAGACATAGTGATTTTAATTTGTTCCTAGTAACATTATTCAAACTGTCAGGATTAGCAAAGTACTCGGGGTGTCCTAGGTCCTGTAGGAAATTTTTAACGTAGGTCAACCAAGGAATGCGGTCTGCCCCATCGAGAGACAGACAATCGTTGATCAAATCCCTGTTCAAGCTAGTAGAAATGCCGGTCCAGACCTTGTGCCACAGCAGGATAGGCTGCATTTTAATCTGATCGGACAGGGAGGACAGACCCAGCTCCGCGTGGCATATGAATGTGGCTGTGCTGTTTGGGACCGCTAAGAGATATCTTAAAAACCTATTTTCTACTAGCTGCAGGCACTCAACGTTAGCATAACCTCAGATGCCCGCTCCATACATAGCGATCGGTATACATTTAGCTTTGTAGATTGTTAGTAAATCAGCGATTGGGCGCTTTCCTAGCTTTCTAGCAAAGTGAATCAATGCACCAGTTGCTTTACAAAATAATAATTTTCTAGATTCAATAGCTTTCGCCCATAAGCCCCTTCTTTCAAATACAATGCCCAAGTATGAAAAGTGATTATTAAGTTCGAGTTTCCTATTATTAATGAAGAAATCTCGACACTTGATACTAGGCTTACAGCATTTCATTGTAAATGTTTTGTTAATGTTTACATGAAGGTCAAGATTTGACAGGTAGGCAGAAAAGCTAGAGATAACTTTTTGTAGGCCAAGGGGGGTGCGAGCCAGTAAGACAGCATCGTCCGCATATAACAATGCTCCAATTGGTCGTCTATCAATACATGGTAGATCCTGACAGTCACTACTCAGTTTTACTCCCAGGCTGTTAATGTAAAGGGTGAACATGAGGGGCGCTAGCACGCACCCCTGCCGCACCCCCTTCTTTACAGGGAAGCTGTGGCTAAGTTCGCCACCTCTTCCATAGCGCACCCGGGTCCTGGCATCTAGGTAGGACTGTTTTAAAAAATTTAAGATAGGTGGATCAACCCCCATGGTCTCTAAAATGCTCCATAGCTTCTGGTGGTTGACGCAATCAAAGGCTGAACTCAAATCAACAAAACACAAAAATAGACTCCCCCTTTTGGCCTGTAAATATTTTCCTAACAGGAGATTCAGGTTCAGGCTCTGTTCAACCGTGCCCAGACCTTGACGGAAACCATACTGTAACTCTGAAATTATGCCCTTTTCCTCCACCCAGAGCTGGAGGCTGTTTAAGACAACACGCCCGGCCACCTTTGCAAAAGAGTCCAGAAGTGATATCGGTCTATAACAGGACGGGTCGTCGCGATTGCCTTTCTTATAGATAGGGACAAGTATGGACTCCGTCCAGGTGGCTGTGAATCCCAAGGTGCAGCAGGCCTTTAGGACCATTGCTAGCAGGGGTCCCCAGAGCACTGGACTTGATTTAAATAGATCCACTGGTATGCTGTCTGGGCCCGGGGCTTTACCACTGACTCATTGTCAGTGAAATTGCTCTCCCACCCTCGCAGCTCCACCATTAAGTGAGGCCTCCCCCGAGCCCCTGCATTCTCGAGTGCTGGTGTTCGAGGCCCTCCTCCACCCGCAGGTTATACCTGCGCCTCATCCCTGGTGGTCCAGTGGACCTCTGTCTCCTTTCTCTCGCTCCGCTTTCCCTCTCCGTTTCACTCGTTTTACCCTCATTTCAATCTCTCCCTCTCACTCTCCTTCTATATCTTTCCTCCACCTTTCTTGCAATTTTCTGCTTTATTCCACTTTTATTCCTCTTTTCCCTTTCAGCCCGTTTTCCCCGCCGCTGCTGCCCCTGCGGCCCCTCCCCCACAGCAGACCAGCGCGACCGGCCCAATCCAGCTCCCCGCCCCCGCTCCCGCCTCCCAGCTGTCCAGCCCTCCCCGACCCCTACTTAATGGCGGCCACGCAGCGGATGCGCGCAGCAGGTGCGCCGCTGGCGCGCCAAAGGCAAGCCTGTCTGCACCCGTCTGCGACCAGCGCCAGGAACCCTGGTCCTCCGCACCGCCAACGTTATGACCCAGCGACACTCCACGCACTCAACCGAGGCCACAACAACAACTGCAAGCTAGCATCACCAGCCGACACCCACGGACCCTTCAGCTGTCACCGATGCCGGCACACCTACAGCAAACCAGGAACACGGGCCCAGCACAACCCGCCCGCAAGAAAACACCCGAACCGAAGACCCTACAATGCATCCTCCTCAACGCCAGATCACTCCACAAACACGCCACCGAAATCTGGGACCTCCTCGACAGCACCACCCTAGACGTAGCATTCTTCACAGAAACCTGGACCAACACCACCTCGGGACCGGACATCGCCATCGCCATTCCCCAAGGATACAAGATCTCCAGGAAGGACTGCCCCACGAGCCCAGGAGGAGGAATCGCCATCGTCCACAAATCCACCCTCCGCCTGAACACACTCCCCGACGAGCCCACAGACTTGATGGAACACCTGCACTTCAAGATACTGGCCAGTCCTACCACCACCCTCCGGGGAACCCTCATCTACCGACCACCTGGACCCCGCGGACCATTCACCAACTCCATCACGGACATCATCTCCCCGCATGCCATCGCATCCACCAACCACACCCTGCTGGGAGACCTCAACCTCCACCTCGACAACCAACTAGACCCCAACACCACATCCCTCCTGGACAACCTCCACAACATTGGACTTCGCCAGATCGTGACCGAACCCACGCACTCAGCAGGACACACCCTCGACCCCCTCTTCACAACAGGAAACTCCATCACTTTTAGCCACACCACCGAGCTCCCGTGGACAGACCATCGATGCATCCACTTCACCTTCACAACACCCACCATCCACAGACACCAGCACCGGCTCCCACGAAGAAACTGAACAAAAATCACTGACGACCAGCTCACCTCCTCACTCAGCAACTCCACCCCCAACACCACCGCCCGAACTCTACACAGATGGATCACCGACAGCATCAACACCATAGCCCCCCTCAAGAAGAACAACAACGCACACACCAAGAAGGCCAGATGGTTTACCCCCGAACTCCAAGAGTCCAGGCGCACCTGCCACCGCCTCGAGAAGACCTGGAGGAACTCCAAATCCACAACAACTTCAAAGCCGCCACCACCGCCCACCACCAGCTCATCAGAAACACGAGGAAAACTGCGATTGAAGACAGAATCTCCACACACGCACACAACAGCAAAGAGCTCTTCAACATCATCACGGAGTTTGCCCAAACCACCAGCGAGTCGGCTGACATTCCCCCCTCACAAGACCTCTTCAACAAACTCAGCACCTTCTTCCACCGCAAAATCAAGAACATCTACGACAACTTTGACGAAGACAACCAACACACGGAACCCCCACCAGCCACCCCTGACACCCTGAAGCCAACGATTGACAGCCCTCACCACTGAAGACACACTGAAGACGATGAAGTCAATCCACTCCGGGGCCCCCACGGACCCCTGCCCCAACCACATCTTCAACAGAGCCGCCAACGCCATCACACCCATGCTCCGCCACACCATCAACCGCTCCCTGGCGAATGCCTCCTTCCCCGACGACTGGAAACATGCCGAGATCAACCCCCTCCTGAAGAAGCCCTCGGCGGACCCCACCGACCTCAAAAACTACAGACCCATCTCCCTGCTCCCGTTCCCAGCGAAAGTAATCGAGAAAGCCATCAACAACCAACTCGCCACCTTCATCGAAGAGCACAACATCCTCGACCCGTCACAATCCGGCTTCAGAAAAAACCACAGCACAGAAACCGCCCTCCTCGCCGCAACAGACGACATCCGCTCCCTACTGGACAAAGGAGAAACAGTAGCCCTCATCCTCCTCGACCTCTCAGCGGCCTTCGACACGGTATCCCACCGCACCCTAATACGCAGACTCCACGACGCAGGTATCCGAGACAAGGCCCTCGACTGGATCTACTCTTTCCTCTCCGGCAGAACGCAGCGGGTCAGACTCCCCCCTTTCCTTTCGGACCCTACACCAACCACCTGCGGAGTCCCCCAGGGGTCCTCCCTCAGCCCAACGCTCTTCAACGTCTACATGGCTCCTCTCGCCCCCATCGTCAGAACCTACGGACTCAACATTGATTCATACGCAGACGACACCCAACTCATCCTCTCCCTATCCAACGAAGCCAACGCAGCCAAACACAACTTCCAAGAAGGCATGGAAGCTGTCGCCAAATGGATGAAAAGCAGCTGCCTATAACTCAACACCGACAAAACAGAAGTACTCATCATGGGCCCACACCCCGACGCCTGGAACGACACCTGGTGGCCCCCCGCCCTCGGTAGCCCACCCACCCCCACAGACCACGCACGCAACCTTGGAATCATCCTAGACTCCGAGCTCAAAATGGAACGCCAGATGAACTCCGTCACATCCTCCTGCTTCCACATCCTCTGCCTCCTACGTAAGACCTTCAAATGGATCCCCCTCGAGCACAGAAAAACCGTCACCCACGCCCTCATCACCAGCAGACTCGACTACGGGAACGCACTCTACGCCGGAATAAACAAAAACCTCACCCGCAAGCTACAAAACATCCAGAACACCGCCGCAAGACTGGTCCTCAACCTACCACGACACTGCCACATCTCCCAACACCTGCGCACACTCCACTGGCTCCCCATCGAGGCTAGAATCACCTTCAAGATCCTCACCCACGCACACAAGGCCCTCCACAACACCGGACCAGCATACCTCAACAGCCGAATCAACTTCCACACACCCCAAAGAACCCTACGATCAGCCTAGCTCTCTTACGCCGTGGTCCCCCGCGCCCGAAAGACCAGATCAGGAGGCCGCTCCTTCTCCTTCCTCGCGGCCAGAGCATGGAACGCCCTCCCGCTCCACCTCAGGCAGACAACATCACTCCCCATCTTCACGAGAAACCTCAAAACCTGTCTCTTCGACGAACCCCCTCCTTGATGGACTGGAACCTGCACCTCCCCTGCTCCCCAGCGCCTTGAGACCCTTACGGGTGAGTAGTCGCGCTTTAACAAACCCGTGATTGATTGATTGATTGTTTGGTATTCAAAAACAGGGATTGGATTCCGTGGCGATGCAGTCAATAACCTACCGAACCCATAATTATAAAGTCTCAAAAAACAGCAAACCAGATAAGAGAGAAAGATATATTCAAGCCACAAACACACAATTGGAAGTTATGAGTGCTTCTTATTTGCTCGTCGGTGCATACTCTGCCAGCTCTACAACAGTAATACTTTTTTTAAAGTAGTAATCTCTAGTCAACTGCGACTTTGGGATTTTAATCTTTTAAACTCCCAGTATTTATGTAAAACACATTGTATTCCGTCTGGGTTGGATTTACTAAACCCAGGTTACGTACAAGCCTGTTTGTACGTTTGGCACAGCGTCTGGCTTACAGTTGAGTTCATCCTGTGATGTGACTAAAGTACTAATTAGTTGCGTCACAAAATGCACCTTTATAGTCATTTGTAAAAGCTCCTGTTTCCTTACTAATTATGAGATTGGGAATATTTTCTCACACCCTGAACGTGCACGGGTGGAGGCCTGCGAGGGACAGAAGACCTCTATCTCTGCGTTCGCATTACCTGCGTATAGACCATTGTTTACTCTCTCCCGCCACGAGAGGACGCCTGCCACCATTGACGCATCTTCGGTTGTGCGCGTTGAGTACCACTCCTTGGCCCGTGTCCGTATCTGTTCAATGGTTTGCAAACCCTAAGCGGATGTAAACCACTGACGCATGGCATTTCGAAATCCATTTCATTCGCCCTACTCTTTGCGATTCGGAATGGGTTGCAATTTGCAAAAGACCACTTTTTCTGTGAAAGTAGTTTGCACACGAGGCCCCAGGGCTCTTTTAATAATTCACACACCGAGTTGTAAACTCCTAAAAAAGAAGGTCATTTGCTGCTCTTACCAGGCCTGCAGATAATAATTATATAAATACTGGTGAAAACGTTGCTCAGACAACATTTTCCATGGAAAAAATAAATAACAATCAGACGCATAGCATTTTTCAGTTTCCCATCTAGTTAGCTTGCTATTCCACACTGGGCACGTTGGACCTCTGTGGTGACGTTGTTCGCATGCCTCTATTTGCATGGGTTAATAAAAGACGGGCATTATCTGAAAATATCTAACGAGTGAGTCATACAAGTGCTGGAACAATGTATTCCGTGTTCAAAAAACGAGGTGCGATGTAATTCAATATCTCTCGCATATCTTGGGGGCGGAGCAAGTAAACAAACTGCGTAATGTGTAGTTTCGGTCGGATAGATTTACACCCAGGCAATACAACAGAAAGGAACAGCACACATAACAGGTTTAACTGGCTCTGAAAGAACAGTAGTGCGCGTTAAGAAATGCTAATACTAAAACAACTGGTTCCTATTGTCTTTCATGGCAATTCCTCTGTGAAATCGGGATGTGCACTGAAAGAGGCTGCACTGAAAATAACATTTTTCTTCACAGCCTTATTATTTGAACACAGGGCCAGAGCAAGAGGCCTCAGTGATGGTGAATTGCTTGAATTTATTTCAGCCTCTGGTAATTACTCAGAGCCACAACCCGTTCCCGCCATTCCAGCTCGGAGAGGAATCAGCCATGTAAAAATCAACCCTGGTCCCGCCCGCTCTTATAGGAACAGTCCAGCCCAGACTATCAGGCCAGGTCCCCTCTGAGTATGAACCAAAGCAACACAAATTAAACTTCACTATTACCCAACTGCTGGCTAATTAGCATAGCTTATCTATGCTTTGGCTGGCAGCCATGCAAAAAGCAAAAAAACTTCACTATTTACCAGTGGCGGCTGCTAACATAACAAAGTGGTGAGGCAGCGGGGGAGGGATGAATATATATACAAACAAGCATTGGCATAGCCAATAGGTCTCGCCTTTGGGGCGTTATAAGTGTTTAGACAGAGCTATTGGCTTTGTTAACGTTTTTAATATGTGTTGTAGAGCATTGTGAATGTTGTGCAGCATGTTGAAAATGTATAAGTTATAATAAAAAAAAGTGTTATAACCATTTCTGGCACCTTATATCGCGACAGGACCGACTGAAGAACCGACATCTACAGCTCAGTAGTGAAACAGTAACACCCCTCAAGGAATGCTCAATAACAGAAATAAACCAACCCTTCAACTGTCACCTCAACCAGTGACATCAAAAACTACCTTGATTCCACACAAGAGAAACTGGGGCTTAAAATCAAACCTACTAAAATTAAAGTCAGCGCTCTAGTGACGTATAGAACCTAAACTTCTTGCAACGGGCTGGGGTGTGCCATGTATGTATTCAGACCTCAGGCCTGTGCTTCCAATAACAAGCCGCACATGGTGAGGGGCTCTGCCATGTGTGACCCCTCAGAGAACTCACCAAGCCAACTTCCTAGGCTATGAGCCTTTCCGCAAGCCTCGCCAGGGGATGGTGCATGGCACTGAAGGAAAGAATCGTACGTTGCGGGCAGCAATAGCATTTATTTGACTGAGAAAGTACACATGAGGAAGCGTCAGAGTCCGAGACCACACTCCCTTTGTCCACACGCAACAGCGTGCTACAAGGAAATAGAACCGAGCGTCACGTGACCAGAAACAAGTGTTTACATTTTCAGCGTCCGAGAATCGAGGAAAGCAGTTTAGTTCGCAGGCTTAATCTTACAATGCAGTAGCATTAAGCTTAAGGACTCAACATATACACTGCTAAACAAATTAGGTGCCAACACGTCACTTAAATTTGCACATGTGAAAAAGTGAATGACAGTTGTGGCACGCACAAGCCGTATGCCATAATTAACCATCACACATTATAAAACACATCTACACGTTTTCACTATATTGCATGTATATACATTCAAATGTACACATTAAAATTAGGTAAATTAAAATATGTAACGCACTCGACTAATCTCGTATACGAAAGCTGCAAGCGTACCGGGAGGGGAAGGGGGATAAAACGGCAATGCCGTGCTCGGGCAGCCCTTTTGAGGGGCAGAACACTGCTAGAGGGTGACTGTCCGTCTGCATCCCTCTGCGTCCCTGCTGCTGTCTAGAGGTGAGGTGTGCCACACACACACACACACCTTTGCTGGCAGCAGCGCCGTATGATGTCACGAGAGCCGGCAAAGAGCGGGGACAGGCAAGAGGCCTTCGGATGAGAGAGCGGTGGCCGCGGGGTATCAATGTGAAGCCACGGGCGCTGCGGTGCGGCCTGCGCCGGCGGCAGCAGTGCAACGCTGGGTGCCCACGGGAGGACCGCAGTGGAGACCACCAGTGGGGCTGTAGCTCCAGGAAGACCCCCACCCCATCCCTTCTCTGCATCATGTTCAAATTAGCCGGGCGCAAAAGGGTAGGTCTGTGTAAAGAGCCTGTAACAACCTCTCCCTCCAGTACTAGTTTAAATACCACCCACGGCAAAGTGATCAGTACTGACATCTGCACCTCCTCCGAGCGGACCTGGGCGTATAGAGCATCCTCAACAGAGACGCTATACAGAGGGGTATCTACGCTATACAGGGGGGGTATCTATGCTACACAGAAGGGTATCTACGCTACACAGAAGGGTATCTACGCTACACAGGGGGGTATCTACGCTATACAGGGGGGTATCTACTCTATACAGGGGGGCATCTACGCTATACAGAGGGGTATCTGCGGCCTTCGCACAGCAGCGAGGACTTCAGGTAAATAACGAACAGCAAAGAAATAACAGCACATCCAGAGAGACAGCAGTATCAGGAAAATGCATATAACTGGCAGTTTGGGGGTCTGTCACCCGAGCATCGTTGCAATGTCAAAAACCTCCTCTAATTTCAACTGACATAGGCTTAGTGCTTGATCAAATAAAACGACGTACCAAATCCAAAATAGCTTTATTTCGACAAATATGTCATCAAAGCATACTTACAAATATGATATGTAAAAGGTTTAAAAAATTATCATAAATACTATAAAACTGTGCGTATTTACAGAGACGTACCATTAATCAGAGGAAACGGGATATGTGTTGAAAAGTTTACTCCGTGTTCAGCATTGTGTCGTTGGGGGTTAGCGTTATACACGCTTTCACTATTTTAAGTTTTACTTGTTCTATGTGCTTCTCTTCTGCACCAACACTTCTGTTAGCAAAGGGAGACCTACGGGCGAGAAAGGGAACAGAAGAGCAAGACCCCCTCCCCGGTGATGGGGAAGTAAACGAAAGAAGACAATGTCTGCGCCCCACACACTTGCTGCGTCCTCATAGGCGCACACTACAGCACCACTTTCTTGCTCGGCCTGGTGTGTGAGGACAGTTAGAGCCTGTTGGTGAAAGTGTGACAAGCGGTGCCTCTAAGCAGAGCGCCCCTGCCCGGGATCCTGTGAACAAAGAAGTCTGTGTACACACAGGACTGGAGCCCCTTCAGTGCAAGCGGGGACCCCTCCGCCTGCATATTAAAGCCCCGAGAGGAGCAACTCCCGGGCAGGGAGGTGGAGTAGTCACAGGGACATGAAACCAAGACAAGAAACCCAAGTGCCAGGCGGGTGACATGGATGCAGCCAGCCTTACCTCTGGTTTCCGGCTGCAGGGATGCGGTGCAGTCCCTTCATCTGTTGGGCTTCTCTGCCCCAGCAAGTAATCCGTGCCCCTCCCTGCACTGGGGGCCCAGGCGGCCGGCTGCCTTCGGAGACGATCTCAAGTTACTGGGAGGCTTCAGCTCCGTGAATCCAGGCCGGGGAAATCCACTTTATTTGTGCTCCAAACAAAACCCGGTTCCCAACAAAGTTGTCATTCAGAAGCGCCCACCAGAAAGTTACGTGTCTCAGCTGAATGCCACTTCCAGGTCCGAGAAACTCCCCCGAAGCAGGCCAAGCATGGCTAACAATAACTACTCAGACGAGTGTTAAAGGACATTAAAAAGGCATCGCAGGCCGGAAAACGGGGCTCAGCAACAGGGGCGCTGGGGCGAGCTTGGCCCACTCCAAAACGTCCAACACCGAGGCCGACGGCAAGCAGCCTCAGAATGCGTCTGATGAGCAGGAAACGTGTGTGAGCTCAAAAGCGAAAGTCAACAAAAACAAGTTGTCCGGTTCCAGCTGCGCGTGACCGCGCTGTGTTTAATGATCCACAAAGGAATGCAGCTGGCACCCTGCGCAACGCTGCTTGCTCCCAACAGCTGGAGGCCGTGAGAGTGAACATTTTCAGAAAAGGTGGGACATGCACCCGCCTTTGGCCAATTGCGTGCTTTCATTTTTGAAAGCCACACGCAAAGGCCAATAGAATGTGACAACCACACACACAAGCTTTCAGAAAGCTTTCAGAATGTCTGGAGTGATTCCAAGAAGCCCTCTCCTAGAGCAGCGTATGCGCGCTGCGCTAGGCTCGACCTAAAAAGGACTGACCTGCCGCTGCCAGAATACAGCTTCTTCTAGGATCGCGCTCACTGCTCAGGCTCGCAGACTCTCCACTCAATCCAGACGCTGCTCTCATGCTATTACCGAGCATGAGAGAAGCGCTGGGATTGGTCCGAGTGGGCTGGACTGGCGCTCGCCCAGAGGCAGGGAGCCTGTGCCTCTTCTCCCACTTGGCTGTGCAACACAGCTTGGTTGGGAAGATGTAAGTGTGCATGTCGGTTTGGCCGTCCTAAGATGGTTGGCCAAACCGACATGCGCACTTATGATGCACAACTCTCCTCCTCCCTACTGCTGTCATAGTCGATGGCCACACCCGACCCTAGTCTTGGGCCACTTGGCTCATCCAGGGAAAAATAAAATGATAATAAATGGGGGCATATTATCAAGAGAAGTATCGCCGCTTTTTCGGCACATATCGCCGAAAAAGCGGCGATTTTCCTATCGCACTATCAACAAGGACTCGCTAACATGCTTTAGCGCTTGTTTCCTTGAGATAGCAGCCGTTTTTTTTGCCGCTTTGCATGTCAGCGATATTTATCGCTAATGATATGCGAAGTAGGCGTTCCTCACTAAAACTACATGGAAACAGTCGCAAACACAACTTCCCTCTATTATCAATGCGGCCCGGGACCCGCAAAGCGATAAAAAAAGTCGTGCTAACCACGGTTATCGCTGGAATTTAACACCTGATAAAAACTTGACTTAGCCATCTTGTCAATGGGAGGTGGATTGTTAGGTTAAGTCCACACTTGCCTATTAGCAAGCTTTTCATTAGCGCAGTAAAGATATCGCTGGATTTCTCACGCTATTGCTGGTTTTCACCGCTATCGCTGGATTTTACATCGCCTCTGAGCAAAGCATTGCTAATACACCGCTAACACGACGATGTAATCCAGCGATAGCCGGCGATAATGAAAAACGCGCTATGCGCGCTTTGCGATAATTATCGCAATCTGTTGATAATATGCCCCATAGTTTTATCATCATTTTATTTTTTTAATCTCCTGGCTCTGAGCTGTGGGGCAATGCTCCTCCGCCATAACAGAGGAGTTGCACCTGCTTTTTACCCGGCTGCCGGCTAAATGGCAGAGATTATTTTTAATTTGGCAAGTGACCATGCAAATTGTAAATCCACTTCACTATTTTTCTGGTTTCTAGTTAAATAGCAGATATTATGCATGATATGGCTGACAGCTTGGCAGACAGCAAAGAAAGATTTTATCCAGAAGCTAGCCTAATAGCAGGTATTCTGTATTATTTATCTGAGCAAATAACACACAAACATCTCCTTTTACATAATAGCCAAGTAAGAGGCAGATATTTTGTACTGTTTTACTAGAGGCCAGGCAAATATCCTTATTTTACCTTGAGTGGCAAATAATCTGCTAGCCGCCAGAAAAAAAGTGAAGTTTATTTGTTATGTTTCTGGCTACCTGTTAAAAGCAGCACTATGCCTACTTAGCCAGTGGCAAACACTCCCTAACTAGGATCGATTCTGTAGCACTTATGTATCTGAAAATAGAAAGGTTTCAGTGGTGTTTGCCTGGCTGTTGAACAAATAATACAAAATCTTCTATTTAGTAGGCCAAAAGATAAAACGTAAAGTCTCTCTGCTGTGTGCGTAGTCATCAAATAGTTCAGAATCCCAGGTACTTCCATGGTCATAAGCTACTGATTTAATAATACACAACCTCAGACTATTTATCTGTTCATCAGCCAAATAATATCCATTCTATGTTATTCACCTTGCTTCTAATTAAACAGTAATATTTCTCGACTGTCTCCTGAGCAGCTTGCCAGGTAATACATTCTATCTGTTGCATACCTAAGTGTCATAGTCTGTACAACTTCTCTGCCAAGCACCTAACTGCTAGCTAAATAGTACAGAATCTCTGCTCTTTACACGGCTGTTGGCCTAATGTGACCCGGAGACAAATAGCAAATATTTTATAGTATTCATCCACTAGTTGGGTAATTATCGGAGAATTAATGCTGCACACCCAGCAGCCAGGTATACAACAGAAATTAGGTACTACTTAGCGAACAGACACACACATAGCAGAGAACATCTCTCTTCAAGTGACGAACATGTCAATAACATCAAATCAGTATTGTTTAATGAGCAAACAGATAAATAGCAGACATTTTGTACTATTTGGCTAGAGAAAGTTCGCTATTTCACCAGACAAAAAATGAAGTTTCTGTATATACCTTGCTTCTTTTAAATATTTCATAATTACTGCTATTTAAGCACAGCTAGGTAAATAGTGAAATGTCTTTGCACAGAATTGCTGAGTGATATGCACATATTCAATGACATCATTATGATCATCACATCTTTAACAGAGAGACAACCTAGAAAAATAGTAACCAACATTTTTAAAAAATATTAATCATTTATTTTCAATAATAGGATAGAAAACACAGGTAGCCTGCCCCAGAAGAGACCCTTCAGGGATTTGTGCTGACTTGGTATAGAACTTATAATGTGAGTGGGCATTCATAGTGTAGGTCTGTAGTGCTTACTGAAAGGCTGTATGCTCACTGCGTTATACATTATGGGTGAACTCTGCCCCACTGCAGATTCACCACACCTAGGCCTAAAATTGATACAGGCATCAATTTTATGGTAAATATGCATGCTGAGTGCAGATTTTTTTGTGATAACTATACTCTTTAGGGAACTTAAGGAATCAGGTTCCTACTACTTGGCCACATTAATTAGTCTGCTGGCCAGCAAGATGATCAAATTCATCCCCACACAATATTGCCACTGCCAGTCCTTGACCCAGTTCCTTGGAAAGGAATGAGTAGGGAGGAAATCTGCATGAGATAATTGCCTTCTCACACTATACCTGTCCTGGGCAAACCTAAGCCCACAGAAACAAAGGAGGAAGTCTAGGCCTCTAGAGCCAAACATAGGAGGGATTCCCCGTTGAAGTTTTGGTGGGAAATGTCAGGCAGTTTTGACAGTGGGGGGACAGAGATGAGGATCGCAGGGAAGGGCATTTCATAGACCAGTTGAAGTCATCATGTTTAAATGTCTCAGAATGCTGTGTGTGAGGACTGGGCAGGGGTGGAGCGATGATGTGGTACCCCAGGATTGGGCAGAAGTTCCTATCTTCTTAAATGTTCCACCCCCATTTAAAAACTCCTACACAAGGAAGAGACATTTGAGAAGACACTAGACCTGGAAGCGATCACAGTGATGGAATGGCCAGCTGGAAGGAGAAGCCAACTAACTCCAATGCAAATATCAAAGGAAGGGCTTTGTTTCCAGTTGGAACCCAGGACTAGGATGGGACGAGAGCCAGTGGTGCTGGTTCCCTTATGCTCCCTGAGCATCAGTTAGGTAAATTGACCTTCTGGAGGACCCTGGAGGGTTTTCCTGGTGTGTATGTTGACTGGCCCTTGACTCCATTGGCACACAGGTGCCCTTCAAGTAGCTAGGAGGCTGTGGGACCCGGGGATTGTGACATGGAGACATTCTACTTTTTTCCTGAGGAGGAGCTGTGGAAGACACCCCCCCAAGTAGGAGAGAGCATCAGGATCACAAGCATAGGACAGGTCTAGCAAGGGAGTAGGAAAATCCAACTTGGAGGCCAAAAAGACTGAGATGGTCCCAGGAGGAAAAAGAGACCAAAAGCATCAAATTCGGTCTACGGGCTGGAGAAACCTGCAAATCTTGGTGCCCCGAGAAGTCCAGGCAATAAAATGAGCGCATAACACTCTGCTACATTAATCCTAAATTGCCGCAGGGAGGGCCAAGCACCTAGAGGTCGGCACCACCTTCTTCTTTAAATTAAGTAGGATGGACTGGCATATGGGGCAACTTTACCAGAGCTACTTTCACCCTTGGGGCTGATGCAAAAGGAAACTGTCCTGGGAAGCCCATCTCCCTGGGGCTGTGGAATCCATGGTGGAGTGCTGCCACACTCCTGGGTGGTAATGTACCAACCCCACTCCCTGTGTCCATGTGTGCAACATCTTCCTGCCCTCCTGGATGCTGGAGGGAGAAGGAAGCAGGAGGGCGGCTTCACACAACACACAAGAGTTTTGCTGTGGTGGTAGCCGGCAGAGCTGCACTGAAGTGAGCTCCCCACATGGTCCCAACAATGGAGGCACACCGGGTGTGCCATCAAAGGGGCAGAGGCACCCGACCTCAACAAAATCTGAAAAGTGTGGCTTGAGGCACCTTTTGTTGGAAAAAACCCCCCAAAAACTTAAAGGAAAAGCATGAAGCAAAGCTGGTAAGCTGTACATGCCTTGGGCAAGGAGCGCGCCATAAGCTCCCATGAGGCCTTCTAATTTGCATACTGTTCCTTGTGGTGCCCCAAGAGGGGCAGGGGCACCATCAATTGATCAGAGGAAAATCTGTGGGGGCTGCCAGGATTTAAGATCCCCCCCCCCGAAAAAGCCAGAGAGTTGTCTTAAGTCTCATCTGACAGCTCCCAACTTTTGCAGGAGGAATCAGAGGGTGGAAGTGATTGATTTCGCTGTTGAAGCTTTGGGTGGGTATGGAACTACAGTGGGGAGCTCAACCTAGCAGAGGATTATGGAACTCTATAAGTGACAGCTTCGTAAGGGGTAACACATGTTGGGGGTGTTGGATGATGTTGTTTGTTCGTTTTTAGCTGAAGAAATATGTTATGCAATTGGGCTGCATGAGATTAAAGGATCTGCACATTATTAACCAGTTTTACTCTGTACTACTACGCATGTCTTGGACATGTGCTGCTCTGTACTACCACAGTGCATAGATCATTGTCTGTTTCTGATGTACTAAGTTCGGGCAGGTAATGCCTTTTGTTTTTTGTTATATGAAAACACTAACATTTTGTTTAAATGATGTTTGCATTTAGCACATAATGGTTCTTTTGTATGACAAACAGGTACCGGTTGGCATCTTGAATGAAGTTACGGTCAATGGTTTGCTGGCCCATAAGCCCCTTGTACCTTTTTATTATGCCTGAACCACTCATGTTAACTTCAACACCAAGAGCAACTCTATCCTTTTTGGATATTCTTCTGACAACCAGAACCCTTTTCACCCATGCTCCACTAGCCAATTTTGCCAAATTTCAGAGGCCTTCGACCCATTCTCTCTCTGCTCAGACCAAATGAACAGCACCACACACCCACTGCTGTCTCCAGGAACTAATCTGCCATCCTACCACTCCTCTACATGCTAACCCCCAAGGCCAGTCTTTTGGCCCTCAGCATAGCTATGTGGTTTAATGTTATGAATGACACCATCAGCTAATCTTGTTTTTTTTTTATCCAACTGCACTCTACAAGTCGTTATTATGAGCCCATATTTCCAATGTGAAAAGCAAAACGAAACATTTCAGACTAAATTATGTGGTTGACTAAAAAGTAATGAGTGGATGAAGCTTGTCAGAAATTGATCACACTTTGAAACTTTCAAGCAGCCCTGAGAGACCTTAATCATCTCCATGGGACTTCAACTCCTGTTCATTTGCACTCAAGGCAGTGATTCTTATGGTCTGAAAAAGGTGGAGGGGTCTTTAAACAGTATGGGTTAAAAAGCACAGTTAAGACGTGTTTATAAGAGGCTTGGCCCTTGTAACTTTTGGTGTGTCCTAATACATGAGGCCTGGGATCATTTCTGGTTCTCCTGTCTTTGATCATCCTATACCGTGTCCTCCTAGGCATGCTCCTCTGCCTGGATCTTCTTCTCCTCTCCATGGTTGTCTCTTTTGTCATTTTAGTCCTTATCTTCCTGGTAAGACTGGTTCTGGTCTTCCTGATCCTTCTAATGTTTCTGTCCTTGTTTTGCTCGTGGTCCTCCATGGGGTCTTGGTAGTCTTGGTCCTCCTCCCCTTGTAGTGGTCCTGGTTCTGGCAGTCCTCCTACTCCTACTCCTACTCCTCCTCATCCTTCTCCTTTTCCTCCAAGTTATCCTCGTACTTTTCTTGGTCTTCCTGCTTCCCCTCGTCCAGCAGCTCTTTGTGATCTTAGTCCTCATGGTCCTGGTCCGCGAGGTCCTGCCCCCAAGTCTTCATACTTCTGCAGAGCCTTACCGTTCTTACGTACAGCCTACTCACTTTCCCCTTATCCAACCCACTTTCCACCAGTCTGCCTGTATTCCCTTTGAGTTTGCCCTCTCCCTGTCTGCCCATTCTCCACACATCATCTGCCCTCTTTACCGTCAGCATGCCCACTTTCCTTCAATATATTTGTTCTCTCATTGTCTTCCTACTTTTCCCTCAGGCTGCCCATTTTCCAGCCAGTCTGTAGGTTTTCCCCGCCGAGTTTGTCTGTTCTCCCCCTTTCCCCAGAGCCTACTTGCTTTCAGCCCCTCGTGCTTGACCGCTTTCACCAGAATCTGCTTGTTCTTCCCCAGAGACTATCCACCCTCCCCACAGTCTGCCAGCTTTCCCCAGTCTGCCATTTCCACCAAGAGTATACCCAGTTTTCCTTCAGCTTGCACTCTTTCCACAGTCTGTCTGTATTCCCCTTAAATCTGCCCACTTTCTTCTCAACCTGCCTGCTTTCCCTCAATCTGCCTCTTCTTCTCTCAGATCTGTCCATTTTTACCCTGACTATTCATTCTCCCTCCTCTTTCCCCTTAGGGTTATGAGATGTGGCATTATGGCCAGAGTTGCCAGCTTTGGAACTGGGGAATCAAGTTTGAGTCTCCACGTAGGCTCAGTATCCTGCGTTCTGGAAAAATCACTTAATCTTCCAGTGCCTACATAAAAAAGAAAGAAAATGAATATGACCTTGTCTAATGTAACTTGTACTCATGTAAAGGGCTCCAATACCTTCTGATCGAGTTTGTGCTATATAAAACTGCATAAAATAAATAAACAAAATAGCCTCCTACTTTCCCCCCGTTTGATAGAATGCCCTTCAGTTTGCTCATTCTCCAATAGAATATGTCCACTTTCCCCTCAGCCTGCTTCTTACCTCTTTTTAAACACTCTCTCTGGAAGTTTTTCTGCTTCCCCCCTTCTCTGCTCTCCTTCCCAGGTTGTCTGCTGTCTTTCGTAGTCCGTCTACTCGCCCTCAGAGCTTGTCCTCTCTCTGTCCCACCTCTCTGCTCTCCCCGTCAGTCTAGCTGTCTGCTCTGCCCCCAGGCTGCCACTCCCACCTCCAGTCTGACCTCTCTTACCCCCCAGTCACTCCACTCTCCTCAGTCTCTCTCCGCTCCCTCAGGGCTGTCTGCTGTCCCTCCCAGTCTCTCTACTCTGCCTTCATCTCTCTCTTCTCCTCTATAATGTCTGCTCTCTCCCCAGGCCTCTCTGCTCTCCCCATCACCCTCTCTACTCTTCCCATTTGTCTGCTTCCCTACCTGCTCCGCCACTCTCTCCATTCTCTTTGCTCCCTCCTATTGCCCTGCTTTCCCCAGACTGTCTACTCTCCCTTACAGTCTCTTCACTCTCCTCTTTCCTTTGCTCTCCCACATCTATATGTAGCGCAGCAGCCAGATCGGCTGACTCCGGAGCACATGGCTCATGGTGCAATGGCCGGTGGCAGCTCAGCTCAGCATCATGTGACTCTGGGCAATAGCTCACTTAATCTCCCCGACAGCCTCCCAGCGCCTGGGTACCCTTAGGGGTGATTAGTTTGCTCTTTACAAATGTGGAATTATTAATATTTATTTATTACTCCACTTGGTCTGAAAAATAATGCGGTTAGAGACAGTGTGTGATTCGAAAACAGTTCACTAAAATGGGTCAGATGTGGTACAAAGCAGAAATGGAGGATAGCAACATGTTAGGTAGGGGCTTGAGAAAGTTATCAATGATGACAGATTAAAAGAGGATACTACAAGAGTGACACTGAAAGAGAGGGAATGAGACAAAAGGAAAAACAGGGTAATATTGATAGGAGAGAGATGATCACGTGGCTGTACAGTAAAACAGATCATGTAAGGCATGAGAGAGTGAGGCGGAGGAAAGGAAGACAGCGACTGATTGCCAATGTAGCAGTAGGGAATTGAAAGCCATGATAACTCCCTGGACCAGTCAGTTGTAGCAGATGGGAAAGGAGAGACATGGACCTCTTTACCTGAACCACAGTCTCTCAAAAAATGCAAAAAAGAAATTGACAACATTTTACAACAACACAACCCTTTAACGTAAGGATGGGGCACTAAAACCGAATTTCCTATTTCATGCACAAGTTCACGTACCTGAATTGTCACCTTAAGCACATAGTGATCAACAATGCCTGTTTATAGGATCTTTGACAGACAGTGACATTAAAGAGTTCCCCATAGGGGACATACCATAAGCATCTTCAGGAATTGAAAAGTTGTGATCTCATTGAAGGACAAAATTTAAGACACAGTAACGAGTTCTTAAAATAACTCAATCCCACAAATGGAAGATGTTGTCAAAAAATATGGCAATTAAAGAAGTGGGAAATCCGAAAAAGATCTCAGTGCCAAAGCTTGGTCTCTAGAAGACAGAAATACACCAAAGCAACCTCAAGTGACCTGGAGGCTTTGCCCAACAGAGAAACACCCTGTTCACTGACAGAATGCCCCACAGCGATGAGTAGTTGCCATCTCTTGTAAAATCGTGAATAAACTTGGTCTGGTAATGTCACACTGTGCTATTTCTATAGTCCATTTATTATGTGGTTGTTACATATTTTCTGCCTTTCTCTTATAAGTAACACAAGCACAGCAAAGGCATTTTACCACTGTGCCACCAACCCAATGATGTAGGAGAAAATTACGATTTAGCAAATCGAAATAGGTTTTGAGGCAGACTAATTGCAAACTCCAGAATCACATTTGCTTCTTGCATCAAAGTTAACTTTCCGCAGGTCTGAGGTCTTCCTCCATCAATGGTTCCAAAGTAGTGCACGAAAAATATAAGCATTACATACAACAGGTAGCGTGGCTGTTAACTATATTCTCCCTACAGGGTGAACTGCTCTTCAATCTTAAATGACCTTTGGAACTCCGTCTCTTTTCCAGTGTGAACATGACCCGGATGCAGTGTGTACCCGATCAGTATCAGTCCGTCTCCTGGACATGCAAAACATGACCATTAAAATGAAGCACGGCGGGGGCGTGTCTCTGAACGGCCAGGACATTCAGATCCCGCTCAACCAAGGTATGTGCACTGAAGCCGGGGACCACCCGAGCTTTCACCTCCTCCGGAGCCTTTTATTTTTACAGCTATTTTTCATAACTATGTGAACTGCTTTCATGTCATCTTCTCTGGACTTTCTCATTCCATGACGTTTGCCAACATGATGTATTTGTCTAAGGCAATTCAGTAGAGAACTATGGGGCATATTAGCTAGAAGAGGCGATAATCATCGCTAACCCTGCTTAGCGTGATTTTTTATATCGCCGGCTAACGCTGTATTAGCAACGATTAGCGCTATGGCGATGAATATTCCAGCGATAGCGGGGGAAATGGGCCAACATCGCTGAAAAACCAGCGATGTTGCAGTACAAACGGTGTTGCTTTGCTGATTCGACCCTGTGGTCGTATCACAATAATCCATCCCCCCATGTAATGAATACATAAGTCAGGAATTTAGCAGTTCTTAAATTCCTGCGTTAATGGGGGCTTAGCGTGCGTTTCATTGTCGCTACGCGGGTCCGGGGCATCCTTGTTAATAGCCCGGAGCCGCGTTAGCGATGATTTCCCCTGGAGTTATGTCAGGAACGCCTACTTCGCATCTCATTAGCGATGCGAAACAAGGCGTTAGTAAAACAGGCGCTATCACCAGGGAACACGCGCTAAGGCCTGTTAGCGTGTCCTTGGTGATACCGCGATATAATTATCGCCGCTTTTCGGCCGAAAACGGCGATAAGGGCCCTGCTAATATGCCCCTATATTTCTAGTCATTTCTTGGAGAACAAAACAAAATGAATACCTGGAACAAGGAATATTTGCTCACCCGAACACAAAATAAGTGATGCATTTTTGCATTAACACCAAAAAAAAAAAAAAAAGTGTCATGACTATTTTTACACAGAGCTTAAATAAATTATAAAAACAGATTGCGATGTTTAAATTGGGCGTGTTATCCAAGCACATCTTATCTCTATATCTGAATTGCGTTTACAATCTTTGTAGTCCATCTTTTAGGTAGATTAACACTTAGTCATTATGTACTTAGTAAATCATACTGCTTTAAAGATACCTCAAGAGGATAACACAATATTTGGCATCTACAGTACTTATTCTAGGATTGAAAACTGTTCTCTCTCTGAAAGGCAAGGGTGATGATTAATGATCAACCTTTCATTATTTACTAGAAGATTTGTTTACTTCTAGTTCAGCTCTTCTTCGTCGTAGACCTTCCTACATGAGATGATCTTTCATTTGAACACTAACACTCACTAGTAGAAAGTAATGTCCAAACGCAAATCCTGCATACCTCCAACTGAAGGCTGTATAATCCCTACCCCATATCCTGGACTTCCTGATTGTGCCAAAACTCAAAGTCTAATTCTCTGGAGCCATCAAGGAGGAAGGTTTGGCAGCAGCTGCGGCCCATGCAGGTAAGAGCAGTGGGGCCCGGTGGGGGGATTTCGACAGACGGCGACGAGGGGAAATTAATTATTTATTTAATTTTCCCTCGTCATCTACCATTGAAATATCCCCCCATCCCTCCTCCACCGGGTCCCACCGCTCTTACCTGCACGGGCCATGGCTGTTTGGCAGATGCGAGAATTGAGTTAAGTTCCTGTGCCATGTTTTGGACATCCTTCTGCTCCACTTTGTCCACCCCCACCTTCCTGCAGTAAATCAAGCTTATTGCCTCATGCCCAGCAGGATTCTGCAACCTTAGGAGGTCCCAGCACTGACTTCTGTGTGAGCATCCTGTCACAAGACAGATATGCTTAGATAAGCATTTATTTAAATAATATTCATAAAAAACAAAAAACACTTGTTAGACTAATCAAGGTAATCTAAGTCCAATATACTTGAGTTATTAATTATTCTTTATAGCTCTTCCCAGTGGGAGGCACATATTTCACACACATTTCTTTTATTGAATAAATAAATAACGCAAATTGTCTATATTGAAGCAATAGTCAATACGTGTAGGAAAAACAATATTTATTATATTACATTAGTCATAGGAATTATAATTTTAAAACAAAACAATATCAATAAGAATTAGAACATTTTGCATGGATCAAGAAGGAGAAGATGGAAAATAATGCTGAAGAAAATGGGTTATATAGGGTCATAATACGATATAACTCCTAAATGCATGTACATTTGTGTAAAGGAAACAATTGAGAAACACAGCAATAAGTATACAATTCAAAAGCAATGAAATTGATTCAGTAATACAGGAATAAATAACTCAAATAATATTTTACCCAATAGACATGAGCAAATAATAAGCACCAGCAAATTTTCATCAGTCTAGGGGTTGGACAACTTCCGGCCATGGAGAAATATAAATAGGTTATTAAAAGGGACCATGACATATTGGTCTTAATTGCTAATTGTAGTGATTCATTATTTAATCTGTTTTATGATTAAAACAAATTCCTTTATGACAGTTTTCCCTTATCTTTCCAGTTTAGATTTGGTTGTTGAATAGCAGCGACAATAAATATATCAACTATTGAACATGTCTTGTGGGAGGTCATGCCAGTCTAGAATTACACTCCCAAAAACTATCTTCTTCAATGAAAGTTGATCATTAGATTTTAGACTAGCATTAATACTGCCTCCAAACTTGAATTCAAAATATATTAACTAAAAGATAGTGGATGGACAAAATCACATGGACTAGACTAGAACAAGACTAACATTGCTCAGGCGTAGTGATCTTAAATTATACAAAGGATCACCCACATTTCTTGATCTAATAAATCAAATAAAGTCTACTAGCTACGTGTAAGTAGGGTCTGAATCACAAAGAAGAACATCAAAAGTATTTTGTGCAAAGTCTGCAAGATTTTTAAATCCATTAAAGTACTTTATTAGGCGGGCTTTGTGCACACTGGTGTAGCAAGAATATTGAAATGAAATGAAATTAGGCATTTATAAAGCGTGCAGATACTCACATAGAGTGTCCCGGCGCTGATCTCCAAAACCAGCAGAAAAACCCCGCCCTGCCTACCATCGTGTTATTGTTGGAACAGCCATGTTTTAAGTTGTTCCCTAAAAAACAGCAAGTCCTGAGTCAATCTGAGATGTAGAGGCAAGTCGTTCCACAGGCGAGCCGCATGAACCTGAAAGGAACGACCTCCAATCCGAGATCGAGTGAACTTGGGAATCACCATCAGGGATTGTCCAGAGGACCTTAAGACTCGTTGAGGCTGATAGCATTGGATCCTACTTCTCAGGTAAACCGCACCCGTATCGTGGAAGGCTCGATAAGCAAGCACTAAGGCCTTAAACTGAATACTCTTTCTCACCGGGAGCCAGTGCAGCGCTTTCAGGTGGGGCAACATGCGCATTCTGGGGTTTACCATAAGAATAGCTCTGGCTGCGGCGTTCTGGACAACCTGCAGCCGATTGAGCAAATATTCTGGAAGCCCCAGATACAAGATATTTACATAATCCAACCTGGATGTAATTAGGGCTTGCACTACGATCTTACGGGATTCCACCGGGAGTAGAGGAAGAAAGTTTTTTACCATTCTAATCAGTCCAATACAGGTGCCAGCAACAGTTTGGATTTGGGACTTCATCGATAGACTAGTGTCCAGCTTAACTCCCAAGTTTTTACCGTGCTGACTGGGGCCGTAGGAGGGACATGTCGCAAGGCCACCATAAGCTCCAGTCGGCACATGGGGGCAGCCCAAAAAAATAATTTCAGATTTTTCTGGATTACACTTAAGTTGGTTAAGTTGCATCCAAGAAAAGACCTCCGTTAGGCATCTGTTTATCTCCATTCCATGAAAGCTCGCCCCTTTGTCACACGTGAACAGTAGTTGAGTGTCATCAGCGTAAGAAATGATCTTCGCTCCGTGTGACTCGGCCAGGCGTGCAAGTGGGGCCATATAAATATTAAAGAGTGGGGACACCCACTTGCATTGGAGGAATGGCCACTGTAAAGGGCGGGGACCAGATTTCCTGCTGCCGCTCAGACAGAAAGGAGGCAAACCAATTGTACAAGTACTAATATATATTATTATATTATATATATATATTATATTATATATATATATTTAGTATTAAAGTGCTTTATTAGGCGGGCTTTGTGCACACTGGTGTAGCAAGAATATTGTGGGCTCTAATGCAGCAATGAATAGGCTCCTCTTCCCTCCATCCACTTGGGTAGTGGAAGGCAGCCATAACTAGGGTTCAAAAAGGCCCCTCATGTTCTGGGTGTCGGTGTCACATTTTGCACTAATGATAAGTATGTTAAAGGGCCTGCACTTTCCTTCCGGTACAAGGCTCAGGACACAAAAGTATGCCCTCAGTTTTATGAACAGTGCATGCTGCTGCCATGGCCACTGTTGTGCCCGCTCACTTAGAGCAACTGTTCTGTGATAGTGGTAGCTCGTGTGAGCAACACCCATAGGCTGGAAGAATGTTTCCACACTTCTGTTCTTGTTTTTTCCGTGACCCACTTTGTAGACACAGGGGCAGATTTACCAGCCCCTTGCGCCACTTTTGCGTCACTTTTCCCATGTTAAAAGTGACGCAAAAGTGGCGCAAGGGGCTTGTAAATCTGCCCCACAGTCTCTGCGAATAATATGTCTGTTATTATATATTCAGTGCTCTCCTTCTTGCCTCGCTTGAGCCTGAGGTTGGATCCTACATATTCATTGGGCAGGAATCATCATATTTGTCAGGATACTAGTGTGAAAGTAAAGACAGACTTGCCTGCTGCGACTGAGATGGGCAGTTTTTAACCGAGAACTAAGTTAACAAGCATTTGCAATGCAATAGATCTCGCATTTACGCGCGTTTGAGCTATTGACATTGTAAATGACAATGCCTTTTATTTTTATTTTCGTTTTTAAAACATAAATATAACGCATTGTCATTTAAAATGCCAATAGCTTAAACTCGCGTAAATGCGAGAACTATTGCATTGCAAATGCTTGTTCATTTCGTCTGCCCCAGGTTTAGTAACTAAACGGTTAGACCGTGAATACAGGAGTCCTAGTTTCTAATCCCAGCTTCACAATTTCATGATGAGGTGTGATCTTGGAAAAATCAGTTTATTTCGTCAAGTCTCTTTTGCAGATGCTCCAAAATTAAAAGTGTTTTCTTATGGGCCAGCAAAATTCTTGATTGGGTTTAAAAAAATATATATTTTTTTACCTTTCACCTCAGAGAAAAAAACACACGTGATTTGTTTGTTTAAATATTTTATAAACTTGCACGCCAGGAGATTTCCCTACACGCATACCACGCTGAAAGTATTTAACCAGCAGGCACTGAGGGTGCTTGAACAGGTGTGGGACGGTTTTTTGATGCTTCACCCTGCATCTCTTTGGAACCTCTCACACATCGGTGGCGAGATAGCATGCATTAGAAACCCAAGGGTTGTTCCTGCACAGGAGCTATGTCCATTCACATGATTGCATTATATTATTTTCAATTCAGCCGAACTAAGGGGCCTATTATGATCACGGGTGGATCCCACCGCCGGGCCGGCGGTGGTGATCCACCCTCCAAATGACCCATTTTCACCCCCGCCATATTAGTATGGCGAGGGGCACCGCGGCGGACGGAAAGACCGTCCGCCGCTTTTCCGCCGGTTGGATTGCCGGCCGGGCGGAAAAGGCACAGGTTAAGGTGGCAGTGCCTTGCATGCACCGCCATCCATATTAGGATGCATGCCTTTCCATGGTGGAGACTCCGCCATGGAAAGGCATGCGGGAAATCACCGTGGGGGCCCATCTCGGGCCCTGGGGGGTGGATGGCTGCACTGGGGGGTACCCATGGTACCCCCCATCATTGCCATGCACAAGGTGGCAGGCACCGCGCGCTGTCTGTCACGTTGTGCATGGCAATGCACAACATGGGCTTTAACATTGCGGCGGGTGCTGCTTACAGCACCGCCCGCCGCAAAGTTAGAGTTGAGGATGCGCCCGCCAGTGTGGCGGGCGCATCCTAATTGGCCTGGCGGGACCACCGCAACTTCGGCGGTCGGTCCCGTGCTCCGTTGCCGCCCGCCCGCCATCGTAATAGGCCCCTATGTTTCTTCTTGTTTATAGCTCTGCTTTTCCAAGTAAGTAGATGAGGTCATGGAGAGGTGTGTGCTGCAGACGTAATGCAACAACACAAGATTGTGGGATGTATGAACCCAGGGCAGCTTACTAGAACAACTAAGCAATTATTTCCTTATATAGCCTGTGCTTGATAAAAGTCCTCCCTGTTTCTGATTCAACCTCCTTATTTTGTAAGGCATCAAATAGCAGTGGCGGCTCGCCGTGGGAGTGCTGCTGGGCGGTGAGGCGGGGCGGGGGAGGGGCAGTGTGGGGGGAAGTGGAGTCCGACATACGACGGACAGGAGTAAGGTAAGTAAATACATAATTAAAACAATTTACCTTGCGCGCGCTGCATCGCCAACTCGGCGATGCAGCGCGTGTAAGGTAAATTGTTTTATTTATTTAATTACTTACCTTACTTCTGTCCGTCGTATGTTGGATTCCACTACCCCCCCCACCCTGCCCCTCCCCTGCCCCGCCCCACCACCCCGCAGCACTCCCACGGCGAGCCGCCACTGTCAAATAGGAAGTTTTCAAACATGACATGGGTTGTTGAACTTAAAGTTCAGATGGAAAGTCTTCCGTATGGAGTGCACTTTTGTTTGATTTTGAGTTTCCTGGTGTGCGCCATAATAACGAAACTTGGGGGCTTATTTACAAGCCGCTTGCGCCACCCGTACGTCACTTTTCCCCTGTTAAAAATGACGCAAAAGTGGTGCAAGGGGCTTGTAAATAAGCCCCAATGTATGCACAACATCTGAGGAAATGCCATCTTATTCTTTCAGATACCGGAAAAAGAATAGTTTTCAGGATTATCGAGGTGATGAAAAAGAAAGTCAAATTGATTTGCTTTGATTCGAGGAATGTTAGTTGTCCAGGTTTTGGGTATTTTTAGGGTATTAGAAGCCATGGGTGGGCTGGTCTCTGCTCTTGGATTGACAGCTCTACCGGAGCTACAGTGTGATGGTCAAGAAGAGACACTTGACTGGTTGCGATTGACATCAAGCTGCAGTCAGACCCAATATTTTTTTAAGATGTTCAGAGAATTCCAGAGGTAACGATGGGGACAAGCAAGGCCTAGTAAGGGCCGGATTTCTCTCCATCCTTCGACAACTCTCGGAAGGGATGCTGCAGGCCTTTCAAAGTATTAATTACAATGCGCTGGGATGAGCAGACTGGAGGGCCATTGCTCCCTTCGCCCTGGACAATTATTTAAAATTGAGTTTGGTCCAAAAAGTTACCGTAGGGAACATAGCTACAGCGGCAGAGTAGAGTTTAGTAAGTCAACAAACATCAAACAACGGACTCAATAACCTCTTGACACAAATATTCCCTTTAGTTAGCACCCACCAAGAAACAGGTTAACTCAGATTAACAAGCTTTGGATGAGTTGGGATGTCCTCCTAACAAACTCTCTTGAAGACAAGCCTGACAGTGTGAGTTGTGTTCTCGCTCCCTGGGATAGATGTACTTACAGCGCCTAGGTATGTCTGCGATTCCATCTGCCATTGAAGATGTTTCGCTGCACTGACACATAGTGAAGGGCTGACACATGCCATCTCTCAAGGCGAGCCTTAGATCGTCCCTGACCATGCAGAACACACATGATCTATCATTTATTTATTCATATTTACAGTACTGCGTTACACAGGGAGCTACTTTCAATCTCCAGGCCTCACCTACATTATCGCCGAGTGTCTGCAGAGGCAGGATCATTAGTCGCTGCACAAACGAGTGCATTGATCGAACAGGCAGGCCCAGCTGGGGCGCGCGCTCCGCTGCGTTTAGAAACATGATGTGTAAATGCCTGTCCTGCAGCAGGGCCGTGTGGCCTCGCTTGTAAACACAGATAAGCATTGTGGGCTCATACCCTGCCCTCTTGAATGGACCAGTGGCGCGCGCTGCTGCAGCCCTTTTGTGATTCATCTCATCAGCGCGTGCTTCCCTGCACAGCCAGTGCCCCGGATGTCATTGCTGCATGTGCCAGGGTTTGCCTGCTCTACTTACAGCTCTGACAAGCCCGGACGGCTCAATCACATCCACTCCCCGAGGACACTCCTTGCAATAAACAAGCATTTGCAATGCAATAGGACTCGCATTTACGCGAGACCTATTGCATTGCATCACGGACCGGGGGGGTGGTGTTATGCACGGACAGCAGGAGTGCGGGAGGGGGGAGAAGGCATGGACAACGGGAGTGCGGGCAGGGGTGAGAAGACACAAAAAAAATAGTGCTCACAGTCTAAATAACACGTACGGTACCGTGTAACACTCAAAGTAAAGGGGCCAGTAGCCATGGAAGGGTACAAACAACGACATGGCCATAATAAGGAGGGACTAACAAGCCTCATAATCAATCAGAACACAGCATTTACGAAGGACAAAGACACAAGCCAATGAAAAAATGGGCGGGCAAGTGGGTGGGGCTTCCCTCACCTAGTGAACTACCACAGATCTTCCCTAGAGCAGCGCTTGTGCGCTGACTCGAGGCTCGACCTAAAAAGATAGATTGCTCAGGTGGTCATTAGCTCCTCAGAAATAAAAAAAAAACAAATGAATTAATATATATTTATGTCATGCAAGTGAAAACAAGATAGGACCAATGCAACATTTTTTTCACATTTATTATTGCACTGCAGATGTCAAATTGAATCTTAATGTAATGTGCTAGTGGCAAGAATGTGGTCTTTTGGGAACTGAGCGTACAGGTGCTTAATTTGATCCGGTGGTTGACAATGGAGTCACCGGCACTCATTTTTGGCATCCAGCACGTATTTTTCTGCATTAGATATTGAATAATAGCAAGTGAGGGAAAAACACACAAAGTAGAAAGATGTAGGAAGAGAAAGACTAAAGAAACATCACAAAGGGAGAAAGCAGGTACCTGAAAGAGTGACATAAAATGGCAGGGAGTGTCTGGTAGTGGATTAAAGAGGTATGAGATGGATTGTAGACTATGGATCCTCGGTATTTCGCACGCCAATATTTAATGGCACTTGCTGCCGGCTTCGGACCAGAGCGTTGTGCACCGGCACTCTTTCATTTACATATTTAGCGTTGGCCTTGTTGATACTCTGTACTGTAGTAGTCAGAAGCATGATGATGGGATCCAAGATGTTATCTAGCCAATGCTCAATTAACCTTGAAGATATGGAGGGTCTGTTTATTGATCAGTTCAAGTATGTCATATGGCTGACTGAAGCTGAGCTGCTTTTAATCATGGTACATTGTGGAGTGGTGCTCTGTGGCTCCTTCCATGATGAGTTAATTGAGGGGCTGTGTTGTTATTGGCCTGTTTTCTTTCTCAATATTTTCCTTGCTACAGCTCCTCTTTGGTCAGATATGATTATGTCCTCTGGCATTTCTTATATCTTAAGTGTTTGGATGCAAACATATGTTGATATTTGGTTTGTGAGGTAGGGGGTTGCTGTTGATTGAATGTTGGTATTTCTGTCATCTTCTCTGTGAAGGAATCCCTTTTGGAGACAATGCAAATATATCCACTTGGATGGAGGAATTCAGTCTTTGAATTCCACTTGAAATAAGGATTTTTCTTTACCAACTAACTTTAAATCAGGCTTTTTGTATTGTGACATAGAAGGGAACAGTGGTGTGGTGTGGTGGTCTGTAGGTCACATCCGCCTGTCCAACGTTGATAAGGAAGATTACCAGGAGAAGCTAGAAATGTAACTCTGTAGGGAACTCTTCACTCATAGCTGACCCTGCTGGCCCTCTTATCCACCCTTTCCTCTCTCACTGACGTCTGTCTGTCGCCCTGCTTAGGCAAGTATATCCATAACATTCAAATGAGCAAATTATTCTTTTGCTAGAAAGGAAACATGCTTCATGATTCCAGTAGAGTGCATTTTGCCAACCTTGTGAAATGACTCCCCATTGCAGCGTATTTGACTAATGCTAGAGGGGCTTTGACACTTAGGGGCTTATTTTGCGCCACCTGTATGTCACTTTTTCCCATATTAAATGTAAATAAGCCCCCTAGTTTACAAGAATATATTAACAGAGAATGTCTATTGCCTTTGATTCTCAAACATTACATTGCAATTTATTTGCAACGAAGACTATCATGCATAAAGCTTGCCTTTCCCTCACCTTTCTCATTTTCTGCAAAATGAACTGTTCATTGTGAGAATGTCTGATGCACGTATAATCACATCTTCTAGTACTTCGGCACTCATTAGGGAATACATGATCCTGCCCAGACTCATCACTGAGTGGATAAGAAGCATTGATCCACTGAGATAAAATGTCTTGCTTTTTTAGCGCGTGCTTTCCATTTCCTAACCACATTATAAAGTACTTTGGATGTTCTGCCAATTATATTGCTGGATATTCTACAAATTCCAAGCTGCCTGATTTCAATTAGTCTATGTCTGATGACATCCATGCGATTCTGACTGAAAGCCGTCTCGCTGTTTCCATTGCCAGGAAACAAAAGCATTATCAGTGTTTACTAAGTGTCTTTGGGTGTATTTGTGGAGGGGAAGGGATGCCGCAGTGTGAAACAAAGCGCCCGGGATAATGTCTAGATTACTTAGTGGTAATCTTCATTACTCTGATTTCACCCTCCTGGTCCCATTCCTTTCTTCCAGATGTGCAGAGTCCCAGCAGTCACCACTCCTCAAGCATGTTTTTCCCCAAAGCTGAGTTTACCTTCAAAATAAATTTTGACCTCAGCTTCAAAACCATTTTGTTGTCAAAAATAATTAAATAGAGAAGATTATACATCAAAGCACTCCCCTCACCCATCCTTTTCACTGTGGTAATGGCCACCTCTAAAGACAAGGGGGTCTATTCACAGAACTAATCTGAGATAAAATCCTAAACTTACTACTTTTGGTATTCACAGAAGGCATTTAGTAGTAGTAAAGTTAGGACTCCTAACTTTACTACTACTAAACTGAGATAAAATCCTAAACTTACTACTTTTGGTATTCACAGAAGGCATTTAGTAGTAGTAAAGTTAGGACTCCTAACTTTTGTGAATATCGAAAGACGTAAAGTTAGGATTTTGCCTCAGTTTAGTAGTAGTAAAATTAGAGTCCAACTTTACTACTACTAAATGCCTTCTGTGAATACCAAAAGTAGTAAGTTTAGGATTTTATCTCAGATTAGTTCTGTGAATCGGCCTCTACATTTTCTCTGACCCTTCTTTCAAAGGTTCAAAAGCCAGCTTCTGTAAGGCCGCCAATACTAAATGTAAATTCCATGTTGGAAATACATTTTTGACTTTTGGTGTTAAAATTTCCAAAGCTTAGAAGAGTCTTGAAACCCAGCCTTCAATGACTGATAGGCAAACTAAGGGGGCTCTGATTTCTTTTATTGCAGCCCACTGTATTCTCTAGGTAGCTGCTGACCAGCCTTAGTCAAAATCCTCCTGGAAGAACTAAAGACTATTCTCTGGAGAACAATGAACAGGGAATAACTTATTTCTTTTACACCAATTACTAAACGAGACCCAGTGATGAATATATCTCTTTATTTACTCTTCTTGAAGCCGGTATTGACTTGGATACTAACTGAAAAAAAACCAAGTTCGTAAGACTCTCACTCTCAACATTCAAACCACCAGCGTAAGACTTTGAAGTGAGACTAAAGTGAGAGACGGTAGATCCAGTGGGCATGTACCCAGAATAAAGACCATATATTAGGTACCAGCATAACTTTTAGGATTGGAAACCACCCTCAATAAGAGCAAAACTGTATTGCTTTCATTTTGTCCCTATGGATTGTGGAGATTAGGCAAGCAATTAGAGGAATGAGAGGAAAGACATACCACAGAGAATTGGGCAATTGACATGTCAAAGCATCTACCCCCGTTGATAAGGGATCTGCAAACTAAGAGAAGAATTGGGGAAGTAGGGCTTTGTGTCAACGGGACAATAGGTCTACTTCGAGAAAGCCAAACATCCTGCACATTTCCTGAAACACCTGTGAGAGGGAAACACCCTGCTTAATGAATCTGCTGCCGCATTGTTCTTCTCTTGAATGGGTCTTACTCTTGGATACATCAGTTTGTTCTCTGCTCATAATAAAATCCTTTGTGCTATACTGTTGAGGGCCTGTGACTTGGTTCCTAAGAGTCAATTCATATATGACATTGTTTCAGAATTGTCTGTTCTTATAACTACAGCTGAGTCCATTTTGCCTTTTGCAAAGGTGTGTATTGCCTTCCATATTGTCATTAACTCTCTTCAGTTGGAGGAATACCCCTGCTCCTGAGACATTCATGGATCCTGAGCTGTCTTTCAGCCCAGATCCACTCCCCATCCTAACTTCCTCACATCTGTTATTAGAGTCAGTATGGGTGAGGATTAGAGTATACTCCATGCTCCCTGGTTCCATTGAAACTGCTCTTTCACAATTTGACTTGTTTGGAATCAGGTGTTGAAATCCTGCATCGTTAATTTCCTAAGCTGAATAATGTACTGTACCAGTGGATGGAAATGCAACCTTGCCCAAGGTACCACAAAGAGGCATGCTGCCTAAAAAAGATAGTAAAAATGTTAATGAGAATATCTATGTTCCACCAAAATCTATTATATATATGACCAGAAAATGGACTTACATGTGATATTTTCTTGGACTTGAATCCCTTCCTTGGCCATGGCGTCTTTCCTCTGCAACAAACGAAACAGTCAATGTCTTAATTTCAATCACGTTGGCAACAGAAACAACACTGTCCCCTTGTCTGTCTGCAACCAAACTCCGATATATTCTATTGTTTGAGATGGTTGTAGATTGACTTCTTATAATTCATCATAAACCTAGATCTCTACAAACTGAACAGTTCTCTGCAATGCCTTTCACTGATTGATTGTGTGATTGAGGTGCAATTAGTAGATCATTCGATTGTGGGTATTTTTGGATCTTCTCCTCACGAACGCTTTCCATTAGCATGACCAACACAAGATGCACTGATACAAACATGGACATCTTGAAATTTCCATTGTAACTCTCATACAGTACATCTGGTATTGTTTCTGGATTAGAAAAAGGAAGCAAACCTTATTCAATTCTGTTGATTAGTGTCCTATTGAGACCAAAGGAATGCTTTGCTGCAAATTGTTCATCTTAAAATTAACATCTGCCGAACAAATTTTCAGATTCTTTAGATCTATAGCCAGCCTGTATTTGCCTGATGACTTCTTCAGTGGGAAGACCGTATAGTACTATTTCAAATGCTTTTCTTCCAATTGAACTAATACAATCACATACTTGTGTATCAGAATCAATAAATTCTTCTGCAAAACCCATCTTTTGTTGGGATGCTGTGAAATATGAGTGGGTAGAAATCTTGAACCTGGAGGAGTTCACCGAAAGTCAATTGGGTACCCATGAGATACCACCTGAATTTCCCAACTACCCTTTCCCACGCTCCTCCACTCTTGCTGAAATAGAGACAATCATCCCCACTTTCATTGAAGAATTCGACAGATCAGCATAGTCAGGATCACTGCATTTGATTCTTCATTGCACCCTGAGCACATTTCCCATTTTTCTGATGTCTGGGCTGAAAATGACACTTCTCTGTTGAAGGATCAATCTTTTTATTTCTTGATTGATCACATGGCTTTCTATTCTTGATATAATATTTGAAAGACTGAGAGTGTTTTTGATTTTTGAATGGTTTATGAACCACTTTTACAAGTTCTTCCTCATATTGTTGCCAGTAAATGACATATTCACCAGACAACATTTCTATGCTGCGTTCACCTTCAAGCCTCTCCAATATATTTGTCATGCCAGCAGCCATAGAAGAAACCTTCAAATTATCATAAAGTAATATCTGACAATTGATTTGCTTAGGCTTTCATTGTGGCTAATAATTGGGCCACATCTTCACCCTTCTGAATTGCAACAAACAGAGGGGCATATTCTCAAGAACGTGTGATAACCACTGCAAGATTAGCGTAACGCAACTTTGCATATCGCAGTCGATCGCGAGAAAAGAACGCCGTGTTAACGTAGTATTCCCAACCTGGCGGCACCATGCGATAGTCCCACGATAACGCATCAAATGACCGCGTTAAAATCAACGCAACACGGCAAAATTGCGAAACACGAACGCGAATAAAGTTGCGATGAGGCCAACCCTGATACAAAAATCAGCGATAACCAGCGACAGGCCTCCAATTCCCACGCGTCATGCGGGAAAATGCACCATAAAAGCCGAACAAGAAAAACACACCAAAAACAAAATAAACTGCGTAGCAACATGGATGCACCCGGAACGAGTGCCCAGGTCAACGCGAACCCCACAAGCCACACAGACCACCAGCAAGGAACCTCGGGGTCCGGGAAGGCCAAGGAGAAGAGGAAGAGGAAGACGGGGTACAGTCCGCATGACAACCTGATCGTCGTCACGGAGGTGACAGAGCACTAACAACAACTGTCCGTCACCTCCACCGTGTCATTGGCAACACAGACGGAAAAATGGCATTCCATTGTGAATGCAGCCGGAGTGTCGAGGAGGCCAAGATGCGCTGGCACGATGTGAAAAGCCAAACCAAGCAGAAACCCGCTGCCGACAGGAAGGCAGCAACGGCGAATGGAGGTGGGAGTCCTGCGCCACAGGAGGAGCTGGAGCAAATGGTGGCCACAATCATCAGTGTGGAGACGGTGCAAGGAGTCGGGAGTCCGGACACTGCTCGACATGACCTGACACAACATCAACAGGGTGAGTAACGAACAGGGACTGTGGGGACGGGGGGGACGGGCACAATGGCACACATGCACAATGACGTGTAGCACACCGCACACCCATAATGACCCTGGGTCATGTCCCTGATCCCCGTGGCACACTGCAGCACACATACAAACATCAAGTAGGCCCCCGTCCACCATGTGCCCAAAGGGCTCCCACCCCACACATCACCAATTCCACAACACACACATGCACCCGTGCAAAACACAGCAAAGATGCGTATGTGAGAGCCACACTGACAATGCAAGTGACACCACATGACGAGCAGCATGGCTGGAGTACAATCACCATGACATTGTGCCCGCCACGAGACTGAGGTGGCTGAGTGTGGACCACATCCGGAAAGGAGCAGGTCACACTCTGACACATCCACGTGCACAAACAACCACTGACGTCAACAATACATCTGCAGACAAACAATGCACCAGAGTACAAAAACCGTCAAAGAGCACAAATGACCCAAGTCGCCAACATCACAGCACCTTAAAAGCACAAAAGCCAAAGGCACACCACCTCCAAGGGATAAGGGGCAGCAAAATCACAGATGCAGGTGCGACTCTCACACAATGCAGCACACACACATAGCAATGACAGCACATCCACATGGACGACAATGTGGTACACAGTGCAACACTTACACTGCAGAACAGAGGACACATCTGACATAGCAGGAAACTGTGAGATGCAAATGTACATGTACAACCTCACCTACCTCATGTAGTCCAAATGTCCACTGTCCCGCATCAAATAGTCCGCCCCTCCCAAACAGTCACAATGTACATTGTCATGCAGTCTGTATGTAAACTTGAACAATGCGGCAACATACATGCCAACACAATGTCAACAAGCATCTCCCCTTCACATTGCAGAGGGACACACAACACCTCCAGCAGGGCAGACCAGACAACTCTACAGTGATGCTGAAGAGGACCTCCACACTTCCGACACCGACGCCCTACAACAGTCCATGGACATCTTAGGCAATCGACCGTCAGGAGCAGGGCAGCACCGCTGCATCGAGGATACCCCACCCCCTGCACAGACAACACAGCTGGATGCACCCACCACCCCGGCTGGCTCCCAGCAGCCCACCGAAGCACACATCGCATTCCAAGGCCAAGTGTCAGACTGCCAGAAGGGGGTGGCCAAACATGTGCGGGTGGGGTACTATCTCATGGAATCCGAACTAGATCACATACGTGGGTGTCTAAGTCCCATCAGGGACCACCTACACTCCCCAACGGAGACCCACACTGCGACAGAGACACATGCCTTTGCACATTTCCAGTACTGAACCACACCCAGAGCCACGGGATAATCATCCACACCCCCACGCTGGACTGGTGTACGCCGGCCCAGGTCACTCCTCTTACGTATTGAGTGGGGGCCGACAAGGCTACATGTGCAATGTCTCACCCACTGCATGCGGTGACATGGCTGCGTCCTCTGTACACGGCACAATGTAATGTTGTAGGGCCCGGGGCCCTAATGCATACATCATGAGCACACGGACACACTCAGATAGTTAGTTGAAATGGCTACGGGCACGTGCGCTCGACACCTTTATTGGCATGGTCACATGTACAGTGATGCATGTGCTGGATGTGTGTGGGGTGAGTGTAAGCCAGCCCTCATGGAGTCGTTGGTGCTGGCAACAACTTGAACAGTGATCACAATTAAAGCGGAAACAGAAAACACCAGCATAACAGAAACAACTGTGAAGCATCATGGTGGTAGCCGGAGAAAGTAGTGTGCACCCAACATGCAAGCAGAATGGTCCATGATTTGTGGTGCATTGAGTCAGTGGCACCTGAAGAGCTGAGCAGGGTATCAAGCTGATGATGGCACCCACGACAGGTGTGAGCAACTCTGATAGTCTGGCATTAAGACACTTCCGACTCTGGCACCTGTTGTTTGGAGTTGGTCCTGGCGGTGGTGGCGTGTGCATCCTGCGGTGATGTGACGTCCGGGCAGGTCAGGACTCGATTTGATGTGTGAGCCCAGGTGGACCGTAGTTGAGGCCGGAGGCAGCAGACAGCGCAGGGCCACAGACACATGGCATTGATGACCCCCAGTCCATCGACCCAGAGGCCATGCAATATGCTATCAGACAGGGGCCATGACTTGAGCTGCACAGAGTTAGTGGCCCCGGATGCACTGCGGCCAGCACAGGCACACCGCCACGGGACGGTGACTTGCGGTGCAGTGAGATAGGGCCACGCGAGGTGAGCGGGTCCTGGTCGATGTCGAAGGTGAATGTAGCAGAGGTTTGCGGGGGACAGTGGAAGGTGTCCTCCAGGGCATGATGCAGAGGGCAGAAGCCGTCCGGAAGCGGCAAATGGAGGAGTGGAATGCTACAGCCTCGTTTTTGCCACAAAGTCAGTATCACCGACATGATGATGAAGACAACCCCCAGTCCATAGACTAAGTCGCCACCAAAGTTGAACCAGAAAGTGTCCATGGATGTCGGGGAACAGACTTAGTGGCACTGGAGCTGAAAGGGGATGCAGTCTGCGATGAGGCCAGTACAATGATATCAAGTCTGCCATAAATGAATCATGACTGAATTCCCAATGTGTGACCTACTCGACCGCAGTGTAGGCCGAAGGCAGTAGTCAGCAAGGGACCACAGACAGGTGTAGTTTGAATGCTATGCACAGAGTTGGTGGCACCACATCGAAGGGAGTACAGTGATATAAACTCAGCCATAAAGTGTGTACTCTGCCATTGCATAATCAAGACTCAGTTCCAAATGTGTGACCTACTTGACCGTAGTGTAGGCCGGAGGCAGCGGTGGAGTACGTCAACGAAAAAGGAGTAAAGCGGGCCTGTGTCGCGGAGGCCGTGATGGTCTTAGGAGGCTGCCAAGGTCACGGGCTTTGGGCTTGGAGCTTGCGCCGGCACGTGGTGGCCCCTCTTTGACACTCGCCGGTGTCGGCAGGTGAGCAGTGAGGCCTGGCTGCGCAGGGGCGGGCATGACGGGTTCGGGGACCAGCAGCCCGGGTGCAGCAGGCGCACAGGATCACAGGCCACACCGCTCATGGCGACGGCGTCGGCCTCGTGGCGGGGTGGGAGGCGCTGCCCTGGCAGACACGTTGGGCATTCCGGAAGAGAACCATGCCCAGAGCTACGTGCTTTTTATTCACACCCCTACGCTGGCCTGGCGTCTTCTGGGCCAGCCCACTCCTCACACGCTTACAGGGGAGGACGTCACAAGCTACATTTCCGCGATCTTCCCCACTGGCTGGGGTGACATGGTTGCGTCCACTGTCCACTACACTCCAAACACCAGCAGTGCATGCAGACATGGATATGTCCGTGGTCTGCATACTGCAGTCTGTCCAGCACTTCCACGCAACACTTGGCATTGTGTACATTCTCATTCATGGGTCACTTGCCTCCTTAGCACATGCCTGGTTCCCACCTCTCCCCACATTCCGCTATTGTGTGGCTGAGGTGCCATGCCGTTGATGGCTCATGTACATGGTTAACCAAGGTTGCCACAGTAAGTTGTGCTGTCGTGTCTGGTGGGTGGGCATGTTGTTTGGCATGCAATATGTGATTTTGTGACGTGTACAGTGTCAGAGTTGTGAGTTGCATGATTGTGGAGTTGAGGTGTGTGGTGTGTTCATTTGGTACTTGCCAACGAGCAGTGCATTCCCATAGGTGCCATCCTGGAAGCGCTGGTTGATGTTGGACTGTCGTAAGATGAGGGGAACATGCACACTGCCTGGGTAGTTGGCTACGACATTGGTGAAGAGTCCCCTGTGGTCCACTATTGCCTGCACGTTGATGGAATGCGTGTGCTTTCTGTTGCGGTAATTGTGTGCAGTGTCGTCAGGGGGCACAAGTAGGACATGTGTGTAGTCGATTGCCCCCAACACGTGCGGGAATCCAGCTATGGCATATAGTCCTTGCTTGGTCTCCAGCTGTTCCTGCGCATTGTGGGGGACGTATAGGTACTGGGGTATCTGGCTGATGATGGCATCCAGGACAGGTGTGAGGAACTTGGATGGGGCTGGCTGTGAGACTCCTCCGACTCTGGCGGTTGTTGGTTGGGAGGTCCCAGAGGCCAACAGGTGCAGCACAGCCAGCAGCTTTGTCTGCGGAGGGATGTTGGTTGTCCGCTGTGTTGGTACCGTCAGCCTGTGGGCAATGATGTTCAGGATGCGGAGGATGGTTGTCCTTTTGAGCCTGTAGTGGGCATTGACATTGTCTGGTGTTAGGTCTGTGAGGCTGGTGCATTTCCTGAAGGTCCGCTGTCTTTGTCTGCGCTGACTCTGTGGTGGTCCGGGGGAGAGGGCGGGGGGGGGTGGCGATCCTCGGGGTGGTGGCGGTGGGTGTTGTTGCCCTCTCGGTTCTCCGGGATGCATGGTGTGTGGCTCCATGGCATCTGTTGTTCTTCATGTGTGGCTCTGGGCTGGGCTCCCTTTGATGGTGCAGGTTGTCGTCCGACTTTACACCAGGTCAGAGCAGGTGTTAATTTCCTGCTGCTAACACGCCTTATCGCCTGTTTTGTGGTCTTATCGCCGATGTGGCTGGTCGTTGAGAATGTTGAGGTGTGGTGTTGTCGCAGCTTTTTGCTCGGGAAAGCCTACTCTGCATCTCATTAGCGATAGTTGCCGGGGTCATCTGTGGCGATGTTTTTTGCGGATGCTTTCGCAAGTAAACTGGTGGTATCGGCTGTTAGCACCAGCTTGTGAATGGGGCGATAAAAGTATTGCGACTGTGGCTGCGATAAAGTGCCAATAACTCGGCGATAGCTCCTTGAGAATATGCCCCAGAGACTGATAATATTTGGCCAATGATTGATAGGTATGCCAGCTGTCATTGCCTGATTTAGACCTGAATAAAACCACTTCAAGGACGCCTCTGCATTCTTATCTACTTAGTCAGATATTAACATATCCTTTGTCAAAATGGCTGCCAGACAAGTCAAATTTGCCAAACATAGGACTACTACCCACTTTTGAAGATTCTACTTTTCGACTTTAGCCAATGAGTAAAGTCCATCCATAAATCTGGGTAATGTGGTCTTTTCAGGGTCTCTCTGTTCCTGTTTTTAACAGATCAGTTTATGGGCAATTTCGAGACTGCTGGTCAATAGAATTCCTGAACAATTCCCCACTTGTTGAGGGCTGTTCTTCATCACGAAAGTGCTGTATGTCTGCAGATAAGATATTAACACATGAAACTCCTTGTCCTGAATATGCTTCAATCTTGGCACAGTAAATTCTTTGTAATGTTCATCATAATTCAGAGAGGATCAGGAAGACATTAAAGAGGAATAAGAAGAACAGGATTTCTGTGAAGACCCTACACAAACTCCTCCCTCACATTCCTGTTGTCTATTAAATGCTGCAGAAATGGATTTCACTTGAACCCGCAACTGTTTTTCTTAGATGTTGCTTATCACGTCTTTCTCCTTTGAATACAGCCAGCTTCTGGATTCATGATGTCTCTTTCTATGAGGATAGGATAGATGCCTGTGCTTCTTCAACATCTTCTCCATCTCATTACCAACAATAAGATAACCTCTGTTCTCTCTCCTTTAACAGGTTCCTTAGCTACGATTCTTTTGTTTTAAAAGAACCTCTGTTGCCTTACTGTAATTTAAAGTAAGGTCTTAAATATCTTATATTACTATTTCTTTTTTTACCGTTAAGGTTAATATATCTTTAGTATCAACGTAGGGAATATCCAATTGAGTATGAAATACTGAAATAAAATGGACCCTCCAAGGTAATTTTCAAAACTGACATTAATCAGAGCGACCAATGTGAAAAATGCTTAGTCACTATTGCCAACATAAAAAGGGACTCCTTTCCCACACTCTGTTTACCCATGCAACATTTGCCACCAATATCCAATGGGCAAGAACACTCTTGACTTACCCCTTAGTCTCTGAACGGACTTTGCCAATTGCAGTACTCATTAATCGAGAGTGATCCAGACAATAATCTTCTCAGGCATTCAGCATATCTTCTCAATAGTGTATATCAGTCCAGTGTACCACGATAAAAAAGGTTCCTTTGAAGATTGCTCCTTGAGTAAGCAAAGGAGCTCCACCGTAACATGAGCTAATGCCCTGCTTAAATAGAGTAATCTAAAAAAAAGTCTCCTTCTAAACCAGGATGAACCCCAGACTAGCGATGCACGCCTTACTAAATAAAAAGCACTTCCATAGCACCGTTGTAGTATCTGTAGCAGCATAAACTGCCATGTTTTGGTAGGACCTGACTTTGTTAATGTGAATCCCAGCGTATTGTTATTAAATGGCCGATTCACCCCTCCCCCTTTTTTTAGTCAAGTGGCGTTTTCCGCAGCCGACTCCTAAAGAGGGAGTATGCCTGCGCAGAATCTCTACCAAAGGCACTGCATTCTCTAAATACATTTGTGACATGTACATGCAAAAAGACCAGGCTGGAAAGTAGCTTATGTTACAAAGACCATGAAGAAAACAAGGATTTATTCAAACTCTAATGATGCAACAGCCGTTGTCTCATTTTAAAATAAGCTATATATGCCAGGAACAAAGAATGACCACATTTTCAGGCAATAGACATAATTGCAGGACTACAAACAAACACACATGGAAAGGGAGTGGGTGGTGGGACAGCTGAAGCAGTGAAGCGGGAGGGGGTTGTGGGACGGGGGAAATCCTCTCATTTTGAAGTCAGAGAAAGTAAATTAAAGCAGCCCCTTGAAAACAGCGTCTGACATTCTATGTGATGAGATAAGAACAATAATTACAGCCCTGTTTACAGAACTCGGAGCTCAGAGCCACTGAAAGCATCTAGTGCTCATGTGAAATGCTCTTAGAGAAAGGGGAAAGTAGTCCCTAAACAGATGCTAAAATGGGACAAGTGGAAGGCTACAAGTAATGGAGTGCTGCTCTGTGGGAGTGAACAACCATGAAAAGGGAGGGACACATAGGAAAGATTAACCACTTGAAAGCAAGGATTTTTAAAGGACACTCATCTATGGAACTGAGTAGTTGCTATTTAGTATTAATGCAGTATTAAAAACACAAACATGGTGGCCGGAGATTGTTGTATTGAACTCAGATGGGTAGTCCTTTCTCAGTGCTGATTTCTCACTACCCAATGGGAGCACAGTTGAATGAATTTAAATGAAACTGTTTTGTGAAGTGTTTTAACCTGAATGAGCATTGATAAAGGAAAGTCGCCGAAACGCGTTTGCTCTTGGATTAATAAATACCAGTATTTTCACCCCGTAAGTGCCCGCTCTTCTTTGTGGAGGATGTTGGTAAATATATATATATATATATATATTTTTTTAACAAAGGACGCTGCACTCTGGAGTTTGATATTCAAGTTTTAATTTGCAACGATCCACCAACGCGTTTCAGCCTCCCAAGGCCTTTGTCATAATAATTATATATATATATATATGCAAAAATATCCTCCTCCTTTTAAAAAGACAAGGGTACACGGCAGGGCTTCAAGGAATCATTTGTTCGAATTCTCTGGCATGACGCATTTCGGCGGTAGCCTCTTCAGATGCCTCTGGTGTTACAAATTTCAAAGTTTCCTTTTATTTATTAAGCCCCTCCTTCTAAAGTAGCGTGGGGCACACCTGCACCATATCTCATCAGAGAACACTCGGCCAGTTCATAGTTATGGACTGCAGATCCCATCATGCAGTTGGTTCGCAATCTGGACGAATGTCTCTTACAGCCGGATTTTTCCCTCCTCAAAGTGAGTGGCTGAAGAATGGTTAGCTTGAGATTGTAGCACTGTGCTGGGCAACAAACGATTCCTGAGCCCTGCGCTTCTAACCTCACAGTCCCGGTGTTGGCAAAGCTTGGAGACGATGGTAAAGTAACTCAGTCTCTCCGTGTGAGTCACGGACTGTCAACTGGCAGCAAAGACTTCTGCCTCCATCGGACGTGGGGCGGTCCGGGTTAAGCCACTGCACCCTGAACACTTTTGGAAGGGTTCCCTTTGCGTGACACTGGCTACACGCTAATATGTAAAAATATCCTCCTCCTTTGAAAAAGACAAGGGGACATGGCAGGGCTTCAAGGAATCATTTGTTCGAATTCTCTGGCATGACGCGTTTCGGCGGTAGCCTCTTCAGATGTCTCCGGTGTTACAAATTTCAAAGTTTCCTTTTATTTATTAAGCCCCTCCTTCTAAAGTAGCGCGGGGCACAGCTGCACCATATCTCATCAGAGAACACTCGGCCAGTTCATAGTTATGGACTGCAGATCCCATCATGCAGTTGGTTCGCAATCTGGACGAATGTCTCTTACAGCCGGAATTTTCCCTCCTCAAAGTGAGTGGCTGAAGAATGGTTAGCTTGAGATTGTAGCACTATGCTGGGCAACAAACGATTCCTGAGCCCTGCGCTTCCAACCTCACAGTCCCGGTGTTGGCAAAGCTTGGAGACGATGGTAAAGTAACTCCGTCTCTCCGTGTGAGTCACGGACTGTCAACTGGCAGCAAAGTCTTCTGCCTCCATCGGACGTGGGGCGGTCTGGGTTAAGCCACTGCACCCTGAACACTTTTGGAAGGGTCCCCTTTGCGTGACACTGGCTACACGCTAATATGCAAAAATATCCTCCTCCTTTGAAAAAGACAAGGGGACACGGCAGGGCTTCAAGGAATCATTTGTTCGAATTCTCTGGCATGACGCGTTTCGGCGGTAGCCTCTTCAGATGCCTCCGGTGTTACAAATTTCAAAGTTTCCTTAGTTATGGACTGCAGATCCCATCATGCAGTTGGTTCGCAATCTGGACGAATATATATATATCCTCAGGGTGTACCATAGAGTACTATATGATGAGCACGTTATACAAATGTGGAGGTATATTGATGACGTGTTCATTATATGGAAAGGAACATCATCTCAGGCAGAAAGATTTGTGGAGGCAATTAATTGCAATAATTTAAACTTGAAATTTACCGCACACATTGATCCTACTACAGCTAACTTTCTAGATATCTCTGTGTATATACAAAACGGAGTCATAGAGACATGTTTGTACAGAAAACCGACGGCTGGTAATGTTTTATTGCATGCCACCAGCTTTCATCCCCAACATACCATCTCTAGCCTTCCATATGGGGAATTTTTTCGTATCCGCAGAGCATGCAGCACCAGTGAGACATTAGCAGTAGCTCAAGAAGCAGCCAGAATTAGGTTTTTGGAGAGAGGATACAATGCTAAGAAACTCGACATAGCACTTAAAAAAAGGCCAACAATAAGGACAGACAATCACTACTGCAAACGAGATCAGGAACAACGTCTAATACTACTTTGTTTCCGGTCGACTCAGAAGATACAGAGAGCCTGGGTAATTCAAGGAAGGGCACCTGTAGATTTATATCTACTTATAGCAGGCAAGCCAATGCCATAAAAAGCATTATTAACTCACAGTGGCCTATAGTTCTCACGGATGCGACGCTCCTGCAGATACTACCCAACAAACCTAACTTTACATATCGCAAAGCACTTTCAATGCGCAGCGATTTAGTCAAAACTAGCCCTGAAGTGGAGACGAAAAGTAGGTGGCTTTCCCCCAAGAAAGGTTTCTTCAAATGCAGCACGTGTCGTGCATGCAAATTTGGGGTGAATACTAAAACTTATTCCACCATTTTTTCAGATGTTCCTGTCAATCTCAAGGGACATTATACTTGTCGCACAGATTACGCTGTATATATTCTACAGTGCATCTGTGGACTTCGCTATGTAGGGAGTACGAAGCTGCAGGTTTATGTGCGAATCCTGCAGCATTTACGTGCGACAGTCAATTCTGACCCCTCTTATCCAGTCGCCCGTCATGTAAAGTTGGTCCACGGCAATAACTTAAATGTGCTCCAATATTTTGTCATAGACAGTGTCTCTGTGAACAAACGAGGGGGCAACCGTGAGAAACTACTGAGACAATTAGAGACCAAATACATAGTAGAGCTGGACTCTAAGGCCCCGAGGGGACTTAACATTTGTGAAGATTTACATCATTATCTTTAAATACACATCCAGCTTCCACACAGTAGTCTCCCATCTCCCCATGTATTAAATGGGATCAAGTTTGATGTAGATTTTGATTCTAGTGGGGATAATTCTATTGGACCAGTGAAACTCAGTACTATGCAGGTTTCAGAAAGTTATATTCTACAATTTATAGTCTTTATAGTGTGGTCTCCACTTGAGCAGTATCTTCCTTTGTTCGCCAAATTGGTTATATATAGCCCTTTGCATATAGTCAGTTGTGTATATATATATCTGTTGACATTAGAATGAATCTGTTTACATCCTTCTCTCTATAGGTTCTTTTTTAAGTTTATTCATTGCACTTTTTGCACTTATCTAGCGATTTTTTGCACATGTGTACAGTCTATTGAATTTTGTGGGTAGTATTCTAAGAAGATATGAGTGAGGATAATATGTTTTTATTGCACCTTAGATTAATTAATATCCATTTAACATGTTAGATTCATTGATCAAAATTAGATATGGGTTTTTGTTTATCTATATATGTATAATGAAATGAATTTTACATATTACGATGGCAAGTCTTTTAAATCATGAACCCGTAATTCTTACTTCATTTTGGTCCATTGTGCTAAATTGTTTCGTAGGATCTTGATGCATTTGTGTATTCAATAACATATAAGTTCAATTATGATCCTACGGTATACGAGGAGTATGATTTAATTACTCAAATATCTCCACATTTCCAATCAGGACCAGATATGTTTATAAAGGTCTAAAATAGCAACAGTATTTTATTTGGACTTCGATCTACACAGAACGAAATTTCATAATTATCATCATATCCTTTGTCTTTAGGTGTATATTTCATCTGTAAATAAGATTTCTATATTTTTAGTGAGGTGTGTATTCATATTTATATTTGTATTTATTTATTCATGGCAAATTAGTATCATTTGTTAATCTAGGTGCTATCCAACGCTTGTAGGCTCTGTTTACAATGTAGAGTATTCTCTCTATGTCTATGCAGGTAGCAAACACTAAGTCACATGGTCAATCAATCTCTGTATATATACGTCACTGTCTTGCGACGCATTTATGTGATCAAGGCCACTTTGTTGGCCGAAACGCGTCATGTCCGAGTTTTGCACTTGTTTGGAATAATAAATATGCTACTGCGGCCGGCAGTATCAGCATAGAAGCAGTTGTCCGTCTCTCCTTTCGGTGCCGGAATGCACCTTTGAGTGGTAATTGGATATATATATATATATATATATATATATAATGACTAATATATATATATATATTAGTAGAACAAAGGAATGTCGCACTCCAGAGATACTGGTGGTAGTGTGGGTGAAAGAATTAAGAACCCTTATATATATATATGCACACATATTAAACTTACTTCTTCGTCAATTGGTCTGTGGTTGTGCCATTCACATTTTGCTTCCGCCCACTACTGCATACAGCATGGGAAAGGCGGGGTCCGCCCACTTATTCCACTGGCTAACTTCACTTTGAATGACAGCATTTTGCTCTTTGACAAGGAGCAGGTCTGCACACACAGTAAATCGTTTCAGTGCCAGTGTTTTTGTTTTTACTTTATTGCTTTGGTGTTGCTTTTGTGTTGAGAGTCTTTCTGCCACTTTCTGCCTGCTCTTCCATGTTGAGCACAAGGCACATTCCAGCTTTATCAGTTCCTTTCTCCTGCTAATGGTGTTGTAAATTCCTTTTGGAGTGTCCTTAGTTTATCTGACAACTGCTGTTTTGCATCATGCCACATTGTGTCTATTTGAAACTGTTCTTTAATTAAGTTGTCAGTTTTTTAGTATGTGCACAATGAAGTGCATTTATAACTGCACTCCCTTATATCATGCTGGTATGTATTTTAATTGAGGACTACAGTTATGTTTGTAAAACAATATGTTTGTCTTGCTTGTATGGCTTTCTTGCGAGCTTTCAGTGCCCTTGCATGTTGTACTTCTATAGACATTTAACTTTTATATTACCAATTGAAGCTCTGCTGTTTATCCCATTTTCCTGTCCTGTCTAACTATCTATCTATGTATATCTGTCCAGCCATCATCATCATCATCTATCTAGCTATCTATCTATCTATCTATCTATCTATCTATCTATCTATCTATCTATCTATCTATCTATCTGTCTACCTGTCTGTCTGTCTGTCTTTGCAAGCCTGTCTGTCTGTCTGTCTTTGCACGCCTCTCTGTCTGTCTGTCTTTGCAAGCCTCTCTGTCTGTCTGTCTTTGCAAGCCTCTCTGTCTGTCTGTCTGTCATTGCAAGCCTGTCTGTCTGTCTTTGCAAGCCTCTCTGTCTGTCTGTCTTTCTTTGCAAGCCTCTCTGTCTGTCTGTCTTTGCAAGCCTCTCTGCCTGTCTGTCTTTGCAAGCCTCTCTGTCTATCTGTCTTTGCAAGCCTCTCTGTCTATCTGTCTTTGCAAGCCTCTCTGTCTATCTGTCTTTGCAAGCCTCTCTATTTGTAAGAAAGATTTACAAAAATATTACAAAAAGGTTTAGCAACACAAAATACTGGCAGCCAACGCCTGAACGTTTGGCTTTTTAGGTCTGGTATTAGCCAAAACCTTTTGATTTCACTAACATTATATGTAGAACATAGTTACTTCTAGGGGTTTTCAGTCAGACTTCTTCTGTTAGTCTTTTGTTTGTGTCATTCACATTTATCATCCAGCCACTACAGTACGCATCATGTGGTGATATGTCACCACACTTCAGCCACTGGCTGACTTTGTTATGAGTCACAGCATGCTGACAATTTACAGGGAGCACATCCACACACAAAGTAGTCCCTTATGTGCCAGGTGCTACTATGGTAGTGTGTGGTTTAATGAAACCAAAAAAATGTGTTTGCCTCTAGTCAATGATATGTTTTTGATTTATGAGAGCATGGCTGTTTTCTTAATAATAAAGTTTTGCAGAAACCATGACAGACCAAAACAAAAATTGCCAAAAGGCTGTAAGCCAACACCAGACCTATTGGCTTTGTTAATGCTTATTTACATGTGTGCGTAATTTGTATAGCTACATAAATATATAGTACTGGTCTATGCGCACTGTATAATTGGAAAAAGAGAGGAATTAGAAAAGTGCAACATTTTAAAGCCACTAGTCCTTCCCAGCGCGAGGCCAGGTTCCAGTTTCCAGCGGAGACTGAGCTCCACCCCTCGCTCACTGGTGCCTGATGTGGATAATCTTAGCAGGGCAACACCCTATGCTTTAGTTAGACTGGCACCATGCACGTGTCAGGGCACGAGGCCCAGCCGCACGAGGCTGCTCAGTCTGTATCTCACCATTCCCCAGTTCCCTCCTCACAAGGTTCTGATTCCAGAATCCTTCCCTCTTGTAAGCAAACATGCATTCTGCATCTTTCCTTCATTTCATGACAGACATTTCCTCTTTTGCTGATCCTTGCAACCACGGTTTTGGCAGCGAATGTCATTTAAGGTGGAAAAAGCATGAGGTTTAGCAACTTTCAAGCACTGCTGTGGACAGATGGCCCCTAGCCAGCTTTACCCTCCCTGGGCAGGCCACCAGCGTGGCAAGGAGCAGACAAAAGGGGTGTGTCATGTTTAAACCTTATCCACTGATTCATCCAAAAATATATTGCAGTGTGGTGGAAAGTATACTCCGTGTTATATATTTGCCGAATGTTTTGATTTACTGCAGTTTTAGCACCGTAAATAGATAATGTCCGTTTTTGTTTTCTAATCTGGAAAAAAAACACAATTTTAAGGTTTCTTGTTGCCAATGAAAGAGTTCTTCAATTGTTTCATTTGAACTTTGAAAACATTATCTCAGTTTTTGTTGGTTTCACTCCAGGGCCAGTATTGTTCTGTGTTCCTAATAGTAAACCTCAGCCGTTTGGAGTTACAAAGATTGAAGATTTCATTATATGTCAAGTCACATAACGTGAAAACAGACGGACAGAAAACGAATGTCTGAGCAGATTTGAAAATTCTCTTTTATCCAGAATGTTACATAGTTATTTTTCAAGCGTTATATTCTAGAAATTACCTATCAAAATAAAATTAAAATATAAACATTGCAAATACAGATAAAAAAACCCAAATAATTTGCATACTATATAACAAATAAGAAGCAAATTACATTGAGACCTGAAGTCGTGCAAGATAACTGTCAATGGACAGCCTTCCTTTTGCGCCCTTCTAACAAATATATATATATTTTTTTAAATATCTTTATTGAGTACTGCAGATAATATACGTGTACACAGTCGATAGTAAGCATTTGGTTACATTTCCAAGAACAATTTGGCATTAATTCTGCATGTGTTCTGGAGCAATACATATAGTGAGTGATTCCACTCTATATAAAGTGCAACAATATTCGCAGTGTAAATATACGAACTGTATACTTGTATTCTGAATAATGACCCAATTATGATCGACTAGTCGCAGTACTCCTTGAAACTCCCACCCAAGTTATCCCACCCATAACAACCCCCAAACTAAACAAGTAACCCATTTGCCGCCACAGAGACAATACACTCAGCTGATGGTCTTGTATCTGGTGTTTGTCAGGTCTGAGATCATCAGGGAAGGGTGCGCAAGGAGGAGGGGGGGGGGGAAAGGAGGGGGGGAAGAGGCCCCGAAGGGGAAAAAGGCAGAGAAGGCTAGAGGGAGCGGAGTAGGAGAGAAGGGAAAAGAATGGGAGGCAGGAGGGTAGAGTGAGCATAGGCATCATACCATTAGCAGTCAAACATCTGTACCATTTTCTGGCACTGCAATCTGTGAGTCTTCCAAGTCATCCCCCACAGCAGCCTTAAACAGTTCCACTAGGTGCGCCCAATCCAGAGAAATTGGCCTTTTCCGCAGTCCCCTGTACTCCTCACGTTGTAAAGCCTCCCTTTCGGCAACCGCCCATCTGACCACCTCTTCACGCCACGCGCCTGCACGGGGCGCTGAAGTAGACTTCCAGCGCTGCGTAATCATACGCTTAGCTAGCATCAAAGCCAAACCTGCAAATCGGCGTAGCAATTTCGCCTTCCTAGGGAGGGGGAAAAGTCCCAGGAGACAGGCCTCAACTGTGTCCCATGCTGTGCGCTCTGTCAACTCCCCCAGACCCTGGGCAATCTCCGACCAAAACCCCCGCAGCACCGGGCAATACCATATCATATGAAGAAAATCAGCTTCAGGCGCCCTACACCGTGGACATGCCGAGGACGCAGTAGGAAACATCTTTCGTATCGTTGCCGGGGCAAGGTATGCTCTATGCAATATGAATAGTTGAATCGTTTTTAGACGACAATTACGAGAGACTCGCCGACTGTCCCCACCCCCTCTCGCGTCCACCCCTGAATTCGATTAATCGAGATTATCCCACGCCTAGTAGGCAGTCCACAGAGCGGGATGTTCGGGGTATACGGAAATGGCAACTTTGCCTGTCTTTTAGCCTGTTTCCAATAATGTAATGCAACTTGCAGCAAATAAGGAGGATCACGCAGCTTTTGTGCACCCGGGCATAACTGTGATTGAAGGGTTCCACGTTTCAAAAAGTCCAGGGAGTACCCAATTTCAAACAAATTCTTACCCGCTAACCAATATGCCATCCACTGTAATTGTCCCACTATACAATATGTTTTAAAATCAGGCGCCCCCATGCCCCCCGCAGCACTAGGGAGTTGCAACTTAGTCAGCGCCAATCTCCGTCTGCCCGTCCCCCATATCAAGGATGATAACAGTGTGTCAAGTGTTTTAAAAATCCAGACCGGGAGGACAACCGGTAAGTTCACAAAATAATAAAGGAGGCGGGGCAACATAACCATTTTCGACACCGCCAAGCGGCCCTCCACCGTTAATGGCAACGTATTCCAAAAGGCGATCTGGGAGCGCAGCGAATTAATGGTGCGCACTACATTACCATCTATGGTATCGGTGTTGGATCTATACACATTAATTCCCAAATATTTAAACGTGACAGGTTCAACTCTAAATTGCATCTGACCAAATTGTAAAAAGGGAGAAGCATAAGTATGATAGAAGGAGAAGGCGACTGATTTAGAGGCGTTAAGACACAGGCCATAAATTTCCCCAAAACTAGGAAAGGCAGCAGCGATCGTGTGTTTATTGGCATCTAAATCTCGGAAATACAACAGCATATCATCTCCGTACAGTGATATAGAGTGTATCACCCCACGCAAGGGGATGCCATAAGGGACCATGACCTGACGCAGATATTGCGCAAGAGGTTCGAGGGCTAACACAAAGAGCATGGGGGATAAGGGGCAACCCTGGCGCGTACCCCGGGAGATTGCATAAGAGGGGGAGATGGTCATACCCGTCTTAGCGCGCGCTGTAGGGCTAGTATACAACAATTTAATCCATGTACAATATGACTGGGGTAAGCCGAATTTAGACAATACTGCTAGCATATACGGCCAGCTTAGGGTATCAAAGGCTTGACGCACGTCTAAAGACAAGCAACCAGCAAGAGGTGAAGTCTCTGACGCTGCGTGCATAAGGGCATGGAGTCGGCGGATATTCAGAGAGGTGCTGCGCTGGGGTATGAATCCACATTGATCCGTATGGATCAATTGAGGAAGGAGGGGAAGGAGCCGCGATGCCAAAACCTTACTGAGTATCTTGTATTCTGTGTTAAGAATAGAAAGCGGTCTATAAGATAGGAGGTCAGTCGGTTCCTTATCAGGTTTTAACAAGGACGTGACTATCGCCTCCCTAGCGGTGGGGGGCAGGATACCGTCTTCCAAGGAGGAAGTGTAAAGTTGCAACAACCTAGGGATCAGCCGCAAAAGTTGAATAAAACTCCAAAGGGAGGCCGTCGGAGCCCGGCGTTTTGTTACGGGCCAATGCCTTTATCGCCACCTGGATCTCTGCAATAGTAATCGGAACTGCCAAGTCCTTCGCGATCGAATCAGAAACTGTGGGAAGTTGGACCCTGGTCAAGAAGGAGAGTGTGGGAGCCGAGACATCCAAGCCTGGGGCGGTATATAAACGAGCATAATGTTCCTGAAACGCAGCATTGATCTCACCCTGAGAGGTAACTAACGTGGTATGGATTGTATTCACACCTAATGTGGGAGTAGGACTCACCGTAGGTTGGATCAGTCTCGCCAACAGTGTACCTGCCCTATCCGCCTCGGAGTGTGTGCGCAGCGTATAGGCATTAAAATCTATCATAAGTAAGCGTTCCAGCAATTCAGCATACTTAATTCTAGCGGACTGCAGGGGCTCTACGCCGTCAGCACTCCTCTGAGCCGCTACTTCCAGAGCCTGCAGGTCCCCCTCTAGGTCAGTTATGTCCCTGATCGTTTCCCTACGTGATCCCGCCAAAGTCCCCATGGCGACCCCACGGACAGTCACTTTGAAGGCCTCCCACTCAATAGATCTGGACGAGGCAGTACCCTCATTCTCCACAAAATATGTTTCAATAGCTTTAGACAATGCGGCCCGATACACCTGGTCTTCCAATTGTATAGGTTGCATTCTCCACGTTGGAATAGGAGCAGGGGAACGGCCCCAAGTCAACAATAACTGTATGGGGTTATGGTCAGATATAGTCTTGCCCAGGTACTCACAGTGTGTAATAGAAGAGGATAAATCTGGGGAGCAAAGAAAGTAATCCAAACGTGTGTGCAGCTTGTGGGGGTAAGAGTAAAAGGAATATTCCCTCATGTTCACATGCAAAGCCCTCCATACGTCCAATAAATCCAGCCTTGTGCCCAACGTGTCAAGGCCACGGCCTGCGCCCTCGCCGTAGTGTTAAATAAAGGGGGATGGGAACGATCCAGACATACGTCAAACACCGCATTCAAGTCTCCACCCAAGAGCCACGAGAAATGGGACCAGCCAGCAAGTGCTCGGGAGACCCGTGTTAAAAATGCCTCTTGATCCGTATTCGGAGCATAGAGGGACCCCAGAACTACCTGCCTACCATCTAACGATCCCAGTAGGAGGACAAACCGGCCCTGGTCGTCAATTTTGCTCTCACTAAGGGAAAAGGGGATTCCCGCCCGAATCCAGATGGCAGCCCCCCTAGAAAAGGCCGAATATGCAGTTGCATAAAATTGACCCCACCATCTCCTGTGTAGTTTCATAGTCTCGGAGGGAATCAGATGTGTCTCTTGAAAGCATATTATGTGTGCTTTACAACGATGTAATTGCGCAGCTATTCTGTGTCGTTTAGCAATGGACCCCATACCTCGAACGTTCCATGAGACAATAGTATAAGAATTAACAGCAGGCATCACCAAAAATAATGAGAAACCCCCCGGATCCCAACCCCACCCACCACTCCCCACCCACCCACCCACAACCCACAGACCATGCGGCATAGTTACAAATAACTCAACAATGTCCCAATACTGGGTCCAACGCCCAAACTTCGTTCGACCAAACCGTGAAAACAAGGTTAACATGCTTCACATTCAACAAATGTTAACGCCTACGGGGGAAGGTCGCCAACACTATCAACAGCCACACTATAGCAGCAAACAACACATGAAAATGCCCAGAACGCGGGCCGGGCCAGGGGACTTACTAAACTGCCCCCACCTGTTGGACAGACGGACACGTTTTCATGACATACTACCATTCGGGTAAATGAGCATATGTAAAACAACAGCACTTCGAACAGGACCGAGAGTCAACAAAAGGCTGAGCGTGCCTTACGAGGGTACATGTCATATAACTAAGAGCCAGTAGAGGCCAGAGGATCATTGCTAAGTTGTGTGGTCACAGAAGGAAACAGTGCAACGCTGCCATCGGAATCAGTGTCTGTATTCAATCCTTCAGACGGACTGGAGCTGATAGCCGGACGAGTGGTGCGGAAGGTCGAGTCAGTATGTAATGCCCTTCGCCTGCCCTCCATCACCTGTTGACGAATCAGGGGACTGGAGGCCGAACTTTGAGTAAGAAGCCCTCTCTTACGCCTCCGAGGGGGGCGTTGTGTCTTTGGCAGCGAGGAGTCCATACGTCTCATAGGCTGGACATCGGGGAACGTCTTGTCCAGCCAGTCCCACGCACTGTCAGGAGTATCAAAAAACAGGGAGCGTTGATTGTAGAGGATTTTCAGTTTTGCTGGAAACAATAAGGCAAACGACAGGCCCGCTGCCCGAGCTCGTTCCTTCACCTCCATAAAGGAAAATCTTCTGCGCTGAACCGCCAGGGTGTAATCCGGGAATATGGAAATCTTCGCGTTGTCAATCTGCAATGGACCATTGTCCCTCGCCGCCTGCAGTAGGTGATCCCGGTCCCTGAAATTCAAAATCATGGCCAAGATGGGACGTGGGTTGGCGCCCGGAACTGGTCGACGTGTAGGGACACGATGTGCCCGCTCGACTGCGAAATGTGCGGACAATCCGATCGGGGCCACGCTAGACTTTAACCAGTTTTCTATGTATTCCGTGGGCGTAGATCCCTCCGTTCCCTCCGGCAGACCTTCTATTCGGAGATTATTCCAGTGTGCCCGGCCTTGCGCGTCATCAGCCCGGGCCTGAAGGGAGTCGATCTGTTGCCGCATATGGTTTAGTTGTTCTTCATGGGCTTGTACTTGAGGTACCATGCTGTCCACCTTCTGCTCCGCTGTTTTAACCTTCTCAACAAGCTTCTTATGATCATCTTTCAATAAGTTGAGATCCACTAAGATCACGCCCAGTTGCGCTTCCAACACAGAACGAGAATCACGAATTTCCCGCAAGATCATGTCCAGTTTGTCCTCCGAAGCGTTGGTACCTACACGTCCGTCCGTTTGATAAGAAAGGGCGGAGGAATGACCCGAAGACGGAGAGAGAGAACCCGCTCTCCCTGACCTTGTAGACGCCCTAGGCTTTCCCCTGCCCTTGGCCGGCGGCGCGGTGGATCAATGCAGCGAACACTCGGCAACAGCAATTAGATATCAGAGACTCTGCCGTATCCACAGTCAGGGGGGCAGCCGGGGAGGGGCCACGCCAGATATCGAGCACCCTCCACTAACCGGCAGTACAAGTCAGTGGCATGGATGCCACACAGACCAACCACAGTAGCAACCCGGGGCACCCATGCGGAGTAAGGCAGCCGATACCCAGTGCAGCAGTGGGTTCCTCCAACGCACTGGAAAGGGATCGGAGTAAAGGGCTTTAAGAAAGCATCATGCGGTTCACGGGGTGCAGAGCCCAAGCAGTCCAAGCTGCCCACAGTGCAGCCCGGTGCTCCTCCAGCCACTTCACTAAGGTGGGCCACCAAATGCAGCAGTGTACTCGCCTCGGTGTGTCGCCAACCCCAGCACAGCGCGGGTCAGCCCAGGTCCAGCCAGGAATCCGCCACTAACAAGTGGCGCGAAAGGGCCCCTCAAGCAAGAATAGGCCGCCCTGCCTCAGCTATCAGGTTGGGAGGTAGTAGGGACACACCAACCAGTCCCGGGCCCAGCCAGTCCATCAAGTAGCCCGGAGATCCCAAGGTGTCACCAGGTGCAAAGGGCAATGTACGTAGGCCCCGTGCCCAACAGTAGCGCTCACCTCGATATTGCAGGGGGGGAAGCAGGGAGCACCAGTCCAGCTCCCCCAGCTATCCCTCAGTCTAGTAGAGCAACGCGGGCACAGTAGGGGACCCGCCACTGATTCGTGGCGCGAAGCGGTCCTGTATCCAACAGGGGCCTCCCCCGGGGGTCCCCGCTACGGCGGGCAGTGTTGCACCAGCACACCGGTGCGTCGCACGTTCTTTCCGGCGGCAGCAGCGATCCGGAGCCCACCAACATGCCCGGGCAGGGTGCAGGCAAAATCAATCAGCAGCAGAGAGGGTGCGGAGGCCCCGGGGCCGGGAAACAAAGTTACTTCTGCGGCCGGGAGCAGGCGCTCACAGCCCAGCCAGCCCTCAGGGCAGTCCGCGGACCAGGATATCGTCGACGTTTCAACCCTAAGGGGCCGATTCCGATTCCGATTCTGATTCCGATTCCGGCCGGAAATCTCTCCGACCGAGCCGGACCCAGAGAGAATTCCGACCGAATCGGACCCTAGCAGTCCGACCGGACGAGTACGATGCATTCGCATGCTATCGGACTCGAGTTGGTCGGACTCCCATTGAAGTCAATGGGAGCCGGTCGAGGCGGACAAGGGCGCCCCCTACAGCGTGTACACGTCCATGCGCATCGTGGCGTACATGCACAGGTGGGGGGACCCATGGGTCCCCCCTGTGTGCGACTTGCGCGCCTATGCGTACAGGGGGTCCGACGCGGACCCCCAAAGTCCGGCTCCGACAGCTTTTTCGAGCCGGACGGCGCGAGTCGGTCGGACTGCTCGCGGCGCGCATCGTACTTACCCGGCCGGGGAAACGTCTCCATAGCGCGGTGCGAGTCGTGTCCATGCGAGTCGGTCGGAGCGTGTTGAAGCCGCGTTCGAGTCGGTCGGCGATTTCGCGGGTGCTTGCATCGTACTCGCTCGGCCGGACCCGCGTACGATTCGGTCGGGAAACAGGGCTCCGAATCGGATCCGGTGAATACGAATCCGATTCGGAGCACTACCGGCCGAGATCGGAATCGGCCCCTTAATGTGCGATATTATAACATCTGGCGGGTCTTCATCAGGACTCAAATAAGGAAGAGGGCTGGCAGCCTAACGGTAACCAGTAAAAATCCCGGTTGATGGCCCATCTAGTTATTTCCGAGTCAGATCTTGCGTGGAGCCAAATATGATTTCCAAGCACGGGTAGACTCCATGCGGTCGCACGGCAGGAACATTCACTGTCCTTGCCTTCCTCCTTGAATTTGGATTTGGTTCCACTGTTAATGTTATAGATTCTTACGAGTATTTTACCCGTGCTTGGAAATCAGATCTGACTCGGAAATAACTAGATGGGCCATCAACCGGGATTTTTACTGGTTACCGTTGGGCTGCCAGCCCTCTTCCTTATTTGAGTCCTGATGAAGACCCGCCAGATGTTATAATATCGCACATTTAGGGTTGAAACGTCGACGATATCCTGGTCCAGTTCAAGGCCCCGCTCTTAAATACTGAAATTGAACAGAGTAGCAGGGTCATTGTGTGGCTTTTGTCCTGGCCTCTTTTGAACATGTATAGATTTTAAACCACCTTGTATATAGTTAGCACTTATTGTGTCACTGATTACACTATGTCACTTATTCACAACTCACTCTAATTTTCACAATGTTGGCAGCTTTGTATGCAACAAATTTCTTTATATATGGGTGTTTATAAATGATGAAATTTATATAAAGATCTTAACACCCGCAAAACTTGATTTAATTGTGATTCTTTGCATCCTCGACTTATATATCTTTTGGTGGTGTGTTCCGTCCTAAAATGTGTTTTTTATATTTAATCTCTAAAGGAAAATAACTTGATCCTACAATTGAATTGTATGTTAAGAAATATTGTGGTTATACCCGACAGAACCATTGTATATTTTGCATCAAAATAGACTATGTTCTGCACTGAGTTCCACTCTACACCCTCCTCCGGCACCAGAGACAAATGCTGAACCAAGCAGGGCCCTCAAAGATGTCCTCCACCACAGACCTTCTGAAGTCACCAGAGAGGAGTGTTCTTCCACACCATTCTGAAGAGAAGAATATGTGTATTTCGGCAGCATTTCAGCATAGACTCTCGTGCCTGTTTCCTAGGAGTGCCTATTTGTTCCTTTGAGCCTATCCAAACATGGGCAGAAGGTGACTTACGGTGCACTGCAGCGCCAATGAGCAGCCTTTACAGTGTTTCCCTTCATAGACGTTGATTCACCAAAATGACTGTGATCGCAGAAAGGGACCCTCCTGTGACGTTCCACAGTTGACCTCTTGTACCCTTAACCTCCTCCAAATCCTCATGTTTGCTTTCGTGTGGTTATGGTAAGAGCACGGAGAGATTCTATTCACTTTCTGTTTCTGCCACTTTCTCCAGGACCCAGCAGCGGATTGGGACGACGAGCAGTTGGGTATCGGGCAATGGACTGCTGCCTAAGAGTCACCTATGCGCTGGTTTTTGTTAGGAGCTCTGTCAACCAGCCCACAGAGCCTTACTGTCTCTTCCCCGCCAGACCACTGTAATGTGGGGCCGGCATGATGGGCAGGCTCGGAGGGGACAGCCCTCTGCAACGTCGCTAGGCCAATATTGTTCTGGCTGCTGCAGACTTTAGCTTGGCCCCTCTGGGGCCGGCACAGACGCCCAGAAACCGTGTATCGCTCCCCTGCCCTGCTGCTAAACTGCGGCATCTGGCTGTGAGCAGGTTTTGTGGCCATTGGGCCATCATCACCTCAGCTCCCCCAGAGCAGCAGAAGCTCTGTGCTTCTCTTCACCCCTCCACTGCCAGGTCATCACCCTGAGGCTATAGTTGGCTGGGTAGGGGGAAGAGCAAGTGAAATGGTCTCGCTGAGGGCCTGATATTGGCACCTCTTTTCCAGAGTCTTACATGCCTTGGTAGAGGGGAGTGTATGTTTGCATAGGCCTCGCTGTGAGGCACCTTTTCCAGAAAGGAAATTGAGAGGATGTAATGTAAGGGTCAGAGCTGCCGAATTAGGAACTATGAAAATAGGTTTGAATCCCAGCCTCAGCTCAACATCATGTGATTCTGGGCAAATGACTTAATTGCCCAAGGCCTAAAATAACAAGCTTTGGCATAGCCAATAGGTCTCGCTTTTGGGACCTTATAAGTATTTAGTTATGCAGCACAATATCCTTGGTGCAATAACATCAACTGTTGCATGTCTAAAAACTTATAAGGTCCGAAAGGCGAGACCTATTGACTATGCCAATGCTTGTTTTTAGAGGCCTGGCATGCAGTTGTAAACGTAGGCTGGTAAGAAAGGTGCCAACCCGAGGGGCAAGGTCTAGAGAGAAATAAGATAGGAAGAGAGGTGAGTTATAATGAGATAGCACAAATAGAAAGGTGAAGCACAGAATGACAGGTCAGGTAAACAAAGTAGCGAGGCAAGTAGAGCCGGTGGGATGAAAAATAGAAAGATATGAGAAGTAGCGAAAAGGAGGTGCCGATGAGGTAGAGAGATGAGGCTAATACAGAGTACGTGCGAGGGAGAAGTAGAGAATGGTGAAATAGGGAGAGAGAGAGACAGAGGTAAGACAGATGTATTAAACGAGCGAGACATTGGAAGCAGAGAGAGTGAACGGAAACAGTGAAGGAGATAGAAAGAGAGATGAAAGCAAAGGGAGTGATAGATGGAGTGGAAGAGGTAGGGAGAGCATTGTAGAGAGAAAGAAATAAAATAATGGGAAAGGCGAGGGAAAGAGGACATCAATAAAAAGAGACATAGAAGGCCAATAGGTGATGTAAATTGAGAGTCTAGATAGTGTATGAGAGGTGGGAAGAGAGAGATGAGGCAGTGAGTTGTGAGGCAGAGAGAGAAATGAAAGAGAGAATGGTGAGGTAGAAAGAGGCATGCGAGAGGTAGAGAAAGGTAAGGTATAGATGGCAAAAATGATAGAAAGGGTAAGATAAAGAGATGAAATTAAGAGGGAGGGGAAGTAAATGGAAGAGAAATGAAGGGGGATGAGATGCAAACAGAGCAGCAAGATGCAGAAAGAAGAGAAAGTAGAGAGAGAGAGAGAGAGAGAGAGAGAGAGAGAGAGAGAGAGAGAGAGAGAGAGGCACTTGAGGAGAGAGAGAGGGGCAGAGAGCTGACCGAGAGCTAGAGATCTAGAGGTAGGATCGGAGAGAGGTGGCCAAGAGTACAACGCTCCAGTCCTGGGCGTTTTGGTAACAAGCCATTGTTTATAGGTGTCCGAGCTTTGATTTTAACAAATTAATAAAGTTCAACTGACCAATACAATACACGATAATCATATCACTGCTAAAGATACTTTTTTAAACTAAATAGTTTAAACATAGCTGGTGCATGTAATAAACTGAAAGCATCAGTTATTTAAAAAAATATTCCTTTTAACCAAAATTAATCTTAAACAAGAACTTCCAAACATGACAAAAATATACACTATATCTAGAAGTGGACACCCACATAATTTACAGCTTTTGCCTCTTAATCCTACATGTACACTGTTCCAATTATCCTCTCCAAGATAGAGTTGGAGTTCCAATGAATCAACTGCAGTGTACCAGGACAGCATCTCCCAGCAGAACGCATTGGGATGTTAAATCAAAATCTAGAACTGATTCAGCGCCGCATCCTTGTGAAAGACTGGTCAGGTAACCTTAATACAGGCCATGTACTACTGAGAGGCCTCTGTAACTGCTCTGCAACAGCTAGAAAGAACTCTCAGCAGTTTGCATATGGTTCAACGCTGAGCATAGAGGCCGTTTTGAATTACAAAACTACGTGGGAGGATTTTGAAATGGTTATATCTGTGGCTCCAACTCCTAACAGGATTTACATCAGAGCAAAGATGTGGCAAGCATGGGAGAATTTACTCATCAGCAAACCACGCCCACGAAAGGCCAGCGCAAGCACCAGTTCACATGCCTGCCACCACGCAGATATAAACACCTCTCCGGCAGCACTGTCACTGGGAGGCCTTGCTTGGCTTTTTTTGAAGACTTATTTATGTAGGATGTTTTAAACAACGTTAAACTGCATAATCAGTAAAACGGTACCAGATGTCCGAATCCAAAAGCGTGTGCGGATACTGCAGGGTCTCGGGCTGCCATCACATTTTTTTTAAACTACGCCTTGCGATTCATTTCTCAAATTAAAAGTGTACATGAAAAAATTCAGTAAGTGACTCTCGCTGGGGGTTGTGCAACAATAACACTACCTGTGCCAAGGGATCAGAGGAAACGATCGCAGGCGCTTGAGTGGGTTCAGCCTGCAGGAAAATAGTCAACGTAAACTGATTCTGCAATCACTACTCTGTTCACAATCCACTGAAGTGTAGTGCAGGGTTGAAAAAAAAAACCCACTGCACTAGACTTTTTATGAGCATTTTTGTAGCGCTTTCCGTACAGTAAGCATAAAGGAAGTTTGTTTTTTTAACACTAGATCTGCCTGGGGGAAAACTACCACTATATACAAAATGTTTGTCTGGATTTCCCCCATGTGTTTCTGCTAGGCATACTTCGGCCCACTTGGCCCAAAAAAATGTGCACGTCGCCGGTAGATCCAGAATAAAGTTAATTTCCGGCATGGCTTATAAACAATTGCCTTCATAAAACAAACTTAAGTCGCAACTGTTTCAACACCCCTAACCCCGGTCCCATTACGTTTAGCTGAGCGTCTGCACAAAGTAATAAAATAAAAAAGTCCAACGAACAGGGCTTTTTCTTTCTGTAAGACCCTTATTAAGCACAAGTTTACGCCCTTATTACCTAAGTAGGGCTGTGCGAGGGAGGGTAGGTGTGGTTCTGTGTCGTAAGAGACTGGCGCTCTGCGGTGACAGTGAAAACATTGCCCCCGCCAAGAAGAGTTTGCTCAGCGGTACCATTTTCTCCGCCCTCAACTTGCCCATTACAGTCCCTTCAAACTGCACGTACATAAAACAAAACACGCACTACATTAGAAAGGGGAAATCGGTGTGCGCCTCGATGTCGCACCAATCCTCCTAAAACAAGAAGAGCAAAGTCAAACGGCGCGAACGTGGCAACAAAAACAAGCAAATAAGTGAAGCGCTGGACAGCAGAGACGTCGGCAGCGGGGGCGAGCGAGCGCGGCAGCCTGCTGAGCTGACCAAACGCTCGTGCGTCATGGCCTTTTCCCCGCACGGCCGGCATGTGTTTCCAATTATCGCGCCCGCGTGTGGGCATGATAATTGGAAACACATGTCTGCCGCGCGCGTAACCGCAGGAAAAAGGCCATGACGCACGAGCGTCTGGTCAGATTTTGAAACCCCCTAACATAAAGTCTTGCCAGAGCAGCGCTTGCGCGCTACTCGAGGCTCGACCTAAAAACGAATTTGGGGGCATATTAGCAAGACCCACGTTAAAATTATCGTCGTTTTAGCGGCAGGAAACTGCCGCTAAAACGGCGATAATGGGCTTGCTAATATGCGTTATAGAATTCCAATAGAAGCCCAGGTTAGATGTGCAGGACATCTAACCTGGGCTTCTATTGGAATTCTATAACGCATATTAGCAAGCCCATTATCGCCGTTCTAGCGGCAGTTTCCTGCCGCTAAAACGGCGATAGTTTTAACGTGGGTCTTGCTAATATGCCCCTTGATCTTTTGCAATGTGACTGGTGCTCATATAATCGCTGCCCTTGGGCCTAGTTCCCGCTGTATAAAACTACAGTAAAAAAGAACCCTCTGTTTGCTCATGTTTTAAGAGTCTGCAAAGTCTGAGACAGAATAATGAAAGAGGATTCTTTATACAATACTAAAAATGCCTGTATTCCTTCTTAACATGACTTTCCTGCCTTTGTTTATTTTTAACTATCTGTCACAGACCATTAAAGAAGCTGTAGACCACATTTTAAACTGTGTTCACCTTATGTTTACTGTTTAAAGTACATATTGATCAAAGGTAAAAATACCGGCTTTAAGTAATTTTCTTCATTTTCGTACAGGCCAGGACATTAAAATACTAGTAATACCGGTTTAAAAAAAAGGCCAAGTGGCAAACATAGCCACGTGAGGAGTTTGGGCCTCTTAATTTATGTTAATACATTTCTTAAGCGCACAAATACCCGGGGGCGTCAAGGCACTAGCTCAATTGCAGCAGGATAAGGGCTGGAACCAGATTACGCAAAGAGCCAAGTCTTAAGTGCCTTTCTGAATGCCAGTAGGCTCGGATAGATGGGGGTAGTTCATTCCAGAGTTTGGCTGTGCCCCAAACAAAACTTCTACCTCCCCAGTTGGTCCTGTGTACCCTAGGGAGGTACCCAAGTTGTTTGCTCCATCGGAGCGCAGATATCTGGGTGGCTCATACTTTCTGAAACGGAGTTTCAAAAATTATTTCACCTCACCTGCCCAGCCAAAATGTAGTGCTTCTAGTTTTCACTAATGTTTCAGGCTCTATGAGCTTTAAAACACAATGGGGCATATCAACAAGCGGCAGCGATAATTATCGCTGGCCGCTCTTAGCGTGAGGAGTTTTATCACCGGCTATCGCAGATAATTATCGCCATGCTAGCGCTGTATTAACAACGCATAGCGATACCAAAGGGGATGATGGACGGAGCGTTAGAGCAAATCAAACACTCACCCCCAGTCAACTGATCTGGGTTTAATCCATCATCATTCTTTAGCTCACTCCACCACCCCAGTTCAGACATGGCCATATGCAAATCAGTCTGACCCTGTGCCTCATGGGAACAGTCCAGCCCGAACTGCCAAGCCATGTCTTCCCTGGACCGGAAACAAGCATCCTGGGACCGGTTTCGGGTTCATAACCCTCATCAGCCAGGCTAACTTGAATCCAGTGGCAAAGTGAGCAAGGGACCCACGTCTGGGCATACCCTGCCAACTTAGGGCAAACAAAGCGATACCAAAGGGGATGATGGACGGAGCGTTAGAGCAAATCAAACACTCACCCCCAGTCAACTGATCTGGGTTTAATCCATCATCATTCTTTAGCTCACTCCACCACCCCAGTTCAGACATGGCCATATGCAAATCAGTCTGACCCTGTGCCTCATGGGAACAGTCCAGCCCGAACTGCCAAGCCATGTCTTCCCTGGACCGGAAACAAGCATCCTGGGACCGGTTTCGGGTTCATAACCCTCATCAGCCAGGCTAACTTGAATCCAGTGGCAAAGTGAGCAAGGGACCCACGTCTGGGCATACCCTGCCAACTTAGGGCAAACAAAGCGATACCAAAGGGGATGATGGACGGAGCGTTAGAGCAAATCAAACACTCACCCCCAGTCAACTGATCTGGGTTTAATCCATCATCATTCTTTAGCTCACTCCACCACCCCAGTTCAGACATCGCCATATGCAAATCAGTCTGACCCTGTGCCTCATGGGAACAGTCCAGCCCGAACTGCCAAGCCATGTCTTCCCTGGACCGGAAACAAGCATCCTGGGACCGGTTTCGGGTTCATAACCCTCATCAGCCAGGCTAACTTGAATCCAGTGGCAAAGTGAGCAAGGGACCCACGTCTGGGCATACCCTGCCAACTTAGGGCAAACAAAGCGATACCAAAGGGGATGATGGACGGAGCGTTAGAGCAAATCAAACACTCACCCCCAGTCAACTGATCTGGGTTTAATCCATCATCATTCTTTAGCTCACTCCACCACCCCAGTTCAGACATGGCCATATGCAAATCAGTCTGACCCTGTGCCTCATGGGAACAGTCCAGCCCGAACTGCCAAGCCATGTCTTCCCTGGACCGGAAACAAGCATCCTGGGACCGGTTTCGGGTTCATAACCCTCATCAGCCAGGCTAACTTGAATCCAGTGGCAAAGTGAGCAAGGGACCCACGTCTGGGCATACCCTGCCAACTTAGGGCAAACAAAGCGATACCAAAGGGGATGATGGACGGAGCGTTAGAGCAAATCAAACACAATGGGGCATATCAACAAGCGGCAGCGATAATTATCGCTGGCCGCTCTTAGCATGAGGAATTTTATCACCGGCTATCGCAGATAATTATCGCCATGCTAGCGCTGTATTAACAACGCATAGCGCAATGGCGATAATTATTCCAGTGATAGCGATGTTTTCCATGGAAAATCGCTGGTTTTCCAGCCATGTTCCATGGAAAACGGCGATATCCTTGGTGATAGGGCCTGTGGTCTTAGCCACACAATCCACCCCCAATGTTAGGTATGCCTTAGTCAGGAATTTAACAGACTTTGGGGCATATTATCAAGGAATAGCGATATTTATCACTAACCGCGCTTAGCGCGAATTTTTATAACGCCGCCTATCGCTGGAAAATATCGCTGAGATAACACCCTATTAACAAGGTTTATCTCCATAGCGATAACATTTCCAGCGATAGCGGCAAAATGTGAGAATATTGCTGGAAAAGCAGCGATATTCTCGCATTAACGCTAAGGTGGATTCAGCATTAGAAACCACCTCATATACTTCAAACAGGTAAGTCATCCTCACTAGCAGGTGATAAAATCTAGCGATAAACGCGCTTAGCGAGAATTATTTTATTGCTTCGCCTGCCTTGCTAATAGGGGGTAGTGGTGTTAGCGACTGTTTTCAGTCGCTTTTAGTAGGGAACGCCTTCCTTGCATGTCATTAGCGATAATTATCGCTGACATGCAAGGCGATGGAAAACGCGGCCGCTAACGCCTGAAAGCTGTCGCTAACGCCTGTTAGCGACAGCTTGCTGATAGGGCGATAAAATTATCGCCACTTTAGCGGCAAAAAGTGCCGCTAAAGCGGCGATAAAGCCCTTGATAATATGCCCCGTTAAATTCCTGCGTTAAAGCATACTTAACGTGATTTTAAATATCGCTAACCCTCGTTGTTAATATGAGGAAGCTGGGTTAGCGATATTTACCCAAGGGAGTCTGGTCAGGCACGCCTCCTTTGCATCTCATTAGCGATGCGATGGGAGGCGTGCTGACAAGGGGCGCTAATGCAAGGATACACGCGCTAGCGTGTCCTTGTTGATAATGCGATAATATTATCGCCGCTTTTCGCCCGAAAACGGGCTCTAAAGCGGCGATAATATTATCGCCGCACCTTGGGGCATATTATCAAGCCCATTTTCGCCGCTTTATCGGCCGTTTTCGGCCGAAAAGCGGCGAATTTCACTCGCACAATTATCAAGGACACGCTAACGCGTGTTTCCTTGAGTAAGCAGCCCATTAACTCCACTTTGCATGTCAGCGAAGAATATCGCTAATGACATGCAAAGTGGGCGTTCCTTCCATTCCTCCCTGGAAATCCGCGCTGACATGGCAGCGCACTATTACCAAGCCTTGAGCAAACCCGCGATGAGATTGAATTAACCGCGCTAACCGCGGTTATCGCGGGTTTGCAACGCCTGGTTTGAATCCGACTTAGCCATACTTGATATGGCAGGTGGATCGTACGGCTGAGACCCTGGGGCATATTATCAAGGAAACACGATAAATATTGCGTTTCCCGCTTTGCGCGATTCTGTTTCACGCCGTTATCGCAGGATTTAATCGCCGTGGAGATATGCGTTGATAATAACGCGATATCTCGGCGATTAAATCCTGCGATATGCGGCGTTAAACAGAATCGCGCAAAGCGGGAAACGCGATATTTATCGTGTTTCCTTGATAATATGCCCCCTTGTTAATATGCCCCATCATTTATCAAACATTTCCCTAAAAATGATAGAGACAAGCCAAATGCTGTTTCATAAACGGGCGTGATCCGAGAATTTTGGGGGGTCCCCGGGCCCGAATTGTTATCCCAATCCGACCCTGCCGTGACCCATGAGAACAGGCCAGAGGCGTCATAGTCAGAGCCGCAGCTGAAGCCCACAGCCACTCTTAATGTGCTCCCTCAATTTTCCTACTTTGTGACATAATACTTCAGTCGAAATAAAACTTGACATTCGGGTTTGTGTGTCCTTGTGCGACCTGCATGTTTCATGCCAGAAGTCAATTCATTTATGCCTTTTGTTGCCCGAGTACGAGCATACTTTAGCGCCCACATTAAAATGGAAACCTCGCGCTGCAGGTTCATTCTTTAGTGCAACAGCGCCACCCTCAGGAACATTGTGGCAGCACTTTGCACCCCACATTTCTGATACTGACTGATACAATTTGTAGGCTGTTTCCCGTACGTTGCGTAAATCTTAGATCTTGGAATCAAAACCAAACCGTGCATACATCTTTTTAATATAGCTCGCTGTGCTGCTGACGTGTGTGTGTACCGCAGATCACATGCGATGACCAGATCATGCAGATCACTCAGCATTTCACCCTTGCAAGGAGATGAAAAATGTACCAGGGCATATTGGGTAATAATAATAGCATATAAAAATGTTCTGGTAAAAACAAGAGTATATTACCATAAACGATGAGGTGCTTTGTTCACTGGGACCGTTTACTGTCTTTGTTTACTGCTGGGAGTTTTACAACTCAAATTAAAGCTCCAAGGCGCATTTCTTATGTCAGTCTAAAGACATTCTCATCAATTTGATGCCTGAACAAAGTAATTTAAAATGAACCCATCATTGTAGATAGGTGCATTCTGATAAGACACTCCTTTCTGGCCTCATCTGCTACACATAGCGGAGCAGCGAGTGGTGGAGCAGCACTTACGAAGGTCACATGAAAAGTGTCTGCAATATCATGTAATAATGACACGTGTGACAGCCATAGAGGTGGGGCAGGTGTATGGTGACACCACTGCTTCCCTTGGTCCCCCTCTATCTTGGTCTCAAGGTAAAGAAATTGTGGACGAAAGCCTCCCTTTTGAGTCCACCTCCACTTATGCCCCTTTTGCCCGAGTCAGGATGCTTGTGGTTTGTTCATTGCTGCTCAGATGGAAATAAGTTACAAATATAGAATAAAGGGGATATATTGGACTAGAACTTTTCATTGCAGTATTCATGTTCACGTGCTCTTTGGGGCCAATTACAGAGCACAGAGCACATCTTCAGTGAATATTATGTTGTCCTGTATGCTACCTACTGCTTTGACCGCTCATCTATTTCATTTTACTTATATATTTCTAAGAAGTGGCTTGTTGATCCATCTCTTTTATGCATTTCTTGTGATCTTGTTGCAAGAGACACGTATTTTTTCACTCAAATCTGCATAATGCCATTCCAGGTTTCCTTCGTATCCACACAACTGTGATGTCAGCGATCCGGCTCAGCTACAGGGAAGATCTGCAGATTGATTGGGACGGCCATGGGAACCTGATGCTGAAGGTACTTGTGCACCTTACTGTGGAGCTCACATTCAGACACTATGGCAGACTATTGTTTGTCCAATGTACTTCTGCTTTGGAAATGCAGATACCCCATTGGATGACGGCTTTTCCATGCCCTCTACTCCTCTCTGCTATCATGCAGCCTAAACACTGCCCTTTGGGTGCATGGGTGCAATCCATGAAGGGCTCCCTCTGTAACAGGCTACCTGTGTGCAGATACCAGGCTGAGCTGGAAGGCAGTCTCAGATGCTCAGCCCTCGCACACATGTGTGCACACATCCCAGAGCCTATAAACCCTAGCTGCACAGCGGCAGAGCTTATCTTAAAAGTCAGACATTGGTGGTTAGCCCTCTCAATTCATTTCAAAGGGCGTACAGTAAGTGAGACTCAGTTGTTAAAACTCACCCATGGCAGAAGTTCATAAACCAGGTAGTCCCAAAAGCAAAAAATCCAAAGGGATTAAATGGGGTGGGAACCCAGTTGTCACAGTTTGTTTATGGAGGTTTGAGAATGGAGATGTGTGTGTGTGTGTTTGTGTGTCTCTATGAATCGAAGGAGAACATCAGATAGCTGAGCGAGTGGATGGATGGATTGATGGACCGGACAGTTGGATGGGAGGACGGACAGATGGATGGATGGATAGTTGGATGGATACATGCATTGGTGTTTATGTGAATGGATGGATGATATGGTGGTTGTGCGAGTGAGAGGGAACCAGTGATTGTGTAGATGGAAAAGTGAATGAGTGGGTGGAAGTGTTTGTGTGAATGTTTGAGTGCATGAATAATTGAATGTATTGTTAACTGGGTAAGCAGGTGGCTATATAGGAAGATATTCGAATGATCCAACGCATGGGTGATTAGATGATTGAGTTGGTGAACAGGTGAAAGGATGTGTGAAGAGTGAATGAAAAGATGGATGGATGGGATGAGTATGAGACCTGGTCCAGGTGGTTGCAGGGCATCCACCAGGCTTCACTTGTGAGAATTCACCACTGCTGTCATTGGCCCTCTGTAATATTGGACAGCAAATTGCATTATCAAATGCTCTCTTTAGCTCTTGACTTGCAAAGTATCAAGGTACAGCAGTCCAATGCTTTCTCAAGTAGGGGATGAGGTTTAGACACTTAACACACAGTAATATCACTCAATCATAGCTGCCAAGGTTTCAGATTGCTATGTGTGACATTTTCATAATTTCAGTGTAATTATGAGTGACATTTCAAGGACTATGAGTGACACTTTCTCATGAGCAAAATCAAGCAATGAAGATGAGGGAATCATATAGATAGCAGAAATGACACCCATTTGAGTATAGCTGCTAATGTTTCAGATTGCTTATGTGTGACATTTTCATACATTCAGTGGATTTATGAGAGTCATTCAATGAGTAAATGTGTGGCACTTTCTTGCGATCAAAATCATGCAATGAAGTCCATGGAAATAGACAAATATCAGAAATCACACTCATTTGAGCAACAGGAAATTCGAACTCTGCAGCCGGTGCTTTTAAAGCTATTTTTTAATTTCTAAAAAAATCAGCACCTTCCACCCCAACCTCAGCTTCAAGTGCGGCTGAACCACATGTAACAAAGGGATCTCTCTGACAAAAGCTGCAACCCACTGAGCTATATCACATATAATACAGTTTAATAAAATACAATATGCTGGTAGACTTTCTTAGCAGTAAGCATATTAACCCTCTGGGCTACTTAATGGTTAGAGTGAAAACTGAAAGTGCCACTAGATAAAACTCTGACCTCTCTCCAGCGGAACATTAATCACCCGACTTATCTCTGACATAACAAGTCTCACTGCACTGGGAAAATAAAGGCTACTCCTTCATTGTGCCACACTGTCAAGCAAGGATATTAAACACTTTGCTCTAATAAATCATAAAAGCTGCTAGTTTAGACAAAACTTTCACCTTAGATGGCCCTGCATTTACAGCACAAACAGGCAACGTTAGTGTGCCCATTTCCAAGGCGCTATGCCCTCTCCCCATTCTCGTAACAAACATACCAAATGTCATCAGTAGAAGATTAATAAATTAATATCCGACTTACCTGAATCTCTTGACAGCTGTCAGAATGATCCACGGAGAGGTGCTGCTGGCCTGGCACCGCGTGGATCTCTAGCCTGTCTCCTCTTCAGAGAGTTAGAGAGCGAGACATGCTGACCTGCCTCAGTCTGTGCCACCGGCTCTCACAGTATGAGACTCATGCTGGCGTGCTGAGTCTGGGGCACAAGTTGGGTTCTGCCTGGGCAGGGCATAGCAACAGAACATGTCAAGGTCAGGAGGAAGTGAAGACCGGCTTCCTCCTTTAACTCTGGGCCATGCAGCAGGAGATTTCCTGGGTGCCTTGGGGCTCGGCTGGCAGGCAGGAAATTCAACAACCTGCCACAGAATGCGCGCCGACCGGACACGGCTCCTCCGCAACAATGTGTCGATGTGGGACACCTGACGCGACCCGGGGAATAGTAGCAGAAAGCAGGTTTGGCTGCGCTAGTTTAAAGAGCGTCTTGGTATAATAAAGAAAGCCTTCTATGCACAAAAAACAGACCGGGTATTTGATGTATTTCATTAGAAAGATAGGTGTCTCTGCAGAGAGCAGTTAGAGACGAGCTTGCAGCGTCTCCTCAATATAGTATTGTCCGGGCACCGACCCTCCCGCAAGGAGAAAGTACTTGAAGTGTTTGAATCCTCAATCCGCCGCCCTTGCTTGCCCCTGACAACATTTCTATATTGAAAGCAATACGCTGCATTGATGTTCCACTACCTGGAAGTGATGCGCTTTTTCAAATCAAACGAGCGCACTATAGCAGGCACAATCAATATTACCAGGGGAGCAGTGATAAGGATTGGTGTCTGACACTATTTTTGAACAGTGGCTATTTTTGAACAGTTGAGCCACCCGCTCACTAGTTGCGCCGTGATGTCATTAATTATGTTGAGCGCGTGAATTTCTGTTACACACTGTAGCAGCTTATAGCTGCAGACTCACCCCCAAGCCTGCCTGAAGCAAAGCGCTGGTGTCAGTTTGACTGTGACAGAAATTAATCAGTCACTGACACTGATCTTCTTGATCTCGCCTCCCCGCCGGTACGGCAACGCCGGGGGGTTTTATTCTATGTGAAGACTGAGACAGTCAGCAGCGCACCGAGAAGTTGACTCTCAGATTGAGTCCCCCGCCGCTTCTGACCTACCTCACTTCCTCTTTCTTCAGGACCGTGACGAGGCACTAATCATTATGGTGACATCCGGATTTAATCCCGGGCCCCCATGGTGTGCCACAGCCAGTAGCAACCACTGCTGAGGTCAGGCGGCCCCCCTCTTGATAATTGGAGCAGTGTGAGTCAGTCTCAGTTGTGCTGTCTGAAAGCCGCGTGGCGCCGCGGGCTGACGCAGGAAATATGCAGCCAAGCACGACAGGCTGGCTCCCGGGCAGATTTGTTACATTGTAGCACTCTCAGCCACTCCAGAGCTGAGAGTAGACATTTAACTGTTAATTTACTGAGCCCAGCTGCAGCTGGCAGCACGTCTGCGGGGAGCAGCAGAGTCGGCGCAGGGCGCGCTGGCACCCTGCCTAGCCAGAGTTTCAGAGTGGCATAAATGCGTGACAATGCATTTCAGTGCGGTGATGCGGAACACCACACTGAAATGTGTGAGCGTCACACCTGATGCGTGATACTTGGCAGGCCTGCTCAATGAAGGTACCACTTCAGTACGTGCTTTTCTTTGTAAAAAGAAGAATACTTCAATACATAGGAAACAAAACACTGTACATAAAAAAGGATGCACAAAGAAAAGCAGAACTCTCTAGCTACTACAAGACAGAAGGCCACCTGTAAACGTTACTATAGCACTTACGCACTAAGGGGCCAATTCCGATCCGATTCGGAGCCCTATTTCCCGACCGATTCGTACGTGCGTCCGGACGAGCGAGTACGATGCGAAATCGCCGACCGACTCGTTCGGGCGTCCCAACCGCTCCGACCGACACGTTCCCGGGTCGAACCGCACCGACCGACTCGCTCGGACACGACTCGCACCGCGCAATGGAGACGTTCCCCGGCCGGGTAAGTACGATGCGCGCCGCGAGCAGTCCAACCGACTCGCGAAGTCCGGCTCCAAGGAGCTGTCGGAGCCGCACTTTGGGGGTCCGTGTCGACCCCCCTGGAAGTGTAGCCATGCGAGTCGCACACAGGGGGGACCCATGGGTCCCCCCTACCTGTGCATGTACGGCGCGAGTCGCTTCGCCGCGTACACGCTGTAGGGGGCGCCCTTGTTCGCCTCGCACCCATTGAGGCAATGGGAGCCCGCGTACGCGTTGTACGACCGGCTCCCATTGACTTCAATGGGAGTCCGACCGACTCGAGTACGATAGCATACGGACGCATCGTACTCGTTCGGTCGGGCTGCACGGGTCCGATTCGGTCGGAAATCTCTCCGGGTCCGGCTCGGTCGGAGAGATTTCCGGCCCGAATCGGAATCGGCCCCTAAGTGCAATAGTTTCATTTAACCTAGGACTCTGTGTCCAATGACAAGTCTTTGGGAGTGTTTATTGTCAGTTCAAGAGCCACTGAACAAAGAATCAGTGAGGTTTTAATGTGTATGCTATATTACGACTGGCCTGCCAACTCAGCTAGTTCCAGAGGCACAGGGCCTCCTGGCACAGGGACCAGGGCCCCACTCTGCTCTGCCTGTTGCAGTACCACATGGCAGTGTTGTTGTCTGTGAGCACCTGGATCAGCCTCCCTTTAATGGAATGATAGCAAGGCCTTCAACACCAAGCAAATGGCCAGGGTCCTCTGATCTCCACCTCTCCCAGATAACCTCCCCAACCCAACAGCAATGCATCTTTCACTTCCATTAGCTCTGGGTGGGGTAGGGAGTGAGGTCTGCAGCCTGACCAATTGAAGTGAAGCAGCCGTCACTGCAGGTCTTTTGCACTCTTCTCCAAAACCTGGATGATTGAGATAGTTCCCTAGGCGCTGATCTCACTGAGAGATCAGATCTCATTGCAGAGCCCGCGTGTGCCATCTGGCATAGTCCACTATCAGAATGCAGTAGTCCAAGAAGTCTTGGCGCCATTCTCACTGAGACCCAGGAACGAGGCTGAAACATTGGGACCATAGCCCAAATGTCCTGGACTCATTGATTCTGAGGGAAGGCTTGATACTGCACTGTATCCAGAAGGGCTCTGATGAAAGGAAGCCTCTGAGAAGGAGTCAAGTGTGACTTCAGCACATTGATCAAGAATTTCAACGATTTTAGGAAGTTTGCTATCATCTGGAGGTGGTCAATGGCTGACGGTGAGGAGTCTAGGTAGGGGAAGACTGGTATCCCCAACTTCCGAATATTATGATGCTACCACCGCCATCACTTTTGTGAACACCCAAGGGGCACTGGCAGGGTAGAAGGGCAGCAGAGAAATGCTCCTGGCTTGTCTTGAAACTTCAAACCCATGTTTCTGATGCCAGGACCATCTCTATGGCACCTTTAAATAGACCTGGTCTCCTGCTGCAAAATGGACAAATGGTCCTCTGGCAGCTGCTTTGATGTAGGTGGAATATGTGGCAGGTCTGCAAGGAATAGCAAGACATTACTTTGCTGGATATTTGAAGCACCAACTGTCAGATGTGATGCTCTGCCACCCTTAGAGGTAATACCTTATCCTGCCTTGAACAGGGTGGCCATGTGTGGAGGGCAAGTTAAAGTGCCTTTGTGGCAGTAGCAGGGGTGGGAAACTGAGCAGTGTATTACCCCCGAGGGCCTGGGCATTGTCTGCTAGATCCCGACCCCAGAGCCTTGAAAGGTCTGGGGGGGTTGCTGCTGTGGAGGTGGACCTTAGCTTTGTCTTTGTTCCAAGCCTGGAAAGGGTGCAAAATTGTTGGGGATAATGACCACACTGGCACAGAAAAGCAGAGGGAGTGCTATGTGGCCCTGCTTTTCTTGAAGCACTTCAGTGAAGAGTCTGCCTTATCTCCAAAGAGACGTGTACCATCAATTGGCATGCCAATTAGTGATGCCTGAATGTCACTCGAGAAGCCTGTGGATCTCATCCATGTGTGGTGCCGAAGCACCAAGCTGATACCGACTGCCCTACCCAATCAGTCAGTGGCCTCAAGCCCAGAGTGGATGAGGTACTTCGCTGCATCATGGCAATCTTGTATAATCTGTGCAAGTTTGGCACGGAAACCTTCAGGAACGTTTGGCAAGATCTTGCTGAATATATCCCAAAAAGCATGTGAGTATTGTCCTAGGAGTTAACTGGCATTTACTGAGAGGAGAGAGAGGCTTGCTGACAAGAACATCTTCTCCTCGAACTCCTCTCTGTGTTTTGATTCCCTATCAAGAGGTGTAATAGAGAATTAGTGGATGCCTGGGCCACCAAGCTTTCAGGTGTAAGGTGTTGAATAAAGAAAGGAGAGTCATGAGGGACATGTCTGTAACTTCTGGCAACCTGTCGAGTGGTGGGCAAGAGCCAGACTTGACCAAGTTCCCATCAGTGTGTCCATCAGGGATTCAATAAAAGGGAAGAGTGCTTAGGTGGAAGTCTGCCCAGGTTGGAGGATTTCCATTAAGACATTAGGGGGCATATTATCAAGGAGCTGCGATAATTATCGCAAAGCGCGCTCAGCGCAGTTTTTTTCATCGCCGGCCATCGCTGGATTTCCTCGCTGTGATAGCGCTGTATTATCAACGCGTATCGCAAAGGCGATAGGAAATCCAGCGACAACGAGTAAAACCAGCAATAGCGTGAGAATTCCAGCGCTAAATTAACTGCGCTAATGAAAAGCTTGCTAATAGGCAAGTGTGTACTTAACCTAACAATCCACCCCCCATTGACAAGATGGTTAAGGCAAGTTTTTTTCAGGCGTTAAATTCCAGCGATAAGCGCGGTTAGCGCGACTTTTCTTATCGCTTCGCGGGCATTGATAATAGAGGGAAGTTGTGTTTGCGACTGTTTCAATGGAGTTCAAGTCAGGAACGCCTACTTTGCATGTCATTAGCGATATATATCGCTGACATGCTAAGAGATAAAAAAACGGCCGCTATCGCCCAAAAACTCAGGCTAAGGCCCGTTAGCTGCAGCTTGTTAATGGTGTGATAAAAATATCGCCGCATTAGCGGCAGAAAAGTGCCACTGACGCGGCGATAAAGGGCTTGATAATATGCCCCCAAAACTTTAGCAGACGTCTGATTATTACAGCAAAGGAATCTGATTTTTCTGTGGAGGGCCCATGGGTAGAGTTCAACCCACTATATGGGGAAGTGTATAACCCACTGGCATCCTGAAGATCCATAAAAAGAATGTTCTCATTATAATAATGGGATACATCATCCTCCATCATTTCCGGTAAACAGTCTAAATATCGAATTTTAAATATCGAGTTGCCAAAATATCGAATTTTAAATATCGAGTTGCCAAAATATCGACTTACAAAAATATAGTGTTGCAGAATATCGAAATGCAGGTAAGAAATATCGTTTTTTATAATATCGAAGTTAGTAATATCGACAGACATAATATAGTTGTAAAAAATAACGATTTTTTTTTAGTGTTTTAAGTGTTAGTATATGTGTTAAAAGTATATATTATGTTTGTAATGTATGTTGGAATTTTTTTAAGTAATGATTTTTATGTTAAATTATTTTTGCGTATTTTAGTTCCGTAGCGGGTTGTGGGTTTATAGGGGAATAGAGTGGGAAGTAATTTAATTATAATATATTAATTAAGAATTTTTTTGAATTAATTACTTATATGTTAATTAATTTTTGTGTAATTTTATTCCATAGCGGGTTGTGGGTTTATAGGGGAATAGGGTGGGAAGTAATTTAATTTAAATTAATTAATTAATAAATAAATTAATTAATAATTGTGTATTTAATAATTTATATTGTTAATTGTTTTAATTAATTAATTAATTATTAATTAATTATAAATTGACTAATAATAATTAATACATTATTGGTAATTATGTTTAATGTGTAATTTGTTTTATTAATTAGTTATTGATTTGATATTAATTATTAATAATTAATTTGTTAATATGTTAATTGTGTATTTATTTAGGAGTGGGTTGTGGGTTTATAGGGGAATAGGGTGGGAAGTAATTTAATTGTAATTAAGTAATTATTAAATTGTATTTATTGATATTGATAATTAATTTATTGCTGATTAATTATTAATTGGTAATTAATTTAGATTAATTGATTAATTGATAATTATATGAATTATGAGAAATTTTATGTGGAGTGGTTTGTGTGTTTATTGGGGAATAGGGTGGGAAGTAATTTAATGTTATTAAGGTAATTATTAATTTTTACTTATTGGTATCTTCAATTAATTTATTGTTAATTTATTAATAATTCATTCTTTAATTACAAAAATTATTTAATTTATAAGAATGTTATTTTTAACCCCCTACCCTATCCAACACTTTCCCTACTGTTGCATTCTTTGGAGTGGGAATAGTAATTTTTACCCCTACGCTATCTAACACTTTCCCTACTGTTGCACTCTCTGGAGTTGGAATAGTAATTTTTACTCCTACGCTATCCAACACTTTCCCTACTGTTGCACTCTTTGGAGTGGGAACAGTAATTTTTACCCCTACGCTATCCAACACTTTCCCTACTGTTGCACTATTTGGAGTGGGAATAGTAATTTTTACTCTCCCGCTATCCAAAACTTTCCCCACTGTTCCACTCACTGGAGTGGGAATAGTAATTTTTACCCTCCCGCTATCCAACACTTTCTCTACTGTTACACTTGGTGGAGTGGGAATAGTATATTATTGCAAAAACAACAATTGATGGACAGAATGCAGAACAATGTCATACATTCACCCCAGTACAGAGATCTGGGCCTTTTTGCTCACCATGCCATTCCAGTTTAGACCCAGCCATATGCAAATCAGTCTTGACCCTGCGCCCAATGGGAACAGTCCAGCCCGAACTGCCAGGCCAGGTCCTCCCTGGACTGGAAACAAGCATCCCAGGACCGGGTTCGGGCTTTCAGCCCTCATCAGCCAGGATAGCTTGACTCCAGTGGCATGGAGAGCACGGGACCCACGTCTGGGCATACCCGTCCCACTCGGGGTGACAAATGCAAAAACAACAATTGATGGACAGAATGCAGAACAATGTCATACATTCACCCCAGTACAGAGATCTGGGCCTAAATCCATCGTTGTTTTGCTCACCATGCCATTCCAGTTTAGACCCAGCCATATGCAAATCAGTCTTGACCCTGCGCCCAATGGGAACAGTCCAGCCCGAACTGCCAGGCCAGGTCCTCCCTGGACTGGAAACAAGCATCCCAGGACCGGTTTCGGGCTTTCAGCCCTCATCAGCCAGGATAGCTTGACTCCAGTGGCATGGAGAGCAGGGGACCCACGTCTGGGCATACCCGTCCCACTCGGGGTGACAAATGCAAAAACAACAATTGATGGACAGAATGCAGAACAATGTCATACATTCACCCCAGTACAGAGATCTGGGCCTAAATCCATCGTTTTTTGCTCACCATGCCATTCCAGTTTAGACCCAGCCATATGCAAATCAGTCTTGACCCTGCGCCCAATGGGAACAGTCCAGCCCGAACTGCCAGGCCAGGACCTCCCTGGACTGGAAACAAGCATCCCAGGACCGGTTTCGGGCTTTCAGCCCTCATCAGCCAGGATAGCTTGACTCCAGTGGCATGGAGAGCACGGGACCCACGTCTGGGCATACCCGTCCCACTCGGGGTGACAAATGCAAAAACAACAATTGATGGACAGAATGCAGAACAATGTCATACATTCACCCCAGTACAGAGATCTGGGCCTAAATCCATCGTTTTTTTGCTCATCATGCCATTCCAGTTTAGACCCAGCCATCTGCAAATCAGTCTTGACCCTGCGCCCAATGGGAACAGTCCAGCCCGAACTGCCAGGCCAGGTCCTCCCTGGACTGGAAACAAGCATCCCAGGACCGGTTTCGGGCTTTCAGCCCTCATCAGCCAGGATAGCTTGACTCCAGTGGCATGGAGAGCACGGGACCCACGTCTGGGCATACCCGTCCCACTCGGGGTGACAAATGCAAAAACAACAATTGATGGACAGAATGCAGAACAATGTCATACATTCACCCCAGTACAGAGATCTGGGCCTAAATCCATCGTTTTTTTGCTCACCATGCCATTCCAGTTTAGACCCAGCCATATGCAAATCAGTCTTGACCCTGCGCCCAATGGGAACAGTCCAGCCCGAACTGCCAGGCCAGGTCCTCCCTGGACTGGAAACAAGCATCCCAGGACCGGTTTCGGGCTTTCAGCCCTCATCAGCCAGGATAGCTTGACTCCAGTGGCATGGAGAGCACGGGACCCACGTCTGGGCATACCCGTCCCACTCGGGGTGACAAATGCAAAAACAACAATTGATGGACAGAATGCAGAACAATATCATACATTCACCCCAGTACAGAGATCTGGGCCTAAATCCATCGTTTTTTTGCTCACCATGCCATTCCAGTTTAGACCCAGCCATATGCAAATCAGTCTTGATCCTGCGCCCAATGGGAACAGTCCAGCCCGAACTGCCAGGCCAGGTACTCCCTGGACTGGAAACAAGCATCCCTGGACCGGTTTCGGGCTTTCAGCCCTCATCAGCCAGGATAGCTTGACTCCAGTGGCATGGAGAGCACGGGACCCACGTCTGGGCATACCCGTCCCACTCGGGGTGACAAATGCAAAAACAACAATTGATGGACAGAATGCAGAACAATGTCATACATTCACCCCAGTACAGAGATCTGGGCCTAAATCCATCGTTTTTTTGCTCACCATGCCATTCCAGTTTAGACCCAGCCATATGCAAATCAGTCTTGACCCTGCGCCCAATGGGAACAGTCCAGCCCGAACTGCCAGGCCAGGTCCTCCCTGGACTGGAAACAAGCATCCCAGGACCGGTTTCGGGCTTTCAGCCCTCATCAGCCAGGATAGCTTGACTCCAGTGGCATGGAGAGCACGGGACCCACGTCTGGGCATACCCGTCCCACTCGGGGTGACAAATGCAAAAACAACAATTGATGGACAGAATGCAGAACAATATCATACATTCACCCCAGTACAGAGATCTGGGCCTAAATCCATCGTTTTTTTGCTCACCATGCAATTCCAGTTTAGACCCAGCCATATGGAAATCAGTCTTGACCCTGCGCCCAATGGGAACAGTCCAGCCCGAACTGCCAGGCTAGGTCCTCCCTGGACTGGAAACAAGCATCCCAGGACCTGTTTCGGGCTTTCAGCCCTCATCAGCCAGGATAGCTTGACTCCAGTGGCATGGAGAGCACGGGACCCACGTCTGGGCATACCCGTCCCACTCGGGGTGACAAATGTAAAAACAACAATTGATGGACAGAATGCAGAACAATGTCATACATTCACCCCAGTACAGAGATCTGGGCCTAAATCCATCGTTTTTTTGCTCACCATGCCATTCCAGTTTAGACCCAGCCATATGCAAATCAGTCTTGACCCTGCGTCCAATGGGAACAGTCCAGCCCGAACTGCCAGGCCAGGTCCTCCCTGGACTGGAAACAAGCATCCCAGGACCGGTTTCGGGCTTTCAGCCTTCATCAGCCAGGATAGCTGGACTCCAGTGGCATGGAGAGCACGGGACCCACGTCTGGGCATACCCGTCCCACTCGGGGTGACAAATGCAAAAACAACAATTGATGGACAGAATGCAGAACAATGTCATACATTCACCCCAGTACAGAGATCTGGGCCTAAATCCATCGTTTTTTTGCTCACCATGCCATTCCAGTTTAGACCCAGCCATATGCAAATCAGTCTTGACCCTGCGCCCAATGGGAACAGTCCAGCCCGAACTGCCAGGCCAGGTCCTCCCTGGACTGGAAACAAGCATCCCAGGACCGGTTTCGGGCTTCCAGCCCTCATCAGCCAGGATAGCTTGACTCCAGTGGCATGGAGAGCACGGGACCCACGTCTGGGCATACCCGTCCCACTCGGGGTGACAAATGCAAAAACAACAATTGATGGACAGAATGCAGAACAATGTCATACATTCACCCCAGTACAGAGATCTGGGCCTAAATCCATCGTTTTTTTGCTCATCATGCCATTCCAGTTTAGACCCAGCCATCTGCAAATCAGTCTTGACCCTGCGCCCAATGGGAACAGTCCAGCCCGAACTGCCAGGCCAGGTCCTCCCTGGACTGGAAACAAGCATCCCAGGACCGGTTTCGGGCTTTCAGCCCTCATCAGCCAGGATAGCTTGACTCCAGTGGCATGGAGAGCACGGGACCCACGTCTGGGCATACCCGTCCCACTCGGGGTGACAAATGCAAAAACAACAATTGATGGACATAATGCAGAACAATGTCATACATTCACCCCAGTACAGAGATCTGGGCCTAAATCCATCGTTTTTTTGCTCACCATGCCATTCCAGTTTAGACCCAGCCATATGCAAATCAGTCTTGACCCTGCGCCCAATGGGAACAGTCCAGCCCGAACTGCCAGGCCAGGTCCTCCCTGGACTGGAAACAAGCATCCCAGGACCGGTTTCGGGCTTTCAGCCCTCATCAGCCAGGATAGCTTGACTCCAGTGGCATGGAGAGCACAGGACCCACGTCTGGGCATACCCGTCCCACTCGGGGTGACAAATGCAAAAACAACAATTGATGGACAGAATGCAGAACAATATCATACATTCACCCCAGTACAGAGATCTGGGCCTAAATCCATCGTTTTTTTGCTCACCATGCCATTCCAGTTTAGACCCAGCCATATGCAAATCAGTCTTGACCCTGCGCCCAATGGGAACAGTCCAGCCCGAACTGCCAGGCCAGGTCCTCCCTGGACTGGAAACAAGCATCCCTGGACCGGTTTCGGGCTTTCAGCCCTCATCAGCCAGGATAGCTTGACTCCAGTGGCATGGAGAGCACGGGACCCACGTCTGGGCATACCCGTCCCACTCGGGGTGACAAATGCAAAAACAACAATTGATGGACAGAATGCAGAACAATGTCATACATTCACCCCAGTACAGAGATCTGGGCCTAAATCCATCATTTTTTTGCTCACCATGCCATTCCAGTTTAGACCCAGCCATATGCAAATCAGTCTTGACCCTGCGCCCAATGGGAACAGTCCAGCCCGAACTGCCAGGCCAGGTCCTCCCTGGACTGGAAACAAGCATCCCAGGACCGGTTTCGGGCTTTCAGTCCTCATCAGCCAGGATAGCTTGACTCCAGTGGCATGGAGAGCAGGGGACCCACGTCTGGGCATACCCGTCCCACTCGGGGTGACAAATGCAAAAACAACAATTGATGGACAGAATGCAGAACAATGTCATACATTCACCCCAGTACAGAGATCTGGGCCTAAATCCATCGTTTTTTGCTCACCATGCCATTCCAGTTTAGACCCAGCCATATGCAAATCAGTCTTGACCCTGCGCCCAATGGGAACAGTCCAGCCCGAACTGCCAGGCCAGGTCCTCCCTGGACTGGAAACAAGCATCCCAGGACCGGTTTCGGGCTTTCAGCCCTCATCAGCCAGGATAGCTTGACTCCAGTGGCATGGAGAGCACGGGACCCACGTCTGGGCATACCCGTCCCACTCGGGGTGACAAATGCAAAAACAACAATTGATGGACAGAATGCAGAACAATGTCATACATTCACCCCAGTACAGAGATCTGGGCCTAAATCCATCGTTTTTTTGCTCACCATGCCATTCCAGTTTAGACCCAGCCATATGCAAATCAGTCTTGACCCTGCGCCCAATGGGAACAGTCCAGCCCGAACTGCCAGGCCAGGTCCTCCCTGGACTGGAAACAAGCATCCCAGGACCGGTTTCGGGCTTTCAGCCCTCATCAGCCAGGATAGCTTGACTCCAGTGGCATGGAGAGCACGGGACCCACGTCTGGGCATACCCGTCCCACTCGGGGTGACAAATGCAAAAACAACAATTGATGGACAGAATGCAGAACAATGTCATACATTCACCATAGTACAGAGATCTGGGCCTAAATCCATCGTTTTTTTGCTCATCATGCCATTCCAGTTTAGACCCAGCCATCTGCAAATCAGTCTTGACCCTGCGCCCAATGGGAACAGTCCAGCCCGAACTGCCAGGCCAGGTCCTCCCTGGACTGGAAACAAGCATCCCAGGACCGGTTTCGGGCTTTCAGCCCTCATCAGCCAGGATAGCTTGACTCCAGTGGCATGGAGAGCACGGGACCCACGTCTGGGCATACCCGTCCCACTCGGGGTGACAAATGCAAAAACAACAATTGATGGACATAATGCAGAACAATGTCATACATTCACCCCAGTACAGAGATCTGGGCCTAAATCCATCGTTTTTTTGCTCACCATGCCATTCCAGTTTAGACCCAGCCATATGCAAATCAGTCTTGACCCTGCGCCCAATGGGAACAGTCCAGCCCGAACTGCCAGGCCAGGTCCTCCCTGGACTGGAAACAAGCATCCCAGGACCGGTTTCGGGCTTTCAGCCCTCATCAGCCAGGATAGCTTGACTCCAGTGGCATGGAGAGCACAGGACCCACGTCTGGGCATACCCGTCCCACTCGGGGTGACAAATGCAAAAACAACAATTGATGGACAGAATGCAGAACAATATCATACATTCACCCCAGTACAGAGATCTGGGCCTAAATCCATCGTTTTTTTGCTCACCATGCCATTCCAGTTTAGACCCAGCCATATGCAAATCAGTCTTGACCCTGCGCCCAATGGGAACAGTCCAGCCCGAACTGCCAGGCCAGGTCCTCCCTGGACTGGAAACAAGCATCCCTGGACCGGTTTCGGGCTTTCAGCCCTCATCAGCCAGGATAGCTTGACTCCAGTGGAATGGCGGGCACGGGACCCACGTCTGGGCATACCCGTCCCACTCGGGGTGACAAATGCAAAAACAACAATTGATGGACAGAATGCAGAACAATGTCATACATTCACCCCAGTACAGAGATCTGGGCCTAAATCCATCATTTTTTTGCTCACCATGCCATTCCAGTTTAGACCCAGCCATATGCAAATCAGTCTTGACCCTGCGCCCAATGGGAACAGTCCAGCCCGAACTGCCAGGCCAGGTCCTCCCTGGACTGGAAACAAGCATCCCAGGACCGGTTTCGGGCTTTCAGTCCTCATCAGCCAGGATAGCTTGACTCCAGTGGCATGGAGAGCAGGGGACCCACGTCTGGACATACCCGTCCCACTCGGGGTGACAAATGCAAAAACAACAATTGATGGACAGAATGCAGAACAATGTCATACATTCACCCCAGTACAGAGATCTGGGCCTAAATCCATCGTTTTTTTGCTCACCATGCCATTCCAGTTTAGACCCAGCCATATGCAAATCAGTCTTGACCCTGCGCCCAATGGGAACAGTCCAGCCCGAACTGCCAGGCCAGGTCCTCCCTGGACTGGAAACAAGCATCCGAGGACCGGTTTCGGGCTTTCAGCCCTCATCAGCCAGGATAGCTTGACTCCAGTGGCATGGAGAGCACGGGACCCACGTCTGGGCATACCCGTCCCACTCGGGGTGACAAATGCAAAAACAACAATTGATGGACAGAATGCAGAACAATGCCATACATTCACCCCAGTACAGAGATCTGGGCCTAAATCCATCGTTTTTTTGCTCACCATGCCATTCCAGTTTAGACCCAGCCATATGCAAATCAGTCTTGACCCTGCGCCCAATGGGAACAGTCCAGCCCGAACTGCCAGGCCAGGTCCTCCCTGGACTGGAAACAAGCATCCCAGGACCGGTTTCGGGCTTTCAGCCCTCATCAGCCAGGATAGCTTGACTCCAGTGGCATGGAGAGCACGGGACCCACGTCTGGGCATACCCGTCCCACTCGGGGTGACAAATGCAAAAACAACAATTGATGGACAGAATGCAGAACAATGTCATACATTCACCCCAGTACAGAGATCTGGGCCTAAATCCATCGTTTTTTTGCTCACCATGCCATTCCAGTTTAGACCCAGCCATCTGCAAATCAGTCTTGACCCTGCGCCCAATGGGAACAGTCCAGCCCGAACTGCCAGGCCAGGTCCTCCCTGGACTGGAAACAAGCATCCCAGGACCGGTTTCGGGCTTTCAGCCCTCATCAGCCAGGATAGCTTGACTCCAGTGGCATGGAGAGCACGGGACCCACGTCTGGGCATACCCGTCCCACTCGGGTGACAAATGCAAAAACAACAATTGATGGACAGAATGCAGAACAATGTCATACATTCACCACAGTACAGAGATCTGGGCCTAAATCCATCGTTTTTTTGCTCACCATGCCATTCCAGTTTAGACCCAGCCATATGCAAATCAGTCTTGACCCTGCGCCCAATGGGAACAGTCCAGCACGAACTGCCAGGCCAGGTCCTCCCTGGACTGGAAACAAGCATCCCAGGACCGGTTTCGGGCTTTCAGCCTTCATCAGCCAGGATAGCTTGACTCCAGTGGCATGGAGAGCACGGGACCCACGTCTGGGCATACCCGTCCCACTCGGGGTGACAAATGCAAAAACAACAATTGATGGACAGAATGCAGAACAATGTCATACATTCACCCCAGTACAGAGATCTGGGCCTAAATCCATCGTTTTTTTGCTCACCATGCCATTCCAGTTTAGACCCAGCCATATGCAAATCAGTCTTGACCCTGCGCCCAATGGGAACAGTCCAGCCCGAACTGCCAGGCCAGGTCCTCCCTGGACTGGAAACAAGCATCCCAGGACCGGTTTCGGGCTTTCAGCCCTCATCAGCCAGGATAGCTTGACTCCAGTGGCATGGAGAGCACGGGACCCACGTCTGGGCATACCCGTCCCACTCGGGGTGACAAATGCAAAAACAACAATTGATGGACAGAATGCAGAACAATATCATACATTCACCCCAGTACAGAGATCTGGGCCTAAATCCATCGTTTTTTTGCTCACCATGCCATTCCAGTTTAGACCCAGCCATATGCAAATCAGTCTTGACCCTGCACCCAATGGGAACAGTCCAGCCCGAACTGCCAGGCCAGGTCCTCCCTGGACTGGAAACAAGCATCCCTGGACCGGTTTCGGGCTTTCAGCCCTCATCAGCCAGGATAGCTTGACTCCAGTGGCATGGAGAGCACGGGACCCACGTCTGGGCATACCCGTCCCACTCGGGGTGACAAATGCAAAAACAACAATTGATGGACAGAATGCAGAACAATGTCATACATTCACCCCAGTACAGAGATCTGGGCCTAAATCCATCGTTTTTTTCTCACCATGCCATTCCAGTTTAGACCCAGCCATATGCAAATCAGTCTTGACCCTGCGCCCAATGGGAACAGTCCAGCCCGAACTGCCAGGCCAGGTCCTCCCTGGACTGGAAACAAGCATCCCAGGACCGGTTTCGGGCTTTCAGCCCTCATCAGCCAGGATAGCTTGACTCCAGTGGCATGGAGAGCACGGGACCCACGTCTGGGCATACCCGTCCCACTCGGGGTGACAAATGCAAAAACAACAATTGATGGACAGAATGCAGAACAATGTCATACATTCACCCCAGTACAGAGATCTGGGCCTAAATCCATCGTTTTTTTGCTCACCATGCCATTCCAGTTTAGATCCAGCCATATGCAAAATAGGCTTGACCCTGCGCCCAATGGGAACAGTCCAGCCCGAACTGCCAGGCCAGGTCCTCCCTGGACTGGAAACAAGCATCCTAGGACCGGTTTCGGGCTTTCAGCCCTCATCAGCCAGGATAACTTGACTCCAGTGGCATGGAGAGCACGGGACCCACGTCTGGGCATACCCGTCCCACTCGGGGTGACAAATGCAAAAACAACAATTGATGGACAGAATGCAGAACAATGTCATACATTCACCCCAGTACAGAGATCTGGGCCTAAATCCATCGTTTTTTGCTCACCATGCCATTCCAGTTTAGACCCAGCCATATGCAAATCAGTCTTGACCCTGCGCCCAATGGGAACAGTCCAGCCCGAACTGCCAGGCCAGGTCCTCCCTGGACTGGAAACAAGCATCCCAGGACCGGTTTCGGGCTTTCAGCCCTCATCAGCCAGGATAGCTTGACTCCAGTGGCATGGAGAGCACGGGACCCACGTCTGGGCATACCCGTCCCACTCGGGGTGACAAATGCAAAAACAACAATTGATGGACAGAATGCAGAACAATGTCATACATTCACCCCAGTACAGAGATCTGGGCCTAAATCCATCGTTTTTTTGCTCACCATGCCATTCCAGTTTAGACCCAGCCATATGCAAATCAGTCTTGACCCTGCGCCCAATGGGAACAGTCCAGCCCGAACTGCCAGGCCAGGTCCTCCCTGGACTGGAAACAAGCATCCCAGGACCGGTTTCGGGCTTTCAGCCCTCATCAGCCAGGATAGCTTGACTCCAGTGGCATGGAGAGCACGGGACCCACGTCTGGGCATACCCGTCCCACTCGGGGTGACAAATGCAAAAACAACAATTGATGGACAGAATGCAGAACAATATCATACATTCACCCCAGTACAGAGATCTGGGCCTAAATCCATCGTTTTTTTGCTCACCATGCCATTCCAGTTTAGACCCAGCCATATGCAAATCAGTCTTGACCCTGTGCCCAATGGGAACAGTCCAGCCCGAACTGCCAGGCCAGGTCCTCCCTAGACTGGAAACAAGCATCCCTAGGACTGGTTTCGGGCTTTCAGCCCTCATCAGCCAGGATAGCTTGACTCCAGTGGCATGGAGAGCACGGGACCCACGTCTGGGCATACCCGTCCCACTCGGGGTGACAAATGCAAAAACAACAATTGATGGACAGAATGCAGAACAATGTCATACATTCACCCCAGTACAGAGATCTGGGCCTAAATCCATCGTTTTTTTGCTCACCATGCCATTCCAGTTTAGACCCAGCCATATGCAAATCAGTCTTGACCCTGCGCCCAATGGGAACAGTCCAGCCCGAACTGCCAGGCCAGGTCCTCCCTGGACTGGAAACAAGCATCCCAGGACCGGTTTCGGGCTTTCAGCCCTCATCAGCCAGGATAGCTTGACTCCAGTGGCATGGAGAGCACGGGACCCACGTCTGGGCATACCCGTCCCACTCGGGGTGACAAATGCAAAAACAACAATTGATGGACAGAATGCAGAACAATGTTATACATTCACCCCAGTACAGAGATCTGGGCCTAAATCCATCGTTTTTTTGCTCACCATGCCATTCCAGTTTAGACCCAGCCATTTGCAAATCAGTCTTGACCCTGCGCCCAATGGGAACAGTCCAGCCCGAACTGCCAGGCCAGGTCCTCCCTGGACTGGAAACAAGCATCCCAGGACCGGTTTCGGGCTTTCAGCCCTCATCAGCCAGGATAGCTTGACTCCAGTGGCATGGAGAGCACGGGACCCACGTCTGGGCATACCCGTCCCACTCGGGGTGACAAATGCAAAAACAACAATTGATGGACAGAATGCAGAACAATGTCATACATTCACCCCAGTACAGAGATCTGGGCCTAAATCCATCGTTTTTTTGCTCACCATGCCATTCCAGTTTAGACCCAGCCATATGCAAATCAGTCTTGACCCTGCGCCCAATGGGAACAGTCCAGCCCGAACTGCCAGGCCAGGTCCTCCCTGGACTGGAAACAAGCATCCCAGGACCGGTTTCGGGCTTTCAGCCCTCATCAGCCAGGATAGCTTGACTCCAGTGGCATGGAGAGCACGGGACCCACGTCTGGGCATACCCGTCCCACTCGGGGTGACAAATGCAAAAACAACAATTGATGGACAGAATGCAGAACAATATCATACATTCACCCCAGTACAGAGATCTGGGCCTAAATCCATCGTTTTTTTGCTCACCATGCCATTCCAGTTTAGACCCAGCCATATGCAAATCAGTCTTGACCCTGCACCCAATGGGAACAGTCCAGCCCGAACTGCCAGGCCAGGTCCTCCCTGGACTGGAAACAAGCATCCCTAGGACCGGTTTCGGGCTTTCAGCCCTCATCAGCCAGGATAGCTTGACTCCAGTGGCATGGAGAGCACGGGACCCACGTCTGGGCATACCCGTCCCACTCGGGGTGACAAATGCAAAAACAACAATTGATGGACAGAATACAGAACAATGTCATACATTCACCCCAGTACAGAGATCTGGGCCTAAATCCATCGTTTTTTGCTCACCATGCCATTCCAGTTTAGACCCAGCCATATGCAAATCAGTCTTGACCCTGCGCCCAATGGGAACAGTCCAGCCCGAACTGCCAGGCCAGGTCCTCCCTGGACTGGAAACAAGCATCCCAGGACCGGTTTCGGGCTTTCAGCCCTCATCAGCCAGGATAGCTTGACTCCAGTGGCATGGAGAGCACGGGACCCACGTCTGGGCATACCCGTCCCACTCGGGGTGACAAATGCAAAAACAACAATTGATGGACAGAATGCAGAACAATGTCATACATTCACCCCAGTACAGAGATCTGGGCCTAAATCCATCGTTTTTTTGCTCACCATGCCATTCCAGTTTAGACCCAGCCATATGCAAATCAGTCTTGACCCTGCGCCCAATGGGAACAGTCCAGCCCGAACTGCCAGGCCAGGTCCTCCCTGGACTGGAAACAAGCATCCCAGGACCGGTTTCGGGCTTTCAGCCCTCATCAGCCAGGATAACTTGACTCCAGTGGCATGGAGAGCACGGGACCCACGTCTGGGCATACCCGTCCCACTCGGGGTGACAAATGCAAAAACAACAATTGATGGACAGAATGCAGAACAATGTCATACATTCACCCCAGTACAGAGATCTGGGCCTAAATCCATCGTTTTTTTGCTCACCATGCCATTCCAGTTTAGACCCAGCCATATGCAAATCAGTCTTGACCCTGCGCCCAATGGGAACAGTCCAGCCCGAACTGCCAGGCCAGGTCCTCCCTGGACTGGAAACAAGCATCCCAGGACCGGTTTCGGGCTTTCAGCCCTCATCAGCCAGGATAGCTTGACTCCAGTGGCATGGAGAGCACGGGACCCACGTCTGGGCATACCCGTCCCACTCGGGGTGACAAATGCAAAAACAACAATTGATGGACAGAATGCAGAACAATGTCATACATTCACCCCAGTACAGAGATCTGGGCCTAAATCCATCGTTTTTTTGCTCACCATGCCATTCCAGTTTAGACCCAGCCATATGCAAATCAGTCTTGACCCTGCGCCCAATGGGAACAGTCCAGCCCGAACTGCCAGGCCAGGTCCTCCCTGGACTGGAAACAAGCATCCCAGGACCGGTTTCGGGCTTTCAGCCCTCATCAGCCAGGATAGCTTGACTCCAGTGGCATGGAGAGCACGGGACCCACGTCTGGGCATACCCGTCCCACTCGGGGTGACAAATGCAAAAACAACAATTGATGGACAGAATGCAGAACAATATCATACATTCACCCCAGTACAGAGATCTGGGCCTAAATCCATCGTTTTTTGCTCACCATGCCATTCCAGTTTAGACCCAGCCATATGCAAATCAGTCTTGACCCTGTGCCCAATGGGAACAGTCCAGCCCGAACTGCCAGGCCAGGTCCTCCCTAGACTGGAAACAAGCATCCCTAGGACCGGTTTCGGGCTTTCAGCCCTCATCAGCCAGGATAGCTTGACTCCAGTGGCATGGAGAGCACGGGACCCACGTCTGGGCATACCCGTCCCACTCGGGGTGACAAATGCAAAAACAACAATTGATGGACAGAATGCAGAACAATGTCATACATTCACCCCAGTACAGAGATCTGGGCCTAAATCCATCGTTTTTTTGCTCACCATGCCATTCCAGTTTAGACCCAGCCATATGCAAATCAGTCTTGACCCTGCGCCCAATGGGAACAGTCCAGCCCGAACTGCCAGGCCAGGTCCTCCCTGGACTGGAAACAAGCATCCCAGGACCGGTTTCGGGCTTTCAGCCCTCATCAGCCAGGATAGCTTGACTCCAGTGGCATGGAGAGCACGGGACCCACGTCTGGGCATACCCGTCCCACTCGGGGTGACAAATGCAAAAACAACAATTGATGGACAGAATGCAGAACAATGTCATACATTCACCCCAGTACAGAGATCTGGGCCTAAATCCATCGTTTTTTTGCTCACCATGCCATTCCAGTTTAGACCCAGCCATATGCAAATCAGTCTTGACCCTGCGCCCAATGGGAACAGTCCAGCCCGAACTGCCAGGCCAGGTCCTCCCTGGACTGGAAACAAGCATCCCAGGACCGGTTTCGGGCTTTCAGCCCTCATCAGCCAGGATAGCTTGACTCCAGTGGCACGGAGAGCACGGGACCCACGTCTGGGCATACCCGTCCCACTCGGGGTGACAAATGCAAAAACAACAATTGATGGACAGAATGCAGAACAATGTCATACATTCACCCCAGTACAGAGATCTGGGCCTAAATCCATCGTTTTTTTGCTCACCATGCCATTCCAGTTTAGACCCAGCCATATGCAAATCAGTCTTGACCCTGCGCCCAATGGGAACAGTCCAGCCCGAACTGCCAGGCCAGGTCCTCCCTGGACTGGAAACAAGCATCCCAGGACCGGTTTCGGGCTTTCAGCCCTCATCAGCCAGGATAGCTTGACTCCAGTGGCATGGAGAGCACGGGACCCACGTCTGGGCATACCCGTCCCACTCGGGGTGACAAATGCAAAAACAACAATTGATGGACAGAATGCAGAACAATATCATACATTCACCCCAGTACAGAGATCTGGGCCTAAATCCATCGTTTTTTTGCTCACCATGCCATTCCAGTTTAGACCCAGCCATATGCAAATCAGTCTTGACCCTGCGCCCAATGGGAACAGTCCAGCCCGAACTGCCAGGCCAGGTCCTCCCTTGACTGGAAACAAGCATCCCTGGACCGGTTTCGGGCTTTCAGCCCTCATCAGCCAGGATAGCTTGACTCCAGTGGCATGGAGAGCACGGGACCCACGTCTGGGCATACCCGTCCCACTCGGGGTGACAAATGCAAAAACAACAATTGATGGACAGAATGCAGAACAATGTCATACATTCACCCCAGTACAGAGATCTGGGCCTAAATCCATCGTTTTTTTGCTCACCATGCCATTCCAGTTTGGACCCAGCCATATGCAAATCAGTCTTGACCCTGCGCCCAATGGGAACAGTCCAGCCCGAACTGCCAGGCCAGGTCCTCCCTGGACTGGAAACAAGCATCCCAGGACCGGTTTCGGGCTTTCAGCCCTCATCAGCCAGGATAGCTTGACTCCAGTGGCATGGAGAGCACGGGACCCACGTCTGGGCATACCCGTCCCACTCGGGGTGACAAATGCAAAAACAACAATTGATGGACAGAATGCAGAACAATGTCATACATTCACCCCAGTACAGAGATCTGGGCCTAAATCCATCGTTTTTTTGCTCACCATGCCATTCCAGTTTAGACCCAGCCATATGCAAATCAGTCTTGACCCTGCGCCCAATGGGAACAGTCCAGCCCGAACTGCCAGGCCAGGTCCTCCCTGGACTGGAAACAAGCATCCCAGGACCGGTTTCGGGCTTTCAGCCCTCATCAGCCAGGATAGCTTGACTCCAGTGGCATGGAGAGCACGGGACCCACGTCTGGGCATACCCGTCCCACTCGGGGTGACAAATGCAAAAACAACAATTGATGGACAGAATGCAGAACAATGTCATACATTCACCCCAGTACAGAGTTCTGGGCCTAAATCCATCGTTTTTTTGCTCACCATGCCATTCCAGTTTAGACCCAGCCATATGCAAATCAGTCTTGACCCTGCGCCCAATGGGAACAGTCCAGCCCGAACTGCCAGGCCAGGTCCTCCCTGGACTGGAAACAAGCATCCCAGGACCGGTTTCGGGCTTTCAGCCCTCATCAGCCAGGATAGCTTGACTCCAGTGGCATGGAGAGCACGGGACCCACGTCTGGGCATACCCGTCCCACTCGGGGTGACAAATGCAAAAACAACAATTGATGGACAGAATGCAGAACAATGTCATACATTCACCCCAGTACAGAGATCTGGGCCTAAATCCATCGTTTTTTTGCTCACCATGCCATTCCAGTTTAGACCCAGCCATATGCAAATCAGTCTTGACCCTGCGCCCAATGGGAACAGTCCAGCCCGAACTGCCAGGCCAGGTCCTCCCTGGACTGGAAACAAGCATCCCAGGACCGGTTTCGGGCTTTCAGCCTTCATCAGCCAGGATAGCTTGACTCCAGTGGCATGGAGAGCACGGGACCCACGTCTGGGCATACCCGTCCCACTCGGGGTGACAAATGCAAAAACAACAATTGATGGACAGAATGCAGAACAATGTCATACATTCACCCCAGTACAGAGATCTGGGCCTAAATCCATCGTTTTTTTGCTCACCATGCCATTCCAGTTTAGACCCAGCCATATGCAAATCAGTCTTGACCCTGCGCCCAATGGGAACAGTCCAGCCCGAACTGCCAGGCCAGGTCCTCCCTGGACTGGAAACAAGCATCCCAGGACCGGTTTCGGGCTTTCAGCCCTCATCAGCCAGGATAGCTTGACTCCAGTGGCATGGAGAGCACGGGACCCACGTCTGGGCATACCCGTCCCACTCGGGGTGACAAATGCAAAAACAACAATTGATGGACAGAATGCAGAACAATATCATACATTCACCCCAGTACAGAGATCTGGGCCTAAATCCATCGTTTTTTTGCTCACCATGCCATTCCAGTTTAGACCCAGCCATATGCAAATCAGTCTTGACCCTGCACCCAATGGGAACAGTCCAGCCCGAACTGCCAGGCCAGGTCCTCCCTGGACTGGAAACAAGCATCCCTAGGACCGGTTTCGGGCTTTCAGCCCTCATCAGCCAGGATAGCTTGACTCCAGTGGCATGGAGAGCACGGGACCCACGTCTGGGCATACCCGTCCCACTCGGGGTGACAAATGCAAAAACAACAATTGATGGACAGAATGCAGAACAATGTCATACATTCACCCCAGTACAGAGATCTGGGCCTAAATCCATCGTTTTTTTGCTCACCATGCCATTCCAGTTTGGACCCAGCCATATGCAAATCAGTCTTGACCCTGCGCCCAATGGGAACAGTCCAGCCCGAACTGCCAGGCCAGGTCCTCCCTGGACTGGAAACAAGCATCCCAGGACCGGTTTCGGGCTTTCAGCCCTCATCAGCCAGGATAGCTTGACTCCAGTGGCATGGAGAGCACGGGACCCACGTCTGGGCATACCCGTCCCACTCGGGGTGACAAATGCAAAAACAACAATTGATGGACAGAATGCAGAACAATGTCATACATTCACCCCAGTACAGAGATCTGGGCCTAAATCCATCGTTTTTTGCTCACCATGCCATTCCAGTTTAGACCCAGCCATATGCAAATCAGTCTTGACCCTGCGCCCAATGGGAACAGTCCAGCCCGAACTGCCAGGCCAGGTCCTCCCTGGACTGGAAAAAAGCATCCCAGGACCAGTTTCGGGCTTTCAGCCCTCATCAGCCAGGATAACTTGACTCCAGTGGCATGGAGAGCACGGGACCCACGTCTGGGCATACCCGTCCCACTCGGGGTGACAAATGCAAAAACAACAATTGATGGACAGAATGCAGAACAATGTCATACATTCACCCCAGTACAGAGATCTGGGCCTAAATCCATCGTTTTTTTGCTCACCATGCCATTCCAGTTTAGACCCAGCCATATGCAAATCAGTCTTGACCCTGTGCCCAATGGGAACAGTCCAGCCTGAACTGCCAGGCCAGGTCCTCCCTGGACTGGAAACAAGCATCCCAGGACCGGTTTCGGGCTTTCAGCCCTCATCAGCCAGGATAGCTTGACTCCAGTGGCATGGAGAGCACGGGACCCACGTCTGGGCATACCCGTCCCACTCGGGGTGACAAATGCAAAAACAACAATTGATGGACAGAATGCAGAACAATGTCATACATTCACCCCAGTACAGAGATCTGGGCCTAAATCCATCGTTTTTTTGCTCACCATGCCATTCCAGTTTAGACCCAGCCATATGCAAATCAGTCTTGACCCTGCGCCCAATGGGAACAGTCCAGCCCGAACTGCCAGGCCAGGTCCTCCCTGGACTGGAAACAAGCATCCCAGGACCGGTTTCGGGCTTTCAGCCCTCATCAGCCAGGATAGCTTGACTCCAGTGGCATGGAGAGCACGGGACCCACGTCTGGGCATACCCGTCCCACTCGGGGTGACAAATGCAAAAACAACAATTGATGGACAGAATGCAGAACAATATCATACATTCACCCCAGTACAGAGATCTGGGCCTAAATCCATCGTTTTTTTGCTCACCATGCCATTCCAGTTTAGACCCAGCCATATGCAAATCAGTCTTGACCCTGTGCCCAATGGGAACAGTCCAGCCCGAACTGCCAGGCCAGGTCCTCCCTAGACAGGAAACAAGCATCCCTAGGACCGGTTTCGGGCTTTCAGCCCTCATCAGCCAGGATAGCTTGACTCCAGTGGCATGGAGAGCACGGGACCCACGTCTGGGCATACCCGTCCCACTCGGGGTGACAAATGCAAAAACAACAATTGATGGACAGAATGCAGAACAATGTCATACATTCACCCCAGTACAGAGATCTGGGCCTAAATCCATCGTTTTTTTGCTCACCATGCCATTCCAGTTTAGACCCAGCCATATGCAAATCAGTCTTGACCCTGCGCCCAATGGGAACAGTCCAGCCCGAACTGCCAGGCCAGGTCCTCCCTGGACTGGAAACAAGCATCCCAGGACCGGTTTCGGGCTTTCAGCCCTCATCAGCCAGGATAGCTTGACTCCAGTGGCATGGAGAGCACGGGACCCACGTCTGGGCATACCCGTCCCACTCGGGGTGACAAATGCAAAAACAACAATTGATGGACAGAATGCAGAACAATGTTATACATTCACCCCAGTACAGAGATCTGGGCCTAAATCCATCGTTTTTTTGCTCACCATGCCATTCCAGTTTAGACCCAGCCATTTGCAAATCAGTCTTTGACCCTGCGCCCAATGGGAACAGTCCAGCCCGAACTGCCAGGCCAGGTCCTCCCTGGACTGGAAACAAGCATCCCAGGACCGGTTTCGGGCTTTCAGCCCTCATCAGCCAGGATAGCTTGACTCCAGTGGCATGGAGAGCACGGGACCCACGTCTGGGCATACCCGTCCCACTCGGGGTGACAAATGCAAAAACAACAATTGATGGACAGAATGCAGAACAATGTCATACATTCACCCCAGTACAGAGATCTGGGCCTAAATCCATCGTTTTTTGCTCACCATGCCATTCCAGTTTAGACCCAGCCATATGCAAATCAGTCTTGACCCTGCGCCCAATGGGAACAGTCCAGCCCGAACTGCCAGGCCAGGTCCTCCCTGGACTGGAAACAAGCATCCCAGGACCGGTTTCGGGCTTTCAGCCCTCATCAGCCAGGATAGCTTGACTCCAGTGGCATGGAGAGCACGGGACCCACGTCTGGGCATACCCGTCCCACTCGGGGTGACAAATGCAAAAACAACAATTGATGGACAGAATGCAGAACAATATCATACATTCACCCCAGTACAGAGATCTGGGCCTAAATCCATCGTTTTTTTGCTCACCATGCCATTCCAGTTTGGACCCAGCCATATGCAAATCAGTCTTGACCCTGCACCCAATGGGAACAGTCCAGCCCGAACTGCCAGGCCAGGTCCTCCCTGGACTGGAAACAAGCATCCCTAGGACCGGTTTCGGGCTTTCAGCCCTCATCAGCCAGGATAGCTTGACTCCAGTGGCATGGAGAGCACGGGACCCACGTCTGGGCATACCCGTCCCACTCGGGGTGACAAATGCAAAAACAACAATTGATGGACAGAATACAGAACAATGTCATACATTCACCCCAGTACAGAGATCTGGGCCTAAATCCATCGTTTTTTTCTCACCATGCCATTCCAGTTTAGACCCAGCCATATGCAAATCAGTCTTGACCCTGCGCCCAATGGGAACAGTCCAGCCCGAACTGCCAGGCCAGGTCCTCCCTGGACTGGAAACAAGCATCCCAGGACCGGTTTCGGGCTTTCAGCCCTCATCAGCCAGGATAGCTTGACTCCAGTGGCATGGAGAGCACGGGACCCACGTCTGGGCATACCCGTCCCACTCGGGGTGACAAATGCAAAAACAACAATTGATGGACAGAATGCAGAACAATGTCATACATTCACCCCAGTACAGAGATCTGGGCCTAAATCCATCGTTTTTTGCTCACCATGCCATTCCAGTTTAGACCCAGCCATATGCAAATCAGTCTTGACCCTGCGCCCAATGGGAACAGTCCAGCCCGAACTGCCAGGCCAGGTCCTCCCTGGACTGGAAACAAGCATCCCAGGACCGGTTTCGGGCTTTCAGCCCTCATCAGCCAGGATAACTTGACTCCAGTGGCATGGAGAGCACGGGACCCACGTCTGGGCATACCCGTCCCACTCGGGGTGACAAATGCAAAAACAACAATTGATGGACAGAATGCAGAACAATGTCATACATTCACCCCAGTACAGAGATCTGGGCCTAAATCCATCGTTTTTTTGCTCACCATGCCATTCCAGTTTAGACCCAGCCATATGCAAATCAGTCTTGACCCTGCGCCCAATGGGAACAGTCCAGCCCGAACTGCCAGGCCAGGTCCTCCCTGGACTGGAAACAAGCATCCCAGGACCGGTTTCGGGCTTTCAGCCCTCATCAGCCAGGATAGCTTGACTCCAGTGGCATGGAGAGCACGGGACCCACGTCTGGGCATACCCGTCCCACTCGGGGTGACAAATGCAAAAACAACAATTGATGGACAGAATGCAGAACAATGTCATACATTCACCCCAGTACAGAGATCTGGGCCTAAATCCATCGTTTTTTGCTCACCATGCCATTCCAGTTTAGACCCAGCCATATGCAAATCAGTCTTGACCCTGCGCCCAATGGGAACAGTCCAGCCCGAACTGCCAGGCCAGGTCCTCCCTGGACTGGAAACAAGCATCCCAGGACCGGTTTCGGGCTTTCAGCCCTCATCAGCCAGGATAGCTTGACTCCAGTGGCATGGAGAGCACGGGACCCACGTCTGGGCATACCCGTCCCACTCGGGGTGACAAATGCAAAAACAACAATTGATGGACAGAATGCAGAACAATATCATACATTCACCCCAGTACAGAGATCTGGGCCTAAATCCATCGTTTTTTGCTCACCATGCCATTCCAGTTTAGACCCAGCCATATGCAAATCAGTCTTGACCCTGTGCCCAATGGGAACAGTCCAGCCCGAACTGCCAGGCCAGGTCCTCCCTAGACTGGAAACAAGCATCCCTAGGACCGGTTTCGGGCTTTCAGCCCTCATCAGCCAGGATAGCTTGACTCCAGTGGCATGGAGAGCACGGGACCCACGTCTGGGCATACCCGTCCCACTCGGGGTGACAAATGCAAAAACAACAATTGATGGACAGAATGCAGAACAATGTCATACATTCACCCCAGTACAGAGATCTGGGCCTAAATCCATCGTTTTTTTGCTCACCATGCCATTCCAGTTTAGACCCAGCCATATGCAAATCAGTCTTGACCCTGCGCCCAATGGGAACAGTCCAGCCCGAACTGCCAGGCCAGGTCCTCCCTGGACTGGAAACAAGCATCCTAGGACCGGTTTCGGGCTTTCAGCCCTCATCAGCCAGGATAGCTTGACTCCAGTGGCATGGAGAGCACGGGACCCACGTCTGGGCATACCCGTCCCACTCGGGGTGACAAATGCAAAAACAACAATTGATGGACAGAATGCAGAACAATGTCATACATTCACCCCAGTACAGAGATCTGGGCCTAAATCCATCGTTTTTTTGCTCACCATGCCATTCCAGTTTAGACCCAGCCATATGCAAATCAGTCTTGACCCTGCGCCCAATGGGAACAGTCCAGCCCGAACTGCCAGGCCAGGTCCTCCCTGGACTGGAAACAAGCATCCCAGGACCGGTTTCGGGCTTTCAGCCCTCATCAGCCAGGATAACTTGACTCCAGTGGCATGGAGAGCACGGGACCCACGTCTGGGCATACCCGTCCCACTCGGGGTGACAAATGCAAAAACAACAATTGATGGACAGAATGCAGAACAATGTCATACATTCACCCCAGTACAGAGATCTGGGCCTAAATCCATCGTTTTTTTGCTCACCATGCCATTCCAGTTTAGACCCAGCCATATGCAAATCAGTCTTGACCCTGTGCCCAATGGGAACAGTCCAGCCCGAACTGCCAGGCCAGGTCCTCCCTGGACTGGAAACAAGCATCCCAGGACCGGTTTCGGGCTTTCAGCCCTCATCAGCCAGGATAGCTTGACTCCAGTGGCATGGAGAGCACAGGACCCACGTCTGGGCATACCCGTCCCACTCGGGGTGACAAATGCAAAAACAACAATTGATGGACAGAATGCAGAACAATATCATACATTCACCCCAGTACAGAGATCTGGGCCTAAATCCATCGTTTTTTTGCTCACCATGCCATTCCAGTTTAGACCCAGCCATATGCAAATCAGTCTTGACCCTGTGCCCAATGGGAACAGTCCAGCCCGAACTGCCAGGCCAGGTCCTCCCTAGACTGGAAACAAGCATCCCTGGACCGGTTTCGGGCTTTCAGCCCTCATCAGCCAGGATAGCTTGACTCCAGTGGCATGGAGAGCACGGGACCCACGTCTGGGCATACCCGTCCCACTCGGGGTGACAAATGCAAAAACAACAATTGATGGACAGAATGCAGAACAATGTCATACATTCACCCCAGTACAGAGATCTGGGCCTAAATCCATCGTTTTTTGCTCACCATGCCATTCCAGTTTAGACCCAGCCATATGCAAATCAGTCTTGACCCTGCGCCCAATGGGAACAGTCCAGCCCGAACTGCCAGGCCAGGTCCTCCCTGGACTGGAAACAAGCATCCCAGGACCGGTTTCGGGCTTTCAGCCCTCATCAGCCAGGATAGCTTGACTCCAGTGGCATGGAGAGCACGGGACCCACGTCTGGGCATACCCGTCCCACTCGGGGTGACAAATGCAAAAACAACAATTGATGGACAGAATGCAGAACAATGTTATACATTCACCCCAGTACAGAGATCTGGGCCTAAATCCATCGTTTTTTTGCTCACCATGCCATTCCAGTTTAGACCCAGCCATTTTCAAATCAGTCTTTACCCTGCGCCCAATGGGAACAGTCCAGCCCGAACTGCCAGGCCAGGTCCTCCCTGGACTGGAAACAAGCATCCCAGGACCGGTTTCGGGCTTTCAGCCCTCATCAGCCAGGATAGCTTGACTCCAGTGGCATGGAGAGCACGGGACCCACGTCTGGGCATACCCGTCCCACTCGGGGTGACAAATGCAAAAACAACAATTGATGGACAGAATGCAGAACAATGTCATACATTCACCCCAGTACAGAGATCTGGGCCTAAATCCATCGTTTTTTGCTCACCATGCCATTCCAGTTTAGACCCAGCCATATGCAAATCAGTCTTGACCCTGCGCCCAATGGGAACAGTCCAGCCCGAACTGCCAGGCCAGGTCCTCCCTGGACTGGAAACAAGCATCCCAGGACCGGTTTCGGGCTTTCAGCCCTCATCAGCCAGGATAGCTTGACTCCAGTGGCATGGAGAGCACGGGACCCACGTCTGGGCATACCCGTCCCACTCGGGGTGACAAATGCAAAAACAACAATTGATGGACAGAATGCAGAACAATATCATACATTCACCCCAGTACAGAGATCTGGGCCTAAATCCATCGTTTTTTGCTCACCATGCCATTCCAGTTTAGACCCAGCCATATGCAAATCAGTCTTGACCCTGCACCCAATGGGAACAGTCCAGCCCGAACTGCCAGGCCAGGTCCTCCCTGGACTGGAAACAAGCATCCCTAGGACCGGTTTCGGGCTTTCAGCCCTCATCAGCCAGGATAGCTTGACTCCAGTGGCATGGAGAGCACGGGACCCACGTCTGGGCATACCCGTCCCACTCGGGGTGACAAATGCAAAAACAACAATTGATGGACAGAATACAGAACAATGTCATACATTCACCCCAGTACAGAGATCTGGGCCTAAATCCATCGTTTTTTTCTCACCATGCCATTCCAGTTTAGACCCAGCCATATGCAAATCAGTCTTGACCCTGCGCCCAATGGGAACAGTCCAGCCCGAACTGCCAGGCCAGGTCCTCCCTGGACTGGAAACAAGCATCCCAGGACCGGTTTCGGGCTTTCAGCCCTCATCAGCCAGGATAGCTTGACTCCAGTGGCATGGAGAGCACGGGACCCACGTCTGGGCATACCCGTCCCACTCGGGGTGACAAATGCAAAAACAACAATTGATGGACAGAATGCAGAACAATGTCATACATTCACCCCAGTACAGAGATCTGGGCCTAAATCCATCGTTTTTTTGCTCACCATGCCATTCCAGTTTAGACCCAGCCATATGCAAATCAGTCTTGACCCTGCGCCCAATGGGAACAGTCCAGCCCGAACTGCCAGGCCAGGTCCTCCCTGGACTGGAAACAAGCATCCCAGGACCGGTTTCGGGCTTTCAGCCCTCATCAGCCAGGATAACTTGACTCCAGTGGCATGGAGAGCACGGGACCCACGTCTGGGCATACCCGTCCCACTCGGGGTGACAAATGCAAAAACAACAATTGATGGACAGAATGCAGAACAATGTCATACATTCACCCCAGTACAGAGATCTGGGCCTAAATCCATCGTTTTTTTGCTCACCATGCCATTCCAGTTTAGACCCATCCATATGCAAATCAGTCTTGACCCTGCGCCCAATGGGAACAGTCCAGCCCGAACTGCCAGGCCAGGTCCTCCCTGGACTGGAAACAAGCATCCCAGGACCGGTTTCGGGCTTTCAGCCCTCATCAGCCAGGATAGCTTGACTCCAGTGGCATGGAGAGCACGGGACCCACGTCTGGGCATACCCGTCCCACTCGGGGTGACAAATGCAAAAACAACAATTGATGGACAGAATGCAGAACAATGTCATACATTCACCCCAGTACAGAGATCTGGGCCTAAATCCATCGTTTTTTTGCTCACCATGCCATTCCAGTTTAGACCCAGCCATATGCAAATCAGTCTTGACCCTGCGCCCAATGGGAACAGTCCAGCCCGAACTGCCAGGCCAGGTCCTCCCTGGACTGGAAACAAGCATCCCAGGACCGGTTTCGGGCTTTCAGCCCTCATCAGCCAGGATAGCTTGACTCCAGTGGCATGGAGAGCACGGGACCCACGTCTGGGCATACCCGTCCCACTCGGGGTGACAAATGCAAAAACAACAATTGATGGACAGAATGCAGAACAATATCATACATTCACCCCAGTACAGAGATCTGGGCCTAAATCCATCGTTTTTTTGCTCACCATGCCATTCCAGTTTAGACCCAGCCATATGCAAATCAGTCTTGACCCTGTGCCCAATGGGAACAGTCCAGCCCGAACTGCCAGGCCAGGTCCTCCCTAGACTGGAAACAAGCATCCCTGGACCGGTTTCGGGCTTTCAGCCCTCATCAGCCAGGATAGCTTGACTCCAGTGGCATGGAGAGCACGGGACCCACGTCTGGGCATACCCGTCCCACTCGGGGTGACAAATGCAAAAACAACAATTGATGGACAGAATGCAGAACAATGTCATACATTCACCCCAGTACAGAGATCTGGGCCTAAATCCATCGTTTTTTTGCTCACCATGCCATTCCAGTTTAGACCCAGCCATATGCAAATCAGTCTTGACCCTGCGCCCAATGGGAACAGTCCAGCCCGAACTGCCAGGCCAGGTCCTCCCTGGACTGGAAACAAGCATCCCAGGACCGGTTTCGGGCTTTCAGCCCTCATCAGCCAGGATAGCTTGACTCCAGTGGCATGGAGAGCACGGGACCCACGTCTGGGCATACCCGTCCCACTCGGGGTGACAAATGCAAAAACAACAATTGATGGACAGAATGCAGAACAATGTCATACATTCACCCCAGTACAGAGATCTGGGCCTAAATCCATCGTTTTTTGCTCACCATGCCATTCCAGTTTAGACCCAGCCATATGCAAATCAGTCTTGACCCTGCGCCCAATGGGAACAGTCCAGCCCGAACTGCCAGGCCAGGTCCTCCCTGGACTGGAAACAAGCATCCCAGGACCGGTTTCGGGCTTTCAGCCCTCATCAGCCAGGATAGCTTGACTCCAGTGGCATGGAGAGCACGGGACCCACGTCTGGGCATACCCGTCCCACTCGGGGTGACAAATGCAAAAACAACAATTGATGGACAGAATGCAGAACAATGTCATACATTCACCCCAGTACAGAGATCTGGGCCTAAATCCATCGTTTTTTTGCTCACCATGCCATTCCAGTTTAGACCCAGCCATATGCAAATCAGTCTTGACCCTGCGCCCAATGGGAACAGTCCAGCCCGAACTGCCAGGCCAGGTCCTCCCTGGACTGGAAACAAGCATCCCAGGACCGGTTTCGGGCTTTCAGCCCTCATCAGCCAGGATAGCTTGACTCCAGTGGCATGGAGAGCACGGGACCCACGTCTGGGCATACCCGTCCCACTCGGGGTGACAAATGCAAAAACAACAATTGATGGACAGAATGCAGAACAATATCATACATTCACCCCAGTACAGAGATCTGGGCCTAAATCCATCGTTTTTTTGCTCACCATGCCATTCCAGTTTAGACCCGGCCATATGCAAATCAGTCTTGACCCTGCGCCCAATGGGAACAGTCCAGCCCGAACTGCCAGGCCAGGTCCTCCCTTGACTGGAAACAAGCATCCCTGGACCGGTTTCGGGCTTTCAGCCCTCATCAGCCAGGATAGCTTGACTCCAGTGGCATGGAGAGCACGGGACCCACGTCTGGGCATACCCGTCCCACTCGGGGTGACAAATGCAAAAACAACAATTGATGGACAGAATGCAGAACAATGTCATACATTCACCCCAGTACAGAGATCTGGGCCTAAATCCATCGTTTTTTTGCTCACCATGCCATTCCAGTTTAGACCCAGCCATATGCAAATCAGTCTTGACCCTGCGCCCAATGGGAACAGTCCAGCCCGAACTGCCAGGCCAGGTCCTCCCTGGACTGGAAACAAGCATCCCAGGACCGGTTTCGGGCTTTCAGCCCTCATCAGCCAGGATAGCTTGACTCCAGTGGCATGGAGAGCACGGGACCCACGTCTGGGCATACCCGTCCCACTCGGGGTGACAAATGCAAAAACAACAATTGATGGACAGAATGCAGAACAATGTCATACATTCACCCCAGTACAGAGATCTGGGCCTAAATCCATCGTTTTTTTGCTCACCATGCCATTCCAGTTTAGACCCAGCCATATGCAAATCAGTCTTGACCCTGCGCCCAATGGGAACAGTCCAGCCCGAACTGCCAGGCCAGGTCCTCCCTGGACTGGAAACAAGCATCCCAGGACCGGTTTCGGGCTTTCAGCCCTCATCAGCCAGGATAGCTTGACTCCAGTGGCATGGAGAGCACGGGACCCACGTCTGGGCATACCCGTCCCACTCGGGGTGACAAATGCAAAAACAACAATTGATGGACAGAATGCAGAACAATGTCATACATTCACCCCAGTACAGAGATCTGGGCCTAAATCCATCGTTTTTTTGCTCACCATGCCATTCCAGTTTAGACCCAGCCATATGCAAATCAGTCTTGACCCTGCGCCCAATGGGAACAGTCCAGCCCGAACTGCCAGGCCAGGTCCTCCCTGGACTGGAAACAAGCATCCCAGGACCGGTTTCGGGCTTTCAGCCCTCATCAGCCAGGATAGCTTGACTCCAGTGGAGGGTCTGAACTGGGGTGGCGGAGTGAGCTAAAGAATGATGATGGATTAAACCCAGATCAGTTGACTGGGGGTGAGTGCTTGCAATGTTCAACACTCCGTCCATCATCCCCTTTGGTTTTGCAATAGTATATTATTCCCAACCGCTATCCAACACTTTCCCTACTGTTGCACTCACTGGAGTGGGAATAGTAATTTTTACCCACCCGCTATCCAACACTTTCCCTACTGTGGCACTCACTGGAGTGGGAATAGTAATTTTTACCCTCCCGCTATCCAACACTTTCCCTACTGTTGCACTCACTGGAGTGGGAATAGTAATTTTTACCCTCCCGCTATCCAAAACTTTCCCTACTGTTCCACTTGCTGGAGTGGGAATAGTAATTTTTACCCTCCCGCTATCCAACACTTTCTCTACTGTTGCACTCACTGGAGTGTGAATAGTAATTTTTACCCTCCCGCTATCCAACACTTTCCCTACTGTTGCACTCACTGGAGTGTGAATAGTAATTTTTACTCACCCACTATCCAACACTTTCCCTACTGTTGCACTCACTGGAGTGGGAATAGTAATTTTTACCCACCGGCTATCTAACACTTTCCCTACTGTTGCACTCGCTGGAGTGGGAATAGTAATTTTTACCCACCCCCTATCCAACATTTTCCCTACTGTACACTCGCTGGAGTGGGAATATTAATTTTTATTCACCCGCTATCCAACACTTTCCCTACTGTACCACTCGCTGGAGTGGGAATAGTAATTTTATCCCCTACGCTATGCAACGTTATCAGTATTGTTATATTTCATGTAGTGTCAAATATTATTTTTTAAATATTTATTTTAATGTTTTAACTTATGTATAATTTATTTTTATATTTATATTATAGGTTTATTTATATATATATGTAATTATATTTTTTTAATTATGTTTTTAACATTTTATAATTAAAAATATTAATTATTTTTTAATATTATTAAGTTAATATATATATATTAAAAAAAATGCATGTGTAGTAAACCAGGAACTCCAAATGGTTTCTTGAAGTACTTTTTATTGGAGCAACCTTCAACAATACAATCCTATTACTGGTTATTTCCTGGAATCTTAGCTGTGATGCAGTTCCACAGCATCACAGTTACATCATACAATTCCAGCTATTACCACACATCTTCCCCCTTATGAAATTCAAAACATGAGAAACATGCAAAATACAAAGCATAGTAATAAACGACTTAACATATTAAAAAGAAAGAAAGAAAACACAATCAGCAATACAATTCATAAATGAACAATACAATTCACAAATGAGATACTTTACACAAATTCCCAAAGCTCCACTTCTTACCGTCATCCAATTGAGCCACTGAGCCCATAACTGAAATGACTTTATGTGGTTGCGAAAACTTACTTTCTCCTTTCTTCACAAAACCAAATCTTCTCACCACTACCCAATCGCCTTCCTCGAACACTAATTCCTTAGCACGTTTTCTACTGTCAAAATTTAACTTATTACGCCACTGATTTTCAAAAACTCTTGACCTCATCTTCTCTCTATCAACCCATACTTGATTCTTCTCTTGTAACCACATAGGAGACTCCTTGGTACCCGGCTCTCTTCCCTTCAAAGCAATAAAAGGAGACACACCTGTCACCGAATGAGGTGTAATCCTGTGACCCCACATCATCCTACGCAACTCATCCTTCCATGATAAACCATTTGCTAAGGAAAGCTGAATACATTCCATCACTATGCGGTTCACCCTTTCCACAAGTCCATTAGCTTGTGGACGGAACAGAGCTACCTTCTCATGTCTAATCCCACAACCACATAGAAATTTCTCCATCGCAGAAGAAACTAATTGAACTCCATTGTCAGTTACTAATATTTTTGGTACACCCTCTTCCATAAAAACTTCTTCAAGAAATTTTGTCACATTAGTAGTAGTGACTTGACCCATAGACTTACACGTGAACCACTTACTATGATAATCCACTAACACAACCAAAAATCGGTTATTACTTCCCAATTTGTCGATTGGACCCAATCCGTCCAAAGCCAACTTCTCCCACGGTCTCATGGGTAATTCCACACATCTCAAGAGTGGTTCTCTTGTTACTTTCACCTTATCACTATTGCTACACGAATGGCAATCTCGCACCAAATCTTCGACATTTCTGTCCATTTCAGGCCACCAAAAAGACTCTCTTAATCTCCTCTTAGTTAAACTCCTTCCTAAATGCCCTTCATGCACAATCCTCATCAACTTTGATCTCAACAAAACCGGAGGAACTATCCTGTTCCTCCTCAAAACCTTATCTCCTTGCAGACTAAGTTCATCCCTCACAGAGAGATATTGTTTATCTATTTCCCCTCCACTAAAGTTATTCCAACAATTTATAATGAGCTCTCTCAATTTCTTATATTCTTCGTCCTTTTCCACTGCTTCCTTCCATTCATCCTGACTAATAGCAAATTCACTATCCACGTTTACCACACAATCCTCCAAAAATATCACACAAGAATCATTGTCCACTGGCATCCTTGAAAGACAATCCGCAATAACATTTTTATTACCACGAATGTATTCAACTACAAAGTTGTAATCTAGAACAGATAACAACCAACGTGAAATCCGTGGGGTCACACTACCCTCTAAACCTCGTCCACCTTTGAAAATATGAATTAAAGGTTTGTGATCCGTCCTTACAACAAAAGGTAAACCCCACAAATAGTATCTAAAATGCGTCATCCCCGAACAACATGCCAGAGCCTCCTTCTCTATAGTTGAATACGACCTCTCCGCTCCTTGTAGTCTTCGTGAAGCAAAACCAATAATTGTTTCACCTTTTTCTGACACTTGCAACAAAACTGCTCCAACCCCAATGTTACTAGCATCCGTAACCAAAATAGATTTCTTATTAGAGTCAAAATGCCCCAATGATGGAGCGTTAGAAAGATAATTCTTCACATTGACAAATGCATCTTCACAATTAGCATTCCACTGAAACACAGTTCCTTTTTTTAAGAGAAGTCTCATTGGTTCTACTAAATCAGCAAATTTTGGAACATATTTAGAGCAATACTCAGCCAAACCTAAGAAGGACTTCAACTGCTCCTTATTAATAGGGCTCGGAGCCTCTTTAACAGCTCTCACAATACTAGCTTTGGGACTTATTCCATTAATGGATATTCGATGTCCCAAATAATTAACTTCTTTCAATCTTATCTGACACTTCTCTTTTTTTATTGTCAATCCATATTTAGAAATTCTCTGTAAGACTTCTTCCATCAACTTATCATGTTCATTAAACGACCTCCCTACAATCATGATGTCATCTTGGAAACATAATACTCTTTCCATCCCTTTAAATATATTTTGCATTATTCGCTGGAACACAGCGGAGGCTGATGCCAGACCAAAAGGCATCCTACAATACCGGAACGCCCCCAGAGGTGTTACAAATGAAGTCAAGGGACGCGACTCGGCATGTAGATTCACTTGATGGTAGGCTGAAGACATGTCCAGCACACTAAAAACGCAACCACCACCCATCATGCTTAACATTTCCCCAATATTTGGTAAAGGTTGTCTATCCACCCAAATATTTCTGTTCAAATCCCTCAAATCAATGCATAAACGGATTTTGTTACCCTCCTTAGGAGCAACGACAATTGCAGATAACCACTCTGAAGACTCTATAGGTTCTATGACCTTAGCTTGCAACAACTTATCCAATTCTTTTTGAAGAGGTTCTCTCATCATATGTGGTATAGTTCTAACTTTATGCACAATTGGCTTTGCATTTTTCTTTAACACAATACGATGAGTAAACCCTTTTAACATGCCTAAATCATCAGAAAAACATGAGAATATTTTTTCATCAACATGTCTGCCCACACATTCTTCATGTCAACATCGGAAGAAACATTATCTACACTTGGTTCAATCACCATTACTGGTTCTACAGCATTGGGATTCAATATAATGTTAAATCTTTTTGATGTCGCCAACCTAACAAATTTGATCCCTCCTGCGTGACATAAACCCTTCCATGAACACCATTTTAAAAAAAAATAATATTCATCCACCGCATTCCTAAAATGTTAATCTTTGATCCACCATAACCAACGGCTCTCACATCTGCTTGTAGAAGATTTTTCATCTCTCCACCCAGTTATCTCCAATAAAAAGTACTTCAAGAAACCATTTGGAGTTCCTGGTTTACTACAAATTATGGAAAAGATATGCAGCAACCTTCAGCAATACAATCCTATTACTGGTTATTTCCTGGAATCTTAGCTGTGATGCAGTTCCACAGCATCACAGTTACATCATACAATTCCAGCTATTACCACAGCATGTTTATTTTATTTTTCACATTACATTTATTATTTATTAATTTTAACCTTTTTTAATCATTTTTAAGTATGTTTTACTTAATTATATTTATTATTTCATTAATTTTATATTACTTTTAAGACATTTAAAAAAGTCCATATTTTAGCAAACTATGGGGGTCATTAGGATAGCGGGCGGATCGCCGCCGCCCGTATGGCGGTGGTGATCCGCTCGCTATTTCCCACCGCCCGCCTCACATTTCCTCACCGCCATATTAGCATGGCGGTGGGGACCCAGGCGGACGGAAAGACCGTCCGCCGGTTTTCCGCCGGTAGGCAATCTGCCCGATTGCCTACCGGGCGGAAAAGGCCTGCAATATGGAGGTGGTGCCTTGCAGGCACCACCATCCATATTAGGATGATGGCGGTCACATGCATTTCCATGGCGGAGACTCCGCCATGGAAAGGCATGCAGAGAATGCCTTTGGGGGCCCGTTGCGGGCCCCCTGGGGGGTGGGGGGCTGCACTTGGGGGGTACCAATGGTACCCCCCAACATTGGCATGCATGCCAATGCACAACATGCATATATTGCATTGTGGAGGGTGCTGCTCATAGCACCGCCCGCCACAATGCAATAGATGCGGGATGCCACCGTGGCGGTGGCATCCTAGTTGCCGATGCGGGACCGCCGCACCACTGGCAGCCGGTCCCAGCACCGCTAGGGTGGCGGGCGGACTGAAGTCCGCCCACCATCCTAATAGACCCCAAAGTTATTAACAACGATATTTAGGATTCAATATTTTTGTACTTACCTGTTTGTAGATAGGAAGTCGATATTCTGTCACCCGATATTTTTACCTCGATATTGTGGCAGGTCGATATTCTTATCCTCGATATTCTGTCAGTGATCCATCATTTCCATCATCATGTTGACAGTGTTCTGAGTCTGAAGCAAAAGGAATGTGGAGCATTCTAGGCAAAGGCAGGAGTCAAAATGAAGTTGGACCGGCTGTGTCAAAGGTTATATAGAGTGCAACTTTGGTCAAGGTTGTGTTAGATTTGCTTCGGAGTCTGATAAGACAATGCATTCTTCCTCTGGCAGCGGTGGTGTTGGCATTGAAGCACAAAGAGCCAGCAAACATCTTTCTGCTGAATTCAAAATCAGGTTGGGCCTCAGCTCTGGAATTAGGGCAGAACCTGCAGAAAAGTCAAGAGGTGCATACACCATAAGGACGGACCCTCTAATGGTAGCACACCTGGAGGTCTACTTAGATCCTTTGGGCCTGAGAACTCACCAATGGGAGCCAGAAGGGTGCCGAACATGGCTTCCTTGAATGCCTCAAATTGTTACAGCATCGCTAATGGACCCGTTAATTTTGTTTGCATCAGTATAAGCTGTGGAATCGGTTCCTTGGTGGGGGACCAAAAGCGAGATCTGGAGGCACCTTGATATCTACTCAACCTCTCCTGGCGAGAATGAGGGGATGAAGTAGAGTCACTCTTCAACTTCTTATGTCTCTTTTTTGATCTGAACTTAACTAACAACTTGGAGTGTGAAGAGAACCTTCTGCGGGAAGGGCCTCGAGAATGGGTCCTTGACTTTAACCGGGACCAACCATTGTGCACCTTCCGACGGTGTTTGTTCACATACAGCTTGACTTTGTGGTTCAGGATAGCCTTTAGATTCATCCTGATGCCGTCCCCACAAGACTTGGAGTCATGCAAAGACTCTACGAACCAGAGACATACCTGGTGGGGATCTGTCACATCATTCACACAAAAAGTGATGGTAGGAATGCTTGCAAAACGTCTAACCACTGACAATCGCTTGGAGTAGCATTCCAACCCATCTATTTGTCACAAATGAGGCCTAACAGCACCAAAACTGGTCTGGGGTTGCTTGTGGTGCCATTTGGAAGGGGACTCGCTCAGCTGTTGGGGATTGTAGTGTTATACTGATTTGCATAAGGAGGGTCTCTGACTCAATTGGCACAGGGGGTGAAAAACGATTGGGTGGAATGCTATTCCCAGCAATTGCCTATGGTTAGACTATTTGTAAGCACCTCCCATCACCTGTTGTGTGATTGATGTAACGCTCTAAGTAAGACTGTAAGTCCCTCTCTGTATGTTCTCCTGTGTGTGTAGGAAAGTAGGATCTGCTTCTTTGGTTACCCCCACTTTTTGCTTGATGTAATGCTGTTTCAGACTAGTCTGACTGGGATCCTGCTAATCAGGACCCCAGTCTCTCTGCTTTCTCCCCTAAATTGTTAAGTACGTAGGTACATCTCAGATTGGATACTGGGGTACCCCTATAAGTCCCTAGGATATGGTACTAAGATACCCAGGGCATAGATACCCCATAGGCTGAAGCAGGTATTATCCCACCTATGGGAGACCATTCAAACTATCACTACAGGCCTGCCATTGCAGCCTGTGTAAGCTGGTGCGAGCACCACTTACGAAAGATATAGGTTTCCCTATATCTAGGGTCACTGCACTTAAAGCCTATAAGTCACCCCTACAGCAGGCCTTTTCAATCCTGAAGGCAGAGTGCATGATTTTAAGTGTGAGGGTGCCCCTGCATGAGCAGGACACCCCTACAGCCTTCATAGTCCACTGTCCCGGGCGGTAAGTGAGACAGCCATATAACATATAGAGGGGCACTGCGTCATTACGTGATGACCATCTTGAAACTGGCTGTAACGAACTCTGTCATGTTTGGTATCAAACATGTTATTCCAAACACTGTTAAGGCCCTCCTTTAGGCCCTCAGTGCTCCCGGTACCAGTCTTCTAGACCCGGACAGCACAATATGGCTGCTGCCAACCAGAGACACGATTCTGCCCTCCTGCTGCTGAGCCAAGCTCGAGCAGGGGAAGGCAGAACAATAGGCATCCTGTCACAGGGAGGTGTGACCACCTCTCAGACAGGGTTTAGTGTATTGGGACAGGGTGGGAGCGCTTGCCAGCGCCACATAGTCTGCGCGCAGGGCACATTTGGTGCCCTCCATGCATAGTCCAGTTCAAACCAGTTCAGGGAGCCGTTTGCTCCCGCTCTGGCGCGAAACTGGACAAAGGACAGGGGATTAGCCTCCTCCTTGCCCAGCCCACCTTAGGGAGGGACCCCTGGATCATCCCAAAACTTTCCTTAGGGTATTTAAGGGCTTACCTGAGGGTGGGTCCCTAGATTCATTGTGGGACATGATCCAATTCAGACACCACTTCAACTTTGACCATCTGGGCACGCTGGACTTCGCTCTGGGCATCAAGGCTACAACTGTGAAGACTCCTGCTGCTCCTGATCTCTTCACCCTGCTCATCTGCTGCAACATCCATGCCTGTGCTCCATACAGGAAACCTTCCAAGGCCTATTGGCATCCAAGACACCTGAAGGAATCTCCCTTGAAGTGAAGGAGTCACTTCCCTGCATCTGCAGGCACTGCAACTATGCTGAACGGTCTACTGATCCTGGGCTCCCACAGACTCCGAAAGCCTCAGCAACACAGGTGGTGGTTCTTCACATCCCTTGAGGCCTGCCCTGTCCTCTCACCAAGTTTGAGGCCAGTAACCCTTGTCGGAGCCGCAGGAACTGAACCCCTGTGCACCGCGTCGACTTACCGTTGCAAAGGCTAGTTGGTTTCCTTCCATCAAGATCTTCGGGCTCCAAGTAGCCCCAGCCTCAAGCATCTACAGTGACCAGAATCTTTGATCACGCACCATTGCTTGCACCGTGGGCGTGCTTCTTTGGTAGCTGCTCGAGGTCCTCTTGCGACTCCTGTGCCTCCAGCCTGTGGGTCCTGTCGAGGGTCACATTTTGAATTCTTTGGGCTCCCCTGATTGCTCGTGGTCTGCCCTGACTCCCCTGCTTGTGGTGAGTCTCCTGGACCTTGCTGGTCCCGACATTGCACCTTCTTCTTCTCCTTCGTTGATTGCAGGACACCGATCCCTCAACTCTCGACACCCAATGTGGGACAGCTTGTGTATGGCTCCTGGTCTTCCACAGCGTCGCCTGGTCCACACAGCTGCAGTTTCAAGGTCACCGTCAGCTCTCCTGCAACACCCGACATCGGTGGGCATTCATCTTCCGTGCCTCCTGGTCAGCCATGAGTGGCATAGACTTTGTCCCCTCTGCTTGCAGGTTCTTCACATCTTGAATCCATCTTTGGGTTCCACCAGACACTTTCACCTTTTCTAGCAGCGGCATCTTTCTGAAGTCTCCCATTGAGTTCGACAACGGTTTCCGACGTCACTTCACACATTTGCACCCGGCTTCCCAGGTTCAGGTATCCTGGTTCCTAAGGTATCCACAGGTGGGGTGGCTCTCCAACCACTTGTCTTCCACAGGTTTTTTTCAGGGTCCGCTGGGAAGGTTCCTCTTTCTTTAAAATTGCAGCCACGACTTACCCATTGACTTGCATTGATCCCGCGGTCGTGTTCCCACTCTGCACATGACCTCAGTGGGGCTCCTGGTTACTTACTTTGGGTGGTTCCTTGGGTCCCCGACACTTTTACGTCTTCTGGGTATAGTCTTGACTCGAGTCGTGGTTCGCATACCACTATTTTAGTATATGGTTTGGTCTCCCCCTGGTGACCACTGTGTATTCTGCGCTACTTACCTGTTTCTATCATAAAGTGTTGTGTGCATTGTGTATATCTCTGGCTAGGAGATATCTGTATGTGTTAGTGAGAGTCTTATAATAAATACATATTTTTATAAATACACTGTGTGGTACTTTTTCACTTAATCAATACCTATAAGATTATGTTCTGGTAAAACAAACTGCTTTACACTGCTTCTGGACTAAGCCTGAAGGCTGCTCTCCACAGCTACCACTTAGAGAGCTTTCTAAGGTTGCCTAAGACCACTAAAATCACCATAAGGGTTGTCTGGATCAGTGCAAGGTATCCACTTACCTAAGTGTACATCATTTACTGAGCCAGCCTCTCACATTGGTGTTCAGCGGTTGGGATTCAAGCTTGCATTGTTTAACCAGATAATCTTGGTGTGGACTAATTGAAAAACCATCACTAATATTAGGCACATATAAATACAAGATCAGATTAAGTAAGTTCTACTAAACTTAGCGTTTGATAGTTAAGGGTCTAGCACAACCCCTTCTCCAACCTCAGAGAGTTTAGTTCCCACCAGGTTAGGTCGGTGCAACACCTCACTACACCTAGTATGTCTTCTAAAGGAGATGTCAGTGGCTCCCTGCCTTCTAGATACAGTGACCTCACGTTCCAGGAACTGAGGGTCCTGTGTTCCTCTAGGAAGCTTAAGACAGGGAAAAGCCCTAATACTCAACACCTCCTATTGGTGTTACTGTTGGATGACCTACAGAAAGCTAGTGGGTCAGATGAACAGGACAGAGTGGGTGGGCAGGGGGCAGAAGATGTGTCAGGTGGGGGACCCCTTGTTGACCTTAATTCTGACCCTGACCAGGAGGAGTCTCATGACTCCCACCTGGAGAACTCAGATCCCCCAGAGGATAGTACCACTGGCACAGAGGGTGCCCCCGGAAGTGGGTCCCACTTTGTTCCTCCTGGAAGGGTTCAGAGTAGACCAAGGAGGTCTAGATCCTCCTCTAGAGAATCCAATGCTTCAGGACATTCAACAGGGACCTCCATCTCTAGTAGGAGGGACAACTCTTTTGACAGGGAGTACCAACTGCTTCAATTTGAGAAAGCAAGGCTTAGGCAAGACCAGTTGGCCATTGACAAAGAGTCCCTAGAAATCCAGAAAACTAGGAAGAAATTGGGACTAGAGTCCCATGGTGTCAGCAACAGTGTCCCTAGGGTTAGAGAAACCTCTTACGACCATAGGACCCTGAACAAGATAGTCCCTCCTTACCAGGAGGGGGATGATATCCATAAATGCATCACTGCTTTAGAGAGGGCCTGCAAAGTTCAGAGGGTCCCTCAAGAGCAGTGGGCAGCTATCTTGTGGCTCTCCTTTGCTAACAAAGGTAAAGACACGATTCTCACTGTTAGAGAAGAGGGTGCTGACAATTACTCAGTACTGAAGAGTGCTCTCATAGATGGGTTTTGCTTAACCACTGAACGGTATAGGATTAAGTTCAGAGACACCCAGAAGGCACACACCCTGGACTGGGTAGACTTTGTAGGCAGTGCTATTAAGGCTCTTGAAGGCTGGCTTCATGGAAGCAAAGTACAGGACTACCAAGGATTGTACAATTTGATTATGAGGGAACAGATCCTTAATAATTGTCAGAACCAGCTTTTGCATCAGTACCTGGTGGACTCTGATCTGACCTCTCCAAAAGATTTGGGAAAGAAAGCAGACAAATGGGTTCGCACCACGGTTAAGCAGAAAAACCATGGTAATGGAGGTGACCAGAAGAAGCAAGATTCTTCAAAATCTCAGGATAAGGGTGGGGATAAAGCCAAAGATAAGAAAGAGTCTTCTCAAGGGCCCCAAAAACCTACATCTGGGGGTGGTCCCAAAATTTTAAGAAAGGCAAAAAGAAACCTTGGTGTTACTTCTGTAAGGTGAAGACCGATTAGACAAAAGATGCTGATTGTCCAAAGGCCAAGGAAACTACTCCTACTACCACTGCCCCTAAGGCACCTGCTCCCCCTAGCATAAGTACAAGTGGTAGTACAGCAAACAAGAAATTAGTGGGGTTAACCTTGGGTACGGAGATGGGTTCTGACTTAGTCAGGACTCCAACTCAGGCTGTTTTAGTCTGTGATGTTGGCATGGATCTTGCCACCTTACTAGTCAGTCCCACTAACTTGGGCAAGTACAGACAACAGCCTTTAATCAATGTGAAAAGAAGCAATGTCCTATAGGGATACAGGGGCCAGTGTCACTATGGTGACAGAGAAACTTGTATCCCCCGAACAGCTCATATTGGACAAGTGTACCAAGTCACCAACGCTAGCAATGTCAGGACTGATCATTCCTTGGCAGCTGTGAATCTCAGCTAGGGAGGGGTAACTGGACCTGAGAGGGTTGTGGTATCTCCAGACCTACCTGTAGATTATTTGTTGGCCAATGATCTAGAAACTTAAGCCTGGTTTGAAGTGGAGTTCATGACTCATGCAGAGATGATGGGCATCTCTGCCAGTGCGTTTGCTGTCACCAGGGCTCAGGCTAAACAGCTCACCATTGAAAAAGCACTGGATCCTGGAAAAATGGACCAGGTGCTGCCCCAGAGAAGGAGCAGGAAGGGTAAGGAATTGCCTTCCTCACAAAATTTCAGTGAAGATCAAACTCCTGAGGGAGATGATCTTAGCCCCTGTAAAGGAACTGTCCAGGAGGAGCTTGGGCCTGACCAGGCAGAGTTCTTGGGGACAGGGGGCCCTTCCAGGGCAGATTTGAGTTTGAAGCAGCAGTCCTGCCCCTCTCTTGAACCCCTAAGACAGCAAGCTGCTGCTGAGGAAGCAGGGAATATCAATGGGTCCCATAGGATCTATTAGGAAGATGGACTTGTATTCTGAGGGTACAGACCCCAAACCTGGTGCCACCAGGAGATTGGTTATATCCCAGAAGTTCAGAAGTTTCCTACTCTCCCTAGCACATGATATTCCTCTTGCAGGACACTTAGGGCATAGCAAGACTTTGGACAGTCTTGTCCCTCACTTTCACTGGCCCGTTATGTCTGAGGACACAAATGAGTTTGGTCGCTCCTGTGCCACTTGCCAAGCAAGTGGTAAATCATGTGGCACCACAAAGGCCCCCTTAATTCCACTTCCAGTGGTTGGGGTTCCCATTAGCACAGGATTATGTGCTACCTGGAATTCACATGACTTAATTCGCTAATCATTTCTACATCCATTTTACTTGGGGGGTTGAAACAGACACAAGATAATGCCGGGTTAAAGTGATTGAAAGCAGGCGCCCGTGTTACTTGAGCGGCCCTGCTGCTTAAAAAAACACAAGCGGGTTCAGCTGAAGCAGCGCATGTGGTGCCTGCAGTAAGAGAAACTCAATAAAGTAAATAGTGCTTACAGACTAAATAACAGGTCCTGTGTAACAACCGAAGTAAAGGGGCCAGTATCCATGGGAGAGTACAAATGAAGACAAGGCCGTACTAAGGAGGGACAAACAAGCCTATTAACGAATCCGAAGGCAGCATCTACGAAAGACAATGACACAAGCCAATGAATAATATGGGAGGAGAGTGGGCGCGGCTTCTCTCCCAAACTCTACTACAGCAGTCTCGCAGAGCAAATAGCGCATGCCCGCTGCCGCTAGGCTCGACCTAAAAAGAGGGACATAGGTTTTAACATTGCAGAATGATGTCCAAATAGAACTAGTGTTGATATCACCTGAACCCCCTTAAAAAATATCCCTTTTTATTTCCATTTTCATTCAAAAAAACATGTAATACTTAGGAATTCTGCGTGAAGATTGATATGTTTTGCAGAAAGCAAAGAAAATCTAGTGAAAAACATCCTGGAGCTAAAAAACAGAAATGCACGAAAATGCTTACCTAGCTAATTTTCAACTTTTAGGTCTGTTTTCCACCACTGGGTTTTCACCACATCTGTTGTTAAGCAAATAACTGACATATTACATGGTTTTCCTTCATTAACCTATTGGCTAATGCCTCATGCTATTTGACGTGCCTCGAAATTTTTTTTTTAACTTCAGTGCGCCCTACGGACAGCAGAAGTTTTCCAGACATTGGGACAGTTAGTTTTTCTATTCTCACATCAGTCTTAGAATATTTGGTGACGGTATAACGTTCCCTAAAGTCATCTAAGGGGCGTATTTACTATTCTAAGTCCAGTTCTGGAATATTTTGGCAAAAGTTTGTAATTCCTTCAATAATATAAAACAGTTTTGAGATGTTATATTTAAGCCTTTCATGGTAGCAGTGGCTGTCACCATGAGAGGGCAATAAAGAACAAAAACTAGAAATACCAATTAGGCCAGCAGATGTTCTACCCAAAGGCATATCAAGAAGAACAGTGCATGAGAAACCAAACAGCAACTTTACCTAACTATACTCTCTGTGCAAGTAGCCATCAATACTGTTTGTATGTGTTTTAACTTGTAGTCCTGCAGCCTCTTTTGTAATAGAAAATGTGTGTGTGTTATTGTCTTATGAGTGGACATTAATACTGTGAGAATGTGCATCTGTACTGCTTCCCTGAAGTATGGAGAGTGTGTCACTGTGTTGTATACTATGTGCGAAATATGTATCACACTACAGTTTCCCCACAGGCCTAAAGACTTAGGGCCTGATTTAGATTTCGACGGCCGGGTTACTCCACCACAACGGAGATGGATGTCCTGTCCGCCGAAATATAAATCCCATAATATCCTATGGGATTTGTATTTCGGCGGACTGGATATCCGTCACCGTTGTGACGGAGTAACCCATCCAACGAAATCTAAATCAGGCCCTTAGTTGAAACACCAATGTTATGGTAAATCATGATCCTGAATGCAGATCTGACATTAATTTCCCCATATCTGCACTTTAAAATGTATTATTTTTCTCTGACTTTGCTCCTAATTAGATTATGGCGGTTGAATCACCATGCTGGGCCAAGTTAATTACTTTGCTGGCCAGCTAGAGGATCAAAGGCCTCTCTACACAATAGGGCTATTAGTCAGTAATTATGCATGCCCCTTGGAGACAAAAGGGCGGGGATGGATCTGCATGCGTTAAGTACTTTACACACTTTGCTTGGTCTAGGAAGGCTTAACCAAACAGAAACAAAGGAGGGAAGCCAGGCCTCTGAAGCCAGTCAGAGGAGGGACTGCCCTTTGAAGTTTTGGAGGGAAGGGACCAATCATCTGTGAGAGCTAGGGGTGGGCTTAAGCTCTCAGAGAAAGTCTTCCAACAGCCCACTTGAAGGAGACAACTTGTAACTATGCTCCCATTATTGTAAGTGTTGAATGTTAGTGCTTTGCTTCTTGCAATGTTATTTATTATGAAAACAGGAATTCTAATGAAGTGCTCCCTGCCTTCTAGCTGTCTCCAATTTATGCTGGTACAACACTTGGTCTGTGCGGAAACTACAATGGAAATCAAGGCGATGACTTTCTCACTCCGTCAGGTCTAGTGGAAGCTTTGGTTCAAGACTTTGGCAACTCCTGGAAGCTGAATGGAGATTGCTCTGATTTGTTGAAACAAGACACCGACCCTTGCAGTCTTAACCCCAAACGAGGTAATATATAAACACCCAAATTTTTTTTTTTTACAACTGCATCAGAAATAGTGCAGTAAGCACCAATATGGTATTTAGTATTGTGGCCCCTACCTACCTCTAAAATGTCTACTTTAAAACCCGGTTGAGCAAAGATATGGCGATGCTTCATTTCTTACATCTTAAATCCTAAACAGGAAGCAGCTATATTGCCAATGAGCATTACTTGTGCTCATAAAGGTCATACTAATACTTCATGGCTGACTTCTCTTGTTTTCGGTAGACATTTTTGCATGGAATCCTACATTAATCTTGTGATCAGGTTTAGTTGGGCTTTTTTGAGTGACTTCTGTCCATCACAATGTAATGTTTTGTAGTATGTTGTTTACAGCTGTGTTTCAGCACTGTATTAATGTGCCCAGTATGCACAGTAGTGAACACAAGGACAGTGCGCCTAATAGGTAACACAGTCCCTGAATAGCATGCAGTTATGTGTAATACTATAGAAGGGGCTGTCTCTTGAAGATTTGGAGGAAAGGGACCAGGCAGCTGTGGCAGTGAGGGTTGGGTGTAAGCTCTCAGAGAAAGTCTTTCAACAGACCACTTGAAGGCGCCATCTTGTAACTTATTAAATGCTCCTCCCATCAAAATGCAATGTTTGTTAGTATGTTGTTTATAGCTGCATTTCAGCAGAGTATTAAGCAAAATGTGTCCACGGGGCACAACTGCGAACACCAGGACAGTGCGCCTGATGGGTAATAGAGCCCCAGAAGATCATATAGTTATTTGTAATGCTATATGTCACCTATTTGCATTTCAGATAGTTGACAACAGCATCTACTTGAGCCTGCAAAGGTCTAGCAAGAACCCTGGTCATCCTCTCTGTAGGAAATTCAGGTCAATGTTGCACTGTGATCCTTGGCAGGGATGGAGTTCCATCTTTGGTGACACCGCCATACAATCCATTTTACACCCTTACTTCACTACATTAAAAGATCTTTCTTACACTGTGAACATAATGTATCCAGATATTTAAAAATGCCGGGGTGCAAACCCACCCACCAATGTGGAACAACATTAGTGAATTGGTGCAGAAACCCCAGTTCCCACAAGTCATTACCGGTTCGATCTGCAAAAGTCAGAATAGCCCATTACGGGTAATTCCACATGCTCTTAGTCATTCTGGGTTCATCATTAGCGAGTCCTTCATAATGAGGGCCTGAGTTTAGGGAAGAGCAGGTAAGTCCCATAAGCAGCGAGCTCTTCTACCAGATATTGACACACTTTGAGAAGGCTTGCTTTCTGGTCTCTTCCTTCTTGCACCTTTTAACCTACAGCTGGCACTATCAAGGCTCAGTGGAGTGGTGTGTAAGTTGTTGCTATCTTGTGCATGACACATCAACTTTTGAAGGTTTACAACATTGTTTCAGACCTATTAGCCAAAGCAAGAGCACAGCTGCGCCGATGTGGAAGCATCAGGGGTGTTTGTACTTTAGGCTGGACACACAGCTCTAATATGTTTACTTCTCAGCTGACAAATTGTATTTTACACCCTCAAAATGTTCTTCTGGGAAACTTTTCGAAGATCAGTCGCTAGGAAGGACAAGCATTGGCATAGCCAATAGGTCTCGCCTTTGGGACCTTTTAAGTGTATAGCTATGCAGCACATACATACACAGGAGGATGGACACTGAAAAAAAACATGCAAATATGCTATAAAAAAAAGAAAGAAAAAAACACACTTAGACATCTCTACTCGCAAAGACCAACAGACCTGCAGCCAAGAACACTAACGTAACACCTAATATGCAGGAACTTTGTGAGCTCGTAGCTCGCGGCACCCAGCACTGCTAGTGTGCTCCAGAGGCTTCAATTATAGAAATGAGTCACACAGTTCTGGAGACAATGAACAGGCTCCCTCTTTACCATAACCAGAGGGCTGGCGATCATCTATAAAGCATCTCCGGACAACAGAAATACATGTGCAGACGCATCTGAAGTACCTGCAGCAATGTGATGCTGAAGACACAGCAGCCTGTCCTGTGGTGCTGCCCTGGAGCCAGACATGGGCTGAGCCAAGCTGAGGGCTGCCCCGTGTGCGACTAGCGGGAAAGGGTTACCTTAGAAGCCATAAGCACCAGCACTTTAACTAGTAAAGTCGGAGAGCTGTGCGGCAGGACATCCCAGCCACCTGATGGCCCTGGCCATCACTGGAACCAGGGTTGAGTCAGGGTGGGGCTGCAGACGATGACAACCGGACGCTTTGAACACCCCCTACACCCAAAATGCCCTGCGGCCTTTAAAATTGGCGTGTTATTACCAGATTATACAACAATGACGGTGAAGAGCCACCGTAAACACAATTAGATTTATATTTCTGTGCAATTTCGCACAAACTTCAGTTTGGCCCAAAAATAGATCAACTGTTGCGCAGAATACTTAAAATAAACAAACATTATGAACATGGCAAAACAAGCAATGACTGGGGAGGGAAGGTTAGGAGGGATGGACACGGGGGAGGATGGGTGAAGCGAGGGCACAGTGATGAAAACAGCATTGGGAAAGCTAAACGGGATGGGGCGGAGCAGCCATGGTATTGGACTACAGTTAAAGTCCCTGAAATTAGTTGGGTGAAAAGCACGCGTGTTGCAGCCCCGAGCCAGCAGGGTACAAGACGGACCACACTACGGCTTGTGTGCTTGGGGGTTAGTTTGGGGCATTATGTGCCCCTGGCCCTCGCCACTGCGGAGGAAGTCAGAGAATTAAAGTTATCAACGGGCGGGAGGTGGTGTAGGATGGCGCGTGAGCTGAGAAAAAAAAGCAAGCATGAAAGACAACAATGGGCGGAAGGTGGTTTAGGGACGGCGAGCGAGCTGAGGCTAAACAAACAAAAAAAAAAGCGTCAAAGAAAGGAATGGGCGGGAGGTGGTGTAAGGACGGCGAGTGAGCTGAGGCTAAACAAAAACAAGCCTGAAAGACAGCAATGGGTGGGAGGTGGTGTAGGGGCGGCGAGCAAGCTGAGTCTGGACCATCCGTGATTTTCAATTAGCGCGCGCGCCGCTGCTCACTTTTATGAACATCTTCAATAACTGAGAACAGGCTCTGAGAGGGTCCATCCCCTGGTTTTGCTGAAACTGAACTGCCTTCAGTGCATAGATTAACTAAAAAAAATCTACATTTATGTATAAATTGCAGACAGTTCAATTTAGAAACATGAACAGGCAGCCACTGCTGTGTTTTAGACAGCAAAATGTGGGCCTAAATAGCTGTATGGGCCTGTTCTGAGCCTGCATATTGAAGTAGAAGATGTTTGTGATAGAACCCAGGATCAGCAAGTTCAATTTTCATTTCTATTGCCACCATGTCAAAATGAAGTTTGGAACCTATGGTGCTGAAGGAAGACGCAACACTTAACAAACATCACCAGTACAAACTTCAGTGATATATTTATTGTAATCAGATTAAGCTGTGCTCGTTCTTTTCCCCCCCAAGATAGAAAGTGCAGTAGAACAGTGAGCGCTGCATAGAACACAAAGGTAAATAGCCTTGGACAACTCTCACATATGCCTCGAAGTACCCACATGCTTTCAAATAACAAACAAAGGCCCACATACTTGGTAATAATTACAAAATCCTATAGCCATGGCCCAACAATTTAAAGTAAAATGTATTATATGAACTCAGAGGCAAACAACCCAAGGCGTCCTGTAGATCATGAAGTTTCTTTAATACCTCAGCTGCACAGCAGCAGAGTTTGCTGTCACCAGAGACAGTATAGATAACATTCCTTAGTAGATGACTCCCCAAAGACATTCTAGAGTAGGAATAGTCCCTTTTATTTTCACAGCAGGACGTCAATTCTTAGTATTAACTGCTGTAAAAGCAAAATTACACGCCGCACCTCTGTCCAGCACTAGCTCAACTAAATGTATTCTTGATTTCCCCAAATACTACAAAGGTCACCTGGGTCAAGTGTCAGCTGTGCCAGGTCAAAACGCAGTAAGTCCATAAATACACACTCTACCTGAACTTGTGGTTATAAATCTGACAAGAACACAGGGTCGGCTGAAACCAATAATCCTTGCAACCAGCAAAATCTCTGGGACAAAAAAGAACATAAAAAAATAATATATTCTGAGAATAAACGTCTGCAATTTAGTGCAGATTTGTTGGATTTCCTAACAAGGACTACAGTGTAACCCGGAAATAAAGACAGATTTATAAGAGGTTGGAAGGGCTAAGGCGTTCTGGACATGTATATACAACTCTTGCTTAGTACACAGAGTGAGCTTTGGCACCTGGCATTTTTAGTAGTGATGCTTCCAATAAACCTGATCTGGATACTGCAGGATGCAGCTCTTGAGCAGTATCCCGTTGGTAATCCAGACGAAGCCTCACGAGAGACCACGATTGATTTATATATATATATATATATATATATATATATATATATATATGGCGGTAAGCAATGTGTGAATCTGTTTCCTGTGAGAACATTCTACGATAAGAGCACCCCAAGCAGACACCTCAGGTGAGTGTTGCACAGTGCTTTGTGCTTGATTTCCCTAAAGCGGCCCTCCCCATGTCCACAGGGCATTTTGCCCTCAGATCAGGAAAATATACAAGAAATTATGCAAAAAATGTCTACATAGACTAGGAGGTCCAGTCACATGGATGGATGTGCACTCTGTTCCTGGAACATCAGGATGAGTAAGCATGGAAATATCACATATTGCTCGCCCAACTTTTAAAAAGGAAAAGAGTGATCATTCAAGCACTATGGCGTTTAGTCTACAATCGCGGCACCCGCGCTTTACTTTTAATTTTAAAAGTAAAGCGCGGGTGCCGCGATTATGCGAAAGTAAAAAAAAAAAAAAAAAAAGTGACGCGGCCACGCGGCCGCGAAAGTTAAACAAAACAAGCACGCGAGTGGTGCGCGCACTTGCGAGCAGCAGGCGTGACCACACGCTCGTGCACCATGGCCTTTTGCTTGCGGGTAACCGCAGGGAAAAGGCCATGACGCACGAGCGTCTGGTCAGCTTTCAAAAGCCCCTAACTTAAAGTCTCGCAGAGCAACGCTTGCGCGCTACTCGAGGCTCGACCTAAAAAAGGAATGTTGTTATGTACTGACAGTTGTCTGTCGCACCACACGAAAATTAGGGGGATTCTGTAGAGAAATGCATTAAATTGTGTTTGGAGGTGCCTTGAGCTAACAACTACACAATAACGCGCAACTATGGGGCATATGTACAAGCCCCTATCGACACTGGAACGTCACTTTTTGTGATGTTCCCGTGGAGATAGGGGCCCTTGCCTTATGTACAAGGCAGCACTAAGCCACTTAACGTGGCTTAACGCTGCCTTGTACATAAGGCACCCTTTCACGCTATGGTTAACGTGAAAAGGACGTGCAGTGGGTGTTGCGGTGGGCGTTCCACCGCAACACCCATTGTATTTGACGCTGCCCCCTATGTACAAGGGTGGTGTAAATAGGAGGCAGCGCCAAAATTAAGACCAGGAAAACCCTGGTCTTAAGTTGGCAAAACGAGGAGAAATGCATTATTTCTCCTCGTTTTTGCTTTTTCCATGTGTGCTGCCTTGTGCAGCACACATGAAAAAAGCAAAATGCCATGGTTTGCTTATGTACAGGAAGGTGTCCCTTCCTGTACATAAACAAACCTTTAAAAAAAAAATGCAATTCTGTCACTTTCATGTGTGCTGCGCAGCACACATGAAAATGACAGAATTGCATTTTAGGATTGTTCATGTGCATGAAGGGACACCTTCCTACACTTAAACAATCCTCCCCTGCACGCAGACACCCGTGCACTCTGGTGCAAGGGTGCCTGCGTTGGCGCTAAGTTGTTAAACTTAGCGCCATCACAGGGGTAAACGCAAGGCTGTACCACATTCTTGTAAATATGGTGCAGCCTTGCGTTTCCGAAGTGGCGGAGCATGTCATTAAGCCAAGGAGGCTAACGACACGCTCCGCCACTTCATTGTACATATCCCCCTATGTTTTGCAGGAACCCTCCAGTGAAAATCTATATATACAGGGGCTTATTTACAAGCCCCTTGCGCCACTTTTGTGTCACTTTTAACATGGGAAAAGTTACGCAAAAGTGGCGCAAGGGCCTTGTAAATCTGCCCCCCAGTGTTCTGCTTGTCACAGAAAGAACGCCCTGGGTATAAGCGTGTGGTCCGAATATTTGAACAATGCGTGCTTTGGTCACTTGTGCTGCTCTGGATACGTTGAGCTGTTTTGTTTACAACAAATGTTTGCATACTGTGCCTTCAATGATCACGTCACATACTTTAAAAAAAAAGTGTAGACATTTTTCAATATAAACGTTTCTTTCCCTAAGTGACCTGTTTGAAATCTTGGGGTCTGGCTCAACTCCACTCTTGGGTTTCAGGAGCACACTAAGAAGGTTGCAGGCACCTGCTTTGGCCTACTCCGGGGCCTGAGGCCCATGTTGGGGTTCTTCGATCCACCCACCCGCCAGCTGATAGTCCAGGCGACTATTTTGTCCAGACTGGACTACTCCAACTCACTCATGTTAGGCGCTAATAAGGCAGAAGTGACTCGTCTTCAGCGAGTCCAGAATGCAGCCGCCCGAGTCTTGTTGAGGCTCCCTAGAACTTGTTCCGTGACGGGTGCAATACGCCGTCTACATTGGTTACCCATTTCCAAAAGGATTGAATTCAAAGCGCTATGCCTGACTTTCAAAATACTAAAGCTTTCATCCCCTGAGATTCTGTCTAATCTGTTGGTTCCTTATGTACCCACCCACCAGCTACGCTCTGCTGAGCAATATTTGGCTACGGTCCCTCGGGTGAAGCGCCTTAGAGCTGGGGGCCGGTCTTTCCGGTTTCTAGCCTCGAAACTGTGGAATACCCTCCCTATTCAGATTCGCTGTCTGGATTGCTTGCTAACCTTTCGGAAGGCCATCAAAACCTACCTGTTCCCCTTGGTCTAGCCTCTAGTTTTCTACTGACACTGCTACCAGCGCCGGGACGCCTCTTCACTGAGGCAGCTGCGCGCTCTATAAGTATAATTAACATAACATAACATAACATTTATTTATCTCCGATTACCTATTTGGAATGTATAAAACCGTGATAACCTCATAATTCTTTACTATAATTTTACTATAAATAATGGTGCAGAATAATTGAAGAGAACGGCAATAATTGCCGAAGATGATAATATGAAAGTGATTTTTAATTAATGAATATTAAATGAAAGTAAATACATGTTAAAAATAATACTATGCACTGATCCTATATGTCCCCTCTCTCTTTTCAGCCAGGTACGCTGAAGATGTGTGCTCTTCCCTGATGTCTGCCAAGTTCCAGCCCTGCCACCAGTCAGTCAACCCTCTGCCATATTTGAAGAACTGTCTCTATGACGCGTGTTCCTGCTCTGACGGGAAGCAGTGCGTGTGCTCGGCTGTGTCCACCTACGCCATGGCCTGTGCGAGGAAAGGGGTGGTGATTGGCTGGAGGGGTCCGGAGCTATGCTGTAAGTTCTACATATCATATGAAGCTGGTGACGCATTTTAGAATACTGGTAATGTGGATTCGGTCTATTAATGCACGTTTAGCATTGTGACAACAGTTTCTTTTCAGTAGTCAATCACTTCATCATAAGTGAGCACAAACCCAGCTAAACTTAAAACGAAAATGTACTAACCCTTAAATATTGAGCAGGACTATAAGTGGGCCGGGACCCTCCTAGCCTCAAACCTAGCAGTAATTAGAAACAGACATTGAATCGGGTCCCTTTCGGGACCTGTATTCCTAGCTTTAACTTTGCAGGCAAAACACATCGATTTCTGATTAAGTTTAAAAAAACTTTAAGGTAATGTTGTTCATGTCTATATTTCACGTGCTCTACTTAATTTTGCATCTCCTAAGAGTGTTGGCTGTTTCCAGGATGTAGTGTTTCTGTATTTTTTCATGTAGTGTATTGCTGTTGCGCAATGCATACTTAGAAATAAGTCATATGCAGGTGTTTATAACGGCCACAATTGAGTTGTGTTTAATGCCAGTCTAGTTTTATGCAAATGTGTGGGTAAGGTGGCACTCTATGGGGGGGGGGGGTTGTATATGTAAGCCACGCCCATAATTACTTAGGCCTCGCCTTTTACTGACCCTCCACTTTTTTCACCTCACTTAAAGCCCTGATAATGAGAGATGAGTACAAAGGGGCAGATTTACAAGAAAGTGACTCATCTGTAGAGATGCATCACTTTCCCTGCGCCACCGTGAGAAACCCTTGCGCCACAATGGATGCACCATATTTACAATACGGCACACCATGGAGCAAGGATTGACAGATGCGTCAGAAATTCTGACGCATCTGTTGGGGCAAAAGTCACGCATTGCTGAAGTCGTGTCGCAAGCACGACGCAACTCCAGCAATGCATTTTGAGGCCTATTCCCACTACACTGCGTCACTCCTTACGCCTGCTTCAAGCAGGCGTAAGGTTTTGACGCAGTGGCGTCCTAGAAGTGATGCAGTGAAATCTTGTACATTTCACTGCATCACTTTTATGAGGCTTTCCTGCTCGGAAATGCCCACCCTGCATACATTATACCTGACGCAGGTATAATGTGACGCAGGGCTTTACAATGTGACACATCTCCCTAGATGCGTAACGTTGTAAATTGGCTGCATTTTTTACGCTGCCAATGCGTCACAAAAGTGACGCAACGGCGGCGCAAAAGTGTCACAAGGGGCTTATAAATCTGCCCCAAAGTGTTTAGATACAAGATAATTCTTTGCATACACCCCATATACGTAGGCCTAACGAATGCCCACTTACACAGCAAAAAATAAGCATTCGTAACATATATCTTTTATAGGACTTTTCTAGGGTGAGGAAACTAATATTAAGTTGAGTAAACGTGAAAGACCTATTTCGATTACGCGCCATGTGGGAGTCATGAATACAGGAGTTTGTGAAGCAGTGAGTCTGCGGCTATTTCCATGAACATAGACAAGGGGTGCTGGTCACACTGTGATACACTTTTTAAGTTCCGAGGGGTGCCTTTCAGCCTCATCACTCTTCCTCAGAATGGAGCCTAAAAATCCCATCCCCAGCTGCTGCTTGTGGTGTGGAAATGAGGAAATGTACCCCATTGCTGTTAGTTGCTTCCACAGACAGTGAGGTGGTCTGTGGGTGCGGCTGAAGGCAGGTGGTAGGGACCCAAAACACGGACTCCAGCAAAGAGGTTGTGGGTTCCTTCCTGGCATGGGAATGCCACCTCAAGCTGCTTCCCCCTGACACTTTCTCACTGCATGAGAGGGGTGTACCAAGATACTCTGACAGTTACAACTCCTCTTCTGTTACCAGAGGGTCTGGCACCCTTTCTAACCATGGGCCATGCGCCTCTTTTTCTCTCTTTGAAGTTACTGGCACATGCTTCTTTTATCCTATAAACACTGTTAGTTGCACCCTCTAGGGGTACCCACGTCTGCACTCTGCAGAAGATAACACCCATTTATGTCTCTTGCGAACACACTCTCCTCTCCCCTGAATGGAGTGGTGTGTCCTTCTAAGCTTTGCAGGATCTGACATCTTTTCGTTTCCATTGAGGGGTTGATGCTGCTCTTTCAGGCTTTGACACCTCCATTCTCTCTTCCTGGAAGACCTCTCAACCCTTACGCCGCCTGTAGGTGCCCACTTTAGACCCCTGACCAAGGCGACCACCCTTAACCATCCAGCTGGGGTCTCCTATGTTGATGAGAGCGGTCATTCTGCGCCCCTCCGTTGATGTTAAATTGCAGTTCTTCATCTATTTTTGCTAAATGTCCCGGTTTTTGCTTCTCAAGATCTGGTCACCCTACACCAGCGGGCATCCCTGTTTCGTTCACCTTTGTACTGGGAACAGATCTGACAATGATCCCTTTCTCTAGCCCTCAGGTCTGTATATAATAGCCGGATCCAAGTGATAAGTCGAGGTCCGAAATTAAGTTCATGTAGTAAACAAAATAGGTAATCCCGTCGAAGGTGTTATGAAAGTCCGCCAGGAGAAACACGTACGCTCCTGGGGGCAGATTTACAAGCCCCTTGCAACACTTTTACGCCGCCGTTGCGTCAGTTTTGTGACGCAGCGGCAGCGTAAACAATGCACCACGTTGCGACACATTTACCACGTGACGCATCTAGGGAGATGCTTCACGTTGTAACTCCCTGCGTCACATTATACCTGCGTCAGGTATAATGCATGCAGGGTGGGCGTTTCGACGCAAGAAAGCCTCGTAAAAGTGACGCAGTGAAAGCTACAAGATTTCACGGAGTCACTTCTACGACACCACTGCGTCAAAACCTTACGCCTGCTTGATGACGCAGCACATTAGGAATAGGTCTAACAGAGCATTGCTGGAGTTGCGTCGTGCTTGCGACACGACTCCATCAATGCGTTACCGGTACGCCAACAGATGCGTGACGCATCTGTCAATCCTTGCGCCACGGTGCGCCGCATTGTAAATGCGACGCATCCATGGTGGCACAAGGGTTTTTTTGCGTGATGCACTTGAAATGACGCATCTCTGCTAATATGCAGAGATGCGTCAGTTCTTGTAAATCTGCCCCCTGGCATCCATCCGCCAGGCTACTGTAAACGCATCGAATGTTGTTTCTCGTGGCCTGATGGGTCATAAAAAATGATTGGTCCGGATGGACCTGAGGAGACAGCATAAGCATCAGTCTGTTAGCTAGGGCCTTAGCCCAGATTTTAACCTCAATGTTTAATACTGGGGTGGTAAGAGGAGCAAGGGTCGGGCAGGAAACCAGGTTTGTGCATGAGCACAATTTCTGATAGGCGCAGGTCTGGAGGGAGATTTTATCATATCCTATATAATCCTAATGTTGATTAGATATACATATTGTTAATTTATCTTTAATATAAATGAGCCGTCATTTTTTTCATTATAAAATATTTCGGTGAGTAAAATGACGCGTTCTGAAACAGGAAAAAGTACGTGTGGGGTGGGCTGCAGAGGCGTGAGCATCCAGACAGGGTGCGCCTGGGTATAGACAGTGACCCTGTCCCTCTTTATTTAAAATGTCCAGAAAAGTGAAGAGTGGGGAAAAATATCCTTCGCGACGTGCCGTCCAAGCACACTGCGATATTCTATCCGCAATGTTATGCCACAGGGGCATTTTGAAGAAAGGCTCAAAATATGCGTACATTCCTATAAAATAAAGTGATGTCTTTCCTACTGTCGGCTAAATACTGTTCACAATTATTCTGACTGTGACCCTACTTCGATTCAGTTTCTTTCGAAAGTCTAAGGGGCATATTAACAAGGCGGCGTTAATGAATTATCGCCGCTTTAGCGTCCGTTTTCGGACGAAAAGCGGCGATAATTTTATCGCCGAATTAACAAGGACACGCTAGCGCGTGATTCCTGACTTAGCGTCCGTTTTCAGCACGCCTCCCATCGCATCGCTAATGAGATGCAAAGGGGGCGTGCCTGTGAAAACAACAGGGGGAAATATCGCTAACCCAGGTATCGCCATATTAGCAACGTGGGTTAGCGATATTTTAAATTGCGTTAAGTATGCCTTAACGCAGGAATTTAACGTCTGCTAAATTCCTGACTAAGGCATACCTAACATGGGGGTGGATTGTGTGGCTAAGACCACAGGCCCTATCGCCAAGTATATCGCCGTTTTCCATGGGACATCGCTGGAAAACCAGCGATGTTCCATGGAAAACATCGCTATCACTGGAAAATTATCGCCTTTGCGCTAAGCGTTGTTAATACAGCGCTAGCATGGCGATAATTTCCAGCGATAGCCGGCGATAGGATTCCTCACGCTAAGCACGGCCAGCGATAATTATCGCTGGCCGTTGTTAATATGCCCCTCACTTCTTTCCAAAGAGGGCAAGTCTTTGATATCAGTCATTTCAATACGAACATGTTTTGTTAAGTCAAGTGCTTGTGCAATGTTGCCTGAGGAAGACATTGTAGAAGGTAAATCTCTTAGCCTACAGCGCCGACTGCTGTCCAATAGGTTGTGATGCTCGTTGGTCAAATTATAACTTAAATGTCCACAGTATCTTCAGCCAGCTCAAAAAGCTGGGTTCTCTGTTCATGTCATTTCAGTGTGTTCATGGTGCAAGGTAAATATAGTCAGAACAGACATTAAGAAAACGGTCATATCCCCTCTTTCTTCTCCGTCTCCTCCTCAGCCCACTATGGGCCTCATTTATGAGGTTTTGCCATAGGGCAGCGCCGCAGGCCTTCCTGCAGCGCTGCCCTTTGGCAAAAGAAAAGGGCAGGAATGCGCTGTATCTATCAGATACGGCGCATTCCTGTCCATTTCCCCTGCGCAGGCACACAATGGGCTGCCATGCGCCAACGCAGGCACCTTTGCACCATGGTGCAAGGGTGCCTGCGTTGCAGGGATGATTATTTTTGAGCAGGAAGGAAAACCTTCCTGCACAAAAATAATCACAAGAGGCTTTTTCATCTTTCTATATGTGCTGCAGAATGCAGCACACATAGAAAAAGGAAAAACGAGGAGATATTTCTCCTCGTTGTGCCTCCTTTGGAGAGGCGTACGTTTTGGGTGCTAACTCAGAGTTACGATTTCTTGTAAAACCTGGGGCAGTGTGAAAAAGCCATGGATGTTGCTGGAAACACCCCCAGCAACACCCATTGCACACCCCTTTAATACAGAAAACTACTTTAAAGGGAACGATATTTACGAGGCAGTATTGAGCCAAAAAAAGTGGCTTAGTGCTGCCTTGTAAATATTCATCCAAACGCTCATAAATATTTGTGAGCTATTGGAGAGTGGTGACCCCCTAATCAGCGGAGGGCATCATTTCGTGTTACGCCACTGCCTAATGGCAAAATGTCACTCCATCTAAAACTTCGCCATTGCGTGGAGCGGGCGTAATATTGTCATACACTCTCTTACAGCGATGGAGTGCGCCGAAGGACAGGTTTACCAGCAGTGTGGGTCGCCGTGCAACAGAACCTGCCGCTCCCTCGCTGCTCCCGAAGTGGACTGCAATGACGTCTGCATGGAAGGATGCTACTGCCCGCCCGGCCTGTACACCAACGAGCACGGGGAGTGCGTGCCCAAGTCCCAGTGCTCATGTTACTATGATGGGGAATTATTCCAACCTGATGACGTGTTTGCCAATCACTACACCATGTGGTACGTATGACACGCATCCTTGAATTGTGATGTGAAAACAGCATTTGCTAGGACTAGATTTTAATAGGTGTCAAGAATAATAAAGTATAATGCAGGGAACATCATTCAGCAAGAAAGCTCAACCAAGCCTTGATGCCAGATTGCAGCTGTTGGACACTTTTTTGCTTCTAGTCTGCTGTGTTGTGCTCTGATTGATGATGCCTAATAATTCCCAGAGAGAAGTCCTAGAAAGAGTATAATGGAGGTCCTTTGTTGGATGGTCTAGTCCAGGATTCTCCAACGAGTAGCTCGTGAGCTACTGGTAGCTCTCCACCTACTTAAAAGTAGCTCTCCTGTCTGCAGCCCAGCTTGGCAAATTAGAAGCTTTTGCTTGTTGGAATGAATATATGCATACCATGATTGAAAAGTGTGTATTCGAGACAAAAATGTGTGTATTTTCAGAACGAATAACCTGATGTCTGGAGATAAATGGTTGAATTTCTAAAATATATTTAAAGCTGATATTTGAGTGATTAATCATGTGGTGTGAAGAACAATTACTAATATTAATAACTTGGTACCCAGGCATTGCAGTTATGGCTGGTATGTATTATCCACATAGAGGCATTCCACATTTTTAAAGCATTTTTCACATTACTGCTGGCCACCATGCCTGAAGCACTGAGGTGATTACTGCTGGTAATAAACATGCTTGTGATGGCCGCTAATGCAATCTTATCTGATGTGTTCACTATTACAATACAAATATATTAGTAGCTCATGATGGTTCTCATTGAACATAAGTAGCTCTTATTGCAGAAAAGGTTGGGGAACCCTGGCTCTTTTCAAAGCCTCTAAAAATAAAATGGCCTTAAGGTAAGTGCTAAAATGCATCAAATCCTCTCCAGTTATGGGTCTATTCTTTTAAGGGACCATCCGATGAATGATATCACAATACATCTCATAACCCAAACATACACCATCAAACAAAGCAACCTTCTATAATGCCTGTTATTGGTGATTGTTAGTTATGCAGGACTTGTTAAAAAGAGCTGTTATTCTCCTTAAATAGTGTGTTCATATATAGTTGAAAAGACCCCGGCCAACGTCATCGACAGTAGGTGTTCCAACAGTTTTCAGTGGTGTAAAGTTTGAAACTCCGTTATGGCATTGATAAGATTACGGGCGTACACTTTCATTGATCTAAAGATTCTATTAAATACCATGCACAATGATTTATTCTGTTTCATGTAGTGGTTGGAACCCAGATTGTAAGTGGTCGAGGCACATCTCTCAAATCACCTCTGCTGAGAGAGGAAGTGAGTCTGAGGGGCATATTCTCAAGGACTTATCGCCGATTTATCGGCACTTTAGCGCCGCAAAAGTGGCGATAGATTTATCGCCCTATTCTCAAGCTGGTGCAAACTGCCGATATCGCCAGTTTTCCAGCGATAGCTTCCGCAAAAAAAATAGCCAGGGATGAGAGCGACAACTAACTCTAATGATATGCAGACTAGGCGTTCCCGTGCAAAAACACACGAAAACACCACTTCGCGATATTCTCAACGACCAGTCAGATCTGCGATGCGATCCAAAAACAGGTGATAAGGCGCGTTAGCAGCAGGGATTTAACACCTGCCTTTTACTGGTGTTAAGCAGGACGACAACCTGCAGTATGAAAGGGAGCCCAGCCCAGAGCCACATCTGAAGACCAACACATGTCATGGAGCTACTGATCATGCAGCTCGGAGACCCAAGCGGTCCACAACACCCACCGCCACAACCCCCAGGACCCCCCCGGACCACCCCCCCGGACTACCACCTAGGCAGCGCAGAAGAAGACAGTGGACATTCCTAAAACACACCAGCCTCAGACACTCAACGCCAGAGGATTCCATTACCCACTACAGGCTCAAAAGGACAACCATCCTCTGCATCCTGACCCACATTGCCCACAGGCTGACGGTACCAACACAGCGGAGAACCAACATCCCTCCGCAGACAAAGCTGCTGGCTGTGCTGCACCTGTTGGCCTCTGGTACCTTCCAACCAACAACTGTCAGAGTCGGAGGAGTCTCACAGCCAGCCCTATCAAACTTCCTCACACATGTCTTGGATGCATGTCCACAAAAGCAACGGCGGACCCCTGTATCCGCACCACACGCTAGTTCCAATTCGTAGTGTTCCTGCGCAACCAACTCCAACGCCAGCCGTTGCTTGACGCCTCTGTGCTCCAGATCCAAGATTGTAGTTACTGAAATGGGGGTGCGCCAGGTCATGAAGTCCAGTAGTCAACAGTAGAGTAAAAACAGTTCTTCATTACAAATACATAAATCAACAATACGAAAAGCTCAGCCAACGGGGAACTTCATCAGGGCAACGTGTGGATTCAATTAACTGCATATGCTACGGGAACTCCCCAATACAATTCCATATTCCGAAAGTCAGTATTCAGAAACCTGTTGGAGAAATGGTGACAATGGTCAAGCGTCCGTATAGTCACAAACGTAATCTGGTACAGTGTATTGCACTTGGACAAACCGGAATGCTAACAGGTATGATAAATCCTGCATAAAAAGACCGTAACAGAAGTTCGTGTGGTCGTAACCTTCGTAGGAAAGAAAAGGAAGGTTACAACCACACGAACTTCTGTTACGGTGTTATTATGCAGGATTTATCATACCTGTAAGCATCACGGTTTGCATCAGCTTGATACCCCTGCACCTTCACTTCCCCCACACTGCGCAGGAACAGCTGGAGACCAAGCAAGGGAACTACACCATAGCTGGCTTCCCGCACGTGTTGGGGGCAATTGACTGCACACATGTACTACTTGTGCCCCCTGCCGACAATGCACACAATAACCGCAACAGAAACCACACGCATTCCATCAATGTGCAGGCAAAAGTGGACCACCGGGGCCTGTTCACCAATGTCGTTGCAAACTTCCCAGGCAGTGTGCATGATTCCTACATCTTCCGCAAGTCCATCACCAACCAGCGCTTTGAGGATGGGACCTATGGAAATGCACTGCTCGTCGGTAAGTACCAACTGAACACACCACACACCTCAACTCCACAATCATACAACTCACAACTGTGGGAATGCACACGTTACAAAATCACATACAACATGCCAATCAACATGCCCAACTACCAGACACGACAACACAAGTAACTGTGGTAACCGTGGCCAGCCATGTAGACAAACAATCCACGGCATGGCACCTCTGCCACACAATTGCAGAATGTGGGGAGAGGTGGGAACCAAGTATGTGCGAAGGAGGCAAGTGACCCGACAATAAGAATGTACACAATGCCAAGTGTGGCGGTGATGTGCTGGACAGACTTCAGTATGTAGAGCACAGACATGTCCATATGGACATATACTGCTGGTGTTTGTAGTGTTGTGGACAGTGGACGCAAACAGGCTACCTCAGGCAGTGTGGAAGACCTTGGACATGTAGCTTTGTCGTCCCCCCCTGTAAGCGTGAGCGGAGTGGCCTTGGCCGGCGTATGTCGTGAATAAATAGCCCGGGGCTCTGGGCGTGGTTCAGTTCCGGGATGGCCACCAAAGTAACTACTGCGTGTGTCTCTGTGTCCCCCATTTCCTGTCCATAGGCCTACACACTTGGCCGACCACCTTCAACGACCAGATTTACACTGGAGACGAGGTGGCTACGTCCCAAGCCAACCCGCGCACATCTCGTCATCGCATGCAGGGTCATGTCTGCCAGGGCGGCGCCCCCCACCCAGCCACGAGGCCACCGCCGTGACTGGTGGTGCCTGCGCGATCCTGTGCGCCTGCTGCACCCCAGCCCAGGTCCCCAGACCGGTCCGCCGCCCAGCGATGACTGGCCGCCCCTGCGCACCCAGGCCTCAATGCTCACCTGCCGCCACCGGCGTGTCTCCAAGAGGGCCCACCACATGCCGGTGCAACCTCCTCAGCCGATCGCTGGATTCCACACCACAGGCCCCCAGCGCACCATGCGGCACTGCACCGTGGAGTCATGTGTGTGCTGACTGCTGCCTTCGGCGTACACTGCGGTCCAGCAGGGCTCTCATTTCAAATCGAATCTTGATTGGCAGGACGGCGTATCGAGATCTACGCATCATCGCAGGCTGCACACCCACTCAGCTCTTCAGGTGTCCCTACCTCAGTGCACCACAAGTCACTGTCCCGTGGCGGTAGGCCCGTGCCGGCTGCAGTGCATCGGGTGCCACCAACACTGTGCACCGCAAGTGTTCGTCCCGTGGCGGTAGGCCCGTGCCGGCCGCAGTGCATCGGGTGCCACTAACCCAGTGCTCCACAAGTCATGGCCCCTTTATTATTGAGTCTCGTGGTGCGGATGCCATCATGTCATCATGTCACCTCCGGCAGTGGGGAATGTGATGTGGTAGGGTCACATGTCCTGTGACACCTGTGCTGGATGGGTGTGGTGTGGGTGTAAACCAGCCCTCAGAGAGTGGCTGTGGCATGCTGACAACTAGACCAGTGATCAGCAGATCACTACAGGGAAGACCTGGGACATGTAGCTTTGTCCCCCCCCTGTAAGGGTAAGCGGAGTGGGCTGGGCTGGCGTATGCCAGTCCAGCGTAGGGGTGTGAACAATGAGCCCGGGGCTCTGGGCATGGTTCAGTTCTGGGCTGGACAAGAAAGTAACTAATGCGTGTGTCTCTGTTGTAGTGTCGGCGCCACCCGGACCGCAATCGGCAATGTTGCACCCTGTGACTCAAGTCCCACAACATGAGCAACATGGACATAAGGGAGAATCACTGACCCTACATTCATCCATACTTTCATACTTGAATGATCATAGACATGACACATCTGTGTGAATTTGAATGTTTTATTCACATTCAGTGGAGTGTTGAAGCTGGAGCAGTACAGGGCCATGCAAACCCCACTTTACATTGTTGCCCCATGGAAGGCCAGCCAGAGTCCTTTAGGGAATGACAAGTTCATCGGAAGAGGAAGAGTTCAGTCTGCAGTCTGATTGCTGTGTCATTGGTAACCAAACGGAATATGGCAGTCCATGTCGAGGTCCAAGGTGAGTGTCGCAGAGTGTATCGGGGGACAGTGGAAGGTGATGATGCAGAGGGCAGAACCAAGCAGAAACAAGCCATATGACGGAGATGAATGCTACCGCTTCCTTCTTACCACTAAGGCAGAATCATCCGCATCTTCATCCTCTGATGTTTCATGTGCCTCACATGTGGGTGGTGGTGTTTTGTCAGCAGCACTGTGTGGCACTGACACATCAGGGGCCGGAGGTGGAATGTCTGCCGCACTGTGTGGCAGTGACACATCAGGGGCCGGAGGTGGATTGTCTGCCGCACTGTGAGGCACTGACACATCAGGGGGCAGAGATGTGGATGTAGAAGCAGCAGCAGCATTCACCGGCGCCAGGCCTTGTGGCGGCAATGCCATGATGAGGATCTGCAGGGCATGGAAGATCTCAGCTACATCTCGCTGGTGTGCAGCCGTGGCAGCCATTCTTTCCGCCTGCATCCACTCCCTGTTCTCCATGATCCTCCACATGTGTCCCAACTCCCAGCTGACATCGCTGGAGCCACTCTGACTAGACAGTTGTCCTTGTCTCAGAGTCAGGATTCCAGCGATGTCAGCCATGGATCGTTGGAGAGCATGGAGCGGACTGTGGGTGTCAGTTAGGGACTGTAAGTGGTCCCTAATGGGACTTAGACACCCACGTATGGCATATAGTTTGGCTGCCATGAGGTCGAACCCCACCCGCACCTGATCAGCCATCTTCTCCTGGCACCCTAACACACGGTGTTGGAAGGCCATGTGTTGTTCGTGGGGGTCCTGGGAGACAGCCGTGGTGGTGGGTGCTTCCTGCTCTGTGGTCTGTGCAGGGGGTGAGGTCTCCTCGATGCAGCTGGGCTGCCCTGCTCCTGGAGGTGAGGTGCCGAAGCTGTCCATGAACTCTTGGAGGGTGTCGGTGTCGAAGGTGTGGAGGTCCTCTTTGTCATCAGTGAAGAGATGTTCGGTCTGCTCTGCAGGAGGTGTTGATTCTCCCTCTGCAATGTGAAGGGGAGATGCAGTTTAACATTGTATTCACATGTATGTTGACACATTGTGCAAGTTTAGATACAGACTGTATGACAATGTACATTGTGACTGTTTGGGAGGAGCTGCCTATTTGATGTGGGACAGTGGACATTTCGACAACATCACAGATGTGTGTTTGTACTTGTACATTATCATCTCACATTTCCCTGCTATGCCAAATGTGATTGGCCAGTTTCTACACACAAGCGGCACCAGTTGTGTCCTCTGTTCTGTTGTGAATGTGTTGCAGTTTGTACCACATTGTTGTCAATGTTGATGTGCTCTGAATGTTATGTGTGTGTGCTGCATTTTGGGAGAGTCGCCCCTGCAGCTCTGATTTTGCTGCCCCTTATCCCTTTCAGGCGGTGTGCCTTTGACTTTTTTGCTTATACATTGCTGAGATGTTGCATACTTGGGTAAATTGGGCTCTTGGTGGGAGTTGGGACTCTGGGGCATAGTTTGTACGCAGATGTGTTGTTGACGTCAGGGGTTGTTTGTGCACGTGGATGTGTCAGAGTGTGACCTGCTCCTTTACGGATGTGGTCCACACTCAGCGACCTCAGTGTCGTGGCGTGCAACATGTCATGATATATTGACTGCAGCCATGCTATTCGTCATGGAGTGTCACTTGCATTGTCAGTGTGGCTCACAGACACGCCGCTTTGCTGGGTTTGGCACATGTGCATGGGTTGGTTGTGAGATTGGTGATGTGTGGGAAGGGCCCCCTCTGGGCACATAGTCGACGGGGGTCTACTTGCTGTTTCTAGGTGTGCTGCAGTGTGCCAAGGGGATCAGGGACATGATCCAGAGTCACTGTGGGTGTGCACTGTGCTATACTTAATTGTGCATGTGTGACATTGTGCCCATCTCCCCCCGTCCCCCAGTCCCTGGTCGTTACTCACCCTGTTGCTGTTGTGTCAGGTCATGTTGAGCAGTGTCCGGTCCCCCAACTCCTGCCACCGTCTCCACACTGATGACTGTGGACACCATTTCCTCCATCTCATCCAGCTCCTCCTGTGGCGCTGGACTCCCACCTCCAGTCTGCATTGCTGCCTTCTGGTTGTTGCTGAGTTTCTGCTTGGTTTTGCGCTTCACATCATTCCAGCGCCTCTTGAGCTCTTCAATTGTCCTCCTCAGCACTCCGACTGCATTCACCTTGCCCAGGATGGACTGCCATATTCCATTTTTTGTTGCCAATGACACAGTGGAGGTGACGAACAGTTGTTGATGGTGTTCTATCACCTCCGTTATCAGGATCCTGTTTTCCTGCGGACTGAACCGCGTCTTCCTCTTCTTCTTCTCCTTGCCCTTCCCTGACCCCGAAGTCCCAGACTGGTCCTCCGTGGGGCTTGTGGGGTTCTGGTTGTCCTCTGTACTTGCTCCGGCTACCTCCATTGTGCTTCGCAGTTGTTTTGGTTTTGTTTGTGGTTTTTTTCCCTGCTTATATAGTGATTTTTCCCGCCTGACGTGTGTGAATTGCAGGCCTGGCGCAGCTTATCGCTGATTTTTTTATCGCGGTTGGGCCCATCGCCACTTTTTTCACGTTCGGCTTTAGATTTTTATCGCCGTCCCGGTAATTTTATTGTAGACATTTGACGTGTTATCGGGAAACTATCGCATGTTACTGCCGTGTTGAGAATACGACGTTAACACGGAGTTATTTTCCCGCGATAGACGGCGATATGAAAAATTGCGTTAACCTATTTTGGCGATGATTATCGCATGTTCTTGAGACTATCCCCCTGAGTGTCTTGTAAAGGCCTCCTTCATGATGCTAGGGACGGAAAGCCGAGGCCATTATGAAGATGTTAGGGGTCGAATATGAGAATGCTCCTCCTTTTTAACTGTTGAGCATTTGTGGTTAAAGTTCTCTACCTCTTTAGAAGGTGGGAAAATAAGAGGAGCCTAAAAAATGACGTTTTGGGAACTCAGATAAGAGATTCCCTGAAATCATAGGAAGAAAGATAATTTTAGGGTTCGCTGGGGTGCTCAGGGTGAAGTTACCACTCCATTTCCCATCGAGAGAGGTGTTCGACAAGGGTGTGTAATGGCCCCTACATTATTTTCCCTATTTATAAACGGGATTGCAGATTTTTTAGCCATCATCCCGTCAGATGCCCCTGTACTGGCTGGTGTTAAAATCCCAATTTTAATGTTCGCAGACGACACGTTGATTATTTAAAAACGCCAAGTGGTCTGCAGCGAGCCCTGAATCGATTTGAAGAATTTTGCCAAATAAGGGGCTTGGAAATCAACGTGTCGAAAACAAAATTCATGTCTTTTAACCCATACAAAGCATTCAAGGGTGGTATAGTGCTGAATAATGGGCCCCTAGAGCAAGTCTCAGACTTTGTTTATTTAGGGGTTACCTTACAGAGAGATCTTAGCTGGAAACGACAACTTAACCTGGCCTCACTAAAACACCGGCAGCAGGCCGGTGTTCTACAATCCGAGTTTAGCTCCTCCTTTACTAAACCAATAAGCCCAGTGCTGCAAATATACGACTTGAAGGTGGTCAGCTCTGTCTTATACGGTGCTGAGCTCTGGGGTTTTGAGAACCTTTCACAATTAACAACAGAAGAAAATAGGTTCCTTCGCAAGATCACTGGTCTACCCCAAAGCACTCCGGCACGCCCACTGCTATACGATCTAGGCAAAAGGGCAATGGTAAATAGGGCAAGACTGCGTCCCTTGCTCTATTGGCGGAGAATCTGGTGTACCGCTGAGCTGACTAATTATGCTGCAGGCCTTTTGGACGTAATCAATGCTGACTGTTTTCATAAGATCAAATGGTTGCGGGAGATTAGAGCCTCCCTGATCAACCTCGGGATGGCTCACTTATGGGAAAACCCTGTAGGCATGCAATTCCCCCTGAAAGCAGTTTTAAAAGCAAAATATTGGGAATGGGTGGCCCAATGTGCTTATAGGAATAGTGATTCCTCCTCACTTACAGGGAGTTTCCTTGAAGCTAAACCAGTACCGAGCCTTGAACAGTATTGGGACATCATTACTAAGCCACATGCAAGGAAGCTTTACTTCCAATTCAGAGTGGGTACTTTGCTGGTAAGATCATTCACAGCAAGATGGGGAAATACTGAAGCTAACACCTGCCCCACTTGCTCTACCCACCCTGAGTCTATAGCCCACGTATTATTTACTTGTCCAGCATATGCTACCCCCCGACGTGTATGGCTGAAACCCATTTGCAGATCTCTAGGCACAAGAAGGTCAGAAATTGCTCTAAGACTACTACGCACTGACACATCTAGCATTATTGCTGTAGCCATGGCAAAGTACCTAAGTTGGGTCTGGGCAATTAGATCACGTGACCTCTCTCCCGATTAAGGGCTGTTGTTTTCTACTTGTTTTTACTTTTTATTGTATGAACAGTAGTCTTTGAATATATAAAAGGTGGCCGGTGACATAACGATCATGAAATGAACAAAGACAATAAGGCTTTGAAGCTCTAATAATCGTGACCCATCTGTAAATACGCACAGTTTTTAGTATTTATGGTAACTTTTTAACCTTTTATACATCATGTTTGTAAGTATGCTTTGAAGACTTATTTGTCGAATAAAGCTATATTGATTGATTGATAATTTTGGGGTTAAGTTGAGGAAAATATTGACTGTTAAAAGGGAGAGTTATATGGTCGCAATTATGAGATCATTAGGGAAAAGGCAGATTTTCAATAAATGCTCTGCTCCTAAACTTCTGCATTGGTGAAATAATATAGATGGGTAGCATTCTAATAAAAGAGCAATACTCTACTGTAGTTTACTAGTATGTCTGAAAAATGGCTTCTAGGTAAGTGTGAGGCATCATTCTTTTTTGTGATGTATGGTGCCTGTTACTGATACCTAGCAGCTGTAAACCCTAATGACCTTAAGACCCATAACCATAAGATCCCTATATTATTAAGTGCAGTGGATGCAGTATTGGTATTCCAGAAATCACAGTCTTCAGCCCCTTGTCTATGTATTTTAAAAGGACCCCTTTACACATCTTTTTGGTGCACTGTCCAAGGGTAAATAGGAAAAGAGCATGAAATCAACTCTTTGGGCTGTATCTCAAAAAGCGAGCACTGCAAGTAAAAACTTAAGACATAAGACATTATTTAGAGTTTGGTTGCTGTGGATACTTAGTGACAAACAAGGAAGATGCCCCATTCGCCACATTACAAGTGTATTATCGACTATGGCACTTGTAAAACGGAGTACGGGATATCCGCGATGGTGTATCCTGCCCACCAAACTCTCACTAAGGCCCATGGTCTCTGCCACAGCTTTGGGCTGACTGGTGTCTTGAATTAGTTGAAGAGCTCTAGCAGAACTATTTAACCCCATTAGGTAGTGATAAATGGTTGTGTGTCACTGGAACTTTAAAGGCTTGTGCTGCCTTTTGCTACTAATGATGCAGCATTTGTAGACATATGTGAAGTAAATCATAGAACACAACACAACAACATACACGAAGCAACATAATAACACAATTAAAACATGCCAGGGCACAAATATAATGCTTCTTAAGAACCACAATACTACACCGTCAACTATGTGAAATTTTGCCAGTCAAAAATGGTTTGTGATCCAGTCCTCTATGTCAATTTCTAAATAAGTCATGATGTGTGGTGTTCTCCTTTAGGGCTAGATGAATCTGCCAACTACCACTCCCCGGGCCTGCTGAATATGTTGCTTTTCTGCCCACAGATCAATTCTAGCCGATCCATTTGAAATCATCCCTTTCAAAACATCTGGTTTGTCAGTTTATTTCTACTTCTTCATTTAATGTTTTTATTTATTTTAAACTGTCCAATAAACATTGCAAAATAGTACAGTAAATAAGCTCACACAAGAAACAAATACAAGCCACAGTAACAACAATCTTCATAGCAAAACCAAATACAATGAACAAAACAGCTCCTATGTTTTTAGAGCAACAATAAATACACAAAACGAACTAAATTTTACTGCAAGTAACCATAGCACACAAAAAGTTAAGTATGGTATAGTAAACTATGGGATTAACATGCTGAAATGTTTTTTTTCCTTGTGCTTCAATATTCATCAGTGATAGTTTTGTTACTAATGAATCTGGAGCGCCAAGTGAACAGCATTATTAACTAGTCAAGACATGTTGAATTTTGGTCCAGACTCTAATGGGAGCAAATGCAGGGTCCAAAGATTGATATTATCTCATGTGTCAACTTCGACTCTCATCCATTCAGTACCACTGGCTTGAGTGGAGGCAAAAAGCACCTCGAGACACTTTCACCACATTACACAGTTACAAATTAGCTTGTATCCTATCCATAACCTTTGCACCAAAATCAGCAATAGTGGCAGCAGGTGGTCTTTCCTCAAAAGGAAAAGATGAAAGTTGATGGACACACTGGTTTGATATTTACGCTCTTTAGCAAAATAATCTCCTACAAGAAAGTATGTATGCACAATTGCATCAAAGATTGCTCGCTGGCAAATTACAAATCAGAGAGTGAGTGAGTGAGTGAGTGAGTATACACTTATAAAGCGCATGGCTACCAAAGGCCTCCCAGCGCTAGAGACAGAGCCAACAACCAAAGAGTGGCAAAGACGATCAAGGAAACAACAGAGTCTTCAAAAGTTTGCGGAAGGAGAGATGATTAGCCTCCAGCCGGATATAGTCAGGTAACTGATTCCAACATTTTGCCGCAATGAAGGAGAACAGACGTCCACCACTCCGTGCTCGATATATTCTAGGAACAGTAGCTAGGAGTTTTTTCCCGGAGCGCAATGCTCGTAGCGGGAGGTATGGGGGAATAATAGATTGCAGAATTGGTGGAGCCCTAGCTGACAATGACTTATGGGCGATGCACAGAGCCTTGAACTGGATCCTTTCGGCTACCGGCAGCCAATGCAAAGCAATAATGTGTGGCTTGGCAGACTCCCGATTATGAGCCTGCATAAGAAGTCGGGCCGCACAATTTTGAACCGTTTGGAGTTTTTTAATAGTAGAGCAAGGAGCTCCAAGGTAGAGCACATTGGCATAATCAAGCCTTGAAAGAATCAGGGCTTGTACCAATAGCTTCCTTGCAGTAAAAGGTAAAAAGGGCAGAACTTTCCTAATCATTTTTAAGAGACCATAACAGGTACCTGTCACCCTGCGCGCCTGTTCCCTAAAGTTCAGGTTGTGATCCAACCATACCCCAAGACTTTTTATTTGCTCTTTGGGGGTGGGCATCACACCTAAACATTCAGGCCAAAGTACGCTGGTGTCAAGATTAGTAGTCTTGCCCAGAAACATCAGCTCCGTTTTGGCTGCATTCAGTTTTAGGAAAGAGCCATCCATCCACGCGGAAATCCTTTCCAAGCAATTGGCCAAATTAATCTTAGAATTATCCAAAAGATTGAGGGACACTATCAGCTGAGTGTCATCAGCATACGAGATGATCCTAACCCCAAAGGGCTTGACCACCTCGGCCAGAGGGCGGAGATAAACATTAAAAAGTATGGGGCTCAGGGAGGAGCCCTGAGGCACCCCACATCGCAGAGGCATACTTTCTGAGATAGAGTTATTCTCAAAGACCTGGAAAGATCTATCGGCCAAGAAGGACTCAAGCCACTTAAGTAGAGAACCAGAGACCCCAATCTCTCTGAGTCTGATAATCAATAGTTGGTGATTGACCGTGTCTAAGGCCGCGCTGAGGTCAAGTAATACAATAGCTGCAGACCCACCACTATCCAAAATTTTCCTGGCCTCTTCGACCACTGCCAATAGGGCCGTCTCTGTGCCTTGTTGGGGCCTAAAGCCCGTTTGAGAGGGGTGAAGACAATCATTCTCCTCCAAAAAAGTGGAGAGAATGGAAGTGACATATTTTTCACAAATTTTAGCAATCCCTGGCAGAAGCGAGATCGGCCGGTAATTGGCAAAGGCTTCGGGGTCCAGGCTAGGTTTCTTCAGAAGAGCTCTGACCATGGCCCGTTTCCATGAACACGGGACGATCCCAGAGGTAAGTGATGTATTAATGAGGTCCAAAATAACTGGGGCGACAGAGTCAAAGACCTGACTGAGAATGTTAGGGGGTACAACATCACTTGGAGAGCCAGATTTCAGACGGTCTAGATAGATTTTAAAAGAGTTCATATCCAAGGGAGGGATTGTCTCAATGAGAGGTCCCGGAAATTTAGCATCAACAAGGGGGGAATTTATATAGGGTAGAAGAGGGGGAAAGGTCGAATAAATGTCTTCAATTTTCTTATGAAAATACTGAGCCAAATCATTACAGCGTCCTAAGGTGTCTTCGGACAAAGAGGGGGGCACCGGAGGCTTGAGGAGAGATTTGGCAATTTTAAAAATTTCCCGGGGGGAGTTGGAGGCTGCGATAATCTTCTTTCCATAATATTCAGATTGGACAATTCTAATTTCTGCCTTATAGGCTTTAATGGCTTCTCTGTATTTAGTCTTCTCAACAATAGAGAAGTCCTTTCTCCAGCTTCTCTCCAGACGCTTACATACTTGTTTCAATTCTCTAAGGCTGCACAATGACCGGCTTTTTTACTAGATATCCATTTTTTTGGGGCAAGCGTATCTAACGATAGTTCCAACCATTGATTGACTTCATTATTAGCAGCTTCCGAGTCACTACTTAAGTTGGGTCTGGAGTTATTCAAAGTAGATGCCCAGGAGTCAATAGAAAGTTTAGACCAATTCCGACACCACGTTTTTACCCTTTCACGTGGGTGCCCACTATCCTGTTTAGTCCACACAAAGGGAATCATAAGGTGATCTGACCACGGCAGGGAGATATGCTCCTCCACAACCAGACTATCAATGTTGGAGAAGAGAGGGTCAAGGAGATGGCCTTTTTGGTGGGTGGGGCCGGACACTAACAATTTCAGTGCCAGAGCACCCAAATTGTCAATTACAGCCTCAGCATCCGAAGAAGATGCCACATCAAAATGAATATTAAAATCCCCCAAAACGGAAAAATTAGAGAAGGAGCGGACCGATGTGGCTAACACATCCGAGAGCTCCCTACTGAAATGGCCAATAGGTCCAGGTGGCCGGTAAATAAGAGCACCAGAAAAGGTGCATATAGGGGAGAAGCCAAGTGCAAAGAAGCAGCTTTCACAGTCAGGAATCATGCTTGGAGAGATCCGACAGTTGTACTTATCTTTATAGATGATGGCCAGACCACCCCCTCTGCTTAACTCCCGGTCCTGTCTTTGTATCAAATACCCAGAGGGCAGGGCCTGAACTATTGCTGGGTCTGAAGTACTTGAGAGCCATGTCTCTGTCAGAAACAGGGCATCGCAATCTCGCTCCTCAAGCAGTAAGCGAAGTTCAATGCTATGCCTTGGTAAAGAGCGACAGTTCAGAAGGGCCATTTTAAAAGTCACTTGGGAGGACAGAATTTCATCGGCCACAGCCGAAATCAGTGGGCCCATTTCAAAGGGGCAATGGGGACATTTCGCATTAATATCAGTGGGTATCATTATGTGAACACATTTATGAGGTAGTGTCTCTCTGAGATAATGGAGCTGATCAGACGTAAATAAAAGTCTGTTTCTTGTTATGGAATCAGAGATCCCAGCCCCAGGGCCCGGTCGGGCGCGGATGGGCGCAGACGGGCTTGCCTTAGGCGCGCCCGCTGCGTGCATCCGCTGCGCGGCTGCGTCATCCGCCCCTTTTACGTAGTAGTGAGCGTAAGGGCCCTCGCAGCTAGACTTCTAACCCCCGTTTAAAGAAGCCCGTTCAAAAGTCCCCCCGGAGCATTAACACAGCTCCTTCACGTTGAACAGTGCAAATAGTGCAAATATGCAAACATAAAACACAGTTTAAAATCAGCGCCTAATGAAGTAAAATTCTACTTTTTAAAAAAGGTTAACTGGAATCTTGCCACAGTCTCTAAGACCTAGACCGACCCGCTACCGATCGGAATAGGCTTTGTCTCGCTGCGCGGCCGCGTCATCCGCCCCTTTTACGTAGTAGTGAGCGTAAGGGCCCTCGCAGCTAGACTGCTAACCCCCGTTTAAAGAAGCCCGTTCAAAAGTCCCCCCGGAGCATTAACACAGCTCCTTCACGTTGAACAGTGCAAATAGTGCAAATATGCAAACATAAAACACAGTTTAAAATCAGCGCCTAATGAAGTAAAATTCTACTTTTTAAAAAAGGTTAACTGGAATCTTGCAACAGTCTCTAAGACCTAGACCGACCCGCTACCGATCGGAATAGGCTTTGTCTCGCAAGAAATACATTTGAGCCAGACTCCAGCACAAAGTAAAAAGTAAAAAGTAAAAAGTCCTGGCGAGGATCAATCAAAAGCAAGTTCTTCCACAAGTGTGCCGGAAATTACCAAGGTGTGCAGGAGGTTAGCAGGATCTTTTTCTTCTTTGGAATCAATTTCTAGCCAATGCTGGGCCATCTAGCCCCCAAACATTTTAAGTCAGAACCTCGGGTATCTAATACATTGTTTGGGTGAATATTCAAGGTGGTACTTCGGGTAATCATCATATTGATAAAATTGAGATGCCCGACTGACCACAAAACGAACCGTATGCAAATTAGTCGTTCACTGCTACAAAAGGTGTCTGTCAGTCCAGATTGCTGGGCCAAGACACCTCTATACAGCTCTTTCTTGTACTGGCACAGATAGCTTCAAATTAATGATTTCTGCTCAATAGGTAATCAAGAGCAGTTTACAAGTGCATGTGCATATGAAAGCATTTTTTACTTTTTTCTTACTGCATTTGCTGTGACTTGAAATGGCAAAACGAACCGCAGACTGTAATGTATTGTTTTGGACTGGTTGTATATACAAAGCTATTTATATACCCTTTGAAAAGCTTAAAATCATTTTCTCATGCAGAGAATAACCAGGAAACGTCAATCTAGAATGAATTTTGGCTTCCAAACTTGATAAAGTAGTGTGATCCAAGACAATCAGGGTAGTCCACTGTGCCTCCTTTTCCTTTGCCCTCACATTTAAGAGCACCTTGATAAACATCAGTTCAGATGTGCGCTGTATAAAAACCTCCATGGACTATAATTTTCCTCCATCTATATTACAAACATTGACAACATCCAGGTTGCACATGACAAATGACTTGTCTCTTTGGTCACTGATGGCATTGTGTTAGGGCGGTAGGGGAGGAGCATCTGTGGTCAACGGCAGGCATTCATTACATTGGATCCTGCATGCTACAATGTTGTTGATTTCCTGTTGGGTTCTAGTTAATTCTGTTCTTGGCAGGCACTGTGATCTAGGTTTATCCTCGACAACGAGGCTGTGTTGAATCATCTTCATTATTTTGAGGGGACTTAGATAGACACACCACACTTCCAACTATGTACTCAGCTACACTTTTACGGTGCCCCAACTCCACCAAGCTTTGTATTACGCTTAGTTGCTTAAGGGGGCAGGATGAGCAACTTTTTATTATGCAAAACCATGTGCTAAACATAAGTTTTCATTAAGACAACTCTCTAGGAAGTTTGTTGATGTACAAGGAATGCATGTAGTAGTAGTGTAAGGATTTTTTACACTGTGGGCAAAATAGCATTTTGAGGTTGGAGTGCTTCCTACCTTTTTCCCCCCAGCACTAGCAAATACAATAGAGATGGCTTTCGTGTGATAAACAACATTTGTGCCTGCAACAAATGTAAACAACATCTGTGAATGCCTGTTTTCACATGCCTTTGGCACATCAAAGCCATACCTATTGGCTTTGCCAGTTCTTGTTAATGTTTATATTTAATTTGATAGCTCCCCTCTGTTTCATCATTTGCTTCTCCCTAATGCATCTGTGATGCCCCCTCATTAACTAGCTCCTTCCCATTTGGCTCTCTATATTTCATTGTTTTTTTTTGCTAGTTTAAAGAGCTTTATTGAAGCAAATAAGAGCAAAGGTACAACATTACAACAACGATTCTAAAAAATTATGAGAGATAACATATAATATAAATAAGCATGGTAAAATGAAAACCTGATATAACTACCTTTTTACAAAAAGTAAAACCAAAAGCTAGAAGCAGTAATAAAGAATTATGTACCATTGCAAATAAGCATTTTATATTTTGTAGATACAGAAAGAAAAGATAGCGAGAGAGGAAAATAAAGAAAAAGAAAACAACAAGAAGTCAACATCCTTACCAAATATAGTAAATAAGAATATCCGATACGGGTACTAAAAAACTTTCAGATAACAAAGTGATAATAATATATTATATTAATACAAACAATATACGAAGGATACAGCACAATACTCAAGGAGGCTGGAAGACAAAAGTACTGTCTTTGTTGCGTATTACAGAAGAGGATAAATAGTTGGTGAGTGGAGACCAGAAGGCATCTTTTCGAAGGAGTTGTTGAGAGGTAGTGGCAGAAGCTCTAACCGGCCTGTGATGATAACAAAGAAGATTCCACCAGCTAGAAAAATTAACTTTAGTGGAGTCCTTCCAATTAGAGGTAATAACCTGAAAGGCAATAGCAAGCAACAAATCCACAAACGTGCCCATCTTGCGAGCACCAAACCAATTTGCAGAATTACTGCCCAAGAATATAGAGTAAATGTCAAAAGGAAAATTAATAGAGCAGCTGGAGGTGATTGCTTTACATACCTTTGTCCAAAAAGAGGAAATGCTAGGACAAAGAAAAAGGAATGTAAATATGTGCCAGGGGTGTTTGTGCAAGACCAACAATTAGTGGATAGTACGGAGCTGTATTTGGAGATAGACAATGGGGTTAAATATAACCTCTGATAAAAGTAATAAAGGGTTTGAGTGGTGCTGACATTACAGGAGGTATGTTGTATTCGTGTCCAGATAGAGTTCCATGTGTGTACAGAGAGAGTATGCTGCAAATCTGACTCCCATAAAAGTTCAGTTTTACTCTTTGGGCGATTGGGAAGTGAAAAATGAAGATATCTATAGATATGGGAGGCCCGAACAGAAGGGGAGGTAGATAAGGGCTCTAATGGGGGGTCAAATGAAGAAGAAGGAGATATAGAGAGAAGAGAGAACTGTTGGGTTAAGAGACCTCTTAAAGAATCATATTTAAGAAGGGAAGGCAAAATTTGGATTGTACTTCCTGAGGGGATAAAAAATGCGTACCTTGGAGTAAATGTTTGACTTGGATTATCCCTTTGGCCATCCAGTCTTTCCAAAAAACAGTACGATTGGAAAGTTTAATGGACTTATCATCCCATATCGGGGAATCTAGGAACACTTTCAGAGATGAAAGAGATTTGTTAAGGATCGGATTAAAAGTCGATATAAATTGTGAGATGGTTGGGGACTTAAATGAGCGAGGAGGGTGAGAAAAATAGGCTAGCGAGGAAAAGGGAAAGGGATGAATCAGAGAATCCTCCAATCTATGCCAGACTGATACGAAGGGTGTTTTGGAAGAGGATAAATATGGTAAAACCTGACGAATTAGAAAGGAAGAATGATAGTGTCGGAAGTTGGGGAAATTGACACCATCCCGATCTTTAGGTGCAGACAAAGAAAATAAAGAGATGCGGGCTTTCCGGTTATTCCAGAGAAATTTACTTAAGGTACTATTGAGAGTTTTAAAGAACTTTAATGGAAGCCTCACAGGTAACATGGACAGGTAGAAGTTAATAACAGGGAGCATCATCATTTTAATTGTGTCCAATCTACCCCACCAAGATAAAGATAAGGGAGACCACTTTACAGCCATACGAGTCACCTTTAATAAAAGATCCTCTAAATTAAGTTGAACCGTATTAACAATGGAAGAAGAGTATTTGACCCCCAAACACGTGATGCAGTTGGTATTCCATTTGAAACCCGCTCCTTGGAACATATTTTTTAAGCAATATTTATTTAGTGGAAGCACTTCAGATTTAGACAGGTTTAACGTATATCCCGACAAGGCGGCATATGAAGAAAGGATGTCAGTAAAAGCGGGTAAAGAGTTAATAGGGTCTGAGATATATAACAAAATGTCGTCCGCATAAGCAGTGAACTTGACTTCAATGGATTTGTAAGTAAAACCCCGAATTAAGGAAGAATGTCATAAAGAGTGAAGAAAAGGTTCAAGAGATAGTATAAAAAGCGAAGGCGAAAGAAGGCAGCCTTGACGAGTGCCCCATTGAAGGGTAAAATAAGAATATTGAGAACCATTAACAAAAACCGAAGTGGTCGGGGAAGAATATAGCAAACTTATAAGAGCTAAGATAATAGGGCCGAAGCCATGACATTTGAGTGCCCGCAACATGAAAAGCCAGTGAACTCGTCAAAGGCTTTCTCAGCATCTAAGGTAATAGTTGCGACAGGTGAGGAGCTCTTAGATGCAGGATGAATTATGTTTAAAAAAGTTCTTGAATTGTCTGCCAGTGTTCTTCCTTTGACAAATCCCGTCTGTTCAGAGCCAACCAAATCTGGTATTAACTGATTAATACGAAGGGCCAACACTTTAGCAAAAATTTAGCAATCTAAATTTATTAAAGAAATAGGGCGATAGTTGGCACAAGATTCGAGATCTTTATCCTTCTTTGGGATCAAACAGATCATGGCTTCTAAAAAAGTGCCACGAGCCTCATTATGAAAAATAAAGTACTGAAAGAGAGATAAAAGATACGGGAGAAGAATCTAAGAGAAGTAGGAATAAAACTCAGCGGTAAAGCCATCGGGGCCAGGGCCTCATCTTTACGTAACTGAGCTAAGGCTAACTTGATCTCGGAGAGGGACAGGACTTTATCCAAAAAATAGCAATCGGGGGAAGAGCGAGGAGGCAGCAAATCAAAAAAAAAATCCAAAGCAGTGTCAGAGGGAGAAGATTCAGGAGTGTATAGGTTTTTATAGAAATTCGTAAAGCAATTTAATATCTCCTCGTCTTTGAAGTGATTAACACCTTTATCATCAATGATATTGACTATTTTAGATTTTTGAGATTTGACTTCCAAATAGTTCGCTAGCAATTTACCAGCTCCATTGCGTCCGCCATAGAATTTGGAGTTGATTTTTAATAACGTCCTAGAGGCTTCCTCCGTTGATTTTCTGTTCAAATTTAATTTAGCTTGGACTAATTGTTTAAGAATAGCATCATCATTGGAAGAGAAGTAAGCATGTTCAAGCTTCTTAATAGAAGATAATAGGGAAGTTGATTCCTTAAGAGGTTCTTTGATAAATCCTCTGGCTGTCGCTTTAAAAGCATCCCAAATAGTATGGAAAGGTATGTCCGGATTGGTATTAAGGAGAAACAATTCTGATACGAAATTTTTGAAGCATCCAATAAAAATAGGGTCTTTAAGTAAATAATTATTAAAGCGCCATCTACAGGGTTTGGAGTGTTAAGAGGGAAGATCTAAATTGATAAAAACAGGAGCGTGATCAGAAATAAGTATGGATGCAATTTCTGCATGAGTTAGGTTAGTGAGAAGATGAGGACTCAAAAAAATGTAATCAATTCTAGATTTAGAGTTATGTGTAGGAGAGTAAAAGGTAAATTCCAAACTATCTGGATTGTATATCCTCCAGGCATCCACCAAACCTCTTGAGCAAATAGTGCTCCTAAAGGTTTTTTTGCATTTTATTAGGGATATACCTAGAAGTGGAATTCCTGTCAATGAAGGGGTCCATAACCTGATTGCAATCCCCGCCCACCAGGAGGTTGGAATTAGGACAGGAGTGAAGGACATGCGACATGGACTGCCAAAACTGTGAATCGATACCAGTGGGACCATAAATGGTTAAGGAGAGAAATAGGTGAACCGTTTATAACAAGGTGAAGAAGAAGCCATCTGCCATCAATATCCCTCTCCTCCTTTTCTATATTAAGGGAAAGGGATTTCTGAAATAATGTCACCACTCCGTTTTTCCTATCTCTAGCTGGGAAACAATAAACATGACCCACCCAGTGCTTTTTGAGAGAGCTAATATAATTTTCTGTAAGGTGAGTTTCTTGTAGCATTGCAATTTTACAATGTAATCTAGATAAATGGGTAAGTACCCTTTGTTTCTTGATGGGATTACGCAGACCCTTCACATTCCAGGACACAATATGAACATTGTGAGTCATAATGAGAAGGGAGAAACAGTAAGCACACCCATGAGCATTCTAAAATTGGCAAAATTGTGAATTCAACATGCAAAAATGTTAAGCCAACTAGTAATAAAGTATGCAATAAGAATAAATGGAAAAAAGGATGTTAAAAGGGTAAAAACAAGGTAAGAGACATAGACAGAAATGAACTGAGATAGTAATTTAGAGAGAAAAGATAAGAAAGAAAAACCACCACACAAAAAAAAAGAATAGGAAAGAAGAAACAAGAATAGAGTAGAAAAAGAAAAAGAAAAGGGAAGAGGATATGAATAATAGGAAAAGAGAAGTTGACAAGAAGCCAAGAGACTTCAGTCAAGATGAGCGAAATACAATTCCAGACTGAAAAGAACAGCAAGAGGAAGCGGGGAGCTGCGAACGGAAGACAGACGACAGAGTCAACAAAGTCAAAGAGAAACGACTAAGACCGCTAAATAGGTTAATGAAAAGGAATAAAGTGAGGAGCAGCAGCTAGAAAGATATGGGAGACAGGATTAACTTAGAGAGATAAATACTATAGCAAACGACCACAGGATACGAGCAAACTTAGTGAAGGGAGTAACACTTACCAACATGTAACGAAACACTATAAACACTAGGAGTGGGACAGGAGGCACAGGAAAGGAGGAAACATCAAGGGGGGGGGTGTCCGTGCTAGACAGGAGACATCTGTAAAAAGAAACCACATAATTAATAGGGAATAGCCCCAAGAAGGGATAGACATACAACAACCATGAAATTAAACAAACAGATAAGGGTGAAAACCATCGAAGTCTATAAATTAGGGAAAGTTGAGCAAAAAACTTGGTAGAAAAGTCAGTGTTCATGTTTTTCCAAAGTCCATTTCTTCTCCTTTGTGGCGAAAAATAAACTGTCATAAGTCCTCAGGACAGTCAAATGAGTGAGTCCTTTCCTTGTAGGTGACTTTAAAAAAATAGGGATGCACAAGACCATATCTGGCATTCATGGAACGAAGAGCAGGGTGATAGGAAAGGAACTCCTTACGACGAGCAGCGGTGGCACGAGCCACGTTCTGAGAAAGAAAAACTTTTTGGCCAGACCACAGCATCTACTTCCTCTGCTTTGCAGCCGACAGAACCATTAACAACTCAGTATATTCCAAAAAAAGGACAATTATCCCTCTGGGGCGACTGACTGACGATGTAGAGGGAGACCCCCCAAGTTTGGGTCCAATACGATGTGCTTATTACAGGTTAAGTGTGGTACCTTCCTTGAGACCAACTATTTTAGGAATATGAATTTTAAGAAAGGCAAGCATGTCAGGCCCCTCTTCCCCTTCAGGAATACCATAAATTCTAAGGTTGTTGCGCCTGTTGTGGTTTTCCAAGTCCTCCGTTTGTTGTTTAAGAAGAGCTATTTCTTTGGACATAACTTCAACTTTAGGGATCACATCTTGAGCGTCACTGATCTTCTGCTCCACCATCGATACCCTTGACTCCAAATTAGACCATTTCTCCTCTAGTCTCTGAAGAGCAGCGTTAGTGTCAATAACAAAGGGTTTCATAAGCTTTAATTCCTCCATGAGATCATCCAGCGTTATGGGTAGTGGAGATTTTGTAGGAGAACCATGGTCTTTCTTTTGGCTTTTAGAAGCAGCAGTGGTGGAATCTTTGCAGAGGGAAGACATGGTTGCAGAGGCGCCCTTTTGGTTGAAGAAGGAAGGAGGCTCCATATACAGGCAAAAAGAGGATAACACCAGCCACTCAGCCTCTAAACTACGAAGGCAGCCAAGCAGTGGAGTCTGTTTTGAAATACAGGCAGAGCAGCATACAGGACAGGCTCTATTAAATAGTCATTGCACAGAGCCTCTTTGCCCTTTGAACTCAGGGGCAGAGGGGAGGGCTCTACTGAGGTCAGATGGCAGCATCAGAACCACTCCTACTAATGGTGCCACCAGTCTGTTTACAGTGCAGACATACATGCTAACTTAAGACTAGTCTGGTAGCCTGCCTGTGCTCTTTGCAATGCTAGACCTACATACTCTGAATAGAGCAGAGCATATATGAGTCATTGTGTTTATATGCTTTGCTTAAAGAGCCGCACAAGTACAATAGTGATTGGCAGGCTGTAACCCACCATTTATCAGGCTCAAATATTAAGTTCCTGAGAATACCAAGGGGAGGACGGTTGCTGCCTGGTATGGTGAAGAAGTTTTTGGGTGCTAGCTTATTTCCCGCAGCTTCTAACCAGTTAGTGTAGGATCTGGTAGCCTCGTCAAGATCCCTAGGGGTTGGGGTGAGAGTCGAAGTTAATAATTGATGTAGCTCCCCTGCTTCTATTTTGTTCCACGCTCTTCTTTCTAGATATTTAGTTGATAATTTTGGGGCTGTACGGTCAGGCAAGGTAAGCTTAAAAAGTACCTCCATATGGTCAGACCAAACCAGAGGGAGGATGCTGGTGAATAACAGCTGAGAGTTGTTAGAAAAAATACCATCAAGGGTATGGCCAGCCTGGTGAGTTGCACCAGTCACCAGTTGCTCTAAATTACCGCCCCTCAGCAGGTCCAGTAGGCTAGAGGTGTCTGGATCAGAGAGTGACTCAAGATGGAAATTGAAGTCTCCCAAAATAGTGTAGTCATTTGAGCTGATTCCTTTTTCTAAAATGCAGCCTGCTTGTGTTAGAAATCGTCCTCTCGTGCCTGGTGGCCTATAAATGAGGGTGCCTTTAAAAGTAGAATGGTGAGAGAGAAAAAAACAGAACTCTAGCGCTTCGCATTCATCATAGGTTGCAGGGTTAAAAGATGCTGTGATGGAGTTGTGATAAATAATAGCTAGTCCCCCTCCTTTCCTATCTAGCGTGTAGCAGAGGTAATCTGGAGGTGTGGCTTTGACTAAGTCAGGGCCTGACACCCCGTCTGTCCATGTTTCAGTGATGAAAGCAATAGTTATCTTTTCATCTTCTATAAGGGAAGCGCATTCTACACTGTGCTTGACCAGGGACCTAGCATTAAAGAGGGCACACTTCCGAACTATAGGGGCAGTGTCCTTTCTTTTTGTTGTATTTTGGTATTTTAATGCAGCTGTCGGTAGGAGCAATAAATCTGGTAATTTGGTGCTGCACCCTGGACAAGTTGCTTGTACCAGGGGGGGCATAGCATCTAGTTGAAGGGCACAGCACATCTGGGTAGGGGTAATGGGATTAAGGTGTTTCAAGAGTTCACTCGAGTACTGTAAGGTTTTAACCATACCTGGTGAAAATTGTGCAGGGGGGCTGGCGCTGTGCGCAGAACGTGCGCGGACGGGCGCAGACGGGCTTGCCTTTGGCGCGCCGGCGGCTCGCCCGCTGCGCGTGTCCGCCAAGAATGTGCTGAATTTAAAACATCATAGAAGAGTAGAGAAAAGTCGTATCAATAACATTTGTACTGAATAATAGGGCTTAGTTAACAAACAACCTGGCTTCAGGGCAAATTGTTTACCTAAATATATTCAGTTATCGTTGCACAAATAGATCTGTTGTTTTTCAACTGTGCATCACTGAAAAGTGCCTTAATTGATCTCCGTTTAAAATTCTGTTTCTCCTTCTTCCCACATTTTTATCAACCTAGTCTTACTTTGGTAATGGGGAGGTTTACTTTATTTAGAGTAATCTTGCTTGTGGTAACATTTTGTCATAATTTGACTCTCATTTGAATGACACCCCCTCTTCCTCTTTAACAAGTGGCGAAAGGGAGTCTGCATTTATTTTGAAGAAGAAAAGTTATCTCCAGGAGTTTACTCATTCGAGAATTATTGCCTCACTTAAAATGGTCTTCAAAGGTTTTTGTTTTTGTTATGCTATGCCACCTCCTGTTAAGTTAACATAAATATAAATGTTCATTCTAATGCTGTTGCTTGAGACTGTCAGTTGTCCTCCTCTCCCCAGTCCTGATTCATCTTGAAGCCATCCTTTATCATGCCCTTTATCTTTACACTCTTCCTTACAGGTCAATTGTGTGGGCTTCTTTGATAAAGCAATATTTATTTTCCTTCATAGGCTTACCAAAAATGTAAAGAGGTCTTAGTGCCTGCCCATTGCTTACCATTGGTTGACTTTATTGCCCCTCTTGTTTGCTTGCTTCATATTCAATGGTTTGCCTTCTCCTTCTTCTGTGTACCCCCTCCAAGGGCACTGGCTCTTTACCATCCTTTTTGATTGCTTGGTTAGTATCCTTCCATTCCTCATATTTAAGAAACTACCTTTCTCTTTTCTTTCAGAAGATTTTCTGCCCGCACAACTTCTCTGTGCTGTTCTCTCACTCATCTGCTACTTTGCCCCTTCTCCCCCATCCAGGATGATGTTTATTTTATCTCCCCATCACTGCTTCCATGCATCTATTACTCCGTTACTCCATTGCTCCCCTACCCCTTAAGAGCATTTCAATAGTTTATGGGCACTTTTTTGGTGAGCCGGCATCTGCCATTTGCTGATAGGCACTTCGCTACATATAGGGCACCTTTTGCAATTAGCACTTTAAAAACAATGAACCAATCTAAGTGAAGTCCGACATCTTGGAATGGTTATTCAAAAAAAGGAAAATGGGCCTATGAAGTGGCGTAGCAAAGGGTAGGGGGGCGGTCCGACCCAGGTGGCATGAGTTTTGGGGCCGGCGGCCCCCCACTGCTCTTATTTGCAGTCTCGGGGCAGGCACTCCCCCCGCTCTTCAATCGGCCACCGCAAAGCAGCAAACGAAAAACAGAGATCTCTCCAGCACCCCCGCTCTTTACTCTGGCCGCCACACGGCAGCAAACTCAGGGACTGCCACGGGCACCCAAACGGCTAGCTACGCCACTGGACCTATGTCATTCTGCAGATGCATGCATGCATGCTGATGCATACATGTACTACAGATTGATGTTACAGTCTCATTACAGTGGGTATTTTTCCAGCACAGAGAGGCCTAACTATCCCTCTGGTTGAGAGTCTGGCTCCCATATTTCTGGAACAAAGTCCTGGACACAGAAACTCAAGTCTGTAGGAGAAACAAACAGCTCCAATGCCTCTCTGGCAAGGCGTAGAAAATAATTATGCACTGGGGCATCTTTTTCTTCACCTGTGGTAGCAAAAAAGTTGTGAAGTGCCAGTGGGCAAAGCACAGAGTTTTTAAAAGGAGAAAAAGCAGGTGAAAATTCAGTAAGTATTAATAGTTCCCACACACTTAACACAAACCTTTATTTTATGTTGCTGTACTTCGTGTGTCTAGTGGCACTGAATTCTCTCAGACTGCTTACTGTCAAAATCCAAGATGACAGAGAACAGCTGTGAAGATAAGGTCCTGTTTTCTAACTCATACCTACACGCAATATTTATCTTTTGAGTCCTGCATAAATCACATGGATTACAGTTCATTATACCACCACTGTTCCAGGTCATGCTGGGAGAGGGGCACTCTATGTGTGACCTTCCCTTAAAGGAAACTTTTCATGATGCTCTCTTTTCACTAGCAAATGCTCAGGCCATACACTCTGATCAATACCCCTTCCCTTTTCTTGGCCATTGTGCTTTTTCCCCTTTAAGGGTTGGACAGCACACATCATTTATGTCACTTTTCACCTATACTCTCTAGGCAGAGTTAGGATTGAGTATGTAAAGGTCTCAATCAAGGTACGTATCTCATTAGGATACTGCAGTTGGATTAGCTATAGGATATCCAATGTGTAGCAAACTTTCTACATGGTCTTCTCAGAGGGTTTGCCTCTTTCTGGACCCTTTTTTTTCTGGCTTTATGACTCTGTGAACTTTACCCTGCTAAACATTACTAAAGTGTCTGTGCTTCCTCTTTAAATCAAGTGCAGTACATTGGCACTCCCTATTTGGCCTCTCTAACTTCCCTATAAGTCCATTGTGAAGGGTGGTTTAAGTGCACCTACGACATGGAAAGTTAAATGTCATATGTAGTCTGCTGTGTATATATACACCGCTCACTTACATGGCAAAAATGTATTTCTGGAAGGAGTATCACTGTGCTCTGGCTAGGCTGCAGTTTGAATGCACTGCAGTGACACATGGCGGGTTAAATACCTTTACCATGAAGGAAATAGCCTGTTTTATACATTCATAAATCACACCTACAATTGCCTTGTAAGCCCACAGGCATGGAGCAAATATATAGAAATAGGCCACACTACATATTGGGGTTAGTGTGGCCTTACAGTGAAATAAAATTCAAAAGCTATTTCACTATGTAGACCAGGCTAGAGTTTCAAGGCCTTGGTGGGATTAAAGTAATTATTCTCCATCTGTGCGTAGGAAAGGGTTAGAAAAATGCTTCATAATTATTTCCTGCTTAGTTTTTAAAATCGGAAGTTGAAGTCAGTGAAGTCAGATTTAGTAAAAATGTTCTTGAGACTGCCTGAGCCAGAAATGGCTTAAAACCAGTTCTGCCACCTATGACTTCTCCAGAGCTTAAATAAACATCCTTGCCTTGGAGAGTTCACACCTCCACCTCAGAGGATAATGGCTTGCCCAGGAAAGACCAATGGGTGTTAACAGCTGACCACTTATGATGGATTAGCTCCCTCAGAGAGGACAGAAACAATTGGCAAAACAGAGTGCAGCTGTAGCACAACCTCTTTTGACTTACTTGAAGATGTCTTCTATTCTTCCCCTGGAACCTCCTAGAAAACCCATCCGCAGTCACAGCGGAAGGGAGAACCAGTTCTGCCATCTGTTGAACTTCCAGGCCTGGATTATACATCTTTGGCCAGGAGAGCTGTTACCCCTGGCTCAGACAACAATGTTTTTTTTCTGGGACTAGGAAAGGCCAATGGTTGTTAGCTGCTTCCTACTTAGTAAGGATTCACAATCTGGGAGTGGACAGGAACAGTTGGCAGAACAAAGAGCAGCTTTAGCTCTAAATCGTTTGACTTGGAGATGCCAAAGAAAGCTTCTTCTGTTCAATCTCAGGACCCTCATAGACACTGAGGCTCCAGCCAAAGTAGGATGGAAAACCACTTTTAACACTATCAGGTAGGGGACTGGCCAAGAAGCTAAAGACAGGCCTGTCTGGTGGCAGCTGGGTCTCATCCATCTTGAAATGGGAGTTCCTAGGTAATGTTACAGTAAAGCAAAGAGGAAGTGTTGCACAAGGAGGTGTGGGTGTGTTAGAAATGGGGTCTCTAGTTGGCAGAGGTATGCACACTATCCAAGTAGGGACCCACACTCTAGTCAGGGTAAGTGTAGTTCAAACTAAAAGGTTACCTGTGCTCACCCTCAGGTAGCTTAGCTAAAGATGAAATCAAAATGCAGTGCTTAGAAGTCTATAGCTCCAACTGAGACTATCTGGTCGCGCTTGACCGGGACAAATCCAAAAGTTCTGTCTGACCAGATACAGGAATCACGCAGACCCCCTTAAAGTACCTTCGATGTGTTGGAAATCAAAGAGGATGCGTGGTGCAGAGGAAGTGAGGCGTCACGGATGCAGGTGATGCGTCGGTTCTTTAAGGTGGTGCAGGGTAGTTGAGCTTTCCCATTCGGGGACGATAAATTGTGCAGAGGAGGTGATGAGTCGGTTGCTTGTGCGAGCCTCAATTCCTGAAGGTGACATGGTGTCAATGATGCGTCGATGTTGAAAGCGCGCTGCATGGATTTTTCAGCGTTGGTGTCAAACCACTGGGCTGAAGGTGATGCATTGAGTGAAAGTCACGCAAGGGTTGGCTGCATTGGAATCAGAGCGGGGCATCACTGACTTTAGTGAGGCTGTGCTCGAGACTCTTACAGTGGCGGTTCTTCGGAGGTGCTGTGGCAAAGGTGGGGCTGCGCTGAAAGTTGCGGCCGGTGCATCGCACACTCGGCGAGCTGTGTCCACGGCTTCAGTGCTGGCAGCAGTGATGTGTCAATGTCGCTGGGATGCGCCGGTTCCGAAGTGACACTTGGAGTCGATGCGTTGCTTACTTGTTTGCAGCACCAAATTGACCTCCTAGTGCCCAAGACTGAATTTGGCACCACTTGGCAGGACAGGACAGAGGAGCCCAGGTGCTGTTAGCAAGATGCAGGTGAAGTCTTTGATGTCCCTGAGACTTCAGCAACAGGAGGCAAGTTCAGTCAAGCCCTTGGAAAACCTTAGAAAGCAGGATGCAGAGTAAAGTCCAGTCCTCTAACTCCCAGGCCAACAGAGCAAAGCAAGCAGCAAAGTGACAATCCCTCCTGGCAGCACAACTGCTCTTCTTCTTGGCAGAATGTCCTCAGTCCAGAAGTGTTCTGAGTATATAGTGTCAGAGGTCGAGGACTTATACCCATTTTAGCCTTTAAAGTAGGGAGACTTCAAAGAAAGGTCTTTGTAGTGCACAAGACCCTGCCCTTCCTGGCCCTTGTTCCAGTCACACTACCTCAGGGTATGCTGCTCTTTGTATGGGGACAGACACAGCCCTATTCAGGTGCAAGTGTCAGCTCCTCCCACCACTCAAGCTCAGGAAGGCTCATTAGCCTGGTGATGGGCCATCGGGATATACAGGGCACACCTCAGCTCCCTTTGTGTGTGGCTGTCTAGAGTGAAATCACAAAGCTCAATTGTCATCCAACCCAGACGCATATTCTAGGGACAGGCAGAGGCACTGAATGGTTAAGTAAGAAAATTTCTGAAAGTGGCATTTTCAGACCTGCAATTTGAAAACCAACTTCAATAAAAGATGTTTTTTTAAATTGTGAGTCTAGAGACACCAAACTCTAATTTTCTATCTGCTCCCAATTGGAAGATACACTTGTAAGATGTTACTAGGCAGCTCCAAAGCTAACCTATGGAAGAGATAGGCATTGCTGTAGTGAAAACACAATTTAGCACTTTTTCACTATCAGGACATGTAAAGCCCTACCTTTTAAATACACTGCACCCTGCCTGTGGGGCTACCTAGGGCATACCTTAGGGGTACATTACATATAATAAAAGGTATGGTTTGGGCCTGGCATGTAGGTGAACTTGCCAGGTCGAAATGGCAGTTTAAAGCTGCACACAGAGGCTCTGCAGTGGGATGCCTGAGATAGGTTTGAAGGGCTACTTATGTAGGTGGTACAATAATTGCTGCAGGCCCACTAGTAACATTTAATTTACAGGCCCTGGGTACACACAGTGCACTGTACTAGGGACGTATTAGTAAATCACATATGCCAACCATGGAGAAACCAAATGCCATTACATTTTAGACACTGAGCACATGCACTTTATCACTGGTCAGCAGTGGCAAAGTGCCCCTAGAGTCCTGAAACCAACACAAAATTAGGCTCAGCACACAGTCAAAAACAGGAGGCCAGAAGCAAAAAGACAGGAAACCACGGCAAAAGGTGACAGGTCTAATATGGGGCTGAGAGAAAATTGATAGTATTGTGCAGTAAATTTCCTACACTCACTGGCAAGTGCACAGGATAGATCTGGCATGTCCACCATCACCTTCTCAGAACATTGTGGACCTGGGAGGATGCAATCTAAAGAAGAAGTTCGTGACAAGAAGAGGCTTTCCCAGCAGTTGGAGACTACATGTGAATAATGTAAAACCTTTGAGCAGAACAACATGTTTGGTGTATTCAACCTCTGCTCCACTGTGGTCAACTTGAAATTGTGCCACAGCCCCAATCCACCATGAACTATCCTCTTTCAATAGTGCTTGGCTTTTTCTAGGTACTTTTTGCCTTAAAACATTAAATCTCTACATCTCCGATTCACCTTAACCTATTCTGATGATCTTAGTGTCTTTTTGCTCATTAAACATTTGTCGATGTTTCTAAATTGATCTGGGAATTTTATTATGTTGTGTTCTTTAATTTAAATTTGCTGGTACTGCTTGAACTTAGCAGACACTTCTCTGGGGAATGCCTGCTGCTTGTGCAGTGCTTAATTTAAGCCAGTGGTTTCCGGCGCTCGGAACCGGCCCTTCATTGTCAATACGGGCACTTATGACAGTCTGCCACATGGTGGCACTGTTTGTCCAAATCAGAGATGAGCACAATAACATTAGTTTATTAATTCAATTCACTTTAAAAATAACTAATTCATACTGCCCAAGCCTTATAACTTAGTGGGCCTGTTAGGGTCTGAACAGTCACACTTGTAGGAGTGTGATGGTTATCAGTTGTGTTGACACTGTTATTGGCAATGCCAGCAAGTGCAAGTTGCAGTGATCTCCTGACCAGGGCCCTGGCATTTATTTTGTTTTACAAATTAAGCACTATGCTTGTGCCATAGCTACCAGGAGTTGAGCAGAGATTATCACAGATCTGTGTTTTGATCAGACCAGAGTGGGTTTATTGAGTTGGTGGAGTCCCCCGCCCAAATTAATAACCACATTTCTGAAACCATGTTTAAAAAATCATGAATTTTAAATAGGTATTTCATTTATAATTACAAACGTGAGTTCTTCCTATCAAATAGCAGTCATTAAATAATGTTTCCAAGCTGAGATCGAAAAGTATAGTGATGTTTTATTTTATTTGCACAGACTTGGAGACTGCAGTAAAATCCTCCTGTACACTTTTCATACCTGCCCACTTACGGGTTGTGTATTGAACTGTATTTGTAACATTCTAGTGCCCTGACAGCAGCAGGGCAGGCCTACAGCTGTGGGAGCTTTATTAGCGGCGGAGTGTAAAAGCATAGCATTTCTATAGAGAACGTGGGATTAATGCTTGCTTGACAGTGCTAGCAAAATTCATACATCCAGAATTCCAAACTGAAAAAGCATTGGCAATGCCAATAGAACAGGCCTGAATGTGCTGCACTCTTAGGTTTTGAGAAGTTAGACCTGCTCAAAACCTCTGATGCTTCTAAATCCCAGTGGAGAGCTATCAGGTAGATGATACACCCATTAGAGTAACTGGAGGAAAGAGTGGAGGTAGGGGTAAGAGAAAACCAGAACTGAATTCTTCATTTAGGTTAAATTGTCTCCATCGGTGGAGCTGTCTATGGACTTTTACCAGGTAACACCTAGGACTTCAAGGGAACATGGACAGAGTAAAAGTAAAGTAGAATACAACAATCAGGAGCATGGAATACAGTATAGAGAGGAGGCCAGAAAGCTAGGCTGTTGTACTGGTGGAAAGTGTTATAAGGAGTTTCAGTCAGACCAGGTTACTAGGCAGAAACCAAAGAACACCTGAAGACAGCCAGTTCGCAAGCTGAGAATCCAAATGATAAGCAGGAAACCAGGAGGAACCTAACACAAGGACTAATATACCACACAGGGAGTAGAAAGGAATCCCTAACCACAGGAAACTTGTAAGGGAGAAAACAACAAAGGTGCAAGGACGGATAAATGGATTAGACCTGAAGTGAAACAGTGAACCACAGCAACTACATAACATGTTGCCAGGTGTCTGCTCCATTTGAAGGTGCTTAAAAGGGTGACTCTTCCAAAAATGCACCGGAAGTGCTCAGACTTACCCACCCAAAACTCAGAAATGCACAAAAATAACAATAAATCATTGTCCAGCCAATGCTTCTTTACAAAGCAAAAGTAGTGAAATGAGCATGTAACTAAATAGCAGGCCCACAATTACAAATACAAATAGTTACAAAATTTCAAGTGGGTTTGCCAATTGAAACCCCTCCTATATGGGCCTCACAGAATCGCAAGGTGCAAACCGTGTTGCCCAAAGAAATATCACTATGGGGCAAAAAACCTGGTACATCTAGTCTGTTCTGGTTATTTATGTGGTACCTAGCGACAATTTGACAGATATACAGTCTGCCTTATTACAAGTGCATTGTATACCATGGCAGACAAGGTATCCATCATGTTTGTGACAGAGCAACCCTCTGCCAAACTCTAAATCAGTACCTAAGTCATTTGCAATGTAAAATGAGAGGTCTTCTGTCTTTGTCACCACGTTTACAAATTAATAAAGAAGACTATTTGCTTTAACATGAATATAAACATGATCACCTTGTCTCTGCTTAGAGGGCGCCATCAAACATTAGGCAGCCCCATTGACATTAAAATAAAGTCTCCCTCTGGAGACACTCAGTTATTAATGTGGCTTAACCTGAACACGGACGTTTGTACTAAAAGCCTTCCTTTTTCGTTTGTCAGAGTTTGTAATGTAAAACCCTTTACTATTGTATTTATCACATAGATCACAATGTAAAGTCCTCTCCTTTGGTGTTTGTCATGTGTTTACAATTTAAAATTCCTACTTATTGTACATGACAGAGGATTCACAATTTGAAAACTCCTGCTATTGCTTGCAATGTAAAACCCCTTCCTACTGCCTTTGTCATAGGGTTCACAGTGTAAATCCCCTTCCTATGGTGTTTGACAAAGTGTTCACAATCCGATTGTATTTGTCTATGAGTTTACAAGGTGAAATATTTTACTATTTTATTTGAGAAATCCAATTCAGGAGGTCCCAAGGGCAGTTGAAAGCTACTAACACCAAATCTTTCAAATAGAGTCTTTCACCTCTGATGTCTGCAGCCATAGTGCCCTGGGACCCTCAAACGTTGCAGCAAGTACATTTTTAAAACTTGTCTCTAAGGTTAACAAGGTTAACAAGATAGAAAAGTCCAAATCTGACAAGTGGAGGTTCTGTGAGCTAGAACGTCAGAACAGCACCTAATAAATTAATTTCCAGCCAGTAATTATTTTTCTTAAAAAGAACAGTTCATCAGAGCTAAATACTATATTCAAAATATACAAGATTTCATGTGGAATTCCAAATTAGAACATCTCTTAAAGTGCATTGTAGATTAAACAGTGTGCAAATCACATACCCTGAAGAAAAATCACAGGGGGCACCTAACTCAGTAACTGTAGTCTGTCCCCATTATCTGTGAGTTACCATTTGACAAGTTGTGCCTAAGCAGGCCCTAATCATAAAAAACAACAATGGTTGTATAAGGAATTATTGGAAAGAACAAAGCTTTTCACAATCAAAAGCTTAAGTCTACAACCTTTGTCAAGGCATTCACAGTGTAAAATGAGAGGACTACTACCTTTGTCACCACATTTAAAAATCAATAAAGTTAGCCTAATAACTTTAATATGAACATAAGCATGACCACGTGTTTTGTCTACAGAGAACTATCAAACAATTTGTGCAGACCCAAAGTATGCATTGACATGACTAACTCTCCTTTTAAACCACCAAGCATTTACTGTAGCCGGACCTAAAAAAAGATATATGTACTAAACTGCTTCCCATTGTATTTGCGTGAGAGAGGGTAATGTAAAACCCTTTCCTAATGTATTTGTCAAATATGTCAATGTAGAGCCTGTCCATGTTGTATTTTTCATCGAGTTCACAAAGTAAAATCCCTTCCTATTGTATTTGTGACAGAGTTCACAATGTAAAGCCCTTCTATATGGCTTTTTGGCAAGTGGTTGCATAAAGGCCTATTGGATTTAACATCTATTGTTCACAATTAAAAACATCAGGCCTACTGCTTTTGTAATAACTTTTCATAATACACAGATCAGACTTAAGGCATCTGACACAGCTTTTCCTAATTAACCAATAGGAGTAAAACCTTAATCATTGCCTTGTCACCGTAACCGACACAGACATACTGCATTGAGCACAATCTGTGCAATTCAAGCACTGCCCTTCTGTGGAGGCACACAACTTCCGCTCAAGCCAATCCAGCAGGGAGAAATATCAACATGGGGAGGAGCCAAAGCTACACACTCAGTAGTGGTTCTTAAAGGTCTTTTTCTGCTGATCACTTAAGGTCTGGCAACAGCTACACTGTCAAGTGAGACCCAAAAACAGATGGAAACAGAGTAGATGGACTTTCTCAGAACTAGTATTTCAGTGATGTACTACATGAGGTCATGTAAGTATTTCCTCATGTTTTACATCCCTCGGGTTCCTGGTTGGAGGCGCAGCCATGCTCAGGCGCGCAACACCCATTGGGCTCAAAGGGCTTCAGCCCCCCCGTTGTGTGTGTTAGCCAGGGCCGAGACAGCTTCCCGGGCACATACACAGACAGTTTTTCAGCTGTTGTGGTCTGGCGTCCATCTTACTGCAGCCGCACCCGAGTACTTCACAGGTCTTTAAAAGACCACTTACTTGTTAAGGAGGCTTTGTTGTTCTTTCACCCCTTCTTAGAGCCCCTGCATCTTCACTCCGCCGATTGCTGGAAGAATTAGCCCCCCCACGCCCCAAATTTTTATTAGCCACCCCCTCCCCCTGAAATTTGACTCTAGTTGCGCCTCTGGTCATACTAGCTTTGGGAGCATGGCATGAGTTTGCCTTTGATGGATTGTACTAGGGAAATTGTTTGTTTATATTAACCGTAGCTGGAATTTCTTCAGTTTTATGACACTTTTGTGTGGTACCTACTGACAAGCAGATTCAGAAAGTGTCATATTCTATGACGAGGACTGGAGTATTGCACCACCAGGAGGAGCTGTTTCAGTTGTAAGTACAAAGATATTTTTAACCAGTCCGGGATAGCCAGAGAAGTGGGCTCTCTGGATCACTCCATGATGGAAACGTAGGTGGAATGGGGGACTGGACAGAGTCACTGTAGTAGGAAAGGGAAATGAATGAGAAAGTCTGCCTTTACATTCACATAACAACGTGATTTTTATATAGAGCATAAAATCACACTTTTGCCACTTCAAAGCACTGTGCACAATGCATGTATTATTACCTAGTTTAAGGTTATTCTTTGTGCCATCCTCAGAAGGATGAAGGGGTGATTCAGCCTTGCTGGGATCTCAACTCGTGACCTGCTAGACGCTGCATATTTCAGCAACAATGGCTTAACTCTTTTTGTGATTCTAGTGATGAATATTCTGTGATAAGCATGAAATAAGTTTGGTACTAAAGCTCCTAGATAAAATTCGATGCTTTAGGAAGTGAATGCTAGAAAGATGTATCTTCACTGACAAAGGTCAAAAGTGCGCCTGTCCCTTGAGGGCTGTGTGTGCTTCTTGGGGCCTGTGCTTCTACTGAGCAAAGTCAAAATAAAGGAGCGCGAGCAGCAGGCCACTCCAGTGATCCTGGAGAGAGGAATTCTACCCCAGTCAAGGTGTGAGCTGTGGTTAGTCGTGCTCGGACCTGCAATAGGGAGGACAGATCAGCACACAGGGTCAGACAGCCACTACCCCTGCAGCAACAACGACCTTCTGTTCCTTAACTAGACAAGCCAGTGAAAGCCTACCAAGGCGCAGTAGCCACAGATGTGCATGTGCTTCCAGTGGCGTAACGAAACCTGAGAGGGCCCCCCTGCAAAGTACATGGAAGGGCCCCCTTCTGGAGGCAGTCAGGAGCTCTCATGCCAAGGTACTGTGCTGAGAGGGCCCCCTGGAGCTCGGAGCCCCCTAACCGCGGGGCCTATTTTACACCATTGTGTGCCCTTGTATCAGTCAACGAACATCAAGTTGTGATGTATTGAGGATTTACACAACCCTGTCAGTATAAGGTTTGATGGATTATCATCTATACAAAAATCCGTTTCACACTTTCAATACAGGTGCTTTGTATTACAAATGAGAGAAGAGTAGTTCAGAGTGGCTGCAGTCCTGTTTAACTTCGACCGCAATGTTCCCCATGTTTTTCAGATTAATGTGCTGTCTTTACCTTTGTATTTTACATAATGGTGCATGTCGGGATACCGCGCGGGTGTTGTTTCCCTGCTGCAGTACAACCCTTTGCATTAGAGGTTTCCAAGGGCGAAATGTGGCATAACACTGTAGTGTCTACATTTTTCCCGCTCGAACTGAAAAACTATGAATATTGAAAATGTTTAAAAAAAGAAAAAGAAGTTCAATGCAAGTCTGCCTTCCAGCGCTTGCAACCCCACACCACCCCGTCCCCAAAGGTGCCACTGTAATCCCCCATCAATCTGTGCAAGATATGCCCACTCCACATGGTACTTTGAACCCTTACATGTGCCATTCATTATGCCATTACTATCATACATTTTGGGACCTTATTTATGGCTAAGTCACTCAGTGCAGCGCAGCAAGTCACCTCGCTGCACTGCACTGCGTGACAGGGAAAGGGCAGGAATGCACTGTTTTCAGCAATACGGCGCATTCCTATCTTTTCCCATGCGCTGGCGACCTTTTAGCAGCTTAGCGCCAACGTAGGCACCTTGCACCATGGTGCAAGGGTGCCTGCGTTGTAAGGAGGATTATTTTTGTGCAGGAAGAGGCACCTTCCTGCCCAATAACAACCCCCTGAGACTTTTCCCCTCTCTATGTGGCTGCAGAAAGAGGAAAAAACGAGGAGAAATAATCATATTTCTCCTCATTATGCCTCACCTGGGAGGCGTAAGTTTCTGGCACGTTTCCAAGTCTAGTCTTCTGGTAAATCTGGGAAAGCGTCAAAATCCATGGATGTTGCGTGGTAACACCCATGCAACGCCTCCCTGCGACAGAATAATGCAACATAGCGATTTGCGCTGCATTGCATTTCTCGCGTGTTGCAAATGGCCCTTTTTGCAGGGTTATCCCCCAACCTTTTGCTTCTTCCTCCTACTTTTTCCTGACCTGTGGTTGTTGGCGTTAGGACTCTGGGCACTTTGCCACTGCTGATCAGTGCTAAAGTGCATATGCTCTCTGTGTAAATTGTTATTGTGATTGGTTATCCATGATTGGCATATTTGTTTTACCAGTAGGTCCCTAGTAAAGTGCACTGAGTGTGCCAAGGCTGGTAAATCAAATGCTACTAGTGGGCTTGCAGCACTGGTTGTGCCACCCACATGAGTAGCCCTGAAAAGTTGTCTCAGGCCTGCCACCGCAGTGCCTGCGCACAGTTTGTTAACTGCCATTTTGACCTGGCCAGTGTACCCACTTGCCAGTCCTTACCCTTCCCTTTTCTTACACATAGGACACCCCTATGGTAGGCCCAAGGTACCCCCCTGGGCAGGGTGCAGTGTATGGGAAAGGTAGGGCATGTACTGGTGTGTGTAACATGTCCTGATAGTGAAATATTGCCAATTTCGTTTTTTCACCATTGAAAGGCTATCTTGCCCATAGGAAAGAATGGGGAATGCTCTGTAACATTTTTACAAGCATATCTTCCCATAGGAGTAAGATAGAAAATTGGAGTCTGGTATCCCTGAACTCAGAATTTAATAACACATCTTGTATTAAGGATGGTTTTTAAATTCTGTGTTTGAAAATAGCACTTTTAGAAAGTAGCTGTTTTCTTGTCCAACCTTCCTGTGTGCCTCTGCCTGTTTGTGGATTGACTGTCTGGCTTTGGAGTGACAGGGGCTGGGGTGGCTCCAGGAGTCTGGGTGAGTCAGCCTGGGCTGAATAGGCCGATCTGCATTTTGAGTGGTGGGAGGAGAAGTACGTGTCCGTGACTAGGGCTGTGCCTGCCTTCCACAAAAGACTGGCTCCACCTCCTGCGGTGCGTCTGAAGACCCTGGCCCACACTGACAAAGGAAGAAGTTGTGCACTGGCACAGTGCACCCAGAGCTGGTTTGGACTGGGTTCAGGACCCCTTACACCTAGAGAACAAAGACATTTGGGGTATAAATATTAGAGCTGAAACCCCTGTATTTTAGATCATCCTGGAATCAAGAAGAACCTTTGCTGAGGAGAAGAGCGGAAGAGACTGGGAAGAAGGACTGACCTTGCTGTGTGGTCTGGGGCTGACCTGCAGTTGCTATTCTGCCAAAGGAAGGAAGAGGACTTTGCTGTGTGCTGTGTCCCCTGCTTGAAAGGAAATCTCCGTTGGCCTGAGGAGAGCTGGCCTCCTGTTGTGGAAACTCAGGGACAACAAAGTTTCCAAGGATCTCTACAAACGCTGTGTGCGTGTGTCTGGGCACAGCGTGTACCTATCATGAAGTCTGCATTGCTATCGTCTCCGCGATGCTGTGCGTGTGTCGGTGCACAGTGGGAAGCACGATCAACTGAGAGGCCGTCACCTCCGCTGGCCCGAGTCGTCAGCAAGATCGCAATCATCTGAGTGAAGGGGACTGAAGCCGCGATCCCCTGAGAGGCCGTCACCGCCACTGGCCCGAGTCGTCAGCAGGATCGCAATCGCCGAGTGGAAGAAGCCGGGCGGGAGCGTGATCAGCTGCGAGGCGTCTCCTAGCAACAGGGACACCTCCGACGCTCAGCCGCCAAGCAAGACGTCAACTTCCCTGCTGAGTGAGCGTGGCTGCGTTCCCATCTGGAAGAAGCTACCCCCGTGCAGCGGGAAGGAGATCGACGAGCCGGAGTCCTGAGGAGCCGCGAGCCGGTGTGTATCTCGTCTCCCAGGTAACGCACAGAGCCGCGCGCTCGAGCCGCCACGTGGGGTGTCGCTGGGAACTTTTGCGTGCTCTTGCCCTGATTACGGCCCGTACCGGCATAACTGGAGTTGCGGTACCGGGGCCCCTTTTCTGTCACTGGATATTGCTGTGAGCATTTGGGGGCATACTGTCATTATCGCTGGCCGCGGAGTCAGCTGTAGGGAAGCCTTGAAGGGTTCAACGCAGTCAGCATCGTGCACCGGTGCCGAGTGACGGGCACTAATAACCAAACGTTTACTAGAGAGAGGAAATACAGTCCCTGCAAGTGCTTTATTTTTTGCTTTGTTTTTAACCCCATCATACTGGCCTAAAGGAATACAGAAACTACAAGTTCGTTTTTGGTAACATCTGTGAAATACAGAATCTGCAAGTTTGTTGTTAACAAGAACCTTCCAAAGAACCTTTCAAAGAATAGCGTTAATTGTGTATGCTGGATTTTTGTCTTTTTGGTCTTGTCAAGTTAGATAAAGATTCCTTTATTTTTCTAAACCTGTAAGGTGTCCATTTGTGGTGTTATCACTGTGTTACTGTGAGTGTTGGTACAAATACTTTACACATTGCCTTGAAGATAAGCCTGTCTGCTCGTGCCAAGCTACCAAGGGGGTGAGCAGGGGTTATCTAGAGTGTGTTTCCCCCTTACCCTGACTAGAAGCAAGGGTCCCTATTTGGTCAAAGGTACCTACCTCTGCCAACTAGAGAGCCCCATTTCTAACATCGCGATTTATGAAGCACTCAGGGCCACGCAAGATGACCTTGCATGGCTTCATAAATCGAATGTTTAATTTGTGTCGCTTTTGCACCATGTTGCGTCGCGCAAAAGTGACGCAAAGGGGCTCAGAAATATGCCCCTTTGTAATCATCAACCTTTTGAATGAGCTAGTGGTTCTGTGAGAATGCAATATTTTACATATAGCTGTTCTTTTGAGATACATTCAGACCTCGGTCTGTCGTAAGAGCAACAGTTTGAGCCTAAATGAGAGAAAAAAATATTTTCTAAAATTGCTCCCGAATGAAACACAGGAAAAATCAATGACGCCAACTCAAATCAACCTGCATCAAACCAGAAGGTAAACTAAAGGGTTTTTGAGGAATGCTAGATCGAAATGAATAGAACACGTTATGGTACCAATTTAATTATCCTAATTGGCATTATTCAAAAATCAGGGGCATAACGCAGCCCCCTGTAGCCCGGCCGCACATGGGGCTCCCAACCCTTCAGTGGACCCCCAAACCCTAAGATGGGCCCCCTGCCACCCAAGGCCAATGAATACCTGTGAGATATGGGAGTCTCAAGGGCCCCTCCTCACATTCTGCAGGGGGGCCCATCCTTTTACACTACGCCACTGTCAGAAATGTCACGTGGTGAAGCATTCTGCCTTTAGTTCAATGACAGACCAAGGACTAGATGTACAAAGCATTTTTCAAGTCACAAGCGACCCGATTCGCACAATAGGGCAATTTGCGACCGGAAAAATGCCTTTTCAAATATACAAAATACAAAATGCGATTCAGTAATTTGTTATTTGGAAGGGGCATGTTTTTGATATCACTTCCAAATACCGAAACAGTATTGTATGTATTACTGTTTTGTAGCCGAATTCCGGTCGCAAAACAGTAATACTTTACCACCAGTTAAAAGTGGTGGTAACCCATTTGCAAATAGGAAGGGGTCTCCTGGGGACCCCATCCCCTTTGAGAATGTTAAAAAAATTAAACTTATAACATTTAATTTTCTTTTTCAAATGCATCCAATTTTTCTTTAAAGAAAACAGGCTACATATAAAAAAAAAAAAGGATTGCCTTATTAAAAAGCAGTCACAGACATGGTGGTCTGATCACCCTAGCAGGCAACTATCCCTGTGATGACTGTGATTCCTCATGGGTCACCAATTGCGACCTACTAAATATATATTCATGAGGTAGGTCAATTTGCGACCCGCTAGGAATTGCTAAATAGAAGGTGTACGTTTTCTTACATAAGGTATTGCGATTCAGTAAGAATCGCAATTTGGAAATCGTACTTCCTAATTTTTGTACATCTGTTTCTCTATACTTTGCAGTGTTCAACACATCTTTATTTTCTTGCAATCTGCCACTCGCAGATCATACCATCGGTGTCTTAAAGAATTAAAATTTGTATCATTCTGTTTAGAGACTGACATCCTCTGCTAGGCACACAGAGGAGTGAATGATAAAATACATGCTGCACTGTCTAATGTCAGGTCAGGCCTTATGCACATACATTAGATAGCTGGTCTATGTTTTCAATATATAATCTTGATGTAGTGTGCTTCACGGAAACCTGGCTGTCTGAGTACTGGTCCCCTATTTTAGATGACTTATGGCCATAAATGATAAAATCTGCCATCATGACCAGGGTACACTGACAAAATATTGACACCCAAAATATCCCCATACAAAAATATTGAAGTCAAAAATATCTACATCATATACTTATAATGGTAAGTACAAAAATATTGAGAAAAAAATATCGATGTCATACATATAGTTGTACAAAATATCGTTTCTTTATATATATATATATATATATATAATAATGAATTAATATTAAATATATTAAAGAACAAAATTAATTTAAAAAAAATTAATTACATGTAACATACATTTTAACAAATATAACAAATAAACTTAATTAAGAAAAGTTAAACACATATATAATAATTAATATATCTATATATATTTACTTTAAAACAATTATTAAACTAATAATTTTTATGTATTTTATCATTTTAAAATCATATAAAAATTTAACAAATAAATATATATATATACATATACCAATAACATAAATTCTATTTAAAAAAACATTCTATTATAAATTAAAACATTAAACTATTTAAAAATCTCTAAACTTAAATTTCCCACTCCAGTGAGTGCAACAGTAGGGAAAGTGTTGGATAGTGGAGGGGTACAAATTACTATTCCCACTCCAATGAGTGCAACAGTAGGGAAAGTTTTGGATAGCGGAGGGCTAAAAACTACTATTCCCACTCCAGTGAGTGCAACAGTAGGGAAAGTGTTGGATAGTGGAGGGGTAAAATTTACTATTCCCACTTCAGTGAGTATAACAGTAGGGAAAGTGTTGGATAGCGGAGGGATAAAATTACTATTCCCACTCCAATGAGTGCAACAGTAGGGAAAGTGCTGGATAACGGAGGGACAAAATGTACTATTCCCACTCCAGTGAGTGCAACAGTAGGGAAAGTGTTGGATAGCGGAGGGGTAAAAATTACTATTCCCACTCCAGTGAGTGCAACAGTAGGGAAAGAGTTGAATAGCAGAGGGATAAAATTAACTATTCCCACTCCAGTGAGTGCAACAGTAGGGAAAGCGTTGGATAGCGGCCGGACAAAATTTACTATTCCCACTCCAGTCAGTGCAACAACACGGAGAGTGTTGGATTGCGGTGGGGTAAAATTTACTATTCTCACTCCAGTCAGTTCAAAATTAAAAACAAACAAAATATCATCAACAAAATAAAAATATTTTTTTAAAAGTAAAAAAAAATGTAAATATGTTAAAAATAAAACTATATCTAATATTAAAAATATAATATAATGTTAAATACATATCACAAATACAAATATTATATTAAATAAAATAAAAAATAATTTTCAAACAAATACATATTTTTATTTAGAAAATATTTAACAAAAACATTAATTATTACATAAATTTAGTCTATTTACTTCCTACCCTATAACACCACACAACTCAAAATCCACATAAAAAAAAATGTATTTGCATAATTAACATAATTAATTATCAATTAAACAAATATTATTAGTTAAAAAACAAATTAAAACACATAAAATGTAATTAACTTCCCACTCTTTACACATATAATCCCCACAACCCACACCTAAAATTAAACTGTAAAAAAATTAATTAAACAATTAAAAAACATTTGCAATTAAATATCTTATAGTATTTAACAACTAATTATAAAATAAGTCAAATTAATTTACTCCCCACCCTTCACCCCTATAAACCCAAAACCCACACACATTAATTGTCATTAATTAATTAATTAATATTAATTAACAACTAATTATTAATCATTAAAAATAAATTACATGCCACCCTTTACCCCTATAAACTTCACAACCCGCACCTAAAATGAAATACACAATTACCATAACTAATTGTCAATTAATTAATTAATATTAATAAACAACTAATTATTAATTAATTAAAGATAAGTTACTTCCCACTCTTTACCCCTATAAACCACACAACCCGCACCTAAAATGTACCCCCATAAAAAAAAACTCAATTAACATTGTAAAATCTCAATTAAATTAATATTAATAAACAAATATAATAATTAATTTATTATAAGTAAATTACTTCTCACCCTATTCCCCTATAAACCCACAACCTGCCAGGGAATTTTAAAAAATGCAAAATTTAATTACAATAAAATTAATAACTACTAAAAATGTAACATATATTAAAAAACATAAACAATATTTATACAAAAAAATACATCACATACATTTAAAATATATATTAAAATACGTAACACTAATTAAAAAATCGATATTTTAAACAACTATATTTTTGCAAACGATATTAATGACTTCTATATTTTTAAAATCGATATTTTTTACCTTAAAGTCGATATTCTTGACCACGATATTCTTGCTGTCGATATTTCTGTGTCACAATATTTAAAATTCGATATTAGTGTAAGTCGACATTTAAAACTCGACATTTTGACTAAATTACATGACCAGGAGGGCAAAAATGAAAAAATCTGCCATTATGACCAGGAGGGCAAAAATGATAAAATCTGCCATTATGACCAGGTGGGCAAGTTAAGGGAGGAGAGATGATAGCATGATAGTCTTCTGCTCTGATTGTGATGAACAGACAGAGGGAGTCGGATCACTGGCCTGTCATGTGTTCCCTACAGGGCCTATTGTAGTTTTCTTTCTGTTAACCTGACTGACTGTACACGACACAGGCCGCATTAGCATTGCACACGATACTACATAATCATGTTTGCTTTGTGTCACATTATATTTTCACTCAGAATCTGCAGTTGTTTTCTAGTTCTGTTCTTTCCTGGGATTTAGTCTGAACAGCAGACAAGGTCAAATAATAATGTCCTTGTTATTATGTTCTGGTCAGGCACTCGCACCTTGACACAACACAGAAATGCAGCTGTTGTTTATGAACATCTGAACCTTGTCATATAGGTCTGCACATCACTGTCACAAACAGAGAGAGATCGTTTTTTCCTAAGAGAAGATCACGGTTGTGTCTGAGATGTAATACATTCATCTGTGTATGCTAAGGTACAGGGTCCGCTACAAAACTCAGTGATCTTTGCTGTATAATCAGTTTTGCTTCTGTAGAAGGGGAGAGGAGTTAGGCTATACTGTTTTATAATATGACAGGGCTTTTAATAATATACGGTTTGACAATGCTGATGTTTTTTTTGCTAGGCAGTTGTTTTCAAATTGTGGCATGTATACTGCATTTCAGACCATAATAGTTTAAGTAAACAAACTTCCTTCGTGTCTCAATCATATCTTATTGTGGATGAGTACGAGTTTGTTAGTGAAAGGGGTTTTCCTGCCACCACGATCCCTAAGAGGGTGGGGAGTGTTGTGTTCTGGTGTGTCAATTCACTTGTTCCTCTGGTTATGAGCAGGAGGGCAAGTGAGACACTATAGCTAGCCGGACCTGGGCTCACGGTACTGAGGTGGTATGGTGACCCAGTCCCTAAGTGCTGCTGTTGATCTTTGGTCCCAAGCATAGTTCTGTTCCTGGGCAGAATCCCTGCAACAGGCCTTTGCCTATAACTTTGTTGTACCACCAACTAAAGCCTTTTTTGATAAAATTTTCCAGACTAGCAGAAGACATGGCAATTCCATCATGAAAATGTTCAATACCACCCTCCACTGTACTTTAATTACATGGCTTAAAGAACCAAGGAGAGTGATTTAGATTTTAAGATTGACCTGCCATCTTCAGTTTGAAACTTGCTATCCACCCTTACCTGAAGACGCACAATCTCCTGTGCAACTAACTACATATCTGTCAAGTTGTCTCGAGTCATGTGTGACACTTTCTGTCGTTCTTGACTTTGAAACCAGTAGCCTGTCGCATTGTAGGTCATGTAGATTCCCTTTTAAGGTTGGCAATAAGGGCTGAAAAATGCAGCATGCATGCACTGCCGGCTGAGAAGCCAGGACTGGCAGGGGGTGTCATGCCAGAACTAGGGTACCTTGACAGATATGACTAGAGTTGACATTCATTGCTAGAACTGCATAAATACCTACAGCCTGTTTGCAAAAATGAAAAAAAGAGGTTGACCGTAACTGCTCGTCATCAGCGCCAGCAACTGACGGAAACAGGAAGGTGCATTGTGGAATGCATTCATGTATGCTTTGTTTGCAGAAAATACTGAACAACAAATTGAGTAAAAGGTACATAAACCTAAAGGTCGCAGTGATGATATCCATCCATGAGCCTGAGAGGTTAGAGTGGGAGAGAATGAGGTCGAGAAGCAAACCTGCAGTCTGAGGCTCCCATGAATTTCTGAGGTCCGTTTGTTGAGCCATGCACTCAAGGAGCTAGGTCAGGCTTGCCTTCCTCACAGAGCACGGCTTTGCAACGTTGATGATGGTGTGTGCCATGTTTCTCCCAGCCCTCTCCGGAAGCCTGGCACAATAAAAACAACATAGCAGTTACACAACACGTTTTATCTCACACACACAGATCCGCTGGTGGAACCTACAGTTCACCAGCATGCAGACTTTTGGGTATATGCCCGGTGGAAAATTTCTAGGTAGTTTCCACTGATAAAAATAACAACCAAGAACAATAGTCACCATGAACCTGTTCCAGCATGTGACTGAACCGCCTGCGCAGGAGATCAAGACAAGTCCAAATCGGTGTATGCAGCAACAGGGTGCAGTAAAAACAATATCTAACTGGAATATTGGCCAGGGTTTGTGTAGCTGCAAATCTATTGTACCATCACACGAAAGTAAACACAATGGAAATAAGGCAGAGTATTTGTGCTCACTTAAGACAATAGTGCAGTGTCAGGGCCCGGAACAAACAACCACATGCATAGTAACTGCACAGATCACTAATAATATTTGTGAGGTAAGCACACTCAACACTCCAGGAAAGTGCAAAAGGCCATTTATTAGGACCGGATTGCAATAAACTCCAACAGTTCAACAATAATTAACTTAAAACATCTTAAAAAGCATCTTATTATAGCCACACCCTCACTCTCTCTTCACCCCAACTTTCACCCATCATGTTGCCTCACACTTCCTCTCACCTCTTACTCTAGGAGCTTGTTCCATCTCCAGACTCCTCCTCACTTCTTTTCCCCAAGCATCCTTCCATGACAACCTTCCTTGGCAGGGCATCCTGCACACTGTCACCCTTCGCCTATGTACACCCCCTCCCCCCGAGGGGTGGGCAGGCCCGCATCTGACTCCCCACCCCCCACTCTACAGCCCTACCACTACCCATGAAACCCGTTCTAATCATGCCATCCTGAGGTCCTTGAAACGACCCCCACCAAACACTTCAAACAGCAGGATGGGTGGGTGACAAACTGCTACACCCATTGCGCAAGGGGGTGAGCCGGAGAGAGGTTGCCCCCCTCTCTTGGCTCCTATACATCCCCTGGCCTAAATCCCACCCCTGCCCACAACCCTCCTATCCTGTCCTGCCTTCGTCATCACCCCACACGAAAGATCTCATGGGAAGACTAGGCAGCGCCATTGCTTCCCATGGGACCCTCCTTACTCAACAACACCACAATAAATTACATCATTGGGTGCTTCCGAACAGCATTGTAATAAATTGTTGAAAGACGGTGGCTTCTGGATGCTTGTCCACATACTATAGACTATTATCTCAGGACTCTAGGGTGCAATAGGCTGCCTTTACTTTTAATCACCAATGCTAAGCAATAGTTATGCCTTTTCTTCTTTTGGTGACAAATGACCATCGTCGTCCAGTTCTACGGAAGGGTAAACATTTCTTTAGCTGAGAAAAATCCTCCATTATGTTTCCAGATAATTCAATGAAGCAAATATGTCATCAATGAAGCTGTGATTTTAGAACCTTGTCAACAAAACAATGTATTCTTCAAGTGTGCTAGTTATTCCACATCATGCAGATGTTTAAATCATATGTATACTGTGGCTGCTCAAAGAAAAGTCTACTCAATTGGCCTCCGCTTTAATCAACACAATGTCCTCTCAGTCCCCAGACTAATTCCAAGATCAGTGCTGACAGGCACTTTTCAGTGCCTTGACCTTTGCTGTGGAACCCCTGCGTCAACTCCACTGTAACTCAAATAGCCTTCGGACATTCAGAAAACAACTGAAAAGACTTCCATTCTAGCCCTAACACCTCCTAGGCCAGATTTTTTCTGTCTCCTACCTTGTATATGGAAGTAATTTATTCATGCTGAGGGAGCTATATAAATAAAAAAATAAATAAATAAATAAATAAAAAAAAAATAAAAAAAAATAAAGCCAGATGTATGGCCACTGTCCCGTCAGGCCAACTAAGCCTATGGCCTCTTATTCCATGGCACAGGACCACCCACCAGATTTAGAGATTCCTGCACACTCTCTGTGCGGGATCTCTGTGCCTTTAGTAGTGGATCCATTGAAGACACTGATCCTTTTGCTGAGTAAGCACTATTATGGCCCCATTTCTTCCTGCACTTGGGGTCAATTGTGAGATTTCTTTATCCGAGAGCAGAATACATGATATGCACCCCACTTCAAAAATGCTGCACCATGCTCCTGTTGTAAACAAGTGTGGTCTTAATAACCATCCACTCTCTTCTGTTAAGGTTTTTGATATCACCCACTGACAAGGCCTTATATACCACCTGATGCATTTAATGTGTAGACATCGTATGTAGAACATGTTAGGTGTTAAATGAAGAATCGAGCATATGAATCATGTGTTAAAACCGAAATACTTGTTGCAAAATCAATTTTCAACTACGGCTAAATGTTTAGTGGATGTCTAGCAAATCATTTTCGAAAGTTCTCGGTTGAACGAGATTTTCTGTCCATACCATAGTATATTGACTGGGGGTTCCCTACATTTTAGCAACCTATGTGTGCAGATGCACGCACAATGCCCACTAGAATCTGGGGCTCTTAAACATTGCCTCTGCAGCTACATATGAAGGTGCCATTCCTAGATTATGGAGTGGGCGGGATTGAGCAATTTACATTTTTACACAGGTTAGGAAATAGTAGCCACATTGGTTGGATGATAGAAATATTATTTTCAAATGTTAAATGAAAGATATTTTAAATGCATTTAGGAGTTTGACTTGCTACCAATACGCAATTTGCATTTGTGTTATTTGGGAGGGGCGTGTTTTGGGCGTCCGTTTCAAATACTGAATCGGTATGGTATGTATTACTGTTTTGCGGCAGAATTCCGGTCGCAAAACAATACTTAATCACCAGTGAAAAGTGGTGGTAACTATTTGCAAATGAAAATGTTAAACAAATATTTTTTCAGAGCAGACAGGTGTTTTCAGCCTTTTCATAGTAAATTGATGCGGTTGCCTTCTGATTTATAGATGCCCTTCAAATGAGTTCAATGAATGTTATGCGGGCTCTTAATGGGCTGAATGCTTTTGTCATTTTAGCTATTGTGAGAACGGCCTGATGCACTGCAGCTCTAACGACGTTCCCGGCTCCTATTTCCCAGATGCATTCTTTGATCAGCCATCTCACAGAGGTCAGTGCAGCCTGTAAACTTAAGGATGTTAAAGCAAAATGTGAATTTGTAAAAAATAAACTCCTAATAAACTGTTATATAAATACGACTAACAGTGTTTTGTATAAGAACGGTTGTACCTCAACACAGCATTATTCCAGTTTTTACAGATGATTTCATGGCATTACTTGGCAATGATATTAAAGCAGCATTTATTTCTTGGGGTTTCTACAAAATGCGAGGATGAAATACATTTTGGTCTGATCAACATAGCTAGTCTATACTTCTAAATATGCATGCACAAGTTGCTAAGGATTCACAAAAAGATTTAAGGGTGAGATGTAGTCACAAAGTACACTCCCTGTTTGTAACTTACACTGTGTATTCGAATTATTTACATGTGGAGTAGACAGAAAAACGCCACTCATAAAGGTTTGTTGATTCACAACACAAGATCTAATTGTACGCTCCTGTTTACCTTAGCAATAAATTGCCTCTATTACATCCTCGTATAAGGAATAAATTGACCTGAAATAGATGGAAATATATTATTTTCCTTTTTCATTATTGCCTAATAATTCCTCGTCTGTCGTACAGCAAGTCCCTGTCTGCTCACTTTTTTGTGAGATTCACACATTTTCCTATGCACAATTCACAATGTGCACAATTTATACATTAAACAAACTAAAATGTTTGCAAATCACCAAAGTATTAATGTGTTATTATTCATTTTATATCCTAAAGATACCTAGTTTGTACATCTGGCACATTGCATCTAGTACATTACAGGACGTGCAGACAATTATCTGATAAGCAACATGGTGAGGATCCAAGAATATTACAAGCCTAATATGCTATAACATCATCATCATCTTTATTTCGGATTCAAAGAATCCATAAAAGCAACACAATGACAAGGACAATAAAAAATCATAATAATAACAGAAGAAAACTTTCATCCAAATAATTAAAAGCCTAGGCGAGTTCTTTCTTAACACGCAGTAACAAGACTGCTTAACATATCCTGATTAAATTCACTTCCGCTTTTACATAGTTATACATTTATATGGGACTCTTGATGGATGTGGATGTGTGTGTACATGAATAAAAATAATAGTGCTAGAGTTTAACATATTTCATAACCATTTTAAGGGTGGCTCACACAGTTGCACAGTGAAGCATACACACAGATCAGGACCTTAGTATTAACTAATTCCGAAGGTTAGGGCGCTAGGTGGCGCACATCCGACATGGCCGAACACCCGTGAGGCTCTGGAAGCTTGGCGGCATTATTAGTTATTTATCCTGTCTTCTACTTTGGCTACATGAGATACGTCGCGGTCTGACTGTCCTCTAAGCTCTCCGCTGCCTACAGGGAAAAAGTTGTGGCTCTCGCTGCCTTGTGTACCTCACTCCGGACTGTTTCTTGCTGCAGGCGCTGGGGCTACTGTTCCCGCTGGAGGCCTGGCCGGCCGAAGTGGCTACTCGAGCCCCGCGGCTCCCCATGTGGTGTTAGGCCCCACTGAAACCTGGCTCGGATTGATGCCCCATTGTGACCCAGGTGACTTCTCTCCGGTGGCCTCCCCTGCAGACCGCTGCTGACCTTCCCTCCTGTGGGCGCCCGGGCGGCTGCTGAAGCTCCGGTGGTGTGGGGCGCGGTGATTGTGGAACACCGATCTGCGCTGAGAACTGCGCTGCCTCGGCGACCCTTTCTGTTCTCCCCGGATGCGTGAGTACCGCTGAGCGGGGGACTATCTTGCTGCCTGGGTACCTTTGCACTTTTATTGGCGCATCGCCTCTGGGGACACTCCGACACTTACCTGTGGGGGCTTGACTTTCCGTATCTGCCTCCCCTTCTCCTGGGACCTACGTCTTGGCCGCGCTGCTGTCGCTCTGCACCGGGTCTCTCCCGTTACTGGCCCGCTGTGTGCTGCGCGGCCCGACTGCCTTGCTGAGGGGGAATCCGCGCTTCTGATCTCCACGTCCACACATGGCTTGTCTTGCCCCTCGAACTGTTGGAGGCTCACTGGCGTTTGCGCTCGAGTGGGGTGGCTCGTCGCTACTGGCCTTCTGCTGTCGGGCCCTTGCCTGCGCCCCGCTTGCCGTGCCTGAGACGCACTACCCTAACTGCCTGGGGGCATTTTTACAACACAATCTGCTTTGGGAGGTTGCAGCGCGGCGGAGTGCCGGCTGTAGTGGATTTGTGCTGGACGGTGGGTCTCCCCTCCTGTGGGCCGTGGCGCTGACATTCACCCCCTGCGTTGCGGACCCCCCCATCTCAATTGCCTACTCGCGCTGATACACCCCTGCTCAGCTCTCTTATCTGGGTGCATCCACTTACCTATACTGCGGGGAAGTTTGTGTGTCCAGCGGGGCGCGATGGGGAAGCCGGATGGCCGCCAACCGCGACTAACATTTGACACGCAAAAAAAGGCGCCGACGAGATCCGCCTCTGCTGAGCCTGCAGCTGTCACTATGGAACAAGCACAATCATCCTCACAGGTCTCTGATGCTGACGTTAAGTCTCTACTGCTAGCTGTGCAACACAGCATTTCTGACCTATCTGGGAAAATGGACACCATGAACAATCGCTTAGACTTTTTAGTACAAAAAGTGGACAAACATGATGGGCAGCTGAAGGAGGCGGAGCGACGTATATCCGACAATGAGGACGCCACTACCTGGATGCAAACGCAGGTGGCTCAAATGGATAAGCTGCTGAAGGTGATTGCGGCAAAAAATGAGGACATTGAAGCCAGGAGCCGCCGCAATAACGTCCGCATCTTAGGCATACCGGAGAGCACGAACACCGGGCGTATGGAGGATTATATTGAACGCCTCCTTAAAAGTTCTTTCGGGGACGACTCCTTCTCGCCGCACTTGGTGGTTGAGTGTGCACATCGCTCCCTTGGCCCTTGGCCCCCTCCCGGAGAGGCCCCTCGACCCATCATAGCAAGCCTTCTCAACTATCGAGACCGGGATGTCGCACTCCAGAAGGCCCGCGAATTGAAGCCGCTACAATTTGAAGGGAATACATTCACCATCTATCCTGATTTTACCATTGCGGTGCAAGAGGCGCGCCAGAAATTCTATGCAGTCAAGCAGAAACTTCGGAAGGCCCAGATCGAGTATGCTTTATTATATCCTGCAAAACTTCGCATTATGCACAATGGCAAGCAAGTTTTCTGTACCAACCCGCACCAGGTCGAGGAGTTTCTGAAAACCATCACGAGACGCTCTCCACGCCGAGAACAAGCCTCCAGATCATCTTCCCGGTCCAGTGGCTAGATGGGGATGGCTAGGAGCCTGCTTTGTTCATTTGTCAGGGGATGCTCTTGCCCTGCCTGACCCATGTCTATGCTACATTGCGGCACTTTCTATCTGACATGCTGGTCCCTGTGGGTGGCTGCCATTCCAACCAGCAATCTAAGCCTGGCCCGTCGTTCCTGTTCAGAAGCACCACCAGATAAGTGACTGATAACCTCCACTTATTGACTATTGTGCTTACATTGTTTCCCTATTACCTGCTGAAGCCTAAGTAGAAAACTGTTATGTCTCGCCAAGCACCCTTCCCCCCATGCCACTCTCTCCCTGATATGGGTTGACACCCAGGGACTGCGTTGCAGTTAGAGGTTGGCTAAGGGAAGGGACTACTGCCCGCTGGCACCCCCTCCATGGGAGATCCCCCCTGGTGCTTTCTTCCTTTTGTTGTTCATTGATTTGACTTTCTTGTGCTAAGTTGGCCCAAGCCTGTTAAAGTGGCTTGGCTGAGTATTTTGGGATTTTTGGGTGGGCAGCAACATGCCGGCACGTTTGGGGTGCCGTTGTGGGTGGGGGTGGGCTGGGCACTAATGGTCTGCTTGTGGGACAATGCATCTACGTTCTCTGTTTTGAGAGGGAGGCACCGGGATGGGAACTGTTTTTATTGCTTTAGCCAATACTGGACCAATACACATCAACATATACGTCATTATGTGTCGGGACACTCTAACTTACGACATCAACATAATCATCATAACGCTTCACCATACCTACAAAGTCAATGCAGACAAATCCACTCTGTATTAAACTGATCACATGGAACGTCAGGGGTCTTCGCGATCCTCGCAAGAGACGGCAGATATTATCATATTTAGATAGACACCACATACAAATAGCCATGCTCCAGGAAACGCACATGGACCCTAGACGTCCGTCATGCTTTGGTTCCAGGTGGGCCTCTGTACATGCGTTCTCATCATATTCCACATACTCGCGAGGCACGCTTATCTTAGTAAAGAAAAACACACCGTTCATATTGGGGGGAGCGTATAGTGATCCCTCTGGCCGTAGTTGTCTACTCTGGGGCACTCTGGCCACACAGTCTGTCACCCTAGCTTGCAGCTATGGCCCCAATTCGGATGACCCTGGCTACTTCACGACGCTGTGGGGTCACATACTAAAAATAGGCTCTACACATGTCATATGGGGCGGGGATCTTAATACCGTTCTTTGCCCCACTATGGACCGCTCCAATCCCCAACCCCACCACTACACAAACGCTTGTGATGTCCTTTCTGGGCTGCTTACGGAACATGGCCTCAAGGATGCCTGGCGGCATGTGCACCCTGCCACTAAAGAGGGCACTTTTTATACTGCTGGGCATGCAACATGGTCTCGGCTAGATTATTGGATATGCTCCCGTGGGGTGGCCACATGGATAAAAACGGCTACTCATTTGGCACGTACATACTCGGACCACGCACCGGTATGCCTTGAATTGTTGCCCCCTAACTCCGTTGCCACCCCTCGCTGCTGGAGGCTAGTACCAGAGGCGCTCCTAGATGCAGTGTTCCAGGCTGAGCTGGGGGAAGAGATTGTGGATTTTTTTAATAGGAATAAGGGCTCGGTGGATAATCTAGGCCTGCTCTGGGAGGCGTTTAAAGTTACGGTCAGGGGCTTCTGCATTTCAAAAAGTTTCGGAGTGCTTCGTGACATTAGGAGAAATTTGAGGCACCTTGAACTTGAAATCAAACAACTCGAAGCAAACATGTGGGCCGCTGATTCTGGTGCTGTACGCGCCACACTTCGCGAGAAACTCACAGATTACACTGACACTGCGTCCCAGGAGGTAAAATTTCGGGGCAAATACTTCACCGCCCGCCGATACGGAGAAGGGGAAAGACCAGGCTGAGCATTGGCGTGTGCGATTAAGGCACCTCGGTTTTCCAACTACGTCTTGGATGTGGTGGACAATGACGGCGTACGATACAGGGACAGCTTAGATGTCCTTAAAATATTCACTGCATATTATTCGGAACTATACAGTTCACAACGTACAGCCCCTCTTGACTTCTCCCCCTACTTACAAGACTTAACTCTAGGCTGGCTGGGAGACTCTCAGCATGAATTCCTAATGGCGCCTTTCGAGGATGACGAGTTGCGCGAAGCTATAATGCAAATGGCATCGGGAAAGGCGCCGGGCTCCGATGGGCTTCCCATCGATTTTTACAAAATTTACATTGATCAGCTGCTCGCTGTGCTCAAAGAAGTTTTTTAGAGGCCCATGAGACACTGATCTTGCCCGAATCCATGAGGGAAGCGCTCATTACATCTTTATTGAAACCTGGCAAGCCCGCGGATCGTTGTGAGTCTTACAGGCCGCTCTCTCTAATAAATACAGATACGAAGATCCTGGCTAAATTAGTTGCAAATCGGCTCAGCCTACTTATAGATAAGCTGGTGCTCCCGGACCAGGCCGGGTTCATTCCGGGTAGTTCCACGTCCCATAACCTTAGGACATTATTCTCTATTCTGCAGGCAGTGGACCCACGGTTGCAACTGATAGCGGTGTTTCTCGACGCCTCAACGGATTTCGACTCAGTGGAATGGGACTACCTATTCACCACTCTGCACTGTATGGGCCTCCCCATTAGTTTCATAACATGGATTAGGCTCTTGTACACCTCGCCCACGGCGAAAGTCTTAATTAATGGCCACACGTCCTCCCCAATTTCTCTTTCTCGCGTTACGCGGCAGGGGTGTCCTCTCTCCCCCCTCTTATTTGCTCTGATTATGGAACCCTTGGCAGCAAAAATTAGACAGCATTATAGTCATGCAGGCCTTCGCTGTTTTCTCCGCCCGATACTCATCTCCTTATATGCGATGTGACACTCTATATTAAAGACCCACAACAAAATCTTAACCCACTATTACGCGAGTTTGTCAAATTTGGGGGTCAATCCGGTATCCATGTAAACTGGTCCAAATCACAGATATTCCCGTTGACCAGCTCGGTTACTCCTTTTGACACAGATTTTCGGCTTGCGTGGTGTGTAGACGATGTCAAATATTTGGGGATCCGTATCACGTCAGACAGGGACGAGTTAATGCGCATTAACTATGGCTGTGCAATGGAGGGCGTCACTAGCTGCATTACCCGATGGATTGCCCTTCCCTTAACTATGGCGGGACGCATATCCCATATAAAAATGGTGATCCTTCCCAAGTTTTTATATCTTTTTTTAAACATTCCTTACGACCCTGGACGGCATTTTTTTGCCACCCTATGGTTGGAATTGATTCGGCTGGTATGGGGCGGAAAGCAGCCGCGTATACAGTGGAACATGCTCATGCGGCCTTATACCCATGGGGGCTTTGACATACCCAATTTTGAGCTCTATTACCTATGTGCCCAGGCTCATTATGCCCATTATTGGTTCCACCCACCTCGGTATACACCCCATGTTGCCACCGAACACTGGCTTGCAGACCCCATCCCGCTGGAGGGGTTTATACTCTCCTCCGTGACGCCCCGCGACCGTAGCCCATCTTCCGTCGACTGCACACTCACAGCCTGGTCCCGTATCTTGGCTCATACACGCGCGCCCGGTCTCTATTCCCCTCTGCTACCGCTAACATACCACCCAGGCATATCATTATTACAAGAAGGGCTCTTTCAAAAAACTGCGCGTATGCGAAATATTCGCTGTTGGGGGGACTTGTATAGTAATGGCAAATTCCGCACCCTCCAACAAATGTGCCCTGATTCTCCGCCATCCACAATGGACACATTTTTATATGCTCGTCTTTGCCATGGCGTTCAAGCCAGTAGTGACGTCTTCCCTTCCGAGCCTGCAACTTTTGGCCCCCTACACAGCGTCTTACTCGCCTCCGCTGCCTCACACTTGGTGTCCATACTCTACCACGGTTTATACAGTGACATTGAGTACCCTCCATGCCCGGCACGTGCTAAATGGTCATCAGAATTGGGCCAGGATCTCACTGATGCACAATGGCTTTACTGCTGTCGGCAGACTGAGCAGATCTCTGCCAATAGCAGACTCCGTATCATACATTATAGATTCCTACACCGCAGCTACTATACCCCGGTTACACTGCACAAATTTGGCTTGAGAGATACACATAGGTGTGACAGATGCGGGAGGGAACAAGCCGACTTTCTGCACCTTGCCTGTGATTGCCCGGATGTTCATACCTACTGGGACGCTGTCCTTACAGCCCTAGACTCTATGGTCTCTCTACTGCTCCCGAAATCCCCACTAGTAGCTCTTTTGGGATATACTGAACAGTTCCCAGCCAAACACCGAAAATTTGTGTCCTTCTGTCTTGCTCTGGCTAAACGGTGCATAGCCTGCCGATGGGGTAGGGGACGAGCGCCCAAATTTAAGGATTGGCTATCTGACATGATCCTATGGCAGGATCAACTTTGCACCTATGCTGAACTTATCCCCTGCTCCTCTCGTCCTTGTAACCTCTGGGGCCCACTGCAGACATACCTTTTGGAACACCCCTACACTGATGAGGACACGTCTTAAAGTCTCACCTTATCTCTCCATACAATTGGTTGCCACTGATTGCTCTGACCCTCCCTAAGGACAATACTGCCAAACCACGGCTGTTTTAATTACATACAGCTAGAGCCCCTGGCGCACTCATCTTCCTGCAATCTGCAATAGACCATGTATGATGTCCTCTTTGTTCTTTGTATTACTGTAGATCTTTGGTGATGTATAACGTTCCACACTGCTAAACTATGTACCTGACTACTGTCGCTTATGTATTCTGATGTGTTCTTGCTATTGGTCCCAATTGTCCCAGCTGTATTCTACTTGCAGATATTGCATTTTGATTGTCTGTTTCTTGATGGAGAAAAAATTCAATAAACAAAGTAAAAAAAACCTAAAAAAAAACCTAATTCCTAAGGCTGGAAAAGTATACTTTCTAAAAGCTACTTTTACAGCATATTTAATAAAAATCCAGCTTCACAAATGAATTGGATTTTTAATAAATATGGAAAATGGGGTTTGAATGACTATTGACTTCTGACAAAAGTTACAAATTAAAGTTTATAATATGTACTTTGATATTTTCTGGGAACCAGCTAGAGCCCTACTGGTGCAAATAGCGTTTGAGAGCTAGTCACTGGAGCAACATGCCAACCTCAATTTCGCATATGTTCCACTTTTAAATATGAGGCACCCTACCTTGTGGGCAACAGGGTATATTTAGGGTTGGCATTAATATTTGAAAGAAGGGTTTCCAGCCCGTCAGGAAGGGTTATTTGAACAGGTTTGACAGGAGGTGTTTAGCCTTATGCAGCCAGGCTACACATGGTAATCTTAAAGTCAGGTTTTACAGGCCCATTCCATAGATGATAATATAAGTGCTGCAGTCCACAGGTGGCATTTAATTGCCAGGCCCTTAGTGCATTTTCTACACCATGTACTAGGGACTTGTAGGGAAGTTAAATATGGGCATCAGGAGTAAGCCAATTTAACCATGCATAAAGGGAGAGCACATGCATGTTACTCCTGTTCAGCAAAACAAATAGGGCAAATGGGGGAAAATCACTTCAAAATGGTAATTTCCTACAATATCCATATATTCAGGAGGTGTAGAAGGATGCATTTTCCACAAGGTAACTACTATCCATGTGGAGAAAGAAAAACATGAGATTTTGCATCTTAGTATTAATTGAAATATGATTATACACTAAAACCTGCATTTTAGTAGATTATGGTGTGCAGACTTAGGGATATTTGGGATATGGGTAGACCCAAGTACATTTTTAAAAATATGTTTAGTGAGTATAGTGGCCTTTTATTCTTCAATTATTATGTGTATTTCCCCATTTCTTTCATTTGTACATTTCTTTCTTTCTTTCTTTCTTTTTTCTTTCTTTCTTTCTTTCTTTCTTTCTTTCTTTCTTTCTTTCTTTCTTTCTTTCGTATAATATTCCACATTTTGCATTTACTGATAAGACTAGTGATGTAGTGGAATAACTCATAGGAGCACAGCACACAATATCTGTTAATGCTCTACTTCCAAACTGTTATGAAATCCAACACATTTAGCTTTTTCGCTAATGTACAGTGTATTTCAGTTATGAATGCATAACATCCTAATGCGGTAATGTATATTTCAGAATATATTATTTTTATTTTAGTCATGCATCACATATTGTGGCCCTCCTTTCAGTCTTGTGCCGAAACATGCAAACCCAGGGGCTTATGTACAAGTGCTTTTGCGCCTTTGTTGCGTCACTTTTTGTGACACAGTGGCGGCATACACAATGCCCCAGGTTGCACCCTATTTACACAATGACGCATCCAGGCAGATGTGTCACCTTGTAAACCCCTGCGCCACATTATACCCGCGTCAGGTATAATGAATGCAGGGTGGGCGTTCCCCCGCAAGAACACCTCATAGAAGTGATGTTGTGAAATCTACAAGATTTCACTACGCCACTTCTAGGACGCCACTGCGTCAAAACCTTATGCCTGCTTGGAGCAGGCGTAAGCAGTGATGCAGTGCAATAAAAAAAGGTCTCCATGAATTGCTCTAGTTGCGACAGGTTTACGACACAACTCCAGCAATGCATGGTTTTTGCGCCAACAAATACGTCAGAATTTCTGACACATCTGTCAATCCTTGCGCCATGGTGTGCCGTATTGTAAATACGGTGCATCCATGGTGGCAGAAGGGTTTCTCTCGCAGGCGCAAGGAAACTAGCGTATCGCTGCTTTAACGCAGCGATGCGTCCGTTTCTTGTAAATAAGCCCCCAAGTTACTTAAAGTTTGTTTATTAAAGAAAATGTAAACAACTTCTTTCTCAGCAGTGTTAAAAAATAAATGAATTGAAATTGTTAAACCTTTACTGGTTTCGTTTTTCAAAATGATGTATTTTAAGACGCTTTTAATGTTTTTTGGACCTCAATGCATTAATCAATATTAGCAACTTGTTTAGATTCTGACCATATCTGTATATTGTTCCATTCGAATACGTGAAATGAGATTGGTGATCTCAGCCCAGGTTCTTCCATAGGTACTATTCCTATCTGTGCATAAGTGTCCTGCCCATGACGAAAAACACCAATCTGGTATGGCAGGTCAGGAGAATTTACAGATATTTACAGTGGAAGAGTCAAAATATATAGCGGCTGGAAGAGCAACTTGTTCACCGTTGAAATGCAATCCTACCACTCCTTTGTCTTGAAAACAAACAATGTATATGGCTGCTTGCCATTTCAACTAGGAATGTGAAAAAATATGTAAAATGCCAATGGTAAGGGTTAGTAGTTTCAAGCACTCTATATCAGAGTCCTCTTTTTTGCATACACAAATCTCACAGGATACAGCAACGCACAATATATCTTACACCTTGTCATACTTCTGCAGTGTATGGCATGTGCTAATTTGCATCTAATTTAACAATTGCTGGAATTTCCCCACAGGTTTCAGGGGGCCTTTGCACAACGTGAACAGGTTTCAATAGGCCTTTGCACAACATAAACTAAAATGTTATCTAATCATTTTTCTTCATTGTCAGCTTTAACAGCATTACATTGTAACCTGAAATCATAACGTGGAATTGTCAACCTGATGAAAATGTCCTTATGTCTTACCAACATATTTTTTAGTTTTGTTTCAAAAATGTGGAAGGTAATGCTTTTAACAGTCAAGATAGATTTTGTTTAAGGACCTCTCACACGCACACAGAAGTGCTTAACCATGAAAAAATGGAAAATGCAATACCTCTTTGCTTCCTATGAGAGTGATATAATATGTGAGGTCATAAGCAGTACATAACTGCTGAATTTCACTTGTTTTGTATGAGTGAAATCTGAGACTAACTATAACGTCCCTGTAACCTTTGGCTTTTTAAGTGAATTTCTAAGGTTTTTTAAATTCTATTTCCTAACTATAAAGTCCTGTAACCTTTGGTTTTTTAAGTGAATTTTTATGGTTTTTCAAATTATATTTCTTAACTATAACATCCCTGTAATCTTTAGTTTTTTAAGTGAATTTCCATGGTTTTTTAACTAGTAGTCACGTTTGCAGAGTGGTGGGGAAAGGGGACGGGGCCTCCGACCACCTCTGCTGTATAGGAATTACTGGTGCTAACAGGAGGGCTTTTTGCTCCCCAAGGTCCCTCAGTATCCAAGAAGACTTCATCCCCCAACCAGTAGTATGCCAGGAGGTGCATTTGCACAGTGGTTAGAAAGGGGGCAGGGCCTCTGACCAGCTCTCAGCAATCCCGCAGATTACGACCTGGTGGTAGCAGCAGGGGTAGTGGGCCAACAAGGACCCTCAGCAGCCAAGGGGACTTCATCCCCAACCAGTTGTGTGCAAGGAGGCGCATTTACAGGGTGGTGGAGAAAGGAGGCGTGGCTTTACACAACCTCTCAGCAATCCCACTGTGTGGGACTTACTGGAGTTAACAGGAGAGGTTGTTGGCGCCCAAGGACCCTGAGCAGTCAAGGGGACTTCATCCCCCAACCATTTGTGAGTCAGGAAGCGTGCTTGCAAAGTGGTGGAGAAAGGGGGCGCAGCCTCTGACAATCTTTCAGCAATGCCCCTGTGTGGGACTTACTGGAGGTAGCAAAAGGGGTTGTTGGCCCCCAAGGACCCTCTGCAACCAAGGGGACTTCATCCCCCAATCAGTTGTGCACCAGGAGGTGCATTTGCAGAGTGGTGGTGAAAGGGGGCAGGGCCTCTGAAGACTTGCCGGTCCGGCTTTAAAAAAAAATGTCTTTGTTTTATTATGGCAGGGGGGCACGGGTCCCAGCCTTTTAAAACATTTTCAATCACTTTTAAGAGAGGGGGGCCACGGGGCTTCGTCTCAGTCAAGTTGTGATTCATAGCTCCAAACGCTAAAAGGTCATTGGTTAATTTTTCATCGTGCCTCACTCTTCTCATATGGACCTCTTCTGCTCCTGCCCATTCACTCTTGTCCATCTGCCAGTCTGGCACCAGGGGAGTTTCAGGCTCAACCATCTAATGGCTATTGCTGATTAGCTATGATTAATCCAAGCGACGTGAATTTCCTCAGTTTCCTATTCTTCCTTTCAGGTACCAGTCCCAAGAGGCAGCACTTCATCTCCTTGGGGATTATCCAGCCTGCGGCCAGTTACACACACATGTATATATATATTTATATATATATATATATATATATATATATATATATATATACTTACATTAATTATAAATATGAAACAATTAAGCAGAGAACTCTGGATAGCTCCCAAGTGCTTGTGGTCGGACAATAACAATATCAATCTGGAGAAGGTGGTGCTGTGGGTCCGTTATATAGATGACCTCTTCCTCATATGGGAGGGAGAGGAGGTGGACTTGAAGAATTTTCTATCATCTTTAAATAACAACTCTCTTAATCTTCAGTTCACTTACACGTATAGCAGGGACACTGTGGACTATCTGGATATACGGGTCTACATTGAAAAGGAGAAGATCTGTACCACCCTCTACCGTAAAACCACATCATGCAACAGCATTCTCCAGGCAAATAGTGCACACCCAAAAGCCCTCAAATGGAGCATCCCTTACGGAGAGTTCCTGCGGGCTCGCAGGAATTGTTCTGAGGAGGAGGAGTATGAAAAGCAAGCAGTAATAATGTATGATCGTTTCCGAAGAAGAGGATATCCGATAATGGTCTTGGATAATGCGCGTGAGAGGGTTCTCATTAAAAGAACGGAAGAACTGTTGTCACCCAAAATGACTGCAATGCAAAAAGATAATACAATAGAATCGACTAGGTTCATCACAGATTTCAATAGGTCGAATAACAGAGTCAAACAAGCGATCAATAAACATTGGAACATTTTGAGGAAAGATCTTGAACTGAAACCCTTTGTTAAAGAACACGCACAGATAACTTACAGAAAGGTACCTTCATTGGGAGATTTACTGACACAGAGTTATTTTTCCAGTAATACTACAACTCAAACTTGGCTATCCCAGAAGGGGTTTGTGAAATGCCCTAAGTGTAAAGCTTGTAACTTTGGTCGAAATATGACAGAGATAACAACTATCCAAGGTTCCAAGAAAACAATCAAAGAGAGGATCACATGTGAAACCATGCATGTGGTTTATCTGCTGGAGTGCATATGTGGCCAACGCTATGTTGGGAGCACAGTGAATAAATTAAAATTGCGTATCCTTCAACATCTACGAGCTGTGACCAACAAGGACTTTACATATGCGATGGCCAAGCACATCTGGAAAGAACACGAAGGCGTCTTTGATAAAAATACTTTGTTTTACTCTGGCATTGAACATATCCCGATTAAAATCAGAGGAAGGGACAGAGAATTAACCCTGAGGCGTGCCGAATCAAGGTGGATTGTGACTTTAGGCACAGAAAATCCATAGGGCCTCAATACGGATGCCGAGTTATATACCTTTCTGTGATCTCTCTTGAGGGACTCTGTTTTCGGGTAGACAGAAGTTCTATATCTGAAATGATGACTCTATTTGCTAAGAATGAATGTAATTATGTTATCGGATAGGAAGTATGATTAGGATTATCATTATATGTTTTTCACAAGGATTGTCTGCAGAAATTTTATAACACAGGTTACTTTAATCCTGGCAGGAATTATGCACTGTGCACTTTTGATATGTGGTGGGAGCTAAATGAGATGATGAAAAGGAGAAGTGGAATTTTTTCCCTCTCAAATCCCTGGGAGATAAGTGGCCTATGATACATTTTGATTGGTGTTGTAGAAGAGTAGAATATGGTTTTAATACTTGGAGAATAGTACACATCAAATTAAGTAGAACTTTTCTCTCAGTTTGAATTTCATGTTTTATACTTTTTATAAACTTTTTATAATCGGTGTATATACATGAATTATTAGATGAGTGTCATGTCCTCGTATACAAATTATGCTTTCTACTTGTTTACAGATGCACTGATCACTTTAGTATTATTAATCGTTTATGAATGGATTTTGTATACTAGGAATAACATCTACGTTTACAGAAGCACTTATCACTTTAGTGTAGAAATAGTTTATATACAGATTTTAACACCATGGAACAAGATTATAGCAAATCATCCACATATTTTCTCTCCCCCTGATGATTCTAACATGCACCTTGCACTTTGTTTAGTTTGAGAGAGGAACACGAGTAATTCGATCTCGTAGATATGGAATACTATTCGGCCTATCGGTAACATATGCATTGCACTTTACTAAGTATACTCAGAGTATTTATTGCAGTCTATCTTAATTTGGAGGGTATATGACAGAGAAGATATGTATGGTATACCTTCCTACATTTGTACTTTTGACTAAAACAACAGAAATGTAGAACTTGAATCGTTCGGTGAGGATGAGAATATTTTGAGAAAAGGTAAAAAAAAGTCTTGAATTAGTAAGTTGTGTATATAGCTGCATACCTTAAAAATGTACTTTACAAGGATAAATTGAGCAAAACTTGTTTTTATGTATTTTTGAGCCTTTAACACATGGTTGGTATTTGTAAGTCGTGGATTGAAAACTTGTATTCGATAAAGTTTTATAGGAAAAAAAACCCCAAAAAAACTGTACTTTACAAAGAATTGCACTTTACAAATATATTAAACAACCAGGCTCAAGGGTAGTTACATTAGAATGTGGCCAACTCACTTAAACAATATATATTGGTGTGGTGGTCCCTTTAAAACCAACGCTGTGTTTTAATTGGTGGTGGGGGGAATGAACAATGCTTCCCCTTTAAAATGCACACTGTGACCTGTTTTGAGTGACCCAGTAGAAGGCGCAAGCCGAAACGCGTAGGTCATTTTCTGTTGTTGAAAGCACCCTGCACTTTGCTGTTACGGCCCCGTGAGAAATGGGAGCCTTTTTGTAATCTCATGAAGAATAATAAATCACCTGCAACCGGGACTTGCCTGTGCCGTCGTTCTTCTGTTGGCCCGGGAAATGCGGAGAAAACTGGAGGGCTTGATACATGAAGCTTGGAAGTGATTAAATATATATATATATATATATATATATATATATATATATATATATATATATATATATATATATATATATATATATATATATATATATATATATATATATATTATCTACTGGCGGTCGCCAGTAGATAGTTATAGTTAAAACCTATTATCCATAGGAAATCCGCGACATTCTATTTGAAATAACGTTGGCGCCGGTTGACGAATCTTCGTGAAAGTTTCCAACTTGTTGGGGCGCTCCGGTCCGCTCCTATCCTGAAAGTCTCGGGGTGATACGTCAAGCGGGGGCCGAGAAAAAGGGGGTCCCAAAACGTGTTTTCCTCATTCATTTTTCCATAGGAACCTTTAGTCGCAGCTACAGCCCGAACTGCTGAACGGAATTACACCAAATTTGGCAAAGAGGTAGCCCTTGGTTCAGTGTCGTGCCTTTTGCTTAAATGGTGTAAATCCGTTCAGTAGTTCCTGAGAAAATCAAAAGTAAAGTCACATATATATCTGGGCGGAGCCTAACAACACATGTCATCGTGAGATCTGATTGGCTGTCAGCACTTCATCCTGGAATTGCTGGCAGCCATCTTGGGACCAATATAAATGATAGTACCTCATTGAAATGCATTGTAGTGAATAGAAGATTTTGAGGGTCACCAAAAGGAGAACTATAAAGGGTGATAACAGGCTTTAGTTACATTAGAATTTATTTGTTGATGGTACCATACTAATTTTAGGAATTGTGGTGTATTCTAAGGTGATTTTACCATGTGAAAAACCTTCTGCTGGGATATCATGAATCATGTTTGAGAGAACACTATTTTCTCATGCTTGTCCCATGGAGGTTTGGAAGGTGCTCCAGAAGCTAAAATGAGAGCATATTTTCTGTAAATTCACATTATCTTTCTCACTCATGTGAGAATGAAGTCTGACATTCTCAGTAAAACATGTACATCCAACAAGGGCAGAGACTGTCAGTTGATTCCTTTGTGTTCTACTGCAGCTTCCCAGAGTGTTCTAAAGAACAACTAGAGTGCTAACAGCCTTACTTATGACAAAAGTATGGCACACCTGAAGCCATCTTGATTGGAATAAACTGGTAACACTTAAAACATTTAATTTAAAAGGAACAAAATGATGGGGTTCATTTTGTCATAGAAATTATGGTTAGTGCTGTAGAAAGAAAAATTAGGACATATTTCAAGTGTGATCTCAAATATCTTCCTGTTATATTTCAACAGGAGCAGCCTGCCAGTTGATGCCTTTGTGTTCTACTGCAGCTTCCCAGAGTGTTCTAAAGAACAACTAGAGCGCTAACAGCCTTACTTATGACAAAAGTATGGCACACCTGAAGCCATCTTGATTGGAATAAACCGGTAACACTTAAAACATTTAATTTAAAAAGGAACAAAATGAGGGTTCTTTTGAAATAGAAATTATGGTTAGTGCTGCAGAAAGAAAAATTAGGGCATGTTTTAAGTGAGATCTCAAATCCTCTTCTATTTCATTAGAAAATTCTGACATGCAGACTGAAACAATCACTTTCAATACCAGCAGCAGACTACCAGTTAACTCCCTGGTGAGCAGTAGCTTTACTCCAGTGATCTAATGAGCAACTAGAGTGCTAACATTCTGAATTTATGGCAGATGTGAGGCACATCTGAATGCCTTCTTGATGGAATCAAAGTAAAAACTGAAAGCATTTCCTACTGAGGAGACTGCAGTAAATGAAGAAATTAGGAAACTTCATAACAAAGAAGTCTTCCAAGATGGCCACCAGTGAAAAAAGAGCCCAAATGTAGCACAAATATTACCCAGATGTAGCCCACATATAGCCCAATGACAAAAGTGTGCAAAACACTTTTTAGTTTTATTTTTTGCAGTTTTATGTAGTGCAGTCTGGTCAGGTATTGGAGCATTGCATCTTAAAAAATGACCCCCCTACACTACAAAAACACCACTGCACTACCTTAAACCCTAAAACACTACCTCCAGCACGATCCCCTACACTACACAAGCACCACTGCACTATCCTAAACCCTAAAACACTACCCCCAGCACGACCCCCTACACTACCCAAACACCACTGCACTAACCTAAATCCTAAAACACTACCACCAGCACGACCCCCTACACTACCAAAACACCACTGCACTACCCTAAAACATGACCCCCTACACTACACAAACACCACTGCACTACCCTAAACCCTAAAACACTACCCCCAGCACGACCCCTACTCTACACAAGCACCACTGCACTACCCTAAACCCTAAAACACTACCCCCAGCACGACCCCCTACACTACACAAACACCACTGCACTACCCTAAACCCTAAAACACTACCCCCAGCACGACCCCCTACACTACCCAAACACCACTGCACTAACCTAAATCCTAAAACACTACCCCCAGCACGACCCCCTACACTACCCAAACACCACTGCACTACCCTAAAACATGACCCCTACACTACCCAAACACCACTGCACTACCCTAAACCCTAAAACACTACCCCCAGCACGACCCCCTACACTACACAAGCACCACTGCACTACCCTAAACCCTAAAACACTACCCCCAGCACGACCCCCTACACTGTCCGAACACCACTGCACTGCCCTAAACCCTGAAACACCTGCCCCTGCATGACCCCCTACACTGCCCGAACACCACTGCACTGCCCTAAACCCTGAAACACCACCCCTAGCACGACCCCCTACACTGCCCGAACACCACTGCACTGCCCTAAACCCTGAAACACCACCCCTTCACGACCCCCTACACTGCCCGAACACCACTGCACTGCCCTAAACCCTGAAACACCACCCCCAGCATGACCCCCTACACTGCCCGAACACCACTGCACTGCCCTAAACCCTGAAACACTACCCCCAGCAAGACCCCCTACACTGCCCGAACACCACTGCACTGCCCTAAACCCTGAAACATCACCCCCAGCAAGACCCCCTACACTGCCCGAACACCACTGACCTAAACCCTGAAACACCACCCCCAGCACGACCCCCTACACTGCCCGAACACCACTGCACTGCCGAAACACTAACCCCAGCATGACCCCCTACACTGCCTGAACACCACTGCTCTGCCCAAAACCCTGAAACACCAGCCCCAGCACGACCCCTACACTGCCCGAACACCACTGCACTGCCCTAAACCTTGAAACACCAGCCCCTGCACGACCCCCTACACTGCCCGAATACCACTGCACTACCCTAAACCCTGAAACATCACCCCCAGCACGACCCCCTACACTGCCCGAGCACCACTGCACTGCCCTAAACCCTGAAACACCAGCCCCAGCACAACCCCCTACACTGCCCGAACACCACTGCACTGCCCTAAACCCTGAAACACCAACCCCAGCACGACCGCCTACACTGCCCGAACACCACTGCACTGCCCTAAACCCTGAAACACCAGCCCCAGCACGACCTCCTACACTGCCCGAACACCACTGCACTGCCCTAAACCCTGAAACACCAGCCCCAGCATGACCGCCTACACTGCCCGAACACCACTGCACTGCCCTAAACCCTGAAACACCAGCCCCAGCACGACCCCCTACACTGCCCGAACACCACTGCACTGCCCTAAACCGTAAAACACCAGCCTCAGCACGACCCCCTACACTGCCTGAACACCACTGCACTGCCCTGAACCCTGAAACACCAGCCCCAGCACAACACCCTACACTGCCCGAACACCACTGCACTGCCCTAAACCCTGAAACACCAGCCCCAGCACGACCCCCTACACTGCCCGAACACCACTGCACTGCCCTAAACCCTGAAACACCAGCCCCAGCACGACCCCCTACACTGCCCGAACACCACTGCACTGCCCTAAACCCTGAAACACCAGCCCCAGCACCACCCCCTACAATGCCCGAACACCACTGTACTGCCCTAAACCCTGAAACACCACCCCCTGCACCGCCCCCTACACTGCCTGAACACCACTGCACTGCCCCTAACCCTGAAACACCACCCCTTGCACGACCCCCTACACTGCCCGAATACCACTGCACTGCCCTAAACCCTGAAACACCACCCCCTGCACCACCCCCTACACTGCCCGAACACCACTGCACTGCCCTAAACCCTGAAACACCACCCCCTGCACCGCCCCCTACACTGCCCGAACACCACTGCACTGCCCTAAACCCTGAAACACCACCCCCAGCATGACCCCCTTTACTGCTCGAACACCACTTCACTGCCCCAAACCCTGAAACACCACCCCCAGCATGACCCCCTACACTGCCCGAACACCACTGCACTGCCCTAAACCCTAAAACACCACCCCCAGCACGACCCCCTACACTGCCCGAACACCACTGCACTGCCCTAAACCCTAGAACACTACCCCCAGCATGACCCCCTACACTACCCGAACACCACTGCACTACCCTAAACCCTAAAATACTCCCCCAGCACGACCCCCTACACTACCCGAACACCACTGCACTGCCCTAAACCCTAAAACACTCCCCCGGCACGACCCCCTACACTACCCGAACACCACTGCACTGCCCTAAACCCTAAAACACTCCCCCAGCACAACCCCCTACACTACCTAAACACCACTGCACTGCCCTAAACCCTAAAACACTACCCCCCGCATGACCCCCTACACTACTCAAATACCAATGCACTACCCTAATCACTAAAACACTACCCCCCGCACAACCCCTACACTACCCAAAGACCACTGCACTACCCTAAACTCTAAAACAATACCCCCCGCACGACTCCCTACACTACCCAAAGACCATTGCACTACCCTAAACCCTAAAACACGACCTCCTACACTACACAAACACCACTGCACTACCCTAAACCCTAAAAAACTACCCCCAGCACGAACCCCTACACTACCCAAACACCACTGCACTACCCTAAACCATAAAACACTACCCCCAGCAGTACCCCCTACGCTACCCAAACACCACTGCACTACCCTAAACCCTAAAACACTACCCCCAGCAGAACCCCCTACACTACCCAAACACCATTGCACTACCCTAAACCCTAAAACACTCCCCCCAGCATGACTCCCTACACTACCCAAACACCACTGCACTACCCTAAACCCTAAATCTATCCCCAGCATGACCCCCTACACTACACAAACACCACTGCTCTACCCTAAACCCTAAAACACTACCCCAGCACGACCCTCTTCACTACCTAAACACAACTGCACAATTTGTTACAGGCGTTGCAACGCAGGCCTGTGGTGCTTACTGGAAGTACCTGGTGGGCTAGTTGGGCCCCAGGGACTCTCAGGATTCAAGGTGACCTAATCCCCCAACTTAAAACGCGCCACGGGGCGCGTTTGCACAGTGGTGAAGGGAGGGGCGGGGCCTCAGGTGACATGTGCGCAAACACGCCCTGTGGTGCGTTTTAAGTTGGGGAGTTAATTCCCTTTGAATCCTGGGGGCCAACTAGCCCACCAGGTACCTTCAGTAAGCACAACAGAGTTGCGTTGCAGAGAGGTGAAAAAAGGTGCGTGGCCTCGGAACGCCTCTCTGCAACTCAGCTCTGTGGTCCTAACTGTAGGTACCTGGGAGGCTAGTTGGGCCCCAGGGACCCTCAGGATTTAAGGGGACTTAATCCCGCAACTTAAAACGCGCCACGGAGCGCGTTTGCACACATGTCACCTCAGGCCCCCTCCCTTCACCACTGTGCAAACGCGCACTGGCTCTGGTTAGTCGGAGTCAGTTACCACCAGTACCCGTCTGAAAAAGTTGTGGGCACAGGATGATTTTGCAACAAGGCCTCTTTCTGCTCCTCTGTTGGTTCTTTCTGCACATCTTTTGCTTCTTTCTGTGCGTTTTTTCTTCTTTCTTCACATGTCCTACCTCTGTTGGCATAGTTAGAAACTAGCATTTAAAAAACCTTTGAAATTCACTTAAAAATCATAGGTTTCAGGCACGTTATAGTTAGAAATTAGCATTTAAAAAACCTTTGAAATTCACTGAAAAAACCATAGGGTTCAGGCACGTTATAGTTAGAAATTAGCATTTAAAAAACCTTTGAAATTCACTGAAAAAACCATAGGTTTCAGGCACGTTATAGTTAGAAATTAGCATTTAAAAAACCTTTGAAATTCACTGAAAAAACCATAGGTTTCAGACACGTTATAGTTAGAAATTAGCATTTAAAAAACCTTTGAAATTCACTGAAAAAACCATAGGTTTTAGGGACAGTTATAGTTAGTTGGACATTGCACTCGTACAAAACCCGTGAAATTCCCCTGTTATAGTTAGTTCAGCTAACTATAACTCGCGCCCCGCAATGCACTGCTGATGACGTCACATATTACATCACTCATGACATGGTCAGTGACATCACTGATGACATCACTGATGACATCTCAAATGACATCACTGATGACATCATCCATGTGATAATTTCATGCATCTTCTCACACCCTAATATAACTTTTGATACACCCACTCTAAATTACAGACTGCCATTCTCAAAACCATAGACACTCCAACACCAAAAACTACATACCCACTCACTGATTCTTAGGTCTACACACGCATCCACTCACTCACCTGTACAGTCACTCATACTTACAGTCACTCAGTACAGGACTATCATATGCACTCATACACCTATATAAACACTCACACACCGCCATTCATCCATAGAGGTACTCACACACCTAGACATTCATGCAAATAATTAATCACACACCCATTTACTCACCTATACAGTTATACACACACCAGCTCACTTACTCATACAAATACTAGCACATTCTTACGCTCTTATACAATAACTGATACAAGCACACACGCATCCATACAGCCACTCTCACAATAACACACTCTCACTTATAGCCATTTAAATACTCTAACACACATATATACTGCCTTTTACATATGTAGTTACTCGCACATGTACCACTGAGATATACATTCACTCACTAACACACCCATACACACACTCACCCACCCAAGCAGTCCATCACAGATGCACTCTTGAAATCATGCACCCAGTGAATCACCCACTCACACATCTATGTATAGAGTCACACACACCCCACCCACACAAACACTCAGGCAGCCATACAGATACTCAGAGAACCAATCAATAACCCATATAGACACTCATGTAGCTATTCGCAAATCCATGCATCCACTTACACACCAACAAACAGACGGATACAGACATTCACACAGTTTAGTCACTAACCCATGCATTCAGTAAGATACGTTTAATCACTCACTTGTAGAGTCAGTCACTCACATACTAAATCATCCATTCAGACACTTATACACCCACTCATTCTTCAATACGCCTTTCCCTATATATATTAAACATATTTAAACTTTACAGAAACACACAGTCACTGGATGATGTCATCAGTGATGTCATTTGAGATGTCATCAGTGATGTCATCAGTGATGTCACTGACCATGTCATGAGTGATGTAATATGTGACGTCATCAGCAGTGCATTGCGGGGCGCGAGTTATAGTTAGCTGAACTAACTATAACAGGGGAATTTCACGGGTTTTGTACGAGTGCAATGTCCAACTAACTATAACTGTCCCTAAAACCTATGGTTTTTTCAGTGAATTTCAAAGGTTTTTTAAATGCTAATTTCTAACTATAACGTGTCTGAAACCTATGGTTTTTTCAGTGAATATATATATACTTACATTCATTATAAATATGAAACAATTAAGCGGAGAACTCTGGATAGCTCCCAAGTGTAGGCAGAGAGCAGCTCCTTTGTATGGAGCACCTTACAACACCACCAACACTCTGAATCTGCTCACCTCAAATGTCTGGTTTTCTAGTAGAGTTTTTAAGGAAAGAATTAGCACAGTGCCATCCATGCTGAGCTAGAAACCATCAGAGCCTTTTACCATTTTTACAGCAAAGTCTTCAAGCATAGGATTACCACAGTACCACCATCCATGTTGAGCTGAAAAATTAGAAAAGCATTTTACCACTCCATGCACAGTATTACAGCTTTGGATTGCTAAAAGGTCATCCAAGCCAACCTGTAATGAATGAAAGCAGCACATGACACAGGTGTTTCACTCTAATTAGAGCTATAGCTTTGTGCAGACATAAAGGAGCACTGAGTATATGTCAAGACAATACCCTTTCAGGCTTATAGTGCTACATAAATTATGCAAAAAAGGAAGCAGGAATCTGGGTAGTTCCCAAGTATAGGCGGGTATCAGCTCCTGTATACGGAGCACCCTACAACACCAGCGACACTCTCAATCTGTTCACTTCAAATGTCTGTTTTTCTAGCAGAGTTTTTAAGCAATGGATTAGCGCAGTGTCATCCATGCTGGGCTAGAAAGTGACAAAGTCTTTGGCCATTTTTAGAGCAAAGTCTTTAAGCACGGGATTACCACAGTAAAATTTCTTGGTTACATTTTTGAACAGGCATAGTCTCTGGTACCCATTTAGTACATATTATACCGCTGACAAATTTTTAAAAAAGCGTTGGCTATCACTAGGCATAGCTGAATTAATGTGAGGGGTACAGGCAGATTAGATTCTACAATTCTGGCTGGTAACATTCCACATAAATTGGTTATCGTGAGCTCCAGTAGCCAGAACTGGGAATAACTAAGGTGACCTGAAAATCCACACTCTTTCCTCATTTCCGGGGACTATTCCACTATAATTTACTATCTGCTCTGAGCAAGTGGTAAATATCAAGGGGGGAGAGGGTTGTGGGGTTCATGTGGGCTGTGGTGTTAGGGCGGGGATGGCATTGTTTTAAGGGGAGGCTGTGGCTTCCCCGAAGTAGGTGCTCTCTGTTCCCCATGTGATGCGGGTGGGGTGGGCGGGCCAGGCTGCTTCTATGCCTGCAGCCCATGTCTCTCCTCATGTGGTGTGTTGCAGGATGTCCATTCAGTTAAACTGGGTCCATTGTTTCCGGGTACCATAAACACTGGCCCACTCGTAGTATGCAGAGGGACACTGCTCTGCCATACTCGTAAAGAGTCTCTGAGTGGCATAATGTCTTGAATCGCCACAACTAGGTGAATGCACTAGTTTAACATAACAATTTTTTTATTTTGCTATGCATTGCCAAAATTAGTCATTTGCCGCACCTGCTAAAGTACAACAGAACAAAAAATAAAAATCTAAATCGTTTCCAACTATTACTAGACTTCTGTTGAGTGTCAGAGGGCAGCACATAATCTGACATTCAGAAAGGAAAGTCCAACACCGGTGCTATTTTTAAACGTTTGCTTAAATTGCTGTCTGGTAGTTCAAACGCACCCACGCTCCAAGTTGCCAAATGATTTGCCTGCCAGACAGAACTGCTGCAGTGAAGGCTAATGACGGCTCTGGCTATTCCCTGGTCATTTGTGAATGTGAAAAGTTGGCAAACACCCCTGAAATACAACACATTACACGACTGAATTAAGCCCTAAGTAATAACTGCTCATAACATTTTATAGCTTAGTACTGAGCCACCTTAACGATACAAGCATGCGAATTCACTTGAAATCAATTATTTTGAAGCCTTAAGGTACCTTTATTTCAAATCACCTCTTGCTGTTGTTTGCACATGCCCAGCCTCCTCCCTGTTTAGAAATAATGTTTAAAAATGGAGGGTGGGTTGAAAAACAATCTTCAAACAAGCCCAGGATTTATAATTAACTTTTATTGGCCTAATGAAAGTCTCTTCATCTCTTTTATGTTACAGTAAAAAGGAGTCTGACCTGCAGGCCGCCAATGAGCAAGCTTGTGTGCCCTGCCAACAACCCAAGAGCAGAAGGGATTGAATGCGCCAAAACCTGCCAGAACTATGACTTAGAGTGCGTGAGCCACGGCTGCATTTCTGGGTGCATGTGTCCTGCCGGAAGGGTAAGATTCCAGATTTAAAGGAAGAATTGCAGAATTCCTTGCTTCGGCGACCTCTGCCCCGAGCAGATCTTTCACCTATGTCTCCCCCCACTTTCTAGAAACACAGACAGGCATCCTGGAATACCGAAGGGTAGGCCTCAGCCCAGTCCTTGCTGTCTGCTCTGCTCACTGCTGTGGCTGAGCAAGGAAAGAGGCGCGTTATATTCATTACCACATATTTGTGAGTTACCGTGGATTTACAGTAATGCTGATGAGGATAGCCATCAAAAGACTTCTGGAAAGGGACACACAGGTACATTTCCAGAGTTTTTCTGAGAAATGTGAAAAAAATACTGAGGGGGATATGTACGAAGAAGTAGCAGAGCGTGTCGTTAGCCTCCTGGGCTTAACGACACGCTCCGCCTCTTCGGAAACGCAAGGCTGCACCATATTTACAAGAATGTGGTGCAGCCTTGCGTTTCCCCCTGCGATGGCGCTTAGTTTAACAACTTAGCGCCAACGCAGGCACCCTTGCACCACAGTGCAAGGGTGTCTGCGTGCAGGGGAGGATTGGTTATGTGTAGGAAGGTGTCCCTTTCTGCACATAAACAATCCTAAAATGCCATTTTGTAACTTTCATGTGTGCTGCTTCATGCAGCACACATGAAAGTTACAAATTGGCATTTCTTAAAAAAGTGTGTTTATGTACAGGAAAGGACACCTTCCTGTACATAAACAAACCATGGCCTTTTGCTTTTTCCATGTGTGCTGCACAAGGCAACAGACATGAAAAAAGCAAAAACGAGGAGAAATAATGCATTTCTCCTCGTTTCGTCAACTTAAGACCAGGGTTTTCCTGGTCTTAATTTTGGCGCTGCCTCCTATGTACGCCACCCTTGTACATAGGGGGCAGCGTCAAATACAATGGGTGTTGCGGTGGAACGCCCACCACAACACCCACTGCACGCCCCTTTCACGCTAAACATAGCGTGAAAGGGTGCCTTATGTACAAGGCAGCATTAAGCCACGTTAAGTGGCTTAACGCTGCCTTGTACATAAGGCAAGGCCCCTATCGCCACGGGAACGTCACAAAAAGTGACGTTCCCATGGCGATAGGGGCTTGTACATATGCCCCTGAGTTTCATTACGGCTATCAAGTATTAACTCCAGATTTATCACATATCTCTGCATCAGGCCACTAAGAGTTTTAATGCAGAAGGTTAAAATGCTTTGTCCCTTTCTGTGTTTTTAGTGATCATAATATGAAATGAGTATGGAATGGTGTGCTGTAAGAATGAAAGGCAGTCTTTTTTATCTAAATGTTGACCATGTCGTAAATAACCCCCCTAAAAGTCAGAGGGGCAGATTTACAAGAGAGTGACGCATCTGTAGAGATGCATCACTTTTCCTGCGCCACCCTGAGAAACCCTTGCGCCCCCATGGATGCGCCGTATGGCGCAAGGATTGAAACATACGTCAGAAATTCTGACGCATCTGTTGGGGCAAAAGTTACGCATTGCTGGAGTCGTGTCGCAAGCACATCGCAACTCCAGCAATGCACTCCTTACGCCTGCTTCAAGAAGGCGTAAGATTTTGACGCAGTGGCATCCTAGAAGTGACGCAGTGAAATCTTGTAGATTTCACTGCGTCACTTTTACGAGGCTTTCCTGTGTGGCAACGCCCACCCTGCATACATTATACCTGACGCAGGGATAATGTGACGCAGGGCTTTACAACGTGATGCATCTCCCTAGATGCGTCATGTTGTAAATTGGCCGCATTTTTTACGCTGCCGCTGCGTCACAAAAGTGACGCAACGGCGGTGCTAAAGTGTCGCAAGGGGCTTGTAAATCTGCCCCTGCGTGTGGATGTGCTCCTTGTGAAAGAACAGAATGCTGTCACTTAAAGTGAAGTTAGCAAACGTCTGAAGTGGCCTGATCCATTGCCCCATGTTGCATGCTGTAGTAGATGGAATAAAATTTGAATGACCTAGCACCAAATCAGTGGCTCGAGTGGGCTGGCCGCATAGGTAAGTATATTATTTATATATAATTTTAGTAGTATGAAAAAGCATTGGATAAGGCCAGACCTAAAAATAAAATGGCATCGAGATTTTATGAGTTGATTACCATAAAGCAAGTCAAAAACTATTAGCTTTTCTGTTCAAGGTGAAAAATTACATGGACACTGACTGAGCTTATCCAACAGTAAGGATTTCCACATGTTGTATAAGACAATAAAACAAAACCTTGTTGCAGTAAAACTTCCCCACTTCCTGGCCCACCATAAATGACACACCTCTTCCTCCTATTCACTTGCATAGTTCTCCAGTCTCTCCTCCTGCCTATCTTCCTTCACCACACTCCATTTAATAATTCCTGCCCCACGCTATCAGGTTAGATTTAAGTTTGCTTTTGATAGAGAGTAACATGCAACCAGAGGGATAGTTTGCCGCTAAAGAAGCAAGTGTGCTAAAGGAGCCCAGAAATCACAAACCGAAGACACAGAGAGGCTAACTGCCTACAGACGATTGTGGAAAGAGACATGTTTTTAAATCCTTTCTGAGTTTAACTAGGTGCACCTCTCGAGCAAACATAATGGCAATAATTTACCTAAAAAGCTGCACCTGAAAAAAATGCATGACCCTGTTGCCCGGGTTCGAATTCCTTAGAAAAAACAGAAGACAAGAGGCGTGTGGCAAAACAGGAACAGTTTGTTCAATTAAACTGTTCAGCCAAAAGAACAGTTACAGGTGCAACTGTCTCAATTTACATTGGGTGTGTGCTCCTCTTATATACAAAATTACACCAAGCCATAAAAGTTTGCGGTGTACCATATATGGTGTGGAATATTGGGTGGTGCCTTAGAGTCATAAATTAATTGTCAAATTGTTACTACAGGTGGGTTTCGACCTTGCATGGACACAGTGTGGCCAGTGGTGAATGTGTCCAGATGTTCGACATGGGAAGTGTGTGATCACTATGTGTGCTCCTAACTCATGTGGCATCTGACTTTATGGTGTTTTCAGAAACTCGCGTACCCCCTCTGGCCATATGCACTTCATTGGGGCAATCTTCCCTGACCATTGTAATGTCGCTGTGCCTATCTATCTGTGGGATTGATTGATCAAGAGTTTCGTGCCCGAGTGTTCGCCTGCCAGCTACGCACCCTCCCACCTGTGACCCATTGTGAGAAGTTGGCCTGGCATATGCTGTCCACTAATTATAGTGGGCACCTTGCACCAGTCCAAACAACCCGTTATTGGAGATAGGTTAAAGACAACCTTTATTGAAAGCTATCCTAGTGGTAGCTATGGAGAGCAGCCTTCAGGCTAAGTCTTGAAGGAATGTAAAGCAGCTTGTTTTACCAGTCTATAATCTCTTGAGTGACCAAATGAAAGAGGACCACACCAGGTATATATTCAAAATATATGTATTTATTACTAAACACACCCCTCTAGTCTCTTTATGAGGCTAGAGTTCAAGTACATACGTTACGAGTTAGTTATCTACAGTAATAGCACAAATACACGTTTGAGCCCCAGGGGCGTACTCAAACCATATACCAATAAAGTGGTATAAGAACCACGACTGAGCTAGACACAAGGCCTAGAGCCTGTAGAAGTGCTTGGACCACAAGGAACCACCCAAGGCAGTGACACAGGGGACCCACGGGGGACGCGTGCAGTGTATGAACACAACCGCGAACCACCGTTAACTTCTATGGGGAAAGTCGCGATTAGAATTTAAGAGAAAAGGGACACTTAGAGGAGGACTTGGAGCAAACCCTTTGAGAACTAGGCTGTTCTAGTGTCACTACCCACGGGAGCACCGGAGTACTCGAGTTACCTCACCCAGGGAAGCCGGGTGCATAGGTGTCTTTCGGGGTCGGGTTTCGTCGTCGCTTTCTATGGCGATCTGCTGCAAAGTGCTGCTGGCGACCAAGTCGAAAGTGTTTGGGTGGATCCAAAGGTGGATCAAAGATCTGAAGAACCTGAAAGCAGAGGGGACAGAGTCTGGGTCACTAGCCAGTGACCAGGAAGGCGATGAGCAGATGCCCACCGATGTCGAGTGCTTCAGGTAGGTTGACGGTCGTCTTGACTCTTCAGCCACGAGGTCCAGGAGGCGTCGACGACAACCAGGAGCTGGATTCGAGCTGTCCCACAATGTTTGTCGATTGCAGGGGTGTCGGCGACCGGATTGGACCCAACAAGCCTTGGCAACGGCAAGTCTTGTGGAAAGCGAAGAAGGACGATGTTGCAGACCAGCAAGGTCTGGGGGACTCACCCAGCAAGGATAAGTCAGGGCACACCTGGAGCAACCAGGGAGCCCAAGCAGAAAAAGATTGGCCTTCGTGAGGGCCTACTAGCCAACGGACTAGCAACCGCAAAGGAGCCTCGAGACGATGCACGTGGAGCTGGCTCACAGGACACTCGTGGAGTGGAGGCCAGTGATCTTCGGTGCAGTTGGTGCTGGAGGCTGGGGCTACTCGAAGCCCAAAGCACAACTTCATGGGAGACCCAGAAGAGGATGCACTTGCAAATGCGTTTGGTGTCCAGGGGTCACGGTTCCACATTACCCACGACAGCTACGGGCCTCAGCTTTGCTGGGGACTCAGGACAGCCTCGGGGAAGTCTGGAAATCCACCTCTGGTGATGCAAAGACTTCGGCGTCCGGCGGGAGCTTCAGCGATGCAGACCGGACAATTGCTTCTTTGGTGCCTGCCAAGCAGGGGAGTCACTCCTTGACCCCAAGGGAGATTCTTCAGTCCTCTAATCTTAAAGTAGAGCGTCGAAGGTCCAGGATTCTGTATCAGAGTTTCGTCCAGGTAAATCTAAAGTCCTAAGGACTGGGTTCCCCTACTTATACTAAGGTAGGGGGTTGGACATACTCTGTGGCCCCACCTATGGGAGGGCCAGGGCAGAGGGATGGTTACACCCCTTTCCCTTTGTCCAGTTTCACGCCAGAGCAGGGGCTGGAAGCCCCTGAGCCGGTTTGAACTGGGGTATGCACAGGGACACCAAGTGTGCCCCCAGTGCAGGACTTCAAAGCACCAGAGAGTGCTCCCGCCCAGCCCCAATACACACTATCCTGTCTGGGGAGGTGGTCACACCTCCCTGGGACAGGAAACCTATTGTCCAGGCCTCCCCTGCCGGAGTTTCGGTCAGCAGCAGGAGGCCAGACTCGTGTCTGTGGCAGCGGCATCCATTTTGTGATGCCAGGGCTCTGGAAAGTCAGTACCGGGCATACCGGTGTGTACATGTCTTTCCCTCTAGAAGGGTGGAATGCTACCCCCGCCGCCAGAACTGGCGGGGGGTAGTATTCCAAGATGTTTGACACCAAACACGACATGTTTCCGTGCAGCCATCCCAAAGTTAGCATTTAACGCGAGGTTATAATGCGCTTAAGAGTATATGGTCAGGCTGCACTACAAACAGCATCAGAGAAGGGTCTCCGAACGCTGCAGAGGGGCCCAGCTCATGCAGGGGCACCCTCTCACATAGGAACCACGCACTCTGCCTTCAGGATTGATAAGGCCTGCCATAGGAGTGACTTATAGGTTTATATGTGTGTATGTATATAGTGATATAGGTAGCCTATATCACAGTAAGGGGTGCATGCACCACCTTACCCAGGCTGCAGTAGCAGACCTGTGGTGTCAGTTTGGATGGCCTTCCAGGGGTGGCACAATACATGCTGCAGCCCCTGGTAGGCCTCTGAGGTACCTATGCCCTGGGTACATAGTATACCATATACTAGGGACTTATAAGGGCACTCCAGACTCCAATCAGAGATGTGCCTAAGACACATGGAAACCATTTTATAGAGGAAGCAGATAGACTGGGGCCCTGAATAGCAGGATCCCAGTCCAACTAAGTCATAAACCAGCAAAACACCAGGAAAAAAGTGGGGGCAACCATATAGTCAGATTCCACCTTCCTACATAACCCCCCCAAACGAAAGGAGATAAGGCTAACCTTGGCCAGTTGAGCCTTTATTGACTAAGTGGCCATATAAGGAAGCACCTGCACTAGCATGGTTGCCCCCTATCTTATGGTCCACTAAGCAATCCCTCACCCTAAGGGTATGAGAGGGTCTCCACCATGGGGAATTACTACCTGTGGTGTGCTTTGGTAAAGTACAAGGCTGGTGAGGTGTCTGAGAAGGGAAGTGAGGCCCTAGGAAGGTTGGTCTCAGCTTCCTCAGATCACTGGTCACCATGTATGCCTGTCTTTCCATGACTGAGTTGCACTGTGCTCTAAGGGTCAACCTTTGGCTGCCTACAGCTGGGGGTTGGGTCCCTTTGGATGGACCACTGGAGGGACATGGCAGGTTTGGAACCTTTTGGTCCCAGGTTTGCCCTTGCCTAACAGAGTCCTTCTGGGGGAGGTCCCTACACAAAGGTATGGGGGCTCCCTCAGTGTGTTGAGGAATTTTCACCTGGCTAGGGCTACTAGACTGGGTGCCCCTAATCTGCTGATGGGGGGGTTCCTCTGGACAGGGGGCCCTGTGGGGTCCACTGACCTCCCTGACCTCTGCAGCCCTGGGCTGACTGAGGCAGGGTAGAGAGGGGCAGGTTACCTGCTCCAGACTGGGTACCACCTTGGAAGGGTCCTCTGCCATCAGGGGTGTGGCCAGGCCAGGCCTGACTACCTCTGGGGCAGTTCCTTCACTAGGGGTAGGGTCAGTTCCCTGAGGAGGCTGACCCTTACCTACTGCCTGGAGGGAAGAAGACTTTTCTTCAACCCTTGTGCTCTCTTTTGGGGGGGAGTGGGCCATTCTTCCAGGCTCCACATCTCCAAAATTTCCCTGGGCTTGGGCTGTGGCCATCACAGCCCCACTAACCTTTACAGGGACGCCCAGCATTCTCAGATGGGTTTGGTGTTCAACTTCAGCCCAGGCTGAAATTTCCAGATCATTGCCCATCAGGCAATCTACAGGCAAGGTTGGGGACACTGCCACTCTTTTGGGCCTGTGACCCCTTCCCAGCTGAGATTGACTATGGCCATGGGGTGATCTGTTCTGACACCATCAATGTTGGTCACCTGGTATTTAAACTCAGGTAAAAGCTGGTGAGGGGGACTAGGTTCCCTGCCACCATGGTGACACTAGCCCCTGTGTCCCTAAATGCCACAGCTTTCTGACCATTAATTATTGGCTCCAGTCTGTACCTGCCCAATGCATTGGGACCCATGGTAAAGGTGGCAAATCCTACACCACCATCAGAGTCAGAGGAGTCTGTTGAGGGGGTCCTGTCTAAACTAGGGCCCACCTCTGTTCCTCTTGCAAAAGCACCTAACTTTTTGGGTACACTACTCCCAACTGGAGGATTACTACTGGTAGTACCAGGAGGGGTGGTAGTAGTTGTTGGAGGAACATTTTCTTTATTGCCAATCCTGGGGCAACTGGGATCAGTTTTCCAGTGTCCAGGCTTTTTACAGACATGGCAATAGGGTTTCTTTTCAGGAGAGGAAGGAGTTTGGGACCCACCCCCAGAAGAGGACTTTTGGGGCCCTGTAGTGGATTTATCCTTAGATTTATCCCCACCTTTCTCTTGGGACTTGGTAGAATCTTTCTTCTGGTCACCACCCTGATTCTTAGTCTTTACTCTGGTTCTGACCCATTTGTCTGCCTTCTTTCCCAATTCTTGGGGAGAGGTCAGATCAGAGTCCACCAGGTACTGGTGTAAAAGCTGGTTTTGACAATTATTAAGGATCTGCTCCCTCATAATCAAATTGTACAATCCTAAAAAGTCATGCACCTTGTTGCCATGTATCCAACCTTCCAGAGCCTTAGTAGCACAATCTACAAAATCAACCCAGTCTTGAGTCTGAGCCTTTTGGGTGTCTCTGAACTTCAACCTATACTGTTCAGTGGTTAGGCCAAACCCATCTATCAGAGCACTCTTCAAGACTTTGTAATTGTCAGCATCCTCCTCTCTAACAGTGAGGAGCTTATCTCTACCTTTGTCTGCAAAGGAGAGCCACAAGATTGCTGCCCACTGCTCCTGAGGGACCCTCTGTACTTTACAGGCCCTCTCTAGAGCAGTTATCCATTTGTGGATGTCATCCCCACTCTGGTAGGGAGGGACAATCTTGCTCAGGTTTCTATGGTCATAAGACCTTTCCCTATCTTTGGGGAAACTGCTGCCACCATGGGACTCTAGTCCCAACTTTTGTCTCTCTCTATAGAGATCTAGGGACTCCCTGTCTATAGCCAATTGCTGTTTCCTGAGTTCAAGCTGAGTTTGCTCATATTGAATCAGTCTCTTTCTTCTCTCATGAGAGGATTCCCTCCTATGAGAGGAGACAGAGGACCCTATTGAGGTGTCAGAGTGGTTAGACTCCTGAGAAGGAGACCTAGACCTTCTGGGCACACTCAGAACTCTTCCTGGGGGGACAAAGGGGAGTTCAGTCTGATCCTCTCCCTCCTCCTCCTCCACAGGAGGAATTGGATTCTCCAGGACAAGGTCATTTTCACCTTCCTGGCCAGTTTCAGAGGGGGGTCCTGGGTTTCTTCAACCCTGGCCCCTCCCTCATCTTCTGCCCCACCCTCCTTGCCTACCCCTTCAGACCCTAGGGGCCTGCTGAGATCATCAGCTAGTAACACCTCCCTGAGGTGCTGGGTGCTGGCACTTTTGCCTGTCTTCAACTTCCTAGTAGTGCATAAGGCTCTCAATTCCAAGAATGGGAGTTTATCATACTTGGAGGGAAGAAGCCCACTGGCTTCTGGCAAGGACTCACTGGGTCCTGGCTTTGAAGACATCACTAGTGAGGTGTGGTGTATGCACTACCTACTCTAGTGTGGCCTACTAAACTCTCTTGAGTTGTAGAAAGGGTGTGCTGTCCCTTAACACACAACTCTAAGTTCAGTAGAACTTACTGTATTACTAAGCTTGATTATATGTACCTTAGGTACCCTTAGTGGTTTTCAGTTGATCAATTCAATTGAGATTATCTGGTAAAACAATAGCAAGCTGGAATCCCACACGCTGCACACCAATGTGAGAAGTTGGCCTGGCATATGCTGTCCACTAATTATAGTGGGCACCTTGCACCAGTCCAAACAACCCCTTATTGGAGATAGGTTAAAGACAACCTTTATTGAAAGCTATCCTAGTGGTAGCTATGGAGAGCAGCCTTCAGGCTAAGTCTTGAAGGAATGTAAAGCAGCTTGTTTTACCAGTCTATAATCTCTTGAGTGACCAAATGAAAGAGGACCACACCAGGTATATATTCAAAATATATGTATTTATTACTAAACACACCCCTCTAGTCTCTTTATGAGGCTAGAGTTCGAAGTACATACGTTACGAGTTAGTTATCTACAGTAATAGCACAAATACACGTTTGAGCCCCAGGGGCGTACCAAACCATATACCAATAAAGTGGTATAAGAACCACGACTGAGCTAGACACAAGGCCTAGAGCCTGTAGAAGTGCTTGGACCACAAGGAACCACCCAAGGCAGTGACACAGGGGACCCACGGGGGACGCGTGCAGTGTATGAACACAACCGCGAACCACCGTTAACTTCTATGGGGAAAGTCGCGATTAGAATTTAAGAGAAAAGGGACACTTAGAGGAGGACTTGGAGCAAACCCTTTGAGAACTAGGCTGTTCTAGTGTCACTACCCACGGGAGCACCGGAGTACTCGAGTTACCTCACCCAGGGAGCCGGGTGCATAGGTGTCTTTCGGGGTCGGGTTTCGTCGTCGCTTTCTATGGCGATCTGCTGCAAAGTGCTGCTGGCGACCAAGTCGAAAGTGTTCGGGTGGATCCAAAGGTGGATCAAAGATCTGAAGAACCTGAAAGCAGAGGGGACAGAGTCTGGGTCACTAGCCAGTGACCAGGAAGGCGATGAGCAGATGCCCACCGATGTCGAGTGCTTCAGGTAGGTTGACGGTCGTCTTGACTCTTCAGCCACGGGGTCCAGGAGGCGTCGACGACAACCAGGAGCTGGATTCGAGCTGTCTCACGATGTCTGTCGATTGCAGGGGTGTCAACGACCGGATTGGACCCAACAAGCCTTGGCAACGGCAAGTCTCGTGGAAAGCGAAGAAGGACGATGTTGCAGACCAGCAAGGTCTGGGGGACTCACCCAGCAAGGATAAGTCAGGGCACACCTGGAGCAACCAGGGAGCCCAAGCAGAAAAAGATTGGCCTTCGTGAGGGCCTACTAGCCAATGGACTAGCGACCGTGAAGGAGCCTTGAGACGATGCACGTGGAGCTGGCTCACAGGACACTCGTGGAGTGGAGGCCAGTGATCTTTGGTGCAGTTGGTGCTGGAGGCTGGGGCTACTCGGAGCCCAAAGCACGACTTCGTGGAAGACCCAGAAGAGGATGCACTTGCAAATGCATTTGGTGTCCAGGGGTCATGGTTCCATGTTACCCACGACAGCTACGGGCCTCAGCTTTGCTGGGGACTCAGGGCAGCCTCGGGAAGTCTGGAAATCCACCTCTGGTGATGCAAAGACTTCGGCGTCCGACGGGAGCTTCAGCGATGCAGACCGGACAATTGCTTCTTTGGTGCCTGCCAAGCAGGAGAGTCACTCCTTGACCCCAAGGGAGATTCTTCAGTCCTCTAATCTTAAAGTAGAGCGTCGAAGGTCCAGGATTCTGTATCAGAGTTTCGTCCAGGTAAATCTAAAGTCCTAAGGACTGGGTTCCCCTACTTATACTAAGGTAGGGGGTTGGACATACTCTGTGGCCCCACCTATGGGAGGGCCAGGGCAGAGGGGTGGTTACACCCCTTTCCCTTTGTCCAGTTTCACGCCAGAGCAGGGCTGGAAGCCCCTGAGCCGGTTTGAACTGGGGTATGCACAGGGACACCAAGTGTGCCCCCAGTGCAGGACTTCAAAGCACCAGAGAGTGCTCCCGCCCAGCCCCAATACACACTATCCTGTCTGGGGAGGTGGTCACACCTCCCTGGGACAGGAAACCTATTGTCCAGGCCTCCCCTGCCGGAGTTTCGGTCAGCAGCAGGAGGCCAGACTCGTGTCTGTGGCAGCGGCATCCATTTTGTGATGCCAGGGCTTGGAAAGTCAGTACCGGGCATACCGGTGTGTACATGTCTTTCCCTCTAGAAGGGTGGAATGCTACCCCCGCTGCCAGAACTGGTGGGGGGTAGTATTCCAAGATGTTTGACACCAAACACGACATGTTTCCGTGCAGCCATCCCAAAGTTAGCATTTAACGCGAGGTTATAATGCGCTTAAGAGTATATGGTCAGGCTGCACTACAAACAGCATCAGAGAAGGGTCTCCGAATGCTGCAGAGGGGCCCAGCTCATGCAGGGGCACCCTCTCACATAGGAACCACGCACTCTGCCTTCAGGATTGATAAGGCCTGCCATAGGAGTGACTTATAGGTTTATATGTGTGTATGTATATAGTGATATAGGTAGCCTATATCACAGTAAGGGGTGCATGCACCACCTTACCCAGGCTGCAGTAGCAGACCTGTGGTGTCAGTTTGGATGGCCTTCCAGGGGTGGCACAATACATGCTGCAGCCCCTGGTAGGCCTCTGAGGTACCTATGCCCTGGGTACATAGTATACCATATACTAGGGACTTATAAGGGCACTCCAGACTCCAATCAGAGATGTGCCTAAGACACATGGAAACCATTTTATAGAGGAAGCAGATAGACTGGGGCCCTGAATAGTAGGATCCCAGTCCAACTAAGTCATAAACCAGCAAAACACCAGGAAAAAAGTGGGGGCAACCATATAGTCAGATTCCACCTTCCTACACCCATCAATCAGTAATCCCGGGCCTAGGTCGCAGGACCTTCCTGACCACATACTTTCGTGCTGAGGTAGAAGTGGAGTTCACAACGGGTGATTCTATTAATAAGGACGATAGTTCATTTTTAATGATAAACTCATCAATATCCATATTAACAACCCCAAGAGATTTCAGCTTGAATCTTGGGATCACAAGAAAAACGGATCTGATGATGTCAGCATCTGAGTTGGAGCATGCCATTTAGAGTGCTTGCTATGAGATGTAGGGGGATATTCACAAGAACGTGCGCTAAACATCTCCAAAAAATGTTAACGCAACTTTACACATCGCAGCCTATCGCGGGAAAATAACCCTGTGTTAACGTGGAATTCACAACACGGCGGTACCATGCGATAGTCTGCCGAAAATGCGGCCAATGTACGCGATACAACCACCTCGACGGAGATAAAAACACAAACCCCAACACCAAAAACCGTGCGCTGAGCCCATTCGCGATGAGGAAAGCAGCGATAAGCAGTGCCAGGCCCGCGACACACACACAGCAGGAGGGAATAAGCACAACAAAAGCAGGAAAAAGGAAGACAAACCTAACAGAAAACAACAGCGAAGCACAATGGAGGCAGCCGGAGCTAGTACACAACCCCACAAGCCCCATTGGCAACAAAACATTGTACATGGCAGTCCGTCGTGGACAAGGTGAATGCAGCCGGAGAGCGGAGGAGGACAATGGAAGAAAACCAGAACAGCTGGAATGATGCGAAACGCACAAACAAGCAGAAACACGCCAACAACCAGAAGGCAGCAATGCACACCGGAGGTGGGAGTCCAGCGCCACACCAGGAGCTGGATGACATGGAGGAAATGGTGTCCACCACATCAGTCTGGAGATGGTGGCAGGAGTCGGGGACCGGAAACTGCTCAAAATCAACAGACACAACAGCAACAGGGAGAGGAACGACCAGGGACTGGGGGACGGGGGAGATGGGCACAATGGCACACATGCACAATTAAGCACAGCACAACTGCAGACAAACCATGCCCAAGAGTAACAACACCAACCAAGAGCACAAGTCACACAACCCGGCAAAATCACACCACTGAACAAGCACAGAAGTGAAAACCACACTGCCTGAAAGGGAGAAGGGTGAGCCAAATCAGAGCTGAAGGGACATCTCACACACAATGCAGCACACACACATAGGAAGCAGAGCACCCCAACAACGAACACAATGTGGTACAAACAGCAACATTTGCACAACCGAACACAGGACACAAGTGCACCCGCTTGTGGCCGGTAAATGGCCATACGCATCTGGCAAAGCACGAAACAGGGACACGATAATGCACAAGTACCAACCCACAACCCTGATGGGGTAGCAATGCATGTATGGCAGGGGCCCAGATAGGCCGTGACACACACATTGGCATACAAATCAACACTCAACACAGTTGGAGACAAGTGAAAGTGCAGAAACTTTATCAACAAGTGCGTGTCAGTACGGCCAAGAGAAGTGCCACGACATGCAGACCAATGCAGCAGCATATCTGAATGAGGAACGTTGGAAAGCGCCCATGTCCAGCCCAGGGGAGTCCATCACCAACACAAGTCAGTGCCAACCCGTGTTGGTTGTCCGCGCATGGATCAGGAGTCCAGGCCAAAGCAGCCATGTCCACTGTCGTCTTGGGACATGTGACCAGATCCCCAACATGCAACCAGGCGTCGGAACACGTGCAATGGGTCACATTCAGTTGTGGCTGCAGGTACCTTGTCACTCGTCCATGAACGTGAGTGCAGCAGCGTAGGCCAACATTTCCAATGAGAGATCGTTGTCCACCACATCTAACATGTTTGCGACGTAACCCATCAGCTGTCCCGGACAGATGTGCTGAATCCAACCCCAGTCCCCAATTTGCACCAAAGCCCAATCGGGGAGCGGTTCAATGTGGTCACTGCACACAACGACTCGTGCAATCTCCCAGGTCCAGTTGCCAGTATGCATGCCAAACATCCAGGCATGCCATAAACGGGCATCACGGTGACACTCCTGGTCGTGGGCCAAAAGGGGGCGCACACACACGTCGAAATCCAGGTCAGCTACCGTTACGTTGGAGAGGCAGACATCCATGGTCCACTCGAATATGCACGAGCGACATTGCAACACAGGCTGAACGCAGGTGACGTTGGCAAGGCGGAAGCTCAGCCGGTAACTGATCCGCAGCAGTGCCAACGGCAGTGCCCACAGAACATGCAGCAGACGTGCACGGTACAGGTCCACGTGACTGGAGTTGAGCATGTGTCCGGGATGGTCTGCCATTGCGTCAGTGGCTCTGCTTGAAACAGCACTGGCTTGCCCCGCGCCAGTCCTGTGGATGAAATGGCACAGCTCGGAGCAATGAGCAGTGTCTGTGTGCAATGGGTGCAGGCCTGGGGTGGGGTGGGAGTACGTGTGAAGGCCATTTCACGCACGCTAACTACAACCAAGGACTTCTGCGTGTGGGATGTGTACACGTTGGTCTCACGTCGGGCAGTGCATAGTGTGGGAGTCGCAAGCAAATGCTATCGTATCTGTCAGGGGTGCTGGGCACATGCAAGTCCCAGCTCGGAGCTGCAGATGTGCTACCGCCTGATAGTTCAGACAAAGGACCTTTCATCCCTACAGTAACTTCACCATCTGCATTCATACAGGAGATGTACAGAGGCCTGCCGTGGGTGGGGTGGGATGTCTGCGACCCAGGGTATCATGGATGATATGCCCAGCACGTGGCACATGAGCGGCCTCACTGTGTGTTACGTTGCCTTACAGCTGCTCCTCCCTCCCACGAGACCCCACACTTGTGTGCGCTGCGCGGTTTTATCACTTGCACTCCTACGGCACACCATTGTAATGCCTGTCCGTGCATGTCCAGCGGCATGCCAACAACACCGTGAAGCTGGCCATTGAGGGTGTGTGGCCACGTGAGTGTAGGCCAATGGTCCGTCAGGGCGGACACAGGTGTACAGTCCATGGCTGGCTGTGATCGCGCTGCGATTGAGGCTAGGCATCTGACTTATGCAGCCGCAGGACTGATACACATAACACTTGGCATGCATGTGCCAAAACCCCGAGCAGTCTTGCGCTCCTACATTTCCCCGTACGTGCGGGCCCGCCCTCCTGGTGCATGCTACATTGCAACATCAACTACGGTGGCCCTGGTGGCGACAACACCCCAACACAGAGACACACTTACCGCACTTCCTGCTCAAGGCCAGACCAGAGCCACGCCCTGATCCCCCTGCCGAATCAGCACACCCCTGCGCTGACCTGACATACGCCGGACCAGCACACGCTGCTTGTGCATGCAGGGGGGGCGGGCAAAGCTACATGTTCAAGGTCTCAGCCACTGCTGAGGTGACATGGTATCGTCCGCTGAAGACAGCACACTGTGATGTTGCAGGGCTCGGGCCCATCATGCTGACATAATGACCACACGGACACACTTGCTTAGATGGTGGGAATGGCTACGGGCACGTGCGCCCGGCCACTTTTATTAGCAGGCTCACATGTCGAGTGACACCTGTGTTGGATGTGTGTGGGGTGTGTGCACACCAGCTGTCATGGAGTGCCTGGTGCAGTCAAAAAACGACAACAGTGTACATCGTTAAGAACACATCCATTCAACCATAAAGGCCCCATGACTTGAGCTGCACAAAGTTAGTGGCTCCGGATGCACAGCATCCTGCACGGGCCTACCGCCACGGGCCGCTGACTTGCGGTGCACTGGGGCAGGGTCACGAGAGCAGAGCAGGTTTTCGTAGATGACAAAGGGGTTGTCGTGGAGTGTCTCGGTGGACAGTGGAAGGTGTACCCCAGGGCATGATGCAGAGGGCAGAACCACGCTGAAACAGTCACTATGGTGGAGATGAATGGAACAGACACATGTCGGACACCAAGTCCGGTCCAGCCAGATGCTGATGCAGACAACCCCCAGGCCATGGACTCAGACGCCACCAAAGTCCAACCAGAAAGTGCCCATGAGTCATTGCGCACAGAGTTAGTGGCACCAGTGCTGATAGGGGATGCCGCCTGCGATGAGGCATATCCAATGGTGTGGACTCCTCCACATCTTACCCAAGACAAAGTTCCACATGTGTGACCTACTCGACCGCAGTGTAGGCCTGAGGCATCGGTCAGCAGGGGCCATTCACCGAGTGTCGCCGGCTTACTTTGGATGGTCCCACCGGCCTGCATAGTTCAGGTTCAGTGGCACCACGGGGCGCGGACTTGCGGTGAATAGGGTTGATGGCACCAGGTCAGTTGTTGCTAGTGTTCCGTCACCTCCGTGACTAGGATCCGGCTTTCATCCGGACTGAGCTGCATCTTCCTCTTACTCCTCTCCATGCATTCGCTGGTATGGCCATTCATGAATCACGACTAAGTGCTGGATGTGGGACCTACTGGTCCGCAGTGTAGGCCGGGGGCAGCGGTCAGCACGGGCCCACAGACACGTGTCGTGTGCTTGCGATGCAGGGTCTGGGACACTGATCGAAGGGAGTTCAGTGATATAGACGCGGCTATTAACATTTGGTCACTGCCATTCAAGACTCAGGACACAGTTCCACATGTGGGACCTACTGGAGCGCAGTGTAGGCCGGAGCCAGTAGTCTGCAGGGGCCCACAAACACGTGTCGCCGGCTTGCGTTGAACAGGGTTAGTGGCATCACGTGTCGCCGGCTTGCATTGAACAGGGTTGGTGGCACCACGTGTCGCAGGCTTGCGATGCAGACCTTTGCTTCACTGATCGGAGGGAGTTTAATGATGTGGACGCTGCCACGGACTTGGGGTCACTGCCATTCTTAACTCACGACTCAGTACAACATGTGCCAACTACTGGGCCGAAGAGTACGCCGGTGGAGTATGTCAATGAGAAAGGAGTACTGTGGGCCAGCGTCGTGGAGGCCAGCGATGGTCTGCGGAGGCTGCAAATGTCGTGGGACTTGGGCTTGGACCTTGCACCGGCACGCGGTGGGCCCTCTTTGACACACGCCGGTGTTGGCAGGTGAGCGGAGCCTCCTTGGTGCGCTGGGGCAGGCATGGCGGGTCTGGGGACCATCGGCCCGGGGTGCAGCAGGCGCACAGGGACACAGGCACCGCCGCGCACGCGCCGGCCTCGTGGCGGGCTGAGAGGCGCCGCCCTGGCAGACACGTTGGCCATTCCGAAAGAGAACCATGCCCAGTGCGCGGGGTTTTTATTCACACCCCTACGCAGGCCTGGCGTACGCAGGGCCAACCCACTCCGCCCGCGCATACAGGGGGGGACGTAACATGCGACATTTCCGCGTTCTGCCCCACAGCCTGTGGGGACATGGTAGCGTCCACTGGCCACTACACTCCATGCACCAGCAGTTAATGTCCGCATGGCAATTTCCATGGTTTGCACATTGGAGTCTGTCCGGCACCTCCACGCCACACCTGGCATTGGGTAGGTTCTCATTCATTAGTCACTTGCCACTCTCGCACATGCCTGCTCCAAGCCTCTCCTCACATTCTGCTATTGTGTGGCTGTGGTGCCATGCCGTGGCTGGGTTGTGTGCATGGCAAGCCCAGGTTCCCAATGGAGTCGTGTCGTCGTGTTTGGTCGGTTGGCATGTTGTGTGGCATGTTGCATGTAGTTCTGCTGCATGCCCATTGCCAGTGTCGTGAGTTGCATGACTATGGGGTGGAGGTGTGTGGTGTGTTCATTTGGTACTTACCAACGAGCACTGCATTTCCATAGGTGCCATCCTGGGAGCGCTGGTTGATGATGGACTGTCGGGCGATGTAGGAATCATGCACTCTGCCTGGGGAGTTGGCCACGACATTGTTGCGGTGTCCCGGGTGGTCCGCTATTGCCTGCACATTGATGGAATGCGTGTGCTTTCTGTTGCGGTAGTTGTGCGCAGTGTCGGCAGGGGGCACGAGGGGTACATGTGTGCAGTCAATTGCCCCGACACGTGAGCGAATCCAGCTATGGCGTAGGGGCCTTGCTTGGTCTCCAGCTGCTCCTGCGCAGTGTGGGTGAAGTGGAGGTTCTGGGGTACCAGGCTGATGATGGCATCCAGGACAGGTGTGATGAACTTGGATGGGGCTGGCTGTGAGACTCCTCCGACTCTGGCAGTTGTGGGTTGGAAGGTACCAGAGGCCAACATGTGCAGCACAGCCGGCAGCTTTGTCTGCGGAGGGATGTTGGTTGTCCGCTGTGTTGGTACCGTCAGCAGGTGGGCGATGTGGGTCAGGATGCGGGGGATGGTTGTCCTTTTGGGCCTGTAGTGGGCAATGTCCTCCTCTGGCGTTGGGTCTGGGCGGCAGGTGCGTTTAAGGTGGGTCCGCTGTCTTTGTATACGCTGCCTCTTTGGTGTTCCGGGCGGGGGGAGGGCGGGACGGGTCCTGGGGGTGGTGGCGGGCCTGGGGTGGGTCAATGTGGGTGTTGTGGCCCTCATGGGTCTCTGAGCTGCATGATCATTGTCTCCATGGCATCTGTGGGTCTTCAGATGTGGCTCTTGGCTGGGCTCCCTTTCATGCTGCAGGTAGTCGTCCTGCTTAAAACCAGCAAAAGGCAGGTGTTAATTCCCTGCTGCTACCGCGGCTTATCGCCTGTTTTTGGTTCGCATCGCCGATCTGGCAGTTTGTTGTGAAAGTGGTGTTGTGGTGTTTTCGTGAGTTTTTGTACGGGAACGCCTACTCTGCATCTCATTAGGGTTAGTTGGTGGTGTCACCCGTGGAGATAAATTTTGGGGCAGTTATCGCGGGAATACTGGCGATGTCTGCAGTTTGCACACGCTTGTGAATGGGGCGTTAAATCTATCTCCACTTTTGATGCGTTAAGGTGGCGATAACTCGGCAATAAGTCCTTGTGAATATGCCCCGTAGAGTTTTTCACTTACTCTTTGCATACTAAGCAAAGATACTTACATTTAGCACATTCTCTTTAATCAGCAACCAGGGCAATGAAAAAGATACAAGATACATTTCAGGGCACAAAGCTGAAAGAGGGCAGTCTTAATGCCAGAGTCAGTGCCCAATCCAACCTGATACCCAGATTTTTAACACCCAGAGCTAGTTTCTGTTTTGAGCCCAAAGAAGAAGGCCAAAATGCATGTATTTCATGTAATGTATTGATTATGCTTTTTAACTTCAATTTTTTAGTCGATTAGAATGGTTTTTATTAATCATGCAAATAAAGTATTCACTTCACCGAAGTGTAAGTGAAAGGCGAAAATGTGAAATTCAGGTATGCCCCAGAATGGAGAATGCTTAGCAGGACAAGGAATATTCATCTTGTCTCCATTTATCTTGAGATAGTTTGCATTCATCGAAAGTTCAGCAATGGAAAAGTGTTAATTCATTTTGGAGGCCAAGCTGTATACATCGTCTGCAATCATGAACATGATTTGGAAATCATCGGCATATAAAACAAAGACAAACGACTGAAAGAGATGCATAATGGGAATGATATACAAATTAAAGAGTAATGTAGAAAGCATCCAGCCTTTCACAATCCTGGAGCTATTCTGGTATAAGACAAAAAGGGGGCAAGCAGTACCTAATATGTTCTATATATCTAAGAAAAAGTTGGCCTTTGGGGGATAATTCATTAAATTAACAGGCACACTATAAACTCAACTAAATTAGGCCAGACAACAAGAAGGCATTTAAAGTAGGTCTAGACAGGGAAGGAGCTGTGAGCGACAAGTTTTTATGCAGCCTGGACAGAAGTACGTATTTTAGTGAGCCAGAAGTCTTACTTTTTTGTACCAGTATACAAAAGTTCTCATCACTAAGAGGGAAAGAAGCATTTGCAATGCAATAGGTCTCGCCTTTGGGACCTTATAAGTATTTAGTTATGCAGCACATTATTGTGGTTACAGCAACATTTACTGTTCTACTGTGCACAAAGCAGTGTAAGGGTGCAGTAAATCAGGCTGTCACTAGGTGTCCCTTGGGATTTCTTTTGGCCACATACAGAACTGCACCCTGAATCATGGATAGGGAAAGGATATGGCGCAGGTGGCAGAACTGCCAGCTGAGGAGCTGGGGATCCAAGTTCGAGTCTGTTGTCAAAATCCTATGATTATGGGCTGATTCTTTAATTTCCCCAGAATGCCTGGATACCTGTGCTATATAAATGAAAGCTACTAATTTAAAATAACGATAAGAAATCAATGCAGCGAACTCAGAGGTGGGGGCGGTCAAGTAGTGTTCTGAGTGTGCAGTACCAAATGGCTGTCATTAGGTGTCCTTTGGGACCTCTTTTGGCCACATAAGGTACTGCACCCTGCAACATGGATAGGGAAAGGATATGGCGCAGCGGTAAGAGCTGCCGACTGGGGACCTGGGGATTAGTGTTCGAGTCTGGTGTCGGCTCAACATCCTGTGATTATGGGCTGATCCTTTAATTTCCCCTGAGCGCCTGGATAGCTGCGCTATATAAATGAAAGCTACTAATTTAAAATAATGATAATAAATCAATGCAGCGATCTCGGAGGTGGGGGTGGGCAAGCAGTGTTGTGAGGGTGCAGTACCACTAGCTGTCACTAGGTGTCCTTTAGGACCTCTTTTGGCCACCTAAGGTACTGCACCTTGCAACATGGATAGGGAAAGGATATGGTGCATCGGTGAGAGCTGCTGACTGAGGAGCTAGTGATCCGTGTTCGAGTCTGGTGTTGGCTCAACATCGTGTGAATATGGGCTGATTCTTAAACTTCCGCTGAGCACCTAGATAGCAGTGTTATATAAATGAAAGCTACTAATTTAAAATAATGATAAGAAATCAATGCAGCGATTTCGGAGGTGGGTGCGAGCAAGCAGTGTTGTGAGGGTGCAGTACCACAGGCTGTCACTAGGTGTTCCTTGGGACCTCTTTTGGCCACATAAGGTAGTGCACCCTGCAACATGGATAGGGAAAGGGATGGCACAGCGGTGAGAGCTGCTGACAGGGTAGCTGTGGATCTGTGTTCGAGTCTGGTATCGACTCAACATCCTGTGACTAAGGGCTGATCCTTTGATTTTCCCAGAGCGCCTGGATAGCTGTGCTACATAAATGAAAGCTACTAATTTAAAATAACGATAATAAATCAATGCAGCAATCTCGGAGGTGGGGGCTGGCAAGCAGTGTTGTGCAAGACTGCCATTGTTAAAGCTGAAGCACGGCGTGTAACACTGCTGAAAAAAACCCAAAGATACCACATAGTCGCCGGCCATGTAGCGGGGAGGGGAGGAGTATCTTTAAAAGCTAAAGTGTGGCGTCCATGATAGGGCGCCAAGTTGAGCCAGGAAAACACATGGACTCTGCTTTGTGGAAGCGGGAGAGCGTGTCGTTCCTGCAACAGCAGCTAGGAGAAAGTCATTAACAAAATAGTGCTCACAAACGTCAAATAACACATACTGAGTAACAACACATGTAACAGGGGTGGTCCTTATGGGAGGTTACAACAGGGGAAAAAGAGGAACTAAGGAGGTACTACTAAACAAATTAACCAATGAAAACAAACCATTTCGAAAAGACAGTCAAATGAGCCAATAAAATACATGGGCGGGAAAATGGGAGGAGCTTAAAGGCCATATTCTGAATACAACAGGTCTCAAAGAGACAGCACAATCGTTGCCTAGGAGAGACCTAAAAACTAGACAAGGTGCAATCTGGGACTGGATGACAGATGGAAGAGACAGAGGTGGAGAGTCAATTTAGAACCACTAAGGCAATGTTTTGATCCAAAATAATGTGCAATTTGGTTTCATTTATCCTCAAAGTGAGAAAGGTCAGATAGTTTAGGTGAATCCATTAGTTCTTTAACAACCAAGGAAATAGCCACAATGTTTGGAGTACAAAAGATTTTCTCTGAAAAGAATGCTGCTTTAGCTTTCTAGATTGGGCGCTTGTATGTGTAACTATGCCTCAGTCACTGAACCCTGGAGCAGGGTCATAATTAATGCACCACTGGTGTTCTAAGGAATGCAAAGTATTGTTTAAGATCTGCAAGTTCCTTGGTAAATCAACCATTTGACGTACAACCCTGTCTATATGACTTCTTTATACTAGGGGCCATCTGATCTAAGATGGATCCCAATGTCCCAAACTGTTGATCCAATAGGTGGTGAGGGTCGGTAACTAAGACATCCGCCGTAGAGGACACTTGACGAGCAAGCTCCCCTACCCTACCTTATTTCAAATTTTTATATGCTACTGGGAAAATTAAATGCTGCTGTGGATGTTTTACCAGAGTAACACAAAAAAGGAAGGCAGTAATGATCAGATCATGGCACAGGAAGAGGGCAAAAAGGCTGACAAAACAATGAGTTGGCACAGATACTATCAAGGGCATGTCAGATGTTTGGGGAGGGGGTTATTTAACAACTTTACTCTTTCCTCTCCTGCCATCACCGGTACTAAATTCTACACTATCATTTTTATTACCCCACATCTCCTACCTCAACCAGAAAAGCATTCCTTCCTATTGAAATCCCTTCCACGTATCTCGTGCACCTCATAACCACCTACATCTCCCTGATAAGGATGCTGTGAACCTCACTACAACAAAGACAGAAAACTCTAGTTTAACCACTTCTAGAATGGTTAATTTTCATAGCCTAGCCCACTCAACCCTATATATATATATATATATATATATATATATATATATATATATATATAAATATATATATTTAAATATATACATACATACTTTTAAATATAGGAAAATATAGGAAAAAATTTAAATATTATATATATATAAATATATATATACATATATATATATATATTCACAAAAACAGGTTGCCCTCAGTGAAGACGCCAACTCACGGGGAGTTTATCACCATTTATTGAAGACGCAGGGGCATATTCTCAAGGACACATCGCGTAGTTAGCGGCACTTTATCGCAGCCAAAGTGGCGATAAATTCATCGCACCATTCACAAGCTGGTGTTAACAGCCCATAACACCATTATACCTGCAATAGCAGCCGCAAAAAACATCGCCACAGATGACCCCCGCAACTATCGCTAATGAGATGCAGAGTAGGCGTACCCGTGCAAAAAGCCGCGAAAACACCACTCCGCAACATTCTCAACGACCAGCCCGATCAGCGATAAGACCACAAAACAGGCGATGAGGCGCGTTAGCAGCAGGAACCTAACACCTGCTCTGACCTGGTGTAAAGTCGGACAACAACCTGCACCATTAAAGGGAGACCAGTCCACACCCACACATGAAGAACAACAAATGCCATGGAGCTACTCACCATGCATCCCGGAGCTCCGAGAGGGCAACAACACCCTCCGCTACCACCCCCAGGCCCCCAGCACCCCCCCGCCCCTCCCCGGACCACCACAGAGGCAGCGCAGACAAAGACAGCGGACCCTCAGGAAACGCACCAGCCCCACAGACCTAACACCAGACAATGTCAATGCCCCCTACAGGCTCAAAAGGACAAACATCCACCGCATCCGGGTCACCATTGCCCACAGGCTGACGGTACCAACACAGCGGACAACCAACATCCCTCCGCAGACAAAGCTGCTGGCTGTGCTGCACATGTTGGCCTCCCGTACCCCCCAAACAACATCCACCAGAGTCGGAGAAGACACACAGCCAGCCCCATCCAAGTTCCCCACACCAGTCCTGGATGCCATCACCAGCCAGGTACCCCAGTACCTAAACGTCCCCCACAATGTGCAGGAACAGCTGGAGACCAAACAAGGACTACACGCCATAGCAGGAGTCCTGCACCTGTTGGGGGCAATCCACCGCACACATGTGCAACTTGTGCCCCCTGCAGAAAAAACACACAACAGAAAGCACACGCATCCCATCAATGTGCAGGCAATAGTGGACCAGCGGGGACCCTACACCAAGGTTGCAGCCAACTACCCAGCCAGTGTGCATGATTCCAGCATCCCCCGACAATCCATCATCAACCAGCGTTACCAGGATGGCACCCATGGAAATGCACTGCATGTAGGTAAGTACCTAATAAAAACAGCACACACCTCAACTCCACAAGCATGCAACTGACAACACTGGCAATGCGCACGTCACAAAATCACATACAACATGCCAGACAACATGCCCACCCACCAGACACGACAGCACAACTCACTGTGGCAACCTTGCTCAGCCATGTACACGAACCATCAACAGCATGGCACCGCAGCCACACAATAGTTGAATGTGGGGAGAGGTGGGAACCAGGTATGTGCGAAGGAGGCAAGTGACCCATGAATGAGAATGTACACAATGCCAACTGTGGCGGAGATGTCCTGGACAGATAGCAGTATGCAGACCACAGACATATCCATGCCCACATGCACTGCTGATGTGTGGAGTGCAGTGGACAGTGGACGTAACCATGTCACCACAGCCATTGGGGAAGAACGCGGAAATGTAGCTTGTGACGTCCCCCCTGCAAGTGTGTGTGGAGTGGCCTGCCCGGCGTATGCAAGGCCAGTGTAGGGGTGTGAATAAAAAGCACGTAGCCCTGGGCGTGGTCCTCTTCCGGAATGGCAAACGTGCCTGCCAGTGCGGCGCCTCCTAGCCCGCCATGAGGCCGACGTCCTCGCCGTGAGCGCTGTGGCCTGCGAACCTATGCGCCTGCTGCACCACGGGCGGCTGGCCTCCCAACCTGTCATGCCCGCCCCTGCGAATACATGCCTCACAGCTCACCTGCCGACACTGGCGTGTGTCGAAGAGGGCCCACCACGTGTCCGCGCAAACTCCAAGCCCGAACCCTGCATCCTTGGCAGCCTCTTCACACAATCACAGCCCCTGCGACACAGGCCCGCTTCACCCATTTACCTTTTACGTTCTGCACCGCTGCCTCCGGCCTACGCTACGCTCAAGTAGGTCACACATGTGGAACTGAGTCGTGATATCTGCATGGCGGAGTACATATCATTGTACGCAAGGAGACGAGTAAGAGGAAGATGCGGTTTAGTCCGGAGGAGAAAAGGACCATCTCCACGGAGGTATCCGGACACTGACGACAACTACCCTGGTGTCACTAACTCTGTGCATCGCGGGCCAACGACCCATGGATGTGTGCCCCTACTGACCACTGCCCCGGGCCTACACTGCGGTCAAGTAGGTCACACATGTGGGACTGAGCCTTGATTTGGCAATGGCCGAGTACACACGCAAATGCCGAGTTTAACTCACTATACTCCCTTCTATGTGGTGACACGAAGTATGTGCAGGGCATCCCAGCCACGCGTGTCTGTAGGTCCTTGGAGTCTATGCCTTCGGACTACACTGCAGGCCTCACACAAATCCAATCCAGTCTGTACCAGGCAGGACACGGCATCGTCGCTGGCCAAACACCTGCTCAGCTCTGTCGCTACTGCCTCGGTCAACCACGAGTCATCACCACATGCCATTTCAACGCCGTGTGTTAGTGTTCCAGGAGGAGCTTGCTGAACAGCGGTTGGTCCGCGCTGCCCGCTGCCTCCGGACCACACAGCTGTCGAGTAGGCCACACATTGGGAACTCTGTCATGAATCATTTATGGCCGAGCTGATGACATTGTACTGGCCACGTCGCAGACTGCAGCCCCTCACAGCTCCGTTGCCACTAAGTCTGTTCCCCGACATCCTTACTTCTTGAGATCTGTTGGATACTGAGTCCATGGTTTGGGGGTTGTCTTCATCATCGTGTTGGTGATACTGACTATGTTGCCAAGACGAGGCTGTAGCATTCCACTCCTCCATTTGCCGCTTCCGGCCGGCTTCTGCCCTCTGCATCATGCCCTGGTGGAGCCCTTCCACTGTCCCCCACAAACCTCTGCGACATTCACCTTCGACATCGACGAGGACCCGCTCCCCTAGCGTGGCACTAGCTCACTGCACCGCAAGTCACCATCCCGTGGCGGTGTGGCTGTGCCCGCCGCAGTGCAACCGGGGCCACTAACTCTGTGCAGCTCAAATCATGGCCCCAACCTGAGGGCATGTCGGATGGCCTCGCTTCCGATGGCCTGGGGGGCCTCAACGCCATGTCTCTGTGGCCCTGCGCTGTCCGCTGCCTCCGGCCTCAACTGCGGTCCACCTGGGCTCAACTATCAGATCGAGTCCTGGCCTGCCCAGACGTGTCATCACCGCAGGATGCACACGCCACCACCGCCAGGACCAACTCCAGACGACAGGTGCCAGAGTCGTAAGTGTGTAACTGCCAGACTGTCAGGGTTGCTCACACCTGTCGTGGGTGCCATCATCAGCTTGATACCCTGCTCAGCCCTACAGGTGCCACTTACTCAGTGCACAACGAATCAAGGACCATTTTGCTTGCATGTTGGGTGAACACTGTACTCTCTCCGGCTACCATCATGATGCTTCACAGTTGTTTCTGTTATGCTGGTTTATTATGTTTCTGCTTCAATTGTGATCACTGTTCAAGTTGTTGCCAGCACCAACGACTCCCTGAGGGCTGGCTGACACTCACCCCACACACATCCAGCACATGCGTCACTGTGCATGTGACCATGCCAATAAAGCTGTCGGGCGCACGTGCCCGTGGCCAGTTCAAGAGCTCTATGCGTGTGTACATGTGCTCATGATGTATGCATTCGGGCCACGGCCCTACAACATCACATTGTGCCGTGTGCAGAGGACGCAGCCATGTCACCGCAGCCAGCGTGTGGGACATTGCACATGTAGCTTTTTCGTCCCCCACTCAATACGTAAGAGGAGTGGACTGGGCCGGCGTGCGCCAGTCCAGCGTGGGGGTGTGGATGATTATCCCGTGGCTCAGGGTGTGGTCAGTCATGGAAATGTGCAGATGCGAGTGTCACTGTCGCAGTGTGCGTCTCCTTTGGGGAGTGTAGGTGGTCCATGATGGGACTTAGACACCCACGTATGTGATCTAGTTCGGCTTCCATGAGCTGGGACCCCACCCGCACCTGTTCGGACACCCCCTTCTGGCAGTCTGAGACCTGGCCTTGGAATGAGATGTGTGCTTGGGTGTGCTGCTGGGAGCCAGCCGTGGTGGTGCGTGCATCCAGCTGTGTTGTCTGTGCATGGGATGGGGTATCCTCGATGCAGCTGGGCTGCCCTGCTCCTGGGGGTCGATTGCCCGAAGATGTCCATGTACTGTTGTAGGGCGTCGGTGTCGGAAGTGTGGAGGTCCTCTTCAGAATCACTGTGGAGTTGTCTGCTCTGCTCTGCTGGAGGTGTTGTTTGTCCCTCTGCAATGTGAAGGGGAGATGCTTGTTGACATTGTGTTGGCATGCATGTTTACGCATTATTCAGGTTTACATACAGACTGCATGACAATGTACATTGTGACTGTTTGGGAGGGGCGGACTGTTTGATGCGGGACAGTGGACATTTGGACTACATGACGTAGGTGTGGTTGTACACGTACATTTGCATCTCACAGTTCCCTGCTAGGTCAGATGTGATTGGCCATTTCCTACGCACAGGCGGACCCAGTTGTGTCCTCTGTTCTGCAGTGTAAGTGTTGCACTGTGTACCACATTGTCGTCCATGTGGATGTGCTGGCATTGCTATGTGTGCGTGCTGCATTTTGGGAGGGTCGCACCTGCAGCTGTGATTTTGCTGCCCCTTATCCCTTGGAGGCAGTGTGCCTTTGACTTTTGGGCATTTAAGGTGCTGTGATGTTGGCGACTTGGGTAATTTGTGCTCTTGGACGGTTTTTGTGCTCTTGTGCATTGTTTGTCTGCAGATGTCTTGTTGCCGTCAGTGGTTGTTTGTGCAGGTGGATGTGTCAGAGTTTGACCTGCTCCTTTCCCAATGTGGTCCACACTCAGCCACCTCAGTCTCGTGGCGTGCACAATGTCATGGTGATTGAACTCCGGCCATGCTGCTCGTCATGTGGTGTCACTTGCATTGTCAGCGTGGCTCTCACATACGCATCTTTGCTGTCTTTCGCACGGGTGCATGTGTGTGTCGTGGACTTGGTGATGTGTGGGGTGTGACCCCTTTGGGCACATGGTAGACGGGGGCCTACTTGATGTTTGTATGTGTGCTGCAGTGTGCCACGGGGATCAGGGACATGACCCAGGGTCGTTGTGGGTGTGCGGTGTGCTACATGTCGTTGTGCATGTGTGCCATTGTGCCCGTCCCCCCGTCCCTGTTCGTTACTCACCCTGTTGATGTTGTGTCCGGTCATGTCGTGCTGTATAAGGAGGACTCCAGACTCCTTGCACCGTCTCCGCACTGATGACTGTGGCCGCCATTTGCTCCAGCTCCTCCTGTGGCGCTGGGCTCCCACCTCCATTCGCCGTTGCTGCCTTCCTGTTGGCAGCTGGTTTCTGCTTGGTTTGGCTTTTCACATCGTGCCAGCACATCTTGGCCTCATCGACGCTCCGACTGCATTCACAATGGAATGCCATTTGTCTGTCTGTGTTGCCAATGACACGGTGGAGGTGACGGACAGTTGTTGTTCGTGCTCTGTCACCTCCGTGAGGACGATCAGGTTGTCATGCGGACTGTGCCCCGTCTTCCTCTTCCTCTTCTCCTTGGCCTTTCCCGACCCCGAGCTTCCTTGCCGGTGGTCTGTGGGGCTTGTGGGGTTCGCGTTGACCTGGGCACTGGTTCCGGGTGCATCCATGTTGCTACGCAGTTTATTTTGTTTTTGTTGTTTTGTTTTGTTGTTCTGCTTTTATTGTGCATTTTCCCTCATGACGCGTGGGTATTACAGCCCTGTCGCTGGTTATCACTGATTTTTTTTATCGTCGTTGGCCTCATCGCGACTTTATTTGCGTTAGTGTTTCGCATTTTTGCGGCGTCGCGTTGATTTTAACGCGGACATTTGACGCGTTATCGTGGGACTATCGCATGGTGCCGCCAGGTTGAGAATGCTACGTTAACACGGCGTTGTTTTCCTGCGATGGACTGCGATATGCAAAGTTGCGTTAAGCTAAATTTGCGGTGGTTATCACACATTCTTGGGAATATGCCCCTCAGTGTACTCAGCCGCCAACACCAAATCAGTAGTAAAAAGCCCAGCGCGTTTCGGACATAACTGTTCTTGTTCACGGGCTGCAGAAAGAAGAACAGTAGCAACTTTTTGGAACACCTGATAATGTGTGAACTTAACAAGTCCCGAATTTCAACTTGTAAAGAGTATGTCACTCATGAGAACCTTCAAGCGAGTGATCTTGACACACTGCGTACTATGCAATCATTGGCTAATGATGACTCTGATGTTACAAATTCTGATCTGGTCTGCAACGATATTGAGGGGATTAACATTGAAATGGCGGCTGCCAGTCCATTCCGTCCCCCGTCTTCCTTTTATCCAATGATGCCAAAGGACTCTGTGGATATTTTCAGTGACATGGTTATTGGTGATTTAAAGAAATTAAACACCACAATTAACTCCCGAAAACGTAAGCAAAATTTTCTAGCTAGGAGTTACTGGACATTGATGAAAAAGTTGCGTGATAAAAATGAAATTGTTGTTATGGGTGCCGATAAAGGTGGCAACATTGTGTTATGGCCCAAAAGTGATTATCTTCAGGAGGCTGAGCGTCATCTTTCAGATCCTAATTGTTAATCCAGAGCAGGTCGAGAACAACTGACCCAGGTTAAAATGACCGTGACTAAACATCTGCAACAATGGAAAAGACAGGGTTAGCTTTCTAAAGATGAATTTTTATTTTTAAAAAATGAATTTCCAATTACAGCTACTATGTATTTTATTCCTAAGATTCACAAGGCTATTCGGCCTATCCCTGGCAGACCCATTATTTCAGCGAGAAACAATGTGTTAGAGGCTATGTCTAAATATGTCGATTATTTCCTTCAACCACACATGATTTCCTTACCGTCCTTTATTAAAGATACGGGAGATTTTTTGAAGAAAATTCAATGTGTTAAATGGAATGTTGGATTTGTTTTAATCACACTTGACATAGCCTCATTATATACCAGTATCCATCATGCACAGGGTTTAGAAGCTGTAAAATATTTCCTGAATTCTCGTGCCATTAACCTACATGATCACAATTGTATGTTACTTCAAATGATTGATTTATGCGTGAACAACAATTTGTTTTTTTTCAACAAAACTTTGTACAAACAACTAAGAGGGGTTGCCAATGCCATGGGGGCGTGTTTATCTCCCACTTATGCCCACCTTTTGGTGGGCTGGTGGGAGGAACACGTCCTCAGGGTGGCCCATAGGGAGGCTTGGGACACTCACTTAAAATACTATGCTAGGTATATCGATGATATTTTCATCATATGGGAGGGCACGGAACAAGAGGCTGCCCAATTTGTGACATCCATTAATGACAACAATATTAATTTACAATTCACTGCCACTCTTAGTACTCGAAGAGTAGAATTTTTGGATGTAGAGGTTTACATTTGGGAGGATGAGTTAGCAACCAAACTCTATAGAAAGCCCACTGCGGGCAACTCAATATTACACGCCACTAGTGCCCACCGCCCCATCTCATCCATAGTATTCATTACGGTGAATTTCTCCGGTTACGACGCATTTGTAGTCGTGAATCTGACTTAACACATTGCCAAGATGAGGCACTAAATCGTTTTTTGTCTCGAGGATATCAACTATCTAATTTACATATAGCTTTGGAGAAAGCTAATTCCCGCACTCATGAGTCTTGCCTAGTAGCCAGAAAGCAACAAGATACAGGAACCAATAATGAGATAATCAAAACTGATAAACAACCGATTAGACTTATTACTTCATATTGCAAACAGGACAAAATCATTCGTAAGATAATATATAGACATTGGCCTATTGTCCTAACTGACCAAACACTCAAATTTCTGTTACCGGATCTCCCTGCTATTACATTTAGAAGGGCTTCTTCTATGCGGGATGCCCTGGTGAAAACAAGTCCTGAACTTACTGCAAATACAACTTGGCTTTCCAAATTTGGCTTTTTTAAATGTGCATCTTGTCGGGCATGTAAGTTTGGCATCAATGTATCTGAGTACTGTACTGCTTTTAGTAACATTCCTGTCTCTATTAAGGTGCACTATACATGTCGGACAGAATATGCGGTGTATGTGCTTGAATGCACCTGCCATCTCAAGTACATTGGCAGTACTAAATTGCCAGTTTTTAACAGTATATTACAACACATACGAGCGATTGTCAATTCTGATGTCAACTATCCGGTTGCCCGACATTTTAAAGCCGTACATGCCAATAAAATCAGTGACTTGACTTATTTTGTAATTGGGGCTGTCGCTCCATCCATTAGAGGGGGTAACAGGGAGAAACAGCTGCGTCAGTTAGAATCCTTATTCATTTTAACCATGGATACTAGAATACCTAATGGCCTGAACACAAGTGATGACCTTCACAATTTTTTATAAATCAAATGAAGGATTCGTCAGTAACTTGTTTTGATGTACTTTATTACATAATCCTGTTTTTGCATGTTGAATAGCATTTTTGCATAGATAATTTTTTAAGTACTGTGGTTATGGATGTTTATTCATTCTTTTTCCTGTCTTCAACTAGTTTTTATTATGACCAACTGGCACTGATGAATCGTATACTGTATTTTTGAGAATAACAGCACTTAAAGCACTAGCACTTTCTTGTTTTAATGTGATTATATGAGCGACCTCCTGCATCAGCTCCACCACTTCCCCCTCCTTTTTTTTGGTTGTTTTTAGATGTCTAGCATTTTATCACATTTGGATTGCAGGGAACAGAATATTAACATCATGTACTATTTGGGCCCTCTCGATATTGACCATCAATATATGACTCTCATTTCTGCAAAAGCAAACTTATTATCAAATTGTTTTATCATTCAGGATGTTTTTTATGGTATTTATACTGGATTTTTTAATGTTCGGGTATTGGCATATTTTATTGGGCACTTGCCATTAATTTTAGTCACAATGAACTAGTCCTTTAATTATATATCGTATTTTATATCAAATTCCCTGTTTTGGATTATTTTTTGTAATTTTGTAAAATGCTTTGCTGACTTTTTAACAATCTGGTCAAAAATCAATATTGTATATCTTTTTTGATTTGTTTATTTTTGAGAGGACTCTATTTTTATATAATCCACATTGTTGTTTCAATTTTTTGTGGATTTAGTTCCCTGTGCAGTATGTTTTCTATGTTTATTGTTATCATTCAACATCACGTTTTCTGATAGGTTGCACTGTATTTAAAAGTGGTGGTCCGGCACCAGCGCGTCATGTGAGCAAGATCGCGGAGGCGATCGAAGCGCGTCTGGGGCGGACACTTGTCTGTATCATCTATGGAATTAATAAACTCACCATGGATCTTTAAACCCGTCCAGTCTTGAGTTTTTGCTGAAACGAGTGCTTCTAAGTTGGTCCGGACCTGTGGTGTATTCCCTCCTAGTCATTGGAGGGTCAGGACTATATATATATACCTCTCAATACATCAAAAGAGTGTATGCACACGAATATATATATATATTTATATATTTATATATATATATATATATATATATATATATATATATATATATATATATATATATATATATATATATATCTATATATCTATATACATACTGGCGGTCCCCCTCCCAGGGTGTTTACGGCCCCAGGGACCACCACTTCCACGGGGCCGGCCCTTAGAAATCAAAAGGAGGGGTGCCGCCATCAATGGCCCTGGGGACCGCCACCCCCCCATAGCCAGCTCCCTATGTCCTAGGGTGCCCACCCCCGGAACATAGCTGTTTGCTCTCGCTTGGCGTGAGCTTTGACAGCTCCTGCCAAGTGATAGCAGACAGTAACTTCGCTCCCAGTGGGAGGGAGAAGGAAAACTGCTCCTGTTCGCTGAGAGGAGAGTTTTCATCGGTTTTCCTGCCCGCTGTCAAGCAGGCAGGAAAACAAATGAAACAAATTGCTCCCACACTCAGGGAGCAGCATTTTTGATGCTCCCTGCGTGTGGGAGCAATGCCGGCTCCTGCTGGAGGTGGGAAGCCAGCAGGAACTGCAGGGGCATTGAGGCTGCCCCCACGGATCCCAATGTGGCACACTGGGTGCCCTGGGTGGGCTCCAGGGCACCCAGGAGGAAGAGGGCAGGCCCCTGGGATGGGGTCGCTGGGGCCAAAATCAACCCAGGGTGGGGGCCACACGGCCCCCTTCCCCAGTAAGTTTTGGCAGGGCCCTGGGGGATGGGGTCCTGGGGACCGAAATCAGCCCCTGGGCGGGAGGCCAGGACAGCCCCCCTCCGCTCCTGTAGAAAAATCCTGGGCTTGCAGAATGCAAAGCAAGTGTGTTTCCTCAGTAATTCCACATTGAAAGATGACCTGAAATGCTTTGCTGATGTTAATGCATTATTGATCTATTGGAGCACAATCTGTAGTGACTGTGATGAGTGGGTTCTTTTTTGGCCTATCCTGGTGAGAGCAGAGTCCATGGTTCTCCCTTTACATTTCTACAAGAATGTAAATGTTCAAAATTACCTGGAAGTTCCGTTCGTTTGGTCCCGCCCCATCCACCTTAGTAGTATGCAAAGGTGTTCCTGCCTTTTACTTGAATGATGGACAGCTTACCAAAAGGCCCCTCAGCACGTTTTCCTTTTATTCTGGTGACACGTTCTTGATGCTGAGGAATATGAGGACATATCCTCAAAACGAAGCAGCACTAACTTCATATAGTTAAGAGGAAGTACCCTTGTTTGGCAGAGATTTACCTCTTTGTAATCTTGTTGTCTTCTCATTTGGAGGTTCATGTTATCACAGATTTCTGGAGAAATACGCACAAGGAACAATCACATTCCTGCAATGCACACAAGGTCACTGGAGATATTTTCACATGGTCCATTACGCAGATGTAGTGTAAAATACTCACTTGACATTTACCCAATGAGGTTGCACTTAGCAGTTAACCAGTAGTATGTACTGCACTTGGGTAAATATTTTGTGCAAAACTGTGGACTATTGTTTGATTAAGGGGCAGGTGAGGTTCCGTCCTGGTGCAGTCACTCACACAGCTACTGAGACACCCAAACATACCCTGAGAACTCCACTCACACACCCATTCTGTCACTTCACATCCACTCATAAACCCCCACACCCACTCACACACACACCCATGCAGTCACTCACACATCCACTCACACACCCACAAAACCACACACACACACTCGCAGACCCACACAGCCACTCACACACCCAGAAAACGACTCACACACCCACTTACAGACCCATGCAGCCACTCACACACCCTCTCACAGACCCACACAGCCACTCAAATACCCACTCACTGACCCATACAGTGACTTACACACCCACTCACCGACCCATACAGCCACTCACACACCCACAAAACCACTCACACACCCACTTACAGACCCATGCAGCTACTCACACACCCACTCACAGACCCACACACCCACTCAAATGCCCACTCACAGACCCATACAGACACTCACACACCCACTCACAAACCCACACAGTGACTTACACACCCAGGGGCAGATTTACAAGCCCCTTGCACCACCGGTGCATCACTTTTTGTGACGCACCGGCGGCCCATTTTATTGCCAAATATTTACAAGATACAAGAGGTATGCTGTTCCTAATATCGAGATAGGGGAAAACTGGTTTTATGTGGTCATGAAGTGTAGGAGGATGAGGATTCCTCCTCTTGGAATATAGGGCTCTCACACACCCGGCAAGGTGTCATGCTTCATCATATGGGCTGCTCCTCGTCAGGTCGGCGCTGCAATACCTGACGGGCTTCCTAAGAGGGGCTCTTTGGCGGAGATCTTTTATTCCAAATGCCGTTTGGTGCCGTGGGGGTGAGGGGCCTAATTAGTGTAGATGAAAGTGTGGAGATGTATAACCTGAAAGAAATTTTAAAACAGGTAAGTGAGTACCAGCGAAGACTATTTTAATCAATGGGTCTCCCACCCTGATTAAAAGAAACAAAGGCGCATGTCTGAGATTATGTCTCAGGTAGGGCGCTCTATTGTGCGGTCAACATGTTTCTCGCCTGGTAGTTAAACAATCTGATGGCGATTCATCAGGACCTAATAAAATCAAATCTATCTACACGTGGGTGGTTGTATGGTGTGATATACCCTTTTAAACCAACCTAACACATGCTATGTGTAGTACCTGATAGCATATGACCAACCTGGTAAAGGAATAAAAACAGTTATTAGAATCAGATGTACCAGTATAGACAAAACTCTTGTGTTCCCTGTGTGACAAGCTCACAGCACACAGTGGTGATGACTAAAAACATACCTAACGTGAGTGCCATGTGGGTGACTCTCACAAACATTTTATTGTGAGGATTACACAGGCGCATCTGGTGGAACACCACCATAGTTGCAGAAGGAATTGATGAACTCACCCTAGTTGGGTTTCTCTATCTACTTCATCGATACCCGGCAGGTATCTCACAAGGATTTTCCTTGTGTGCTGCGTGGGTTGTGGATTAAAAGAAACAAAAATTAGAGCATATCACATACACTATGTGATTAAGGTGTGTTAAGCAATGCAGGAGTCTTTCAAACTAGTAACGATGTTACTAGGGGTTTACAATAAAATACGGTGAGGAACGGGCTTCGCCGCTACCACGAACAGCCTGGGCATGAGTTGAGTAAGTATTACTTTGCTTCAAAATAACAGCACTAGTATTGGTGTAGGTATAGCATATCTGGTCTATAAATAATATGAAAACAAATTGTTTGCGGTGGGGTTGTCAGAGCTGTGGACGTCTAGCGTGATGTTGAGCAGACTAGTTATACAGCGGCTAAGTTTCTCAAATATGTGGCATACACAATAATATAACACGCAATGAATCACACTAACCAATTGACTCACACCACTGATACAAATATGGGTTTACGATTATATCACGGCCCACGTTTTTCAAATATTTTGCATACATGAGAATATAACACGCAATGAATCACACTAACCGCTCCATACCACCGGGTAAACTCAAAAGCCATTCCAAGATGGCGGTCATTTTTGACCAGGATTAAACATCTTCCAAGATGGCCCCCACGTATTTCTGCAAAAGCTGTAACAGTCTAGTGCAGGCTGTGAATCGACCGGAAGGTTCCCGCCAATTCCACTTGAGTCACTCACAGTATTTAAACAAGCCTGCTGGACGTCCCGGCACCTCCCGATCCCAGCAGAAGAGGGTAGGTCGGCCGGCCTTTTGCGGACTTTGCAAAACGTGAGTACACTATGGCACAATACACTGTGCTCTTGTAGGTAATATTGATCAGATACCTTTATTATTTGCCCATACATCTGATTCTAATAACTGTTTTTATTCCTTTACCAGGTTGGTCATATGCTATCAGGTACTACACATAGCATGTGTTAGGTTGGTTTAAAAGGGTAGATCACACCATATAACCACCCACGTGTAGATAGATTTTATTTTATTAGGTCCTGACGAATCGCCACCAGATTGTTTAACTACCAGGCGAGAAACATGTTGACCGCACAATAGAGCGCCCTACCTGAGACATAATCTCAGACATGCGCCTTTGTTTCTTTTAATCAGGGTGGGAGACCCATTGATTAAAATAGTCTTCGCTGGTACTCCCTTACCTGTTTTAAAATTTCTTTCAGGTTATACACCTCCACACTTTCATCTACACTAATTAGGCCCCTCACCCCCACGGCACCAAACGGCATTTGGAATAAAAGATCTCCGCCAAAGAGCCGCTCATAGGGAGCCCGTCAGATATTGCAGCGCCGACCTGACGAGGAGCAGCCCATATGATGAAGCATGACACCTTGCCGGGTGTGTGAGTGCCCTATATTCCAAGAGGAGGAATCCTCATCCTCCTACACTTCATGACCACATAAAACCAGATTTCCCCTGTCTCGATATTAGGAACAGCATACCTTTTGTATCTTCATTATTGTTAGGGCATGTATGCTGGACCTGTCTAAAAAGCCCTCAGTCCCTCCTTTGTGATTGCACATATTTACAAGGACAGGAAAATGCCACCCTGTGTGACTTTTCCTGTCCTTGTAAATATGCAGCACACATAGAAAGAGGAAATCACCTCTGGTGATTGTTTATGTACAGGAAGGTGTCCGTTACTGCACATAAACAATCAGTAAAACAATGACGTTTTGCAAGTTCTATGTGTGTTAATGCAGCACACATAGAAGTTGTAAAACGCCATTTCTGCACATAAACAATCTCCCCACTACGCAGGCATCCTTGCACCATGGTGCAAGGGTATCTGTGTCGGTGCATGTCAGCAGTTTGTGCGCCAATGCAGGGGGAAGCACAGAGATGCAACATATTGTTGAAAATATGTTGCATCCCTGTGCTTTGAAAGTGACTCAGTGCGGTGCAGCCAAATGGCTCGCGGCATGCACTGAGTCACTTTCCTTGTAAATCTGCCCCCCACTCACACAATCATTCAGCCACTCACACACCCACTCACACAATCACTCATCCACTCACATACCCACTGACACACCTATACAGCCACTCACACACCCACTCAAACAGCCACAAAACCACTAACACACCAACTCACAGACCCATACAGCCACTCACACACCCACTGACACACTCACATAACCAGTCACACACCCACTCAAAAACCCACACGTCCAATTACAGATCCATACAGCCACTCACATACCCACTTACAGATCCATACAGCCTCTTACAGCACCATTCACAGACCCATACAACCAATCACACACCCACTCACAGACCCATACAGCCGCTCACACACCCAGTCACTGACCCATGCAGCTACTCACACACCCACTCACAGACCCATACAGCCACTCACATCCCCACTCACACACCCATACAGCCACTCACACACCCACTCACTGACTCGTACAGCCACTCACACACCTACAAAACCAATCACACACCCACTCACAAACCCATACAGCGACTCACACACCGACTCACCGGCCTATACAGCCACTCACACTCACTCTCAAAGTTTACAGGTTACAGTTAGGAAATTCAATTAAAAAAACATAGAAATTCACAAAAAAATCAAAGGTTACAGGGAAGGTATAGTTAGGAAATAACATTAAAAAAACGTAGAAATTCACTGAAAAAAACTAAGGGGCCCATTACGATGGCGGGCGGAAGCACTACCGCCGTGCTGGCGGATGCAAAAACCACCAGTTACCGCCGGCACGCAGCAGTCCACACGCCCGCCCAATTACGTTGCGAAAAGCAGGCCAAACACCGCCGGCAAGCCAGCAACACCGTCCGCCATCAAAGTGCGCCCGCACACGTAGCGGCGCAGCACAACTGACACACACCGTCCGACGAAACACGTCCCGCCCGGCGCATAAATTACGATGCCGCAAACAAACGGCTCCCACGGCAAAGAGACACCGCACGTGAAAGAGAGGCGGAAACACGGACGCAGAGCACGGACAACGAAGAAGCGGCACCCCGGGCATGAATCCAGCACTGCAGGCCCTTCCCATGCTTCTGCAGATGCACCACCAAGGACGCAACGTACCGCGGAGACGCAGGTAGGCACACACACAACAAGTGCACGCAAACAGCGCACACAGTGCAAGGGCGGATAAAGCGGACAACCCCCACCAGCGCGTGCACACTACACATCCACCATTGCATCCACATATGACACACAGGCCAAATCCTAACATCGCGGAACACATGTGTACACACCACCTGGGACTAGGAACCAACCACCCCGTCACGGCCACAAAGCGCCGATGACGCCGCCACACATGCGCACAACGCAGAGGCCAACCGCAGCGCCATGCATGCGTCGCACACAGACACAGGGACACAACCAAGCAGCACACACACCAGCCCCACCCCGAACGCACATGACACGTGACAGGCCGGCCACAGACATGTCCCCAACGCCCAATTCACGGACAACACCCAACGCCACACAACCGACGCACACATATCAGTGAAGACACGCAACAGCAGGACACACCCCAGTGTAACAAACATGGCGTAGCACACAGCGGCGGCAACACCAACTAGGAGAAGCAGGGCCCCTTCGGGAAGAGGAACGCCAGTACCACACTGAAAAACCCATACCACCCTGCACATATGAACAAGACACATGAAACGGAACACCAAAGAGCCCGGGGACCGACAACAGGTGGCCCAAGAATTACATCCACACACAAGGCCCAACGCAGAGCGGAAAGGCAGCCTGCCGCCCACACAAGGGAGAGCAGACAGCACTGAATGACCTTCCATTCCAACACCGAAACCACAGCCCTACGACAGAAGCCGGTGAATACAGCCATTGTCCAAGAATAGACCAACACAGGCATGCCGAGGAGACCGACCACACGGCAGATAGCGCATATCACAGAAGCACACAACGGACGGGGAAGAAAGAAGAAAACACTCCCCATGTCGGCCACATGCAAGTTAATTGGAAGGAGTCACACAGCACCGACCTTGAAGTGTCTGAGAAGCATGTGGGAAGAGGGCCCGTGTCCTCCAAACAAGCCAACAGAACACAAGTCCTGTCTCCCCACGACTACACAGAGCTCACAGCAACCCCGGAGCGTGCACATTGCAGACTGCACACACAGCCGGAGCACGCCACCTCTACGAACCGCTGCGAAATGGCAACCGCAACACACCTACCCAACTACGCCGAACAGCTCAAGCTGTACCAAACCAGCACGATACATACATTGGGATGCGATCTCCTGTCCCTGCTGAACGTAAGTTACCGACTGACTTACCGCATCACATTGTTCAGCTGCGTCATGCCCGTCTTCTACTGTCGGAGGTGTCCCTACCAGCATCCCGTCGAGATATGCCTCTCCAACCCGGCATGTCTGAAGGCGGACCTGCTACCACTACTCCTCCCTCTGGACGCACACGACAGGGCCTGCTCTGCCTATGGGGGCATGGCGTATGTGGCCAACATCGCACGCGCACTGAAATGGAACCACTGTGCCTCCACACGACGGATCATCGAGAACAGCTACATCGAATGTCACCCAGCATGCCCCATCATGGTCCTCCAAGGGACAACCTACGAACAACACCTTGACAGCCACCATCCGCTTCATTGGCTGGCAAACATGTACACCACCAATGACATGGAAGCCCTGCTGGACGGCATCGCATACCTGTCAACCTGTAAATACGTCGGACCACAACGCAGGTTCCCCGAGTGACCTATGAAGTCCAACCCCGCACCCATGCTCAGCTTCCGCACTGACTGGCCAGTCACCACCACAACAGCCATACCAAACGACCGGCAACAATTACCACACCATCAACGACATCGCCATGACATCGGATATGACCGGGACATGCACACTGTTCCCCATCACATCCAGGAACACCGCATGCATCGTGGGAGGCAGTGGCATGGGCTCTGTGCATCGCACCCACATGGACGGAACTGCACGAACAACCAGGACACAACATGGATCCAGCGCCCATGGACACACACACCGCTCAGTGGACATGAATAGGTCGCCTGGAGTCTGTGGGTGCTGCACCCCTCCCACCCCCGCCCCGGGAATCCCATACCAGGACCTTTGCATGGACGACAAGTGCATACAACAACAACACGACCCCAGTGACTGTGACATGTCCAGTAACCACCACAGTGCAACAACAAGTGGCACGCCGCTGCATGCACGCAAGCACATGCCCTGATGTCATCTCACATGCACGCGTGCATGAGGAACAACCGCAGCAAACCTGTCACATGGAACTGAGATGGACTGTGCCCATGATGCCGAGCGGTCTGGTAGGCTACATGTATACCGTCTGTGTCAAAGTCCGCAGCTCCGCAGCCATACGTAAATGTACATTAGCACAGCCTTGGCCAAGCAGATGTAACCCCACACCCTATCCCATTTGTAAACATGCTCAGTATATCCTCAACATGTATCCCGCTGCCAGTAGTGTCCACTATACTGCATCACAGAGGACAGAAGACTCAATATAATGTTTGAAACCAGAACTGTCTCCGCTGACTCATTTCACAAGTACGAATGAGAGAGGATGAGAGTATGTGAAGTACACGGCAGTCGTGACATGACCATGTAGTCCACTGGTATTGGATGTCAACGCAAATGAGTAGCACTACTGTGGAAGACACACATGTGTCGTGTGAAGTCGTATGGACGCAGTGCTCAGGTGGGTGGGTGCGACGGGTAGATGCGCACATGCCAAGTTGGAGCACGCCGTGTTGGGAGGGGTCATGAACAGTACACCACCGCTTCCCTGGGCATTGTGAGAGGACACCTGTCGGGGGGAGTGAACACGTGTGTGCACAGCAGCCGGGCACACGTACAAAGCGGTACCAGGCGCACCTCAGCCCACCCTCTGTGGACAAGCTGGATCCTGTTGTGCGCCCGCCATGCCCCTTGACAAGGCACACACAGCCCCACTCGACCAGGTGTAACCCCAACATAGTCAATCCACACAGGCGATACAGGGCACGGGATGGCAGTGGAGCATGGTGTGTGAGAGGTCTCCTCGCGCTCCTCCTGGTCATATCACGCAGGCAATAGAACCTCAACGTCCAGCATGGCAAAAAGTCAAATGGAAGTGTAGGGGGACGCACCACAGCACGAGCAGCACTGACGTCACGGGAGGTGGCTCGCACCATCCCATCCATTGCCCATCATACCAACCACGCCACATGCCATTGCGACTAAGTGCAAGCGCGTGCGCCACCACCCCTGAGCCCTCCCCAGAGAGGCCAAAGAGTGAATGTGTGGGCCATCAGCCACAGACGGATGCGGCATGGCCGCAAGGGCAGCCACAGCCACTGGGTGTCGCAGGTGGCGGATCCGGAAGGCGAAGACTGTGATGCATAGTCCATGCAGGCCGGGTCTCCATTTGGGGCACCACGCAGGTGGACGGCGTCCCGCCACACATCATACCCTGAGACAGCCCACTCGTGCAACTGGACCCACACATGCACTCCTTGCCCTCTCTGGTGCGAGCTTGGGGCTGCCTGTGCAAGCGCTAGCCTCGCAGGTGAGCATGCATATTGGGGGGCGAGGGGAGGACATGAGGGCTGGGGCGAAGATGACTGTATCACTGTCAGTTAGTACAAGGGATGACCCAGATGTGGAAAGGAAGAGACGTGTCCCGTGTGTACTGCAACTAGTCGCCAATCCAACTACCCCCCATGTCCGGAATGTAAGCCCGCACCTAGGCCCGCCCATCCGCCACATCGAACATACCACCAGCACGACAACCTTCCCATTCGAAACACTGACTGGGGGTGGCGACCAGTGAACAATCATGTGTAGCCTACCCACGCGTACATGTGGGCCCTCCATGATCCATGTCACCTGCGGCAAAGACATGACATGCGCAATGAGGGAAGTGAGGAGAGCTGTCCGCCCCACGCGCAGAAGGTGCATCAGCTCCACAGACCCAGCAGCGAGTCCAGCAGGGGTCACATGTGCAGGGGCAGCTGTGCCTGGTGTGAAGGCACATGCATATGGACAGCACATCGACCAATGTGTAGTCTGCCCACATCCACAGTCCATCATCATGCGGACATAGGAATTGAACACAGGGCAACACATCTTAGCTGGTGCACCCACCGTGACCAACAATGCGCAATCATCGACGTACCCGCCCTGTGCATGGCCCCCCACCCAACGGAGGCACATCCAGTGCCACCATCCCACACACACAAGCCTTCCACGGAACATGCTGTGTCCAATGGTCAGTACAGAGTCAGCGCCCATCTGGTGGATCCTGAACAGGAGACACATGCACACACATGCCAGCTCCCACTATGTACGACTGCCACCTGGCACGTGCAATGTAACCTCTCACCTGTGACGTGTGACTGCAAGCACACAGCCGTCTTGGCATGGGGCTGTCAATGTGGACACCAGTCAATGTTTCGGGAGCTGTGATCCGTACAGTGCTGTACATAGGGTGCAGTGCTGACACCTACTACTGTCTCATATCCCCTCGTGCCACAGGTCCCACTTGTATTGGCCGCTCAGCCCGTGCCCACATCGTCGTCGCCGTGTGCCATACTCATCCAACCTCGGAAGCGGTACCATGCTCAGCAGACACTCATGTTGCCGTGGCGTTGCCGCTTGACGAATATGCAGTCAGTCCCCATCAGCACGCCCCGCAAGTCATTGGGGCCTAGATCCCCATGTGCATGCACATGGCAGTGGTATGTCTCACTTGCCATTGCCATTGTTGGGAGACCTGTGTAAGTGTATTGTGGCCGTGCCGTCCCAGCTTGACAGCTGGGCTGTGGCTCATGTGCTTGCTCAGTCATGTCAGTGATGTGTATGCGAAATTGCTATGTGCCGTGTTGCTTTGACATGTGTCCTCTGCCATTTAACCCAGGCGGAGACCGAACATTGACCGCCCATACCAATTGCTGGCGGACATGGACGATACAGAGGTAATCAGGAAGTTTCGGCTGGACAGGCCAACTCTGCATCGACTGTGTGCCATGTTAGAGCCCCATCTCCGTCCCCGCAGGGTGTATCCGACTGCTGTCACCCCCACGGCTAAGGTGATGGCCGCCATGCATTTCTTCGCCACTGGGTCATTCCAGCACACAGTGGGCAGTGGAGGAGGGATGTCCCAGCCCATGTTCAGCAAGGTGCTGAGGGATGTACTGGCAGCCATGATGCTGTACCGGAACAGGTACATCAGATTCCCCAGGGCTCGTGAATTGGCGGCAGTGAAGGGTGCATTCTATGCCCTTGGCAGAATCCCACACGTCGTGGGAGCCATTGACTGCACTCATGTTGGCCTTGTTCCACCACAGGCCACTGAGCACCTGTACCGCAACAGGAAGCACACGCACTCCCTGAATGTGCAAGTGGTGTGCCTTGCGGACATGGTGATCACCCACGTGTGTGCAAAGTTTCCAGGCTCGGCCCATGACGCACACATAATGCGCAACAGCATCTTGCCACGACTGATGGCCAATCTGCAACAGGATCGTGGCTGTATTGTCGGTGAGTATGTGGAGTGGTGTAGCGTGCTGGTTGTGCGATGCTGTCCCCTGTCCAGTTGGAATAGCAACGGTTCTCTGTGTCCCTCACACCCAGGTGACTCTGCGTATCCGAATGGGGCATGGCTGCTCAGTCCATTGAGGAATCCTCGCACCCCAGCAGACGATCGATACAATGAGGCACATGGGAGGACCAGACGTGTGGTCGAGCGTACCTTTGGCCTCCTCAAGTCCAGGTTCAGGTGCCTGGACCGCACCGGGGTGCACTGGCGTACTCCCCACAGAAGGTGTGCCAGATAGTGGTGGCGTGCTGCATGCTGCACAATCTGGCCATTCGGAAGCAGATCCCCCTCATTGTGGATGACGGAGATCAACCAGGGCCCCAGCCCGCAGACCAGGACAGCTCGAGTGAGGTGGACAGCGGAGAGGAGGAAGCTGGGAATGTGCGCCAGCAGCTCATCGCCCGCTACTTCACTTGACGGTGAGTGTCCATGTACGACGGATGATGTGTCTGTATCTATGCAGGTGTGTGTGTGCTGTGTCAGGGTGGCCGTATGTTCACTGCGTGCAGTGTGTCAACGCTCCATGGCCAGGGTAGTATGCCACTGTTGGTGACTGTGGCATTGTGCCCTATTGCTCTGTGCGATGTGTGTACATTGCTTGTAGTTGTTGACATGTACTGTGTGATGGGTGTGTGACACACTCATTGAATGTGCTCCTGTTCTGTCTCCCACCCCTAGGTCCCTACAGGCCCTCCGGATTCCATTTCCATGCCACGCATCAGGTGCCTTTCCTCCCAAGGTGGCCGTTGTATTCCGTACAATAAAGACACAGGGCACAAACAGCAGTTAGTGAAAAAGGTGCATTTATTACAAACTGTGACATGTGATTGTGTGTAAGGTGATGACAAAAGTGGTGCGTGCAGTGACAATGAGCTGTCGGTCATGGCTGCGTGATGATCAGGGTGTACCCACTGGTTCTATGTCCATAGTCCAACACACACATGCCATCCAGATGGCTGTGTGGAGTGGGATCGTAGAGCAAGTCAATGCAGTGGCTGGTCAAGGAAGGCTGGCGGAAGGCTGGCTGGCTGCCTCACTTGCGACTGGAGCGTGCGAAGTCCTCCCGGGAGATCTGTTTCCTCTTCGGACGGCCCCTTCCACGTTTGGGAGGGGGTGTGTGGTGGCGACCTGCTGGTGGTGGGTGAGGTGTGCTCACTGGCTGTGGACGCAGGGGAAGTGGACACTGCTGCCCGAGCCTGCGCCCTAGCAGGTGGTGGCGGAGGTGGTGTTGCTGGCCTTGCCTGTGACCCCACCGCCACCACCAGCTGGCCCATGAGGTCCACGAGTTGGTCCATACGGGACACGAATTGGCCCATATGGGCGTCCATGGACCTCAGCACCCCCAGCACCTCCCGCGTGTCAGTAGCAGACCTGGCCCATTGTCCTTGGGCCTCTTCATAGGCCCCAAGGACTCTGGCCATTTGAGGCAGGGCATGGCTCCCAGGGGAGGCTGGCGTTTCCCTGACCCTGCTCCTCCTACCAGTCCTGCTGCCACCGGCCTGCCCACTAGCCACATTGCTCACCACGGTCCTCGCTGTGGCTCCCAGGGTGGATCCAGTCGGCCGGGCCACCACCTGCGCTGGGGCTGGTGCCAGCGAAGACGTGGTGGTGGTGGAGGCGGTGGTGGTCGGTGCGGCGATGGTGGCAGTTGCGGCAGTGGTAGTGGCCGCAATGACCGTGGGTGTGGCCGCAACGACAGTGGCAGCAGGGGACTGGGACTGTTCAGCATCCCTGGATGATGGGTTGGTGGGTAGGAGGTGTCCTGGGGAGCGGCTGGGCCCTGCCACGCCAGATGGGCCAGCTTGGTGGTCCGTGTCCGAAGAGGTGGACAGATCCTCCAGATCCGTGTGTCCTCGTTGGGGGCTTGTAGGCTGGCTGTGCTGGCTGCTGTCTCCATCCCCAGCGTCCAGCAGTTCGTCACCTGTGGAGAGAATGAGATTTGTTATTGTGTTGCACCTGGCGAAGTATGTATTAGTCGTCTGACATTGGCAGTTCGTGCAATCTCGTACATGGGTTTCCCGGAGGCGAGTGTGTGGCTGTGGCATCTGTAGGTGTGTGTGCTAGGCAATGGGACTGTGTGCTGTGCACATGTGGCATGGGACGGATTGGCCATGCCGATGGGTGTGTTGCTTTGCCCCTACTCATTGTGACTCTGGTGTATGCGGGCTCCTGGCCCATCCTGGGTCTGGTTTGTACTTTGCTTTTGGAGTTCAAATGGAACGCTTAGGAACGCATTTGGCAACATGGGGGCCATGCCCCAGATTCGCATTTGGGAGGGAATATGCTTTTGGGGTTCAAATGGAACGCTTAGGAACGCATATGGCAACATGGGGGCCATGCCCGAGATTCGCATTTGGGAGGGAATATGCTTTTGGGGTTCAAATGGAACGCTTAGGAACGCATATGGCAACATGGGGGCCATGCCCCAGATTCGCATTTGGGAGGGTATATGCTTTTGGGGTACATGCTGTGAGCCATGGGTGCCGAACGTGACATGTGTTGTGGCAGCATGACAGTGCATGGTCTGAGGTGTGTGCATGCCTGACATGCCCTGCATATTTGCTGTCTGTTGTGGTTACTGGACATGGCATTGGACGCATCGTTATGAGTGAGTGATAGTTGTGTGCCAGCCAACGTATTGCAGTTGTCCCATCTCCTTGGTGTGCGTGCTGCCCTGTGCCATGTGCATCACTGCAGTGCTCGGGGGTGTGGCCCATGTTGTGTGTTGTTGCTCACAGTGTGTCGTGCGCTTAATTGACTTCTGGCACATGGTTGGTCATGGGCATGTGTCTTAGCGTGACTGCTGTATGTGTGGCAGCTGTGCGGATGACATGCCTTTCATGAGACTGGGGCTGACGGATGGGATGGATGGTATGTTGTATGTGCATGGTGTGTCTGTGTGTTTGATGGGTTCAGTGGTGTTCGTGTGCATTTATGTTGTTCCGCTCTGTTGCGTCTAGTGTTGTTTGTCTTACATAGGCGTAGTTGTGGGGTGTGTGGTTGACAGGCAGTAGGGGCTACATGGACAGGACTTCAATGGTGTTTCGGTTGTGTGTGATGAGTTGCACAGTGGCTGCCGTGTGGGACTATATTCAGTGTGGCTTGTGCATGCAGACGTGGCTCCTTGGGTGTTGCTATGTCTGTGATGGGTCATGTGGGGTGTGAGTCTGCTGTTCATGTCCGTGTGCACATTGTTCACTTGTTCGTGACGGTGGGCGGTGCTGCGTGTTCGTGTGCTACGTGACATGTCCCATGTGTTGGTGGTGTTATGGTCCTCATGCCTCCAGTAATCCAGCCCTGTCCAGTTTCCCACCTGCAAGTTGTTCGTGCGTGCACTGTACTGGATGCCACATGGCTCTTAGCGGGGGGTGCTCCATGTTGCAGGTCTGTGGGGGTGGGGGGTGTAGTGGGTCGTGGGGGTGGCTGTACACCCACTGACACCGATTGCTGTGGACCATGATGTCTGCCTTTCGGCTGTCGTTGTGCACTGCGGTGGCTGACACGTGGGTGTGGGGTGTGGGGGATGCTCCTCCTTGCTGTGCTGTGGGACTGGGGCCTGGTGTGTGTTGTACTTGGGCTGTCCACCGTCCCACCCACTGCACTTTGTGTTCCTGCCACTTACCTGTTACTTGTCGGTTGGTGCAGCTGTGCCTGACACATGGGTGTGGGGAGTGCTCCACCTTGCTGGTCTGTGGGAGTGGGGGCCTGGTGGGTGTTGTACTTCAGCTGTCCCCCTCCGACCCACTGCACTTTGTGTTCCTGCCACTTACCTGTTACTTGTCGGTTGGTGCAGCTGTGCCTGACACATGGGTGTGGGGAGTGCTCCACCTTGCTGGTCTGTGGGAGTGGGGGCCTGGTGGGTGTTGTACTTCAGCTGTCCCCCTCCGACCCACTGCACTTTGTGTTCCTGCCACTTACCTGTTACTTGTCGGTTGGTGCAGCTGTGCCTGACACATGGGTGTGGGGAGTGCTCCACCTTGCTGGTCTGTGGGAGTGGGGGCCTGGTGGGTGTTGTACTTCAGCTGTCCCCCTCCGACCCACTGCACTTTGTGTTCCTGCCACTTACCTGTTACTTGTCAGTTGGTGCAGCTGTGGCGGACACATGGGTGTGGTGGGTGCTCGTTGTGGCGCTTCTGGCATATTCGGGGACCTGTTGGTGGTTACGTGGCTGGCTTAGTGTACACATGTCCCCACGCATCTTACAGTTGTTCGGTTTGGCCTGTGTGTGGTAGTGTCTGTTGCATGTGCGTGTGATGTGTTGTGTATTGTGTGCTGGACATGGGGGTGTTTGTCCCTGGGAGCTGTGGCATGGTGGTTGCGCATGTGTGTACATAGCGGTGTGCTGGTGTACATTAGTTTGTACTTACCAGCCTCCACTCCCCTGCTAATCCGGCGAGGATCTCCGGATGGATTACGACTCGCACCTTCTCCTCCCACGCTTTGAAGGTCTTAAAGAGCGCGGGATTCCCTCCGCCAGTGACGGCAGCCAGCTCTCTGTTTTTGCCCTCCTTCTTCTTGACCAGGCTCTTTACGTCATTCCAACGTTTGTTTATCTCGGTTCTGTTCCTGGGCAGGGTCCCGACTGCATTGACCTGGTCTACGATCCGGGTCCACATTCTGTTTCTGGTGGCTAGTGGTGTGTGCTGGACCATGTTCCCATAGATTTGTGGGTACACCTTGATGATCTCGTCGACCATGACCGTCAGCTCCATGGGCGTGAACTTGGGCATCCTTTGTGGTGCCATGGTGTTTGTGGTGCTGGTGCGGTGTGTGTTGTGTAATGTGCAGGGGTTTGTGGTGCCGGTGTTTGGTGGTGGTGGTGGTTGTGATGTGTGCGTTTCTGTGGTGTGCTGCTGTCCTTGCTGTGTCACTGTGTCCTCTCCTCTCCTCTCTGGTTTGCAATGTAGCAAGGGGTTGTGGTCTGTGGGAGTGCTGCTTTTGTACTCACCTATGTGGGTGTGTCCTCATGGTCTGTTGTTTTCAGGTGTGTTGTGTCTGGGGTTCTGGCCTTTGTATTTTTTGTTTGTCCGGGGGTGTTTTCGGGATGTGTACTGTGCTTGTGTATTTGTGCGTGCCTTGCTGTGTGGACTTGTTGGCCATGTTGTGTGCTATTGGTTTTGTGTGCGGATGGTTTCTGTGCAGGTACGTGGGCGCCATGGCTTCTGCCGTGTCGATTCTCATCGGCGTTGTTTGCGCTGGCGGGCGGTATATTTGTTGTTTTTCCGCGCTCATGGCGGTGCGATCGTAATTTCACGTGCGGTGTGTCGGCCGTGTGGGCGGGCGGTTTTGTGTTGTCGTGCGTGTTTCCGTCCGTGGCGGGCGGTTTGACTCCGACTCGGACGATGGCGGGCGGTATTTTGTATGATTTTTCCGCCGATGGCGGTTTTCAGTTTGTGTACTCATAATGGCGTGGTCGGTGTTCAGGCGGTGTGTGCGGGCGGATTTTTGCCGCTTCCATGCCTGGCGGATTTTTTTACGCCGGGTATCGTAATGTGCCCCTAAGTATTTTGTTACCATTCTTTTTATGTAAAGTGTAGTATATATACCTAAAGCACTCCTCAGAGGGCCAGTAGCAGTCTGAGGTGGGCAGGGATGCCTGTATCAAGCCGGCAATTAAGCCTGGATCAAGTGCAGATGAAATTGCACCAGGGGCTGGGGTGCCTGCCTCATGGAAGACTTTATAATAAACACAGAAGTTTACATTACAGAATGTGCATCAGTGGCAGGGGAGGGCATCAGGCACAGGAAGTGCTGCTCAATTTAGCCATCTTGAGTGTTCCTGGGACATTGCGTTTTATGTAGTCAGTAGTGGGTCATTTCAGAAATAAAATAATAATTTATAATACATAATAAAAATATGTGAAGGAGCAGGGGATATTGGGCAGAAGCACCTCCAGTGCCTTCTTACAAAGTCAAAGGGAGGAGCTCAGAAATGAATCAGCTCCACGCTGATGACTACGGGGCAAGCATCAACCCATTAATTTATTTTAAATTGGATTCCAAACGGGGCATTTTATACTCTATTTACAAGTGATTTGGCTAAAATGTGACTGGTACTAGAGATGGGGCGGCAGTTCCACCCAGACAGTCATGACACCTTGTCAACTTTTTTCACAAGAGGCAGTTCTTTTGAGATTCACTTTGTTGCATGAAAATCATAGTCCCCAAAGATCCCTAAAGTAGGAGTTTGTTGTTGTATAAGTTCTTGCAAACACAAGCATCTTGATTTCAGTCGGTTACTACAATAGCTTGTGCCTCTGCGGCCTTGTACCTTCAATAATCAGAGTAGAGTAGATCAATTAGTACAGCGTGAGTTAACAGCCTATACCAAACATAGTGGCACTGTGCCCTAACTTTTACTGATGCAGGACCTATTTTATCTTACCAATAGGCACTTTTGTGCATATTATCCATCTATGAAGCATTTTAACCATTTTTCCTCAGGTTTTACAGCTTAATGATATTGAGCTGCACTTTATGTGGAATACACCTGCAGTAATATTTTAGTAGTATCTATTTTTCTTCAAAATAGATCCTCAAGTGAAGCTTTCTGATTCAGATGGTATTTTTTTGCCCAGGCTTGTGGTTAAACATTAAGGGCATAGTCTGGCTTATATTGTAAAGCAAGTCACTTTTCTACCTAAAGCTACACGGAAACTGCCTATCGTCATACTGTGATTGAAAGCTAGGCGAGTTCTCAAGCTCAAGTTACTTTGTTAAACATGCGTTTTCTCTTTGGCTACTGGTGACTGACTAGTTTCCCAATGAGCGAAGATGGGGTTAGTCAAGCCGGCTCTCCTTAGTCTAGCCCTCAAAGATCACAAGACTGATGCCTCTTGTGATCCTAGCAGACTGTGTCCTACATATTTCACTACCTGGTCCATCACCCTCCCGAGCCAGATAGCAGACGTCCTAAAGGGTGCACAGACAGCATGGAGCCAGTAGGTTGCATGCTCCATTTGATCTGCTTTGGAGGAGTCAGTGAGAGCTGCATAAGTGGTTTAGGCTGAGCACTTACCTTGCAGATGCATCCTGGTTGAGAGAGCTAAAACTTCATAGTTCTTGTACTTTATGTGCACTTTAGGCCCTATAATTCTGATTTTATATTGAGTTAACAGGACTACGAATCTCAGGAGGCAACATAAAACAACCTGGACTTGATGAACTGCATAAGCATGGACCTGCCAAACTAAAGAGCTACCCTTCTCATTTTCCTTAGCTAGGCTCCCAGTTTCTGTCCGTCTTCTTCTGCATCTTAGTTCCGGTGGTTGGAGGAGCACTAACTGGTGACACAAAACACACAACAACATTCCCATGGCTCACAGTTTCAAGTGGTGGGTGGATGGGCAAAGATGAAAGAGATTGTTCAGGGTTGTGTGGTGTAAGAGAGTCCCTCCTCACCTTGCATATTCTGTCAGGTTCAGAGCGGTCATCTCTGCCCATTCAGGTCACTGTTTGCTCCTGGGAGGCAATTCACACCGAATCATACCTATTCAAATGCTAATTACTGACTGGCAGCAGCGGGAGAGCAAATGCAAATGAACCTCCAGAGGCTTTACGCAGGGAAAAGGTGCATTTCTAAAAGCAAGCTTTCTAAAATATTTAGTAAAAAATTCGACTTTACCATTGAGTTGGATTTTCAATAACTGATAAACTATTATTTTTCTACATGCTTGAAAAACACTGGATAGCCTCAAGACAATTTGCCTGTCTTGCTGCCGCCCTATGTTTCCCCAAGATGTCAAGCATTTGAGTTTTTCCTGCGTGTTCTGTATATTTTGGAAACAAAAAGACACTTGAAGGTAATGTTGTTTGCCTGCAGAGTTATGATTAACTTTTTATGAATCTCCTCTTCTGAAAGTATTTTCAGTGGGCCAGGAGATCCCCTCCCTCAGTTTTGGGCTTACGGGTGATGTCCGCTCGCTAAAAATAGTGGAGGGATGTCCTTCTGTGACTACCCTGACTTGTGCTCGGCCCATTGTCAACCACTTGGAACAGGGGAGTAAAAAGCATCAGTGTAGAAGAGTTTGATCACAGTTAATATGATTTAGTGTCACAAAACTTGGAAGGAGAGAGAAAAAAGGTATAATTTTGTATTTAAATAAACATTCGGAAAAATGTCAACTTAAAAGCTATTATCCAACTTCTCTTCCCTCAAGTTAAAAAAATCAACTTACTTGAATGTAATGCCATAACAAATATTTGTTCATGAAATAATCTCCATCTGTCAGCATGTTCAAAGATAATTTAAGAGTAATTTTCCAAATGTAGTTTTCATCATAGAGACATTTGCATGTAGAGTTGAAAATAGACATGTCAGTGCGATGAGTTGCAGATGTTTCCATATTGAATAAGCAAAGGAAAGTATGCAATCACTACACCCGTCTGATGACCTATAAATAAATCCAATAGAGCTGCAGTTCACACGAGTCTAAAGTGGAAGCTTTTGCTTTCAGTAGCACCCATCAGAAGATGCATAAACAGTATGACGTATGCGTTATGGTTTGCTGAGTACTCTGCCCTTCCTCCACTGCTCAGTCACTGGTACTCACATTAAAAGAAGGTGGGTTTCATACTGTGCCTTATTATTCAACCACACTTCAGGAAATACATTGCTCTTTCTCTCCATAACACGGAAACACAACACAAACACAAAGATGTGGCCCAAATCCAAGTGCTCATTTTAGAGACAAGCACACCAACATAGGCACATATACACAGACATTAGTGGTCAAGCCCACACACATATACACACCCACACAAACACACACACGCAAATAAACAAACAAGCACACACACAGATAGATATAAAGATGTTGACCACACCCAGACAGAAATATAGGGACAGGTGCACAAAGGGAGATGTACATAAACAAAGACAAAAGTGGTCACACACACATACAGGAACACTCATGGGCAAACAAACACAGACGCACACACTGACGTACACACACATACAAACCACACAAAAACACATGTAGAATGAAACGCAGAGGCAAATGCCCCTTAACAAAGACATGCAAAAGCACAAACATAGCTTCGCTTTGTATACGTGCATAAAACATCATTCACAAACGCCCTCACACATCTATTCACAAACCCACAGACACATACACAAAGATACATGCCACAAGCAAACACACTGGTAGAAAGATAGATACAGACACACACATAGACAAAAGCACACAAACACAAAGATAAACACATGCACACCTTCGCAAACACAGTTTCTCTCTCTGTTCATACCTAAAATATCAGTCGCTACTTGGTATTCATGACGACGAGGTCAGAGATAGTCCAAATTACTACTTAAGATCTTCCACTGGAAAGTGTACTCTCCTTCAATTTGGATGTGTGTGTTCCACCATTTAGGCACAACAACCACAAAACTGGTAAAGTAAGATTTGAAAATGTAAACTATAGCTGCTCGAGGACTTCTCAAGTCCATCCAGTTGTGGCAACCAGATCTGTAATGAACGGAACACAACTTTTATGATGCAATAGGTGAAATGTCTGCTTCCGGCAAACTGCTACATTGTGCGTTTCTCTATTTTCTCCTCTGGGAGGAGCTTAGCCTCATTGCTAATCATGTTACCCTCACATATGATTCTCCCTGTCTCTCATGTCTATTCATATCATCAAATGATCCTTGTTGTCCCCCTCTGAGGATGCTGTTTCAAGGAAGCAAGTGATTTCAGTTTTTGGTAAACTGCACGGCGCATGCATGGCTATAGGGGAAGGTAATAACGCGAGCGGTGCCTTCTTGAGATTCTTGGGCCTGCCATCTTGTGTCACTGGAGTGTGGTGTGGTGCTTAGCTCTGTGCTCCCCAAGAGGAATGGAGGAAGTTCCACCTCAGTGTTAGTGATGAACAGCCCAAGTACAAGCTTTGAAAACAACTGGAGTCTCCACTGAGTTATCTAGCAATTATCACACAAACTGGAATGCAATTTAGTTAATTGCTCTGAATACATATGTCACACCTGTCTGTGAAAAGGGTATTTAATATAACTTTTGAAAAATGTTCAATAGTAACTTGTGTTTATATAACAGTTCATACCCAACTTTTGCTGTTTCTAAGTTCTGCAAAAACCAAGGGGCATATTTACAAGGGGATTGCGCCACCGGAACATCACTTTTACCGATGTTCCGGTGGCGCAATGCCCTTGACAAAGTAGCATTAAGCCACTTTTTGGGGCATTCTACTGCAACACCCATTGCTTTTTGACACTGCCCTAGATTTACAAGGATCTGTAAATCTGAGGCAGCACCAAAAACTAACACATTCAAAACCAGGCGTTCGATTGGCGCAACAAGGAGAAATACTTTTATTTCCCCTCGTTTTTGCTTTTTCTATGTGTGCTGCATTCTGCAGCACATATAGAAAGAGCAAAACCCTATTAATGATTGTTTTTGTGCAGGAAGGTATTCCTTCCTGCACAAAAACAATCATTAAATAATGACGATTTGCTACTTCTATGTGTGCTGCAGAATTCGGCACACATAGAAGTAGCAAATCGACATTATTGATTGTTTATGTGCAGGAAGGGAGACCTTCCTGCACATAAACAATCATCCCATGCAATGCAGGTACCCTTGCACTATGGCGCACGGGTGTCTGTGTTGGCACTAGGCAGCATTTTTAGCACCAGAACTAGGGAAAACACAGGGGTGCACCGTAGTCTTGTAAATTCGGCACATCCCTGCATTTTGGAAACGGTGCGGAGCTGCAAAATTCCTTGTACATATGCCACCCGGTGTTACTATAACCCAGCTTAATGCTACACAATTTACTGATCTTGGTACTTTGGAAGGCTGATTGGGCCTAGCCAGGATTCATACTTTTGAGCTTCAGATCCTGCACATTGAGAAATGAAAATGTAATTCCCTAATTCTATGAAGGTTTATTGTCTGTGCTATTGCCTTTATGTAGCGCCCTGTGCTTTTTAATGTGTTCTCAGTGCTGTTGGTCTGCCTGTTTTAGCTAATGCAGGGCCTGCTTGCATGAATGGGCACGTGTTGGTTGATGCCACCACTGTGTAGGTAGTATAAGGTCCAAAGATTGTTCTATAAATGTCACAGCAGCTTTGACACAACATAAAGTGAGGCAACTGCAAATGAGTATTAAGAGGAGGGTTTCAGTAGGGCATTTTATTTAGTTATACAGTTTTATATACCACGGCCAAAGCCCAAATGCATTAAAGCGCTGTAAAAGAAGAACAGTATCGACAAAAAAATAAAGCATGATAAATTTCAGCATGGTTGTTGGACATTACCTTCTTTTACCTGGTATACCCCTAACTTTTTGCCTTGACTAGTTTTTCTGGCTGTTAAGTGCTTGTGCTCCTCCTTTCAACATGGTGAAATTGGGATACTCCTAATTGGGAGATTTAACTTACCTATAAGTCCCTACTATATGGTACAAAGTGTACCCATGGCCTGTAAGTTAAATGTTGCTTGTGGACTGCAGCACCCATTGTGCCACCCAATACAGTAACAGTGCAAACATGATTGCAGGCCTTTCATTTGTAGTCTGGTTGTTTCAATTTTAAGCTGCAAATGTTACCTGTCAAAACAACCCCTTTTGACAGATCAAAACTTTTCTTATAAATATGTGCAAGTCACTCCTAAGTAGGCTTTATTGACCATAAGAAAGGGTACATGGCTTTTAAAAGTAGGACATATATACTTTTAATGTTACACAAGTCTTTACAGTGAAAAGGCCGAAAAGCTATTTTCACTGTAGCAATGCTGGCTAGTCCATATGAAAACACGTGGATAAAATATTAAATACTAACAGTGTATCTTGGGAATGGGACTAGCTAGAAAAATAATAGTTTATTAGTTATTAAACTCCAATTCAATCATGAAGTCAGATTTGTACTAAAAATTTTGGAAAAGGTACTTTGAGAAATGTATCTTTTCCCTGCTTAAAGTCTCTGGAAGCCCATTAGCATTTGTTCTCCCACTGCTGCCAATAGTAATTAGCATTTCAATATATATAACAGGTTTGAATTTCCTCCCTGGAGCTAACAATAGGCTGACTGAATGGGTAAAGATGACCTCTCTGAACCTGACTGAATATGTAAGGTGAGGATGTGAGCATCCTTTATGACATTAAAGTGTCAAATCCTGCTGGGATGTCCCATCTTGTTTACAGGTCTGCTGGGGCTTTTCATATGACACTCCGGGTGCACTTGAAAGAAGCCTCCCCTGTCAGAGAATGTAAGCTGAAACATGGGCAAGGCCAGGCCAGCTCCAATCACAATGGGTCACTTTTTGACATTACAGTGTTGTTGGGATGAAAAGGTCCTCTGCATGGCAAAAGGCATGCACCCCAGCCCTGAGTGCCCAACTGTACTATTGTCTGGATCCCTAATGCTGATTGTTGCTGTCATAGGCAAACACAGATCATGCATGTGCACCATGACGTAGGCCTGTCTCATGGATTGCAGTCTTGTTAGAATGGAAGGGGCACTCAAAGCGCTACCCTCAGAGTGGTGGAAGGCTACTGTCTTCACCAGGAGTTAAGAAGTATGAGCTAAGTCGTAGCAGCATACCGTGTAGAGATCAGTAGGAGTGAACAAGTCCTTTTTAACCTGTGTCACTGAAGTGAGGCCCACAGGGTCACTTGCTTTTTAAAAAAAGTTCAGCTGGTGTGTTTATCTCACCCGTAGCTTATATCAATTAGATGTAACGTGCTGCGCAGCACAGGAGTGGTGACTTTGTGGTGGTGTTTATGTGCCTGGGAATCGCACATTACAGGGGTAGAACGGTGCTGCGCAGTACATGCATGATGAGTGCATGTACTGAGTGTATGCATACCTGAGATGAATACATTACCTGGGCACAAAACAGAAAGGCTACAGCACTGAAGAGTGAATGTGTGTGCTGAATGTAGGTGTGTCTGTGAGAACACAATGCATGGAGGTAACAGTGCTGAATAGAGTGTGTGCTGTATCCATACACTGACTGCAAGTGTGCCTGCAATGACACATTACACAGAGGACCCTGGGTTCCATTTTGGTTAGCCTAGGCCTGCATGGTGAATACATTAGGAGTAGAGGACTCACCTTAGACAAATTTGTGTATTGCTGCATGGACAGGAAACAATGGAGAAGGGAGAGACTCCCCCTATACGCTTCAAAGGATGCCCTTCAATTTAGTAAGAGATCACACAGAAGGGGCCTGGGCACATCTCAGGAAGGAGATGTGGCTGATACAGGAATCTCAAAGAGTAGAGCTGGGAGCCTGGAATTAACCTTTTGATGCACATATCACTGTGGCTGACATCGAGATGTGAACTCTAGTCAGTCCCATGGCCTGTGTTGTCTGACTATCAGCTTTGGAGTCTCTCTTGCTGTGACAGACAGCCATTCAAGTGGAGAAGAGAGGGGAGAAGGGTGTACTTTAAAAGAAGAAGAACCCCAACATAAAGCTTCAAAGACCCAGACCCTAAATCACATTTGGTGTCTCGAAATGGACAAGAAGAGGTGATTGGGACCCCAAAATGTGTCACCTGCCAAGCAGCCAGACGGACTGTGTGAGAAGGGGAAGCTCTGCAAGACTTTTGCCTGTGACCTGGGCAAAGGCATGCTAGTCTCCCTGCTGGGTGAGGGACATCACTCAGGAAAACCAAAATCACCTGCCATGGAGCCTGGAGCATCAGTGCCTGCCTACTTGCCAAGATCAGTGCCCTGTGAGGAAGAGGAGAGCATTAGAGGGAGCGAGGTCCACTAGGGAGCCCTACTGAGAGGGCTTCCTGAAAAAGGTGTGAGGGAACGACTGTGCACATATCGGTCATCACCCATGTACAGAAGTGATCCAGCGACCCCCGTATGCCTGGAAAGGGCTTCTGTGATCTGAGGCATATCACAAGTGCCGTGCAGGAAGTGATAGGACTGCACCTCCTCATTGCAGTGGCCCTGCATGCCAGTGGGGGCCACTGTTGAACTATTTGTTGCCAGGAGCATCAGGGCTTGTTTCCGCCTTAATCAGCAACACTGTATGCAAGGAGGAGTAGTCATGGTGAGGGTAAGTGTAGCGGGGAAGTCCAAGCCTCAGACGAGAGTATTTTAGGAACCTCATATGCCAGAAGAGGCTACCGGTACTCACCTTTCCTGAAGTTCTGGTCGTCATCAGCAGTTCAAGTCTTCATGCCAAGGCCTGCACCTGACTTATTCCCCAAGGACCATGAAGGATGCATCCTGAGACATCATACCCTGGCTGTTCTCCAGTCGGCAGCTGGAGGATTGATTCCCGCCCATGAGGGGAAATGTGACTTACCTTGTCTCCAAGGAGCGGGAGCAGCTCTGATTGCTGGGACAAGCTGGCAGTACAGCTCGAAGAAGAGAGCTTGTGCCTGCCGAGTGCTGCTGCATATACCGTGGGCAGCCTGGCTTCACCAAACAGGATTTGAACATGTGAGTGCCCCCAGAGAGGGCACTTGCTGTATAACTGAACATTTTCATACCGCTGGAGTGGGTACATCTATAATTGGGCCTGTTGGGTTCTGGTAGACTCGCTGCTAATGGTGCTGCGGCACTATAGACACTTTTACCTGTTTCCTAAGAGTCAGAGAAGACTCTTGAGTAAGGCCTACTAGTGAGCATTCCCTTGATGCAGCCACCAGTGGATGGGGAATAACCCTGACCACATTACGAGGAAGAGGGTGGAACATCGATTTGCAGTTAAAGCTAGAGCCCCAGCCTCAAGGGGATTGTGTTATTGTTTATGAATGTTGTAATACTTTTTGAATTTGTAGAGTTAGAAATAAAATATGCCATTTTAATGTGAAAAAAAGTATTTGAACAGGACATTGATTTATTGACATTACTGCGTGCACTTTGAATTATAAGTGGTGTTCACTAACCTGTATCTACATCCTTCCCTTCCCCCTCAAGAAAGCCTTTGACGGCTCGTCCACAGCTACCACTAAAAGTCAAGTGCAGAAGGAGTACCTGGCCCAGTTGTTCAGGATCCAGAGTAGGTCAGGCCCTGTGACATCAGGAGTAAAAGGCCTCAACCACCACGGTTGAGCCTAGTTCACTTGCATGCCCTGTGGCCCTTTGAAAGGGGTTCTGACAAGTGTCAAGACCTGTTTATTATTATTATTTCATTATTATTATTATTATATTATTATTTGTAACTTATAAAGCGCCCGAATCACCCCGGAGGGATATCTCCGCGATACAGAGGTGCAACAGTTAGGAAGGGGAAGAGATTTTCAGAAAAGTTCCGTTTTTAGTAGGCCTGGGCGGTAAATTCCGTTCCGCTCGCGGAATTTGGGTAATTTTGCGTTCCACGGAGAACGCGGAATTCCATAAAATTCCGCGATCCGCAGCTTCGCGGAATTTTTTGCTTGTTCGCGCTTTCAAAATGCGTGTTCGCGAGATATTTCTCCCCGAGCAAGCAAACAGCGTTCGCGAACAGGAAAAAAGCATCGCAAACGGGCGGAACAAGCAATTCCACGTGTTCGCTGAACTTTTGCGTGCTCGCTGAGATTTTTTACCATTTCGCGGAGCTTTGTGTAGCGCGACTACGCAAATTCCGCCCACCCCTAGTTTTTAGGAGCTTTCGGAATAGCAAATAGTCTGGGCATTTCCGAATGTGGCTGGGAAGTTGGTTCCAATAGGAGGGGGCTAGGTAATAAGAGGCTTTCCCACCTGTGCGGGATTTCTTAACACAAGGTTCCCAAAGTAGCGACTATGGGGCCGATTTACAATTCCTGGCGCATCCCTGCAAATCAGCAGGGATGCGCCAGGAAACTTACGACACGCATCACCATCCTTGCGCCACCACTGATGCGCCGCATTTACAATGCGGCGCATCATGGCGCAAGGAAATGCAGATGCGTGTCGCATCTGCCGTCGTAACGTTGGCGCAGTGCTGGAGTTGTGTCGCGGGCGCGACGCAACTCCAGCACTGTGCCGACCCGGCCTATCTTGCACATGGTGCGTCACACCTTACGCCTGCTTCATGCAGGCGCAAGGTTTAGACGCACCGGGGTCGGAAAAGTGACTGAGTGAAATCTAGTAGATTTCACTCAGCCACTTTTGCGAGGCGTTCCTGCGCCGGAACGCCCCCTGCTCCGGAACGCCCACATGAAACCTGACGCAGGTTTCATGTGGCGCAGGGCTTTACAACGTGACGCATCTCCCTAGATGCGTCACGTTGTAAATACCCCGCAGCATGGCGCTGGCTTTACGCCGCTGTTGCGTCACAGAAGTGACGCAACGGCGGCGCTAAAGTGGCGCAAGGGGCTTGTAAATCTGCCCCTTAGAGCCTGAACGGAGTGTTCTGGAAGGCTGGTAACGGGTGAGTCTATCTGCTAAGTAGCTAGGGCCATTGCCATTTAGTGCTATGTGCACAATGCAGCAGATTTTAAATCTGATCCGCTTGCGGATTGGCAACCGGTGTAATCCTTGAAGTAGGGGGGAAGAGGCGGTACTAGCGGGAGAGTTGGAGACAAGGCGGGTCGCTGTGTTTTGAACCACCTGAAGTCTATCGAGGGAAGACTCGTTAGCTGAAATCAGAAAAGCATTACAATAGTCTAAGCGGCTAATTACTAATGCTTGGAGGAGTGATTTACGCACATTCAGAGGGAGAAAAGGGAAAACCCTCTGTAAAAGGCTTAGTGTATGGAAGCATGAGCCTATGGTGGTAGTGACGTGCTCCTTCATTGTAAGTTTTTGGTCCAGAGTACGCCTAAGTTTTTATCACAGTTGTAGGAACCGGGCGGCACCCAGTTCAGTGGGCCACCATTCTGGGGACCAGAGCAGAGGAGCTTCTCCGAATAACATAATCTCAGTTTTCCCTGCATTTAACTGCAGGAAGTTGTTCCTCATTCAAGCAGCAATGGCTGTCATGCCTTCTGAAAAAGTCAACTGGATGTTGGGAGAGTTTTTGTCAAAAGCCATTAAAAGCTGGGTGTCATCAGCGTATGAGATTGGAATGAATCCCTGTTCCCTGAGTAAGTCCGATAAAGGAGCCACGTAAATGTTAAACAATGTGGGACTAAGACAAGATCCATGTGGTACTCCTTTGGTCAACTCCGAAGTTCTAGATCGTAAAGCGCTGAGGTTGATGGTTTGGGTATGGTGGGTTAGAAAACATGATAACCACTGAAAGGCTAATCCGTGGATTCCGATATCCCTCAGTCTGTTGAGTAGGATGGAATGGGATATCGTGTCAAATGCCGCTGACAAATCCGCTAGGACATGCTTGACATGTCCGCTAGGTTTACATATAATCAGGGCCACTGTAATTATGGGGCAGGAGAGGGCCAAATTATGCCGCAGGGTTGAGTAAATTATGCAGCAAGAAAAGGCAAATTATGAAGCATAATGTGGCACATTTCATAATAGTATTACTACATTATTTAACCATTTTTAAACTTGGTAACACTGTATGGGCATTTGTTGCACCTCATTAGTACCAGTTTAACACCCAAATATAAATTTAAGCAACAGAAAGGTGACCAGTCCAGCTTTGCAAAGTGTCTTCCACTGCGTGGTAACACATGTCACTGCATTTTTATTAACTTTTGTACCGTTTGAGCTAGAAACAATTTTTTTTGTTAAAATCTGCAGATTACGCGACAGATGATGGATTATGTGGAAAAAGTTGGAAATCTATAATAATACAAAAATCCCTGCAGCCGCAGAATCGCATAATTCCATTGGCCCTTCATATAATACTTGGGGTGCACTTCAAAGGGGGGGGACAGGTTGCAAAAATAATTCTTGTGTATCCACTGTCTCATTACTGAAAACTTGGGGCCTGATTAGGAGTTTGACGCAGTCGCACCGGCTCTCCGCCGGCACTGCTGCGTCAAACCCATGCAAGGATTGCCCATCGTATTATGAGTTGAAAGAGTTCAATACAGCAGGCAGTCCTTTGCCCTTCCCATGGCAGTGCCTAGAAAACAGGCATTGCAATGGGAGCGGGAAAAAAGTTCCATCACAGCATGGGCGTCACGTCCATGCCGTGCTGGAACTTTGTGGGATACAGACTGAATGTTTCCCCATGGTGAGGGGGCATATGAGGGCCCTGTAGGGCTTCCTTGTTTCCTGCCCCACCAGCTTTTTCATGGCGGTGCTCCACCATGAAATGGCTGGCGGTGCAGGAACTCGTAATATGCTGAGCGAGACTGCACCAGTCCCAGCTCAGCATATTGCGCCAGGGAATGACTGTTCCCTCCTGGCGCAGCCCGCGGTCCACCGCCTAAACATCAGTGAACATCGTAATAGGCAAAACGGTGGACAGCCACTGCTGCGCCACTGTGAGTCTGGCGGTCGGAAGACCGCCAGACTCGTAATCAGACCCTTAGCTTTTGTTCTACCAGACTTCTTTCTCTGAAGTTGCTGTGGGTACAGAACCTGCCTCAAACTGGATTTTAGTGTTAGATGTGGGAGGACACTAGGATTACCATAGTACCCTCCCAACAGACATCGCCAGCCCTCAGAGGGCAGGGTTATTTTGACCGAAAACTTTCACCATTTTGAAAACACCCAAAGTGGGTAGGGTTAGCCCTGGGAACCTTTATCCCATTCGTTAGGTTGTCCCCAGGGATCTGTCCCACCCACTAGCTCGTGCCAGGCATACGTGTAATGTAGGGACTTACAGAGGGTGCTACAGGTCAGCTCTGGTAGGGGATGTTTTCTACCCCCTCCCATGAGATGGCCTGCAGATTAGCCTGCCAAGGCAAGGGAGCATCAAAGCAGCCCCTCCGCCTTTAGTATGCCACTCTGGTTTCTCTTATGGGAGAGGATCCCAACCCCCTTGTCCTGCTCCACTTTTTGCGGAAGGACTGGTGGGAAAATTAGTTAGATTAGGAGGGGTGCCCACATTCAGCCAACACCACCCCCGTGGTGGGGCAGGTGATGTGGAACCCTCTCTTCAGATTCCTTCATCTTGTCTTGGAGAAAATTGATTAACCAGGGTCAGGCTTATGCCCGCTTCCCAATGGAAGTAGTAATATGAGGGCGTAGTTACCCTAGAGGTAAGTATCTCATTGGCTACTACCTCGCACTCTCTCTAACAATCCTAAATTCAGTATTAAGGTGAGCCCTTGGCATCAGAGAAGCAGATCCTGAAGACCCAAGAAGAAGGAGTACACAGAAGAGCCACAAAAGCAATGAAGACTGAAGAGAGCATATGACTTGGCCCCAGCCCCGCTGGCCTATCTTCAGCCTTCGTCGAAAACTGTGCCAAAGTTGACTCGTCCTGCAGCTTTTGACTCAAGAAATTTGGGAGGACTGCCTGCCTTCGAAAAAGACCTGTTCTGAAGAAAGAGAGGACTCTGAGGCCTCTGGAATCAGCAAAACCCGGCACCTGAATCAACCTGAATCAACCACTACACCCGTTGCTTCTGGCCCGAGTTGAAGTAGGCCAACTGTGCCAACAAGGTTTCCCATCCCTCCAGAGCTCAAGTCCATTGTGGTTTCACCCCTCCTGGACTCCCCGACGTCCCCTGCAGCCTCTGCACGCAGGCCCCTTCTACCGCGACTGCTCCGGTAAGGAAAACCGGACGCCTAAAGACACCTCTGCAACCGTCACCCTGGGCCTTGGCGAAGAGGACCAGAGATGTACCCCCAACCCCAGGCATTGCAAGGCCTGAGCCCACTCACTGGTTCAGCCCGACTTGCTCCCTAGCCAGAGACTGCAGCCTCTTTTTACAGAGACTGATCCCCATTGAAATGCATTGGGCTCCCGAAGCTGATTTGCATCCTGCACCCGGCCGCCCTCGTGCCGCTGGTGGTGTACTGTTGGTGCAGCCTTGGAGCTTGCCCACCACTCACCTTAACTCCTGGAGATTGGTCCTGTAAGTCGATGTACTGTACCTGTTTGCAGAACTTGTTCTTGCTTCCATAGGATAACATTGCAGAACTCAAAAATTGCAGTGTCCACTTTTTGAAAAAATACTTACCTGAATGATTTTTCTCTGATGTCTAAACATATATGAAGATACTTGCTATTTTTATAAATTGGTGTGGATCTCCTTTTTGTGTCATTTTGCCATTTATTAATCATTGTGTGTATCTGCAAATGTCTTACACTCCTCTGTGTTAAACCTAAGACTGCTTGACCACACTAATCCCTAAAAGAGCACTTTGGGATTGCATAGCAAGCCCTGTCCACTAATAAACGAACCCCTGGACTCTTTACACGGTATATCAGATTATTGATATATCACATAAAGAGGCAGCTTCCAACATGTAGCCTCTACAGGTACCTACTTAAGAACACTTCTGGACCTGTGGAAGATCAGAAGAGGACTGAACCTGCTCTCTCAGACTTGACAAGATCCTAGAAGACTGGACCTGCTCTCCCTCTTGCACCCATAATAAAGACGTGGACTCCAAAGGCCATTAGGCTGACCTTCTGGTAAGGCTGCAGGGATACAATCAATCAATTCAATCAGGGATTTGTAAAGCGGAACTACTCACTCGCGAGGGTCTCAAGGCGCAGGCACAACATGCTACAAGAGGCCTTTTGCTGCAACTACCCATCTGGCCAGTGGCAACTGGACCTGGTCTAGACCCTCCTCTTGGCCTCTGCCTGACACCCTGTGAATCACTAAATGCTTCCCCTAAGGGGCTTTAGAAATGTACACCTGTGGTCAATTGGAACTTAAAATATTAAAGTCAGAAGGTAAAATCTTTGACCTGGATGAACCTGGTTAGTGTGTCCAACCTGCGCTCTATCACGGTCAGCGTCAAATTGCGCATATGTCCTATTCTACGGCGACCAATGACTATCATTGGCACTTTGTGCTTCTTGGTGTCATTTCTACTTAAAACTTTAAAAAATCATGGGGCATATTAGCAAGACCCACGTTAAAATTATCGCCGTTTTAGCGGCAGGAAACTGCCGCTAAAACAGCGATAATGGGCTTGCTAATATGCGTTATGGAATTCCAATAGAAGCCCAGGTTAGATGTGCAGGACATCTAACCTGGGCTTCTATTGGAATTCCATAACGCATATTAGCAAGCCCATTATCGCCGTTTTAGTGGCAGTTTCCTGCCGCTAAAACAGCGATAATTTTAACGTGGGTCTTGCTAATATGCCCCCATATCTCCAATTTCCCTTATTGGAATTTGTCATTTCGGTTTCATTTTGTTTATTCAATTGTAATTCTACTTTTCTAATTCCTTTTCAGTTCTTTATTGTTTTGCAATTCTACTGTACTACTGTTTTAGTTTTAGTACTGCATAAATAATTTGCACATTGCTTCTAAGTTAGGCCTGCCTGCTCTGTGCCATAGCTACCAGGGGTTGAGCCCAGGTTAAGTCAGTGACTTTAGTGATTAACCCTAACAAGGATTTTGATTATCTCCTGAGGAGGGTACCTACCCCCTTAACCAATATACCAATTTTTTTACAATGGTTAAAACAAAAGTTAACATAGAAGCACATTGTGGCGGTGTGTGTGGGAGAGGGTGGGGGAGTGAATAATACAACAAACATGGAGCTTGACTGGGAGGTGCCGAAAGTGCTAAGACGCAGGGGCTTGCATCAGAAAGGAGATGTCAATAGGGTAGATGGATTATTTCACATAACAGATGAAATTAGTACAAGTTAGTGAGTAGAAAGATTGTTAAATATACAACACTGCGAGATCGAAAGAGCAAATATTAGGAGTGTTCAAGCAAAAGGGAGGACATTTAGGTCAGACCTGAATGAAAATATATTTGGAACAGTAAGAACTTAAGATTTTTTTTTATATTTCCTAGAAATTAATAGGGCGCAAAGCAGGGGGAGGGAGTTCCAGATTCAGGTTTGAGTTTCAGAGAAAGTTTGAGCCTTCACCTGTTCTTGCCTGAATGTGGGAGGTTCTAGCAGATGCATTCCTGCTCTACGAAGAGAGCTTTGGCCATCTGACAGGAATTTTGTTAGTGAGGTAACAACAAGGGCATGCAAAACAAACAGATTGACACAGAAGGTTGGTATCGCCTGAGTGTGGGAAGAAAGTGACAGGTACTTAGGGCCTCATTTACAAGCCCATTGCGCCGTGGTTGCATCACTTTTTAGACGCACCGGCGGCGCAGTGTGCCTCCCCATATTTAACTGCCCATATTTACAAGGCCACGTAAAGTAACCCTGCGTGACTTTTCATGGCCTTGTAAATATGGGCCCCTTTCACGCATTACTCTGCATGAAAGGGGTGTTCCATGGATGTTGCTGTCGTTGTTCCCACGCAGCATCCATGGAACCTGACACATTCCCAGATTTACAAAGTGTCGCCAACCTGGGAACGTATCAGAATCCTACACAACCCCAGGGGAGGCGTAGGAGTGGCGCAACGAGGAGAAATACTTTTATTGCTCCACGTTTTTTGCTCTTTCTAATTGTGCTGTATTGTGCAGCTCACATGGAAGGAGCAAAACGCCATAAATTATTGTTTTTGTGCAGGAAGGTGTCCCTTCCTGCACAATAACAATCATCCCTGCAATGCAGGCCCCATTGCTCCATGGCGCTGGGGTGTCTGCATTGGCACATGGCTGCTGTTTGTGTGCTGGCGCAGGGGAGAAGGACAGGAATGCTCTGTATCTTGTAGATATGGCGCTTTCCTTCTCTGTTATTTTGATGCAGCAGGAAGGCTTGCTGCGCTGCCGTTCTTCAAAATATAGTAAATGAGGCCCCAAGTGTATGTAAAGTTTCTGTGGCGTGGCGAGCAGTAGCAGCTTGGGTGTGCAGTAAAAGAGTAATGCCATGATAAGCAGCAGCATTAGAGCATTATTTGTGGTGCTCCAAGCAGTAGCGGCCCGTGGCGGGAGTTCCGTGGGGCAGTGAGGCGGGGTAGTAAACACCGGAATATAGATGAACGGAGGTAAGTAAACAGTTAAATAAATAAAACGAATTTCGTTGCACGCGCCACGACGCATTTTGCAATGCAGCCCGCGCAACGAAATTCGTTTTATTTATTTAAATGTTTACTTACCTCCGTTCATCCATATTCCGGTGTTTACTACCCCCCCTGCCCCTCCCCCGCTCCGCCCCGCCGCCCCACGGAACTCCCTCCACGGGCCGCTAGATGGGAATAATGGTAGTTATGTTTATCATAATAACAGGCAGTTGGCTGCATGAATATAATCGCGCACAGGTATCGCATGACTGACATCTGTTACCTTTGCCGCAGAAAAGGCTAAACTGTTGCTTTTATGGGGCGAGCTGGGAAAAAAAGGTCCCTGTTGGCTCTCATCCAAATTCAAGGAAAGCGGCCGCCTGTTGCTGTCATCGCGTGCATTAACTCTAGTCCAATTTCACAACATTCCACAGAAAAGGGATTTTTTTCCTGACAACAGTTTGTTTCTTCTTTATTTTTTCTTTTGTTTTGGGTTGTTTGCAAAACCACCAATTCCAGTACTACATTTGTTGCGCAGAAGTCAATCCATTGTCAACTGAGGTAGAATAAATTGCACATAATTATGGGTTTTCTCCATCCCAAATGACAGATGGAATTAATCGCGCTCACATTCAGTGCAAGTGACGTGATTTATGCTCCTCAGAAAGCTCAGTTCGAGTGCACCATCTGTTTTTCCACGAGGTCTTGTTTTACCCAGTTTTACAGCTGAGCTGACAGAGGCAGAGAGAGCTCAAGAATTATACCGAAGCTCGCAGAGCAATAAACCGGCAGCTCGGTCCAGATTCGAGCCCCAGAGCCTTCAGACTGTTCATTTTCTGCCGCAGCCGCGAGACCCCACCCCTCCCTGAAGTTCAATTAGAGGAGGCCTGGTAAACACATACGGCCTTTAAGGGCGGTGCACTGGACGTCTGTATTGATTTTTTATTGGGCGAGGTATTCTCATAAGATGTGGTTCCCTCATGTTTTTTTTAAACAAATATTGTTTACGTTTATTGCATCAACAGATAAAAGACTAGGGGGTCCAATTACTAAGATTTAACGCCGTGTTTGCAACACAAAAGAGTCGCAAAAGGACGCTGTCTTTTTTTTATTAATTTACTTTCCAGCGCTAAACTTTATAAACAAGTTTAGCGCTGGTAAACACTCAAAAGTAGCGCAAAGCAGCGCATAGCACTGCTTTGCATTACTTAGCACCAAGTGGGCGTACCATGGGTGGTGCATGGGCGTTCCCATGCAACCACCCAAAGTTTCTGACGCTAAACCCTATTTACTTAACCCCTTCCGTGCTCATGACGAGCTCAGCTCGTCATGCTGCGCGGTAGCGCTGTGCGCATGACGAGCTGAGCTCGTCACGACCCCACCCGCGATCGGAATGTCCAGCACACGAGCGGAATTCCGATCGCGGTCAAGGGGTTAAAAAAGTAGACAGGTTTAGCGTGAGAAGATAGGGCCCATTTCAAAAAGACCCCATGAAGGAGGAATGCTTCCATTTCTCCTTTCTTTTCCGGCTTTGTATGTGTGCTGCACTGTACAGCACACATACCAAGTGGGAAAAGTTTCAAGTTAGTTTAGCCATGGTATTTTGTACTGGAAGGATTCCCTTCCAGTACAAAACCTATGCTAGACTCACGGAGACACCCTTGCACTATAGTGCAAAGGTGTGTCCGTGGGGCATGGCAGCATGTTTCTGCGCTGGCTCTAGGGAGAGGAGAGTGCCATATTTCTGTAAATATGGCTCTCTCTTTCTCTCGCTGCTGTACTGCGCTGAGTGAGAAACTAGTAGATCTGCCCCTAAGATGTGTTTACCTCATGTACGGCACTGATGCACACCTACGGCATCTTATTCAAGTCATTCTCCTTGCAGGGCTAGTCAGTTACATTAACTCTGGAACAATGCTCCCTCTTTAATCTCGTCTTCCTCTACTTTTTTTATCTCTGACACAATAGTGTGTTCTTTTGCAGAGCATTTCTCCAGACACCTTTACAGGGAATACAATCTGACTGCACTTTTTCATTCCTAACACTAACATCACGTTTTACCACTTTCTCTCCTTATTAATGCAGCGTTTAATTTTACAAGAAGTACCAGATCACGGGTTTCCCAGAAGGAACTTTAAGCAAAAGTGACTCTAGCTTTGTTCTGTAATGTGAGAGGTCTACGTTGTCCTCGGACAATATCCGGTTCAATGAGAAATGGAGATGCTCTTTCACTAACATTAAGTTCTTTACACTGAGAGTTATCTAACAGCATGATTGAAAAACCATATGTGGGCAATGTTTGGTGAAATATTGGACAGTGAGCTAGGGTCAGACTGGGACAGAAAATAGGCCTGGCCACTAACATAAATGTGCCCCAGGCCAATTAGTGAATTACATAGCTACAAATATTGGCCCATGTTTGCAGGCTGGGGCAGTTTTGAACTTGTATGCACATGTTGTATACGTTTTGTGTAAGACTTGGAAGACTGCCTGGGTTTTAGCTTGCTGCAGGCAATATTTGTTTTGATCTCAGGGAAATTGACAGTAAAAATCGGTCCAGCTGACCAGATAAGAGACCTATAAGCAACTAAAAAATAAGCCCAGACACTGACCTTTCCGACCGGCCCGTTGGGCACTACCTGTTTACCCTATAAGCCAGTCCAACCAAGCAGTGAACCCCTGAGAACTTCAATTATTATCCTTTACCGGACATATCTCTAGCAGACACATGATTTAATGTTTATAGCCATAGATTGTGAGCATGCATGTCCTTAAAACGTTGAAGCCATTCGCTCCGTAGAGTTACTGGCTGTAGGGAGAATTCTGAGGCTTCTCCTGCCTTCCTAATTGTGAGTTGCAGTGACTGTATCAATGGTTTATGACTACAATTGTAGTTTCAAACCAGTGAGTTACCGACCCCTGAGTTGGGATGGTAATTGATTAGGAAAGGGGCATCTCTTCCTGCGGGGAAACCTCTGGACCCACTAGGCCAGAGCCACGAGTTCCGGAAGTCCGCAAGCGTAACCACGCTTGCCCGAACAACAACTGTGCCTTAACCACGCACATGCATGGTTAAGACAAAGGCGCTCTAGTGTTCGAAATGGACGGGTAAAGAGCAGCGTCGGGAAGCGGTCAAGGGGACACGGACAGGTAAGTGGGGCTGGGGCCGGGTCTGGTGGGGGTTTGGGGTAGTTTTCAGGGGTGGTGGGGGCTCGGGGTAGTGTTCAGGGGTGGTGGGGTTCGGGGTAGTTTTAAGGGGTGGTGTGGGTTCGGGGATATGTTTTAGGGGTGGGAGGTTAGGGTCGTTTTTAGGGGTGGAGGTTTTGGGGTAGTTTTCAGGGGTGGGGGGTTCGGGTAGGTTTTAGTGGTGGGGGTTCGGGGTAGTTTTTAGGGGTGGGGGTTCGGGATAGTGTTCAGGAGTGGTGGGGGTTCAGGGTAGTTTTCAGGGGTGGGGGATCGGTGTTGCTTGTAGGGGTGGGGGGGTTCGGGGTAGTTTTTAGGGGTGGGGGTTCAGGGTAGTTTCAGGGGGGTTCGGGGTATTTTTTTATGGGTTGTTTTTAGGGCTCAGGGAGTAGGATGGGGTAGTTTTTAGAGATTAGGAGAGGGCGGGGTCATTTTTAGGGCTCAGGGGGAGGGGAGGGTGGTAACCTTAGCCATGCATACCCCTTTACCATGCATGCCATTGCCATGAAAAATCGTGGTAAAGGCATGCGTGGTAAAGCAATGCGTAGTTAAGACCCGGTCGTTATAGGGACTGCGTTGTTTAGGTATGACGTTGTTCCGTCATACAACCCTTCCTGCAGGACAGTTTCCACTTTGGGAATCCTGTCAGGCAGCTTCAGAATAAACAGACAGAGGTCAAGGGGGCCAATGCCTGTGTTGGAAATGGCCTTTTCTTTAGGGTCATCCCCAAACTTTTTGCCTTCACTCCTCCTGTTTTTGCTGAATCTGTTTTTGATGGCTTTAAGACACTGTGCACTTTACCAGTGCTAACCAGTGCTAACGTGCTTGTGCTCCCTGCTTAAAACATGGTAACATTGGCTTATACCCAATTGGCATATTTAATTTACTTCTAAGTCCCTAGTGAAGTGCACCACATGTGCTCAGGTCCTGTAAATTAAATGCTACTAGTGGGTCTGCAGCACTGATTGTGCCACCCACTTAAGTAGCCCTTTAAACATGTTGCAGACCTGCCATTGCAGAGCCTGCATGTGCAGTTTTAACCTGCCATGTCGACCTGGCAAAATAAACCTTTTGCCAGGCCCAAACATTCATTTTAATACATATAAGGCACCCCTAAGCTTGGCCCTAGACAGCACAAGGGCAGAGTGTGGTGTATCTAAAAAGTTGGGCTCGTACTTTTAAGTTTTACATGTCCTGGCAGTAAAAAAGCCTTAAATTCATGTTTCACTACTGCAAGGTCTATCTCTCCCATTGGATAACATTGGAGTTGCCTTATTGCGTGTTATAAGTGGTGGAAAACCCTATAGGATCGGGGGTAAACACCTTACTCAAGGTCTTTACAAGTTCTGTTTCCAGTCCTGGACCAATGTCTGGCAGCTAATGCATTCTGGTGGTTGTAGTCGTGTTTTGCTTGCATAATTACAGTAAAACCACTGAAATCAACGATGTGTAGGTGAAAAGTTCAGGAATGGAAGTGAAGTGGTCACCCTAAAGGTACCTCACATACTTACACCTTGGATCATTTTGGCAGACAATAATTGGCTACCCAATTAAAAGGCATCGAAACCTGTTTCTTTGAGATTCTTGAAAATAAAGATCAGAACTCAAGTCTATTCTGTCGAAGAGAAATGTTAGGCATGAATTAGTTTCTACTATTCTTCCATAGGTTGTGATCTTTGTACAACCTGCTTGGAGAAAATGTTAAGGCCAGATTTCCAAACTGCAGCATGTCTATTCAGTGCTCCATCTTCACTATGTGGAGGAAAAGCGACAAAACACAGTCGCTTTTCTTGAAATTAGTTATACTTATTTAGATGTTTTGGCTAGACATTGTGCATGCAGATGAGTACAGAGAACTGTCAGAAAAGACACTCTCCTGCCTTCAGAAAATATGTTGGTACTTAGAAAGTTATTGGTTGTGCATGAGATTTATATGGTGTGTGACTGCCACTAAGAATAGTCACATCACTCCCCTGCTAAGAAAACAACACCATTGTGGGCCAGTTGTCTTCTGCCTTTTGTGTAGGTTTATAGAAACACCATATACACACACTAAAACTAAATCTAAATCCCATATTTGTTAAGTGTGACTTATCACCCCTAAGGGTACCCAGGCACTGGGGATCGTCGGGGAGATTAAGTTAGCTATTGCCTAGAGTCACATGCTGCTGAGCTGCGCTGCCACCAGGGATCAAACCACCAGCCCCCACACCCTGGAGTCAGCTGCTCTGGCCTCTGCGCCACACGTGGGATAATCACTGCATGAGCTGACACAGTTACCCATTTTTGTCTGCATTTGTCATTGGCCTTTGGCACTGTCCATCATTATGTGATTATTTTTCAATGAGATATTTTGACAGTCTGGCTCTGGAGTCCCAGCGTAGACTGAAAAATATGGCTTTTTCATATTCTAAGGGCCTTTTCTGCTTCTGTGGTTCAAGCATGGCTCCTCTTGCATCTGCTTTCTCAATTCTTCTTTTTAAAAACAACCACCAGATGCTGTCTTTCCTCCAAAATATATGAATTTAAAAAGTCATAGCATGTACCTAAACAGACTTATACTGACACAGCATGCAGAGCTTTTTTTCGTAATGAAGTTATATTTGAGTTTCTGGAAAAGATGGAGGTATCGTGAATGAGTAGGAAAATTACTGCACAACCTGGAACGAGAAAAAAGAAAACCGAAGAATGCCCTGGGATGTATTCTGGAAATTGGCATAGGAGAGCAATTGGCATGTGCTCTCATTTTTGCACTTCTGCGCAACATGAAATTACAGAAAGGGCTGCAAGTGTTTGTAAAGATAGTTCTAATGCATAGGCAGAAAGTTAGAGCCTGAACAATGTGAAGTGGGTGTTTCCTCATTTACATGCAGGCATGACAAGGGACAAATGAGCGAGTACACATACAAAGCATCACCAATGCAGTTGCATGCAGTGGTGGTTGGTAGGGAACGGTGGCGGGGATCGAGGGGAGGTGGGGGGTAGAAAATAAAAAAATAAATAATAAAGAAAACTCACCTGCTGGTCGCGTTGCCAGCCGCCGCCTCTCCGCTGCCTCTACTTATTGCAGGAAGCACCTGGGCTCCCAGGCTCCCGAAGCCAATGACAACACGGCAATGCAGCATTGTGATTGGTTCCCCTAAGCCAATCACAATACTGCAGTGCAGCATTGTGATTGGTCTGAGCGCTGTGGTTCGGCGCTCAGACAGGAACAGGGAGCCTGTGCTTGTTCCCCAACAGGCTGTGTAATGCAGCCTGGTGGGGAACATGCAAAGTGCGCATGAATGTTTGGCCGGCCCAAGACGGCCAGTCAAACATTCATGCACACTTTGAGTGTGCTCACCACTCCTCCCCTGCTCTGACCAGCCCCTCCCCTCCCCGCATCTAGGAACGAAAAAATAAAATGATAAGAACATTTTGTTATTATAATTTTAGTTTTCCTCTGCACTGCTCTTAAAACAGTGGGGCAACGCTGCTCCACCTTAGCGGAGGAGCAGCTCCTGGGTGCATGGGCAGAGTTGCCCTGGATAGAATGCTAAGTTTGCATCAGCCAAGAGGTCACATTTAGCATACCCTCAATGGTGCTTTTGAAGGAGTGGGCACACGGCCTAGGAGACCCACATGGTTTACTCTTTGACTTTCAGTCAGAGACTGTACTCTTCTATGAGGGGGTCGATGGTCCGCTTCCAAAGAGAGGCCTCATTGACTCCACACAACCCCTGCCAGCGAGTGCACTTTGGTACTAGAGAGGTCGTAGACCGAACCCCCACCTCCCCTCCCCGGCAAGAGTGACTGAGTAGTGTTACCTACACATAGCTCTGTGTTTCTCTTCTGTGCTATCTTGCTGTAACTCGCTGATTTAGCTCATACACTGAAGTCACTGCTGTTCTTTGGAGCTTTGCATAAAGGCCCGATCTGTGCAGGAAGCATGCAATGTGGGTGCACATTGTGCAAAATATAGCCCTATGTAGCTACAGTAATCCAGTGATAGCGTAAAGAAATGCGTTTATGAAACTATGATTTAACTACAAAATGTAAATAGGTGTATTTTACTCTAATACCACTTGCTAAATCCATATTTTTGAGCAACCAATTTTTCTCATTGCAGCAATTAAATAGTCATCTATATGGACAATGAAGCTTGCGGGGAAACTGTTTTTGCCACGGTAGAATCCTTTTGCTGAATCTCAATCCAACACAGTCATGTCTCTGACACATATTCAGGGCAAAGACACTCAAGACTTGCTCACATTAAATTGAAGGCTGTGGGTTCAATTAAAGCTTTTCGCCTGCAGCAGTGAGGATTTCATCTCTTTGCATGCCAAATTGGTAAACTGGGAGACACACATAAGATGGCCACCTTTGGACAGACGATAAGAAATCTGTTTGGTACTCATTTGAATCAAGGATCACACAGAATGAGGCTGATTACGTTTTGAGCTTGTTGTTATCGAAACTAAAACTCTTTTGACCAAGCTGGACTGTTGGTGTGCCCAGCATTAAGGGCTTTTAGCCAAAGGTTCAAGAAGACAGTCGGTCCATATTAAATGCATGACTCCCTTCTTGTGTTCTTCACACAAGCTTTATGTTGGATAGATTTTCTCTATATGATCTACTATTCTTCTTATTCTACCCCTTATTAACCAACTATGCAATTACTGCCTGTGTCTTTATATCCACGAATGTTGGCCCAGTGGTGTTACCTCAGTTTCGTGATGGTTTGGTGGCTAGCCTGCTTTCATGAGAGTGGTGGAGGACATTACATCCACCACCCTGACAGACTGGTACTCTCCAAATTTAGAGATCACCACTTGCTCAGTGTTGAACTCAGTATCTTCAGAGGTACCAAACGTTTGGTTCCTTTAAAGATAGCAAATGTTTGGTGGGTGGCCACCATCGCTTTTGGCTGCTGGCCAACAAACTTTTTATTTTTCAGAAACAAACTCCTAAAGTTTTTGTTTCAAAAACAAATACTGACTCACACTCCCAGGGAGTGTTTTCCCCTTGGTGTGGAATGTAATAATTTTTATTTTGCTGTTTCTCACCACCAGATTTTCCATGTTGGTGACAGAAAAAAGGAGACCAGTCCATCGGCTCTAAATAAGGCGGGTGGGCGGTGTGATGCCATTAGTTTGACAGTCAGTAGTCTGTCAGGCTGTCGGAGTAAGCTTTCTGTTGGTGGAGCCCACAGGGGCTCCGCTGACAGAAAGCTGTAGGTTCACCTGACCCTAAACATGGAGACAAGATTTAGGGCATTATTACGAGTTCGGTGGTCTGACCTCTGATGAATCGCATCCTTGACTGCTAGGAGACCTTTGCGCCTGTGGTGTTCCGACTGCTGTATTACGATTTTCCCGAGGGGCCGGCGGTGTGAGTGCAGCGGTCTTGCAACAGGGGGCAATGTATTTCCATATATAATAATGCCTGTGTGTGCATTCCAACAGTATATGTGTCGAATGCACAAATATGCATGATATTTGTGGAAAAATGCCATTGCCAGAGTCCGACCCATATGTGGGCAGTTTCGGTAATGGGTACATAGTACCAAAGCACTTATCTGTATTTCGTCAAAGACAGGGTCGTGGTCCTTGGGGTGAAGATGCTCCTGTGTAGGGGGGACCTGGAGAAAGGAATACATGTCAAAATCTGCTGGGAAGAACTGGAAAGGGGTGAGTATGCACCCCAATTCCTTCGTTTCCACCGACCCCAAGGATGTCAGCAGCTTATGGTCCTCTACAGACTTCTTGAATAATTCCTCTAGTTGAGGGTCAACTAGTTTTACTCCATCAAAAGGCAGGCGAGAAAGGAGTACTTTCTGCAAAGTCTCCGCCTTCCATGACCTCATTCACATGTGGTGCCTAGCCAAGACAATAGAACAACAAATGGCTGCTGCCACTGACAGAGACTCAAAGGTAATGTCCAACAGAAAGCAAACCTGTTGCTCCATAATAGACAGTCTAGAATTAATATAATTCCCTGCTGAATCTCCTCAGGCAAGGCCTGAAAGTCATGCAGAGGGACTGAACAACATAAGGGGCATAAGCCACTGCCCTGATTGAAAGTTTGGAGGCTGAATAGGTGCACTTGTTCTCACTGTCTAACTTTATATCAACCTGGTCACTTGGACAGGCATCTTCAGAGATGATGAAGCCACTGGAAGCCAGGCATGCTGTACGAGAGTCCATTTTCACCTGAGGGGTGAACTCATTCTAAAAATTGCTGAGTGGATACTTCTTAGAGCGGAATCTAGGGAACCCTGACTTTTCAACTTCAGACCATTCCTTAACGAAAGTCCACATATAGCCTAATGGATGGGAAGAGCTTTAGGCTCCTTCCGACGGTTTTGCGAGAAAAAATCCTCCTCCTTATAAGGAGGAATAACCATAGGAAAGGCCAAATTATACTTCAAGTGAGCCATTTCCTCCTTTAACTGAGCTCCTTTTATAAAGCATCCCCTCTGTTCCTCATCTGAACTACCAGATTCTGGGTCAGGCTGGGAGGAGAGCTTAAGGATCTTAAGTGCTGGACCCTATCTTGTCGCAAAAGCTGTATCCACAGCTTTATTTACCATAGCCTGATGGACATCCATGTCTATTCCAACAGGCTTAATCGAGAAAGCTCGCTCTGACAAAACTTCCAATTCTGAGCCAGAATCAGAAGAATGCCTCCGCTTTCCAGTACGCTTTCCCTCCATGTCAGTAATCACCAAACATAGAGGGAAAAAGCTGGCTCCTCATATACTTAAGTGTTTCACTGTTGCTAAGCAACAGCCCATGGAACTAGTGGTGCAGAGCGCTACAGAAGGCTCCTTCCTGTACCTATATTGCTGTCTAGTATCCCCAGATGCCACGCGGAAAAACAGAAGCCGCCTGCCAGCTCGAGAAAGAAGTGGCAACAAAAACAAGCATTTGCAGTGCAATAGGTCTCGCAATTATGCGAGTTTGAGCTATTGGCATTGTAAATGACAATGCCTTTTATTTATGTTTTGGTCATTTACAATGCCAATAGCTTAAACTCGCCTAAATGCGAGACTTATTGCATTGCAAATGCTTGATTTTTTTTAAGTTCTCCCACTCACCATACCGGCAGACACGCTGAATATATCCCCAGCCTTCCATACGTTTTCTGTCTGGAGGAGTTCCCTTCTTTACTTGTGTGCTATTGCGTGGACTGAGGGTTGAATGAAGCACACAAAGTCTAGTCTCATATAAATATACATTTTGCAGTTCCACCGAACCTTAAAAAAACATATTTTTGGGGAACCACCAATAATATGTACCCACCCGTACCAGAACCACCACACCTGTTAGATTACGGACTACATAGCGCTGTGTAGTGCCATATAATTATTTGTGGTGCTATAATAAAATAAATAAATAAATGAGATGAGTTATGATAAATTATGACTTTGTACGCGAGAGACATCAAATCTATTGTCGGTGTTCCCCATTGTCCAAATGATATGTTCCTGTGGAAATCACTTCACCTCCCAGCTTCTCAGTTCTCTTATCTGTAAAAAAAATACGAGTGTTCGGAAAATAAATGCCGGTAATAAGCGCTAATAACCGGAAGCGGAAGAAACAAGTGCTTAGATCTCGGAGGTTTTAAACGCTATACAAATAACTATGACTGCTATATAAACAAAGTACAAACAAACGTCTGAATGAACTTTTACACCTAAACTCGAACCCTCTGCCTCGGCTCATCCTGAGTTTCCCTTCCTTGGACAGAGTGCAGTTGTGAGAATCAGAGAGGCCCCTGATTGGTCAGATATGGGCCCAGGGTGGTTTACCGGGGGAGGGCGGGCTTTAATCTCAGAGATAGCAGCAATTAGCGGCGGATAAGGCTCTTCGCCCATTGCGTCCTGCCTGTCTCCGTCACAGCCAAGCATCTCCCCTTGGCGCCGGCTTCCGTCTGCCCTGAACACGCCCGGGTGTCCAATTACTGTTTGTTATTGGTCGCTGTTGTCTCGGTGCACTAATAGGGCTGTTTAACAAGCATTTGCAATGTAAGAGGACTCGCATTTACGCGAGACCTATTGCATTGCAAACGAGAGTGCGGGCGGGCGATAAGGCACGAACAATGGGAGTGAGGGGGGTGCGAGAAAGCACGGACTGCGGGGGGGAGGGCACAGAAAGAAAATAGTGCTCACAATGTAAATAAAACATTCTGTGCAACACTCGAAGTAAAGGGGTCAGTGGCCATGGAAGGATACAAATGATGACATGGCCGTCACAAGGAGGGACTAAGAAGCCTAAAACCAATCGGAAGGCAGCATTTAGAAGCGACAAAGACACACGCCAATGAAAAAGATGGGCGGAGAGTGGGCAGAGCTTCCACTCCATACTAAATACTGCATGCCTCGCAAAGCGAGCAGCACATATGCCAAAACCTCATGCCTCCAGAAGTGAGGCGTAACGAGGAGAAATAACTTTATTTCTCCTCGTTTATTCCTCTTTCCATGTGTGCTGCATAGGCATAGAAAAACACCTCTATAGATTGTTTTTGTGCAGGAGGCTCCCCCGTCCGGCACAAGAACAATCCTGTCGACAACACAGGCACCCTTGCACCATAGTGCAAGGGGGCCTGCGTTGGCACTAGGCTGCCAAAACGGCACCAGTGCAGGGGGGAGGGAGAGGAAAGGAAGGCACCTTATTGGATAAATAAAGTCCATTCCTGCTCTTTCCCTTTGATGTAGAGGCGCGCAGCTAAGATACTTGCTCTGCTGTCCTACCCCAAAACCCATAAATGAGGGCCTGAATGTGAAAAGCACCACCCACCCTAAATGTTCACAGGATGTATGGAACAGCATTTCTCCACGTGGAAATATTTTCTCTGTTTGGACGAGTAGGAAGAAACTGGTAAAATATGAGCCTTTGTGCCATGCATACTCTGGCGGGTTGCCTGTGAAGCATGTAGTCCGCTTCCTGCAAGTGTACGTGTGACAGGATGCAATGGCAGGAGTTGTGTAGAATTCTACATGTTATGCCTCATTTTCCAGTCAAGCACTTGGAGATATTTACTGTACCTGCTAAATACCTCACCATGGGGCTAATGGTATTTACCGCGTGCAGAAAACACCACCCCTGGATGTAAACATATGATGCATAGTTACCCAGATATTCTCTTATTGGCAGGCATTTCACTTTTAAGCGAAGACGTTAATTTCCCAAGTTGTTCTTTGGGAGGTAAGGAAACGGCAGTGAAAATGGAATTGTAATGTTACAATGCAGTTTTTGTTTTATAATCTGGGAAATATACTTCTTTTTCATTGCTATAGTAAATTTAACATTTTCTAGCACCAGTGAGGAATATAGTATGCAAGGCCGCCTATTCACTACTAGGTGGCAGCAAAGTGCTTCTAATGGTTGTAGCTGTCGCTCAGCAGCACAAGCGTGCTCTGTTCCAGTGAGCCTGTGGTTTTTAGGTAGATTTCTACAGAAGCCTTTACTAGAATTGTTAGAATGAAAGTGAGACGTGTTAGTTTTAATTTGGCCCAATTAAAGAACATAAAACCCTAGACAATTTCACGATTTATGTTTCTGTTACCAACAAGTGAGCAGGACTGCACATACCTTTATTTTATCTAGTGAGTATTACAGAAAGTTTTCAGCCCACCCATGCTCCTTATTCTGCCAATATCCAGCAAGTCGAGCGTGGGACGTCCACTTAAGCATTTCTTTAGAGACTCTCTAGCTCCTTCTTTAGTTCCAAATGCGATGTTGCACTTGTTGATGCCACGCGTCCACCAGGGGGCTATCTCTCATTTTCTTGGGAGGCAGGGTTGCAATGGAAACCAAAAATCAGCCCAGGCAAAAATATCCACACCAGCACCACGCTGCAGGAGGCCGCAAGTAGAATGGGGTAATCATGGGTGCAATGTTGGGGCACGCAGCCCACCCTGACGTGACAGCAGCCCCCTGTCGTGCAGCCTCCCGTAGAAATTCCAGAGCAGCGTAATGGCGTCCGCCGTCCGTGTTCCGATATGAGTGATGGAATGGGTTCGACTAGGCCTCTGTCTATATTAAGACTCTGAGAACCAGGGGGTGGACATAATGTCCACGTGGTACATTTTAAACCTCACGTCTTTGTGCTGTGGACGACAGGAAGGGGGAGCCAGAGACTGTCTGGAAGACCCCAATAGATGCAGAGCTCTCAAAGTTGGAAAAGTCTTTAGAAGTGAGAACTCATTGATATATCTGGTGACATCACAGGAAGTGATGTCACCCAAACTGTGACTGGAATGACACTGAAAACTGACGTCCGGGAAACGATCATGTAAATCTAAATGTGAAATTAATAAAATGACATAAAATCTTAACTAATGTAGACTTGTGACTTGCAAAAGTAATGGAGCAACTGTCCAATGTGTCCAAAACTGCTCTTCCCATCAAATGAATGAGTCTGTAGTAGGGCTTCCTCTGAGGTGGATTCTCTTGCTGAAGCGTTTACAGTTCATGCAAGCTGCTCCGCGCTCTCCACTGAGAGGCATTTAGGGTTCAGGGTCTAGACTTCCCCGCCAGGGGTGACATCTAATTATAAGTAAGTAAGTAAGAGATCAACATGGCCTCCAAATGTGTAGACATTTGCACATTACATAGTTACTCTTTATTTGTCATCTTAACCTCGTACATTGACATTTTAGCCGCATCTTAACCTTGCACATTGGCACTTTAGCCGCAAACTCACAATCGGTAGTATAGTAAATTTTATAAGTGCTCCCCAACCAAGAAATAAAAATGTTGGTTTATGATCAACAACCACTTTTAGATCTGTAGGTACGTGTTGTGGTATGTACGATCTCGCAAGGTCTTCGGTTTTACTTGATTGTTTAGGCTTTTATGCCTGTCATTCTAATCTTTGTATATGGGCAATTTATAAATAGGATGAGTAGTAAATCTTGTCTTTCAAATAAGAAATGATATGGTTTGACGCTGATGGATAATACGTTTTTAGATCTTTTTAGGTATATGTTTCTTAATGTATGTCCTTTGCAAGGTTTATGGTTTTAATTGACTAATAAACTATTATTTCATTAATTCCTTCACCTCCTATGAGTAACACTTGAGGAGTCAAATGAATATTCGGGATCTAGGCAATATATCATCTGCCCCTGGCTCTAGTGTTAAGTCCCCTTAAGTAAGGTGCATAGACTGCAGTCTGCGTGGTGTATCTCGGTCGGCTCTGCGCTCTGATGGTGCAACAGAGCTCAGCTGTGCATAATTAAGTTTAGGTTTATTCGGTAATCGGTTTCTACTGAAGTCCTACACATTATTAAACATTAAAACTAGTAAACTGTACATTAATTTGTTTTCTATATTAAAAACTCTTTCGTATTTAAAACTGTACTTGAAGGGGCAGATTTACAAGCCCCTTGTGCCACTTTTGCGTCACTTTTCCCATGTTAAAAATGACGCAAAAGTGGCGCAAGGGGCTTGTAAATAAGCCCCGAAATGTCTTAATGTAAAGGAGCAATGCTTTATTTTACTGATCTCATCACTCTTTAAAAAACTTGTTTCATATGTTTCCAATAAACCATTAATACAGAAAAAATATAAATAAACAGAATCACATCTTGCACTGCTCAGCTCCATTGTGTGCATGTTCTTTCTGCATTCAGTGAGAACGTTTGGTTTCTTAAAAACATAAAATGGCTTTTGTCCAACTTTAAACGTAAAAGAAAATATGTAAGTATCTGTGGAATAAAGTATAGGTCTTGGACCTATTTCTATGTCAATATTTCTGCTAAATTTTGATTTCTTAGGCACAGTTGTTTATTGTGGTTCAAGCCACACGTAACCCTTGCATTTCTTAGCATGGATAGATGAATAGAGACATTTCCGCTGTATTTGGGGCACATTAACCCACAGCGCCAGGGTGGGAGAGGCTTAAGGCGAAGCGAGGCCGTATGACACTTCCAACAGGGGGCAACAAAGAACGCCATGCTGCAGCTGCAAGTACGAAGCTCATAATGCTGGGAGGGCCAGAGCCAGTGACAAAAGTAAATTTTTAGGTTTCGCCTGCACAGCGATTGCGCTGCGATTGTGAAATCTCTTGTGTTTTCTATATCTTAAAAGGGGTCTCTTATCAGTTCTCATTGCCGAATTGCTGTGTTCATTCACTTTTGTGTGGAACCTTTTTTTTGTTAACTTCCTCTGGCTGCAGCATTTACGATACTTTTGATACTTCTACTAAAGCTGTTCACACTGTTTTAGCCCCATTCACTGTCAAGATAAGATCTCTTCCCACGAAAAAGGCAGACAGCTTCCAACTATGCTGGAATGCTTGTGTTTTATTACTTAGGGCCTGATTACGATGTCGGACATACCAGAGTCTGTCCGACTATGTTCTGGAAGTGGGATCGACCGGCCTCCTGTCGGCGGTCCCAAACCAGCAATTAGGATGCGACCGAATACTGTTCGGTCGCAATCCTATTCTTTACAATGGGAGCATGCATTCCAAACGGAATGCATGCTCTCATTGCAAAGAGCAGAGGTGCAGTTCATCCCTGCATCCCGTGGCAGGCAGCTCAAGGTGCCTGCCATGGGGTGCATGGATCAACAGGGGGGCACCATAGGTGCCCCCTAGGCCACCATCCGGAGGCCTTGCACCCATGGGAGCCCTGCTGGGGGCCCCCAAAGTGGGATTCCCACCGCCTTTCTGTGTCGAAAGGCCGGCACAGAAAGGCTGTGGGAATCAGCCATCGTAATCCTTTGGGCGGAAAGAGCTGCTCTTGGGATTACTGAAAGCATTCTGACTGGCGGACGGGCTCTCCGAGCCCATCGGAAGCCAGTCGGAATGTCCGGTTGCATTCCTTTCCAACTGACTCCATCCTAATGGGTCAGTCGGAAAGGATTCCAACCGCCTGATTAGGATGCGGTCTGAACGGCTCCGACCGATGGTAAGAGCAGTTTCCGTCCGCATACTAATCAGGCCCATAGTTGTGTAAAGCAGATGCTTTAGCCTTAGAACGATTGTGGCATTTCCTATTCATGCCTCAGTACCTTTCTTTGCACTTTGTAGGCATTATTGGATTGATTTTTCCAACTTAAACTACTTGGTCATTATGATCAAATTCTAAATGTTGTAAAAAACATTCCGCGTTAAAAATAAAGTTAATATACAAGAGCTATGCTATATTTTACTACTAAACAGGCAGTCACAAGTGCAGATACCTTGCAGACAACAGGGTCATGATGCGAATGGTGCACCAGGTGCAGTAGCACCGGCCCCATCAGAACTCATCTAAACACATAACATTGCTATACTTGACTACTAAACAGGCAGTCACAATTGCAGTTACTTCCAGTTAAAAAGGACTTGATTTGAATGGTGCAGCAGGTGCACTTGTACTGGGGACAAAAGCTCTAGGGACCCCACTAAACCCAGATTATTGCTAAATTTTACTACTAAACATGACAGTCACAAGTGCATTTATCTAGCAGGCAATAGGGGCATGATTTGAACGATGCAGCAGGTGCAGTGGCACCAGGCCCAAAAGTTGTCATAACTCCTCTAAACACCTTATATTTCTATATTTTACTACTAAACAGGCAGTAACAAGTGCAGTTACCTCGCAGACAACAGGGTCATGATTTAAATGGTGCAGCAGGTGCAGTGGCACCAGGCCCAAAAGTTGTCATAACTCCTCTAAACACCTTATATTGCTATATTTTACTACTATACAGGCAGACACAATTGAATTTATCTTGTAGTTAAAAGGGGCTTGATTTGAATGGTGCAGCAAGTGCAGTGGCATCGGGTCTCAAAGCTCTAAGAACCCCTTTAAACACCAAATATTGCAATATTTCACTACTTAACAGGCAGACACGAGTGCAGTTTCCTTACAGGCAATTGGGTCATGATTTGACTGGTGCAGCAGATGCAGTGGCACGGGGGTCAAAAGTCGTCATAACTCCTCTAAACACCAAATATTGCCATATTTTACAACTAAACAGGCAGTCACAAATGCAGTTATCTTGCAGTCACTAGGGGCATGATTTGAATGGTTCAGCAGGTGCAGTGGCATCGGGCCCAAAAGTTGTCAGAACTACTCTAAACACATAATATTGCTATTACATCAATTAATTCTATTATTTCCCTCTTTCATTTCATTTTTCAAAATGTTGCTATTACTTACCCGCACTATGCCACTAGTAATAGCACAATATATTGCCTTTTTGTACATAAACAAGTCATAACACTTTAACAGACTTTCTGTGACTTATGTTGTACAACTACTCAGCAAGCTACAACTTACAACAAAAAACAGCTTATTATTAATCACAACATAGGCGAAACATAATACATTTACCAATGCTTGTTACCAGTGAAGCCGGTATTCCTTGCACCTTTCCCAATGACGCCTTAATGTTATATAGCACCTGTCAATCACAGAGCAAGCCTATGAGTGGAGAATTAGGGCATCTATGGTAAAACGTTGGTTCAGTAATGACTTAACAAGTGTTTGCAAAGACATTTGGTGAACAACAGGTATCTGCCAATGCCTTGTGTTTACGCTGTATGCCGTACAGTATGAACTAAATGAGAAAAAAGGAGCATTGACATGGTTGCTGCCAGCTGCGTCATATTGTCTGTGCATCAATACGCGATGATATATGCGTGCAGAACTCTCATTACGTGAGTGCACATGCGTGACCACAACTGCACACTTTCACAATGACGCAAGTGCCTTGTTTTTGTTTTATTTACAGATCGGAAATGGATCACAAAAATATAATAAATGTAAAAAAAAAAAAAATAATAAAAAATATTTAACTGCAGGGTGGTGGGCAAAGGAGGTGCTGTTATGGATGGCAAGCAGCAAGGAGTGGGCAGGGTAAGGGAAAGAAACACAAGAAGGAGAGCAACACGGGGACTGGGGAGAAGCACACAAGTGAGCAAGAGCAACAGAGTGAAAGAAAAATGAGAAGCACATGGGCAGGAAAGAGCAACACAAAGCTCAAGCATGAGGGAAGCATACGGATGCGAGAAAACAGTGTGGAGTGTGGGGAGAAGCACATGAAGTAGAACTGGATAACACATACTCTCATGGCGTGCTTAAGCAAAAAGAAACAATAGTTCCCTTAAAGGGAGCAGTGGAAGGACACATGTAAAGAGGATATGCTCCAAGTGAGGGACAAACACACGATGGACAAGGTAGGTTTTCAAATAAGAAGCAAGCAAATGAGAGTGGCAATAGAGCCAACCAACCATTGGTTAGCAAAAAACAGGCTTTAAGCCCCCTGGAAGTTCTTGATAAGCTGACAAGAGCTCTTTTTCAGCTGTGCTGTCTTGTGGGCTTGACCGAAAATCCAATGGGGGTAAGGCCAGTGCTTAATTTGTAAAAGAATGAGTGCCTTGGGCAAAGGTTTTGCTTAGAAGTTCATTGGTTTTGCTTTTGAATGTCAGGGTGCTGAACTCCAATGCTCTGTAGTCTTGATTCCACCTCATGCCTCTTTCATCCACCTTACATTCCTTTCTCCTTTATCTCACTATTTCCAGTTCTTTTTCACCCCGTTTTCTTTCTTTGTCACTCTTTTCCAGTCTTTCACTTCGGCCTTCTTTCCCTCTTTTTTTTTTTTTTTCTATCTCTTGCTCTGCATCAAAATCTGATGAGGAAAATAAAATAGGTGCAGGTGGACTCCACTAGCCACAACTGACTCAAATTTAGCTCTGGGTGAGCCCAGTTCCTTCCTATATGCTGATAGCTTGCTCAACAGCTGTGCAGCCCCAAAAGGTGTAGTGTTAGAAACCCTCCTGATACTTCAGACCTGCAGGGCTACTAGGAAGCGTAAAAATAGATGACGGGCTGAGAAGTCCACAAAATGGTGTACCATGGTCATGTTGGCACCAGGAAGTGCGAGGTTCTGGTGACTCGTATGAATTCACACTCGATCTCAACAGACTAATTTCTGCATATGATGCAAATCTGCTTTCACTGTCCCTCATTGGTGGGCGTGATCTGTTACTGTAACTAGCTATTCATCGTGATTTTAACACCCTTGCCACGAATAACTTCCTTTAAATGTCTCCATTGTTAGAATACATGAGCAATTCTCTAAAACGTCATGAAGGCAAAATGTGCAATTAAAAAAATATTTATAAGTTTTAGCGAGCACAGAGAAAACCAATTACACAAACACAGAAACATCTTATTAAATAAAAAAGATTTATTGATTTTTTTAGATTAATCGTGTTATATTTTCAAAAATGTTACACGTAGGTTTGTACCAATAATAACGTGGTCTATACAGTTTCATTTCGCATCTTTGGATCAGTGTGGTAACGTTCACACAAACATGAGTTGCTGGCATGGGAATCTTTGGGATTTACCTTCTGTAGAGGGCTCTTCTGCTTCCCAGGGAAGTAACTCACATTGGACCTCATTAGTGAGCCAGGTGTATCTAAGAGGTATAAGTAATGCCAATCAGCACCTCAATGTCACTAAGTGTGATAGTAATAGCAGCATAACGGCGCCCTGAAACATTACTTTTATTTAATTTAATGCATACATCTGTGTGTGTTCAATTTCCAGGTGCGACACAAAAACAAATGCATTGTTCCAGAAAAATGTCCCTGCTTCCACAATGGAAATGAATACAGACAAGGAGAGTCCGTAAAGATAGACTGTAATACCTGGTAAGACATTTACTCTTTACATATATTCAAAGCCACTGGAATTATCCGTAAATGTAAATCCATATTTGTAAAGCGCGAACTACTCACCCTTACGGGTCTCAAGGCGCTGGGGGCCGTCGTGGAAATTAAGTGAGCTATTGCCCAGAGTCACATGGTGCTGAGCTGAGCTGCCGCCGGAGCCGGGGATTGAACTGTGACTCTGTGCTCCGAAGTCAGCTGCCCTGGCCGCTGCACCACACCTCTCCACTCCGATTGTGTGGCCACAGTGTTTTTCGCATAATCATAGATGTGCTGCATTTGCCACATAATCCATCATCTTCTAGATAATCTGCAGATTTTAACAAAGAAAAATTGTTTCTAGTTCTAATGGTTCAAAAGTTACTAAAAAAGCAGCAACATGCATTGGAAGGCCCTTTACAAAGGTTGACTGGTCACCTTTCTGTTGCTTGTCCCTATATTTGGGTGTTAAACTCAGTGGCAGGGTGCATGGTATTTAAAAAGTAGGGCATGGGTGTTTAAGTTTTGCATGTCTTAACAATAAAAAAGCCTCTTAAAGTTGTTTTTCACTGTTGTAAGACTTATATCTCCAATAGGCTAACCCTGGTTTACCTTATTACATTTAATATGTGCGAACGTCACACTGGGAGCAGGTAGAGCTATGCTGTTTACACTCAAATCAATTGTAATTTAAAATCCCCCTTAGTGGTAAAGTCAGATTTTTAGTTACTAGTCTGAAAGTGCTAGTTTTAGAAGAATATGTGATGTTACAACGCGTTCCATTACAACGCGGTACGTGACATCCCAGTTATTACAACGCAAGTCATTACAACGACTTGCGCTGGAGGGCGCTGGACATAGGAATAGTATGATTTACTATTCCAACTCCAGTCTACGTACAGTAGGGAAGGTGTTGGAATTGTAAATCTTACTATTCCTTAGTCTAGAGCGCCATCCAGCGCAAGTCGTTGTAATGACTTGCGTTGTAATGACTGCGATGTAAAAGCATTGCGTTGTAACGACCGCGTTGTAAAGGTCGTTTCCCGTTTTAGAAAGTTGGCATTTTATTGTCCCAACCAACTGTGCCTTTCACCAGTGTCCTGGGTTACATGACTGTGAATAGCTCTGCTGTGGGGCGTTTCCAGACAGGGACACAAAGTCCCTGTCTGGACTAAGTGTCAGGGGAGAGGGTCTTTCTGACAGTATGGCCGAGGAAGATGTGCCCTCTGCCCTGATTACATTTCAAAGGGCCCTGATTACAGCACACACAGAGTAACCTGATACCAGGCCTCCTCTGCCTTTTGTCACCCTAGACAGTTTAAAGCCAGGACCAGAGTATGAGGAAGAACTGACCAGACCCAGTTTTGGGGGTAGGACAGGGAATTCCCACACACAAAGGCTGACACCAGGTGCAAAAATGGGACTTTCAGAACCACTAAGAACATTCCTGTACCTGTGGAAGATTCGAAGAAGAACCAACCTGCTGCCAGAAGGAATACTCTGCTGCTGAAAGGACTTCATTTCTGTCTGAAGATGAAAGATTGGACCTGCTTGCCTTGATACTAGTGGCAAAGGGACTCCAAGGGTCAGTTGACTGGCATCCTGTGTGAGGTTCAGGAACAACAAGCTTCCAGAGGCTTCCCTAGAGCTGCCCAGCACCAACCGGACCTGCCTGAACATACCTGAGCCCTGCCGCTAGCCTCTGCTGAAGTGAGCGCTCATCCCCAAGAGGTGCCCTCCAGGGCGTAGGCCCTTAGCTGGCATCAGTGAGCGCTCCCCCGAAAAAAGATGAGAATCCTGAAGTTTGGGCTCCTTGAAACCACAAAGTGACCTCTTTGCGCTGAGAATCACCCACCCGAGATGACCGGTAATGTGAAGCTCCAGTAGGACCTGCTCTTTGCGCCGATAGTGACTGTCCAACATGACTAGCAATGTAAGATGGGCCCTTCACGCTGATAGCGACTGCCTGCGACAATCCACCAACGTGTAGCTCCAGCGAAGACTGGCTCTTTGCTCTACAGCAACAACCGTCTAAATTCTTGACCTGCTCTTCGAACCAAAAGCCTTCTCCTTGTGGCCTTCCCTGATGTGAATGGATCTCTTCACGCCTGACTTGAGAAGGTTAGTCTTCGGTGGGACTAACCGGGTCCCTGGATCCAACCCAAACTCATCACGGTCGAACTGAGCTTGTGACTTTCTCCCGGTCTAGCGGGACCAGATAAACGCAAGTGACGCTTTCTGGTTCTTGGTGCTATTTTCACAATAATGCAAAAAAAATCAATATCTCCAGTTCGACTGTTTGTATTGTTGTTGTTCTGGTATCATTTTATTTATTAAATCTTACTTTCTTTTTATAAATTGTTTTTTTTTTTTTCTTGTGTTGTGTTTTCACTTTATTACTGTTTGTGTGTTGCATAGATACTTTACACATTGCCTCTAAGTTAACCATTACTGCTTTGTGACAAGCTACCAGAGGGTTAAGCACAGGTTAATTTAGTGACTTCTGTGATTCACCCTGACAAGGATTGTCATTTTTGCTTGAGTGGGGCTTCCTCCCCTCCCAACCAACAACTCAGTTTCTTACAGTTGGTGTGAAAAAGTGGGTTGCTGGTTGAGGGCCTATGAGCTCTTCTCAAGCAACAGCCAAGATCCTTATCACGGCAAACCACAAAAAGTCACTAAATTAATCTGTGCTTAACCCTCTGGTAGCTTGGCAGAAAAGCAATCAGGCTTAACTTAGAGGTAATGTGTAAAGTATTTATATAGTACTTAAACAGTAATAAAGTGACAACATAACACAAAAAAATCCTACACTAATTTAGAAAAATAGAGTACATTTTAATAAAGTATTTGACAGAAAATGACAGAAATCCAATCAGCAGAACTGAGGCAGGGCAGTCCTCTGAAGTGCACTACAGGCCACAGGCAGCACAGCAGTCCTCTGGAGGTCCAGAAGTGAACACAATTCTGGGTCTGAGGGTCCTAATTTTATACCTGATACCAGCTTTCTGTCTGTCTGGGAGGAATACATGAAGGCCAACTGCCACCTACATCTATCATGTGACCCTGGAAACAGGTTGCAGACACCAAAGGCTTAGGACAAGAAAATGTCAACTTTCTAAAAGTGTTATTTTCCGAATTGTGACTTAAAATCTTACTTTACCATTAAAGAGGATTTTAAATTACAATTCCATGGACACCAAACATGATATTTCAACCTGCTCCCAAAGAAAAGTTATCACTTATTAAATGTAATAAGGTAACCCAATTTTATCCAATTGGAGAAGGAGGCCTCACAGGAGTGACAAACAAATTTGTGAGTTTTTCACTACCAAGACATGCAAAACTGAAAAGTACATGTCCAACCTTTTGAAACCTTAACTACACTGCACCTTGGCCCATGGGCTATTTAGAGCCTATTTGGGACCTACCTTGGGGGTGGTGTATATGTAATAAAATGTGAGTTTTAGGCCTGGCAAGGGGTTTATTTTGCCAGGTTGAATTGGCAGTTTAAAACTGTACACAGGCTACAATGGAAGACCTGAGACATGTTTAAAGGCCTACTTAAGTGGGTGGCACAATAAGTTCTGCAGGCCCACTAGTAGAATTTAATTTACTTGTCCTGGGTATATAGTACACCACTTTACTAGGGACCTATAAGTAAATTAAGCACAAGCACTTTAGCACTGGTTAGCAGCGGTAAAATGCACAGGGTCCAAAGCCCAACAAAAATAAATTCAGCTAAACAGGAGGGGAGAAGGCAAATGTTTGGGGGAAGACCACTCTAAGGCTAACAGGTCTAACAGTCTGTATATGGGTCCAGGAGCATGGTTGATACCCGCCTTTCCCCCTTTCAGTGTGTATGAGGGGCAGGGGTCAGACTGAATTTTCTGTTATCCCATAGGCGGGTGAGTGGACTTTCAAGGGTTCTTTAAAAAGATTTTTAGTGAACTTTTTTAAAGGATTGCTGTCTTGTCAAGAAAGAATTACAGGAGCAAAGCTGTGATGATTTTTAGGTTGGGTTGGATAGTGCAGCAGCCGCCAGACCTTATGTGATCAGCAGAAAAAGGGCTTTAAGAGGGACCTCTGGAGAGGGGCTTTGACTCATCCTGCATGTTGTTTCCCTTTGACTAAAGCATGTGATTGGGGAAAGTTGTGTGCTTCTACTGAATCAGAGCACTTGCATTGCACTTTATGTCGTATTGGAAGGCTTATACTCAATACAGTAGGTCTGAACTGCTTATGGTGACTAATCAATATTGCTGTTTGTCAGATGCCGTAGGTATAGTCAGTTATTATTAAAGGTTATGACAGGGGCAGGAGGACTGACTTATTTCATTTAAAAAGCATATGTTGAGGGTACTTGCTTTGTAAGGATGAATTGTTAACGCACTGTTGTAAAACCTGTACATTGTTACATGGAATATCACAGGTTACCATAGTAGACAAGGATTTTTGTGTTGTTTACTCTCTCTGACAAACCCTTAAGGGAGATGATTTTTGCTGTGAGAATTCATATTATGCCCAATTACGAGGGGTGGATATTGTTTTTCCAACTATAATTTTGTACATATTTGCAATTTTATGACTCTATGCCAATAGTTGCCTTGTAGGAAAACCTATGCTCAAACTTATGTTCAATACAGTAAGCCTGAGATGGTTATTGCGACAAGCCAATTCTAAAAGTTCTACGCCTGATTGGTACATTTATACAAATTAGGTCACATGCCATTTGTCTGACCTGTTTTTTATGAAATGTTACAACAAAGTCAATAGGGCAAATTTATTTATAGTAAAAGACACTTGTTGAAGCCAATAGCCCTTTAAGGGTGGATCGTTATTATTATGTTATCATGCTGTGATAAAGCCTGTAAAGAGGCATTCTGCTACAAAAAATCTTACAGATTACCTTAGTAGCCAAGTGATTTTATATTCATTCCCCATCTGACAAAACCCTGACCTGTGTCCTGTTATAATCCTTGTTAGCTTCTCATAGGAGGACTTTAAAATTGTTTTTCCAGATGCAGTTATGTACATATTTGTATTTTATGACTGTAGCCTTGAGAAAACGATTATGCTCTGTAATGACAGCCTCAGCTGGTTATTTTGACAAGCCTATGACAAAGGCCAAATTCATTGGGAAAGGTTATATCCAATTCCATAGTTCTGACCTGTATATTATGAAAGGTTCTGATAAATGCAATAGGCCCAACTATTGATTTTGTGAAATGTGTGTGTTAAAGCTAATAGGCCTTTTAGGGTGGATGGGTTTAATACTGTATTAAAGCCTCTGCACATGTATTTACATGTAATCTCACGAATTACCAAGGTAGGTAAAGGTTTTTCTGTTGATTATACCCTCTGACAAACACTCATGGTAGAAGAATTGCACTTAGGAGAGGTTGTATTATTGTTTTGTGAACTGTCATTATTTTTTTACATATTTGTAATTTTAAACGTGTGCCTGGTGGTTGCCTTATAGCAAACCTTATGCACAATGCAGTTGGTCAGAGTATAGTGAGAAGTCATTGATAAAAACATTATACCTGATTGGTTAATTAGAAAATGCTATATCAGATGCCTTTTGTCTGTTTACAAAAACTATGACAAAGGCAGTCGGGCTGATTTATTTCCAGCGAATAGCATATGTTAAAGACAATAGGCCTTTATTAAAGTATGTAAAAACCTGTGGAGTGGAATTTTGTTCCATGGAATTTGGCAGCTTACTGTAGTAGGAAAGGGTTTTGATATTTGTTACCCACCTCTGACAAAGCCTGGGTGTGGATGATTTTTATTTTAGCCTTGCTAGGCTTCATAAGAAGACTTGCATTCTGTTTTATCAACTGTAATTTTATACATAGTTGAAAGTGTATCTGCAGCATTTAGTGGTCTGTGCATTAAAGTACTCTTCAGATCCTGCCTGACAGCTTCACCTATCAGGCCTTTTGTAATAAAAAATATTCATATACATATAAAGAGGGACTTTGGGTCAATCCTATTCGGCCACTAGTCTGCTTGAGTGTCATTTACATTATGTATCCCCCCCCTTACCACATTTTCTCATGGGCCAATGGATGAGCCCATTCCATCCATTGGCTCTATTATCGTCTTGGTGAGGGCATTTTGCCTCGTTATATGTGCACATCCGCCTAAAACTGAGTGTGCTTTAGTGTCAACGTATGTGTACCAGTCACTTTCTCTTTTTATATGTCCCCCTTTATTCTTTCCTACTTCTTTTTTGCATTTTTTTTATTTTTATTTCTTTAAGTACTTGGGAGCTACCTAAATATTGCTCCCAGGCCACTCATTTGATGCTCATTTCATCCAAAGTCCCCTGCATACGCATGATCACTGATTCTATATGGGCGGAGGGGGCATCTTAAAAGGTTTGTCCATAATGTAAAGTTGTTTTAACATTCCAGGTTAACCTTCACATTTAGAAGCAACATGTCAGCCATCTTTGATTATCAAAGCAATGCATCTCTATACACAATACGCTTACATGATGACTCTTCTCTGCTGTGTTTCATTTTTGTTCTTTTCATAATTGGAAGCAAATGCCTGCCATGCTCTGGGGTAGCCTTTTCGTTTTCACTGTTATGTATTCCTTTGATTTATATTGCATATGATTGTTGAGTTTCTGTGTGTTTTTTTGTGGATGGGTGAGTGGATGAATGTAATAACGAGTTAGTGGGTGGATGAATGGATATGTGACTGCAATGATGAGTGACAGAGTGCATGTCCAATGAAGCATTGAATGCCTAAACTCATCAGTAAATAAAGAGGCACTTTCAGTTGCATGCTAGACATTTTGGCATTGCCAATGCTTGTTATGCTGGTGTTTCTTCTGTTTGAATGTGGCATGGATTTACCCGACCTGTGAGTGTGCAAGAATAAGGCATGAAATGCCAGCTTAACGTGAGCCCACTCTAAACTCTTACGACCAACAGATGGTCAAAACATTTTGAGGTCTGAGCCGGTAGAGAACAAACGCATTCAAGTCTTCGTCGTAAGGCTGGACAGCAACTGACACCTGCCAGTCCACACAGGGCACCACATGGCATGCTCATGAAGACTGCATGCACATCCAGAACAATGAGGAAATTCACTGGAATGGTGCTTCTAGATCCCAGGGACTGTTTTTTAAAAAAATGCAGAGCTGGCCTAGACGTGTGCACTGTGCATTTGTCTACTCCTCTTCCTATTTAAAAAGCACAACATTTTGCATCATCTAAAGGGCCAACTGTGAATGCACAAAATTCTCTAAATGTCCTCAACAAAAAAGTTGCATTCAATCCACATTACATTTTACCCTCCCATGCATGCAGGACACCACAAGCAGTACATCTTATTTTTCAAGACAAAGGCTGACTACAGCAGGTAGACCTGTGCTCCACCAAATCACTGCAACTACAGGTGAAGTAGAGATGAGCAAGCCAGAGAATTCTTAGGAAAAGCTTAACCTGGGGTCAGATCTCAAACACAAGTTAGGCCGAAAAAGGGTTTTCCAGGATGCCTGACTACCGACACAAGTTATACTCTCAGGGGTATATGTACAAGCCCCTACCGCCACAGGAACGCCACTTTTTAGGACGTTCCTGTGGCGATAGGGGTTTGCCTTATTTACAAGGCAGCGTTAAGCCACTTAAAGTGGTTTAACGCTGCCTTGTAAATAATGCACCCTATTGATTTTAATATACGATATATCCCGTTAACTGTGGTCTATTTTAGTCAGTGTTATAAAATGTACTGTATCTCTTTGCTTCGATTATGTTGCTATGTATGAATTGTTTTTTATTGTGCTTTTATGGATATCTTATATTCGAATAAAGATATTTTGAATTGAATTGAATTGAATAAGGCCCTCTTTCAAGCTATGCTTAGCGTGAAAGGGGATGGCAATGGGTGTTGCTGTGGGCGTTCCACCGTGACGCCCATTGATTCTGACACTGCCTCCTATGTACAAGGGTGGCGTAAATAGGAGGCAGCGCCAGAATTAAGACCAGGGAAAACCTGGTCTTACCTTGGCGCAATGAGGAGAAATGTTAAATTTCTCCTTGTTTTTGCTGTTTTCATGTGTGCTGCGTTGTGCAGCACACATGAAAACAGCAAAAGGCCAATTATTGTTTATGTACAGGAAGGTCCCCCTTCCTGCCCATTAACAATCATTTAAAAACAATGCAGTTTTGCAACTTCTGTGTGTGCTGCATTAAGCAGCACACATAGAAGTTACAAAGCGGCATTTAAAGATTGTAAGGGGGACCTTCCTGTACATAAACAATCTTCCCCTGAACGCAGACACCCTTGCACCATAGGGTGCGTAGGCGCTAGGTTGTGAAACTTAGCACCAGCGCAGGGGGAAACGCAGGGCTGCACTATATTCTTGTAAATATGGTGCAGCCCTGAGTTTCAGAAGTGTTGGAGTGTGTTGTTACACCAGGGAGGCTAACAACACACTACGCCACTTCTTTGTACATATGCCCCTAAGATTGCTTTATACTCAGACCACACACAATTTCTTTTATAAGTCCTCACTCACTCTCACACAATTGATCACATTCTTTCACACACTCTCACACATTATCATACTTTCTTACACTTTCTCACTCTTACATTCTCACACTCTCTCACCCTTTCTCAGACTCTCACTCTTGCTCTCTCTCGCTCTCATAATCTTTCACGTGCTTTCTCAATCTCATGCTCTCTGACACCCTTACACCTGCCAGGCTGACACAGTACTGAAATGCTTGTGCACGCTTGTTCACAAGCAGGAGACTGCATAAAAGCACCGTCCAGCGGAGCTAAGGCAGGGAAAAATCAATTTAAAACCAGGGGTGAGCTCCAAATTCTGCTGAGTTGGCAGAGTTTGCGTGGTTTTGCCCAGTTCCGCGAAAATCTAAAGGCGGCGGGGAGTAGAGTTTTTCCTCTCGTTCGGCTCACCAACGCTAAGGCGAGGGGCACGAGCGAGAAAAATAATATGCTAGACCACCTCCAGGCAAGATTTCTCAGTGGGGGCAGCCTCGGCAGGTCGCTACCACTTGCATTGAGACACCAGCCGCTCGCGTTGAGGAAGCTGCCCTTGAGTAGATCATCTACTCGAGCAGCAGAAAGAAGCAGCGCCGTCTTGCAGCTCCATGTGGTGCCGTTCGCCCTGATTTTACAGCACGGGCCAAACTCCCAGTGCTAAAATTCAGTGCAAGCAGCGCAACTTACCACACTCCGCTGCTCATGGAACTCCACGGAGCACGGTGGAGTTTTTTTAGCACTTTGCGGAGCTCTGCGTAGCAGAACTCCGTGAACTTCGCCCAGGCCTATTTAGAACAAAAGACAGTTTTGGGAGAGAGACTTCAGCTTTTCAATCTCAGAGTTGGAGACAATGTAAAACCCATGCTGGGCTGGACAGTGGTTATCCTGGTGCTCCTTTTTGCCCACTGCCCAAAAAATTATGTCACACTATCAGAGTGCACACAAACACTCGCACCTTCTTACCCCACACAAAAAAAGAATCAACCATGTAGGTGTCTTCGATGCAAAGAACAAGCTTCTAGTATAACACCACAATGTCATTCCTGCAGCTAGTGCTGTACGTACTGCTGAGCACAGCAACCCCAATCCACGTATTCGTTGTTCCCCCCACCTCCTCCGGGTCTTTTTTAAAATATATATTTTGGAGGGCCATACAGCAGATTGCTGCTGTCCCTTGCAAAAGCACTTTTGAGCATGTACAATTTCTTTTGATCGATCTAAGTGGAACTCGTCATCCTAAATTAGTCAATAAAATAAAAAGTAGAAACTGGCACAACTTTTTAATTATGCCCCCTCACTGCCTATCAATGTAATGACATCACCCATTCAAATCCACAGAATATGCACACCAAAAACCCGGAGCATTCAATCAGAACTTCCAGCCTCCCACAGGGGTGTCTTGAAACGTCCCAAGGGGTAATTAGGTGTTGGACTTGGCCCTTTTTGCAGGGTCCTCCCAGAACTTTTTTGCCTTCCTCCTGTATTGTTTCAGACATGTTTTTGTTGGTTTTATGACTCTGGGCACTCTACCACTGCTGATCGGTGCTAAAGTGCATATGCTCTCTGTGTAAATTGTGTTTATGGATTGGTGATTCCATGATTGACATATTTGATTTACTTGTCAGACCCTAGTACAATGCACTATGTGTGCCCAGGGCCTGTAAATCAAATGCTGCTGGTGGGCCTGCAGCACTAATTGTGCCACCCACAGAAGCAGCTTGTAAAATGTGACTCAGGCCTGCCATTGCAGAGCCTGTGTGCAGTCTGGGACTGCCATGTCGACTTGGCAAGTGCACACACTTGCCAGTCCCTAAACCTTCCCTTTCCTACATATTAGTCACCCCTAAGGTAGGACCAAGGTACCCCTGTGGGCAGGGTGCATTGTATGTGAAAGGTAGGACATGCCCTGATGTGTGTGGCATGTCCTGATAGTGAAATACTGCCAATTTCGTTTTTCACTATTGCAAGGCTATCTGTTCCCATAGGAGAGAATGGGGAGTTTGTTTATAACATCTTATAAACATAACTGACCCCAGGAACAAGATAGAAAAGTAAAGTTTAATATGCCTGAACTCAGAATGTTAAAGTGCATCTTTTAGTGAGGGTGATTTTTGTATTCTGTGTTTGAAAATACCACTTTTTGAAAGTAGGTATTTTCATGCCTAACCATCCAGTGTGCCTCATTGCATGTCTGGATTTTGGATGACAGGGGCTGGAGAGGGGCAGCGGCTCCAGAAGTCTGATGAGTCAGGGCTGGGCTGAATAGGCTTGGACTGCATTTGGAGTGGTGGGAGGAGTAGCACCTTTACCTGAATAGGGCTGTGCCTGCCTTCCACAATGACGGCTCCGCCCCCCTGTGGTGTGTCTGGAGCCAGGCCTCACACTGACAATGGAGGATGTTGTGCACTTGCAAAATGCTCCACAGAACTGGTTTTGGCTGGGTACAGACACTCTCTGCCTTCAGAGAACAAAGGATTTTTGGGTATAAAAAGAGGGGCCCAGACCCCAGACTTTTAGATCACTTGTGGGAAATCAAGAGGAACCTTTGCCAAGGAAAAGAGCCGGATAAGCTGAGGAGGAATACTGCCCCTGTGCTGTTTGCTGTCTGGGGTTGGCCTGCAGTGGCTGCTTGCTGCCAAGGAAAGGAGAAAAAGGACTTTGCTGTCTGCTTTGTCACCTGCTTGAAGAAAAGATCTCCAAGGGCTCGAAACTGAGCTTGCCTCCAGTTCTGAATTCTCAGGGACACAAAGACGTCATCCCTTCTGTCTCTCTGCATCTGGAACTGCTGTTTCAGCTGCCACAGAAGGAAATTGCAACACCGACGCTGGCAAGCGACGCCGTAACCTGCACCGAAGCCATGGGCACCGCTCGTGAAGAGCACGACGCACCGCCCCGACTTGCACCGTAGGCCCGACGCCTGCTGACGCCGTGCCGCATCGACTCCGAAGCCATCAGTGAGGCCGCTGCCTGCACCAGAGCCGAGGATACCGCTCGTGACGTCCACAACGTAATGTCCGGGCTCGCACCGCAGCACCGATGCCGGTGCTTCATCAACGCGGAGCCGATCCTCGACGTGGGTGACTCCTGAATTCATCGACATCGCACCGTCGTAAGGGACCAACGCCTCGCCACCATCCGTGACGTCACCTCCCCGACACAGTAAGGAACTGACAGCTCACCTCCCCTGGGCTGCAGTAAGGAACAGAGGCATCACCTCCCCTGGGGTCGTAAGGAACCGACGCCGCAGGCGCCAACAAAGCCTCACTTCCCCGACGCCGTGCACCGTCTTTGCTTTCATCAATTCCAAGGTACTGTTCTTTGTGGGTCTGCTTGACTCCGGGCCCGACGCCGCGCACCTTGCGGTTGGCGCCGTTCTTTGGGATTTTCATCTGTCACGAAGTCGTAATAACTCCAGGTGGAGTTATTTGTTGCTAGAAGCTTGATTTGAGTGTATAACCTATTTTTATGGATATTTTTAATACTGTATTGTGGATTTTTGTCGTTTGGTCTTGTTTTGGTTTAGATAAAGATTACTTATTTTTCTAAACTGGTGTGGTGTCCATTTGTAGTGTTTTCACTGTATTACTGTATGTGTTCACAAATGCTTTACACACTGCCTCTGAGATAAGCCTGTCTGCTCGTGCCAAGCTACAAAGGGGATGAGCAGGGGTTATTTTAGAAGTGTATCCCCCTTACCCTGACTACAAGCAAGGGTCCCTATTTGGACAAAGGTACTTACCTATGCCAACTAGAGACCCCCATTTCTAACATTAGGCAAAATGATGCTTGAAAGGCGCACTTCAGAAATACAACATATAACCTTCCAGAGGGACTCTGAAGCAGAGCCTTCAGTCTCCCCAGCAGTACCTCTGCCCACCACCGGCGTGGTTTCCCCAGGTTCCACTGAGAATCTGATCTCTGCTCCCTCCTGAATGCCCACCATCTCTCACCTTACCAGAAGCTTTGAACAGTGCCTCCGCCCAAAGGCTTGAGTCCACATCTCACACACTGTCCTGCCCTCTCTCTCACCCCCAGTAGAAAACTGCACCCTCTCCCTCTTTCCATGTCTATGCCTGTCTACTAGCCACTGGACAGTTTCACATGTTCCATATCTGGTGCTTTCAAGAGCACCCATCAACCCCAGAGGCGACTTTGTGTTTCACAGATTCTTCTGAGCTGTGCCCCACATCAATCCCACTGTGCAGCCTCCGTCTCTCATCTACACATGCAGACAAACTCACCCCTTACTCTCTTTACCATGGTCCCCTGCATATACCCTGCTCCCAGACCCTGACACCCTCTCTCAGTTCCTACCTGTGGAAGCCCCTTTTCCCTACAGTCCTCGCCGGACTCTCTCACACCTTCTCACTCTCACCTTCCCAAGTAGCCACATCTCTCCCCAGACTCCAGACCAGAGGGCCACAGTCTCTTCCAAGCCTCACCATTTCTAGCAGCCACCCAGGTACACCTTAGCCCTAGAGTCTTGACCAGAGTGTCTCAGTCTTATAGTCTCTCCTTCCCCTGCAGCCTCTCCTTGCAGAAGCCCCTCTCCCAAGAGACTTAACCAGAGTGCCTCAGATCATGCCACGCCCCACCCTACCTAGCATCCACCCTTCTCTCCAGACTTAGCCCTTGTTAAGTATCACCATCCCCAGCACCCTCCCCTTGCGCTACCCCCTGGGGATCGCAAATTATCCAACAGTGTTCAGGCTGTCCGTGCTATAGGTGCGTTGGGCAAGCCCCAGCCAAAACAGACTCGGATGTAGCAGCAGGTAGCTGGCAGACCAGTGGTCATAGTGGCGATAAAGGTCGAGATTGCATTTGTTTTAGGTTTACATGTGCTAAATGTGTTGCAGCAGTGCCCAAATGATTTTGATACCTACAAAGGAGCATGAAAAGAATGTGTGGGTGGGGGGCAATAACCTGTGATTTAACAAAGAGAATGTGTTCTCTGGAGGCTCAACACCTCATAGAATGGAGCTTCAGAAATTGCCCAGTCCTGACTGAGGCAAGTGCAGAGCTCGGCTGGAGCCAGACTCAATAAGCAGCTCGCACGTGGCTTGTTTTGGTTTTGGTGGGGGGTTGGGTAGGATCGGTCTGTTCAATGCTAACAGTGAAGACACTGCAAATTTGCTTGAAGAGGGACATAATGCTGCTTGAAAAATCATTAGTATAACATCTCTTTTCAAGCACTTTTACAGCACTCCTTTGTATCTATAGAATCAGGGTGTCTTTCAGGCTGACGGCCCGGCAGAAGTCGCATTTAAGCTCAAGTCGATTTTAGCTTGTGGTTATCAAGAGTGGTGGTCGCTGGGGAATTAAAGTGGTGAGGCAGCGCGGGGGAGTCAGCACAGGAGGGCAGTGCGGGGAAAAGAATTTAAAAAATGTTTAACTGCCATCTGCAGCGTCAGTGCTCTTCTGGCCTCTGCTCCTCGACTCCCAGCATGCCACAGGCTCCCCTACACCAATCCAGATGCTGGTCTCATGCTGGTATTACCCAGCATGAGAGTAGCGCCATGATTGATATGATCTCCCTAGTTAGGCACTCCCTAAGGGACTACGACCCTGTGCTTACCCTCCACCCAACTGTGCAGCACAGCTCGGATGGTAAGATCGAAGTGCGCACGACGGTTTGGCTGGCCTTAGATGGCTGGCCAAACTGTCATGCGCTGTCATGCGCACTTGAAGCAGTGCCATCACTCCTCCTCCTTCCTGCAGCTGAGTCGTGCCAGAATGGATGGCCCTGCCCTGCCCTCGGCTCGGCTGCAGGAAGTGAGCGTGGAAAAATAAAATGATAATAACCTTCGTTATTATCATTCTATTTTTCACTGCTGAAAAAAAGTGGGGCAATGCTCCTGCGCCTTAGCGGAGTACCCACCGCTGTTTATAAAATGACCTCAAGCAGAGCCAGAGCCACACGCCTGGTTCAAGCCAGACTCGAGGATTCATGGCTTGCTCCCTTCTAAGTTAAGGTTCACATCATGCCACTCTGCTTTCCAGTGGTGTAGCAAGGGGTGCAGGGGCGGTTCGCCCCAGGCGGCATGAGTTTTGGTGGCGGTGGCCACCCCCCAGCTCTTACCTGCTGTCTCGGGGCGGCAATCAACAGCACCCCTCCCCTGCTCTCCAATGCGGTCGGCAAACGCAGGGACTGCCCCAGGTGGTCAAAGGTCTAGCTACGCCACTGCTGCTTTCCCTGCTCATCGGGATCCTGCTCATTAGGCCTGCTGATGAGATCTGATGGATCTGGGTGCACAGCAACAGACCAATTTCTTCCCATGATGCCACGCTGATTCTCTTGCAATTCTGTTTGATTTCGCCCTTTTTAGGTCAAGCATAAAAGCACATTTGAACACATTGCGGAAGTACTTTTTTATGACATTTTCCCCATCTTTGTTAAGATTGAAACAGCATCACAGCATGCATGCACGACTCCCCTCTAACACCTGTAAGTGCTGGTGGTAAATGTGCAGATAAAAATCTATAAAAACAACTAACAACAGTGTGGTGGTATGCAATGCTTAATTTGTACCTAACAAAATGCAAAATGAGGAAGTAAAGACCAGCAAAATATTATTATTGGTTGCAGGTTTTATCTCTTGATTTAGAACTGCTATTTAAATGAGGACCAGTATGTTTCATTTAACTTTCTGATCTTAGATGAACCAATTGTAGTAGAAAATAGGCGATGCCATTTTTAGGTCTCGCCTACGCAGCGCGCAAGCGCTGCTTTGGAGTGACCTCTTGGAATCACTCCGTACTTTTTTGGAAACGCGTGCATGTACTGCACTGTTTCCAATGAGTACTCGTACATGTACAGTGTTTACCTTGCGGGAGCGAGCAGCGGCGACATCTGTTTGCTCGCTCCCGCAAGGTAAACGCTGTACATGGACTTCCGGCCGCGCTCCACTGAAACCCCTTTGAGTGGTGCCCTCAGCGTCTACAGGCATCCAGTAATCGCCCGCCGCTGCTCGCTCCCGTAAGGTAAACGCTGCGCGTCGCTTTAACTTTCGCGGCCGCGGGCCGCGCTTGTCTTTCAGCGCTTGTTTTTTATCGTCTTGTCCTTCTTTGATGATTATGATGCGTATTGCTGCAGAAAGCAACATGGGCTCTTGTAGTTCCCGTCACGCTTAGCGTCCTTGCTTTCCAGGATGGCGGTAGTTGTTTATAGTTACCGGACATAGGAGGCTGCCATTGCATGGGGGTGTTATACCCAGGCCATGCTGTCCTATGTTTTTGTTTTGATATTGGCTCTGGGAGTTTAGGCACCGCCGCACAGAGCTCCCTGGCATGGCTGGACACGGGGCCCGAAACGGCGGAGGGAGACTTGGAGTTAGAGACAGTGCAGACCGGGACTGTTGACGTCTCACCCACTCCCGACCCTTCGAAGTTCCCCGATGCTTCATCCCCCCTTGACCTCACTCAGGCCCCTGGAGAACTCTCTTCGTCTATCCCCTGGGAGGACCGAGCAGCCCCTCCAGACTCCACCCAGCACGATGGAGATCTCTTACCCCCTCTGGTCCGGGCAGTCCCTGGTTCTCCTCACGCTGCGGTCTCCGCTCTTCAAGCACCTGTAACCGACAGTAGGTATCACTTCCCTCCTGCTTGGACAACTTTTGCTGTGGGAAATCACTATCGAGGGATACTGGGTAGACGACAGCCACTTGGCCGTAGTAATCCGTATAGGGCTGTACTATCCTTCTCCGCAGGGATAAGAGGTGTGTAATAAATTGTAACAATACTTTTTTGGTACCTCCTCCACTACACCATAAACCGTACATTTTAACAATGCTGTAGCTGTACGTGATTAGACGTATCGGAACTTGTCAAGACAGCTGTAATAACGCACATTATCATAATTTTTTTTAACAGGGCTGCAATGCTAATGATGGCAAGTATATATAGTTCACAGGTCAGCTATTCGTTTGGGCAGTCTCATCCATTGTATGTTTATATATTCCTGATAAATTGCCCTATGTGGCGAGGGGTATTGCTCAGCAAGTCTTTAGTTTTGAGTCATTTGCACTTTGTGGCATGTAGTTTCATGTTTTCCACTAGATGCAGGGCCACAGGGATTATGCAATTCTTCTACCGTGTTTTTTTCCGCATTAGTATGGATTTGCGGCATATACCACATAATCCATCATCTGCTGCATAATTAGAGATTTTAGCAAGATTTTAGCAAAAAACTATTTTGTTTTCTAGTTTAAATGGATCAAAAGTTACTAAAATCACAGCAACAAATAGGTCTCGCTTTTGGGACCTTATAAGTATTTAGTTATGCAGCACAATATCCTTGGTGCAACAACATCAACTGTTGCATGGCTAAACACTTATAAGGTCCCAAAGGCGAGACCTATTGGCTATGCCAATGCTTGTTAAAATTTGTCATTGTCCAATGTTTAATGCTTACCAGACTCAGCTCACTGTGAGGTGCTACAAAAAATAAATCCAAGTATTGCCTACATTTGAATTCTTGGTTATGGCAGTCTGGCTGAGACCATCTCACTCATTTCACACTTTTAAAAAGACCAATCACCACTGGAGGCTGAGGTACAGCCTATTCTCTCGGAGGTAGAAGGCTCATAGCCAGTGCCCATTTTTGTTGAAAAGCCATAATTTACCACTTTAGTCTTTATAACATGCCATCCTAAACTGAAAGTGATTAAGGCCTTCTTCTTCTCCAGTCAAAATGGAGGTACCTGTTCAGTGTTTGTTTCAGTCAATTTAGTTGCAAAATGGGGCCATTTTAATTGCATTATGTTACTGCACAGGTTTGAGTCATGTAGCTTGGAAAATTAATTTAAAAATGTACCACTAGACGATACCCTCTAACTACGTTCTCTCCCTGATGTCAGGAACATCTTAAGGATATTGAGGGCCCGGGGCCAAGCATATTAAGGGGGCCCCTGTTCATAACAGCTTTGAATTTATGATCCAGTTTCAGCTCTTTCATGCCCTCTTTGGCCAGGTCACTGACAGTGCACAGGGGCGCTCGTTCAAATTCTAAATATGTTTCCATCTAATATTCAGGGATAGTGATGTGTGTTTTCAATAATGTAACACAGCAGCAACTCACTAATGTTGCAAATAATCTAGATGACACCCTTCTATTTCTCATATGTTAGGTCCTGTTTTGATCTAAAAGAAACTTTTTTATGGATGTTGCATGAAACATAAACACAACACTTCCCCTGCAAAATGTCTGTAACAGACTGACACATCACACACAATAAAAATATATTAAAGGAAAATGGTATTTAAAACAATCTGAAGAATTATTCAAGACTCTCAGTAGAACAGAGCTGGCTCTATCAGGGATGCCTCCTGAAAGGCTCGGGCCCTGGGCCAGAGCCCACTTTGCCCATTGCTTAAAACGTCTCTGGCTGATGTGTCCATTTTATACACTCTTTTTTCACAACCTCTCTGTTTTTAGTGAGATGACTTTACTGCCCAGCACTCCAACAGAAGCGCAAACTTAAAAAATATTTCACTATATGAGGAGGGGACCTTAGAGGGGAGGGGCCTCATACCAACATTTAGTTAGGCGGCACTGACCCTACCGTCAAAAAAACACTTAAAGAGTGGTGTTGTTGTCCTGGGGTCCCTAAATGGACATCGGCTGTTCAAAGCCTCCAAAGAAAAGCTGGAAATCCACTCTGTGCAGTGCTTTCCAGCTCGTCTTCCCTGCCTACGCATGATATCAACTCTTCAACGGGTGACTGCGTGAAGGAAGCTGACATCGTGTGACACAGGGTATCACTGAGTGAGTTGGCAGGCCTGCTCTCTCTATAACCATTGCTCTAGCACCACTGAATGCACTCTAATAAGAGCAAAACATACATTCTTAGAAGATGCTTTTGTGTACATAGATTGGGCGGAATAGTGATCTGCCAATTTAATGCTGTAGTACTGTGATGAAATGGTAAATTGCCTTTTTTTATTTTCGACTTGGCAAGGATATCACATTAGCTAATCCTTAGTGCTAAACAATTTGTTGGGAAATGGCAACAGCTTTGTCACTCTTCTAGCTCAGCATGGATGGCAGCTGAATTAATCCTAGGCTTACATAGTTGCCACAAAAACAGACATTAAGAGAAGACAGAGTGCCACTCATATCCTAGATCTGCAATGAGAAGCAGTAACTCCCATAAGACAGAAAGATCAGAGCCCCCTATCTTAGTCTGTATAATTTAACCAACATTCTAAGCTTGCAAATCGTTGGTTTTGATTTCTTATATATGAATTAACACCAATACAGGCTATCCTTCTCATCGTCACCATTGTCCTCTGTGTGTCATTTTTGTTTTGTGGTGTTTAGGTCGAGTCTGGGCATCGCATGCGCTGCTCTGCGAGGCAGACTGTATTGAGGTATGGCATAGAAGCTCTGCCCATTTTCCGACAATCTTTTCAATTGGCTCCTGTTACTGTCCTTTCGAAATTGTTGCTTTTCATTCATGAATAGGCTGAGTAGTCCCTCCTTTATACCTCCTTATCTGCATTTGTAACTAACGACTGGACTTTTTTGCTTGTGTTGTTACATGGTCGGCTTTATCTAGTCGGTGAGCACTATTTTCTTTAATGATCTTCCCTACTCCACCCACGACGTCGCAGCACGCCGCCACCTTTTATATTGTTATTAGTCATGTATTTTTTTCATTTCCAGCGCGGTCCGCTTTAACTATAGCGGCTGTGCTTATTTAATTATTTAATTTCCGGCATGGTCCCCTTTCACTTTAGCGGCCGCCCTTATTTATTTATTTTAATTTAGAGCGCGGGTCGCTTTCACTTTAGCAGCAGAGCTTATTTATTTATTTAATTTACAACGCAAACACTTTCACTTTAGCAGCCGCGCTACAAAATCTTATTTATTTATTTATTTTTACACTTTGTGTAAAAGCGTCCCATACGCACTTTCACTTTAATGTTGGCCGCGCCCCCTTCTTTAGACGTTGCTCACTGTAACCTGAATACAGGGAGCAGCGTCTAAAGAAAGGGGCACGTCACCATTAAAGCGGTCTCGCATTTGCGAGAGTTTGAGCTATTAGCATTAGAAATGACATAGCCTTTTATATATGTGTTGCTTTGAAAAGCACATACATAAAAGGCATTATCATTTACAATGCCAATAGCTTAAAATCTTGCAATTGCGAGACCTATTGTATTGAAAATGCTTGTTATATATATATGAGGCGAAACTTCAAGCAAACTGAAATGTATTTGCACCTCTGTCACAGTTTATTGTGGGGCCAGATGGGGGTCTCTGTATGCCACTGTTGTCAAACCAAAGCTGTATATGAGACCTAGCAAATGGTTCATAAGACCAAAAGTATCAACTATTTCCAAATGTTTAAAGGCAGCTGTCTACCAGAGCGAAAGTACACTCTAGCCACATGTTTCTCTAGAGGTGCCAGGAAGCAAAACCCATTCAAGCCAATAAAGATACTTTTTGGCTTGTTTTGGCAGATATTACAGTGGGGACCGAGTCTTTATTTAGCTGAGTCTGGGCATTTCAGTTTAAGACTGGTTTTACTTTTGAATGCCAGCATTATACTTTTCAGAATGCCCCTGCCAGCTCAACGAATGGATCAGCCTTACTGCTGGGAAAATGCCCATATCATACAATAGCCAATGTTCTCCTGGAAGGCACTGCTTGGATCTTGAGCGTGTTTTAGCTGGTTTTGTAAAATAAGAAAATGTGTCTACTTGTGGAGTAAAGAATGAATTAGGTGAAAATCTATATGGCATTTACAAGGCTGTAAAATTGCATAACAAGTACCTGCTGACAGTCAATTCTCCATTTTTTTTTAGCTATTTGATACATTGGTAATTTGAAAGTGTCATTGCTGCGAAAATACTCAAGCTGTATTTTTGGATTCAAAGTCTTCTTTTTTGTTGTTGTTGGGGGTTCGCATAGCTATGAAAGGAAATCTCATTTTCAGTTATTCATAGCATGTGTTAAACCCTTGCGGTCACAATAAGCTTGTGATGCTCTTCTCTCATCTGGGACTTGCCAGCCAGGTGGATTGTCTTAGAACCTCAGTAAGGTCTTGCTGAGTAGTATTCTTTTTGGGGTCTGTTGGAAATGGCCCTTTTTGCAGGGTCACCCCTAAACCTTTTGCCTGCCTCCTGTATTTTTGCTGACCTGTTTCTGTTGGTTTTATGACTCTGGGCACTTTACCACTGCTGTTCAGTGCTAAAGTGCATATGCTCTCCCTTTGTAAATAAGTCTATGTGAATTGGTATATCCCTTATTGGCTTATTTGGTTTACCTGTTAGTCCTTAGTAGTGTGGCCTGTGTGTGCCCAGGGCTGGTAAACCAAATGCTGCTGGTGGGCATGCAGCACTGGTTTGCGCCACCCACAGAAGCAGCTTGTAAAGTGTGTCTCAGACCTGCCACTGCAGAGCCTGTGTGCAGTCCAGAACTGCCATCTTGGCTGTGAAGTGCACCCACTTCCCAGCCCCTGAACCTTCTCTTGGCATCATGTAAGTCACCCCTTTGGTAGGGTGCATTGTATGTGTAAGGTAGGACATGCCTTGGTGTGTGTAGCATGTCCTGGTAGTGAATTACACCCCATTTCGTTTTTCACTACTGTAAGGCTACCTGTTCCTCATAGGCTAGAATGGGCAGTTTGACCATTACATCCTATAGTCCCAACTGACCCCAGGAACATGGTAGAAAAACGAATTTAGTATGCCTGAGCTCAGAATAATAAAATACATCTTTTAGTGAAGTTTATTTTTATATTCTGTGTTTGAAAATACCACTTTTAGAAAGTAGGTATTTTCTTGCCTAAGCCTTCCAGTGTGCTCTGCTGTTATGTGTATTGGCTGTCTGGTTTTGGAGGGGCAGGGCAGGCTGAGTCAGACCTGGGTTGAATAGAGAGATCTGCATTTAGAGTATGGGGAGGGGTGGCCCCTTGACCTGAATAGGGCTGTGCCTGGCAAGGTGAATGCTGGCTCCACCGCCTACTGTGTGTCTGCTAGCAGTCCCCCTCTTTCTGAAAGGAAGGATGCAGCCTGGTAAACAAAGTGCTCCAGGTCTGAGCAGAACTGGTTCTGGCTAGGTTCAGTGACTTGTAGCTTCTGAGAACAAAGACTTTTGGGGTATAAATATCTGTGCTCAAACCCCTACAATTTGTATTGCCCTTGGATCTGGAGAGGAAACTCTGTCCGTGCCACTGGAGGAATCTGCAGGAAGTGACTGCCCCTGTGCTTGTGTGTTGTTTCTTGCACTGGCCTGCAGCAGTGACCACTGGACCTTGAAGAAGAGGAAAAGGAACTTTTGAGAGAACTTTTATTTTTGTTACAAGCAATTACCCAAGGGCAAGGAAAAGAACTAGCCTCCTGCTGGAGTCTCAGGCACATCAGACTCCACCACCAACCTCCTGCTTCCTCCCTGGGAGGACTGCTATCTGCTGATGAGGCTCCTGTGAGTTCCAGGGCCTCTAGTTTGCATCAGAGAAGAGAGTGTTGGAAATCGACGCTAACGCATCTTTGCGAGCCGCTGCAGTCGAGAGCGCTGGGAAAATCATCGCGCTGCTGCCGCTGAGTGCTCGCAACACGAAACCATCGCTAACGCCCCTTTGCGAGCCGCTGCAGCCGAGACGCGCTGGGAAAATCATCGCGCTGCTGTCGCCGCGCACTCGCAACCCCTAAAGAAATCATCGCTTCAAGACATCGCATTGCGGACGCCGTGCGCCCGCCATCTTGATCGCATCGCACTAAATTTCGTCGCTCCCTCGCGGAGCGTCTTGTCTTCGCATCGCAACACCATCGCACAGCGCAACAGGATCATCGCATCGACTTCTCCCTCGCGGCAAGAAAGTCATCGCATCGGCGGTCCAGCGTGCAGAAGTTTGTCGCATCGTCCCCGCACGCATCCGCAGATCGGCGCATCATCCTCCCTTGCGGCAAGGATTTCAACGCATCGCCGGCCTCGCGTGCCGAGAATCATCGCTACAGCTTATTTGCGACATTTTGTTGGTTTTGCTACTAAACCCAGGTACTTTGTGAGAGAAAGGGTCGCAGAGACCACTGCTTTGAATTTGAACCTTATTTTTGCAACCTTTGAACTATTTTTTGACAGTCCTTCAACAGCAAACCTATTTTTGACAGTATTGTGGCTTTGACAGTTACTGGTCTTGTGATAAGTCTTTATATATATAAAGATACTTATTTTTTATAACTACTTGTGTGGTGTCCCTTTGTAGTGTTCCTCACTGTGTTACTGTGTATGGTCATAAATGCTTCACACCCTGCCTCTGAGATAAGCCTACCTGTTCATGCTACGTTACCAAAGGGTTGAGCAGGGGTATCAAGGAGGGTAGCCCTCTTACTCTGACTTAGGAAGAAGGGTCCCTACTTGGACAGTGGCCAGCCATTGCCAACTAGAGACCCCCATTTCTAACAGGGTCTTACTAGGAGATGATTTGCATTTTTCATCCCGTTCACATTGGAATCATCTTCTCGCCCTGCATCCATAGCACTAATTGGAGAACAATCAGGAAATGATGCTTAGAATTCCCTTCCATTCAAATCATTGAAATTCTTGATCATTGTCACCACTGGTTGTGTGATGGAACCACAACTCATGCGCTTACCTCGCATGCCGGTTCCACACAGTCTCAACAACGCAAGTCTTAACCACGAATATGCCTTTATCACGCATGCCTTTACAACGAATTAAGCGTTGTTAAGGCATGTATGGTAAAGACATATACGTGGTTAACACTTGACAGGTAAGTCTTACTCCCCCGACCCCTGCGCCCACCCTGAATCTTAAAACTACCCCCTTCCCTCCTGAAAACCAACCCCCTCTCCCCAAGCATATGCATGGTTATGGCAAGCGTGGTAGAGCTTGTGTAGTCCCTACACGCATAGCTGAGGCCGCGGTGTTCCGACTGTTTCCCGTCACCACTATTTGAGCTCAGAGCGATTACAAGATATAGGGCCAGATGTATGACCCACCAATTAGTGAGTCGCAAATTGCGTCACATTTGAGACTCGCAATTTGCGACTCGCTAATTGGGATGCACAACAGTGTCTGAGACACTGTTTGCGATTTCCAATGGGGTCGCAAATTGCATGCATCATGCATATTAATGAGGCTGTCGCAATTTGCGACCCCATTGGGAATGGCTGGCACTCCCAGGAATGGTGGCCTGCTGGGTTCAGCAGACCTCCATGTCTGGGCCTGCTTTTAAATAAAGCAGTTTTTTTTTTTTAAATGCAGCCCGTTTTCCTTAAAGGAAAACGGGATGCATTTAAAAAATAAAAATGAAACTTTTCAGTTTTATTTTTTAAGGGCAGGCAGTGGTCCCTGGGACCACTGCCTGCCCTTAAAAAATATTTGCGCATGCATTCACAAATGGGAAGGGGTCCCCTGGGGACCCCTTCCCGTTTGTGAGTGCTTTACCAACCTTCTGAGAAGGGTGGTAAACTGCGAGTGTTTTGCGACCGCAATTGCGGTCGCAAAACATTCTTACATAGCTTAAGGAGTCGCTATTAAGAAGGGACGCCCTTGGAACGCCCCTTCCTAATAGCGAGTCGCTAATCCTATTTTGCGAGTCGCAAATTGATTTGTGACTCACAAAATAGGATTAGTACATGGGCCACAGGTTTTTTACGGGCGCAAACAGGTTAAAACCCATTTGTGCATGCAAAAAACCTTTGTACATCTGGCCCCATAATGCTGTAAACATAACATGTAAAGGATTTCAATTATTAGCTCATTGCAAGTTACACTCTGGAATACGTCTCTCCCATACGTGCCTGGCAACACAAAGATTTGAATTTCGAGATTCGAAATTGGGCCATATGTACAAAAAAAATTGCAAAAATGCTTTTTCATATATACAAATGCCAAATTAAGATTTGGTAACTAGCGATTCGGTATTTGGAAGGGGCGTGTTTAGGGCGCCCCTTCCAAATACCGTATTGCAGTGCTATGTATGAATGTTTTGCAACCAAATTACGGTTGCAAAACATACATTTTTTACTGACTACTAAAAAGTAATGGTCACCATTCGGAAATGGAAAAGGGTCCCAATGGGACCCTTCCCCTTTGAGAATGTAAAAAAAGTATTTCTTAAGAGCAGTCAGTGGTCCCACAGACCACAGCCTAGTCTTAAAAAATGTAACTTAAAAGTTTTTAAACAAATCCTGCTTTGCTTAAGGAAAACGAGATGAATTAAAAAATAACATTTTGCTTTAATAAAAAGCAATCACAGACATGGTGATCTGCTGACCCCAGCAGGCCACCATCCCAGGGATGGGTATCATTCCTCATGGGTCGTAAATTTCGACCTACCTCATTAATATTCATGAGGTAGGTCAATTTGCTACCATTAGGAATTGCTAGTGAAAACTTTTAAGTTTTCTTGTGATTTCCTCATTGCAATTCAGCAAACATCGCAATTAGGAAATCGTAATTCCAGAATTTTGTACATGTGGCACTTAATTACTGACTTTGGTTGCACAAACTGAAACAAGATGGTGGCTTGAATGTAAACAAAAACTTCTGAGAATATAAAATGAGAGTAACAGACTCAGATGGCAGCTAAATTAATTTGCATTGGGTGCATACTCCCAAGAGTAAGAGTAATCCCTTTATCTAACATTACCTTTATCTAACATTACCTTGACCATGGGATCTTTATCAGCTAAGACATTGTGGTTGATTTGCCATGCTGTGTTTTCCAACAATTCCCTTCTTCCTGCCCTTTTTCGTCACCATGCAATTGCAGAAAGAAAGCCTATTAATCTTCTTAGTTCAACTATGAAAATGAGTGACGTCTGCTGAGATCTTCATGTGGTGAAAAACTTGCAAAAGGGAATAATGTATTCCGCAACACTACCAATATGTTCTTTCCCTGACAGATAGTCTGTAATAACTGGTATGTAAGTGGAGGCCACATGTGCATATGTAAGAAGAACTCTATAAACTGATTGTGCCACCCAGTTAAGTAGCCCTTTAAACGTGTCTCAGGCCTGCCATTGCAGAGTCTGTGCATGACGTTTTAAACTGCTATTTCGACCTGGCAAAATAAACCTTTTACAAGGCCCAAACCTTCCTTTTTAATACATATAAGTCACCCCTAGGGTAGGTCCTGGACAGCCCAAAGGCAGGGTGCAGTGTATTTGAAAAGTTAGATGAGTATTTTTAAGTTTTACATGTCCTGGTAGTGAAAAGCTTTTAAATTCATTTTTCACGACTGCAAGGCCTATCCCTCCCATAGGATAACATTGAAGTTGCTTTATTACATTTTATAAGTATAATTTCCAAATGGGAAGAGATGACCAGTTCATTTTTGGTGTCTCTGGAATCCTAATTCAAAATCCTAATTTAAAATGGTGAAGTCGGATTTTAAATTATAATTCTGAACATGCCACTTTTAGAAAGATGGCCTTTTATTGACATTTGGTGCCTATAGCCTGTCACTGGTCACATGACTGGGCGTAGCTGACAGTTGGGCTTTGTGTAATCCTCTTAGACAGCCACACACAATGGGAGCTTAGGTGTGACTGGATGGGCCATCACTGGCAGAATGGGAGGGAGGAGCTGGGCACAGTCCAACTTACAATTGACTCCACACAAAGGGCTGCATATCCCCTGTAGTTAGTCTGGAGCCAGTGCAGGAAAGGCAGGGCATCTATGCGCTTCAAAGGCATGCCTCTAGAAGCTTCTTCCCACTTCAAAGGCACAACTGTGTATAAAAGAAGGACCTCCAAAACCAATTCTTCAGTACACTTCTGGACCTGTGGATACTCTGCCAGGAAGAAAGACTGCTGTTTTGTTACAAGGACTGCCGCTCTGCTGGACTGCTGCTCCAAAGTAACTGTTGTCCGGCTGCGCTGACCTGCTGCCTACTGCCTTCTTGCCAGGGGAAGAAGCACTGGACCTGTAACTTCATCTTGAGCCCAGAACCCAAGAGTAACTCAAAGGTCTGGTCTGCTGGCCTCCTGATCCGAGTCTGAGGGACATAAAAGGCTCCCCAAAAGCTCATGAACCGGTCTTCAGTGAGTTCCTGACCTCCAAGTGGTGCCTCTCTGGTCCTGGACCTTTGGTGTGGCACTCAAGCTCTTGAAATCAAGCTTTTGGGTTCTTTGTGACAGCCAACGGGCCAATTCACACCTGAACCGCGCTGCGGAATTCAGCGTGGCCGGCGCCAACCCATCTGTTCACACAGCAAGCATCTATCTCACACTGAGGACCGCGAAGCTCCAGCCTGCCTGTCCGCGACACCCAACCTGCTCTTCGTGCCACACCAACCTCTGCCTGCGACGCTCTCCTTCCTCCCTGCGACACTCTCCAACGCGAACGGGACACTTGGCACAAAACTTGAGAAGGTAAAACTTCAGCGGAACTAATCTGGGACTGTATCCAACCCGTGCCCCTGCAGGGTCAGCTTGTACTTTTGACTTGGACCTGTTCTAGTGCGACCAGATAGACGCTTTCTGCTTTTAGGTGCTATTTTGTAGTTTATTCTTGCCAAAATGGTCTTGTTTTATTTATTACTATTCTGCTCTATTTTTCTAACCTGGTGTGGAATTTTTTTTGTATGGTGTTTTCACTGTTTTGTGTCTGAAGTGTTGCACAAATACTTTACACATTGCCTCTAAGTTAAGCCTGATTGCTCCGTGCCCAGCTGCCAAGGGGGTGAGCACAGGTTAATTTGGGGTTTACTTGTGCCCCGACAAGGATTGTGGTTGCTGCTTGACCAGGGCTCACACTGTAGTCAACCACTACCCCAATTCCATACACAGAGGTAAACTACATAACAACTTTCTGACCAGTCATGTGTGCATTTAAGATAAATACTACTGATTCTTGAAACTGTGACATGAGAAAACAGAGTGGCTTGGGGAAGGGGCGCAGGTGTTTTAATTATGAAGCAAATAGGACTTGATAGAGTTCATGAGTTAGCTTGCACGTCCATTACAAAATCTTCAGTCATAAAACACAGTTAGGTTGGAGGGGAATGATGTGCCATTATCTGGCAGTCAGTCAGCATAGCTCAGAATCACCTGCGCTTGGAGCAGTGGTAGTAACACATGAAGTGCTGTAATGTTGCCTTTCTCTTACAGTGTTATTTAAATCATTTCATTTTTGGGACCTGAAGGCAATACTCGTAAGAAGGAAGCTCTCCTAGCATCTTGTGGTCAGGAGAGCTGAATATCTGAGCCTTATCCTTGCCACAAGGCAGGCCTAGAGTTCAAAGACCCAATCTGGCTACAGTTTTTCACCTATTGACTAACCACCATTTTATCTATCGAACCCTAAACCCATTCCCCGGTGAGATTTCACCCGTGAAATAAAAGTGTTTTGCGGGCGGGAGGAGACTGATAAGGCCGAAGGTGAGCAGCGACAGCTCTGACCTGAATCACGTGTCAGGTTCTGCAGCCTGGCTTCACTCTCTGCCGGTAAGAACTGTCTGTAAAATAGTAACCCCATCACTTCGTACCACAGATGCCCCAAGAACACTGGCACTGCTAATCGAGAGGGGAAAGGACGTTTAAGGGAGCATGGTAGGGATTGGAAGCTCTACTTTCAGCTCCACCTTCTTGCCAAGGGGCAACATGTGCTGGGAGATCAGCACACCTGTGTGGTTTAATTCGAAGCCACCGATTGGCTTTAAAATAGAAAAGTTGCCTTCAACTTTCAAAGAGTCAGTAGTGGTACCTGCTATTTTAATTTTCCTCTGCCGCAATTGGCAGAGCTCCACGAGATAAAGTGTCATATTTCACGTCCTGCCTTGCTTCTTTTGTAGATGATATGGTAGTTTAACACATTAGTTTCATACTCACTTATAGTCAGGCAGCACTGAGGTCCTGAAGGCCACAACAGGCACTGCACGTGTGAATAGTTGTCCGAAAGGCCCCTTTTCATGGTGAGATGCTCACGGCAGTATCTGGGAGACGGATTAGCAGCAACCCAAATTTCATTCGCTAAGCCTCACTAAAAAACATGGCGTGGCTCTGACCTTGGAGTTCTTTTTCAAGAAACATGAAGTCATGCATATTTATGGCTAAACGGCTGTGTGTGCAGACGCCAGCACAGGACGCGGCTGAATGAAAGCAGAGCGAGAAAATGCTTTTCATGCCTTATAACTCCTGGACTCCAGTTTCAGTTAGGCGGAGACACATATTGTTCCCCTGACGAGGCCTTCGTAGTCACAGTTATGCCCTGCACGGCCCTCTGAAGTGTACTAAGCAAAGCTCAGACACAATGCAGCTTTCTAGAAATGACTTTATATTCTAAATTTGGTTTTACCTTATAACTTATATGTGTGCAGAAATAGCTATAGACCTGGAAAGGAGATGTATTCTCACTTCTCTTTTAAAAGGTTTTCAAAGACGTCTTATTAGATTTGGTAAAGAGATATAGAGGGAATGATTGTAAACAAGGAGCTGTGTGAGCAGGGCCGGAATGGCGGTAGTGGGCACCAGGCATTTCCCAGTGGGCCGGAGGGGTGGAGGCCGGTTTTGTGACAGTGGGGGCCGGTTTTGCTGCAATATCGGCCCCCGTAACAAAAGTGGGAGTTGTGCTTCTTGCTAGCAACCCCCCCCCCCCCCCCCGCCGCTCCCGGGGCCGGTCGTGTAGCAATCTGCCAGGGATGGTTGCTGTTGGCCAGTCCGCCCCTGAGTGTGAGGATTTTTAGCGTTGCAGGTCACATGATATTTCGTCACTGGAGCATTCCCCATCCACAAGAAAAATATCCTTTTTGTACTCATTTGGAGCAAAGAATGCCCTAAACACTGCTGCCTTTCCTCGTCTATGGAAGAGCTGTTTCTGCCTTTCTCGCACATGGCTTTTCTAAAAACCCGAATTGAGCTTTTGGTACAGTGAAAAAAACATGAGATGGGGCTCTTCTACATTTACAGAAGACAAGGGCAATTATGATGTTGAGACGGCCTCGTGTTCTCAGATACTTTGCGCTCACAGAAGACCATTTTAGATTTCTTAAATTACATGACCTGTGGCACCCGATTGACCCACTATAAATAAAATACAATTTCAGTGTCTCCTAAAAGTCACTACTTCAACACAATTTAGTGGTAAATAAGAACTTATGGGTCATGTGACGCCACAAATAAAGTGTGCTTTATACAGCTGTTAGACCTGACAACCTTGGGTGGTAGTTACTCCAATGTTTTGCCTCCAGCCCTCCTGTTTTGTTGAATTCGATTTCGTTGAGATTAGGACTCTGTGCACTTTACCACTGCTAACCAGTGCTAACGTGCTTATGCTCTTTCCCTAAAACATGGTGCAATTGGCTTACACCTCATTGGGACATTACATTTACTTGTAAATAACTCGTGAAGTGGTACCATATGTGCCCAGGGCCTGTAAATTAAATACTATTAATGGGCCTGCAGCACTCATTGTACCCCCCACACTAAACTAGCCTTTTAAAACATGTCTAGGACCTTCCACTTTCAGCCTCTAGTGCAGTCTTAAACTGCCATTTTGATCTCACAAAATAACCCCTTTGCCAGACCTAAGCCTTCCTTTTTAATATGTGTAAGTCACCTCTAAGGTAAGCACTAAACAGCTCATAGGGCAGGGTGCATTGTATTTGAAAAGAGGAACATGTTTTTAAGTTTACATGTCCTGGTTGTGAAAAACATCTAAATTTGTTTTTCGCTACTGTAAGGCCTATCTATCCAATTGAATAACATTGGGTTACCTTATTACATTTAATAAGTGATACGTTTTGATCGGAAGCAATTAGGAATGTCATGTTTACACTCAAATTAATTGTAGTTTTAAACTGTCTTTAATGGAAAAGTCTGATTTTAAGTCACAATTCTGAAAATTCCTCTTTAAGAAAGTTGGTACTTTCTTGTCTGAACCATTTGGTGCCTGCAGCCTGTGTAGTAATTGTAGATGGCTGTTTGCCTTTGTGTATTCCTCTCAGACAATGAGACAAAAGGGGCTAGATGTTGGCAGGATGGGCCATCCTTTCAGGATTGTGGGCGGAGCTGTTGCCTGCCCCAATTACATTTCAAAGGGGCTACCTCCACACACACAAAGGAACTTGACATCAGCCTATTGTCACCCCAGGCCACTTGGAGTCTGGGCAGGAGAAGGAAGGAACTTTCCAGAGCTAGATGTGTGGATGGTCAAGAACATTTCCCCCACTTTCCAGGCTGGCTCCTGGTATAAATATTGGACCTCTTGAACCACTCATCAGATCAATTCAGGACCTGTGGAAGACTCAGAAGAAGGGCTGCCCTGCTGCCCTGTTGCCTGATAAAGGAAGCCTGGGCCTCCAGAGTGAGTCCAAAGGCTAGCTGATTGGCCTCCTGTTCTGAGCTACAGGGACACAAGAAGCTCCAGAGGCCTCCCTATAACTGTCTAGCTGACCTCCTGCAACTGGACATGACTGGACCTGAAACTGGACCAGCCTCAGCCCTGCTGGCCTCTGCTAGAGTAGTAAAAGGAGGCATATGAATACATTTGGATTACAATACAGTTTGCTAAATGTGATGCTTGGTATTTTAAAAGGCGATTCAGCTTTATAAGGTACACATCAAGCGGTGGTGTGTAGGAGGCTTCTGTACTGTTTCCTTTGCAGGATGTGAAATACTTCATTGGTTGAAGTATAACTAAAGATGGATTAATTCCTTTTACCACCAGCTAATTTCTTCCAAGACCAAGGAAAACCTTTACTGTCCAGGACTGTATTGTCTATTCGTTCGGTGGCATCTTCAGCAAGTTATTCTGGCTTCAAATTAAGAAAGCTATTGATATTTGCCCAGTGTTGGACTTGGCCCTTTCTGCAGGGTCATCCTCAAACATTTTGCCTTCACTCTACTGTTTTCTGAATCAGATTCTGTTGGCTTTTAAGACTTTGCACACTTTATCACTGCTAACCCGTGCTAAAGTGCTTGTGCTCTCTCCTTCAAACATAACATTCGCTGACACCCAATTGGCACATTGAATTTACTTGTACGCCCCTAGAAAAGTGGTATTACGTGTACCCAGGGCCTGTAAATTAAATGCTACTAGTGGGCCTGCAGCACTTATTGTGCCACCCACTTAAGTTGCCTTTAAACATGTCTCAGGCCTGCTTTTGTTCCAAGCTACCAGAGGGTTAATCACAGGTAAAATTGAGGATTGCTTGTGTTTCACCCAAACAGAAATTGTGGCTGCTACTTGAATAGGGGTTCACCCCCCTCAACCAGTAACCCAGTTTTCAACACCCAGCCATACACACAGCAATGCTAACATAGCTATCACTTTAAAGAAGATTTTAGGCAAGAGAGATGACCAACATGACCCATCTCTTTAATGTGGTGGTGGGTGATATTTTTCATTCTGCTTCCTGCCCTTTAAGATGGAGGTACACACTATAAAGGAAACAGCTCAACTTGTTGTCGCACTAATGTGATATATTCTAGAAAAACACTTTCAGAGTCAGTAGCAGACTCACGGAAGTGGGATTAATGGCAAATAGATTGATGCAAAATCCCCAGAAGAATCCAAAAGCTGGTAGAAATTGATATTAAAACATAAAACCCTCCATCGATTGATTTCCTGGACACAAATCTGCTCTCGGATCATTTCTCCACTTATCAACTCACTAGCAGAAGGTAGCAGATCTTCAACTGTATGACTTCTTCCTCCCATTTGCAACTAAATTTAACTCTCAATTGAGTTCAACCAATGTTGAATCGCACAAGGGCCCCAGGCGTAGATAAAGAAATCAAGTCCATGTGGCTCTGCCTCTACATGGGCAACAGAGTGCCAAAGAGGTACCTTAGTCCAGGACTATCCAGAACCCATGGTCCTTCTTCCAATGAGACATACAGAAGCCAGGATTGCTGTTCTCAGAGCCATTCTCCATGGGACCTCCCCTCATAGGGGGACAAACATTTTGGGAGAATGGAGGGTTTGGAAAAGGAAGGGTAGCAGTGGGGTGTGTCTCAAATGACCTTCGCACATCTCTTAGAAAGCATAGCATTGGCACACAGAAGATAATGGCGTATGTTTTGCATTGTAAGGATACTCACTTTTTAATCATATTTAATTGGTTGAGCTGCTGCTCAATCTTCTTCTTCCTTAAGGAATCAGAAACTGAGAAGAGGAGATTTGTCAGAAATGAGAAGAGGTGGGATGACGAAATACAATAGGTTTCTGAAAATACCACATAGTTATACTTAGGAGGGGAATATTAATAACATAACGTGGTATGAATCAAAATGAGTCTTCTTCTGTACCTGTTGAGTTTGAAATGAGATTAATGAGCTGTTTTTACATGATGTTAAAGTGGATAGGCTCTTTGATTGATGTCAAGGCACCATTTTTTAAGCAGCTTCCATTGTATGCAAAACGTATTATTTAAATACATGGTCGAGAAATGTAGATTACTTCTACTTTATTTATTCACGTTCGATTAATTAAAATCATATGTGGGCAGCCGTGTGAAACGGATTACACATAAATACAGATAACCGTCAATGTTTGATAGTAAACTTATAAGAAAATGTAACATACAATCAGTTGTATTTTTTTAAAAAGAGCACTTCACCCTGTTAACAGTGTTTAAGATACATTTTTTAAGATAATAAAATAAAAGTGAGTCCATCAAATATTGGCAATTTTGTGCTGTAGAGATATGTCTAAAGTTCTAGAGGGCCGGGAAGGAAAGAGCAAAGTGCAGGCTGGTTAATCCCTGTACGATTATGGAACTTGAGATGCTTAACGGAAAAGTACATGAGGATGTACATCTCGACTAGATTAATGTCTTGGCTCCGCCTTGGGCCTACAAAGGTGGTCCAGGGTGATGGATAATTCGGTGCAGTCCTGTTATGGGCCCTAGAACGCAGACACTGGAAGGTGTTCACATGTGGCTCTTGCAGTAAAGATTTCCGTTCTCAGGGTCAGTTAGTCGGGGCTTAGGCGTTCTTCACCAGATTCCTGTTTGTTTTCTGCATGCTAGACTGGGCTGTGTGCATCAGGATGAACCTGTCAACTGGATTGATGTCTTGGCTCCGCTGTAGGCCTACAAGGATGATTCAGGGTGGTGGATAGTTTGGAGCAGTCCTGTTATGGAGCCCTAGAACGCGGACACTGGAGGGAATTCTTGTGTGCCTCTTGCAGTAAGGATTTCCGTTCTCAGGGTCAGTTGGTTGGGGCTTAGGTCTTCTTCACCTTGGGTGTCGCTGTTTTAAAAAAAAAAAAATATTACATTTTATTGAAAACAGAAAGAAAAAAAGTTGCAGTGACCCATTTACATCTCACAGTGTACATTATCATAAGTTGTTACAATGCAATCCCGCCTCGTGTGATACAAACATAAAGCAACCTCTCCAGAGACAGAAAATAAACAGCACTTTGCTAGGGGCTCACAATTTTCACTCCACCCCACATTTAACAGTAATTAATAATATCTTCAAATCTCACAACAGCCCAGCTGGTAGAAAACGATCCATGACTTCTTGTGATCCCCCTTTCCTATTTACCATGGTTAAACCAGGCCTTCGCCTTCAGCTTCTCCTGTTTCTTTCCCAACTAGATATTGTTGGTAAAGACCCCAAAAATTCTTAGGACGGCTCTGAGGGGGCAATAGATCATTATATAATTCAGATTGCGTGTTGCAATACATCATGTCTTTGGACCAGTCAGTCACTGTCGGCGCCAGGCCACATGCCCATCGTATCGCGATCCTGTGCTTGTCAAGCAACAACCCCATATCAATTAGTCATCGCATCTCCTTCTGCAGCTTCCTTGTGTGCCCCAGTAAAGCCAGCAGCAGGGCCAATGACAGTGACAGACCCGTGATTTCACTCAGCGTTTTAAAAATTTGTTCCCAGTATCTCGCGATCACTGGGCATGACCATGCAACATGCAGGAACCCTGCCGAGCCCACTCCGCAGCGCTCACAGTCCGCTGAGACCCGAAGACCATATTTAAACAGCCTCTCGGGAGTATAATAAACTCTGTTGAGGAATTTAAAGTGGATAAGGCGATGCCTACCATTTAGGGAAACATGTTGTGTGACCTCGCAGCAATACCGCCAAGTAGTGTCATCAAGAGCCACCCCCAAATCAATCTGCCACTCCAATCTGGACTTAGTGAAGTGGTTTCTTCTGTAGTCTAGTGTTACGTCATAGACAATAGAGACAATATTCCTGGGGGAGGCTGCATGTAAGAGGTGGGTGAGGGATACCAGCTCCGGCGGTTCCGACAGATCAGCTCCGAGTATTTCACGAAGTGCATGCCTCACCCTATGAAAGTGAAACCGAGCTAATGGCGTACATTCATGTCTCTCATCCTCGATCTCAGCCCAACCATGGGTAACTCCCTCTGAGAACAGATCACCTATCTTGGTAATATCTAGAGACGCCAGGGCCTGCACCACTCCCCTTTCACCGCAGACCGGCAGTCAGTGACACCACTCTATCGGCGTCAGAGGGGAATACAGAATCGTGCCTGCCTGTCTCTTCAGTAAGTTCTGCCAAGCATGTACCACAGAATTAATCGAGTCAAGAATCCTGAAACAGTAACAGCGGAAGAGGGGCAGGCGCCGCCGCCACCTTTTCAATCTGCAGATGCGGAGGATTCGACTCTGCGTAAGTCCTTTGGAAGGCGTAGGATCCCTGTGCCACTCTATAATATAACTCCAGGTCTGGAGCCCCCAGTCCCCCCATCGAGTAAGGCAGTGTGAGAACATCCCATTTGACACAAGGCTGATTCCCAGCCCAAGCCAATCTTACAAACAATGGTCGAAGTGTCTTAAACATATGCCCAGGGATCACCAACAGAATATTTAAGAATAAGAATAGAAATCTAGGTAGCCCGACCATCTTCATAAGTGATATATGTCCCTATAAGGACAAGGGGAGGCGGATCCACCGATCCACATCCTCCTCCAATCTAGCAATTGCTTTGCCTTTGTTGTCACTAAGAACTAACTCCGAGTCCGTGTGGACCTGTATACCTAAATAACGGATTTGGTCTGTGGTCCATTGGAGAGGGAAGTCCAAATTGATGGGTACCATCGTGGGTGTTAGTGGGAAAATTGATGATTTAGCCCAATTAATCTTAAGTCCAGATAATTCCCCGTATCTCACCACCTCATTTATGATCGGGGTTAAATTAGACCCCGGGTCTCTAACATACAAAAGTGTGTCATCCGCGTAGGTAGACACAATCAGGTTGTAGTTAGGGAATCAAATCCCCCTATGGCTGTGGTATTCCCTTATGGCACATGCGGGAGGCTCAGCCACCAGGGCATATAGCAGCGGGGACAGTGGGCAGCCCTGTCGAGTACCCCTCGATATTTTAATAGGGTCCGTGACCATGTCGCCAACTTGTATCCTACCAACAGGGTAATTCTACAGCACCGCCACCGGCTGAAGAAACATTTCACCGACCCCCATTCGCCTCTGCACAGCATGCATAAAGGGCCACTCTACAGAATCGAAGGCCTTTTCTGCGTCTAGAAAGACCGCAGCCGCTTTAATCTCAGTTTTCACATGTTGCATTGCGCCAAACACAGTTCTCAAGTTACATGACAGGTTGCGCTCCGGCACAAATCCAGATTGCTCCGGTCCAACCAGAGTTGGCACCAGCGGGGCAAGCCGATTGGCCAATATTTTTGCAAAAAGCTTAGTGTCAACATTCAGTAGTGATAACGGCTTAAAGGACAAGCACTCGTTCGGGGTTTACCTGGCTTTAATAATGTCACTATAAGAGCCTCCCTCATTGAGAGGGGCATCATCCCATCCTCCCCAATCTCCTCAAAGAGAGAGATCAGGTGCGGAATAAGTTGCTCCTTGAACTCCTTATAAAATGCCACAGTGAGGCCATCTAATCCGGGAGCACTCCCTACTTGCATTGCATTAAGTGCAGCTAGAACCTCGCCGGAGTCCAACGGCTTCATCAGGTATTCCCTATGCTCATTCGACAGCCACAGTAACTTAATATGCTCTAGATAGTCAAGAATTGCCGCCACATCCTGCTCAGCTATAGTGCAATACAACTCGGAGTAATATTGTCTAAATCTATCTGCTATATCAGTAGGATCCCTCAGCAATTCCCCTCCTGCCACTCGCTACTCCGTCACACTACCCATCTCCCTCTTGCCATGCAGCAGGGCAGCCAGCACTGCGCCCGGTCGCTCTCCCTCCCCATAGGTCCTGGCAACTGCATATTTTCCCATGTGTTTTACTTCCCTATCTGCAGCCTCATGATACTCCTCCAGAGCTACCTTCAAGTCTTCCGACGCGCTGGCATCGTTCCCCGCTAAAACCACCCTTTGTAAATCAGCCAAACACTCTTCTAAAGCAGTCAATCGCCTCCTAATTGAACGAAGTTCTCCTGAGTGCTTAGACATGGCCACCCCCCTAATATGTACCTTAAACGTCTCCCAGACTGTAGAAAATCGTCGAACTGAACTAATATTTGCGTCAAAGAAGCTCTCTATGGCCTCAGCTAACTCAGATTTAAACACATTATCCATCAGGGAGTATGGGTGGAATCTCCATGTGAATGGAGCAGGCGCCCTTCTCGAACTCTCGATGTCTAACACTATTGGGGAGTGGTCAGAAAAAGATCGGGGGAGTACCGTGCAGGCTCGCACCTGCAGGAGCAGTAATCTAGAGGCAAACCAATAATCAATTCTTGTGTGTAGGACATGAGGGGCGGAATAATGAGTCAAACCCCCCACTCCCAGGGACCGCACCCTCCAGACATCTAGCAAGTCCAGTTGTAGAGCAGCATCACATATAGCTCTGGCCGCAGGTGACGAGCGACGCACCGGACCACCAGAGCGATCCAGTGATGGCTCCAGAACACAGTTTAAGTCTCCCCCCAACAGTATCAGCTGATCGGCCCTCACGCGCATACAGTCAAACAATACGTGATAAAACTGGGGGTTATCATAGTTAGGTCCATAGACATTCACTATACCCACTATACGTCAACTCCCTTCCCAGCGCACCTCGAAATCGCGTATCTACCACCTGGGTCTGCCTCAAGCCCCTCCAGTGCGTTCCCCGATTTTGGATTAACCCAAGTGATCACCCCCCTGGCATGGGTGGTGAACCCTGAAGCATGAAAGAGGCCATGAAGACGTCTACGCGTAAGCATATTACTATCTATAGGTAAGTGGGTCTTTTGTAGTAGAGCAATATCTATCTCGTGTCGCGCTAGGTAAGCTGTCACCTTATGCAGTTTTCTGAAATCGTCAAGGCCCCTAATATTCCAAGTTAGCAGCTGGACTCTGCTACCGCTATTCTGTGCCATTATAACATACCTTGGCCAAGGTAGAGCAATCTGGGTTGGGTTTGTGCCCCCTAAACCCACCCAGACGTACGTGTGTTTCCTGATTGCCAAATATACACTGTGTGCTCACTGCATGATCAGAACTGACAACATTACCCCCCCACCCCATGCAGACCCCAACTTGGCATGGACGATGCTTCCCAACCCCTCCCATGACCCATTATGAACCTACAACATCAAAAGAACAATTCCGGCATAACGCCATACAGTGGGTAACACACAGCGGCGGATGTTACCGGCAATGAGATAAAGTCCATACAAACAGAGTAAGAAATCGTGGCCATCTACTCATATAGTGTACTTCCAACCAACATCAATTAGGTGGGCTTCCAAGGAGCAAAGACAGAATGTCGCATGTCATCTTATGTGACCATCAACAAGTCTATGGAGAGTTCGCAGCAACTGATGGTGCAAGCAAGGTCACAGTTTATTTCCTGGCACCTTGGACGGTCACTTCGATCCAACATTACTAATATGTCCCAGCTGGCCCAGCCGCCTAGCAACTACAGCCATCTAACCGGAAAATCAATCTACAAAAAATGTTGGTAACATACCTGCATAGTCAAGCTGAAACAGGCCAATATACAGACCTATCGGACTACTCTTCTAGGTCCCCTCCAGCCGCCTCGGGCTGCTCCTCCACAGTTCGATTTCTGGCATCAGACTTGGTGCATTCTTTGAGGGCCCTCTGTAGAGACTTAAGGTCTGTGTATATTCTCGACTTCCCGTTCATCACGACCCTAAGTCTGGCCGGATACAGCATAGCATACTCAAAGCCATGTTCCCGGAGTCGTCGTTTCAAAGGTGCAAACGGCCATCTCGCCTCCAGCACTTTCATGGTGAAACCTGGGAAAAGTGAGATTGACGATCCCTCGAACTGCAGGTCACGTAGTTCCCTCTCGCGTTTGAGTGCAGCATCCCTATCTCTGTAGTTGAGTAGTTTAGCTATCACGCGACGTGGGGGAGCACCAGGTGGGGCCTAGGGCCCAGGAATCGATGGGCGCACTCAACCTGGCAGAGAACACGTCTTGGCCCAAAAGAGTTACCAGACACTGCTCAACAAACATCTCCATGTTGCCCATAGCTGTCGTTTCCGGAAGGCCCGTGATACGGATATTGCAGCGCCTTGACCTGGCCTCCAAATCCTCAGTCTTGTCCTGCAAGGCCGTGAGCAGCTTACCCATCTGTTTCTGCGTGTTGTCTGCTTCCGTCTGGGTGTCCTCAACTTCAGACACCCGTCTCTCCGCCATGTCCAGGCGCTCAGCATGTTTGTCTATGCGCTCTGACATACGGTCCATACGATAGGCCAGGGAATCGATTTTCCCATCTATGGTGGACAAGCACTTTTGCATAGCAGTTAGTATCTGACGAATATCCCCTTCTGGCTCCTCAGCAGCGCTATCTTGTACAGTTACTGCCTTTTCTGCGCTTTCCTCTCTGTGTCTCGACTTGCGCTGTTCAAACTGCAGCTTAGTCTGGGATTTGTCCACTTTACCCATGGCTTCGCCGACCTGTAAGTCTCTGCGGCGGGCACCAGTTCCCTCAGACCGCGACAAGAGGCCTTCATGCAGTCAGAAGGGTGGAAAGCTGCGCACCGCTTCCTACGCTGCGATATACCACTTGCAAGCTTGTTGGCAGTGCGAAACAAGGGGGCAGTGGTCTGATGTAGAGTTACCCTCTCACTGGACTGACATGCTCAGCACATCTCGCAAAGATGCAGAAAGACAAGTACGCCTTCCGTCGAGCCACCGGTGCCAGTTGCTATGCGGTGAGGACTGCCCATCAATCCCAACAACTGGGGTCACCACGCTCCCATTCGCCAGTACAAGGCAGCCCTTACCAATGTTCTCATTTTTGTCAGGCTCCACAGCGCTGCCCACTACGTTCACTGGGGCTCAATCTCTTTGCTGACACGTACGCCCACCTTCGCACGGGGTGCAGGAGCTCCCACTTTTTTCACGCACTCCGCTCCCTACAGGGAGCCAGCAAGCACTGGCCAGGCCGCACACGCCAAGCGTTGCAGGCAGTGCCTCCCGCTAGGCCCTCTCCCACGGCCCTCAACTTGCTCCGGTTACCGCGGCACTGTCCTCGCCGGTCTTGGCCGGGGCAGTCAGCCGCACTCACCGTGGTTCTGCTTTGCTCAGCTGCGGTTTCCAGGACACGTTGGTGCCTCAGGAAGCTCTGTGAGCCCACCTCTGCTACAGGCCGCGTTGCGTCCTCCCACTAGGCCTCCAACAGTCACGGCTCGGCGCCGCACTTCCACAGCTCAGCTTGCGGTCAAACAGGCACCGGCAGATAGCGTTCAGTTGGCGCTGCAAGTATAGGTATAATTCAATTAAGTAGATTATAGAAATACCAGGATTCCTGCAGGATAGAGTTGATGGCTAACGGAGCTCTCTCAATCCGCGGCCATCTTTAAGCCAGGCAAGCTCCGCCCCGGGTGTCGCTGTTCCTGTTAATTTTCTGCTTGCTGGACTGGGCTGCATGCAGTGCGACTCGGATGATGATAGTAAATTCTCCTAGCCTTGTAAGGGTTTGTGCAGTGTTATTGGTGAAGCACAAGTCGGATGCTTCCCTGCAGCGTCTGAGGTTGTCGCCTCGACAGAGAGGAATTAGAAGGTGGCATCGATCATTGGTGAAGTGGGGACAGCAGCACAACAAATGTAGCCAGGACTCCGTGTGGTAATCGCATAGCCTGCAGGATGATTGCCCGTCCCTGCATGCCCAAAGCGGGTTAAAATCAGCAATTGGGAGAGCTAGCAGCCTCACGTATGTGATTTTGTTTCAAGACTGAGGACATAGGGGATATTTGAAGTAAGGTTGAGCTTTTCCCTTGAGGTAAGATGTGTCCAGGGATGTAAGGAGAGGCTTGTGTTGGAGACTTTCAATGTCTCTTTCAAATGAGGCTTGGGTAATTTACACGTTTACTGTCTTTTTCCACATTGGCAGGGGGCTGCTTGGGTTGGGCAAATTTGTTGCTTCGATCTTCAGGGTGCTGATGGCTTGGATCAGCTGTGAGTGCCATGGGGAGAGCTCATCTGCAAATATGGCTTGTAGTTGAGCGTTCAGGGATAGGGCTGGGGCGCACAGGATGCAGATGTCATATTTCATTAAATGTCCTAGGCAGTAGAGGTGTGGGCTTGCAAAGCCCAGCTCCAGCCTCATCCTAGTCCTCCTTGCGTGCCGAGGATAGGCAAATATTTTTTTGTATGCCTTTATTTGGTAATCCGTGAGACACAAACCCAATTTCCCTGGGAAAGCTAAATGTCCTTAGGGCAAAGCAGGTGCCAACTTGGCTTGTATAAAGTTTAGTGTTAGGTCGGTTTTTGGACTGTGTAGTTGGCGGTTTAAGCATCTCAGGCTGTGTATGATCCCGGCTCCCTTTGACCTGAGATGTTTGAGGTGGGCCCCCGGGTTTGCCCTTTCATTAACCCAGACACCCAGGTCATTGTAGCTGGTGCTGGTGGATATTCGCTGTTCACCTGTTTGCCATTGCGTAGATTTCTTTCGGGGATGTTTCCCAAAACCGAAAACCATTAGTTTGATTTTAGACTGGTTCACCAGGAGTTTGTTCGCCATGTTGTGCATATTGAGGGCGTTGAGGACTCTCTGTAGGCCTGTTCTTGTTTGGTCCGTGATAATGATGTAATCTGCATAAGCTCTCTATTCTTCGTGTAATTAGACTTGCACCTTCCAGGTATTTCGGCAAATCAGCGGTATAGAGGTTGAGAAGTAGTGGGGCTAACACACAGCCTGGTTTTAAGCCCTTGTTTGAGGGAGTTTTTGCAGTCACTGTCGTGGCGCTGCTTTTAATCCTGACCCATGTCCCCTAGTGCAGTGACATTATGGCTGTAAGAAGTTGGGGGGTAATCCCCCTGGAATTTAATTTGTGCCATAAGATTCCCCGGTAAACTCTATCGAATGCCACGCTGTAGTCTACAAAGCAGCAGAATGGAGGTGGCTGTTTGAACCGTGTGGCTCCACTGAATAGATCAGCTAGCGCTAGTATGTTGTCTGTAGTTGAGCAGTCTGATCTAAATACTGACTGGGTATTGGGGAGAATGCTGTTTTCAGCTACCCAGGTTTCCAATTTGCCCAATAAAATATGAGCGGAGGCTTTGGCTTCAATGTCCAGTGAAGCTATCAGCCAGTTGGCCGGGTCTCCCATTTTATAGATTGGGTGTAGGAATGATCCTTGCCATGTTGGCGGAATTGTAGCTGTGAGGAAGGCATAGTTAAAGAGCATTGTAAGGAGCCCTGCCTAAAAGGTTTGGGCTGATTTCAACACTGCTGCTGGTATTCCATTGGGTCCCTGCGCTCCATCGTTTCTCATTTGTTTGATGGTTTTAATAACTGCAGCTTCTGAGATTTTGGGGTCATGTATGGCCGGGAGGTTTCATATCAGTGTAAGATACTGTGTTCATGTTTTACCCGGCTCTCCGCTCTAGAGTTGTGTAACCCATGTGCTATCTGCTACTCCGTTCTCCTTAGACTGGCCATAGTTGCTGAGTTGGTTGATTTGCTTCCAGAATAGGGCAAGATTTTTCTCATTGAGGATGGAATTCTTTTTTGCTGTTCTGCTTCTATCTGTTTAGTTTGTTGCTCCCAGACTCTTTCTTGTGCTCTACTCGGAGGACTGCGAGATCTTGGCCCTGGGTTATGTTGTTGCCTCTACCTCTTGCCTTTAGGGCATTTTCGGAGCTTCCGCTTACTTGCCAGCATCTCCTTAGCTATGTGATATGGAGCACAGGTAGGTTGAATTAGCCCCCACCATCTGTAAGCATCCGGGGTACCCTTCAGGACCAGTTGTAAGTCAGCTAGAAGGTCAGCCCAGCCCAGTGTTCTAGAAGGTCCTCCGGGCTTTGTGATAAGAGTAGTTGTTCGTTAGTTGTTATCCAGGCGATTAGTTTGGGGCCTAGATTTGCAGACCAATTTATTCTGTGGAGTGCTTTGTCACGTTCCTCCCCCGTTGGTTTTCCAATTAATATGAGCTGGAGTGCTGGTATTGTGGTGAGTCTGAAGGTCGCCCTGAGGGGTCTGTGTTCACTGTCTTCCCGATCATCGATGTCAAATTCACAGAGGTCTGGTGCTAGCAGTCCACTAATAAAAATGTAATCAATTGTTGAGATGTTCATGAAAGTGGGGAGCAGGAGCCATGTTGGATCTTGGGTCTGTTTAAGGATGTGAGCGGAATGTAATCTGTGATTGTCTAAAAGAGTTTGCAGTTTGCAGTTGGGCTCATTTGGTAATTTGTAATCATTTGATTACTTGCCAAGCTATCTGTTATTGAAGTCCCCAACTATGATTGGATTGTGCTGTGGCTATTTGGCAAGGAGGTCTCCAACGATGTCCGCTAGTTCATCTAGGAACTTGCTCTTGTGATGCAGTACAGGATTGACATAGCAGTTAACTAGAAGCAGTCGGAGCGATTGATTTTGATTTTTTGTTCCATTGATAAGTAGGCTTGTATTTCAGGTGAAGAAATTTGAATTACTGTGGCATCCACCCTTCGGACGTGTTTGATGAAAGTGGAGAGTACCCCGGTTGGTTGCCAAAAAATGTTGCGCCTGATGGCCGGGGTGTGTATTTCAAAGTACCCTGATAGTTTTGTTGCTTCCATTGCCCAGGTCTCCTGCAGGCAGACAATGTTGCTATTGTGAAGGTACTCAAGTACTGAATTTGCCTTAGTAAGTCTAAATGCCTGCCACATTCCAGGAAATGATGGCTAGATATGTGTTTGGGCCGTTCTGGGTGCAACCAAAATTATGTCTAGATGATTTGGGGATGCCGTCGGGAGAGATGGCTGCCTGACAAGGCCAGATGTCCAAGGTGATTGTGAGTACCTGGTTTGCCGGTGAGAACAGTCCTTTGGTCTAAAGAGCATGCAATTCTCAGGGCGTCATGTTGGTGGAGCTTATCGGAGTGGTAGTTGCCTGTGCGGATGCCATCTGCTTTGTTTAGGATGGTATAGGTCCCTGGCTTTTGGGCTTCAATGGTTAGGACATGGGGGTATCTGTCTTGATCTCAATCCCCTAGTCCGCCAGTTGATTGGCTTTGCATAGCATTGCAGTCTGATGTGACTTCTGAAACAGCCCCACCAGGGTAAACTCGCCATGGGTGTCGCCTGGTAGACTCTGAAATTTGACCCAGGCAAGATCTGCTGATCTTATATGGGCCAGGGAAGGTATGTGTGTCATTTGACGCAGTATGTTGCCCCTATTCAAAGTATCATGGTAGTATCTTGGTGTGAGAGCCACCTCGACAGTGCCATGCTCTAACTTCAGGGGCTGCTGTTCTGTGAGTTGGTGGTGTGGGCTTGTCCCTCGGAGGCCACTAGGCCTTGGGGATTTAGGGATGGTCCATGTGCTAAAGTGCCAGAGGGTATGTCTGGCTGCAGGCGGTTCGAGTTTTGGGGACCCCTCAGTTAGGCCTCTCACTATTGTTGGTACTGTGTTCTGCATTCGGAAAGGCTTGTGTGCAGGCATCCCTATTTCCCCTTCTATTTGATCAAGTATTTATAATCTCAGTGACGGGTCTTGTCCCTGCATCCGCATCGTCAGTGGGGGTGGTCTGGGTAGCTTGGAAGCAGGCGGTCACCTTCTCCATACAGGGGAGTGATGCAGGAGTGGTGTCAAGACTTGTTCTTTCGCCTGTTTCCTTAGTTGCTCTCTTGGCTGAGATTAGTTTGATGGAGTGTGAATCTTTGGCTGCTGTTTCCTTCGGCCTATTGCCGACGATCTTTGTGGTACAAATTGGGTATAGCTGGACAGGCCTAGAGACTGTGTCTGTTGTGTGTTTTCAGCTACGGAGGAAAGTTATTCTGTTTTTTGCTTTTGCTCTTTTTTTGGAGTTTTCTCTTTTTTTTCTTTGCCTTCCTGGAGAGTGTCCCTTCAGGCCACTTGGGGCTCGGTGAGTCTTCAGACCTGACCTCTGCCAATGGCCGAGTGGAAGTTCTGTGCCTGGCATCTGGTGGTCCAAGAAAAATGGAGTTCTGAGGTGATGTGGGCGGTTGAAGGATTGATGGTATTGGGAGACTTTCTGGTAAGTTAGTTCAGTGATCAGAGGGTTCGGTGGCTGGTACTGGACAGCTCAAGATTGGGGAAGGTCTTGCTGGGGAAGATCCGCTGGTACCCTATAATTGAATCAGCCACAGCTGTCAAAACTACTGGTAGGGTTACCCACTGGTCAATGATTGCTGCACAAGAGCAGGAGCACTAGTTTTGCGAGGTGAGATACATATTCTCAATATTGTCCATTTTTTTGTTAAGATCCGCCAGGCGCAGTGCTATTGATTGAAGAAGATGTATTTGGAGTTCCATTTTGGAAGATTGCCATAGTAGGGCTTTGGTCATTATGTATTGTGGATTACTGAGTTTTGGGGATTCTCAGGCTGCCATCGTATAGGAGTTATCTGTATTTTGGGAGCCAGAATGGAGCTGGTTGGTTCCGTTAAGTGATCTAAACTGCTGCAGAGTGAGCTTCAATGTTTGTTCAATTGTAATTCTATATTTTGCAGGAACAGTGTTGAGAGGTCCCCCAATTCTTGTTTATAGAGGACTTCTGGTGGATCTGGGATTGTGGCATGTGCAAAGTTCTGAGGGAGATGATTGCGCTCAGTGTATTTGAGCAGTGATTGATATGGTCTTTCCTTGCGCGCTTGTTGTGTTCTTGGATTTATCTGTAGAAGATAATTTCTGATCCAAAAAGGCGAGAGTCTTGAGATTTTTTGGATCGTTGTCTGGCCAGGAAAGCGAAGGGGTGAGTCTGGTGAAGCCCCCCATGCTTGGGCAGAAATAGGATCTGCGTTTCGTGACCGTAAGGCCCTGGTCATGTGGGGCCAGGGGCGAGCTTGCTTGAGGGTTGTTAATAAAGAGGGCCTCCTCTTTGCTGCTTGAGTTGCTTACAGAAAGGTTTGCTCTGACTGAAGTTGGAACGCCAGTTGAAGGCGTGGGGAGTAGGAATTTGGTAATGAGGCCCGCTGCGGGGATCTTAGGGATGATCTTCATTTGTGTGGATCCATGGGTCGGGCCTGCGCCCCGAGTGATCGTGGCAATTGTAGTTGGGTCTTGACCTGGTGGGCCTGTGCCCTTGTTTCTATCAGAGGCTGACTTTGACTTGGTGACCGGTTTCCTTTTTGACATGTTGGTATTAGGACTGAAGGAAGAGAGTTTCTGGGGATAGCTTTGATGTAGGCCCAGTGGCCCGCTGGCCTCTCTCAGTCAATTCTAAGTCAAGTCCAAGCAAGCCTCTTCTGCTCGAATGATGCACTCTTTACACCGGCTTGCTCCTTTGGGACCTTGGTTTTTAATGGCGGCTCATTTTGTAGCCAGGTAAGAGCGTGGAGTTGAGATGCCAGCTGGAAGGAAGCAGGGGAGGGCAACGTGGGGTTTGATCCAGGCCTCCTGCAAAGGCTCAGGAGGGCTCGGGAGGGCTATTCAGGCACTCCAGATCCCGGTCACTCCTGGTCTCTCCTCTCCTCAGCTGCACCCTCGCCCTCCAGCACTGCGCGGCTCTGCAGTTTCTTACTGTGTTCCCTCTGATCCTGGGCTCTTCATTCCTGTTGGTGCTGGTGGACTGGTGGACTACGCACTGCACTATGGGGGTCTGGCTCCCCGCGAAGTTGGTCTGTAGGTGGTCTGTAGGTGCGTGCCGGTTGTCTGCCTGATATGCACCTGATGTAGAGTTTGCAAGATTGCAGGCTGTTTGTGAGTTGGGTACTCCAGGGGTCCGCAATCGACGCTCGGATCTAACCGAGCCGCTTCTGTGGTAGCCTGGGGCTCGCTCTCCACAGCAGCCAACTACAGCTACTGCACTCACACTCACACAGGCTTACGTTAGCAGGCTGCCGGTGGAGCTGGCTCCAGGGTTCGGGCTGGAAAAAGGGCCCGACTTGGCTCAGCGGCTGTGTCGGAGTGTGACATCAGGTGACTGGGCGTCAGGCGTCATGTATGAGCAATCGATCAACAGGATGTGGCATCAGTGTAGATTATTATAACACAACTTCTAGCACATGCAGAGTCAAGTCAGTCTATCCCTAGCCATCTGGCCCCATGGCACAATGGAACCCCATATAAAATTATACACTATTTAATGCTTAGTGTTCATAATATATATGTATATACATCTCTATATATTCACTGAAAAAACCAAAGGTTAAAATGACATACTCGTTAGGTATGGTAATAACATCTTACTTTACATTAAAAAAACCTTAGGAATTCACTGATAAAATGCCAAAGGGTATTATAGTTAGGTAAAAATGTCAGTTAAAACAAAACATTTTAAACTAACAAAACCACTGCAATTCACTAGGTATAGTAACCTCAAATAACTAGAACTCATGCCTTCACCATGCACAGTGTTGTTATCAATGATGTAATTTTAGATGTCATTAGGAATGTTATCAATGCAGTCACTGAACATGAACTGAATGATGTAATATGTGAGAGTGCGTGGCAAGAGCGCAAATTATTGTTACTTTAGAGCATGAGTTCTAGTTTTCACCTAACTGTACCATCCCTTTAACCTTTAACGTATGTACAACATATGTATATTTTTATATATATATTCCCTGAAAAGACCAAAGGTTAAAGGGACATTATAGTTAGATGGAAATGTCAGTTTAAACATACCATTTTAAATTAACAAAACCCTGAAATTCACCGGTTATAGTCATCTCAATTAAACATAATTCTTTGCCTAAAGTAACTATAACTCGTGCCTCCGCCATGCTCAGTGTTGTCATCAATGATGTCATTTCAGATGTTGCAGTGATGTTATCAATGATATCATGTAATAAAAAAAGCCTTTGCAGGCCATATTGGGGCACTCCCCAGCTGGAGCAGTAAATGTGAAATGAGCGGCTACTCTGCACATTTCACATACACCATTTCTTTATATTTGGGGCCCCTTCCCAAGTCTTCTGATGCCCCCAGGGACCCCACTCCGCGGGCCGATCAGTTATTTTAATGGGGAGGAGCAAATGCCGCCCCCCCCTTTATAAGAATAACATAAAAGGGCAACCCGGTATACACTTGTGGGCTTGGGTACTTAAACTAGAATAGGTAAAGGTGCCAACAAAGGATATTACTTAAAGAATTGTATCACTTTCACCAAAAATTAATTCATTTATATTTAAGTGTGCATGACATGTTCGTGACAAAAAGAAAACAATAATACCAGCAGATGTATTTGTTTTTGAATGTATCTTAAATACAAAACACGAGAAAAATAAGAAGAAAAATACAGAAAATCAGGGGTTCTACATCAATGAAGTTTCCAAGAACATTGGCAATGTCCTATACAATCTAATCAAAGCTTGAAACTCTGTTGGCATATGACAACGTACTGGGTGCTCACTTTCTAATTATGTCTAGAGATTGTCTGTCTAATGATCATACAAAAACTCTTGTAGATATTACAAATTATTTCAAGGAAAGATGGGTAATGCGTCGACATCTCGGTCTCACTCTGTATTTATTCACAGGATCATCTTCAGGACTCTATTGTTTGTATGAAAACCAAAGGCCCCCTATAAACATTAAAACAAAACATTAGCTCTAATACAGGCATCATATTGATTTGTAGCCATTAAAAGAATGCATCTGCAGTCATTTTAAAAAATAAAGCCAGAAAAATATTGCTCCTCGAGAAGGAGAGATAGAACCCTTCACCATGACGCTAAAAGATCTCAATCCCTTCAGTGCACAATCCATAAGTGATTCAGCCTCACATCCCAGGAGAGTCCACTATGAATAAAATGTCATGAAGGTAATGAATTAATCCATGCTGACATGGTTTCAAATGAAACCCATGTTATTCTCAGCGTCAATTATTAAAACAATCAAAACATAAACTTCAGCTTGAGAGTTCGAAGCCTAAAAAATGTTAACATAAAAAAGTTAGATAAGTTGTAGCGAGTCAAAAGTGCATTTAATTGCTATGTATGTCTTCTTGAAGAACTTACTTAAGTTTGATAATTACTTCCTATCATCAAACCAGCCAATAAAGGTGGTAGGATTGTTCTCCTGGACAAATCTTCCTATAACGAAGAGGTCAATAAACAACTGTGTATCTTGGTTCATTATAGGAAACGTCCCAGAAATTCCACAAGGAACTTAAGGAAACGTATTCTCTCTTTTAGCAATAAAGTTTTTGATGACGGTGATTATGTCAGAAAGAGTCAGCGTTTTTGAATAACACAAACCCTACATTGCCTGCAATTTATATTTTGCCAAAAATTCATAAAAACCCACTTAAAACACCAGGACACCTGATTGTCTATGGATGCAACTCCATCTTGAAACCACTGGCACAATATACAAATGTTTTTATAAAACCCTTTGCTATCACTCATCCTACTTATATAAGAGACACAACAGCAGTCATCAGTTCTTTAGAAGATCATCTATTTACTCAGAAGATTTAACCCAGAAAAAGAACTGTTAGTGAAAATGGACACCGAGAGTCTCTATATGAACATTCCTCAACCAGAAGTTCTAAGCGTACTAAATGACCTACTAGATATGAGGGTTCGCCATTACTGAATGCACTGAATTGGCTCTCAACAGTAATATGTTTATTTTTGAAAAACAGTTCTTTGAGCAAAGTAAAGGTGTAGCTATGGGGGAGGTTTTTGCCCCCAATATAGCAAATATCTAAGTAGCCAATTTTGAATCAAAATGCAGAGACTCGGCAGTCAATCCCTTTAAATCACAGATAATTAAATGGATGCGTTATGTTGATGACATGTTTCTGATATGGAGAGGGAACTCCCAGAGTTTGATTTTGTTCCAAGAAAGGATTAAAGTCCGAAATCCCAACTTGAAATTCACAATAGAATACAACAATGCAAGCTTGAAGTTTCTGAATATAACTATCAAAACAGAAAATAGGAAATTATATAAAACTCTTTTCACTAAACCAACAGCTAGAAATACGCTCCTCATATATGACAGCCATCACACCAAGCCTTAAAAGACAATCTTCCATTTGGGCAATTTCTCCTGTTGAGATGTAACTGCTACAAAAAGGAACATTACTTCACAGAAGCCCACAAACTAATGGAAAAGCTAAAATCATGTGGCTATCCATCTAGACTCCTGAGGAAATCACTCAAAAGAGTCTGGTATAATTACAGAGAAGCTCTATTACAAATCAGAGAAAGACCCAAACATTCTCTGTTGGTATGTGTGTCCACATTTGGCACCCTTTCCAACAAAATCAAGAAAAAAACAATAAAAACTGGACTCTATTGTCAGGAGACTCCACGTTCAATAAGAAGCCACTGTTTGCATTTAGAAGAGGCTCTAACTTGAAAGACTATCTTGTCAAAGCATATGTTGAGCCTTCATCACCAACGATTCCACAGATGCTTTATTTGACACCCATCTCAGGTCATTATAAGCGCAATAACTGCATCACTTGCAGTAAAACTAAAACGGTCAAGAATTTCAACCATTAATGGTCTCCACTCTTACGTTAAACATTTTTCAAACTGTAACACCTCAAACATAATCTATTGTATTGAATGTCCTTGTGGCCTTCCCATCATAGGGAAAACAACCCAACCAGTGAGAAAGCGAATTCTGCAACATCAATCACAGATAAGATGTAGAGTAGAACACACTCCGATGGTTGAACATTACATGTAATTCAAACACTCAGAAAAAGATCTCACATGGTGGGTGATTGATGATGTCAAACCCACGATAAGATCTTCTAATACTGACTGCATTCTGATGACCAAAGAGAATCAATGGATCTGAAAACTGGACAGTGTGAGAAAAGGCCTTAATGTCTCTGTAGAGTGGCAAACACTAGGCACATTATAGACACACAGTTACAAATTCTAGCAACATTAGGAACCCTTAACTGTATGAGATGAGGCAGAGAATACACAGTATAGCTCAAACAGGTTGTTAGAATACAGATATAAAGTAACCAAAGAAATATGCAAAAGGGTTGCAATATATATCCACATTTCCAATACTTAGAAGTTAACTGTTCAGTTTCCTGGTGTCCTTGAAGTCGTTGATCCATTATTTACTGTTTCTGTTAATATATTGGACTTTCTAATTGTTTTTGTGTTTTTTAGGAAATTACTGATACCTAAACAAATGTTTCGGCTTATATATTGGACTCTATGTGCATGAGTAATATGAATACAATGTTCACTCATTTGTCATATAAGTTTAGTGCACATGTGATTTGTTTTATCTGCTTACATAAGGAAGTATTGTTACATCAACAGCAGATTTTTCAGTCAAAATTAGAGACATAAAAGAATGATTTCTCTTTAAGATTGTTTTACTGTTTTGTAAAATACGGACTGATACATATCGATGGAATTATATATCTGCCCTCTGTATTGAAATGCTGTATATTTCTGATTCTCAACATCGCTGGAATATGTAAAAGTGCTGCAGACACATGCTATTCTGTTGCAGTTTCATTTTAAAACACAAAGTTTGTCAACATCGACCTCAAAGCATTTAGTCACAATATGCACCTCTCAGGTGACTAACACTAAATATGATTTTCTAATCAGGTTTATTTATGTTAACATTCCAATACACTGATATTAAAGGTTTTTTGATACCCACATGGCCAACCAGAAATAACGTTCTAGTTTTTTAGCATGTTCTCATGAGTTAGGATTAACCATTCAGGCATTTCATCATGCCAAAATCAAAAATTCTAGTCTTTGTTTTTTAGGTGATCAATAAATTAGATATTATATTTACAAATTAGATGTAATCAGTTAGATATTCCTTCATGTTGAAAGCAAGGGTGGTGATACCCCCTATATGGCTGTTTATGAGTAACCTTTTAATTCATGGACTTGTATCTACATATTAGAACTAATGGTTTCAGTGTTTCATCACACAAGGATTCAAGGTTGTTTCACCCCAAACATGGCTGACCAGAAGTTGCATTGTAGCCTCTGAGCATGTTTTAATAGCTTTGTTTTCCACTCGCATTTGAAGCGTCTGTATCGGCAAACACAGAGACTTCGGACAATGCAGAAGTCAACACTTGTGTCTAACTATGCAAGTTGGATTGGCGCACTAAGTTTTCCACTCTGTGCTGGCAAGTCTAATGGATCCCTGCCTGATGTTTCGTTCATTGTTTATTTCTAGATCTAAAATGTTTGGCTGCATATTTCACATATTCCTATAATATGTTTTTCTGTTAAGCTTATATTCACAGAGGTGTTTTCTTACATTTTGTAATAGACTGCAGCAATTCTAAAACAAAGGCCATAAATATGACATACCCAAATAAAGATGTGACCATTTGTTTTAAACCGACTGTGGTGCCCAGTGTCTATACATGGGAGCAGCATTTCATATAAGTGCGGCAACTAACACATATGACTTTTAGGTCCTGCAATGAAAGATTTAATATTAAATGTAGTTTATCATCCTGTCACACCTAAATATTACTGCGCCTATAGAATTCCATGTGTACTGACTTGCAGACACAAATGTGTGGCATTTCCGATTGTTTAAAGAGCCGACCCGTTTCTTCATACAGTTTAAGTGAGTTCTTTGAGCAGACATACGTAGTGATTAAACATACTTTTGACTCATTACAACTTATCTAACTTTTTATGTTAACATTTTTTAGGCTTCAAACTCTCAGGCTTAAGTCTATGCTTTGATCGCTTTAATAATTGACAATGAGAATAACACAGGTTTTATTTGAAACCATGTGGGTACAGATTAATTCATTACCTTCTCTGAAACTTGAGGTCTACAGTAATTCGTCTATAACACATTTGGTTTCTCTTATTTATCAACAGTGGCAACTAGGAGATTTTGGTCTGAAATATCATGACCATTTCCCAATATACAGTTCAGGCATCTACTGCTTTAGCTATATCATCAACCTTTATAGTAAGTGCATCAATCATTCCTTTTGATGCACATGCACTAATAAATTAAAACCAAATTCATTTGTTAGAGATGCCACAGCTCAACTCATACATAAACACACTCTTTGAGGTGTGAGTGCCCTTTTTTTTAATTCACATTGACATGCATGACATTTTATTCATGGTGGACTCTCCTGGGATATGGGGCTGAATCACTCATGGATTGTGGACTGTAGGGATTGAGATCTCGTAGCATCACAGTGAAGGGTTCTATCTATCCTGCTGAAGGAGCACCATTTTTCTGGCTATGCTTTTTCAAATGACTGCAGGTGTATTCTTTCATTAGCTACAAACCAATATGATGATGGCATTAAAGCTAATGTTTTGTTTTAATGTTGATAGGGAGCCTTTCGTTTTTATACAAACAATATAGTCCTGAAGATGGTCCTGTGAATAAATACAGAGTGAGACCAAAACATCGATGCATTACCCATTTTTCCTTGAAATAATTTGTAATATCTACAAGAGTTTTTTGTTATGATCGTTAGACAGACAGTCTCTAGATATATTTAGAAAGTGGGCACTCAGTACATTATCATATGTCAACAGAGTTTGAAGCTTTGATTATATTGTATGGGACATTGCCAATGTACTTGGAAACATCACTGGTGTAGAACCCCTGATTTTCTCTATTTATCTTCTTCTTGTGTTTTGTTCTTAATATAAATTCAAAAACAAATGCACCTGCTGGTAATATTGTTTTCTTATTGTCATGAATATGTAATGCAACGTTAAATGTAAATGAATTAATTTTTGATGTAAGTGAGATACATCAGTAAATAACAATAAGTTATACAACAATTCTTAAATGAATATCCTGTTGTTTGCACCTTTACCTATTCTAGTTTAAGCCCCCCTTTACAAGCCACACAAGAACCCCGAGGACGCCATTCCCCCGGGTCAACCTTTTTTTGGTGGAGAGGGTGCATGTGCCCCCCTCCCTGAGCCACTTAAGGGCCCTGGGGATCCCATCCCCTGGGGCCAACATTTATTTTTTGGGTAAGGAGGCATGCACACTCCTCACTGAGCTTCTGAGGGGGGCCAGGAATCCCATCCCTGTGGCTGATTTTTTTTTGTGGCAAAGGGTAGCGTGGGCCCTCCTCCCTGACCTTTCGAAAGGGCCCAAGAGATCCCATCCCCCGTAGCTGAATTAGTTTTTGTGAGGAGGGGGCAGGGGATACCCCTCCTTGAGGCATTGAGTGGCCCTGGGAACCCCATCCCTCAGGGACACTGCAGCTTCCAGCCTTCAAGAGCGTGTGCAGTGGTGTTAGACCTGGCATTTTGTGACATAATTTCTTCTGCCTTTTTGCTTCTGACCTTCTATTTTTTTTATGTGTGCTGAACTTCGTTTTTGCGGGTTTTAGGGCCCTGGACACTGCTTACCAGTGGTAAAGTGCAAGTGCTTTATGTCTAAAGTCTGATGGTAATTAATTTCTCCATGATTGGCATATTTGATTTACTAGTAAGTTCCTAGTACAGTGCACCGTGTGTGCCCAGGGCCTGTAAGTCAAATTCTACTAGTGGCCTTGCAGCACTGATTGTGCCAGCTACATGAGTAGCCCCACAAACATGTCTCAGGCCTGCCATTGCAGAGCCTGTGTGGGCAGTTTCAAACTGCCATGTCGACCTGGCAAGTCCACCCACTTGCCAGGCCCAAACATTCCCTTTCATTACATGTAAGGCCCTAGGCAGTTCCAAGGGCAGGGTACAGTGTATTGAAAAGGTAGGACATAAATGTTGGTGTTTCGCATGTCCTGGTAGTGAATGACTGCTAAATTTGTTTTTCCTACTGCAAGGCCTATCTCTCCCATAGGATATCATTGGAACTGCCTTGCAGCATTTTACAAGTGTATCTTTTAATTGTGAGCTGATAGAAAATTGGAGTTTGGTGTCTCTGGCCTCACAATTTAAAAACACAACTTTTAGTGAAGTTGGTTTTTAAATTGTAGGTCTGAAAATGCCACTTTTAGAAAGTTCAAAAAGATCAATTGATGGATAGAATGCTGAACAATGTCATGCATTCACCGCAGTACAGAGATCTGGGCCTAAATCCATTGTTTTCTTGCTCCCCATGCCATTCCAGTTTAGACCCAGCCATATGTAAATCAGTCTTGACCCTGTTCCCCATGAGAACAGTTCATCCTGAACTGCCAAGCCAGGTCCTCCCTAGACTGGAAACAAGCATCCTAGGACTGGTTTTAGGGTATCACCCCTGATCAGCCAGGCTAACTTGACTCCATTGGCATGGAGATCACAGGACCCACGTCTGGGCATAACCTTCCCACTTAGGGTGGCAAATGCAAAAAGAACAATTGATGGACAGAATGCTGAACAATGTCATGCATTCACCCCAGTACAGAGCTCTGGGCCTAAATCCATCGTTTTCTTGCTCCCCATGCCATTCCAGTTTAGACCCAGCCATATGCAAATCAGTCTTGACCCTGTTCCCCATGGGAACAGTTCAGCCCGAACTGCCAAGCCAGGCCTAAAACTGGGGACAAATATCCCAGGATCAGTTTCGGGGTATCACACCTCAACAGCCAGGCTAGCTTGACTCCAGTTGCCAGGGTATGCCCAGACGTGGGTCCCTTGCTCACTTTGCCACTGGTTTCAAGCTAGCCTGGCTGATGAAGGGTGTTACCCCTAGACCAGTCCCAGGAGGCTTGTTTCTGGTCCAGGGAAGACCTGGCATGGCAATTCGGGCTGGACTGTTCCCATGAGGAACAAGGTCAAGACTGATTTGCATATGGCCGGGTCTGAACTGGGGAGGCGAAGTGAGCTAAAGAACAATAATGGAATCAACTCAGATCTGTGACTGGGGATGAGTGTCTGAAAAGTGTCAGTGTTCCATCCATCATTGCCTTGTGTTTGCTTTGTTCGCCCTAATTTGGCAGGGTATACCCAGACGTGGGTCACTTGCTCACTTTGCCACTGGATTCAAGCTAGCCTGGCTGATATGGGGTGTTACCCTGAAACCAGTCCCAGGATGTTTGCTTCCGGTACAGGGAAAATCTGGCTTGGCAGTTCGGGCTGGACTGTTCTCATGAGGAACAGGGTCAAGACTGATTTGCGTATGGCTGGTTCTGAACTTGGGTGGCGAAGTGAGCTAAAGAACGATGATGGATTCAACCCAGATCTGTGACTGGGGGTGAGTGTCTGAAACGTTTCAGCGCTCCGTTCATCATTACCTTGTGTTTGCTTTGTTCGCCCTAATTTGGCAGGGTATGCCCAGACGTGGGTCCCTTTCTCACTTTGCCACTGGATTCAAGCTAGCCTGGCTGATGAGAGATGTTACCCCGAAACTGGTCCCAGGATGTTTATTTCCGGTCCAGGGAAGACCTGGCTTGGCAGTTCGGGCTGGACTGTTCCCATGAGTTAACAGGGTCAAGACTGATTTGCGTATGGCTTGGTCTGAACTGGAGTGGCCAAGTGAGCTAAAAAACAATGATGGATTCAACCCAGATCTGTGACTGGGGGTGAGTGTCTGAAACGTTTCAGGGCTCCGTCCATCATCTCCTTGTGTTTAAATTTAGAAAGTTGACGTTTTCTTGCTTAACCATTCTGTGCCTCTGCTTGTCCCTAGAATACATGTCTCGGTTGAATGACAGTTGGGGTTTGCGAATTCACTCTAGACAGTCACACACAAAGGGAGCTGAAGTGTGCCCTGCATATGGCCCATCACCAGATTGATGGATCTTCCTGAGCTAAAGTGGTGGGAGGAGTGTACACTGACACCTGAATAGGGCTGTGCCTGTACCACACAAATCCTCCACCCCCTGTAGTGTGTCCAGAGCCAAGGCCAGGAAGGGCAGGGTCTTTTGCACTGCAAAGAGTTTTCTTTGATGTTTGCCTACTTCAAAGGCTGAAATGGGCATAAGTACTGGATCTCTGACACCATATACTCAAAACACTTCTGGATTAAGGACATTCTGCCAGGAAGAAGAGCTGTGTTGCTGTAAGGAGGGACTACCACTTTGCTATTTGCTTTGCTGTGCTGGCCTGCTGCTTGTTGCTTTTGTCCTGGGGGTGAAAGGACTGGACTTTGCTTACTACATCCTGATTTCGAAGTTTCTCCAAGGGCTTGAGTTGAGCTTGCCTCCTGTTGGAAGTCTCAGGGCCATCAAAGACTTCATCTGCCGGCAACTGGGCTCCTCTGCTGAGAGCTCTGCTATGTCAAGCGGTTCCAATTCTAGTTCTGGGCCCTCAGTAGTGATTTCTGGTGCTAAATGAAAAAAACCATGCATCAACTCCAAGCGTCACTTCGGAATCAGCGCACCACTGCAAGAATCACTGCAGCGCCACTGCCTACATGGAAGCCGTGGTCCCTGCTCGCCAAGTGCGTGATGCACCGAACGCTGTTTACAACGCAAGCCCTGACTTTGATGTAAGGCCCTGAAGAATCGCTGCTACGTGAGTCTTGAGCACCGCATCAGTGACGTCTGTGATGCATCGCTCTTACTCTGGCGCAGCGGAATCGCTGCATCACGCTGTGACATTGATGCATCATCGACATCATGTGGCCTTCCTGAACTGAGGTATAACACTCGCAATCGACGCATCACCTCCCTGTGCCTCGCATCATCACCGGTTGTTTGCTGCTCAACGACCTTGCACCACCTCCAGGAACTGACGTATCACTTACCACAAGCGACGCATTACCTCCTTTGTGCAACACACCATTACTAAGCGCCAACATGCCAACAACCTCTATAGCAGGTAGGAACCAATGCATCACCTGCTTTAACGAGGCCTCACCTCTCCTGCGGCACGCATCGTCATTGATTTCTAAGAGCTATAACTTTATTTAACTTTGAAAATTCATATCTTCAGTTGTGTACATTGGATTTTGTTGTTTTGGTCTGGTTTTAATCAGATAAATATAGGCTATTGTTCTAAACAGGTATGGAGTACTTTTTTGGTGTTTTCACTGTGTTACTGTGTGTGTGTACAAATACTTTGCACATTTCCTCTGAGGATAAACTTGACTGCTCTTGCCAAGCTACCAAGGGGTTGAGCACAGGTTATTCTGAGAGTGTAACTTATTTACTCTGACTAGAGGGAGGGTCCCTACTAGGACAGGGTGCAAACCAGTGCCAACTAGAGACCCCATTTCTAACAAAGGAGAAAACACAAAGTGCTAATCCTGTGCTTACAGACATTCCTGTTAAAATAGTATAAGGCTTTGTGCCTTTCTAGCTCAGCATGAGTGGCACTGTGCTAATCCTATGTTTAAAATTGTGTTAGAAAAACAGACATTTGAAGTGAGAAGATTCATAGTGTCGCCGGTGTTGTTGCGTGCTCCATTTGAAGGGGCTGGTCTCCGCCTAAACTTGGGAACTACCCAGAGTTCTTTCCTTCATGTTTTGCATAATTTATTCTTCACTCTAAGTCTGAATGGGTATTGTCTTGTGATATATACATATATGCATATATATATATTCACTGAAAAAACCAAAGGTTACAAGGTCATTATAGTTAGCAAATAGAATTTAAAAAACCTTAGAAATTCATTAAAAAAAACAAAGGTTACAGGGACGTTATAGTTAGGGTCAGATTTTACTCATACAAAACCAGAGAAATTCAGCCGTTATAGTTACCTGAGTTAACTATAACAAGCGGCCCCGCAATGCACTGCTTATGACCTCGCATATTACATCACTCATGACATGGTCAGTGACATCACTGATGACATCTCAAATGACATCACTGTCATCACTGATTACATCATCCACAGCATCTCTGACGAACCCACTCACACACCTATAGAATCTTTTATACACCCACTGCCACTCCCACACAACCATTCACAAACCCATTCACAGAGCCATACCAGTACTTACACACCCATTCACTGATTCATAGATCTACGCACACATCCACTCACTCACCCATACAGCCACTCATACACCCACTCACTCACTAATACAGCCATTGACATATCCACTGATCCACCCATACAAATACTCACACACTGAGTGAGTCATCCATAGAACTAGTCACAAACCTAGACACTCACCCATACAGTCAATATCACAGCCACTTACTCACCCAAACAGTTACACACACACCCACTTACTCATACAAATAGTAAGAAGTAGTCACTCACCTATACAGTCACTAACAGAAGCATGCACCCATCCATATAGTCGCTCTCACATTCACTCACTCATGCATACAGTCACTCATATACCCAGTCACTCACCTATACTGCCTTTCACATACCCAGTTACTCACCCATACTGACACAAGCACTCAGTCACCAACACAGCCATACAGACACTCACTCACCCATACAGTTTCTCACACACGCACTCACTACCCCATACAGCCACTGACACACCCACTCACTCATCCATACAGGAAGTCACACACCTCCTCACCCACACACACAGACACCCAGACAACCATAGAGATATTCAGACAACCAGTAAATCACCCATATAGCCATTCAAATACCCACTAACACACTTATACACCCACTTAGACATCAACTGACAGACAGATAAACATATTCACACAACCAGTCACTCACCCATACATTCACTGAGACACCTAATCACTCACTTATACAGTCAGTCACACACCCACTCAGTCATCCATACAGTCACTCATACAGCCACTGATTCACCAATACACCTAGGTATATATATTTAACACTCACAAACTTTTTAAAAAGACTCACAGTCACTGGATGATGTCATCGCTGATGTCATCAGTAATGTCATTTGAGATGTCTTCAGTGATGTCACTGACCATGTCATGAGTTATGTAATATGTGAGGTCATAAGCAGTGCCTTGCGGGGGCGCGTGTTATAGTTAACTCAGGTAACTATAACAGCTGAAATTCTCTGGTTTTGTATGAGTAAAATCTGACCCTAACTATAATGGCCCTGTAACCTTTGGTGTTTTTTAGTGAATTTCTAAGGTTTTTAAAATTCTATTTGCTAACTATAACGTCCTTGTAACCTTTGTTTTTTTCAGTGAATTTCTAAGGTTTTTTAAATGCTAATTCCAAACTATAACATCCCTGTAACCTTTGGTTTTGGTAGTGAATTTCTAAGGTTTTCTAACTAGCACTCATGTTTGCAGAGTGGTGGAGAAATGGGTTTGGGCCTCCGACCAGCTCTCAGGAATGCCGCTGCATAGGACTTACAGGAGGTCCCAGGAGGGCTTCTTGGCCCCCAAGGTCCCTCTGGAGCCAAAGGGACTTTATCCTCCAAGTAGTAGTGCACCAGGTGGCACGTTTGCAGAGTGGTGGAGAAAGGGGCATGGCCTCTGACAACTTCTCACCAATCCTGCTGTGTGGAACTTACTGGAGGTAACAGGAGGGTTAGTTGCCCCCCAAGGATGCCCTTGGGGGCCAACTACCCCTCCTATTACCTTCAGTAAGTCCCATACAGCAGGATTGCTGAGATCTGATAGCAGGCCACGCTCCCTTTCTCCACCACTCTGCAAATGCACCTCCTGATGCACTACTAGTAGGGGATGAAGTCCCCTTGGCTATTGAGGGATTGAGGGTCCTTCGGTGCCAACTACCCCTCCTGTTACCTCCAGCAAGTCCCACACACTGGGTTGCTGAGAGGTTTTTCAGTGGCCACGCCCTCTTTCTCCTCCACTTTGCAAACTCGCCTCCTGGCGCACTAAGATTTGGGGGATGAAGTCCCCTTGGCTCTTGAGGGTCCTTGGGGGCCAACTTACTCTTCTGTTACCTCTAGTAAGTCCCACACGCCAGATTCCTGAGAGGTGGTCAGAGGCCACACACCCTTTCTCCACCACTCTGCAAATGCGCCTCCTGGCGCACTGCTGCTTGCAGGATGAAGTCCACTTTAGTCCTGAGGCCCTCAGGAGGCAAGGGGATCTCATCCCCCTGCCAGCATTGTGCCGAGAGGCACATTTGGAGAGTGGTGGAGAAAGGGGCATGGCCTGCAACCACCTCTCAGCAATCTCACTGTGTGGGGCTTACTGGAGGTAACAGGTGGGCTAGTTGGCCCCTGAGGACCCTCAGCAGCGAAGGGGACTTCATCCCCCAACTAAGAGCGCATCAGGAGGCGAGTTTGCAGAGTAGTGGAGAAAGGGGGCGGGGCCTCCGGCAAGTTGCCGGCTTCCGATTTTTCTTTTATTTGAGGAAGGGGGACTGCGTAGCCCCCCTTCCTATGACACTATTGGGCCCTGGGCTAGGCCTTTGTTTATATTTTATTTTTAAAGGAGAGGGGGGCCTTCTGGCCCCCCTCATGGGCCATTTTCAGCCCCATCCCCCATCCCCTGGGGCCAGGCCATTTCTTTTAATTACTTTTAAGGGAGTGGGGCCGCGTGGCCCCCTTACCAAGCCGATTTTAGCCCCGGGGACCCCATCCCACTGGGGCCCCGCCATTTCTTATTTTTTAATTTTTAAAAGGGGGGTCCCGGGCCATTTTCAGCCCTGGGGACCCCATCCTCCGGGATATGGCCATTTTCTTGGGGACCGCAGGGGTGCCTGAAGCCCTCGCGGTCCTGGCTGGTTCCCGCCTCCTGCGGGAGCCGGTATTGCTTTTTACCCCCAGGGGGCTGCTAAGATGCAGCTCCCTAGGTGTAAAAAGCAAAGTGCTCCACTTTGCACAAGCGAGGTCAAAATGCTCTCACTTGTTCAAACCTGAGCACTTGTTTGCTATGGGATGGTGGGAGAATCCCATAGCCAACTGCAATGTCCCGGGGGTGGGCACCTCATGACATTGCTGGAGCCGGCCCTGGGGGTTGATGGTCCCCGGGGCCATTTTCGACTCCACGAGGGGGGCCGTGCCCCGGCTCCCATTTTTAAAACAGCCCCAGGGAGGTGGTGGTCCTCGGGGCAGCGGGGGGTGTGTGGCCCCCCTGCGTTTCATTCTTCAAAACATCTTAGCCAGAGTTGCGGAACCAACGCGAATTCCGCTTAATTGTTTTTAAAAAACTGCTTTTTTTTTGGGCCCTGGGGGTTCCTGTGGGACCCCCTGTACAGGCCTAGGGAGTCAGGGTTTTTCTACCCTGCCCCCTTTTCTTTTTTTGTTAACGTTTTTTCTTGTTACTCGGGATAACTGAGTCACAAGATGGCTGCCAACTAACCCTGGGCGTAGTACTACGCTACGCTCACAGAGCATGCAAAGTTTGTGCTACTACGCACTACGCAAATTGTACGTAGCACAGTGCAAAAACTGTGCTAATTGACATAGCGTAGCAGCAATATAATAAACACCTACAAATGCTTTGATAAAGCAATTTTACATGCTAAAAAGCATATAACCAATTCACAAAAGTGAACTTTGACAATAAAAATATCAGGCAATGAGAGAGGTGATGATTTTGGGGTCCCCCCTAACCTAGGGGGAGGACCAAGCAGATGCCTTGAACACAAAAAGCATATCATACTGAACGATTCAGTGGTGGTCCCTTCCTCCTAGGACCCCCCCAAGCACAGTTATGGGCAAAAATACAATCCCTACCAATCCCTATGCAAAGCATTATGGGACGAAATTAGCAGTGGGCAGTGAATATTATAGTGTCCAATATCAAAATAATTCTACAAAGAGCTGCAGTTCAACCAGTCGTTACTAGATGTCCCTCACGAGTCAAATGCAAAAGCATTGAAATTATTAATACATCAAGCTGCAGTTCCACTAGTCGTTACTAGATGTCCCTCACGAGTCAAATGCAAAAGCATTGAAACCCTTTCATGAAGCTTTGCATTTGACTCGTGAGGGACATCTAGTAACGACTAGTGGAACTGCAGCTTGATGTAATAATAATTTCAATGCTTTTGCATTTGACTCGTGAGGGACATCTAGTAACGACTAGTTGAACTGCAGCTCTTTGTAGAATTATTTTGATATTGGATACTATAATATTCACTGCCCACTGCTAATCTCGTCCCATAATGCTTTGCAGGGCCTTTGGTTGGGATTGTATTTTTGCCAATAACTGTGCTTGGGGTGGTCCTAAGAGGATGGGACCACCACCGAATCGTTCAATAAGATGTGCTTTTTGTTTTCAAGGCATCTGCTTGGTTCTCTCCCTAAGTTAGCGAGGATCCCAAAATCATCACCTCTCTCACTGCTTGTTAACTTATTGTTTTCACTTTAGTGAAATGACTATATGCATTTTAGCATATAAAGACAGAGATACTTATTTTATCTTAACTTGCACTGTGCAAAATGCCATTGGCAATTATTGTACAGTGCAGACAAACACACAGCTGCGCACTATGCAATTTGTGTAGCTATGTGTAGTTCAAAGTGTACTTCGCGTAGCTACGTGTAGTGCTACTACGCCCAGGGTTACTGCCAACACTTCCTGGTATAAAGTGTTGGCAGCCAATCAGATCTCAGGTACGAGATCGGGAGGGTTCGCGGATCTACCGTGGCCACAGTTGTGTATCTGAGAAATCTTTAAATTTCTCAGGAACTACTAAACGGATTTACTCCATTTAACAAAAACAGTGCTTTCTGGACCAAGAGCTACCTTTCTGCCAAATTTGGTGTAATTCCGTTCAGCAGTTCGGGCAGTAGCCGTTTCTAAATTTTCCTATGGAAATTAACATGGAGAAAAAGCATTTTGGGACCCCCCCTTTTTCTCGGCACCCGCTTGATGGTATACCACAAAACTTTCAACACAGAAGCTGAAGTGAGTGGTGTATTAGTTTTGAAAATGTTGCTAAGATTCGTCCCCCAGGCAGACCCATTGTTTCATCACAAGGAAGTCTAACTGAGGATCTTTCGATATATATAGACCATTTTTTGTTTCAATTTTTGACAGAACTGGCGTCTTACATTAAGGACACTAAGGACTTTCTGTGCCACATAGAAAAACTGACATGGGATCCTTCGTATAATCTAATAGTATTAGACATTGCAAGTCTATACACATTTATAGACCATCAGGATGGTCTCAATGCGGTCAAATCTTTTTTAAACAAACGACCACTGAAATTTTCAGAACATAATCTAATACTGTTGGAATTCGCAGAATTTTCTCTGAACAATAACATCTTTTTGTTTCAGAATGACTACTATAGGCAGATTTCGGGAACGTCCATGGGCACCTGCTTTGCCCCCAGTTACGCGAATTATTTTGTGGGCTGGTGGGAGAGGTAGGTGGCCTGGTCGTCGGAAAATGCCATATGGATGGAAAATTTAATATCTTGGCATAGGTACATCGACAATCTCTTTTTAGTTTAGAAAGGGTCCTTAGAATCAGCACAGGACTTCATTAAACATCTAAATAAGAACAATGTGAATTTACAGTTCACAGGGGAAGTAAGTTCGACAACAGTAAATTTCCTGGATCTGAAGGTTTTCGTATCTGAAGGGAAATTAAGTACAGCTTTGTACAGAAAGCAGACAGCAGGAAACTCCATACTGCATGCCACTAGCAGCCGTCCACCCAAATTAATTAGTAGCATACCTTATGGAGCATTCCTAAGACTGAAAAGAAATAGCACTAGAGACTGCGATTTTCAGGTAGCAGCAAGGGAAAGTACTGCTAGATTTATTGCAAGAGGCTATGGTAAACAACTATTGGACACTACTTTGAAGAAAGTAAACACCATTTCTAGAGAACAGTTACTTAAAGAGAAGGACAACACAAACAAAAATAAAGAAACAGGGAAATTTAGAATGGTCAGGATTGGCATCCTTTTCAGAGGATGCCAATCGTTTGAGAAACATATTACGGAGAAATTGGCATACACTGAAAACAGATGTGGTCATTGGCCAGGACATACCTCCAGCTCCTTTGGTGACCTTCATGAAAGCGAGGTCGCTAAAAGATATGCTAGTGCACAGCCACTTGGAAAATAAAACTCAGAAGAGGGCGATTTTAAAAGAACTGAAAGGCTTCTTCCCGTGTGGCAAGTGCAAGGCCTGTGTCAATAGTAAGAAAATACTAACCTATGAAATACCAGGTCTAAAGGAACGCAGAACAATAAATAAATTTCTGACCTGTAATACAGCCTATGCGGTATACTGTCTAATCTGTCCGTGCGGACTTAAATATATAGGAAGTACAATCCATCCTATGAAGATCCGCATTTTAGAACACATGAGAGCCATTGCAAAGAAGGATACTTCGTATCCAGTGGCCAGACATTTTGAAAGCAAGCATCAGAGCAACAGGGACCTGTTGCAGTACTATGGAATCGATCATGTACCAGTCAATATAAGGGGAGGCGATCGAATCTTAAGATTACGTAGACTAGAGTCACGTTATATCATTGATTTACAAACAAAAGCCCCCGAGGGGATAAATAGTGGAGAAGAATTGGCAGTTCATCTTGGAGATTAAACAACAAATTTATCAAGAAAATGTCCATATTTTAACTATAAGAAATTATGCATTGAAAACAATGAAATGTGCCAATACACGGCTAGATATTGCCATTGAGGTAACAATCATGCCATTATATATTGTAATTGATACGTCTATATAAAGCTTGAAACAAGAGCAATGTAAAAAGTCGTTATGTGGTGAAATTATATGTTTTGTTAAACGCATATACAACGTAGTATAATATTTAGGCCCATTCAGGGCTTTATAATGTATTGAAGGTTACACCATGCAAAGATGGCGGACTTTGTTCACATTGCATTGATGTCTGTTTTTAATGTTGATGAAATGACGTGAATGTTATAAAAATGCCCGCATTCGGTGTGTCAGACAACATCGACGAAGGCGTTAGCCGAAACGCATCTGTTTGTTGCGTTGTGATTAAACAACAGTTACAACCGCCCCGTGAATGCTTTTTTCTTTGGGAAAGGAAGAAAAGGACCTTACATATTCTTATATATATATATATATATATATTTGAGCTGATGTTACTAAACTCTGCGCTGTATGTTTTATGCATTTTGCCTTTAATGTCATAAAATATGGCATATGATGTTTATAAGATGTATTACTACTTTGGCTAGCACAGAGTGAAATTAAAAATGACAGTGCATGTGTAGTACCACCCAGGAGTGTCTGTTAGATCCTATTTCATGTTTAACTTGTGTTTGTCTTCTGAGAGCAATAAAAGTATTTTTGTAAAACAATATTCCGGGCAGAGAGTGCCCTTTGCAAAACACTAATAGCATTGTGAAATATTCCATCCTATTTTGCCCAGTCTTCATTCTTGTGCCCAGGCTTCAGGAAACATCGAAATATGTGCCATATGTGGAAAATATTTTAGCACATGCTTTGAAAGCTGCTGTTGTAAGCGGCCTATCGTGCCAATTACCTGGGTGTTTAGCAACGTGTTGATTTCTAGAAAGTGGCAAACGCACTTTTGAATATTTTTAGTAAAGTATGCTTTGTCGTTTTTGAAACTACGACATAGTGATGCAGTAGTCAATTCAAAAACCTATTTTTGAAAGTATAAAATCTAGTCTAATATTCAAATGCATTTGCGCACCGAAAACGTTGCTGAAAAGCACAAAAACCTCCATTTAGAAGTACAACTAATATCTAGTGACTTGTAGGACCCTATTCTCTAAGGTATTTAGTGATAATTGAATTTAAGAGCACAAATATCTCCATATAGGAATGTAAACTCTCTTTACACGGATTATGACTCAAAGACAAGTACGTCCAAACTGTGTACCTGCTAATTATCATTTTCACGAGAGCCTTAATTAGTGTGCGCCCAATTTGCATGAAATTCAGTGTTTGACAACTCAGTGTGTAGAATTATGCCACGGTGCGCAAAGTGTCCCCGGATCTACAGTTACGCAGTGAAAATTGAGAGGGAAAAAAACCACATCCGGAACAACTTACGCCCTTCTGTTCACAAAATATGAAACTGATTGCTAATATAATATATACCATAATATATGACCATTATGGTGTAATATTATGTTTGGACAAATCTCATCCAACTGGAGTGTTGTGGGTGTTCCAGAGCATGGAAGCCTGCCTCATTATGTGAACACCCACAAATGTGAGAGTTTTTGGCAGTCACAAACTCTTCTTATGCACATTCCCTCCTCGGATGTGGTTGGAGATGTACCTGTGTCAGGGGAAATAGTAAATCTGTATCTAGTTTGAAAATGGTGATGGAACACCCCTAAAATTGATGAGTTTTCGGTGAAGGGTTTACTACACAGGGAAAATGTTGTCCCTGTGGAATTAAAGAGAAAAAGATATTTAAAATGCAAACGCTCTATTGTGAAGTATTTACAGATGAAATCTGCACGTTACATTTGTACATGCAGAAAATTATCTTACATGTGAGTAAAGTAGAATACACAAAGAATTCCCCAACCACTCCTAGGAATCTGCTCCTGTACCCTCTCAGGAACTTAAAGATTGTACATTTGCACTTGTTAATCAATGTCCTCAAACAAAAAATTCTGCCTGCATGGTGGAATTTTCCAAGTAAAAAAATCTGTTCACAGAGAAGGGTTTCCCTGAAGTTTTTCAATTCCAGGTATTGACTGCTGTCAGCAACAATCGAAAACCAGTTCTCGGAATGGAAAAGGGAGGCCAGCACCGCCATGTTTGGCGGGGGTGTGGCAGACAGAGTTCTTCACGGGCAAAAATATTTTAACTGTGGTGACACAAAAAATGCAGCTTTACTTTAGCATGCCATTTATGCAATCAGACTCTTAAAATTCCATTTGCAAAACTATTTACTCATCTGAGTACCCATGGAAATCTACGACAGTCACATGATTCTAAATGTACTCCTGGAATTCTTTGTTCAGAAAAAGTTGGATATGTATGCAATAAATAAGTATAAGACTATGGAAGTAGTATGTCCGACTTTTTTGTGAATTGGGTCTTAAATGTTACTCCCTAAGATTTCCTCAGATTTCAGATTTTCAGCAGATGCTCAAAACTCCCTTAGAATAGTCAAATAGATGTAGGCGGCACAAGTGATTGCTAGCAGCTGAGACTTCTGCCAGAGCTCCACCTATCCACCTGTTGTGTTTTCCTCAGTGTAAAGCCCTAGTGTGACAGGTTCTCTCAAATGTGGGTGGCATGCATACTGTGCCACAGAACCCACAAGGCACCTCACTGATAAGGCCTAATTAGGCAGAAACTGGTTTGGGGTTGCTTGTTGTGTTCCTGTTGTAAGGGTTCTTTCATTGCAGTTTGCTCTTGACTCTTGCTAGTGGAGCAGCACTAAATCTAGTTTACATAGGGTGGTCACCATCTGAAGTAATATAGTGCGTGACAAATCATGGACTGGAAAGTGGCCCTCAGAGAGTAGCAGTGGCTGAGACTTTTGAAAGCTATCCACTCATTATCTTTGTGTTTCTCAAAAATGTGACCTAGCACATAAAACGTTTTTCTTTTTTTTCTCCACCAGAAAAATATTTTTCCTGGTGGAGAACTCCCTTCCCGTACACCTCCATGAAATACGTAGCTGTTTGGAGACCTATTCATGTCCATTTACACACTTTACCAACCTTTTTGTGGTATATTTACATGTGTAAATGGGCTGAAAAACACATTGAAGAGGCATGTGATCATTGACAAAGTTCTGAATTATGTATGTTTTCATTTCCTTAACAATAGAAGAGCAGAGTAAACTCAAGGGATGTCGTTGGCTGCCGTTTTTCAGAGAGAGGAAATATATGGAGCCAGCGGCGGCCTCTCCGTTGAGTCGTAGGAGCGTTGCCCCCCCCCCCCCCCGCTGCAAGAGCAGCAAGTACACACAGAATAATAAAATGGTTATTACTATTTTATTATTCTGTCTGCCGTTGGCTGCGCTAGCGCAAGTGTGATGGTGGGGGCGGGGCAGACACATTCCTGCGTTCATTGCAGGATGACTGCTCAGTGTGCATGACAGATTGGCTGGCTGTTTACATCCTGCCAATTTGTCATGCACACTTCAAAGCCTGCAATCCCAGTGCTGTAAAACAGCCAAGGGATTGCAGGCACAGGCCCCCAGCCTCAAAATGAGCGCTGGGTTAGCCAGCTCCAACCAATCCTTGGATTGGTTGGGTTTGCATGCAGGAAGTATACCACCTTCCTTCCTGCTCATCATTGTCGTCGGGGGAAGGGAAAAGGGGAAAGGCAACATATCGGTGCGTTTTACGGCATGCTGCACTTCACCGATTTTCACAGTTGCTAGCCGCCCCTGTATGGAGCACAGAGGTACATTGTTTGGGAGTTAGACAAACCACAAAACAGCAAACAATTGAAAAACTTCCATTGGTAGCACGGTGAATCATGTGTGACAAATAATCACAGAGTCCTGGTGGTGTGATCCAGAAGTCATGTAACTACAAGGGGGGGGAGTAGGTACTGGCGCAAGGAGGGAAGGATGTGCTGAGGCTATGGGGGGCTCCCTATGGGAGATGTGGGAAAGATGGAGGGTGAGTAGGGGTGGTGCATAGAGCAACACAAGGTGTCGTGTTGTTCACCGTCTGAGAGGCCTGAGAAGAATCGGTCACTGACAGCATATGTTGTGTTGCCATATGTCCTTCGGTCTGGAAGTGTGGCATTATTTCATCAACTAAAAGAAATCTTATAATGAAGCACTTGGTGAGATCAATGTAGGCACCATCTTTTTAGAAACGAGCAATGCTTTTTATGAATATTCAAAAATTGAGAAAACAGTTTTTTTATACAGTTTTGGAGGCACCAGTTGCCCAGTTAACTCTAGGTGCTAATAACTCTATAATTACTTTACTCAACAATGCTGAATGCATTGAGCTCATATAAATAATATGCTAAGGTGGTCCTGCCAGGATTCAGACCTGCGAACAAAGATGAATGGAAAAGTTCAAGTGTCTGTGTAACCTACTCACTGGATTGTTCTTAGAAGAATAGCACATCAGCTGACCTTCCTCTGTTTATTTAGGGCCGCATTCTAACTGGGGCATAACACCTAATTGGCTGGAAACAGAGTTTTATGCTGAATTGGAAACAAATGGTACCACCTTCCTGGCATTCACCCTAACTCGACATTACACTATCTTAAATCTGGTGAAATTCCTTGGTGGGAAATGGCTGATAAATGGGGAATCACTGTGGAATCATGTGTGATAACTCTGATTCCTGTGGTAGTTACCCATTTCTTAGGGGTGCCTCAGGGAACAACTTGAAATCGCATGGCATTCTCATATCCATCCCCGAATTATTGGTACCCTTAGGACCAGTGATACTATGAGCAGGATTACTGATGCTGTATTACTAGCCTCCTTAGGAGCATGGCCTTAGCATTACACAAGGGTGTCTGTGGTCGGTTTGCCAGTGACAGCTGCCAGCAATTGGAACTGGAGGGGTGGGCAAACCGCCGAGTGGAAAGGGGGAGGGATAGAAGTAGAGGGCAGGAGGAAAAGAAAAAAATCATTTATTTGGCTTGCATGTCCTCGTTCTTCCCAGTCCTCTTCTCCACTCCAGCAGGGGCCCAGCCAGCTCCCTTAACCAATCCTGGTGCTGCTCTCATGCTGTGAGAGCAGCGCCAGGGTTGGATGGAGCGGGCTGGCTGGAGGATACTTCAGGCCCTGTAGGCCTGTGCGTGGTCTCTACCCAGCTGCCTAAGTTAGATAGGTGGAGAGCTTCAAAGTGCCCATGTCACTTTGGCTGGCACATAAAAGCCGGACAAAGTGACATGCGCACTTTGGAGCATCCAGCCAACCACTGCATCTGTCCTCAGAGGGCACGCCTCCATGTCTCTAGGGTCAGGCTGCTGCGGTGCAGTGAGTACGTACGTTGGAAAAATAAAATGGCAATGAAATCTTTTTATTGCCATTTTATTTTTCCTGTGAGGCTGACAGCGGGCGGGGGGGTGACGCCCCCCTCCTCCCCCGCCCAAGTGAAGAAACTGCTGCTGCTCTAATTCCAGACAAGCAAAAATGGTGGGATTTAGCTAAAATGCTACAATTTATAGTTTACTCAGTCCACACGATTTCTGTTACATGCCTGTTGTGTTATCTTTGACAAAGTTGACACTGCTGTCTCACAGACATTCAGCCTTCTTCCTCTAAGGCAGTACACTATTTACTATAATCCCCTTTGTTTCCTAGCCTGGTATTACTGTTTCAATACATGCTAGACTAGATGAGCACTCATGCTCTTGTCTCTTCAATACAGCACATCCATCCCTTGCTCGCTGTTGCCAAAGGGTGCCCACTGTATCTTCTAGGAGGATGCAGAGAGACAGATCACTGTCACTAATGCCGAGCCATTGACTGTTTCTAAGTACACGTCTTGATACCGTTTGTGCACGTTTGCTCAGGGATCAGAATTACAAGGTATATCATGACATTTATCCCCAGGTTGAAAACTCACAATAGAAAGTGTTTACCACATCCAGTACTTACCACATCCTGGTGTAATGACATTAATCAGTAAGTTCCTAAACTCCCCACTGTTTTACAGACATTTCTCATGATAGAATGCAGTAGGGAAATATGTGTGTGCTTGGAATAGTTTTGGACATGGCTGATTGTGATAAAAAAAAACTGGGTTTTGCTGTAAAGATTGTATGCATTTTATAATCCTGTGCACATATTTTCACTGTTACATTGCAGTAATAACAGTGCTGTGCATTGTTTTTCTATTACAGCAAGTGCCGCAATAGAAAGTGGGAGTGTACAGAAAACATCTGTGATGGTACCTGTACAGTCATCGGCCTGGCACATTATTTGACTTTTGATGGCTTGAACTATATGTTTCCAGGTGACTGCCAGTATGTAATGGTGCAGGTAAGACTAACTTTTTAATTTATTTATTAGATCTTCCATGTAGAGTTACATGTAATGGAGGTCTATTTCAAGTGCTAGAGCAACCAGGAAAGGCAAGTTAAAAGGATTTTGAATTATATTCTCCAAGGGCCACAATCTGCTCTCTATTTGTTAAAAATGAGGAGAGAAGATCAAGGGCCAATCCAGCAATCCCAATTTCTGCTAAGCACTCCAGCAAGGCTGCATGGCTCACGGTATCGAAGGCTATGGAAAGGTCCAAAAGGACTACCGCAGCCCTCCCGCCGTTATCCATGATACGTCTAATCTCTTCAGAAACTACAACCAGAGCTGACTCAGTACTGTAGCTGGACCTAAAGCCAAACTGCGGCTCGTCCAGAATTGTATTATAGCCTTATAGCCCGCTGCCGAGGGCTATACCGGCTGTTAAAGGCCCTGATCCCAAGTTATAGGCCCGAGCCGCAGGCGAGGGCCTATAACGAGGGAGAGGGCCTTTAACAACCGGTATAGCCTGAGGCAGAAGGGCTATAAAGAGCTATTAGAACATTCCACCCACTAAGGGTAGAATGTTCTAAATTAAAAATGGAGAAACAAAAAGACAAACATTGGAATGTTGGAGCGCTGGGCTTATACCAGCAATTATAAGCCCAGAGCTACTCCATTGTCTTCAATGGAGCTCCCAACATTCCAATGTTCTAATATTATCTAAATACTCTGAGAGAGTACTATTAAGATGCTTATGAAGGACCTTTGCCGGGATGGTAGACGCGATGGATCGATACTTTTTCTCTTCCTTAGGGTTAAGTGAAGGTTTTTTCAGCAAAGGAAGAATGGAGGTTTTTTTCCATTCCATGGGGAAAATACATACACTAATATTGATGTTTTTAACATAGTGGTTAGAACCGTGGCTAACTTATGAGGCTATGTCATGTAGTACTTTGGATGGACAGTGGTCTGAGGGCGCTCCTGATTTAGGGTGACCGATTAACTCAAGCACTTAGTTAATAGTCAAAGGTGGGAATTTGCGGAGCTCACTATTATTAAGGCTATAGCAGGGACGTTCAGGTCTTTGGCTCAATAATAGATCTGATAGAATCAAATTCACCATATACTGCCTCCACTTTAGTTTTGAAAAATCCTGCCAGCTTATCACAAAACATCTGTCTGGGAATGAGGACATTGGGAAGTTTAGGGCTATAGAGTGCTGAACAGTTTTAAAGAGCTCTCTCGAGGAATTGTTGGCAAAATTAATTTGTTTTCTGTGTGATGATTTGTTTTCTGCACAATAATACGTTTTTTATACTCCTGCATATATTTTTTATATCTGCATCTTTCCATTGTACAACAGTTTGCTCTCTAGACTTTCTCTTTCCTACGACATTTTTGTTTCAAGGCCCTAAGTTCGGGCGAAAACCATGTACAGTTGGTCTATTCCTATGAGTTTTTACATATTTTAAAGGTGCCAGCTTAGTAACTGCCTCACATATCCACTCTGTGAAGTTTTCTGCAGCTGTATTGGGGTCCTCTGTAAGCAACTGCTGTGTAGCTTTTAGACTGTCTGACAAGTGTAGGTATCTGCTACCATGGGAGGGAAGGCGGAGAAAATGTAACTGAGCTCTGACAATATTCTACATGTGAAAGGTGTTTTGAGTGTAAAATGAAGGTCTAGCTAATATATTGCTAAACCCATGGTGAATGAATGGAGAGAAGTTTGTGGAGAGCCTGGATAATGTCATGGAAGGCATACACAGTATGAGACCCCAAGTCTAATGATAATATTGGCTGGGTTTAACGCTAAATTGGTAAGTACGCTGCTTAGGGATGAGCTTTTGTTGATAAAGAGGCTTGGGGATTGCTCCCTTTCATAAAAACTGCGGTCAAGGGGAAATTTCAGCAGTTTTAGAATGTGAGCTGAAATCGCTCAATGGGAGATTTATGGTTGTTAAAACTGCAACAACATACATTATGTGTCTTGGATAAGGGTAGTTTGCTTAATTATTCTCTTTTAAATATACAAATGTGGGGGTAGTGTTGAAATGTGAGGATGTCCCCAAGCCAGAAAGTGCTCACAATCCTATTGTTTGCAAAATAAGAAAATCGCTACTGATTAGTTTGGAACATAAAAAGAAAGGGGTTGTATACTTGCAGATGATAGTAAACAGTAGGAGAAGTATTAGATGAAAAAAGGTGTACCAGGAAAGATTATCTCTGACCTTCTTGCCTTGTATTCAACTTTGCTGGAGGGTATCCTGAAAGTGAATTACAATAATTTGATTATACTAAAAGAGTGTGAAGTGGTGATGGGAAACCTGAAATAAATACTGTCTAGAACAGCATCTGGGGACTACTGTCAGAGATGACCCCGTGGCATGACAGTGTGAGAAGGAAAGTAGAAAGAGGACAGCCAAACTACTGGAGGTGGTTAAAACAGTTAAGGATGATGAATGTCTTCAAAAAGGATTGTTAAGAAAGGACTACACATAAGTAATTAAAACAGAATAAACTATAATATACACAAAAGAGAACATTACTTGTTAATGTGAATAGTAACGACCTGAGATGTTTCTGGAGACTCATAGATAAAGGGTCTTCCAAGCAAGATGTATGGCCATAGAGTGTCATAACTGCTGTAGTCTGGCATATGTAGCCGGCACCCCTTTATGAGCAAAACTATGAGACTGTGGAAAGCCATGTAAAGGTGAATGGTGCAATTTAGTTTGCCACAACTCCCATTGTCTGTTAATGTACCAGAGATTAACAATGCAGCATGAAATTTAAAAAAGGCAAGGCTGCATGTCCAGATTTAATCCTGTGAGAGTTATTGAGACACCTACTGGATATGTGGATGCATGTGATACAAAAATGTTTCTCTTCTATAATTCTGAGCCAATTACTCCTTGGTACGTAGAAAACAGAATACAATGTCACCATTAAAAAATTTTATGAAGAAATGGCCCTTCGTGGTGCCGCCCTCTTTCCCTCTTGAGCTCGCAAGCAAATATTTTTGGCAGAGTTCTCTTTGATAGAGTTCTCGAGTGAGGATAAGGGGAATCCAGCGGTTCGTTAATATGGCGTACAAGAAAAAAAAAAAACACAACAGACCTGTCATCAAATTTATCCTTTCTGCTTTTCAAAGCACTTTATGAACATGGAAAAAAATATCTATTGACTTTTATCAATCTTCAGATGATTTTTGATGTTGTGAATACAAGAAGTTTGTGATCCACCCAAACAAATTGAAGATTAAAAAGGGTTATTACATTGTGTGGTGTTGATTTATGATGCAGATACAGCCTGTGTAAGAGTAGGCAAAGGAGATGAAAGAATTAATGACTTTCACATAAGGTGTGTGCTGGGATGATGGCTTACCTCCCTCCTATTTATTTTACGTCATACTATACGTCCCTTTCTCTCCGAGAGGGAATAAGATGTTTCAAAACAAATGAAATCAGGATCCCCATAATAATATCTGTGGATAACGCTGTCTTAATTGGTAAAACACATTTTTTGGACGAATATTTTTTCATTACTTTACTTTGAGATATTTGTTGACATTGTTTGGGGGTTTCATGGTGGTTTCATACAACGCTTTTACACATGGATTTTAAGAAAAAGTCAATCATTACACCCTAGAACACATAACCCCGTATTCACTTTTAAATTGAAAAAGTGCACTGAATTGGAGTACCTACTACATAATAATTTTGTTCAATTGTGTGGACTTCATATACATGACAATTTATGTCCGATTTCCTTATCTAATTTGTTTTTCTTTTCTATACTTTTTTCTTATTTGTAGGATTACTGCAATGACATTTCTGGAACATTTCGAATCCTTGTTGGAAATGAAGGTTGTGGCTTCTCTGGAGACAAGTGTTCTAAAAGGGTTACAATTCTGTATGAAAATGGAGAGATTGAACTCTTTAATTCAAAAGTAGGTGTTTTATGTGATTTGCGCATAATTGACAGTGCTTGATATTTGAAAATGTGACAGGTGCTATTTATTATGCCATATTCTGAAATGTTTGATGGTTTTCTCCCTTCCATTTTCCAGTTGCATAGCCGGTCCCTATTTTGTGGAGGGAAGCCCACCAATATAAAATTTTAGCAAGCTGTCTTTCTCCTAAAATGATTGCTTTCAATATTATCAGCCCCTGTTACTACGTTGCACTTTTCAAGCTTTCCATCAGAAACAACTGAAATAAAAAAGCTAACAGTGTATAATGAAGTATGACTTATGATTCTCATAAAAAATAGTATTAAGATGTATTAATAACAGTATTGTGCATCACCGAGGCCCCAAATCTAAACCATGAAAACACAGCTTGGAAAGATGCCATGTTTTAACATGTTAATACTGCAAGTATGCATCGCCTTGTTGGAATTGGTGACCTCTCATAATGCACATATGCAGCACAGGAGGAAGAATGTCAGATTTCTTGCCAAGAAAGAGATGGAAGTGCCAAATCGCTTAGATACAGAACAAAACATTTCCCTGAATCTGGATATAAGGTCGAAGCTGTCCTATAACATGACCAGAGACATACATTTAGAGGAATAAGCTATAAAACGTGGGTAAGAAGTTCATAATTTTCTTTTTTCCACCAAAATAGTCAAACATTCACATTCCAGCCACACTGTTTCCATTAAAAATAATATAGAGCAATAGGGCATACAATATATATGTATATGAATATTTATATTTCAGTAAACTTTGGTTGAATGACAAAACACCCCAAAAAAACCTAAACTGAAATGAGTCCAGACAATAATGTAAAGCTTCTACATTGTGAAAATCGGGTAATTTCATCCTAAACATATATATATATATATATATATATATATATATATATATACATATATATATATATATATATATATATTACCCAACAACCCCTAAACCCCCAAAAATCCCTTGCCACCCAAAATCCCATACCCATCCAAAGCCCTACATATTCCCTTGCCACCCACAAACCCATACCCTCCCAAAACCCAAAAAATTCCCTTGCCACCCATAACCCCATACCCACACTAAACTCTAAAAATTGTGAGTGAGTAAGTGGCTCTATGGATGAGTTAGTGGTTGTGTGAGTACTTGTATGGGGCTGTGAATTGGTATGTGAATGGTTGTGTGGTTGTGCGAGTGAGTGTATGAGAGGTTGTATAGGGGTCTGAGTGGGTTTGTGAGTGTTTCTGTGTATGATGTCATCAGTGATGTCATCAGTGATGTCATTTAAGATTTCATCAGTGATGTCACTGACCATGTCATGAGTAATGTAATATGTGAGGTCCTAAGCAGTGCACTGCGGGGACGTAAGTTATAGTTAGCTCAACTAACTATATACTGAATTTCACTTATTTTGTATGAGTGAAATGTGAGCCTAACTATAACATACCTGTAACCTTTGTTTTTTTCATTGAAAAAAAAAAATGTATTATATATATATCTACATATATATATATATATGTATGTAATATATTTGCCTGCAAAATACTTAAATTTTTCGTGGTAATGGCATGCGTTGTAAGGGCAAGTCGTGGTAAAAATATGCATGGTAAAGGCATGCATGTTAAAGACTGTGCATTGTAACGCTTGCATTGTAATGGGATGTGCATGGTAAACATGTATGCGGTGTAATGCTTGGGTTGAAATAGCATGCATGGTAAAGACTGCATTGTTAATGCTGTTTCCCTGTTAAATGACATTTCCAGGCCAAGCTTATGATAGAACACCCAGAAAGTGGCATGCTGGATGAAATGTTGGTTACCCTAAGACCGAATTAAATGTGTATGCTGACTGGCTGACCAGTAGATAGTAAAATTGTAAATTGTGTACATTATTAGCGCCATGATGCCTCTGGGTATACGTTGCCCTTTATAAATACTTTCAATATCAATATCAATATATACATATACTTGGCTAGAAAGACTTCATCAAATGAGTTAAATCGGTAATTTTGCTTAGGGTGTAGTTAATATGTATTGATCTCGAGATCTGTGTCTTTGGAGTTGCTTTATGCCATGTTTTGTATTTTGTTCCCTTTATCTGCAGAGATTTTCCAATATTTCTCTCCAGGTCTACGCATTTCCTTCTCATAGGCTTTGAAGGAATTCCTTTTCTCTTTTATTCTCATATTTTAAGCAATGCATTTTAGGGATATCTAAGAGCATCTCTTAAATGTGCTGAAATAGCATAAAAGGGATAAGATCCCAAAAAAATAGCATTTCATGTCTGCAATGACCACGTTGCATTAGAATGTGTATTTGAAGCCCTAAAGTTAATGCAACCCTGAATGTTATATGTCCACTCTGAGGTTTTTCCATCAGTCTGAACTTTATTATTTTCTAAGTAGAGTAACAAAAACAGGAAAGGTCATTACAAAGGATCTCTTTCTTTATACACACTCAGGACAATCCTTTCTATAAATGTTCATTCATGATAAGTTAAAAACGTGTACTATCTACCAATCAGAGACGGCACTACTCATATCTGGTTAAGTCATAGTGTTATTTACAAAATGTTTGTTTATAGTGTTAAAGCTTATGGATAATATTAGCTTTTCTTCTTTGAAAGCACTGATGAGGGTTGTTTTGGAATAGACCTAATTTCTAAATGTAGTTGCATTCTTTCTGCCATTACCTATGTTCAAGTACCAACCAAATGTAACATATTTTGGAAAGACAATTCATACAATAAGTTTGGTTTAGGACACCATCTGCCTCATTTGTTTTGGCACAGTGTTTGAGAATCTTAGCCTCCTGTTGCAGTAAGTTGCAACACATGAAATGAGTTTGGTGGCATCAGATTATCTCCTGGTGGCTGAAGCTACACCTCTGCATACTCACTCACGCGGACACACACACAACACATTTAGCAGAAAGTAGCATTTGATGTGTAATTTTTTTCTGACATGATCTTTTTCACCTCTACCTTACATTCAACCATGAGTTTAGGATTCATGGCAGGACACTGTGGGAAAGCAACACTGGCATGTCCATGCAGCTCCGGTGTATTTATCATATTTACACTAGCCAAAAGAAAGTAGCAGACTTTCTACGGTTCAAGCCTCCCAAAACAATTCAGACTCTTCACATGGATTGCATATGTTGAAATTGACACTGTGCTCTATACACTTCTAGGTCCTTCTGGCATACTCTCAATGGAATCACTGGTTTTAATAGGGAATGTTCTTGTATTTTCCACATGGCTGTCTACTCAAAGTGATACAAAGGATTTCTGCTTCTCCCAGATGTGTTCTGTTATGTGAGCCAGATCCAGCCCAGATGTGTGTCCTAATAAGACAGAAAACAATACAAACAATGCTTTGAATTTGTATAGTGGCATCTTTCCAAGCATTGCCCTGAGCATATAAAAACGGCAACGTTATTGTGTCGCTGTGCCAAAATAATACAACTCCTGAGGTGTTAGGTTCAAGTATGCTTCAAGCACACAGGGGATCAGATGTTGGACCCTTCCTTTTTATATCGTTTTTTAGCAGCAGATATCTGCACTTCTTTCAAGCACAGTTCGTAGCTTCTTCAGGACTTTCCATTTTGGGCTTCTCCACTATGGAGCAGGCTAGGATAGTAAGTCACTTCTCTGCGATGATCAACTGTTTGCTCCCAGCGCTGATAGCTAGTAACCAAACAAATTACAGAATATAAAAATCAATACACACTGAAGTTAGCCTTTGATACATTTGAAAACACTGGGAATTTGTAACTAATGGTAAATGTTTGCCTTCTTTACATTAATTTTGTTGGAAACAGTGGGCCAGATGTACGACTATTTGCTTTTGCGACTGGCAAATTGTGAAAAATTGCGAGTCGCAATTTGCGAGTAGCAAAATCAAAAGTACAACAGTGTCAGAGACACTGTTAGCGATTCCCAATGGGGTCGCAAAATGCGAGGCTTATGAATATTAATGAGCCACTCGCATTGGGAATGGCTGGCTCTCCCAGAGATGGTGGCCTGCTGGGATCAGCAGACCTCCATGTCTGGGACTGCTTTTCAATAAAGCATTTTTTTTAACTGCAGCCCGTTTTCCTTAAAGGAAAACGGGATGCATTTAAAAAAATAAATGAAATGTTTTTGTTTCATTTTCTAAGGGCAGGCAGTGGTCCCTGGGACCACTGCCTGCCCTTAAAAAATATTTTTGGAGCCAGTCACAAAGGGGAAGGGGTCCCATTTGCGACTCCATTACCACCCTCTTGAAGAGGGCGGTAATTTGCGAGTGTTTTGAGACCGTAATTCAGGTCGCAAAACATTCTTACATAGGTTAGAGACTCGCTATTCCTAATTAGCGAGTCACAAATAAATTGCAACTCGCTTATTAGGAATTGTACATGGCCTTGTAACATTTTGCATGCGCAAACGGGTCGCAAACCCGTTTGCGCATGCAATTTAGGGTCGTACATATGGCCCAGTGTTTTCCTATACTGTGTAACATGTTAGTGAATATTGTTTGTTATACTCAAATTCCTGAAAAGGAAGGTTATTCAGGGATTATTTTGACAAACTAATATCACATGGTGAATATTTTCTGGTACTGAGTGGTAATTTTTTCATGGTTTGCCTCCTATATTGAAGATATTAACATGTCTTCACTCCAGCTCCATGGCATTAATATGTCATGGTCCAGAATATTTCACAGAAAAGGGATTATTATTGAAACCACTTTCATATTCATTAAAGATAGCTGTAGGGTGAGGCTGCACGTTCACAACAGTATCGGATCTTGCAAGATCACTAGGTACTGATATCTGCCTGTGTGCCTGAAAACGTCCCACAACAACCTAAGCGTAAGACACTGACTTACATCTAATATGAATTGGATGAATAACATCCATATGATTGCAATCAGGGTATTGCAAGTTCTATAGGAGGTCGCGATCCATATAGATGCACACGACTGCAGACCAAGTGCATATATATATTCAGGGGACTTGCAATATCCACATTACACACATTTGCGGTATTGCACACATACGTAAAGAGATGTATTAACATGAAAAAAGGACACTCCCTATATGCCCATATCTTAAATGCCACATGAAAACAACATTTTTTAGAACATCATTCAATGTAAAAACTAATGAAAGAGAAGAGCATGGCTTATAGTGATAAGATATTGAAAAGGGTATATACCTTTACCCAGCACGCTGACCTGATGTGAAAGCATTTTTTCAAAATAAACTGCTAAAATAGGATATTACCTATGGGCGTTCCTAGCAACTGATTCTTTAAAGTTGTCCTATTTGCAAAAACACAGGAATTCCTGTATTGCTTAATTTCCTGGTTTCCATAATGGTCTCAAATTAAAAGGCATTCAGGAAATTTTGGAAAACTGCAGCTATCATTATTACCATTTGCATCAAAGTTGCTAGCTCTTTTTCTTCTTTCGCTACTTTCAGGTTTTGATGATTGAGTGTTTGTCCAGTGGGCTCCTGCCTCACCTATTTCATTTAGTGAGAGATGGCAGGTAAACTAGGTTGGTGCCTACAGGTGCATTACCATGTACTCAATTTAAATTTGCACAGCTGACATGTGGTGCCATTGTTTATTACATACAAGTTCTAAGTTCTAACGTCAGAACATTATTTTTTTTTAAAACATTAGTGATAAGAAAATTATTGTGCGATTGCTCTCTGCCATGTATTTAATTAGGGGTTTAGCTTTTTCGGGCAAGCTCACATCCCAGTCATAAACATAAATGCCAGCATGAACACACTGATAGGATGAAAAATCGAAAGACTAGCATCCTCAATTAGTCATTAATTCCCCAAATAAAGATATATTTTTCTCTAGAAAAAGCAACCAAACCCCTGCAGCAGTTTGTCATGCTAATGCAGGTATTTCCGAACGGGCACCACTTATGTGAGCCCTAAAGATAGTCCTCCAAAGTGGACTCACATTGCAACTGTACCGCATACAATTGACGTTTTCTCTTAGTAGAAAGATTTTCTGCCCTGGGCGGTGATGATTTTATTGACAGCTCACCCCCCACCTCAAGAAGCTCAACTGGTTCCCCATTCAGAAGAGATTCCAATTCAAGATACTTATCCATGCCTACATAGCCCTCCATGACCAAAGGCCAGCATACATCAACTGCCGTTTGAACTTCCACCAACTCTCTAGAGCCCTGCGCTCGGCCTCCCTCTCCCTCGCCCACACCCCTCGCATCCACTGAAGCAACAGTGAGGGCGCTCCTTCTCCTACCTCACTGCTAAGACCTGGAAATGCCTCTCCCTTCACCTCTGGAACGCACCCTCTCTTTTAGAATTGAGGAAGGAACTCAAGACATGGCTGTTCAACTGAACCACCCGAAGCAGCAAAGACCCCAGCACCTGGATATCCTCTCGGGTGGTTAGCCGCACTTTACAAATCCAGTTTGATTGATTAATTGATTGACAGTCGGGTAGAAGGACAACTGGTGGGAATGCTGCAAAATGGCAGCCACTGCAACACTATCACCATGAATGCAAAACAGTGATCCTGATGGGGAACTGGTGATGGAACTGCCATTGGGGACGCCATCTTCTCCAACACAATAAATGCTGAAGTAAGGGGGTGGGACAACTGGTGCTTGTTGACAGATGTCCCATTAACCAACAACATCAAATTACCCCCCTGAGTCTGTGTACTCACCTGAATGAGGCCATCGAACGGGGACATTTTGCATAATGCTAATTTATAAGTAGGCTTTATTGATATGACTCTATTGATACCTCCTTATGGCATTTGAATTTAACAAGACTTGTATGGTGTCTCTCTGTATTACCTGAAAATAAGAGCATGATTTAGAGGCGGAGAGTATACATAGTTGTCCGTCACACTGACTTTCCACCCGCTGTATTGCAACTTGGGGAGACCATCATGTTTCTGATGGCAGTGCCCCTGCTGGCGCAGCTGTTGGAAACCTTACACCGATGGCCGACATAGTTGGGTCCATCAGTGTAGGTGCATCAGATCGTCCTCTCAGTCCTGAATGGAAAAAAAAGGGAAAAGGCCCCCCACACCCTGTGTAAAAACTCCTAAGGTCTTAAGTTCATTTAGTTTTCGTTTTTCCAAAACAAACTTCACATTTCGGAATTTGCATTTGGAAAACAATATAAGTCTGTTGCTTGGCCGTCTGAAACATGATGGCCACTCACTAGACTTTGAGTGAGTGCCTTCAGAGGAGCCGCCGTGCTAGTGGCTCCTCTGAAGCCACAGAGATCTCCGCAGGGCTGCGCAGATCTCCTATTATGATGAGTGCTAGTCCAGACAGCGTGGTGGATGAAATTACATCCACCACCCTGATTAACTGTGGGACTCCCACAATTCTTTAAATCGGCCCTAATTTTCCCGCCAGTGATTTAGAATTCACTACTATAATGAAGCCATACCTTACTAATCAGGTGCACATATTGTTGTTTCTAATGATATTTTCATTCATTTAGTAAAGACAGATGTTTGGTGTGACGTCAGACTATTTCACCAGTGAGGGATGGATTCAGCATATTGAAGGAGGGAATAATAACAGGCAACAGAAACCATGAGTTTCATCCCTGTGCAATCGACATGTCAGTGATATCAACATGTTTCCAACCTGTAGAGAACTGAAGAAGAATTATAATTGAGCCTTATTTGTTTGAATTGAGAAAGTAGAGACTTATGACAGTGCTAATGATTGTCACTTGTACACATAATCATTTCCGATCCGTCTGTGCTGGGCATTCCGTTATATCCAGCCAGGGAGTCCCAGTTCACCTATTTTCTTTTTCAAAGGTAAACATCAAGAAACCTCTGAGAGATGATACTGATTTTGAAGTATTGAAATCTGGCCGCTACTACATTCTACTACTGGGCAAAAAGATTACCGTCACTTGGGATATGGCAATGAGAATCTTGGTCACGCTGAAAGAGAACTACAGGGTATGTATAATTCTCTGATTTTCCTAAAACAGAATAGGAGCTTGTTAAGAGCTACTGAGCAGCACACAGCCACAGAACAGTTTCACCACCAATCGAGATTTTTTTAAACCCAACCATTATGAAACCATGGTGTTTGGACTGAAGCTTAGATCCCGCACAATATGTTGAGATTGGTGTCTTTCTCCTCCAATTAATTACTTCTTAATACATTTTCGCTTGAATGTATTATGGCCACAATGTGTTGCTTCTTATTCTGTGAAAAACGTGCCTTTAATAACAATTGTTTACAATCTGAACTCACCATAGTTGCTCATTGGCATCCATTTCTGTGTTGAATCACTGTTTATTTTATGTCTAAGTACCACCTTTTATGTTGCATTTTGGCAACTGCACAATAAAACCCCCCTCCATGTTGTCTAGATGCCAAAATGAATGTCCTGCAGAGGCGATTCTTGAATCTCTGTGGAACTGCAGGTGCGATTAAGAGATGTTTAGGAGAGCCCGCTGAAATATAGTCTGTGTGTCTGTCCTTGTCTCTATATTTACCTATGTGAAATAAAAGCGTGATTCAGAGAGATCTATATAAAGCAGCAATGCAGCATCAGCCCTGGTATACAGTCTGTTCTAGATCATGTTTGTCCGCAAATGCGAAGAACCATTAATTTGTGTTTTCATTCTTTTCCAAAGGATCTCGTTTGTGGCTTGTGTGGAAATTTTGATGGCGTGCAAAATAATGACTTGGTGAGCAGTAATAACCAGCTTGAAGTCGACCCTCGTGACTTTGGGGATTCGTGGAAAGTTAACACCCAGTGTGCCGATGCCACAAAGGTGAATATGTGCATATAAATCTATTCTAAGTAATGTTTTTAAGGTACAACTCAGAGTTATTTTGTCTGTGTAGGGCACTGGCAAAATATTTGTTATAAAAGTCAGACGTTTGAGCAGCTTGAGTGTCCTAAAGGACTTGTGTTTTTTATGTTTTGTTTTGGTGTAGTTTCACAGAAGTGCCAAAAAGCCAAAGTATTAATGTTGGTTTGGGTAGGAAGCGGATTGGTGCATCACATCTCCCCACAGTTGTGAAGGAGTGACCGTCTTTACCAGTTGTTGTCAGTAGAGTGGAGCAATCATCTCATATTCAAATTGAGCCTTTACTTCGGTTACAGCTCCAATATTAGCCGAGGCCTGGTTGACCCTAAAAGCACAGATCCAACTCCTTGCAGGAGCAAGACATGAGACTTCATGGGTTGGCTGAGGTGAGCACTTTTGTGGCCGACACAGCCTGGCTTCCAGCTGCCCGACCATATGTTACATTTAGACCCTGCCCGATGCTCTGTTTTTCTGCCAAAAGGGTAGGGGTAAGGACCTCTAACGCCCTGGCATTGGACTGCCTGCCCTATTTAGATAGCCCAAACCTGTCTGGTGGAGAGCTTTGTAAACTGAAGGTTTGCTGTACATGTCTCATTATGGACCTAGACCGGCGTTTAAAGTTGGATGGATAGCCTGCCATCCACCAGGGTGGCAGAGATCATTAACCTCCACCACCCTCGTAGACTACTGCCTTCTATATTTAGAGATCTCTTCCAGCCTGATGGGGATCTATCTGGCTCCTCAGAAGGTGCTAAAAGTTTGCTTTAAAACTCTGAAAGTAGTAAAACAAAATGCAAGTGACCCTGGGAGCTTTTTCCCAGGGTGTGGGGATTATTATTTTTTCTGCTTGAGACCACCATACTTTACCTAATGATCCTGAACCTAAAAAAATAGTACATCAGGCTTCCTTTAAATAGGGTGGATGGTGTGATGGAGTGGGCAGACAATCATGTTGGCAGACAGGATACCCCTGCACTCTAATTAATATATTACGGCCTAATTACGAGTTTGGTGGTGCGGGAGCGGAGCAGCACGCCACCGCCCGCACTGCCACACTTGACCGCCTGCTGCCTGCCAGATTATGAGTTTTCTTGTTGTCTGGTGGGTGGTCCTTTGGCGTTCCCATTGTGGTGCCTTTAAAAAAGGCACCACAATGGGAACACCAAAGTAAGTTCCTGCACGGCATGGATTATTAAGTCCATGCCGTGCAGGAACTGGGCGTGCATGCAGACAGGGGGGCACACCATGCGCTCCCCTGCATGCATCCCCATGGGCTGAGGCACCATGGGTCCCTATATGGCCCCCTTAGTTTCCTCACCGCCATCAGTTTTATGGTGTGAATAGCAGCCATGATACCGCTGGCAGTGAGGAAACTCACAATAGGCTGCGGCCCACTAAGCATATCGCGGCCTCACACCTGGCTTTTGCGGCAGTCCCATGGTGGTCCGACCACCGAAGTTGTAATTCAGCGGTCAGACCTCCGATGACCTCAGCACCACTGCTGTTTTGGCGGTCCTATGGACCTCCAAACTTGTAATCTAGTCCTAAGTTACTTCTATGGGATACTCTGAAACAAATTGCTTCAAACCTTTGCTCGATGAATTGGTTGTCATCTGAGCTAATCTGTTTTGACCAACTGCTTCTTCCCAGCATTCTTTCCTACCAAAGCCTCACCTATCATGAGACCACTCCCTTTTGTCACACTTCAGTTTCTGGTATTGACCAAATATTCCCATAGTAGGGTTTGAATTCAGTTAGAGTATGACACCATAATCACACTACATTCAGATCAAAGTACAACAAGGAATGTTCCCTATACTTTACCATATGGAGGTGCGTAGTCTCCGTCTGGTAAAGTACATGGACAAATAAATAAAAAAGTTTATTTAATTTAAAAAAAAGTAAAATATTTTTATGTTAAATATTAGTGTAAATACATTATATATATATATATGCATATATTTAAATGTAGAGCAAAAGACAAAAAATGCAACAATGCTATTAACTTTAGTTTGAATTTATTCTTTAATTATTTTAAGTATATTAAATTAAATTAAATTATCCTTCTAAACTTTTGTATTATGCTTTAAAATATTAAAAGTAATGTGTAGAAGAAATTAAAAGTAATTCAATTATATTTTAGTAAACATGAAATGTTATGTTAATAATTACATTGGAAAATGTTTGTTTTATAATTAATAGTAAATCTGTATTATTTTTAGATTTTTTAAAACACTTAAATGTATTAAATATATTTATTTTTTTATCTATTCAAAATAATTTAACATTATTTCCGCAGAGGGTTTATTTAAAGTCCCTAACTCCATTATATTCTATGGGAAATTGTTGCAGTATCAGTAGCTGAATTACTTCATACACTCTTGTATGTAGACCCACCGTGCACATGTGTAGGAACTGGACCCACAAACCTACATGGGTTGTTCCTATCTCTTAAGCATCTTCTTTTTTTTTTTAACGCAAACTTTATTGCATTTTTGCTATAGTAAAATAGACAATATTACAGGAAAATGATGTCCAACATAATTGTGTGCTAATCATAACACATTAACATATTGAGTACTTTAGTCTACAGTTGAAGATATGCCAGATCATGTACTAATAGTGACCATGGACAAAAAAATCTACTACTTTAATTTCAAACTCCGCCCACTCGGATCCCTACCCAAACTTAAGACTTCTGTGTGTCACTTAAGGACCATCAAAATAAGAAGGAGGGAGGGGGGAGAGGATGGGAGTGCCTATGTGGGTGTTGTGTAATATATTTATGAACCTAGCGAACGCTGGTGATGATGGGAGCCACACTCTAAACCAATGGATACCTGCTCACTGGGACGCCACTGACCCCCTCCCCCCGGATCCAAAGCTTGTGCTTTAAAGCTCTCCAATAAATCCCATTCCATGGAGATTGGGGTTTTGCGGAGTCCCCTAGGTTATTCCCACCTATGGACTACGCTTTTGGTGAGGCCCCACTGGCAGATGTCTTCCTGCCAGTCTTGCAATCTTAGGGCTTTCGAGGAATCATGGCACAAACTTGAAAGTTAATCAGTCTTTATGAATGTATTGTGAATATTCATTCATCATCCGAGTCATTGATCCATTTTTCTCCAATGAATTTCAGGCATTGTATGCTCGTCATCAGGAAGAAAAGCTATGAAAAATATAAACAAATGTAAGGAAATGGAAATGAAAATCCGCATTGTGATGCGTGAGTACTTTGTATTAAAAAAATGACTACTTAGAGCATTCTAAGTAGTCATATTTTTAATATAGAAAATTCACTCTTTATAATGCGGATTTTGTCTTACAGTCGACAATTGGTGCACAGCAGAAAGTGGTGGGTGTCTTATTATTTTTCTATCTATTTTCGTTTCCCTTTCCTTACAGTTGTTTATATATTTCATAGCTTTTCTTCCTGATGAAGGGCACGCAGTTACCAAAATGTGTTGGAGATATATGGAATGCCATTGAATTCCGCAGATACAATGTTATATAAGCATGTTGGATGCATTAAGAAGAGTGATTAACTTTCTTCACAAATACATAATTGTTATGTTGGATATGTGGATCAATCATTGACTCGGATGATGAATGAATATGTACTACCAATTTATAAAGACAGGTTAACTTACACGTTTTTGCCATGTTTCAGAAGATGCTTAAGAGATAGGAACAATCCATGCGGGTTTGTTGGTCTGGTTCCTTCACTTGTGAGCAGTGGGCCTACCTACTAGAGGATATGAAGAAATTCTTTTTAGTTGATTCTAATTGTGTCTCAGGGCAGAAGGCATGCTGCTGCAGCATAGAAATGTGACACTATTGAGAACAATTTTGGGGGAATAGTTTGTATTATTTTGGGTAGACGTTTTTTTTAAGTGCAAATTAGCAACCCTATACTTATTTAAGGACCAGTGTTTGGCCATGAGTGGTGCTGGACTTACTACTGATTTTGTTTGCGAGAATACTTTTGAGGTGCATTTTCTGGATAGCATTTTATAGTACTTTTTGTAGTACGATTTTAGTACTACAAAACGTTCTACAAAATGCAGTTTGTGAATCAGGCCAATTGTCTTCAAAATGAGCAAGTTACAATAACATGGCCATTGAAAAGCAAAGTTCTTCCAGGTAAGTGCCTTGATACACTTGTGTTTAAAGATGGCCACCACACTCTAGGTCCTGTTTGTTCTTGGGATCTTTATTGCATGAGCAGCATCTTGGTTTGGGAAAGATACATCAGCTAGTCACCATTTTGGTTTCCATCTTACAATATAGAATGTTACTTAAATCTGCACTGAGCAGGTGTGAATCTAGGCACAACTTGGGCCGAGTGGGACTACTAAAAAAGTCAGGTCTTGGCCTTCTTGCAGAATTGAAGATGTGAGGAGGAAGCTCTAATGTACAGAAGCAGGTCACTCCATGTGATGTAGGAGAAGGCTCAACCACCAGATCTGGATTTTCATATGCATGGGATTTGCGCAATTAGGAGTATGGATGAGCAGAGGTGTCTGGAAGGTTTGTGAAAGCAGATGCAATTGTTGAGGTATGCTGGGCCAGTGTTATGCAGTGCCTTGAAAGTCTGGATGAGGAGTTTGTGAATGATGTGCCAGTGTAGGTCCTTTAGGTGTGGTATGATGTGAGTGTAGTTTGGGGTGTTTAGAGTGATTCTGGCCGTCAACTTCTGAATAGTCTGCAGCCTTCTGGTGAGTTTTTTTTTTTGGACCCTGGTATAGAGGGTGTTCCCATAGTCCGGCATGCATGACAGTTTTCCGGGTGCTGATTGGAAGCCATTAGCAAACATCCTCAGCATCTTCAGGGTATGGAAGAATGAAACGGTGATGGCATTGACTTGGACAGTCATGTCAAGTTTACTGTCATTGATGATCCTGAGATTCTTGGCGTGGGTTGTAGGGGAGGCTGTTGGCCCTACCTCTGTTGGACACCGGTTGGAGTTCAACGGTGATGTGCTCTTCCTGAAGATTCTGATTTCGATCTTGTCGGTGTTCAGCTTTGGACAGTTGGTCTTCATCCAGTGGGCGATTTTAGTCATGCAGGCATTGAACTTGATCTAGGTACTGAGCATTTTGTCTGTGAGGGAGAGAATCAGTTTTGTGTCATCAGCACAGGAGAGGACATTGATATTGCGAGAACGGATGATGCAGGCTAGAGGGATCATGTATTCATTGAAGAGGGCTGGGCACAGAGAGGATCCTTTTGGAAATCCGCAGATGAGGACGCAGGGGTCTGAGGTGTACAGTGCCAGGCTTACTGACTGGGTCCTTCCAGTCAGGAAGGAGCAGATCCATCAGAGTGCTTGTCCTTGAATTCCGATGTTCTGTAGGCGTTTGATGAGGATGGGGTTTGAGACCGTGCCAAATGCTGTGGAGAGGTCCAGGAGGATGAAGGCTGCCGTGTCTCCTCTGTCCAGAGCCATGCGGATATCATCTGTGGCAGCAATGAGGACCGCTTCCATGCTGTGGTTGGGTCTGAAACCAGACTGGGTGGTATCAAGTAGTTGGTGGTCATTGAGGTATTCGGTTAGGTGTTTGTTGATGAGTTTCTCTAAGACCTTGGCTGGGAATGGCAGAATGAAGATCGGGCTGTAGTTGGCGAGCAATGAAGGGTCCACAGAAGGTTTCTTCAGCAATGGGAGGACAGTAGCGTGTTTCCAAGCACCTGGGAAGGTCACAAAAGAGGTAGAGGCTTTCAGAATGGTTGTGAGCATGGCACTGATGGGATGTAGTCCTCTGGAGCAGACGTAGTGGGGGCAGGGGTTCGAATGGGAATTCTACCCATTGCAAAAGACACACAATTGATGGACGGAATGCAGAACAAATCAAAACATTCACCCCCAGTCAAGAGATCTGGGTTAAATCCATCATTCTTTTGCTCACCATGCCACCCCAGTTTAGACCTGGCCATATGCAAATCAGTCTTGACCCTGTGCCTCATGGGAACAGTCCAGCACGAACTGCTAAGCCAGGTCCTCCCTGGACCGGAAACAAGCATCCTAGGACCGGATGCTTGTTTCCAGTCCAGGGAGGACCTGGCCTGGCAGTTCGGGCTGGACTGTTCCCATTGGGTGCAGGGTCAAGACTGATTTGCATATGGCTGAGTCCAAACTGGAATGGCATGGTGAGCAAAAAAACGATGGATTTAGGCCCAGATCTCTGTACTGGGGTGAATGTATGACATTGTTCTGCATTCTGTCCATCAATTGTTGTTTTTGCATTTGTCACCCCGAGTGGGACGGATATGCCCAGACGTGGGTCCCGTGCTCTCCATGCCACTGGAGTCAAGCTATCCTGGCTGATGAGGGCTGAAAGCCCGAAACTGGTCGTAGGATGCTTGTTTCCAGTCCAGGGAGGACCTGGCCTGGCAGTTCGGGCTGGACTGTTAGCATTGGGTGCAGGGTCAAGACTGATTTGCATATGGCTGGGTCCAAACTGGAATGGCATGGTGAGCAAAAAAACGATGGATTTAGGTCCAGATCTCTGTACTGGGGTGAATGTATGACATTGTTCTGCATTCTGTCCATCAATTGTTGTTTTTGCATTGGTCACCCCGGGTGGGACGGGTATGCCCAGACGTGGGTCCCGTGCTCTCCATGCCACTGGAGTCAAGCTATCCTGGCTGATGAGGGCTGAAAGCCCGAAACCGGTCCTAGGATGCTTGTTTCCAGTCCAGGGAGGACCTAGCCTGGCAGTTCGGGCTGGACTGTTCCCATTAGGTGCAGGGTCAAGACTGATTTGCATATGGCTGGGTCCAAACTGGAATGGCATGGTGAGCAAAAAAACGATGGATTTAGGCCCAGATCTCTGTACTCGGGTGAATGTATGACATTGTTCTGCATTCTGTCCATCAATTGTTGTTTTTGCAATTCTACCCATTGCATACATAAGTTAAACCTCCTAATTATGTTCAAAATGTTGTGGGAACTGGCCCCTAGATACTGCTGAAGGATAAGGACTTTAGGTTCTATACAGTGTTCACATTTTCCTGTCTCCAGTATGGCTATAAAACTTTGTTTTCAACTTTGTTCAGCAATACAGGCATATTGTGCAGACTATCAGTTAGTGTTTTACTTTTATTGGGTGCTCATAGAGCTGACCTCTGTGATTGACATTGTAGAAGCTTGTGGGCAGTCTTCACCTTTGGCTACTCAATGAAGCTCTTTGTGGAGAAGGCAATGTGCGAGAATTTGGTTGCTGCAGCTTACTGTTTAGTTGCCATTTCCAAGATTCTTTTCAAGATTTTGCAGTGAACCCTTATCTGTAAGGTTAGATCAAACAGCAATTACCTACAGTTCTGTTTTCAAAGTTCTCAAGAGAAAGCATATCACTATAAAGCTTTTTTTTTTTTAAAGTGTTGCCATTTCATTACTTATTACTCATTCATTACGGAGATGGGACTTGGCCACAACCAAAATGCCTGCCATCCTGTGCCCTTATCACTCTGCTTCTCAATCAGCTGGCTTCAGTGCATCTGTGATAACAGTTTTTACACGAGGCTTCATGTCAGCTTCTCCTGCACTATGTTTTCTCATTTACCAGCAGACTTTATTGTCTCTGGGTAGGCTTGTCCCTTGATTTCTACACCTTGACATTGTTCTCACATGGACTCATCATAACACTGTCTCTTCCCGCCTTCCCCATAGCAAATAGACGTTCCTGCACAAGGACCCCCTGTCCTTCAGATTCATGTACTTACCACATGGCAGAATGATCTATAGTAGGCATCACTTCTCATCAAGTCTTGGTTTGTGAAGGCCAACTGAAGAGGTTCGGCAAATGACAAGATAGCAATCTGTTTGCTTCACAGAAATGAAGATTCAGACAACTTTCATGATATCTGTCGTGCAAATCCCTCAATCTATCCTTCTTTATCTATTCTGGATCATCACATGAAGTGGCAGCAACACTGGGGAGTGATCTCTGATCTGTATGATTTTCTGTTGAGTGAGATATTTTGTAATCCCACCTAAGCATTCTCATGTACCCATTGCCAGAACCATCTTGGAAGACTTGCCCACTTTCCTTCACAGCATGACAAAAGATTAAGAGAGACCTTATTGAAGTTCAGCTACTTTAAAATTCACATGAATAGCTCTGGTCTTCCTTATACTTGCAGGTGACTGGGCTGAGCTCCAGTATCTTTTGCTGGAGATGTGACCAGTCTAGAAGTGATATCTTCATCATCCTTTGAGACTGTCCCAATTTGACTCATTATTGTACTCAGATTTGGTCCTCAATAAAAAATGCTTGTGGACATAGCTTTAAGACATCAGCAAAGAAAGAGCTGCTCCATTAAGTTTCAGACATTAAAGGTACAATGCTACACTTAAGATGCTGGTTTTCCACTACCATAGTGTTAATAAAGTGATTGTAGAGGAGAACAAGCCTAGGAGAGTGGCTGGGAGAACCTAGGGCAATTGCCACTCATGAACCCTTGATATAAAAGTTAAAAAAACCTCTTCTCATATTTAATCGGATTTGGTCGGATATGAGGTCCTTTCTCACAGAATAGTATTCTTACTTATAAAATACTGCGCGTTCATTCCATGGTTGTTGTTTTTATATGTCACCAGATTCTTCTACTCATTTCTTAGTCTACAGTTTCCTTAGTACCTTTATATTTTAATTTGACTTTTGTTATTATCTTGTCTGTAATTTTGCATCATTCTCTGTTCACCTCTATGCCGTCCTGATTTTTTATCCTCGTTCCGTATCTGCTTGTTCTACTGATTTTGATGGTGTTCCTTTACTCGCTCCTCTAATCTATATCCCCTAGCCAGCCTGTTTTCATTGCTCTCATTTGTGTGCTTGCATTGGATTCCTCGTAACTCCGTCTTCGTAATATTCCTCCTATAACTTCCCTCTTTTATTTTCCTTCTAGATGTTTCTGTCCTTCATATCAGCTGCCAATTTCGATGTGGATCTGTTTGGATATTATCATGTTTTGAATCACCACATGAATGATGCTCTCGTTTTCCTGATTCTATTTTTAACAGCATCTAAATCTTGCTTCTGTGTATTGTTGCTTCAGTTTACATCATCATCCCCATTATTTATTTATTGTCGTTCTAGTTTTGTTATGTGTATTAGCTTGTATCTTTTGACAGATTAAATATGAATAAATAAATATTTTTAAAAACTCAAATAATAAAATTACACTTTTGGCCGTAAGAAATTCCTCTTTCTGGTTCATATGCAACAATCCAGTTTGCTTCAGCAATCATCTACTTCATCAATGCATACTGATAAATGTTTTTAAAGATTGTGCTTATGTGTGTGTGTTTGAGAGAATGAGATTTTTTAAAGTTTTTTATTTATTTAGATATATGTGGTTTTCTATAGCAAGGACAGGACACAGAAAGTTATAGAACGACATACAGTAGACCATAAGAAAAAAAGTATGGAGATTATTTGCATTTGCTGTAGTGGGATACAAAAATAGGACAAATTAAGGCATTGAGTGCAATGGTACACATAAAACAGGGTAGTGGAAGGTAGTCATTATAGAGCACTGGTAGACGTTTGAGTGGCAGGAGATATATAACATTTGAAAATAACTAAGGCATCTAAAACGTTTTGTATGCCACTTAAAGCCACTGGTCTGACAGGAGAGAGAACACAAGAAGGGTACAGATAAAGCATATACATTATTCTGGTACATAGGGGTGACAGGCTGTAAATTTTCCACGATTGAAATATTGAATTAGAAAATGTCTTGAAAAAACTACTTTTCTGATTCCATCACAACATGTAAAGTAAGGTAAAATATTAAGATTACAATTTCATTTCACATAAAGTTTGGCACAAACAAATATTTATGTCAAAAGCCTTACATTTCTTTACTTGATAAATGCTGTTAGTGCCATATCACACATAAATTGGTCTACTTAGATGCACTTCATGCTTTAGGCGAGAATAGTAGTTTACTAGATAACCCCAATGTAACATTGCATTTTCCTAATACTATTCATCTGTTGATGAACATTAATTTCCATATCATTTTTATTTTTAATAAACTTCTTTTACTTCTTCGTGTATATAATGTAGGTTGCATTTGGATCCACACCATCAGCATGCCATGACAACATATTAAAGCAAGTGATGGTAGAAAATTCATGCAACATTTTGACTGGAGACATGTTTAAAGAGTGTGCCAGGCTGGTAAGTTATTATTTATATAATTTCATTGCTTAAGAGAACTTATGTCCAAAAAAAACATATGTCATGATTTTAGTATCATATCATGAATGGTAGACAAGCAAAGGGTTACAAGGAACATGAATGTTTATTTGGTCATAGAGAAAATTGCATTCTCCAGCATTCACCACAATGCATGTGCCATCATCCTGTCATCTTAGTCCCAGTCCCAGCCCTGGAGTCACACAGCAATGGTGAAGAAATGGACAGTATCCTTTCTAAAAGCTCACTACAAGCTTCTAAAAGCTATTACAAGCTGGTACTTAGACAAGACTAACAGCCTTGTAAGTAGACTGACTGAAACACAGTTCCACTTGCTACTGCATCCTAAGTAATGTACAGACAGTGAACAATGTCTAGCATGATGCAGCTCAAAATAATCGGTACATCTAGCAGTTGCTCACCTTATATAAAACCCATTGTGTACAGTACAAGTGTTATTTTAAGTCCTATGTATGGCACCAAAATGTAAACGTGTTCCCTGCTTCTTCCCATCTTACCTGCTACCGTATGTATTCTATTTGAAGTCGCCTGAGGCAGCATGCAGTTTGATTTCTACAATATGCACCTATCAGGGTTCCCCCTCCCATTCCACACCAGCCCTAGTCATACTATACAATTCGTAATGTCCGTACTACAAATATAGAAATCTTCTATACTTCTGTAATGATGTAAAAGCTCAACACACGACGATGAACAACTTCACTAAATGAAATCTAAATAATGTATTAACATATTAACAAATAATCATCAAGCCACAGTATTTATTGTATAAATATGTAATTCTTTATCAGATGATAATTCAATTACATTAGTCAGAGACCTCTAGAAGGATCATGAAAAGGGTGGGCTAGAAAACATCAGTTTAATTAATGAATAGGTACATTCATTGAGACCATCCAATCTCTCACAACTTCGGTATGCTAGTGCCAAGATTGTTGAATCTTGGTATTGAGATTACCATCAACAACTCTTTTTTCTTCTCAATAGTCCTCTTAACATCATTTTCAATCCAACATTTTACTGTAAACGTTTTGTTGATAGCAACACCATATGTGAAAATTGCACTTATTATTTGACATTTCAATCTCCTTATGTCCATTGATCTGTAGAATTGCCACCAATAGATCAAAATGAATAACATTCAGTAGACTTTGTAAAGTTTCCTTCACCACATGCTGCCTTGATTAAAACAAATTTTCTTAGTTCTAAAATGAGTTAATTAGTGTGCCTTAACTTCTGGCAATAACTTACATATTTATCTGAATTCAGTGTATTTTGTGAGAATGGTAATATCAAAAATATGTTTGAATTAACATGCTACACTTCGCTGCATTACTGCCGTGCCACATCAGCTGTAGTTGTGCTTGCTACAGCGCTTCTTGAATTGCTTGTTTGATCGTTCCATAAATTTACCTCTTAAACAAATTATGAAATGCATCTGAATTCATTTGCTGATTGCCCTAGATTTGTTCCTAAATTACACCTAGTTCAGCTCACTGATTACCTTCTATATGAGGCAAATATTTGCTCCATAAGTGGAGTCATTAAATATCTCATACACCCACTTAAGTACTCCAAGATAAACTCATTGTTTGCAAGTTGAACTGATTAATTTCCTAAAGAATTGTAGTTCTTTAATGTTGGTCTTTATTTATTGCCCAAATCGTTGCATTATTTCACCTTACAATAAATACTTTATTGCACCTATATAGCATCAGTGAGCACCCCATGACCAGTATTTTACTACAGCCTGCTACCTCGGACTATACCGGTTGTTAAAGTCCCTGAACCCGAGCGGCTCTGACCTATAACGAGGGAGAGGGCCTTTACCTACCGGTATAGCCCGAGGCAGAAGGGCTGTAAGGTTATTAGAATATTCCACCCACTAAGGGATGTCAAACATTTAAAAGGGAGAAACACAAAAACAAACATTGGAATGCTGGACCAGAAACTTATACCAGCCTTTATTAGTCCTGATCCACTCCATTGTCTTCAGTGGAGCTCGCAACATTCCGGTGTTCTAATATAGCCTTAAAACCCACTGTTGGGGGCTATATTGGTTGTTGAATGCCCTGAACAAGAGTTCCCGGCCCAGGACACAGATAAGGGCCTATAACAAGAGAGAGGGCCTTTAACAACTGGTATAGCCCGAGGCAGAAGGCTATAAGGCAATTAGAACATTCCACCCACTGAGGGTAGAATGTTCTAAATTAAAAAGTGAGAAACACAAAAACAAACATTGGAATGCTCGACCAGAAACGTATACCAGCCTTTATTAGTCCCGAGCCACTCCATTGTCTTCAATGGAGTGCCCAAAAAACCAGTGTTCTACTACTCCTTAGATAATCTCATATCAGCACATTGACAGACCCTAATGAAGCTAAATACATACCACGTACTTACTCATTACATTAACAGATGACCTGAGTTTCATAGTTGAAGTTCTTATTTAAACAGCAAACACATGTTATGCTGTACGGTAGTTTACTTTAGCAAATGGATCTCATAAATATAAACTATGAACTGATTATATGTGTAATAGAAGAAATAACCATGCTTACTTTATTGCCAGTTTTATTATGTTTTATGTTTTACATTTTTAGTCAACAAATGCAAGACATTCATGTCCAATACAGTGCGTTAGCAATTGAAAGTATTTTTTATTTAAAAGAGGTATAGTTACAGAGAATATTCATAACACTTCTATAAGTCATAAAACATATCACAAACCTGTATAATAGGGAGGGTGGGAGAGAGGTAAAGGAAAACCCAAATACACTATGTTCCATTAGTTTTGTTTTATAAATAAACTGTTTCATAAAGTCCATAAAATCATCCAACGTAGCACAATATTTCTGTAAATTGTTGCTTTTGAATTACATGGTCTCTTCTGAGATTTGATAACCACAAAAAGTCATCCAAAGTTTTATGCTTTTCCATTTAGTCAAGATTATTTGTTCCCACTATCACAACAATAATCTTAGATGGGTAGTTAAGTACCTACAATCAATAACTCAAGGTTTATCAGTTTTGCAAATGTTGCTTAAATCCTTCTTGGACAAAATTAGGTAATTAAATATATACAAAGACAGTACACCTGAAATATTTAGTGGACTGATCTCTATAATAAATCGAAATGTGTTTAAGTATAGAGTTATTGAATTAACCCCTGGATACACAGAACTGCATTTCAAAAGCACAAACTTCAAAATCCAGGTGGGAGTGAATTTGATATATGGTATTACTTTACACTTAGGTGAATCCAGAGCCATACTGGGAGATTTGCACGTACGATACCTGCTCTTGTGAATCCATTGGAGACTGTGCCTGTTTCTGTGACTCAATAGCAGCATATGCACATATATGCGCTCAGAATGGTGTGGTTGTCCACTGGAGGTCATCAAGTCTGTGCCGTGAGTATTAAAGAATGTGCTGAAATTCGGCTGTTTTCAACTTCACCACATCATGCTCATCTCAACATATATGGGTTTAGTACATAGATTGTGGTTATATATATTTATGAATGAATAGGAAGGTATTATCTTATATCTAAAAGGCAATACAGTTTACCTTGAGTTTGAAAAGACTTATTCTGAAGCTGGACCAACAAGTGCTTCCACGTAACACATAGGTCGCAGCACTCCCCATACCACAGCAGGATGTGAAGGACCTAATGATGAAGCACACCACCAAAGAGTGAAGGTTATATAAGAAAACCTATTGTTTTCTTTATTCTTGTGGAGGGTTAGTTCATACTCACAGTTGCGCTCTTTTTGGGTTTGATACATTTGGTAGGAGGACAAGCTCCTCTGATTCAGTCTTATCTTTCTCCCCTTTTTTGTTTGAAAGGCTAATGTTGGGAGCCATATATGTGGTCACAGAGAGAGGCCTTCTTTGTAAACTCACACAGATTTTTTATAATCAATGGTCTCTCAAGTGGCAATATGTCACAGCCAACGAAAGATTCATTGCCTCACATAAACTCTGCTGTTCCTTGCGGTGATAAATTGTGAACATGAAAACTTTCTGATAAAGTGTGTGCTTAGATCATTGCAGTGGTCAATCTTGGTTGTTTTTAAAAATGAAGAGGGTGTCTTATATCAGAAACAATACAGTGGTTATTTGATGAAGCTGTGCAGTTCTCTGCCTAGTACATTCGGTTGCCCTAGATCTCCCTCACACTTCTTTATTCATTTTGGATTTACTGCTCCTGAGGACCATGTCAGCAAATGACAAAGACATGTTCTTGCGTATGAAATGTATAACTGGTATAACTGGTATGACGTTCTAGCTCTCACAGGCACAACTAATAAACCCAAAGGTTTAGGGATTTGTTAGGATTTGAGATGTCTAATATTGAACTTCAGCATTTTTCCTTCCATAACAACCTGAAAGGCTGGGGTATTAAAAACTCCTAGCTAGCTTTTCCATGCTTCCACACATTTGAATAATACTAGGAATGACACAGCTATGAGTCCAACAATGAGAAAAAAATGTCAGTCCATTTCTAGAAGCAATTTTCAAACTCGTAGCATACTGGAAGGATCTTAAGCTGGCAGAGGGTATATCTGTGGTATTACATGAAGGGAGAAGAGGATTCAGAGCAATTGGGCCCTCGCTTTAAAAAAAGGCTAATATGTCAAATCTGAGGACCTGCCTGCACGTTTGTCTTATCTTACAGTTACTCTTGGTGCTTCTGCTGCAGAGCCAAATAATAGTGGGGTTAGTTTGACAAAACTCTTGCCCTTATCAACCTGCCAATAAAGTGTTTGATCCTTCATGTGCAGTGTGGTCTCAATAAGCTTGCTGTCTCCAAATATATGTGCCATCATTATCTTCTGAGATGGACTTTCCACAGGTGGAGAGAGTGGATTCCATGTTAGCTAACCTTGAGGGGCATTTTGTCATCACTACTGAGGATGCTTTGCATTCAGAAATAGCAGATTGATGTATGAATACTGCAATTCATTGTACTTTTGCTGGCCTCTAACTCACCTTGCAAAGGAGCATATATGCAACCAACACATCTTAACTCCTTAGTAAAGTTTCCATGCTCTAGTCCAGGGTGGCAGTAATTGTGTTTTGCTCTTAGCTAAGATGGAGATCCAGCCTCTCTTACTGTTTGACATTGCTTCTGATGTTTTTTGCTCCTTTGCTTTGGCTACTGGTATTTGGTGGAGGCTAGATACAAGTTGTAGGCTTGTTACTGGAAGGTGGAAGGCGTCAAGAAGTCTAGTATCATGAAGCTTCCCTTCCACATCACAAGTTTTTTGGCCAGATTCTGGATGTAATTTTTATGGTTTTAAATCCTGTGCTTCCATTCCATGCCAAAGAGAAGCTCACTCTGCTGGTGGTATCATTGACAAAAGCTCCTTCATTCTATTATCAAGACACTTCTTCCACTCATAATCACTGGTCTGGCAATGACAATGTGCCTCTGTAAATTTTGCTTCTTTTTACAAGTAATATGCCAACCTTGATGTAGTTCTACTATAACTGTGTTGATAGCTTTTCAGTGATGTACAACATACCATACGATGCTGTTACTAGAACATGAAGTAGCAATATACATTACATATAGAACAATCACTGTAAAAATAGCTACCACCATGGGAATATTTGTTTAAAAGCACAGTGTGCTTCTTTTTCATTTTGAAAAATGCATTACTATATGAGTATTGCCTGATCATTTGTTTCAGTAGTAAGATGTGCACCCTTCTTTAGGCCCTCAACAATTAAAACAGACACTTAATTTCTTTTAATTTCTGAATTGGATTGATAATAAACATGAGCGATCAGATGCTGATAAGTAGTTGGCATTATAAGAGTTGTGTTTGGTATTTATCGCTCCCAATAAAATCTGATACCCGGGGTTCGGAAATTATTGAGCACTATAAATAGCTCATTTTCCCAATTTTACCCCCTAATGAGCTACACCATGTGTATTTTGGAGCTTACTGCACCAAAACCCGTATTTCCCAATAATTGCTGGGCCTTTTTCCAGTGGTGCAGACTTTATCACCCCCAACAATTACGCTGTGATTGAGACAGATTTGCACATGGTCAGAATTATTCAGCCAGATTGTAATCAGGTCCTAGAATGCTTGAATGTGTTTAGGTCTGATATGCTTTGGAATCTTAAGGTGTGGGTGGATAGATAAAAACTCCAAAAACTGCGACATAGTTCACCACAGAACTGTTTTCTTTCTGTAGCACCCACAGTTTTGGACGTTGTGCCTGATTATTGGTTTGGCGGATGGAACAGGACATGACCTCCGTCTCCCTACCAGTAATCTCTGTACGTTGAAAGGAACCATAATGATGTTGGGTTTCATTTAATGTACAAAATGCTTGGTAGATTGCCGCCATTGGAACTGATGGCTATACACCAAAATTTTCAAATGTTTTTGTTTTTCTGAAACAAACTCTCAAAACAGGAGATTCAGAAAAACAAAAAACTATTCTCCTAGGGTGTGGCATCATTATTTTTTTCTGTCCCTTGGAGGTGACAGACAGAAAAAAGGCATTGCACTTCCCACCCTTAACTTGGTCCTTCATCGGATAGCCCCTGCTTCATCGGGTCATCGTAATAAGTTTTCTATTGATGGAGTTAACGGGGGCACCGTTGATAGGGCCAATGAGAGCTCTGTTGATGGAAAACTTAAGGTCTACCTGAAGCAGGCCAACAGAGGGTTTGTTAAACAGGGTACTCCTTCTCATTTGCCCTGTCTGACAAACTCTAAATCGGGTTTCATGAAAGTCACAATTATTTATATCTCACATGTATTTTTTTAAATGAAAAGCATGGATATGACCTCTAGCAGTAGATACTAGATCACAAACAAATTTAAGAGCTTGAAGAATTTTCCTTCAAGCATCTTGATTCTCAGACAACATAGTGGAATGTGTATACCTGTAAGAAACTGATTTACTGGTTGAGGGGGGTGAAAACCCTAAAAGCAGGAATGACAATCCTTGTCAGGGTGAGGCCCAGCAAACTCCAAATTAACCTGTGCTCGACCCTCTGGTAGCTGGACACAGAGCAATCAGGTTTAACTTAGATGCAATGTGTAAAGTTTTTATGCAGCACTTCAAACAATTATAAAGTAAAAACACAACACTAGGAAAACCCCACACCAATTTAGAAAAATAAAGTAAAATTTAAAAAATACAACAAGACCAAAACAACAATATTCCAATTGGTAGAACCGGAGATATGCAATTTTGAAGATTTAGGTGAAAATAGTGCCATAAAAACATAGCTGATTGCACCAGACTGGGACAAAGACACAAGTTCAGGACAACCGCGATGGAGCGTGGGCCACCTACCGGGACTCTGGTAGGCCCACTGAACCAAAATACCTTAAATCATGGTTGCAGAGTGTGACAAGGTCCCATGTCGAGGATGAGTTGTGCAGCTGAGGCGATGCATTGGTTCTGAAGAGCTGCAATGAGAAAACCTGTTGCATCATCAAGGCTACCATCAGCAATAGATTTGTGATGTGAGAGCCTGCATTGGTGAAGCTTTGCACAGTGGCGGTTCTGATGCGGGTTGTGCGATCTATGCAACGCTGATGCTCCGGGAGAATCCTCGCAGCAGAGGTGATACTTAGATTCTGCTCGGGATTTAGCCTTGTAGTGGGGGTGATGCATTGGTTCTGCTGGATCCACATATAGGCTGGCAGAGCACCTTCAGGCTCACTTCCAAGTTTCCAATATTGGGGTGACATCACTTGGCATGGTAGAACTCACAGATGGCAAGGTCCAGGTGCTAGGTTCAAGGTTGTTGGAGCATTCTGTCCCTGAGACTCTTGTCAGGAGGCCTTCCAATTAGCCCTTGGAGTCACTGTGGGGTCCTGGGTTCCTTCTTACTCAGACAAGAGGGCAGCAGGAAGAAGGGCAGCACAGCAGGGAAGCATTCCTTCAGAGCAGCATTCCAACAGAGTAGCAGTCCTTTCAGCAGCACAGCAGTCCTTCTTGGAAGAGTATCCACAAGTCCAGAAGTGTACTGAAGAATTGGTGTCTGAGGTCCAACATTCATACCTTGGCCTTCCTTTGAAGTGGGAGAAGCTTCTATGGCCAGATGTACCACCCTTACATTTTGCAAGTCGGTAATTGGTTACCGACTCGCAAAATAGGGTTTGTACATGGGCCACACCAATTTTGCAGTCGCAAACGGGCCAATTTCCGGTTTGTGACTGCAAAAAACGGTCGTACATCTGGCCCACAGAGATTTCCCTTTGAAGTCCACAGCAATCCTGCCTTCCCTGTCCTGCTCCAGATTAATTGCAGGGGTATACAGCCCTTTGTGTGGAGAAAGGATACAGCCTATTCAAGTGTAAGTAGGCTGTGCTTAGCTCCGCTGTGGTATCTCACAAGCTGATGTTTGCGCTTGAGAGAAACCATGATGATGGAATGGTATTGGGTGACAGAGCATTGGGAGGTGAAACAGACAGTTGATGGAGAGGAGCTGTTGCTGATGGATGGTACCTATTGAACTTGGAATAAAACACATTTTATACCCTCTTATGGAGTGTCCCAATTCTTTGGATTGACCATCTTACATCCGCCCTCCCACCCCGCCAGTGTTGGCCCTTCCAGGCACACTTAAGCTCTCTATTGTGTGTGGGTGTCTAGGAGGAATACACAAAACCCAACCATCAGCTATGCCCAGTCATGTGACCCAGAGGCATGTTGCACGCTCTAAATGGCTAAGGCAGGGTAATGCCAACTTTCTAAAAGTGGCATTTTCAAAATTGTAATTTAATGAACCGGTTACCTGCTTTCATTTGGAAATGATCACTTATTAGATTTAATAAGGTAACTCCAATGTTAGCTGGACGAGGTAGGCCATTAGTGAAAAACAAATTTAAGAGTTTTTCACTAGCAGGACATATAAAACCAAACAGTACGTGCCTTACTTTTTAAATACACTGCACCATGCCCTCTGCGCTGTTCAGGGCCTATCCTAGAGGTGACATATGTATTAAAAGGAAGGTTTAGGCCTAGCAAAAGGATTATTTTGACAGGTCAAAATGGCAGTTTAAAACTGCACACACAGGCTGCAATGGCAGACTTGAGACAGGCTTAAATTGCTATTTAAGTGCGTGGCACAATCACTGCTGCCGACCCACTAGTAAAATTTAATATACAGGCCCTAGGCACAGGTAGTGCACTTTACTAGGGACTTACTAGTAAATTATATATGCCAATTGGGTAAAAACCAATTCTACCATGTTTTAAGGAGAGAGCATAAGCACTTATGCACTGATTAGCAGTGGTAAAGTACAGAGAGTCCTAAAGCCAGAAAAAACGAAGTAAGCAAAACAGGAGGTGTGAAGGCAAAAAGTAGGGGGAAAACCATGCCAGGGATGCCAGGTCTTGCAATACCTAAATGAAATCTGTTTGAGCATTTTCACTATACCTGGATTTTTTGTTCTAATACCAAATTGGCAATGCCTTACCATGAATTGCACTCTGGACCTGATTCTCAGAGAAGCTCAGAAATGTGTATTCATATACTTACGCATATGTTAGAATTGCATTTATGACTTGTTGGAATTTCATTGAGGATTTAAGGAGTACTGTTTGGATGCCATGACAGTTTGAGCTTCCTAGGAGTGGTTCTGGAATTCTTTCATGAAATTCAAGTTACTCACATGCAAGGGAATTTTCCCATGTTTATTTTTTCTTTAAGTATAATTATGCATGCGTAAATATAAAGAAATAGTACATTTGCACTTTAAAACCTTTTCCTCAACATCAATCTATTTTTCCCACTAGAGAAACTGCTTCCCCCACAACACATCCAATCCCATATTGCATAGATATTTATTGAACTTGACCTGACTGGGGCCCCTAAAGGGTTGAGGGACCCCTGAAGAGGTGGGGGTCCACGCCCTAGTGAAAAAATGTGTTGGTGCTCACAAGCACAAGCTATTTGCAGGGTCACTGGAATGATGCCATTGTGAGGCCGGTGCATTTTTCGCATAATTATGGATCTGACACATTTGCCACATAATCCATCATCTGCTGCATAATCTGCAGATTTCACCCCAAAAAATATTTTGTTTCTAGCTCAAATGGTTCAAGAGTTTCTAAAATTGTCGACACGTGTTGCCGCGCAGTGGAAGGTCCTTTGCAAAGGTTGACTAGTAACCTTTCTGGTGCTTATTACTATGCTTGGGTGCGAAATTGAGGTGCAACCTATGCCCAGGCAATGAAAACAAGCGTAAATGACAAAATAATGAAGTAATACTATCAGAAAACGTTCTGCATTATGCCGCATAATTTGCCTTTTCCTGCTGCATATTTTAGTCAACACAGCCGCACAATTTGTCCCTCTCCTTCTGCATATTTGCAATGGCCCTGTTTATTTGTTTTCTCAAGTGTCTCAGAAAGTTCCCTTCTCGAATTCCAGCTCCACATCCATGGGAAAAGATTTACTTATAAGTATGTGTAAGGACTTCTATTGACACTTGAAAATTCGCGTTTTGTGAATCACAAACCTGAATTTATTCACATCAGATTTTGCCATTACATCCTGTGAACGCCCAATACTCAAATGGCTTTGAGAATTGGGCCCCTGTGCAGTCATACCTTGTAGTCGAGTGACAGATGAATATATCAAAATACTGAATATCACATATGATACACCACACAGAATATTACTTTTTTCCATTGCCTTGAGCATAAAAACAGAAATGGCACAAGTTCAGGTTTTCAGATAATGGCAATCGCTTCAATATTTACTCTGTAGCTATGGCATGACAGAGGCCATCGTTTCTCTGGGGGATACAAGGGTGTCTTTGCTGCATCTGCAGCACTGTTCCCTAGAATAAAAGTCTCAAAGTCAACATGCATTTAGTACGTTTCATGTTACTTTTGCACGGAACAGGGAAGCTTTCTTGTCCGGCCAGCTGCCTGTTATCCTGACGGGAGCCTGGCCAACTGGCTTGAGCTTGGCTCCGAATTTAGAATAAAGAAAAAGTTCTGTAAAATTTCCCATGAGGTTAAATTGACTCGTTTTCTAAGGGCCTGCAAATAGACAGGCATCGCCGCCTATCTCAGAGCTGCCGAGCCAATGTGCGAGGTATGATTTAAGGATTGTTGTTAGATGAACAGGGGATACTTGATAAGCGATCGCATTTTTGGCAAAATTGTAAAATTGTAAAATTGGTTGCCCAGGCTGCACAAATCCAATTGAATTTACCCTGGCAAATGATAACAACGATGCAACAAGCCTTTATGGTTGAATGTGAATTTAAGGTTAGATAGTTTCTATTTTACCAGACATAAAAGCAACAAGCATTTGCAATGTAATAGGTCTCGCATTTGCGAGAGTTTGAGCTATTGGCATTGTAAATGACAATGCTTTTTATGTATGTGTTTTGAAAACCTGCAAGCGGTAAGTAAACATGCACTTTGTACTTATAAGTGTTGCTTACGAGAAGCAAGGCTGACAGTGACTGCACCTCTTTTACTGCCAGCCTTGCTTTTTATAAGCAAGGACTATAAGTAGAAAGTGCGTGTTTACGCACCGCTTGCAGTTTAAAAAAAAATATAAACAAAAGGCATTGTCATTTACAATGCCAATACCTCAAACTCTCGCAATTGCAAGACGTATTGCGTTGATACAATGGTGCATATAACTACTCGTTTTTATTGCAATTCATGCAAGGTCGGGCTGGCCTATAGGGCAATTATGCAGTGATGGATGGGCTGGTCAGAAAGGTCAGCAGGTGGGCTGTTTTGAGGGATGTGTGAGGGCCTTTTTTATGGTTTGTTTTTCACTACTGATTTAGCTGATATACCACAAACATTGCTTGCAGCAAGCACAAATTCACAAATTCATGCAGTGTACCATAACTTGCAAAACACCTATGTATATATATATATATGTAGCATGTGTTTACAAAGTCAGAACTGTCCAGATTTGCACACTGGAACACTTTTAATTAGCTATTTTGTTCGCTAATGGGGTCCACTTTTCCTTTGATGCCAGGGCCTCTTTTCTGCCCCAGTCCGACTCTGAATGCATGGTAATAAAACTAGTAAAAATAAATACAAGCATTTGCAATGCAATAGGTCTCGCATTTTCAAAACTTTGACCTATTGGTATTGTAAATGACAATGCCTTTTATTATTGCAGGTTTTTTAAATACATAAATAAAAGGCATTGTCATTTATAATGCCAATAGTTCAAAATCTCGCAAATTCGCAATTTACCATGTTTGTATGCCTGCTGTAGAGATCCGATTGCAACTTGCAGGTTACAAGTTATATTTCCTGCAGAGGGGAGACACATGTTCGATTACCACGATCATTTAATGAGTTGGTTAATACTGTGATATGATAATGAAGCGCTTAGGTAGATTGTAATACGAAAGAAATGTCAAGCTTATGTATATAAACTAAAGCTGACATTTAGTTCATTCTGAAGCAATTTTTATGTTTTCAGATAAAAAAACGGAGGCATAAGGAAATAAGGTGACGATCAAACAATGCAGTCAAATTGCGATGCCAGAATCTGCAGCCTCGGTCTGCTGGCTCACAAGTCAGTAATGTAGTTTTGATTACATAGATTGCCCTCATACCAGCAGAGTCTTGCACTAACATTTAGACCAAGTACCGGTGCATGACGTCATATTTGTGTTCGTCAGTGCACATATTGGTGCAAAACGGCCAGTGCACTCAATGTAAATCGGCATTGTTCTGCCCTTTTGTATCGTAGTAGACGTGGAACGTCATCCGAATTTTCAAATACCTTAAATACAGCCTCACGTACTGAGAGGTGTCGGTTTCAAAGTAATTATTAATGGCTAGAAAATATTTCAAAAGATAAGCCAAAGGGTGGAAAAAGTAACGGCCTTGACATCATATCAAAACTGAAACATAGGTCGATTTGTAGGTGTTAGAAGGAAAGAGCAGCAGGTAGTAGCGCCTATGTTGAGACCTGTATTCCAGGCGCATGCAGAGAATACAGGGGCGCACGGTATTAAGAAGTTTATGGAGGTGACTGGAGATGGTTCTGGAGGGCTCTGAATGGGCTCTGGAGCCTCTAGAAGTGGAACGTCAGAAATCACATCTCCAACCTGAACCCACAGAGCTACCTTAGGCTTAAGGGACTTGTGAAAGCCGAGCTATTCACACTTGGTTTTGCATGATTAAGCCTCAGAATAAGAGCATGACCGAGGCACGGCTGTCACATGGGTCAGTCCTCATATCGATTCAAATTTTTCAGCATATACCATGGTGTTTAGTCGAATGCCCAGCAGTCGCAGTATACAAAACAGTGTAAAAGTACAAATGTCTGTCCCCGAAGCTGGATTCGTGGTCTCCCCTCTGCGTCTCGAAGCAAGGGTCGTGGTGAAGTAAATTTGACACGGTTACTCCATGGACACTCACCGGCCATTTCCACCAATCAAACGTTACCTTGCACCTGCGAGAGTTCACACACTATAAACTGACTTGATCACATGTAGCACACACTGCAAACTGACTCGCCTCTAAGCGCTATCTAAGGAAGTACTAATCACACGCATAGCACACACTGAAAACTGACTCGCCTCTAAGCTCTACCTCTAGAAGTACTAATCACATATAGCACACATTGCAAACTGACTCGCCTCTAAGCGCTATCTCAGGAAGTACTAATCACAGGCATAGCACACACTGAAGACTGACTCGCCTCTAAGCTCTACCTCTCGAAGTACTGATCACACGGATAGCACACTCTGCAAACTGACTCGCCTCTAAGCTCTACCTCTCGAAGTACTAATCACACGCATAGCACACACTGCAAACTGACTCGCCTCTAAGCTCTACCTCTCGAAGTACTAATCACACGCATAGCACACACTGCAAACTGACTCGCCTCTAAGCTCTACCTCTCGAAGTACTAATCACATATAGCACACACTGCAAACTGACTCGCCTCTAAGCTCTTCCAGCGATTCAGATTCAGATCACTAGTTTTATAATGGGTGCACTTTCCCTTGTTCACACAATTCGCAGTGAAGACCTCCATACATTGAAGGGGAGGGGGCATGCTGTGCGCAGGGCCCTGTCTCCACTTTGCTCTACATACCATATCTGCTGACTTGGAACGATGCTTCCACTTTTGGCCCGGTGTCTGTTCTCCCGTCAGTAGGGGAGCGGCTTCCTCATGTTCCCTGGTACGAGGGGGGCAGATGGGGGCCTGCAATGGCAGCGCAAGCAGCAACGGCAGAAGCCCTTTCTCCTGAGGGGCGGGAGAAGGAGGCAGCTCGAGTTGCAGAGAAAGCGGCTATCTGCCATAAACATCAAGCGTGGCATGCCGCTGCATAATAAAGTTTAATTTTAATAAAGAAATAATTTAGTGAGCTGCACTATCAGAGAGGTGAAGCAGGGTGTTGTAAATAGTAAAGTAACAAGGAAGTAGTCCCTAAATGAATAGTTAACGCCGAGCAGCGGAACTAAACTGTAGTTGGTCGATGCTGCTTCCTGCAAAACGGAAGCAAAACGGAAGCAAAACGGAAGTGAGGTATCGGACCACCAGCCAATCAATGAGCGAGATAAGAAGAGCAATGCCAGATGTAACCAATGGCAAGCGAGAAAGCAAATAGAAACGCAATGGGTGGAGTTTCACCACTAATACTGATTACTTGATGCCTCGGAGAGGCAGCGCATGCGCTGCCTATGCGAGACCTAAAAAAGTATCTCCTTCTTCAGCTTTTGTGCTAGAAAAGGCCAGAGTGTAGCAAGTGTTCTCCAGATGCAATGCCTACCCTGTGCTTTTTATCATCCCACATCATCTCTCATCTTCCCCTGTGCATCATTTTAGCTGTGATTCCACTTATGAGGGCTGTCTCTCATTTAGAGCAAAACATTTCATGAACTTTTAATTAGGCTTTTGATAGGTAAAGAAGATTAGGAAAACTGTGATTAATCACTTAAACGTGCAAAAGCACAAACCGGTGCCTACACGGTTGATACTGTTGTATGTTTAGTTTATCAGAATTTCCCTCAGAGAATTCATGTATAGAGGACAGACATCACTCAAAGACTCTCAAATCATTCTATTGGTGTTTTGTACCATATGTGGCTACAGCATATTTGAGTTGATTAATGGAGCTGCTCAGTAAAAAGTGCCTCCGTCTCGGGGCGTGGCTTGGACGGCAGAGCCGATGGCTGCCTGATCCCCGTCGCTCTGCGCAACGCGGAGAGATCGATGCTTCCTTCTTCGTCCCACTGAGGCTAAACGTCGAACTAACACCAGGTTTCGGATCATTATGCTATGCGGCATTGGATAAGATCACCAGACGACATTGGGTCGATCTGAATTCCTCCTAATATCAGCCGGTAATCTCACCAACAAAAATCACGCAGTGAGACCAAAATGGCGGACAGCTAATTGCACCCGTTTGCAGTGCCAGCGGCTCAATACCACATCGGATCCCCTACCTGAGCGGCCACTCCATGTGAATTCAAGCGGCCACCAACTCCGGTCAAGGTACCGCAGTTTTTCGATATTTTAATTGCACTCAGTTTCTCATTGCGGCGAGCACACCAGAGACGCTGCCTTACCCTAAGATGGCTGCCGCATTAGAAGCAATCGCGCTCCACCGGCCAATGTTTTGACCCGCTACGGAGGCATAGCAGGCATTCTCAATATCCCGCTGTGACTCTCGAGATCAAATTACGCGGGGAAATGCAATTTGCTTTAAAACGGCCTGCTAATAAGTCCGCTACCTATCAGCACCTTCTGCAGATACACAAAATGGCGCCCAGCAGTTAAAGAGTGCTGCTCTGATCTTGAGTGTCTCCAATCTGGTCTCGAGAGCCTCCAATCGGTGTCATTAGGGTGTCTGCTGCAGCGAGTCAGTTTTTTCCAGCGATTTCATAGCTTCACTGTCTATCTGATCAATGTTTATCTTACAACTGCCCGTTGTGAACCAAGTCTGCCATGCTTGCCTGACTCTAGCGCCTGACCTCAAAATGGTGTATCCAGCATCCAGTGTCCAGCTTTATTGATAGTGTTTTGATTGTGTTTTGTGAAGGCATCCGTGCATCTAGGTACCTTAAGGAGAGAAATTTCTAATCTCAGTCAAAAACTGCTGGCATCATCATACAGATGCGGATGGTAGATTGCGCTGTTCCAACCACGATAACCAGCGCCAATAAGGACATCAACACCACTCAACCCAGTAAGGGGAAACTACTCAATTAAGCAGCATCCAATCCTTATCTGTCACTCAGACATGCTTGTCTGTCACCTAACTGTCACCTAGCTGTCAACCAGCTGCTCTACAGTGCTTAACGTTTAGCAACGTCTCATAGTACGAAGTATCCTCCGCAAATACACGCAGAATCATCTTTACCCATCTGCCGACTTTACATCCTTCATCTCCAGCACTATGGCAGAAAAAGATCCCAGGGCACACTATAAACGTTCCAAAGGTGAGCCGTCTCTGTCAGACTCTCCTATCAAGCCCAAACCTGATATGAACAGCACGATGGAAATGATCCTCAAAAAACTGGCGGACGTCCACGACCTGGCGAAATCAACCAAACAAAACACGGACGCTATGCAGCTAGAGTTGACCGCCATCCGTGCTGACATGAATACAATCAACTCTAAAATCGTTGTCGCGGAACAAAGAATAAGCGACGTAGAGGATTCTCCGAATCGTTCCAGCAAAGAGATTAAGTCCCTTCTGGCCATCACCAGCAGTTTGAAAAGAAAAGCAGCCGAACATAAAGATCGGAGCAGGAGAGGCAACATCAGAATTTTTGGTATACCTGAAGGTTCAGAGGACTCTGCGGATTCGTTCATTGCCTTTTTAGAGAACTGGATCCCTCAGATTACGGGCATAAAATTTCACAAGAATCTGGAATTGGACCGAGCGCATAGGATACCGACCTATAACTCGACGACAAGGAAAACAACACGCCCAATCATCTGCAAACCTCTGAGATACCAGCATACAGAAGCCATCCTCAACTTTGCCCGCAAAAATCACCAGATCACTTGGAATGGCCAAAGAATAACTTTCACACAGGACTACTCAAAACCTACTGTTGATACAAGAAAAGGCTTCCACCTACTAAGGGACAAACTACGGGGCAAAAATATCCAGTTCTTTTTTGCAGGTCCTGCTAAATTTAAAATCATAGAGAATGGTAGATTCCACTTCTTCACTGATCTAAATGATCTGTCAAACTTCTTGGACTGTCCGACCACGCAAGACATGGATCACTCTACCTCCTTCTCTAATAAAAGAAAAACCTGATATCCTTTTTTTCTTGATCGCCATCCTGATCATACTTACTGCTTGCTGCTGTCTATGCATGTTTATGGGCCACTACCAAATTATTGTCAAATTTATATTTAGTTGCAGTTTAATGTGGTTACATTTGCCTACTTAGATGTCCAGTGATAAGTGTCTTTGTCACTATCCATGATTGAGTGGGCCATTTATACTATTTTCTTAGATAGTGTGTTAGTCACTTCGTTACATGGTACCTTGTATAATGCCAAAAGCTTGTGTGTTACTAAATTGCTTATAAGTAAGGGTCAGTGAGATCAGCTTGTGCGAATGCCGGCTACAATACAATATCTTTTCTTATCGATCATTTATCATAGTATTAAGACGTTACAATAAGCCCCTTACCCTGCTTACACACGTTTTAGTCACTATGATCCAATTTGCGATACATAATGTAATCCTATAATTCTAACATGGACATTTTAGTCAAAACGTGATATGTTTAGTTCCTCCTACATTTATTATACGTTATACATTAGAAGGTTAACTATTGTATAATCTGTTCTTTCTCCAAGTTATCAGGTTGACGCTCCTGCCGTTGCACCTCCAACAATAAATGTCCTCAGGGTCAAGGTGGAGGGGGGGGCGAGAGGGGGGGTTTGGGTAATTTATGGTATTTACTTTTGGTATCCTCATTTTTACTATCATTTTCATTATCTTCATTGTGTTCGGCCTGTTCTTCGCACTTTCTCTTACAATCTTCTCATGCTAAGCAAGTGTTTCAACTATCAGCTATCCTCATGTACGCACGTAGAGCTACCTGCTTCTCAACATTCACTATTAATTACTTTCATATGCCTATCACTAACCCGGAGACATTGCGCCAATTACGCCAATTAAACATTAGTTTCTTCGCAAACTCATGTCAAGCCACCATTACATACACATACAATGACACCTAACAGGACACCTAGCATTACAGACAACCTCAATATCGTTTCCTTGAATGTGAAGGGTCTTAACCACCCGATTAAAAGCCGGAAAATCATCGACTATCTAACAAAGACTAAAGGAGATATTATATTGTTACAGGAGACAAAACTATCTAGTAAAGACTCAGAATTCATCAAACATAATTGGATATCACATGTCTCTTGTTCAGCAGCGGAACACAAAAAGAAAGCAAAAAAATCTAACATAACCCTTGAATCATATTCTCATGATGAGGAAGGCAGACTCCTAGAAGAGGTGACGATTCCATAGATGTTGTAAACATATACAGCCCAAATACTGATGAGCCCAATTTTTGGGAAAATGTATCCAAGAAAATAGGAAGCCTACCTCAAGACGACCTCATCATAGTAGGCGGCGACTTCAATCTCCCACTAGACCCAATAATAGACCGCCAATCCACTTGCAAGTACCACACTGCAAAGTCTCACGGCGTAGTACAGACAATTTGCACTAAATATAACCCTAAGGATTCTTGGCGCCTTCAACACCCGGACTCCAGGGACTACACATTTTATTCAGCACCTCATAACTCGAATACAAGAACTGACTATATACTTATATCAGGCGCTTTTACACACCTGATTGACCAGACTAATATTTCACCCAAACTTGTGTCTGACCATTCATGTACCAACACCACATTAGCAGGCAGCCATTCTAAACCTTCACTCAAAAGATGGCGCTTTAATAACAATGTTTAAACAGACCCCAGTGACAAAAAGAAAATTGAGGATTTGATTACAGACTATCTCAAATATAACGATCTTCCGGAGACAAATGTGAACACCCTCTGGGATGCGTTGAAAGCGACCCTGAAGGGGGTTCTTATTGAGATCAAAACGAAAATCAATAAAGGCTATAACGCAGAACTAATTAATCTAGAACAGGAGATTAAACAATTGGAACTATCACATGCCAACTCCCTAAATAATATTATTCTCAACCAACTAACACAAAAGAAGTATGAATACAACAAAATTCTGGGTAAACGAGCAGGGGTATGGATAAACAAATTTAATGGTCTCAAGCTCTGCGAAGCTAACAAAGCGGGTAAGATGCTCGCTTCTTACCTCAAACACAAACAAAACCAACATAATATCACATCAATCAAAGACGCAAATAACCAAACGCACACTAAACCTAAGGAAATATTAAACAGCTTTAAATTATTCGATGAGGCCCTATATCGTAGCGATCAGGATTTTAATCTGGAAAGGTGCACACAATACCTGGGTGGACTGAATCTCCCAAAACTAACCGAAACTGATAGACTCGCTCTTGGGAAACCAATAAGTGACTCAGAAGTGTCTAAATCCATTAAATCCTTGAAGGATAATAAGGCACCGGGGCCAGACGGCTTCACAGCCAAATTCTACAAGACATTCACAGATCTACTACAACCGACCATGTTAAAAGTATTTTATAATATGGCTAATATTGGAAGAACAACATATTCAATGGCAGAAGCCAACATTATAATTATCCCAAAGGAAGGGAAAGGTCCCTTACTTCCAAAAAACTATAGACCGATATCCCTCATCAACGTAGATTGCAAAATATATGCGAAAATATTGGCCACTAGACTTAATGCAGTCCTCCCATAATTAATAAGTAACTCCCAAGTAGGCTTTATTAAAAATCGTATGTCGAACGACAACACCCGTCTTCTATGCCATGTACTAGAAAACGTGTTCTATAACCCCACACCTTCTTTAGCTATAACTCTAGACGCAGAGAAAGCGTTTGACAGAGTATCGTGGTCATGTTCAAAACAATGCATGCATTCGTTTGACCTTGGTGATTCCTACATAAAAATGGTCATGGCTCTTTACGCGAAACCCACTGCACGTATTGCGATTAATGGTTCCCTCTCCGAGTCTCTCACTCTTTAACAAGGCAAGGTTGCCCACTCTCGCCTTCCCTCTTTCTGTTAGCACTAGAACCCCTTCTACAAGATATAAAACAAAATAATGAAATCGCTGGAGTAGGTTTTAAGAACATTCAAGTTAAATTAGCTGCTTATGCGGATGACATCCTGATAGTTACAGAAAATCCTGGACCATCAATTATGGCCCTGATGCATACAATAGGAAATTACTCTGTACACTCTGGTTATAAGCTGAACAGAGATAAATCTGAATTAAAACCTTTAAATATTCACTGTACAAAAGAGATTTTAGGGGACTCCGGTCTGGCTTGGCAACCTGAACATATAAAATACTTGGGTATAGAATTTGGAAGCAATATAATAGACACATTACATCACAATGAAAACAGCACTCTAGAGAAAATTAAAAAACTACTAGACAAGTGGTCCTCCAAATTCATCACTTGGTGGGGCAGAATCGAAACGATAAAAATGATGATCACCCCTCTAGTTAATTATCTCATTAACATGCTACCCCTCATTTTAACAGAAGACTTCCACCATAAACTTGATTTCCTCATCTCAAAATTCATCTGGCAAGGTAAAAAAGCCAGAATATCCCTCAAAAACCTCAGGCTGGATAAATCTCTGGGGGCGTCAACCTAGCCGATTTTAAATCCTACCAAACTGCCTTATTGGGCAAAACAGGGCTCCTACTGGTTTTCTCCACCCAGTAACTACACTCCAGTGTGGTTAGAAGTAGAAAAAGCCTTCCTTGACAATCTAAACCCTCTTACCTTGCTAACTTCCAACTCCACAAAACTAGTTAGATCGAAATCAATATTCAAAAACACAAAAACCTCACTCCTAAAACTAGACAAGAATCTTACCTCAAGCATAAGATTCTCTATCATGGAATCCCTATGGAATAACCGTAACATTCAATACAAGGGCAAAACTATACAATTTGAGGCTTGGATCAATAAAGGTATCTTCTTCCCTCAGCAACTGGAACGCTCCTCATACCCTTTAACTTTTAGGGAAATCCAAAATACATACGGTTTAGATAATATAGAATTTTATAATTTTCTTAAGATCATAGCAGCCTTATCGAAGTCCAAGCTGCATAACTCAACTCCATCTCTACCAAGCTTCGTCACTAAGATCAATAAGCTGGGTCATCAAGCCTCCCATATCTACAAACTCCTTCGTACTAAAACCTCGATCTTAAATAAAAATCTTATCACGTTTTGGGAACAACATTCTTCTAGCCCTCTGTCTGAGACACAGTGGACCCAAATATGGAAATCGATTACCCACAATAAGATCTCCCCTGTTTTATCTCAAACAAAACTATGGCTCATCCATAAAGCTTACTTGACACCAGCTCGCTTACACTCACAACATCTCCGTCCAGATCCGACCTGCTGGAACTGCAGGGAAGAAGTAGGTGACTTAGCTCATCTCATTCTTCATTGCAAAGCTTTATCAACCTTTTGGGACAACGTGTTCGCATTTTTATCTAAATTATTCAATTGCCAATTAAAAAGAGAATTCTCCTCCCTAATTGCTGGCTTTCTTAATGCTGATATAGAAAACCAAGCGGACAAAGCACTACTGGATCTCTTACTCACATCCGCAATAAAAATTGTCCTGAACAACTGGAAAGACACACACAAGGCTTCATTCAAATGCTAGATAAATTGGATCATACATGTTAGAGGCGCAGACAATATCGCTCTTCAACAGTCACCTTGGAAATCACCAGTCAGACATATCTGGGACAAGTTAGATGATTATTTCGCAACAAACAAACCACCTTGACAAATTCATAGATACTCTTCTCCTTAGTGTTTCCCCTTCACAATATCTCCGTCATAAATTCTGAGACCCATGGGTGGATTCTTCCCCTACTTCCACTTACGGGCCATGACAATCTAATGCTTATCTTAATTCATTCATGGAATAACAGGCATACTTGATCAACTTGGCTATACCTCTTTTTACTTTTACTTCTGAACATAAAATCGAATTTCAACCGATATATATATCTTCAGCCAGCTATTATTTTTTTGTTATGTATTGATTTGTATGTATTGATTTGTATTTTTATCTGTTTGTAGTTGTATCTTTTACTTATTGTCTTATAATAGTCGTTACATTGTGTACCTCGCTTGTTGTATATCACCACCAAGTGTAAGCAAATCGGTATCCTTTACCTTTTCTTTTGTACATTGTTTGCTTTCTGAAAATAATTAATAAAATCTTTTGAAATAAAAAGTGCCTCCATCTCAAAAGTTATAAAATAGCTAATCACTACACAGGTTTTCACAATATCAGGGAACAACCCATATAAACACTCTATTATCTTCTGTATTATTTTCAAATACAGCTTCAATTAATTTCTTATATTCAAATATATTTCACAGCTGTGGCCTATCTGTATGGGTAGAGGAGACCTGCCCCCTACCTTTATCCCGACAAGAAGAGTGTCTGTCAGGCTGAGCAATGGTGACACTCTTCTTGTTCAGGTCAGGCAACCAGGAGCTAGACATGCGCTAAATGTGCAGGCTCCTGGCTGCCTGAGCTAAACTTTGCCAGACCTAGGATTTCATTTCACAGCCTTTGGGCGTGACCTCCTCAGCCTGACAAAAGTGCCTCAAGGCCTTCCCCCTCATTATGAAGGCAAGTGTCACTGATTCCCTCGGACCTGGTGTTAGACCTCGCCCTTTTTGCAGGTTTATCCCCAAACTTTTTGCCTTTTGTCTCCTATTTTCTGACCCTGTTTTTGTTGGTTATAGGACTCTGGGCACTTTACCACTGCTAATCGGTGCCAAAGTGCATATGCTCTCTGTGCAAATTGTGATTATGATTGGTTATCCATGATTGGCATATTTGATTTTCTGGTAAGTCCCTAGTAAAGCGCACTGCGTGTGCCAGGGCCTATAAATCAAATGCTACTAGTGAGCTTGCAGCACTGGTTGTGCCACCCACATGAGTAGCCCTGTAAATGTGTCTCAGACCTGCCACTGCAGTGTCTGGGCACACAGTTTTAAACGGCCATATCGACCTGGCCCGTGTACCCACTTGCCAGGCCCTAACCTTCCTTTTTCTTACATGTAAGACACCTCTAAGGAGGTAGGCCCAACGTAGCCCTGTGGGCAGGGTGCAGTGTATGTAAAAGGTAAGACATGTACTGGTGTGTTTTACATTTCCTGATAGTGAAATACTGGGTATTTCGTTTTTCATAATTGAAAGGCTGTCTGTCCCATAGATAAACATGAAAGCTGCCTTGTAACATCCTACAAGGGTAACTTTCCACTGGGACAAGATGGAGAAATGGAGGTTAGGCTCTTTGAACTCAGAATTTAATAACACACCTTTTAGTGAAGGTGGTTTTTAGGTCGAGCATTCAAGACCTCTTGTATATACTTTAGTATATACTTATATGTGTATGTACTTTGCGGGCTCTGGAGATCAGCCCTAGGACTTGTCTGCTTCTGCTTAGGATTTTTTTCTGTTCAACTGCCTCTATTTAACTGTCTTGATAGAAAACAACCAGTAGAGGTCAGTAAAATACCAGAATTGCTTTCTGCTTGTTCAGCTACCTCTATTTAACTGTCTTGATAGAAAACGACCAGTAGAGGTCAGTAAAATACCAGAATTGCTTTCTGCTGAGGGACTTTCTTTTTTTATTTTTCTGGCAACTGCCTCTATTTAACTTTCTTGATAGAAAACGACTAGCAGAGGTAAGTAAAATACCAGAATCACTTTAGCATTCTCCAGATTCCAGTCCATAGAAATTGTCTTCCACAAGCACCCGTAGACTATGATATTTTTTTCAAATCTTGTATTTTCAGTGATATGACCACCGAAGGTCCTTATTTTATATTAAAAACAGAGCTTTGGACTATACCATTTCCCACTGAAAGGCAATATGTCTCTCCATGTGTTCCCATACCTGGCGTGTCACGCAGTTTGGTGCTTACTTTCCCTCCATGTTAAAGAACTGTAGATGTTTCAGCACCCAGGCTAACGTGCTGCACAGCTAAATACACATAAGGTCCCAAAGGCGAGACCAATTGCTTGTTAAATTTTTTGTTTGAAAATGCCAGATTTAGAAAGTGGGCATTTTCTTGCGTTACCATTCTGTGCGCCTCTGCCTGTTTCTGTATTCAGCATCTGGTTTTGGAGTGACAGGAGCTGGGGATTTGCATTCACTCTAGACATTCACAAAGGGGGTTGAGGTGTGTCCTGCCTTTCCTGGGTGACTCATAGCTAGGCTGAATAGACCTTTCTGCATTTAGGGTGGTGGGAGGAGTTTTCACTAGCACCTGAATAGGCTGTGTCTACTCTACACAAAGCTGTCTCCACCTCCTGTAGTGAAGCTGGACCAGGGAGGACAGAACTGGTTTTACTGAGCTCAGAGACTCTTAAAACAAAGACTACAAATAGAAAATGGGGTATAAATATTAGACCTAAAACCCCAGAACTTTAGATCACTTCTGGAAACAAGAGGACCCTGCCAAGAAGAAGAGCTGAAGAGCTGTCTGAGGAGCGCTACCCTTTCTGTTGTGCGAGGGGTGGGTTGGCCTGCAGATGTTGCTTCTATCTGTGGGCAGAGAAAAAGGACTGACTCTTTTTTCCCTGCTCTGGTATCCTGCTTGAGAAGATCTCCAAGGGCTTGTGCATGCTTGCCTCCTGTTGGAAGTCTGAGGGAAATCAAAAACTTCAACAGATCCTTGCTGGATCCAAAAGGAACCAACCTGGAATGATAGCTGGGAGAGCTGTGTGAGGAGCACTGCCCCTGATGTATATGGGGTGGGTTGGCCTGCAGTTGCTGCTCTTGTCTGGAGCAAGAGGACGACTAGACTGTTCTTCACCTGTTGTGAAAAGAAAGCCTGTAAGAGCGCTGTATTTTTCCAGCCTAGCGTGTGTGGAGCGCTTTGTGCCCGCAGTTACTGCGTGGTGAGCGCTACTCATAAAGATAAGATCAGCGCTTGGGTGATCCCCTTGGGATTGTGAAATACAGGCCTTGGGGAACCCCGACTGATTGCTCCTGTGCTTCCTTCAGCGCGCTGGGCTCTCGATGCTGGAGAAGCACCATCCACACTGTAAATAGCCACCTCAGTGGGGCCCTGTCATCAGGGAAACCTCGCCGCAGCTCCGACGGGTTGCTGTAACAACCAGGAAAAAGCACCAGGCCCTGGAGCTGGCCGAACACGGAGCCCAGAGGGCACACTTGGGGACCCCACAATACTGCCCCCATACTGCCTTTCAGTCCTGAGGGCCGCGGTGGTGAGTGCAGAACTTCATTCTGCGGGTGGAGCATGACCTGCTTTGGCTCCTGTACTGTGGGGGCTGCCCTTGCCTTTGGCAGCTGTACTGCATGGTCACGGGCAGCCGCATCTAGTATTGCCATCTGCAGGGAGGGTCCGATGAGGTCTTGGAAGGTGTGTGTCCCTGCACCATTCCCCTTGTTGCAAATACCTGCTTGGCATCTTTGGTGGTTGATGACATTATGGGGCATTTGGTTGGCATCAGTTCACCAGACGGGAAGGAACCCTCGACGGAGGTCCTGGACGGCATGCCTTTCTGCCTCACTTACAGTACTGCACGTTATGGCATCCCTGTGCCTTGGCATTGTTTACTGGATAGCCTGGAAGGGAAGAGCAAGTGTGCAATAGCTTTGTGATATCCAGAGGCTTAGGGGTTTGCCTCCATCTAACGGCTGCACTGTATGACCTGATGTTATAATGCATAGTGTTGTGATGCTCTGCCTTCTCAGGCATGACCAATAATGATGTTTTCATAACGTGTGCAACATATGTTTACTTTATTGCACTACTGATGATGTTATGGCAGTTGCCTGGTTGGCAAAGTGATTTATGATATATGTGATTGTGATCTATGTGTTTACATACAATATTTGAGATATTTTTATATAGCCTGGTGTGTAGTCTCTTTTGTGGTGTATTTGTGAGTCACTGGTGTGTGTGCTGCGCAAACGCTTCGCACATTGCCTCTGGGATATGCTTGACTGCTGTGCCAAGCTACCAAGGGGGTGAGCAGGGGTTATCTTGGGTGTGTAACTCCCTTACCCTGACTAGAGTGGTGGGTCATGCCTGGCTTAGGTGCATAACCAGAAACCCCATTTCTATCACATGGGCACTTCAATTTTAAGCCCCGAAGCTCCCAGGGCCTAGTGTGACTCACTGACACCTCTTCACAGAGTGGGGTGGGGTCAGCAGTCTCATTGACCCCATTCAACTCTGTAACGAGGTAGGGACTGCTGCCTTCCCTCATTGGCTGACGTTAGGTCAGCCAATGAGAGAAGGCAGCAGTCCCAACCCTCATGGGACCTCCGAGGCTTCCCTCCCGGAGAGCTGATGTGAAGGTAAGTTTTATTTTTGATTTTTTGTATATGCATGCGTGTGTGTATGAATGTATGTATGTGATTTGAGTGAGTGAGTGTTGTGCATGGGTGTGTGTGTGTGCACTTGTGTGAATACATAGGTGTGAGTGAGTGTGTATGTGTGCGTGTGTGGCCCCCTGCCCTCTCACTGCTAAAAATTACCATCCGCCACTTTTAGCAGTAGTACTGTAGCATGATCCTTGAAACAAAGATTGCCCTGTGCCCTTGACATACATCAATCTTCACTCACAACTCTTTCCTAATACAATTTGTGCAACAGCTAATCTTCTGAAGCAAAGCAGGAAAATATGTCTATGACAGACATGGGTAGATTTATCAACACATTGCACCGGAGCAAGGATAACAAAGGTGATTCAAACTGGCACAAAGTGTTGATTTGTCATTTACCTGCCAGTGCAAAACTAGATTTGCACTGGAAGGGTGCCTAAATGTATCATAAATTAGTGCTATGTGCAGCATTGTATTACTTAAAGAGGGAGTCCGATCAGTAGCACATTGGCATTCATAAGCTCTTACCCATGGTTTTTGATGCAAAGCTCTAACTACTAACATTTCTAGATAGGGCATTATGTGGAAAAAAATACACCTCCTTGAGGCAGGCACAAAGTAGGAAACGTTTTTTTCTTCAAACTTTGCATATGTCCTGTGTTAAACAGCACACACACAAAGTGAGAAAAGGTTAAAAATATGTCTGAGCATAGTATTTTGTACTGGATGGATACCCTGCCACATCACACAAATTTTAACTATGCTGCAATGGTGTGCATGGTGCGAGAAACTGAATTGTGCCCAGTGCTTGGGAAGAGAGCAGCTGCGCCATATATTTGTAGATGTGGCAGCAGCACAATATCTTTGTAGATTTAGCACTGTCCTGCTCTGTCCAGCCGAGCCTGAACCACTAGGCCAAGCCCTCCCTGAACCGAAACACAAGCAACCCAAGACTGGTTTCACCCTGTTTGGGGCTCGTCAGTCACAGTTTGGGCTGGACTGTTCCTATTGAAGCAGGATCAAAAGTGATTTGCATACGGATAGATCCAACCTGAGGTGGCATGGTGGGTGTTAGAAACTGGGTTGTAGGTTGACTTGGATATGAAACCTAGGCAAGCAAAAACCACAATCCTAGTAGGGTAAGAAGCAGGCAACCCCTAATTCAACCAGTGCTCACCCTCTGGTAGCTTGGCACAGAGCAGTCAGGCTTGACTTAGAGGCAATGTGTAAAGTTTATGTGCAATAGTAAAATAGTAAAACAGTGAAAACACCACACAAAAAGATTCCACACCAGTTTAGAACATAAATAAAACAAGATCAAAACAACAAAAATCCAATAAGTAGAAATTGAGATATTGAGATTCAAAGTGTTTAGGCAAAAATTGCTCCTAGTAGCAGAAAGCGCTATTTGGGATATCTTGGCCGCAACAAATTAAAAGGTTCAGAGCAACCACGATGGAGCACGTGTCGTATACAGGGATCCAATGAGGTCTGCTGAACAAAAATACCTTAATCCTGAGTGTGTCGATGTCGAGCATGCGTGGTACAGTCAAGGCGATGCATCGGTGCCAATCCATGCCTGGTCCTGATTCACACAGCAGCCGTGATGCATCAGCTCTGATGAGTGGCATGGTGCGATGCAGAGGCTTCAGCATTGTTGTCAAGGCTGCCATCGACAGAGATGCGAGGACCTTGCGTTGGGAAGCACGTCGCGTAATGGTGGTTCCAAACCCAATGCATCGGTTCCGATACATGGAGCAGTAGCAATACGTCAGTGATGATCCGCGCAGCAGAGGCGATGCGTCAGTTCTGATCCACGCAGCACAGGTGACTCATCGATTCGACAGTAGATGCATCGGTTCTGCCGGAACAAGCAACTTAGGCCCACTTCCAAGGGTCCAAGACTGGGGTGGCACCACTTGGAAGGGCAGACTCACAGTCAAGGTGCTGAAGCAAGGTGGTTGGAATTCTTTTATGTCCCTGAGATTTCAGATCAGGAGACAAGCCAACTAGCCGTTGGAGTCCCTCTGGGTTCAAGTGATGCAGGCCTAGTCCTTCTCGCCCAGGCAGGGGAGCAGCATGCAGCAGGGCAGCACAACAAGACAGGAGTTCAGCAAAACAGCAGTCCAGCAGAGTGGCAGTCCTTCGGCAGCACAGCAGTCCTTCATCCTAGCAGAGTCTTCAAAGGTCCAGAAGTGTTCTGAGGTGATGGGGTCTGAGATCCAATACTTATACCCAGTTGTGCCATTGAAGTGGGGGAGACTTCAAAGATATGCCTTTGAAGTGCACAGAGGTCCTTCTTTTCTGCCCTGGATCCAGACTCACTACAGGGGGGTATGTAGCCCTTTAGATTAGAACAGGACAGAGCCTATTCAGGTGTAAGTGTAAGTGATGCTGGGTCCAGCTCCTCCCTCACATCCTGCCAGGATGGCCCATCCAATCACGCCTAAGCTCCCATTGTGTGTGGCTGTCTAGGGGGAATACACAAAGCCCAACTGCTACCCACCGCACACATGTGATCAGAGACAGGCAGCAAGCACCAAATGGCTAAAGTAGGAAAATGCCAACTTCCTAAAAGTGGCATTTTCAGAATTGTAATTCAAAACCTGACTTTACCATAAGTTAGGATTTTAAATTAGGATCCCAGAGACACCAAACTTGGAAAGTCTATCTCTTCACAATTGGGAATTACATTTAGAATATGGAAGAGATAGCCCTCGCAGTAGTGAAAAGCGAATTTAAGAGTTTTTCACTACCAGAACATGTAAAATTTCAAAGTACATGTCCTGTCTTTTAAATACATTGCACCCTGCCTCTGGATTGTCCAGGACATACCTTAGGGGTGACGTACATGTATAAAAAGGGAAGGTTTGGGCCTGGCAAGAGGCTTATTTTGCCAGGTTGAAATGGCAGTATAAACTGCACACATTGGATTTGCAATGGCAGGCCTGAGCAATGGTTAGAGGGCTACTTAAGTGGGTGACCCAATATGTGCTGTGGCACACTAGTAGCATTTAATTTAAAGGCCTCGGGCAAATGTAGTGAACTTTACTAGGGACTTATAAGTAAATTAAATGCTCGAATTGGGGACAAACCAATATTACCATGTTCTAGGGCGAGAGTACATGCACTTTATCACTGGTTAGCAGTAGTAAAGTGCTCAGAGTCCTAAGGCCAGCAACAACAAGGTCAGAAAAAGTGAAGCAGGAAGGCAGAAATGTGGGAGAAAGACCACCCTAAGGCTGTCAGGGTTAACAGTAGGCAAATAAATGATGGGTTGGAATGCTACCCTGAGTGATTGCCAGTGGTTAAAATTATTGTGAACATTCCTCTCAACACCTTTTATATGTTTATGTAGATACCTAATCCACTGGTAACTGTTCCAAAGTAATTTAAGCTTGATTTTCTTTCTTATTTGGAACAGATCCAGTTTAGCCTCAAACAGATTTGTAGAATACACAGGCCTATGTATCTTCCTCCATTAGATGTCCACTATATATTTTACTTACTTGGTATCTGTGTCCTCTCAAGATTGTTTTAAGTTCATGAGCAGAAGGTTTTATTGAGTTTTGTTGTTTAAGTGTATCTATGTTTATTTCCAACTATATAATTTTTTTGGCTAACTTTTCAGCCTTCAGGAGAGCATGAGTATGATCCAATGACACTTAATGTAAAATTCAATACCTTTTTTCTTTTTCAAATTTCTGTTTATTGGCATACATTTTTTTTTAAAATCGAACAATCACGGCTAGTAGCCATAACAACATTCCAACATGCCGCTTTCTGCTTATCTCATAATGTCTCATAATGCTGGAACGATCGTCTGTTGACGCTTTTCACTAGCCTTTGATGCAATGGAGTATCCAAAGTACAAATAACGAAGAACCCCAACTCCCATCTCCCACCCCCTCTCCCCCCCTGTGGTGGAGAAGCCATACCCGTCTTTCCCTTGCTGCTACCCTACTCCGGCTGGTGGAGTGAAGTCTACACGTGTGGTTTCCGGTTCGTGTCTTTCCCTTATTTGCTAGTTGCCCTCCGTAATATCTCTATCGTGGGACTTAAAACTGAAACAGGTGTAGCCCTCGAAGTGTGGGTGGACATACTGCCAGTGGGAGCCCCTTTGTGAGATACAACACCAGTGGACCCCACTTATACTCAAAATTCTTATATTTGTCTCTAAAGATTTCAGACATACGCTCCATTGTGAGTATTTTCCATAACCGTGAGTGCCATTGCGCCAGCACTGGTGCTTCTTTTTTCTTCCAATTAGCCGCTACCGCCTTCTTAGCTGCTCCCAGGCAAGCCCACATAATTGCTTTGTCTGCCTTAGTTTGGTGCTCTAGTGAGGTGTCCCTGAAACCCAGTAGGGTCGCGTCTATGGAACCTGGTATGGGGTACCCCAACATGTCTTTCATTTGGGCCAGAATTTCTTCCCAGAATGGCTTAATCATCTGGCAGTCCCACCAAATATGGCAGAAGTCTCCGAGGATACCACACCCTCTCCAGCATAGGTCTGAGGTGAGGGGAAAGATCTTCCTGAGCTTGGCAGGTACTAAATATCAGTCGAATAATATTTTGTAGTGTGCCTCCCTCAGGTCAAGTGAGTGGTTAAATTTAGTGATGTCGGACCACAGGTGTTTCCATTCCCCTTCTGTTGTCTCCCTCCCTATAGTCTGTTCCCATGTACTTCTGTATCTAGGTTGCGGTGCATTCGTAGTAGAGACCAACATCTTGTATAGAAAAGAGATAGTGCCCTTTGAGGTACTCGCCTTCCGCACAAGTGTTTCTCTTGGGGTCAGGTCCCTAGTTGCTGCCTCCCTTACTTGTGAATGTAGTGCCCAATGCTTAAGCTGCAGATAGTGAAAGCGTTCATTAGTCGGCATCCCAAAGTCACACTGGCAATTTTCAAAAGTGAGAATGTCATAGTTAAGAAATAAATCTGAGAGTACTCGACAACCTCCCTCTCGCCATGTGTCAAACGGGCCTTCATTCACCACAGGCGGGAAGTCCGGGTTAAAGTGTATGGGTGTATAAGGGGATGGAAAGGAGGTCCATCCCAGAGTCCTATTCACCTTGTCCCATGTCTTAAGGGTAGTCCTGGTGGGGGTGCTTAAGTATGCATTAGTGGGTCTATTCTTTTTTGGTTTCCAAAGCACGTCCCAAATTGTCCTACCCACGATGGCCCGGTCCATGTGGAGCCAGTGTTTGTCCGACTCCCGCATGGACCATTCGGTAATTACCCATAATTGGGCAGCCTTGTAATAGAGTCCGATGTCTGGGAGAGCCACCCCCCTCCAATCTAGGTCTCCTTAGCACATGAAAGGGTAACCTCGCTCTACCATCCTGCCAAATGTAGTGTAATATCATGGAGCGGACCCCTTTTATAAAATCGTTATCCAGCTCTATAGAGAGTGCCTGGAACAAGTATAGCAACTTCGGGAGAAGGGTCATTTTGACTGCGTGTATCCGACCAAGCCATGATATAAACAGAGGTTTCCAGCGTTGTAGTTCCTGTTTTAGCTGTCGGAGTAGTGGTGGGAAATTTGCCCAGAACAAGCCTTCTATGCGAGGGGTGATCTGAATCCCCAAATATGTTAAGCTGTGTTTGGCCCATGTGAATGAGGATTCCCCCTGTATTTGTAGTTTCTCTCCCTCTGACAGTGTTAGGTTTAGTATCGATGATTTAGAGAAATTAACTCGGAAGCCCGGTATTCCCTCAAATGCCTTCAATTCCGACTGTAATGCTTGCAGAGACGATCTAGGAGCCGTTAGAGTCAACAGAATGTTGTCTGCAAATAACGACACCTTATGTTCGCCCCCCCCAAATCTAATCCCCTGAATGTCTGAATTCGCCCTGAGTCGAGCCCCAGCGGCTCAATGCTCAGAGCAAATAGTAGCGGGGACAATGGGCATCCCTGTCTTGTGCCTCGCCCGAGCTCAAAGAGCTCTGAGCCAACCCCCTTAACCTGAACCTTGGAACGCGGGCCTGTATAGTTAGCTTTAATCATTTGTATGAACCTGTCCCCAAAACCAAATCTCTCCAGAGTGAGAAACAGGAAATGCCAATCCACTCTGTCGAAGGCTTTCTCTGCATCCAAACCCAGTACTATCGCTGGTTGAACTTATTTGCTTTTTCTATAAGATGCAGGGTTCTGCGGATATTATTGTGTGTCTGTCTCCCTTTTATAAAACCGGACTGATACGGATGGATAATGTCGGGCATTAGGTTTTCTAAACGGGACGCTAGGATAGCCGAGTAGAGCTTGGCATCGAGATTTAATAGCGCAATCGGTCTATATGAGGCGCATTGTAGTGGGTTCTTCCCCGGCTTTGGAATTACTGTGATGAGCGCCTCTGCCATAGAGGGGGTGACTGCCTGTCCCGCTGCTATGTCGTTAAAGAGGGTTGTCAGGTGGGGTAATAATTCGGGAGCGCAGGTCTTATAAAAGAGGACCGTTAGACCGTCCGTCCCCGGAGCCTTATGTGGCCTGAGAGCCCCGATCACTTGTCTTACCTCATCTTCAGAGATTGGAGCTTCCAGTTGGACCCTCCAATCGCCTGGGATTTTGGGGAGTGTAAGTGAATCTAAATACTCCTTCTGGGTCTTAGCATCAAGGGGAGCCGCTTTATAGAGCTCCTGATAGAAAGCCCCGAACAAGTTCGCTTCACCCCGGTCATCCTGCTCTATTTCCCCCCGTCTTTGCTTATTCCTCCAATGCATTCCTTCGCCATTTTTTCTCTAAGCTTCTCGCCAGGTGTGTGCCTACTTTATTTCCCTGTGCGTATGCACTACGTCGAAGTCGCAGCATTGTGAATTCAGCTCTATTAGTGTAAATTGCCCCCAATTTCCCTTTTAGGGTACTTAACTGGCATTTTAGGCTACGTGTGGGATTCGTTTTATATTCCTTTTCTACCTGGGACAAGGCTGCCTCAAGTTCCTCCCTTTCCCTAGCCCTTTCCTTATTTAATGCCGAGACCATCCCTATACATTTCCCCCTAATTACTGCCTTGAAAGTGTCCCAGTTGTTCTAGGGGGAGGTGTCCCTCGGGTCGTTTATCTAAAAGTATTTCTTAATCGCTAGTCTTAGTTCGTCCCGGAGTAACTTATCTCGCATCGATGCAGCGGGAAAGTACTATATTGTGAGTTCCTGCGTTTTCCTCCCCCAACGTACGCCCACCGTGACAGGGCTGTGGTCTGACAGTGAAATGGGAAGGATCTCAGCCCCCTGAAGAGTACCCTGAAGCTCCTGAGATATGAAAATGTAATCTAGTCTGGAATATGTTAGGTGGGCATGTGAAAAATAGGTATAATCTTTTGTGGTTGGATTAAGAAATCTCCAGGCATCAAAGAGCCCTAGGTCTTGAAAGGTATGTTTTAGGGATTTGGGGAAACTGCCTCCTGTGGATGTATGTGGGTGTGAACTATCATCCGCGGGATGCCAGGTGAGGTTAAAGTCCCCCATCAAAATTAGTTGACCTTCGGCAAAGCCCCCCACCATGTTCAAAAAAGACTTCACAAATGTCGCTTGACCCGAGTTGGGGACATAGACCGAGACAAATGTCACCATTCTGCCCATGAGCTTCCCTTTCACCATTACCACCCTTCCTTCCTTGTCTGTCTTAACGCCTTCCATCTGGAATTTGGTACTATTGTGGAACATTACTGCTACCCCATTGTGTTTCGTTTTGGCGGATGACCTATATATGAGAGAATAGTTTTTGTGTCTGAGCCTCAGCTCTTCCGATCTTTTAAGATGCGTCTCTTGAAGGGCCACCACCTCAAACTGGTGGTCCACTAGGTACTTTCAGATTTTTTGACGCTTGATCGGCGAATTTAGGCCCTTCACATTCCATGATGTAATCGATATCATCCTGTTGGGTACCCCCTCCCCTTCGCCGTCTGCGACCCCTGTGAGCTCTCTCTTATTCTGATCCACCAGTTGCATCTCTCTGGCTACATCTCTCCACCCCCTTCACTGTTCGGTCTCCTGCGCAGCAATATCCCCCCTATTCCTCCCCCTTGGCTTCCCCACCACCCCCCCTTAACATAAACCCTCCCTTTGAATGCAAAACGTAACTGAAGCAAAAAACAGTGTTTGTCCACAGGACCCTCACGTGGTCCTCCGGTACTGCATTCCTCGTTGTGGGCGTCGGGCAGGGGTTACGGCCCTCCCCCGTCACCTTGCTGTCTATGTATCATTAACCAATGTAGCCAATGTCCGGCCCCAGTGTACACTCTTTTTTCCCGGCTCGTAGCAGGATCAGAGCTGCTGTAAAACACATAGAGACCAGCCTCATGTCTTCTTTGTACTTATCAGCTGTATGTAGCTCGTAGCCTCTTGTTGAGCTCTCTTACACGTCCAGTCCGATCGTGTAAACCCATATTCAATGGTTCCAACCTTTTCCCTTTGTCCCTTGGGCCAGTGCGACCATAGTTCGACGTGGGTGCGGCCCCTTCCTTCAGTGCACATGGCCAACCTTTGGCTAGTGTGTAACTAATTTGGTTCAACTTCATGTCTTCATTTCCCTTATTAGCCATAAGCGGTTTGTATTCGTCCCTTGCGCTCTCACATATACCAAGTCCTGTCATGTAGACCCCTTTTCAATTACCTCGACCTTTTTTTCTTTTGTCTTTAAGTCAGGTCTTGGATAGGCGTCCTTTAGTGGTCATTTTCCATTGACCTAGGGGGGTCCCTTCCTCCGGACTGCGAGCTGGAAGCCTCATCCTCTGGTATTGGGAGCCCTAGAATCTCCATGCCCTCCTTGTGTTCTGTAACATGTAGTTGTCTGTTTTTGAAGTGAATGCTAGCCCGAAGGGATAAGTCCATCTGTATCGTATTCGCTCCTCTCAAAGAGGACGGAAGGTTTGTCTTCGTTGTAGTGTTGCCTGCACCAGATCCTGGAATAGCTCACAACGAAATCCCTGGAACGAGATGGCGTCTTTCTTTCTGGATTCCTGTAAGATGGCTTCCTTGACCTTATATGAGTGAAGCTTAACAAGGACGTCTCGAGTGCGGCATCGTTCACCTGGTAGGGCCGGACCCACCCTGAGGGCTCTCTCGATTTTGATTTTCAATTGTTTAGGCCCAAGTATCTCCGCAAAGAGGCCCTCTACGAACGCTTCCAGGTCGGGGCCTTCTGCCCCCTCCTCCAGGTTCCTGATGCGAATGTTATCTCGTCTAGACCTGTTTTCAAGGTCTTCGTTCTTCAGTAGAGCCACTTGGAGTTGTGAGTGTAAATGTTGTACCGTCTCGCTCGTTTCCGTTGTTCTTTTGTCGAGCTCTTGGGTGTGGGCCTCCTTTTCCAACAGTCTCGTTCCAATGGAGTCCACATCTTGTTGTAACAAGGACATTTTTTCTGATAGGTCCACTTTCAGTTGATCCATGGATGCCTGGAGGTCTCCTTTCAGCTCAGGGCGCAGTTCCAGTTTGGAGTCTTTCAGGGACATTAGAAAATCTTCCTTGGTCAGGGCCATGGCGAGGTCAGGACTCTCCTTCTCCAGTACTTGTTTCTTCTCTGCAGGCGCAAAATAGCTAGATACCTTAGAGGTCGATTTCTTTGGTGGCATAGATGCGGTCTCAGTTGTGGTCCAGAGATTCCACAGTCTCCTTTGCTCCTTCTGCGCACTCCCACCTTGTCGCTGTGTTTATTCTCTGGAAGGCCCGTGTCGCTCTACAAGTTATCGCTGCTCCCCTCGCTCACGTGGTGAGCAAGATTACTTATGTGGAATACCAATCCCCGGCGGCCATCTTAGGGTCAGACATCCACAAAGGGCTCATGATTTCTGGATAGTGAGCTCTCTTCACTGATCCCTTGCACCTGAGCTTGTTTGTTTCCTCGCTGGTTACTATATTAAATTCAGGCGAGTTCCTTAAGGCTCTCTGGGGGAAATCGTCGTTTTGGGCTCCCCTCCGCCATGTTGAAGTCAGGCACGGTGAGGTTAGAGCTCCCCCCTCCTTTACCGGTGCCTCATGAGGCCCTCAGAGCCTCCTTTTGCCTGTAGCGGGGGCCCGAAAAATGTAAAATGAAGCGGGGGTCCCCCGCTTACCTTCAGAGCCTTCGGTTGCTCCCTATGCCTGCCGGTCCACTCTGGCGCTCACTGCTGCTTCTCCCGGTGCGGAGCCTTTCGTCCTTAGGCTTCCCCGCGAGTGCAGTCTTGCCATATTGCTCTCTGCTGGGGGAGCCAGTTACCTCAGTCCCATCGCTGAAGTTCCCAGCTGCGGCGGGAAGCTCCGAGTCATTCCGTGCGGCCGCTCGCCGCCATCTTGGGCTGCAACCTTCTTCTCTGCGCTCCGGGCTTTCCCTCGGCCGCGGATGTTCTCTTTCAAATTCCACTATGCCCACCCTTGGTTCCGCTGCTTACTGCATTAAATGCGGTAGTTGAAGGCTACATTGGGGCTTTAGGAATGCCCTCGACAGCCTCGCGGTGACGGAGCCGATACGGATCATGTCCGTTCGGCCATCTTGCATGGCCACGCCCCCTCAATACCTTTTTTCTTGAGCTTTCTTATTTTGTGCCCATAAAATTAGCACTTACATTTCTTGTCTTCTTAGTAAAGCATCATACCCTCTCATAAAGTTATGTTCGGTTATTTCATAGAATTGTTTAAGTGTTTTTTAGGTTTTGTTAATATATACTGTAAGAAATTTGGTTATTAATTGAGAGGGGAGGAAACCCCACTCAAATAATAAACACTATCCTTGTCAGGGTGAACAACAAAAAGTCACTAAATTAATCTGTGCTTAACCCTCTGGTTGTATTGAACAAAAGCAGTCAGGCTTAACTTAAAGGCAATGTATAAAGTATTTATGCAGCACACAAACAGTAATAAAGTGAAAACACAACACTGGAAAATCTCACGCTAATTTAGAAAAGTAGGGTAAATTTTAATAAATAAAATGACATCAAAACAAACCAGAGTCAGAGCTATGAACCAGGGCTATGAATTTTTTATATTTCTTGTGAAATCTAGCTGCAAAAACAACAAAGCGCCATTTGCAGGAATCTGGTCGCGCAAGAGCTTGCCAAAGTCAAAGGTTAAGGCTGATTGTGATGGAGAGTGGGTCAGATACAATGGGTGGATTGGGCCCAGTCTCTTACCTTCAGACAAAAAATACATTTCAGAAAACGTTCCTGAGAAGGTTGAGTTTCAGAGGGGCAAGGCAGCAGGCTCTAGCCGAGATAAGGTTGCCGTCGATGGGAGGCTGCTGGACTAATTCTCGGTGAAGCTGTTGACAATAGTGAGAAAAGTTCTCGGTGGGAAAAGCTGAATTTTCAGGCCAGGGAGTTTGTCGATGGAGTGCTGGTCGTCGTTGGGTCTAGCGAAGATTTCTTCCTTTGGAATTTTTGGAGCTTGAATTCACCCAGTGTGACGTGGCTACAGGCTGTAGCTGAAGAGGACTCCACGTGGCTGGATACCAATGTCAGGAGGTCCTGCTGAAGAGGATTTTCTGCTGTGCAGAATAACGTAGCGGGAGCTGGGGCAAAGTCAATCCCACCAGTGATGCACCTTTGTTGGATTAACTTGCAGGTAGGTCCCGGGATCCTGTCAGTTCTCATAGCGTTTTTTCTGGAATTTTTTTAAGTCCGGGGTTTTGATTTTTGGTAGGAGGAGGCCAATTTAGCACCACACCAAGCATCCAGGACCTGGTATGCAATGTGTAGGGGTTAGGATTCACTCCAGCAGGGTCCAGCAGAATCAGGTAGGTAAGTTGCAGAATTTCTGGAGCTTGTTGTGTACCATAGCTCACACAGGAGGCTAGCCAGCTAGCACTTGGAGTTACTCTGGTGGTCATGGGTTCAAGGAGCAGGTTCAGTCTTCCTTCAGCAGGGCAGTACTTCCAGAGGCAGGGCAGTCCTTCTTCTGAGGCTTCTACAGGTGATCTGATTTGGTGTCTGAGAGTGAAACCCACCATTTATCCTCAGTGCCCAACTTTATGTGCAGGGCAACACCTGGCCGACTCCCCTACCCTTCCTGCGTTTGGCTCCTAAATGTTTGGGGTGACAAAAGGCTACTGTTAAGTCCTTTGTTTATGCAGGAGGCAAAGCTCTTTGGTAGTGTAAGTGGGGCTTGGTACTGCCAACAGCAATCCTTGCAAGATGGCCCATCTTGTCCACACCTATTACCCTTTGTATCACTGTTTTGGAGGAGTACCCAACCCACAACAGCAGAGTCATGTGACCTAGACTAGTGGCAGAAAGCCACTGCAGGATTGGGAACAGAAATGGCAACTTTCTAAAAGTTGTATGTCTAGAATTGTGACTTAAATTTAAATTTTGCCATGAAAGAGAGTTTTTAATTGCAATTCAAGAGACTCTAAGAAGTGTTTTCCTATTTGCTCCAAATCTGAAGTTACACTTTAATCAATTTAATAAGGTAATGCAATGTTAGCCTATAGGAGAGATAGGTCTTACAACAATGAAAAACGACCTTTGGAGTTTTTCACTGCCAAAACAAGTAAAACCTAAACCCACATGTCCTACTTTTTAAATATAACGCACCCTGCCCGAGGAGCTGTTAGGGCCTACCTTAGGGGTGACTTATACATTTTAAAAAGACAGGTTTAGGCCTGGCAAAAAGCAAAAATGACCTACACCCAATTGGCTCATTTAATTCACTTGTAAGTCCCTACGAAAGTGGTACTACAGGTTCCAGGGGCCTGTCAATTAAATGCTACTCGTGGGCATGCCATTTCAACCTTTCAAAATAAACCTGTGCCAGACCTAAACCTTCCTTGTTAATCAATATAAGTCAACCCCAGGTAAGCCCTAAACATCCCATAGAGCAGGGTGCATTGCATTTTAAAAGTTGGACATTTACCTTTATGTTTAAATGTCCTGGTAGCGAAAAACTCTCTAATTCATTTTTCACTATTGCAAGTCCTACCTCTCCCATAGGATAACATTAGGTTACCTTATTACATTTCATAGGGGATAACTTTTGTGCACGACCAGGCAGGAATGTCATGTTTGATGTCTAAGGAATTGTAATTTTAAACCCTCTTTAAGGGTAAATTCAGATTTTATTTCACAATTCTGAAAATGCCACGTATAGAAAGTTGACATTTATTTGTCCTAACCATTTGGTGCCTGCTGTCTGTTTCCTGGGTCTCATGACTAAGTGTAGGTGGCAGTTAGCCTTTGTGTATTCCTCCTAGACAGTATCACAATAAAAGGCCTGGGTGTTGGCAGGATGGGCCATCCTAACTTGGTGAGTGGGGCGAAGCTGTCACTTGTCACACTTCCACCTCACAGACACTGACTCAGCTCAAACACAAAGAACTTCACAGTAGCCTATTGTGACTGAAGACAGACTAGGACCAGGGCAGAGAGGCAGGAAATTCCAAACACCACTGTGGGGGAAACTCCAGCAGCTACTTCCATTTCAAAGTTAGTACCAGGTATAAAGGTAGGATCCTCTGACCCACTCTTCAGATAACTTCTGAAGAGGTGGAAGACTCTAAAGAAGGATTGCACTGCTGCCCTACTGTTGGAAGGACTGTCCTGCTGCAAGAAGGACTTCCCTGATGCCTGAGGAAGGATGCTGCTCCTTGAACCCAGAACCACCAGAGTGAATCCAAGGGCTAGCTGACTGGATTACAGGAACATAATAAGCTTCAGAGACCTGTCCTGCATCTACCCAGCGGCCCAAAACTCAATTGGACCTCCCTCAGCCCTGCTCCTGGCCTCTTCTGGAGTAAGTTCTAATCTCTATGAGGTGCTCTCCCCAGGTCCTGGACCCTTGGCTGGCATCAAAGTTTACTCCTTCTGCCCCAACTGTGGGTTCCCTCAGAACTGATGCAGCGTGATGTAACTCAATGCAGAGCAGTGCAGGCTCTCCCATCACAACATCTCGCAGCCCGTGATAAGGGGCCTAATCGGAACTGATGCAGCACTATGCACAGCCCCGCATCAAGGACATAAGGTACAATCCTCAGTGGGACTAACCTGGTACTTGTATCAGGCCCGCACTAAATTGCGGTCAGCCTGAACTTGTGACTTTGTCCAGGTCTGATGTGACCAGATAACCACAGTTGCCGCTTTTTGCTTTTAGGCAGTATATATACCTTAAATCTTTGAGATTGCATATCTCCATTTCTACTGATTGAATTGTGTTGTGTTTTCACTTTATTACTGTTTGTGTGCTGTATAACTGCTTTACACATTTCCTCTAAGTTAAGCTTGACTGCTTTTGTGCCAAGGTACCAAAGGGTTAGGCAAAGGTTAATTTAATGACTTTTTCTGGTTCACCCTGAATAGGATTGTGGTTGTTGCTTGAGAAGGGTTTCAGCCCCCTCAACCAATAAGTAAATTTCTCACACATGGCCTTTACTTGTGCACACCAGGCTACGGTGGGGACATGGATTGACCTTCAATCATGCCAAGCTGTTTCATGACATGCCCTTCAGTCAGCATTTTGGACCCCTTAAGCCACTGTGTATAGCCTTTGGCACCGTGCCACGTCCTAAGCTCCAAAAATCTGCAGTTTGTGGCCTCACGCCATAAGCTGTGTTGTCTGTGACCTCTAAATGTTTTGCTCATGGAATTGGGCTATGCACCTCAGGCTTTTAGTGTGGGTATGGACAAACATGGCATGTAACAAACCCCTTTGGCCTCAAACATTGACAGTCCTGGCCTTTGGTTGGGCACAATGGAGCCTGTTGTGCTGGGTGTGGCTCTGCTGTGCTCACTGTACACAGCCCCTATGCTCTTGGAACCTACTATACCTTAACTTTTTCCATGTAGGAAAGGGATATGGACTCAGGACAAAGACTTGAAATCTAATGCACAGATCCGTCAGCCGTGCACAATCAGCTAAATGTTCAGGACATGGCCTTTAATTGATCGTCAAAAATCAGTGCACACTGTATCACTGTGGGAATCCCATTTTAGTTAAAAAAAATTAAGCTTGTGGTTACAAGAAGAGGGCAATTTCTATTTCTTGAACACCTGGAACCTTAGCAATTCCTTAGAATCCACAGATAGAGTTTTAGAACTACAGATACTCTGACAAAAACAAATGCAGTAACCCCTCGACACATACTCTTTAGTCAGATCCATCACACAGCCAAATTATACTTCTTTCAACATTATGTCTCAGTGGCTATTCTTGGATTCCGCGCACCTCAAAATGATGGACGTGTTATACATGAGTGCTTCATGTGGACCAGCAAATCTTTCAAACATTACTGGGGTTTTTGAGGGCCATTATCAATGCCTCTAAAATCCTCCCCCATCTTCTCTGTGGTGTCACTTGTTGCTCATGCCAACATCTAGTGGATGCCAACCCCTTTTAGCCCCCTCATACCCAATTTGTTTCTACAGCACAGGGTTTGCAGATATTCACAAATTCACTGCATCGCATAATGGTGGCTGCAATATTTTTTCAGTCATGTCCAACCAAAGATGTCACTTGGGTAAGTTCGAATTTGTCACTTATGAAATTAATAGTGGGTAGAAATACTACCTCCTCCAATTAAATTTTAATAGTTTTCACTCGTTTTTGTCCTCTGATCCCTTTTGGGGCCGTATCTGTGAATAATTTCTGCATTAACTTTGAAGATATATTTGAAATAAACTCTTCTAAACCCATCAAGGTACTGCCAAATTTCATGCAGATTCATCATGTGATATAAATAATTAAAAGTGACGGAGTCCTAACATTCTAAGTAATTGGGGAGCCTTCTTACGACCAATGTATGTCTATGTACTGAGGCATACATGGGGACATGGGGTTATAGTTAGATGTGGCAGAGTCATCTTTTTCCCAGTCTGGATGTCTATGGCTGTGTATATCTGAGTGGCGAGTCATCCTCTTTTGTAGAGTTGATGAATATGTGGGGTGGGACCCTTTTGATCGTGTGGAAGTATGTATGAGTGGCGACCCTACTTCTCTCAAACCAGGGTCGGATTGGTAAAACGGGCACTCGGGCAATGGCCGAGGGGCCGGTATCAAAGTTCCAGCTGTGGGCTGCTTTTTTCTTGGCAGTCTGGGGGGCGATTTGGGCTCTGTCTGGTGTGTTTGGATGTCGTCAGCGGCCCAGTGGGGCCCTGAGTGGCCTTTCTGGAGGCTGATGGGTGTCCATTACCTCCCTTTTATCAACGGGCAGAGGTGTCGATTCCTTTCTCTCGTGGGGCCGGCCAATTAATGTGTGCATACTGAGCGGGGGGCAGGGGGCCAGAGCAGAAGTGGCCTCACTTGTTTTCAGGTGTTTATAAAACTTCGCTGAAGCAGTGTTTTGCGGAAAGGCAATATGCAAATGTGGGCCACTTTTTTTGAGCATGCCCGGGCCGATTTTTTATCCCAATCCAACCCTGTCTCTAACTGAGCACATTTCTGAGTGGGTGAGTCCACTTTTGTCCACTGTAGGTGTGAATGACAGAGTTTCATTTGCCCCGTGAATATGTACGTGCAGGTGGGTGAACTCTTCAACTACAAGCTGCATAGTGGAGAGACACATATGAGCTGCTGGATACTATTTAGCCAACTAAGGGGCTAATTATCGGGAAGGGTTGCAAATTGCAGGTACAAAATGCATACCTGCTAATTACAATTTGTGCACGTGTTTAGCAGGTGCCCAATTTGCACCTTAGTCTGAGTTGCACAGCTCAGAATGATTAATTACACATTTTTGACACAGTCCGAAGTCCACAAACTGATATTTCCTGTTTTTTGCCCTTGAGATTTCTGATGGGCAAACATCTGTGTTTGGTGCAATTTGCACCTGTTTTTTATTCCCATTTCGGGTACAAACTCCTGTTTGCACCAGAAACAGGATTAGCAGTCTACTTGTAAATATCTATGAGTGAGTAACTCACATCTCTTATATGTTTCACTCTCTCAAGTGATTGCAGGAACAAGGGTCTTTTCTATGAAGCTATATCTGATCTGAATGTGTTACTTGATGGACACTATGAGAAAAACCATATAATTTCTCAGATTTGGTAAAGGCTGACACCAAAGCTAATCCATCATAAAACAACAAAGGGTGCGAGCTACAGGCATAACAAGATATATGAATGCTCATTTCACAAACATACACCCATGTTATTATGTTTTTTCTACCTTACAGCATTAAGTTGTGAAGAAAAGAATGAACCAAAGTTGGACTATGTCTGTGAATGGCGGTACAACAGCTGCGCGCCAGCCTGTCCTGTGACGTGTCAACACCCTGAACCTATGGATTGCCCGCTCAAGTGTTTAGAAGGGTGCCATGCCTATTGTCAGCCTGGTGAGCACTGTTTGTTACTACACCTTCGTTGCTATTGAGCTTATTAAACATGTAAGATTCAAAGTCAAACCACACAAGTGTTGCAAGCACTGTGCTAGGCAACTAAAAGAGAATTGTGTTAAAGTGGTGATCAGTGTAAACAACAAAGGGGCTTATTTATGAGCCCCTTGAGCCACCGGTGCGTCACTTTTTGTGATGCACCGGCGGCGTAAAATATGCGCCACACTGCGATATATTTACAAAGTGACGCATCTAAGCATGTAAACCCCCTCTATGACATTTCACTGCAACACTTCTAGGACGCCACTGCGTCAAATCCTTATGCCTACCTCACAGCAGGCGTAAGACTGATGCAAGCAAGCCCCATGTGAAAGGACACATTGCTGGATTTGGGTCTGTTTTCAGACACACCCCAGCACTGTGCCACTTTTGCGCTTACAGATACATCAGGAATACTGATGTATCTGTAAATCCTTGCAACATGGAGCGCGGTACAGTAAATACGGCGTGTCCATCATGTCACAAGGAGGATGCACTGAAAAGTGTTGCATCGCTGTTTTCACGCAGCGATGCAACACTTTTTATAAATGAGGCCCAAAATGTTTAGCTACTCACGCACTCAAATAGCTCAGTAATTTTCTAAGAAAATCAACTTTTGTCATAGATGGCTGACTGGGCTCTCTTGGTCAATGAAATGGACATATGTTACAGATACTTGCCAAAGCTGGTAGTCCTGGCATGAGACCACAACACTATAAATGAATAAATTGTACAGTACTGCTTATATTCTAGTTAATGGACTAGGAATTCCCGTCCCATGCTCTTAAATCAATGTAAGCAGCGCAGTGCTTTTTCCCTTCTGACAGAAAGTAGCAGCAGGGCATGTGGGGTCTGTCCTGGGTAGTCTGTCTGTCTGTAATGAATCTTAGTTTCTTCTGGTTCTTTGTCCGACAGATCCCAGATTACCCCGTCGCCAAAACATAACATGTGAAAAGGCAACAGTAAAAAGTCGAAAGGGAATTCTTCCTTGTATAAGCCATACGAGTGCAATTACCACACTGAGAGAAAACATCTTTAAACTTCAGTGGTTTCGACAGTGTTTCCCAAACAGATCAACATTTCATTCATCTTTTCCAAGTGTTCAAAGCACAGCTGCGTTCAAGTGGTCAGCCTCGACATGTTTGGCTGCTTCTGACATTTTTGTTGTTGTAACACAGGGAAAATACTTAACGAAGTATCTCAGACATGCGTCGACCCCAGCGAATGCCCTGTGTGCCACGTGGACGGCCGGAAGATTGCCCATGGGAAGAGGATTGTCCTGCACAGAGAGGACTTGGCACGCTGTCAATCATGGTAAGGTACACCGTTCCGTCGTGCGCCCCTCACACGTAGTTGCACCGAAATGGGACGACGGGGGTTGCTTTGGGGTGATTGTGTCGCGTTGCTTTTTTTTTTCTAACATTATTTAAGGTGTCTCATTGCACAGAAAAGGTCCAATTTTGCAGTTTCTGCCCCAGGCGCCTCGTGATATCTGAACCCCCAGTGAGGCCCTTTCAGGCGTGATTCACAAGGCCCTGTTATGGAAAAGCCCATCACTGCAGTTGCATGAGTCAGACCCCATTAATTAACACAGCTGCATTAAAGGCGAGGCACGCATGGATTGTGCCTTCAGGGTGCACACACGTAGGACGCGTTGAACATTCAAGGAAGAAAGTACTCATGTTCCCCTTGCATTTAACAGTCACATGTATCCTGTACGCATGCGCTATAAACATATGCATGCTTAGGGGCCATGGTATGACCACCGTGGGGATAGAGAGCAGGACAGTTGCACAAACACTACATGAATATTTTCAAAATAACCCTCCCTCCCCCGTCAGTTCCCTTATTAAAGAGAGCGCAGAGGAATTGAACGATAGGCCTCTCGCTAAGGCTGAGCAATGAAGCTGAGCTGTTGCCCTGCAGAGAGTAGGTCTGTCCTCCAACTCGAAGAGGCCTGGGAAGGGTGAGGAATCCAGTGAGGGTGTAGACGCTCCGTGTCTCTGAATGAGGTAATAGTACTCACCAACCCCCTTTCCTTGCAATTTTAAAAGTGTATAATTTAATAATACAGAAAGACCGGAAGTTCCCGGGAAAAGCAGACATCAGCATGATAATCCTTTTAGCCCATACGCTGCAGTGGCGGTTGGTGACCCACAAAAATGGTGAGTTGGCATAAATAAAATTAAAAAACATGCAAATAAACATTTACATTTAAAAATGAAAAAAAAAGTTTCACTTACCTTAGCCTACAGCATGTCCTCGGTGTTCTTTGGTCGCGGCTCCAGACTTCTCCAGTGCGAGATCCCACAGCTCCTTATCCATGCTGCATGAGAGAAGCACCTGGATTGGCTGGAGCAGGCTGCCTCAGTGCTCCAAAGAGCACTGAAGGCCTGTGCCTGCTCTCCAACCCGGCTGTCTAAGATAGCCAGGTTGTAGAGTTTGCATTGCGCATGTCGGTTTGGCCATAACAAGGTAGCAGAGCAAACTGACATGCGCAATTCATACTGAAGGGGCCACTAATAAAATACTTTTATTACCATTTATTTTTCCAGCTTTCTACAGCAGTGTCGGGGGGGAGGTGCGGCGCTTCTCCACTCCCATGGAGGAGCCGCTGCTCATAAGCTGATGTTTACCACAGCCCTGCCATTAAATCGCCTGCTGATTTCTTGATTGCCAGGTTAAACTACCAGTGGTTGTGACAGTATCACACCTGTGCAGTGGTAGTTCTAGAACTATGTGGGTACCGTGCTTCTGCCTGGATCTACAACACACCCTAAGTTTTAAATCATCAGGTTGCTGCACCCACGCTTAAAGTCAGCAACCATTTTTCCTATCAGTGCTATTGAATATTATTCAGTCTTGATATTTCACATTTTTTAACAGAATTTATACCAGAGCTTCGATGGGAAAGCACATTTTTGTGCAATACTTCGTTTTGTAGACAAACGTGACTAAAGGACACATTATTTACCAATGTTGTCTGTATGTTTAAAAGGTAAGATTTATTATTAAACAAATTTGATAATGATGACTTTGCTCTTGGTAAAATCACACTCCATCTCCAATACCAAGATAATGATTGACATTCGATTGAGACTCGGAGAACTTGACGCTCTTTATTTGCCATAGCCATTAGCCCCAATGGTTTGGTGTACTTTTGTCGGGGGACTTTAAAGAACATGTAGGTGTTGATCTACCTATGCAGTGAGACATTTGTGAATAGTACGAAATGTTGTGCATATTTTTTTCGGGTTCTACATCAATGTTCCCAAAATGGGAGGCCTGTTCTAATGGTAGAGAACTTTTGAAAGGACAATCTATATTTATTGTCACATAGTTCTGTTGCATTATATATGACTTTCTATTCTCCATGGTTTGTTAACCTGTTACTATGGAAATATATTAGTGAGTTTTAAATTATGCCTACTGATAAAAGTGAGCATTACATCCAAAAAGCATTGGGAAAACCAATAAATCTAGCCGTGATAGCCTAGTTCAATTGTTAGTTTCATATTTGTTATTGCAAAAAATACAGCATATAAAGAAAAAAAAATGTGAAAACATGTGGCACCTAAACGAGACCACCATATGCTTCCATTAAAAATTGTACATTTAAAAACGTTCACTGATATGGCCATTTTACTAGTGATTTTTATATAAAAGCTTTTCAGTTATGCCACGCTTTTCATTATTAAGATTATTATTATTATTGCTGTTGTTATTAATAGTAGTAATGCTCGTAGTTGTAGTAGTAGTAGTAATAGCAGTAGAGTGGCATTAATGAAGGAGACAAGAAGACACCTAAACACATTATAACTTTAAAAAGGAGACAGAAAATACATCACCATGTAATTGGGCACCCAAAGTGCAGACAAAATAAATATCCGGTATTTAAAGGCAATATAAAAAATAACTAAAATGAAAATGCACACTTGGAACCAGATATATCCCTGAAGTGAAATGAACTATTTTTAGGTGGATGTGAACAATGTTCTCAGGCTTTCTGCAGTCACTCAAAAGGAAGGGAGTCAACAGCTAAAGTGGGCTGGCTCATTGCTCCTTGATGTATGTTGTGGTGGGCAGAAGCCAAATATGAATCACAGTTTAACAGACCAATGGATGAAGCCTGCAGACAAAAAACCACTTTATGTATGTATATTATCGATTATATACAACAACAAAAATTATAATCTGGCAAGACAGCTAAATCTGCATCCTGACCTAAAAATAGTATTATTTCTTGTCCGGTGTCAACCGGAGTGTTCGAAAATGTTATCTGAGCAGCAGAGCCACACCCAAGAAGATGTTTGGGGTACCAACTCGAAATACACAACTGGAGGTTGTGACATTGGTAATAAAAGACTCCATGATGTTCTTTAGAAAGGATATGTCTCTCAGCTCGCTTCCTAAATGACTCTTCAATTTATTGAGGGGTGGTTGAACCACTAATGTAGGTTTGTTATGTCTGGCCATGGATGTTTGTGTGTAACTGATATATAAGGGTGATTTTGTGTTTTTTTAGAAAAGAAAATTCTTATGAATGTTTTTAACTAAAAGCAAAAGTATTTCCTCCTGTATTTATTGGGTATGATTAAGGTAATTGATTCAGGGGCTCTAAACTTTTTGGGCCTAAGTTACAAAAGGGGATTGTAAACCGAGACTGTCCTTCTGCAATACTCTCTGAAACTGCATGGTTTGGGTATTGTTGGACTTGGCTCTTTCTGCAGGGTTATCCCCAAACATTTTGCCTTCCTCCGCCTATTTGACTGACCTTCTTTTTGTTGGTTTAAGGACTCTGGGCACTTTACCACTGCCAACCAGTACTAAAGTGCATGTGCTCTCTTCTCTAAACATAGTATGATTGGTTTACACCTATTTGGCATATTTAATTTACATGTACGTCCCTTGTAAAGGTGTATACTATATACATTGGGCCTGCAAATTAAATGCTACTAACGGGTCTGCAGCACTGCTCGTGCCACCCAGAAATGTAGACTTTCAACCCTTGCTCAGGCCTGCCCCTGCAGGGCCTGTGTGCACAGTTTACTGCAACTTTAACTTGGCATTTAAGGCTACTTGACAAGCCTTAAACTCCCCTTTTATTACACATAGGTCACCTCTAAGGTAGGCTTGAGTAGCCCTATGGGCAGGGTGCTATGTATGTAAAAGGTAGGACATGTGTCTTTATTGTGTGTTATGTCCTGGTAATTATAAACAGCCTATTTCGTTTCTCACTGTTGTGAGGGCTACTCCTCTCATGGGCTTGCATTGGGAATTCTCTTATATACTTTTAAGTGGTAATTCCTGATCTGAAAGGAGTGGCGTTGCCATGTTTGGTATGTTTAGAATGGCAGTGAGAAATCCTACTTACTGGTGTAGTTGGATTTTACATTACTATTTTAGAAATGCCACTTTTAGAAAGTGGGCATTTCTCTGTGCTAATGACTCTTTTTGCTTTGCAGGCTGACTCCAAGCCACATCTAGCCCTGGGTGACAGCTACACTTGGTGCATACTTTCCAGACACAGAGGGGGCAGTTATTCAAGGAAGGGAAGAGATTGACCCTATTTTTTGTGGAATCAACAATCTGACCATCCGGATCTGGGTGGGATTTGAGTGGTCAGATCAAAGAACCTTCACACACCTGGTAGGGTGTCATGCTTCATCATTGGGTGCTCCTCGTCACACCGGCACTGCAATGCTTGACGGGCCTGTGGGCTCCTTGGCAGAGATCTTTTAATTAAAATACGCTGTATGATGAGTGCAAGTGAGGGGGTGAAGATAGGGTGGTGAAAGAAGTGGTACAAAAGAGTCTAAGGGAACCAGGGGAATTTTAATGGGGTAGAGGTCCCTTGACACAGTATAAACAAAGGGAGCTATCTGGGGTCGTAATGTGCCTTAATAGCCAACATGTGAAATGGAGAGGGGTCAGCATGTTTCATGCCTTGACTGTCAGAAGGGTAAAATGGCATTTCATCAGGACCGGAATATTAGCTACCCTATATAGTATGGTAGTGGGGCCCACAACCAAGTATTGGATACCCACTCAAATAACAGACTGCACCTGTTTTGATGCAGTGGGACTGATTCCACCTATAAATGAAAATAAGGAAATAGTGGTCATGAGGAAACTGCCGTCAGACCAAGGTAAAAACTGACACAGTCTTGTTCATGGCTAAACAAATGTAGCGCTTCCCATGTGGTACATTTGCAATTCCCTGAGAAAGGTTTTCTAGGCATAAATAAGTACACACCAGTTGTCATACACAATATCTCTTTCATAACAAACTACGTGCTAGGAACATTAATATTTATATTAAACCTTTTCAATGCTGTGGTAAATAGAATTTTGTTAATCATCTGTAAAAATAACAAGTGGTAAACTCACCTATCGTCGCGGACGGGAGGGGGTTTGAACTTACCCAGAATTCAAGGGAGAAATGCCCCTTAGGGGAGGCAGAGGTCCGCAACCAACTCATCTCATCCCTTCCTTGAGTAACTGCCCCATCTGGGTGTATCATACATTGATTCTGGCTGAGTGTGTGTGTAGGACCTCGTTAAATATTCCTCCTCATCCCTCTCTTGATTATTTACTTTCCAGACAGCCACAACAAAGGAAGGGCTCGGTGTGACAGGGATTACATCTGCATTCATCAGCATACTGATGGTCTTGCTAGTCTGGGAGAGGTTATTCACACTTTACATTTGCATAGGTTGTGTCCTGCCCTCACACAAAGGGCTGATTTACCCCCTACTGGTCTTCTGGAGCCAGGGCTGGTCTGAAAGGGGTTGCTGTGCACTTGAATGGGTTCCTTTGAAGGCACCCCTTGAAGCGTATTTGGAACTGAAAATAAACCTCTGTCGGATGGCAGTGCTGCTTAAAGAACTAATCCGTACTACTTTTCCGTTTGTTGTCCAGCCACCTGCCAACTGCTGTGCTGCAAAAAGGCCTCAACTGGACTGCTTTTCTGCTTGTTGCCCTGCTGCCTACTGCTCTCTGACTCTGGTCCAACCAAACACTGTGTGGACTTGTACCCAGACGCTTCTGGCTCTACAAATCCCCCATCACCAAGAGGACTGTTGTGCTGCCAGGTGGAACCGCCATTTGGACTGCCTGCCTTGTTGTGTTGGCCTGCTCTCCAGCGCTGCAGGAGCAACTGCCACTTGGCCCCTGCCTTATGTGCAGGCCTGTCGCCTGCCCACCTCTACGTGCCCCCCAAAGTTTCCTCCCAGAAGTCCAGCACATGGGGAGTACTGTGTACTGCTCCTGTCTTCTCAAATCTCAGTGTGTGAGGAGTGCTGTTTTCTGCTCCTTGTGGATTTCTCCACCACGTGTATTGCGCTCCGTTACCTCCCTGAACAGCGCGTGTGGAGCACTTTATTGTTTTTGTACCCTAGCCAGTGCTTAATTTGTAAAATATTAAGTGCGGGTGCTCCAAAATATTTTTAGGAGGCCACACCCACTCCCCCCCGGCTCCACCTACTACCTCCCCTGACTGACCAAGTACAACACTTTCCCAATTAGACAAAACTATCAATGTCGAACAGCACAGTGACATACATCGCTGACTCACTCTTTAAGAGCTGGCATTAGCACAGGTGGTGCCCAGTGCAACAAACTTTTTTGGTGCCCCCCTGCAATGACCTCCTTCTCCACGGATTCCCTTACTACCACTCTCCATTAGTGCCCCTTATCTCTCCATAGTTCAGTTCCTCTCTCACAAACATTTCATTTGTTTTTATAGCGCTGCTCATACCAGTGCAGGGTGCCAGAGCACTTTATACCATAGACACATTGTACAGAGACTATGAATCATCCTAGGAAATGTTAAAAAAAAACAATGAGGATTAAAAGGTGTAGGATCACGTCATCTATAGTTAGGTAGGCATTATATTTTAAGAGTGGTCTGGAAAAGCACAAACTCAGGGTTTAAAATGTACCACAGTAATTGGGGTTGTCTTTACTAATAAGAATGCATTTTTACCCAAACTAACTAATGACAGTTTTTAGGCCACTGTGTGGAATAGGATTGTAATTTATGAATTATAAGTAACCAAAGGATCTCTGGTACAAAGCAGTAACCCACTGAACTATCCACATAAAATACAGGTCTGTGACACGCAAAATACACATTCTTTGCAGCAGGCATGTTAACCCTCTGTACTACTGGTGAGTTAAACTTGCACTACACAAAACTCTAATACCTCTCCAGCAGGAACATTAATCACCACGTTATCTTTGACTTACCAAGAGGAGTCACTGACAGTGGTGGGTAAATAATGCCTGCTGCCTCGGGATGGTCGATGTAGCTGTAGTCTGTGGAGTCCCTCACTGCAGACAGCTGCTCTGACTGCCATGATGATGTACTGGAGACAGGAGTCAGTTACCGGTCGTAGAGGGCCGGCTGCCGCAGTGAAAGAGACGATGCTGGCTCTCTTCTCTGAAGATAGTACTGTACTGCTTTGCACTAATATGCAGCTATAGATTTAAGTTGCAGTGAGAGGGCATGGCGTGGCACGCTGTCTTCAGAGCCGTGACTCGGTCTTTAGACACTCAGCGCCAGCTCTCACCGTGACTGGCATAGCCGCCAGCAAACCTCCAAAAGCAGGAAGGCACTCAGGGCAGCACATGTCAAGAAGGTCATGGCTGTTCCTTACTGTAATTCCTCTGGCGGCAGCAGCAATTCCTGGTGGCAAGACAAGAGTGCTCATGCATCGGCCTGTGTCAGTCACAACAGAGGCCTGAAGGGCTGGCGAAACCATGATTTCCAGGGGCTGCTGCAGCAGCAGGCCAGAGAGGAGTGCATGGTTTGAGGTGGTAATGCCCACTCTAATCAAAATGGGTCGCAAAGAGCACCACTTGTCCGGTCAGGGGCAGCAGCAGTTAAGAAAATTGTGAATCCAGGCTGAAACTGCCGCTTGGACATTCAAAAGGAATGTGCGCTTTGTGTGGGAAACATGAAAAGCAGCCCCAAATCCATGTGAGCTGGGCCCGGCCAGTGCAGAGCAGATTCTGTCTCCGCCTCCAAAGAAGAATGCACCCAGTACTGAATGCACCTGAACCACTTGTCCCAGAGGCTGAGGTCGGCCCTCAACAAGACAGATTTGTGTTTTTTTATATCTGGTGCGTTTTGAAAACAATGTGTCAAAACACACAGTTCATATCCCCTGAGGCCATCTACTGTGAGCTCTGAGGCAGGTAAATGAATTGCATGGGGAGCGCAGCAGCAGCTCATTTCTTTTTTATTATGTGCAGGCCGCAGCGCTTCATTCGCATTCAATTCGGGTAGATGTGAATGTGTGACTAATGCATTTTAGTGCAGTGATGCGGACATCAGCACTAAAATGCATTAGTCTAATCCCTGATTAGACTAATGCATTCCCTCCCTGGGCTGCCCAATGCCCAGGTAGGGAAAATTGATTCAACAGCCCCGGCCCTGGGAAATAAGTGCTGGTGCTGAGCACTGGAAAGCACTGGCACAAATTAAGCACTGACCCTAGCGTTGTGTGGTGGCCAAGATCTGCACCAACTGACAAGAGAGGCTGAGTGCTTGATCCTGGATCAGTATTCCCCAGTGCAATGCAAATCAAAATCGGCACGTCTTGCCGCCTGCAGCGCCGGCATGTGGGAGTAGCTAGGCGAGACTCTAACCGGAGGAGGCAGACCCAGTCCCTGAGGCCCGTCGGCATTCCTACAGTCATCTCCCCCCTACGGCGACCGCCTTGGATCAGGAGAGAGTGGTCCTCAGGGACGCAAGGACTGCTCTAATTACAGCAGGTACCGCTTAAGTAAACCTGGGTCTCCAGCAGCTGCACCGTACACTCATGGACAGCTGCACTGAGCTCCTCTGCACACGGGGGAACAAGCGAGGTCTCCTCGCTTAAATCTACTGTGTGTGCCACCCCCCTTTTATTGGCAGTGGAATAAAGAAAGACACCCTGGGCTCTCTCACGGGTGGCCCTGGGTTCTTCTTGTCACAAAAGATTGCGAGTCCTGGCAGTCACGACAAGCCCCAGACTGATCAGGGCTCGCACTGGGCATTTCTTAAAGTTAAGTATCTAGGCCACTCAACAGGACACTTTTAGGGTCTAACTCTCCCCGCTCCCATGCCTCACGTGTCCAGTGACCGACCCACTCAACATTCACAGAAATGACCATGTTACATGTAGTAGGTGTGCAGGTGTTCCTGTATCCTACTCTGGTTCCTGACGCACCCATTTCAACCAGGCTCATGAAAGTTATCATAACCCCACTAGTAGGAGTGCACTGGTTCCTGTGCCTATGTGGGCTTATTGTTACTGAATTGCTTATGGTGATATTGTGTAATATATGTACCAATGGTAATATTTGGTGATTTAAGTATTTTTCCTCTAACCAAACTGCTGCATTTCATGCCCTGATGTTGTAATGTATGTCATTTTGATTCTTGCATTGACAGGATAACGAGTACTATCTCAACATTTGCATAGTATACACAGTACTTATGATTAATGTCATTTTAGTCTATATTATGTACAACATTCTATATTTTTATATAATATTGTGTGGAGTCTCTTTTGTGGTGCATTCATCATGTTTCTGTGTGAGCGTGTTGCGCAAATGCTTTACAAGTTGCCTCTGATGATAAGCCTGCCTGCTCTGCACCAAGCTACCAGAGGGTGAGTACATGTTATTTATGGTGGGTAACTTACTTGCCCTGACTAAAGTGGTAGGTTCTGACTGGCTTAGGTGCATACCCTAGCCAACCAGAAACCCATGTCTAACAGGTATATTAACAATAGTTTCTGTACATTGAAGAGCAATATGTTGATTATATATGAGAACTGTGATTTGGTATATCCAATAAGAATTGATTATATTAAGAAATGATTTATGGGTTTAACAGAATGTGATTCCAAAGGACCTGAGGTGATCACCAAACAAACTTATTGTAAAATTTGATGTTGATTGGTGGGCTAATGTTCTCTTAAAGGCATTTGCTATTTGTTTACAACAAGGGTGTCTTCCACAGATATTGCTCTATGCCACATTATTCAGTTTATAAAAAAGTAGTTGTGACCAGACTGAATTATGTAGACTATTCTCCTTCCTTAGAGTAATAGAACAAGTATTTGCAAGGTTCATCCTACACAGAATCAAGGATTGAATTGATGCAAATGGGACTATCTATGAGGTTCAACCAGAAAAGTGTATTCTGTTAATGATCATGTTTACACTGTGAGTCACATATGGGATAACTATTGCATGTTCAGCATTGCAATCTCTTTTCTCCCTCTGTGGACCCCTCAAATGCAGCTGCTAGGCTTCTAAGGCAGCTACTATTGGAAAAACAAATGAATTTGGGAATCCCTTTCCGTATCTTTAGAGACATCTGTTGGGATACTTGGATGATTATAAGACTGGACTAAGAGAAATATAGAAGAAAGCCTCACTGAAATGTAGTAATTAAATGGCTTTGATGAAGGCTGTGTCCTTGTGCTGGACTTTTTGGTCTATTTATATCTGATGATACTTTAAGTACTGTCTAGATCATGTCCACTTAATGTTGGGAACTAGGTGCCTAGTCCGTTGATGTATGCTATCATGTAGCTTCAGGCCAGTTGGATTAAAAAATACACAATAAGAAGAGTCAAAGTTTTGTGAATACAGTTCAAACAAAGGTTGTAGTTCTTAGCAGGAATTTGTGGCAGAAAGAAATGTTGTGTAATTGTGAGGGTATTACAATTTAAATAGTTTCCTTTGTTAAATATTTAGGCTATTAATTGTTTGAATCAAAATTGTAAAAGTTCCACAGTAGGCTATTACGTTATATACTAGACAAGTATCTAAAATCGTCGACATTGAGTCATGTACAGTGGTAGTTACACTACAGTCATATTCCCATTCATCAAAGGGTAAGACAATCTTCTAGCTCCTCCAACAATACTATACATTATGGAGTAATTTCTAAAATCCATATATAATATTGTTTCTAAAAATTTAAAGTGAGACTCATTACATATTGCGTGTCTAAAGTGTCCTAATGCTACATAAAAAAAGAAAAAAGTTACATTCTCATAACATGGTCTTTCTATATGATCTAAGTGCTTGAGGGCTTTAGTTAGTATAGGCACGTATATAATTCTTCATCAATATTGAAGCCGTTTGGTGCCTTACTGTCCAGTTCCAGGATATAGAGAGTTTCTGGCTTCCTAAGTTCTTTCTCTCTATTTCTTCCTCTCTTTTTCTTGGGGGTTTGGGCGATGCAACTATATCTCAAATGTAGTGGATTACTTTGATGATGTCTTTCAAAATGCCTGGCTATAGGGTAGCTACGATTGTTATTGTTAATGGCATGAATATCTTGTAAGATTTGTCTATGTACCGGTAGTGTGGTACTTCCAACATATAGTTTTTCACATGGGCATTTGAGTATATATATGACATAACTTGATTTGCAAGTTAGATTTCCCCTTATTTTTATAGTTTTATTGAATTGCATAGTTATGGTTGTTAAATTTTATATATATATATAAAAGAATCCTATTTTCAAAGAAGGAAGCAAAGGAGGGGGAAAGCAAGTCCCAGGTGAGGTTTTTGACCACCTATAACACTTTACATGAGGAGTTAAGGGATTTGTGCAATAGGAATTGGCACCTGGTGAAAACTGATCCCGTAATTGGAAAACTATTACCAAGACACCCCCCGATTACTTATCGAAGAGCACCGTCTTTAAGAGATGCAATTGTAAAATCAAGTCCAGAAATTGAGCGGGGAGAGAGCTGGCTTAGACCGCCCCCAGGATTTAGGAAGTGTAACAGGTGCAGGGCATGCAGCATAGGCCAAGATCCGGTGAACTATTCAACCCCATTTGGGGGAAGAAATAGGAGGATTATGGGATCCTACAATTGTAAGACTGAGTTCGCTGTATATGTGCAGACGTGTGAATGTGGACTGCAATATGTGGGCAGCACTACGCTGCAAGTCCACAAGAGGATGCTCCAGCACATGAGGGCCATAACGAATGGGGATAGAACATACCCAGTGGCCAGGCACTGTGAGTTGGTACATAACAAAGATCCTACAAAAATCAGATATTTTGTAATTGATGCAGTGCCAGCTGATAGAAGAGGGGGAGACCGAACCCGCAGGCTGCGTGAATTAGAAACCAGATATATACTCGCTCTCGATAGTAAGGCCCCGAACGGTTTAAACTTTGATGAGGAATTTGACTCTTGCCTATAGTGGGAAAATAAGGAGAAGGTCAGGCACAAAATGTAATGCTGAGGGGAAATAAACATGAAAACGTGTAGAAGAAATGAGAAGAGTTAAACCTGCAAGATAAAGGAACCATTAAAAGGACTAGACAGCATCACTTAATTTAAGAGATGATCAGATTAAGGCACTAGCCTAAAAGAAATTATAGAATTTGTATTGTAGCCTAAACATTATGAACGTAAGAAACTGTGTTGAGGGGAGGCAATAACAAACAAGTATGTAACTGTGGATACAGGTATGATAAGGGCACTGGCCTGGTAATAGTGTTGGAAGAGGGGTCTAAACTTAAATGTCAAAATATATACTATTGATGCAATTGATGTGTTGAATGTACCAAGTATTACAGTATTTGGAGTGGTATTTGTGCAAGTCCCTCACGCATGCTCAATGAGCGAATGTAGATTAGTTGTATGTATTTAAAAGTGCAAACAGTAATCAGCTTGAAATAGTATGAAGAGCAAAGGTGTTGCGAATACTATGAAACGATATTATGTATCAAAATAACGAGTGAAGCTGTCATGAGTCTGTCTTCAGTGGAGGTCAGACTCACGGGATTCAAAAGTCAGTCTGGGATACGTCCCTGTGTAATGAGCATGTGATCAAGGTCGCTTGTCGACAGAAACGCGTTATGCAAAGGCTGATCGAGCATTAAACTAAGCAAAAAACCTTACCGCAGTGAAGTCTGCTCTGTTTTGTTACGAAAGGACTCAAAACCTGATCAGATATATATATATATATATATATATATATATATATATATATATATATATATATATATATATATATATGTATATATATATATTATCTACTGGCGGTCGCCAGTAGATAGTTATAGTTAAAACCTATTATCCATAGGAAATCCGCGACATTCTATTTGAAATAACGTTGGCGCCGGTTGACGAATCTTCGCGAAAGTTTCCAACTTGTTGGGCGCTCCGGTCCGCTCCTATCCTGAAAGTCTCGGGGTGATACTTCAAGCGGGGCCGAGAAAAAGGGGGGTCCCAAAACGCGTTTTCCCCATTCATTTTTCCATAGGAACCTTTAGTCGCAGCTACAGCCCGAACTGCTGAACGGAATTACACCAAATTTGGCAAAGAGGTAGCCCTTGGTTCAGTGTCGTGCCTTTTGCTTAAATGGTGTAAATCCGTTCAGTAGTTCCTGAGAAAATCAAAAGTAAAGTCACATATATATCTGGGCGGAGCCTAACCACACATGTCATCGTGAGATCTGATTGGCTGTCAGCACTTCATCCTGGAATTGCTGGCAGCCATCTTGGGACCAATATAAATGATAGTACCTCATTGAAATGCATTGTAGTGAATAGAAGATTTTGAGGGTCACCAAAAGGAGAACTATAAAGGGTGATAACAGGCTTTAGTTACATTAGAATTCATTTGTTGATGGTACCATACTAATTTTAGGAATTGTGGTGTATTCTAAGGTGATTTTACCATGTGAAAAACCTTCTGCTGGGATATCATGAATCATGTTTGAGAGAACACTATTTTCTCATGCTTGTCCCATGGAGGTTTGGAAGGTGCTCCAGAAGCTAAAATGAGAGCATATTTTCTGTAAATTCACATTATCTTTCTCACTCATGTGAGAATGAAGTCTGACATTCTCAGTAAAACATGTACATCCAACAAGGGCAGAGACTGTCAGTTGATTCCTTTGTGTTCTACTGCAGCTTCCCAGAGTGTTCTAAAGAACAACTAGAGTGCTAACAGCCTTACTTATGACAAAAGTATGGCACACCTGAAGCCATCTTGATTGGAATAAACTGGTAACACTTAAACAATTTAATTTAAAAAGGAACAAAATGATGGGGTTCATTTTGTCATAGAAATTATGGTTAGTGCTGTAGAAAGAAAAATTAGGACATGTTTCAAGTGTGATCTCAAATATCTTCCTGTTATATTTCAACAGGAGCAGCCTGCCAGTTGATGCCTTTGTGTTCTACTGCAGCTTCCCAGAGTGTTCTAAAAAACAACTAGAGTGCTAACAGCCTTACTTATGACAAAAGTATGGCACACCTGAAGACATCTTGATTGGAATAAACTAGTAACACTTAAAACATTTAATTTAAAAAGGAACAAAATGATGGGGTTCATTTTGTCATAGAAATTATGGTTAGTGCTGTAGAAAGAAAAATTAGGACATATTTCAAGTGTGATCTCAAATATCTTCCTGTTATATTTCAACAGGAGCAGCCTGCCAGTTGATGCCTTTGTGTTCTACTGCAGCTTCCCAGAGTGTTCTAAAGAACAACTAGAGCGCTAACAGCCTTACTTATGACAAAAGTATGGCACACCTGAAGCCATCTTGATTGGAATAAACCGGTAACACTTAAAACATTTAATTTAAAAAGGAACAAAATGAGGGGTTCTTTTTGAAATAGAAATTATGGTTAGTGCTGCAGAAAGAAAAATTAGGGCATGTTTTAAGTGAGATCTCAAATCCTCTTCTATTTCATTAGAAAATTCTGACATGCAGACTGAAACAATCACTTTCAATACCAGCAGCAGACTACCAGTTAACTCCCTGGTGAGCAGTAGCTTTACTCCAGTGATCTAATGAGCAACTAGAGTGCTAACATTCTGAATTTATGGCAGATGTGAGACACATCTGAATGCCTTCTTGATGGAATCAAAGTAAAAAACTGAAAGCATTTCCTACTGAGGAGACTGCAGTAAATGAAGAAATTAGGAAACTTCATAACAAAGAAGTCTTCCAAGATGGCCACCAGTGAAAAAAGAGCCCAAATGTAGCACAAATATTACCCAGATGTAGCCCACATATAGCCCAATGACAAAAGTGTGCAAAACACTTTTTATTTTTAGTTTTTTTGCAGTTTTATGTAGTGCAGACTGGTCAGGTATTGGAGCATTGCATCTTAAAACATGACCCCCTACACTACAAAAACACCACTGCACTACCTTAAACCCTAAAACACTACCCCCAGCACGACCCCCTACACTACACAAGCACCACTGCACTATCCTAAACCCTAAAACACTACCCCCAGCACGACCCCCTACACTACCCAAACACCACTGCACTAACCTAAAACCTAAAACACTACCACCAGCACGACCCCCTACACTAGCCAAACACCACTGCACTACCCTAAAACATGACCCCCTACACTACACAAACACCACTGCACTACCCTAAACCCTAAAACACTACCCCCAGCACGACCCCTAAACTACACAAGCACCACTGCACTACCCTAAACCCTAAAACACTACCCCCAGCACGACCCCCTACACTACACAAACACCACTGCACTACCCTAAACCCTAAAACACTACCCCCAGCACGACCCCTACACTACCCAAACACCACTGCACTACCCTAAAACATGACCCCCTACACTACACAAACACCACTGCACTACCCTAAACCCTAAAACACTACCCCCAGCACGACCCCTACACTACACAAGCACCACTGCACTACCCTAAACCCTAAAACACTACCCCCAGCACGACCCCCTACACTGCCCGAACACCACTGCACTGCCCTAAACCCTGAAACACCAGCCCCTGCATGACCCCCTACACTGCCCGAACACCACTGCACTGCCCTAAACCCTGAAACACCACCCCTAGCACGACCCCCTACACTGCCCGAACACCACTGCACTGCCCTAAACCCTGAAACACCACCCCATTCACGACCCCCTACACTGCCCGAACACCACTGCACTGCCCTAAACCCTGAAACACCACCCCCAGCATGACCCCCTACACTGCCCGAACACCACTGCACTGCCCTAAACCCTGAAACACTACCCCCAGCAAGACCCCCTACACTGCCCGAACACCACTGCACTGCCCTAAACCCTGAAACATCACCCCCAGCAAGACCCCTACACTGCCCGAACACCACTGACCTAAACCCTGAAACACCACCCCCAGCACGACCCCCTACACTGCCCGAACACCACTGCACTGCCCTAAACCCTGAAACACTACCCCCAGCATGACCCCCTACACTGCCCGAACACCACTGCTCTGCCGAAAACCCTGAAACACCAGCCCCAGCACGACCCCCTACACTGCCCGAACACCACTGCACTGCCCTAAACCTTGAAACACCAGCCCCTGCACGACCCCCTACACTGCCCGAACACCACTGCACTACCCTAAACCCTGAAACATCACCCCCAGCACGACCCCCTACACTGCCCGAGCACCACTGCACTGCCCTAAACCCTGAAACACCAGCCCCAGCACGACCCCCTACACTGCCTGAGCACCACTGCACTGCCCTAAACCCTGAAACACCAGCCCCAGCACGACCGCCTACACTGCCCGAACACCACTGCACTGCCCTAAACCCTGAAACACCAGCCCCAGCACGACACCCTACACTGCACGAACACCACTGCACTGCCCTAAACCGTGAAACACCAGCCTCAGCACGACCCCCTACACTGCCTGAACACCACTGCACTGCCCTGAACCCTGAAACACCAGCCCCAGCACAACACCCTACACTGCCCGAACACCACTGCACTGCCCTAAACCCTGAAACACCACCCCGTGCATGACCCCCTACACTGCCCGAACACCACTGCACTGCCCTAAACCCTGAAACACCACCCCCAGCGCGACCCCCTACACTGCCCGAACACCACTGCACTGCCCTAAACACTGAAACACCACCCCCTGCACAACCCCTACACTGCTTGAACACTACTGCACTGCCCTAAACCCAGAAACACCATCCCCAGCACGACCCCTATACTGCACGAACACCACTGCACTGCCCTAAACCCTGAAACACTACCCCCAGCAAGACCCCCTACACTGCCCGAACACCACTGCACTGCCCTAAACCCTGAAACATCACCCCCAGCAAGACCCCCTACACTGCCCGAACACCACTGCCCTAAACCCTGAAACACCACCCCCAGCAAGACCCCCTACACTGCCCAAACACCACTGCACTGCCCTAAACCCTGAAACACCAGCCCCAGCATGACCCCCTACACTGCCCGAACACCACTGCACTGCCCTAAACCCTGAAACACCACCCCCTGCACGACCCCCTACACTGCCCGAACACCACTGTACTGCCCTAAACCCTGAAACCCCACCCCCAGCATAACCCCCTACACTGCCAGAACACCACTGCACTGCCCTAAACCCTGAAACACCACCCCCTGCACGACCCCCTACACTGCCCGAACACTACTGCACTGCCCTAAACCCTGAAACACCACCCCCAGCACGACCCCCTACACTGCACGAACACCACTGCACCGCCCTAAACCCTGAAACACTACCCCCAGCAAGACCCCCTACACTGCCCAAACACCACTGCACTGCCCTAAACCCTGAAACATCACCCCCAGCAAGACCCCCTACACTGCCCGAACACCACTGCCCTAAACCCTGAAACACCACCCCCAGCAAGACCCCCTACACTGCCCGAACACCACTGCACTGCCCTAAACCCTGAAACACCACCCCCAGCAAGACCCCCTACACTGCCCGAACACCACTGCACTGCCCTAAACCCTGAAACACCACCCCCAGCACGACCCCCTACACTTCCCGAACACCACTGCTCTGCCCAAAACCCTGAAACACCAGCCCCAGCACGACCCCCTACACTGCCCGAACACCACTGCACTGCCCTAAACCCTGAAACACCAGCCCCAGCACGACCCCCTACACTGCCCGAACACCACTGCCCTAAACCCTGAAACACCACCCCCAGCACGACCCCTACACTTCCCAAACACCACTGCACTGCCCTAAACCCTGAAACACCAGCCCCAGCACAACCCCGTACACTGCCCGCACACCACTGCACTGCCCTAAACCCTGAAACACCAGCCCCAGCACAACCCCGTACACTGCCCGAACACCACTGCACTGCCCTAAACCCTGAAACACCAGCCCCAGCACGACCGCCTGCACTGCCCGAAAACTACTGCACTGCCCTAAACCCTGAAACACCACCCCCAGCAAGACTACCTACACTGGCCGAACACCACTGCACTGCCCTAAACCCTGAAACACCACCCCCTGCATGACCCCCTACACGGCCCAAACACTACTGCACTGCCCTAAACCCTGAAACACCACCCCTCAGCACGACACCCTACACTGCCCGAACACCACTGCACTGCCCTAAACCCTGAAACACCACCCCAGCACGACCCCCTACACTGCCCGAACACCACTGCACTAAACCCTGAAACACCACCCCCTGCACGACCCCCTACACTGCCGGAACACCACTGCACTGCCCTAAACCCTGAAACACCACCCCCAGCGCGACCCCCTACACTGCCCTAACACCACTGCACTGCCCTAAACCCTGAAACATCACCCCCAGCACAACCCCCTACACTGCCTGAGCACCATTGCTCTGCCCTAAACCCTGAAACACTAGCCCCAGCACGACCCACTACACTGCCCGAACACCACTGCACTGCCCTAAACCCTGAAACACCACCCCCAGCACGACCCCCTACACTGCCCGAACACCACTGCACTGCCCTAAACCCTGAAACACCAGCCCCAGCAAGACCTTCTACGCTGCCCGAACACCACTGCATTGCCCTAGACTCTGAAACACCAGCCCCAGCAAGACCCCCTACACTGCCCGAACACCACTGCATTGCCCTAGACTCTGAAACACCAGCCCCAGCAAGACCCCCTACACTGCCCGAACACCACTGCACTGCCCTAAACCCTGAAACACCAGCCCCAGCATGACCCCCTACACTGCCCGAACACCACTGCACTGCCCTAAACCCTGAAACACCAGCCCCAGCACGAACCCCTACACTGCCCGAACTCCACTGCACTGCCCTAAACCCTGAAACACCAGCCCCAGCACGACCCCCTACACTGCCCGAACACCACTGCACTGCCCTAAACTCTGAAACACCAGCACCACCCCCTACAATGCCCGAACACCACTGTACTGCCCTAAACCCTGAAACACCACCCCCTGCACCGCCCCCTACACTGCCCGAACACCACTGCACTGCCCTAAACCCTGAAACACCACCCCCTGCACGACCCCCTACACTGCCCGAACACCACTGCACTGCCCTAAACCCTGAAACACCACCCCTACACTGCCCAAACACCACTGCACTGCCCTAAACCCTGAAACACCACCCCCTGCACCGCCCCCTACACTGCCCGAACACCACTGCACTGCCCTAAACCCTGAAACACCACCCCCAGCATGACCCCCTTTACTGCTCGAACACCACTGCACTGCCCCAATTCCTGAAACACCACCCCCAGCATGACCCCCTACACTGCCCGAACACCACTGCCCTAAACCCTGAAACACCACCCCTGCACGACCCCCTACACTGCCCGAACACCACTGCACTGCCCTAAACCCTGAAACACCACCCCCTGCACGACCCCCTACACTGCCCAAACACCACTGCACTGCCCTAAACCCTGAAACACCACCCCCAGCACGACCCCTACACTGCCCGAACACCACTGCACTGCCCTAAACCCTAGAACACTACCCCCAGCATGACCCCCTGCACTACCTGAACACCACTGCACTACCCTAAACCCTAAAATACTCCCCCAGCACGACCCCCTACACTACCCGAACACGACTGCACTGCCCTAAACCCTAAAACACTCCCCCAGCATGACCCCCTACACTACCCGAACACCACTGCACTGCCCTAAACCCTAAAACACTCCCCCAGCACGACCCCCTACACTACCTAAACACCACTGCACTGCCCTAAACCCTAAAACACTACCCCCGCATGACCCCTACACTACCCAAATACCAATGCACTACCCTAATCCCTAAAACACTACCCCCGCACAACCCCCTACACTACGCAAAGACCACTGCACTACCCTAAACTCTAAAACATTACCCCCGCACTACTCCCTACACTACCCAAAGACCACTGCACTACCCTAAACCCTAAAACACGACCTCCTACACTACACAAACACCACTGCACTACCCTAAACCCTAAAATACTACCCCCAGCACGAACCCCTACACTACCCAAACACCACTGCACTACCCTAAACCATAAAACACTACCCCCAGCAGTACCCCCTACGCTACCCAAACACCACTGCACTACCCTAAACCCTAAAACACTTCCCCCAGCAGTACCCCCTACACTACCCAAACACCATTGCACTACCCTAAACCCTAAAACACTACCCCCAGCAGTATCCCCTACACTACCCAAACACGACTGCACTACCCTAAACCCTAAAACACTAACCCCAGCACGACCCCCTACACTACCCAAACACCACTGTACTACCCTAAACCCTAAAACACTCCCCCCAGCATGACTCCCTACACTACACAAACACCACTGCACTACCCTAAACCCTAAAACACTACCCCCAGCACGACCCTCTTCACTACCTAAACACAACTGCACAATTTGTTACAGGCGTTGCAACGCAGGCCTGTGGTGCTTACTGGAAGTACCTGGTGGGCTAGTTGGGCCCCAGGGACTCTCAGGATTCAAGGTGACCTAATCCCCCAACTTAAAACGCGCCACGGGGCGCGTTTGCACAGTGGTGAAGGGAGGGGCGGGGCCTCAGGTGACATGTGCGCAAACACGCCCTGTGGTGCGTTTTAAGTTGGGGAGTTAATTCCCTTTGAATCCTGGGGGCCAACTAGCCCACCAGGTACCTTCAGTAAGCACAACAGAGTTGCGTTGCAGAGAGGTGAAAAAAGGTGCGTGGCCTCGGAACGCCTCTCTGCAACTCAGCTCTGTGGTCCTAACTGTAGGTACCTGGGGGCTAGTTGGGCCCCAGGGACCCTCAGGATTCAAGGGAACTTAATCCCGCAACTTAAAACGCGCCACGGGGCGCGTTTGCACACATGTCACCTCAGGCTCCCCCTCCCTTCACCACTGTGCAAACCCGCACTGGCTCTGGTTAGTCATAGTCAGTTACCACCAGTACCCGTCTGAAAAAGTTGTGGGCACAGGATGATTTTGCAACAAGGCCTCTTTCTGCTCCTCTGTTGGTTCTTTCTGCACATCTTTTGCTTCTTTCTGTGCGTTTTTCTTCTTTCTTCACATGTCCTACCTCTGTTGGCATAGTTAGAAACTAGCATTTAAAAAACCTTTGAAATTCACTTAAAAAATCATAGGTTTCAGGCACGTTATAGTTAGAAATTAGCATTTAAAAAACCTCTGAAATTCACTGAAAAAACAAAGGTTTCAGGCACGTTATAGTTAGAAATTAGCATTTAAAAAACCTTTGAAATTCACTGAAAAAACCATAGGTTTCAGACACGTTATAGTTAGAAATTAGCATTTAAAAACCTTTGAAATTCACTGAAAAAACCATAGGTTTTAGGGACAGTTATAGTTAGTTGGACATTGCACTCGTACAAAACCCGTGAAATTCCCCTGTTATAGTTAGTTCAGCTAACTATAACTCGCGCCCGCAATGCACTGCTGATGACGTCACATATTACATCACTCATGACATGGTCAGTGACATCACTGATGACATCACTGATGACATCTCAAATGACATCACTGATGACATCATCCATGTGATAATTTCATGCATCTTCTCACACCCTAATATAACTTTTGATACACCCACTCTAAATTACAGACTGCCATTCTCAAAACCATAGACACTCCAACACCAAAAACTACATACCCACTCACTGATTCTTAGGTCTACACACACATCCACTCACTCACCTGTACAGTCACTCATACTTACAGTCACTCAGTACAGGACTATCATATGCACTCATACACCTATATAAACACTCACACACCGCCACTCATCCATAGAGGTACTCACACACCTAGTCAGTCATGCAAAAAATTAATCACACACCCATTTACTCACCTATACAGTTATACACACACCAGCTCACTTACTCATACAAATACTAGCACATTCTTACGCTCTTATACAATAACTGATGCAAGCACACACGCATCCATACAGCCACTCTCACAATAACACACTCTCACTTATAGCCATTTAAATACTCTAACACACATATATACTGCCTTTTACATATGTAGTTACTCGCACATGTACCACTGAGATATACATTCACTCACTAACACACCCATACACACACTCACCCACCCAAGCAGTCCATCACAAATGCACTCTTGAAATCATGCACCCAGTGAATCACCCACTCACACATCTATGTATAGAGTCAAACACACCCCACCCACACAAACACTCAGGCAGCCATACAGATACTCAGAGAACCAATCAATAACCCATATAGACACTCATGTAGCTATTCGCAAATCCATGCATCCACTTACACACCAACAAACAGACGGATACAGACATTCACACAGTTTAGTCACTAACCCATGCATTCAGTAAGATACGTTTAATCACTCACTTGTAGAGTCAGTCACTCACGTACTAAATCATCCATTCAGACACTTATACACCCACTCATTCTTCAATACGCCTTTCCCTATATATATTAAACATATTTAAACTTTACAGAAACACACAGTCACTGGATGATGTCATCAGTGATGTCATCAGTGATGTCATCAGTGATGTCACTGACCATGTCATGAGTGATGTAATATGTGACGTCATCAGCAGTGCATTGCGGGGCGCGAGTTATAGTTAGCTGAACTAACTATAACAGGGGAATTTCACGGGTTTTGTACGAGTGCAATGTCCAACTAACTATAACTGTCCCTAAAACCTATGGTTTTTTCAGTGAATTTATATATACATATAACTTATTTTAGAAGTTGACATATGAGACCACGAGCAGCATATACAGACGAAGTCAAAAACACCTCCCATGCTGATGTAGTCAAGCAAATAGAAGGAAGCACATTTTTTAAATTAAATGTTTGTCTACTGTGGTTGTCACTTTATGCTCATAACAATATAAATGCTGCATCTTAGGGAAAGACTGATGCTACAAGCATACATGCAGAGTTGGATGCTACAAATTCAAGCACAAGTCATATCAAGGATACTACAAAAAAATTGAGTGGAACATTCACTGCAACTGCAGAGATGCATCATAACCTACTTTTGTCTTTTCTTTCGCAGCCATTGTGAAGGGAACAACCTGCAGTGTAAGCCTTGTAAGAGAGAAGAACTAACAACAGCTGAGTCTAAAGTGTTTTTTGCAGCAACTACCCCCGTGCCCACAGAGTTTCAGGAGCCACCAGATGAGGGGCAATATGACTGCAGTAAAATGATGGATCTTGTTTTTCTGGTGGACGGTACCTCAAAGCTATCGGAAGACGAATTTGAAACTGTGAAGACCTTTATCATCAGTCTTATAAAAAAACTACACGTGTCTCAAAAGAAAATACGTTTGTCGGTTGTGCAGTATGACACGGGCTCAAATATGTATTTTGGGCTTCAGGATAACAAGAGGGTAGATCAGCTGATCCGCATTGTTCAAAGCATGAAATACAAAGGGAGCCCTGATGCCTTCATCAATGAAATCCTAAAATACACAGCCATCTATGTGTTTCGTAAGGCTCCAAGACAGAATGCAGCCAGAATCGCTATTTTGCTGACAGCCAGCAAGTCAAAACGCAACATCAACTCCATCCTTCCCCTTTTGATAAGGGAAAAGGTGACTGTCATACCAGTGGCATTGGGACCGGACGTCAGCATGGAAGAAATAAATCTTATTAAGAGTCGGTTGTCGGACAACAAGGCTTTCCTGTTGGAAAACGCTGATGACCTAATGGATCACAGAGATGAGATTGTACATTACCTGTGTGACCTTGTGCCAGAAGTGACCACAAATATTAAAAAAGCTACGACCAAAAGGCCAAAAATTGCTGCTGTGACACTTCAACCGGTTGGCCATGAGCCTGTTGCAACAACTACTTCTCCCGCTCATCCTACCTCAGCAACGCTGCACACTACGGTTGTTGATATTGTTTTTGTGATTGAATCATCAGAAAATGTAACTGAGGAAAATTTTAATAAATCCAAGTTATTTATTGAAAACGTGATTGAGAAAATGGATATCTCAGAAGAAACGATCCATATCACTCTCATACAGTATTCCTACACTGTCACTGTCGAGTACTCCTTTACAGAGAAGCAGTCAAAGCAAGACATCATTGAGCGTGTAAGAGAGATTAAGTACCAAGGGGGAAATGCCACCAACACAGGCCAAGCCCTCCGCTATGTCACTGAACACTCATTTGCCACAAACAGTGGGAGCAGAGAGCAGGTGCCGCATTTGGTATACATGGTGATCAGCAACCCTGCTACTGATGTCATAACACAAACTCCAGAAGACATCAACATCATACCCATTGGTGTGAGCAGCAATGTTAACATATCCGAACTGACCATGATAAGTACATCACAAACCCCCATTGTGATTCCAGACTATGATGACCTGATTGTACGTGTACCAGATCTCGTAATCGGCAATTGTTGCTCCGAGAAACACCCATCAACAACAATGATGACACTGACCACATTGGCCAGCACAACCCAGTCTTTGCCAATCACCACACAAGCTGCAACAGGTAATTTATTTACAGATTATGCAAGTATATTTTAAAAATGTGTAATCTGTTCATTATGCGGTGAAAAGGACACAGCAATTCTAAGCATGTGATCATATTATGTTTACTCAGGGCTATTTTTCAGATTTGATGGCAACGAGACAGGCCACATAGCTGCTGCTTGAATCCATACCTTTCCATAGTACACTGAATTAAGATCAGTGGTGTAGCTAGACCTACTGCCACCCGGGGCCGCCCCTAAGTTTGCCGCCTGGTGCAGGTAAGAGCGGGGGGTGGTTGGCCGATGGACGACTTGTTCATGGGGGGGGAGGGGAGGTGGTGGCCGACTTGTTATCAGGTGGCAGGGGGATGGTGGTAGTCGACAGACACGACTTGCTCACCTCTGCCGCCCCCAAAAAGTGTACCGCCTGCCCCCCTCTCCCCCCTAGCTACGCCACTGGTTAAGATGCTTATACTGAAACATGTTCTGGCAGACCCCTTGCTCATTGGAATTGGACTCTTAGGTTACTTTGTTTGAATCTGAGCAATCACAGCAGGATTAAAAAGAATGAGCCCAATTATTCCCATCACATTCTTTGTTCTCTGTTGAGTATCTCTCACCAACATACCTACTTGCGAAATAGAAACTGCAATGAATGTTTCAAGGAAATACCAAATACAGAGTAGAGTCCACTGGGTTAATGTTCTGAAATGGATCCCTATTATGGGGGAAAGTGAGCCAGTGGATTCTCCTCTGTATTTAGTATTTCTTCCAAATATTGGGTGGTTTTCAGTATCAATCATTCTGTAAGACAGAGCCTCAAATTCAACTACCGGCTGTCCCTGGTGATTGGCCAGCTGCTCGGAGTTTCTGCGGGAGTGTCTGTTCCCTCTCCAGGGTCAGTGGGGGTTTCATAAGAAGAATCTCCAGACACACAGGCAGATGCATTTTTGTTTGTTTGGCGAGTATTTGAAGCAGAAATTCTGTACATACTTTTCATCAAACCGCACATGCGAGTTTTACAGGGAGCGGTAACAAAAAGCAGAGCGTGAATAGGGCATTTAGAGTAAGATGGTATTGGAAAACCATCAATAATAGACATATAATTTGGAAAAAGTGTTTTTGCAAATAGAACTGGACTCTGCATCTCTGGCGGGAAAAAGAGACTCAGACAGAGTAAAGAGGAACCGAATATGGGGGCAGATTTACAAGAAAGTGACGCATCTGTAAAGATGCGTCACTTTCCCTGCGCCACCCCAAAAAACTCTTGCGCCACTAGGGATGCGCCGTATCACCATTGCGCAAGGATTGACAGATGCGCCAGAAATTCTGACGCATCTGTTGACGCAAAAGTCACGCATTGCTGGAGTCGTGTCGCAAGCACGACGCAACTCCAGCAATGCAGGGGGAGGCCTATCTTCATTGCGCTGCATCACTCCTTACGCCTGCTTCAAGCTGGCGTAAGAATTTGACGCAGTGGCGTCCTAGAAGTGGCGCAGTGAAATTTTGTAGATTTCACTGCGTCACTTCTACAAGGCTTTTTTGCGTTGGAACGCCCACCCTGCATACATTATACCTGACGCAGGTATAATGTGACGCAGGGCTTTACAACGTGATGCATCTCCCTAGATGCGTCACGATGTAAATGGGCCGCATTTTTAGGCTGGTGCTGCGTCACAAAAAGTGACACAACGGCGGACAAAAATGACGCAAGGGGCTTGTAAATCTGCCCCGTGGTGGTTTCTAAACTCGGTGTTGTCAGCAAAGGATCAGCACAACGTATTTCATCAAGAAAACGATGAAACATGTATTGCCTAGTATAATTAAGAATTTGATGAAAACTTTAAAAGAAGCATCTATTTTGCTTCCTAATCTGAAATTATTAGTTAAAAGCATTCCTTAGCATTAGAGTGTAATCCACCATGGCTGCCCCAATTTTCAAAACCCACAGGTAAAACCAAGCAGTAGTTTAACCTGCTTATGCAGCCTCGTGCAGTAAATAGCGGTGGCATTGATTATCATTGATTTTGGTACCCTAGTCCTCACCCTTCCACACACAAAAGAAAACATGTTAGACGTGCGACGTGATTGATGACATTTCCTGAAACATCGTCATTAAAGAAGTTTGAATACTTCTTTTGCAGTTTCGTTTGGCACTGTTTTGGGCAGGGAATTACCCAGCAGCAAATATAGTCAATTTATCCTGGTAAATATTTTCAGGAAATGCAATAACATTTTATTGCAAGGTCTCGTTTTTTTCACAAAAGATTTGAACACAGAAAAGTGTCAGAATGACAGATTTCTCTATGTTCACAGGTATGTGGGATCTCCTGGAAGCCTTTTATTGAAAACATTGAGATCAATTCATAAAAGAATTAATGAATACAGGAAGTGGCACTCCAGCAGTACTTTTCTACTTTATTTACATGGCTTGTGTATCATCTAGGGGTGGTTGATCCCACTCACACTGGCAGGGTGCAACATACACCAGGGCACTACCCTCTACAGAGAGAAAGAGACCATAGACCTCCCCAATTCACCCTTTAAAAAAATAAATATTTTATTGGTTTGCAGATGAAAAGATCAACATAGCCAACCTGGCCTAATTGGCAAAATATGTATACATAAAAATATACAGTGTATACATATTATAAATAACATAATAATAAACTAATGAGGGAAAAACAAAGATCATTAAGCCCAACCCGCCCCCTCCCACCTCACATCTTTGATATAGAATACTACACTTTCAGTCTGGCTGTTGCATGTCACCAGGCCAGTGCGCTCATCTCTATGTGGTCGTCCCTCTGCCATGGTCTTTATTTCATCACCTATGCAGTTGCTTATCTGACGGACCGGTGGCAGCTTGATTCCCCTGTATGCTGCCCATTCATATTTTTGGGCGTTTTTGGGGGCAGTCCCTTGCCTTGTATACTGCTATTTACAGCTCCATGCAAAAATCCATCCCCTTCTTTCATACCATCAGCCATGGGGGGCCACTCCTTTCCATTCTCTGGCGATATCTCATTTGGCCAGTGTTAGGCCTAAGCTGAGGAGGGACAACTTATTTCTATTCCCACCCACATCCTCCATAAGGTGGAAAAGAGCCAGCTGTGGATTTTGTGGGATCTGCCAGGGTAAGACGTCACCTAAGCATGTGAACACCCCCTGCCAAAATTTGTCTAGTATCAGACAACTCCATGCTGTGTGAATTAAAGTACCTTCGTCTGATTTACAGCGGAGCCAGTTTGGGAAAGAGATCATCCCCAAAAGCCGATGACGTGGGAGATATACCCTGTGTATGTATTTGAATTGAATCAAACGAAGCCTGGCCACAATTGCCGCTGCTCGGGTGGAGCCTAGAATCTCTGTCCAGTACACGTTTTCCAAATCCCCCACATCTGCTTCCCAGGCCATGTGAAGGGGACCAAATTTGACTGGTTGGTTAGAAATGAGTGTCTGGTAATTTTTTGCAACTTTGTGGTCTACTAGGTCCCCCATGATGAGTTTACCCTCTAGGGGATTAAATTCCGGGAGGTATGAGAGAGAATTTAAGTAAGGGGTCAATGCATGGTGAAGCTGAAGATATCTATAAAATTGGCTGCGATGGAGCTCCAATTCTCTTTGGTGATTTTGGAAGGATTTAAGAACTGTGCCTTGCATGGCGTCCCCTAAAGTGGGGATTCTCATGAGATCCCATTTCTGGATTCCCAATATTTGGCCATGTGCAAGAATTGGTTTCCCTGCCACAGTGGTGTCTGTTCCATCAATCTGCCCCCCCAGTTCATCCGACGAAGTGTTGAACGCCAAGATTTAAGGATGGTGTGTGTCGCCGGGGGAAGATCTGTGGTTCTTCCTGTGCTGTATAGATATGCCACTAGTGGTGTAGTACCTATTGCCCATTTGTCTAGTGTATATGCCGGGTCTCCTTGTGTGTCATACCACCAGTCATTTATAATCAAGAAATGGGCGGCAAGGTAATAAGATTCGACATCTGCTGCTGCAATGACCCCACAGTAGGTGGACTGGAAACATTTGGCCAAGGCAACTCAAGGGGTACCTCCGTCGCACAGTAAGGCATTAAGGATGGAATTCAACTTTCGATACCAGTGTCGTGGGACAAATTTTGTAATTGATAAAGAAATTTGGGGAGGGAGACTATTTTAAAGATCACTTACTGTCCTAGTAGGGACAGTGGGAGCACTGACCAAATGTTTATATCTATATCCTCTGTAAGGCAGGTGAGGACTGGCTCAATATTACCATTCCATGCTATCGTCCCATCAGTGAACAGACACACACTCAAGTATTTAAACCCATTAGTGGCAAATCGTAGACCTGACACCTAACGCGGGTCATGGTGCCCACAGCCTACTGCGTAGACCGTAGACTTGGATGTATTAATATACAGGCCTGAGGTTTCTCCAAATATATGCATGATCTGTAGGAGTCTGGGGCCTGTCGTGTTCGGCTGTGTAAGGAAAAAGAGAACATCATCGGCATATCCTATTTCGCCCTTTTGATTCCACCACTACCAATACTGGTATCAATGAGGAGTAGGCAGACAAAAGAAAAGGTCATAGGTTTCAACCTGCTCTGGGGGAAGGTAAAAAGGCGGTTGATGAAGCCGGGTTCCACGTTCTAGACTTACTCTGGAGCCCCGGGCCGATGACCTTTTTGCCTGCTTTGCAAGTGTGGAGGGGAGGAAAATTAATTATCCAATTACTTTACAAATTCCCATGAACCCAAAGGACCACAGACTCCTAATCCAAACGATATCATTTTATTATAAAACCAAAAATAGTTGGACATATAAACACCTCAATACGAGAGTGTAAAAATATATGGGCACTAACACAAATCCAGATCTACGAATAATATTTAAACAGTGCAACATGCACAGAATAGCCAATTCCACAGTTGAGACACAAATAATCATAGAAACCACAACCAGGGTCTTCTTCATTTATAGATAATAGACATGACACTATCTGTCCTTACACTACCTCTATCGTGGCATCCTTCCTTAGCATTTCCCAGGCAAACCCCAGAAAGGTGTCAGCACGTGAAGACTTCCTAAGAAGCACACTCACGTTATATGGGTCGAGTAGATTAAAGCTACAGAGCTCATTCTAAGATGCTCTCCAGGTAAGGCAGAAGTCCCCTGGGCTCTGTCCCTGTCTCTAATACAAAAGGCGAAAATCCCACCCACAAACGCATCACATTACTATTTCGTCCAGTTGAACACCGCCTTGTAGGTAACTTTCCATTAAGCAATGGTACGTCCAGGTTCGATTACCTCGGTTCCCAGGCCTTTCCAGACATGAAAGACATCCTCCCTTGTTATCAGGTCCACTTATTCAAAGGCAAACTCTCCTCCCTGTGTCTAACTCACTCCTAAAACAAAGACATTATCCTAACGAGAACAAATTCTTGCACCTGCAACAGAGATGTGAAAGAAACTTTCCCATGGACACATAACCCTAATTACCAGTTTCATTTAGAGCAAACAAGGAGAAACGAAAGTTAGGCCTATCGAGTTCAGCTAACATAAGAACAATGCCCACTTTTAAAATACAAACATATATCAATCATTAATATGCACACATTATATGAGCCCTTATATGAAAATTCATTAGTCATGAACACACTTCACACGTATATAATTCACCTAAACACGTACATTTACTACTTTAATTCTTTGATTACATAAAGAAAATATCTAACACTTGCATGTTATCACATTTCACATTCTGATACCTTAATGTTAATACAATAGATTATATGTGGGTGCGGACTAACCATGATTATAATGCACCCCAACAAAATAAAGGGCAACGTTGCGCTCTCAATTCCGGTAGACTCCAAGTTTTTTTTGCAGATTTTAAATAGCGCGAACTTGACCCGAAGGTATTGGAGCACTTTTAATGAGCACCAGTTACCTTACACAAGGAGACAGTCATTTTTTTTTTTCCTTTGGTAGGCACAGCGAGATTAAGTGATTTGCCCAGAATCACAGGATGTGGAGTCAACCCCGAGGCTCGAACCTTGGTTTCCCAGCTCCAAAGTCGGCAGCTCTAGCCATGAGACCACATCCTCTCTCCTTTTAGTTTAAGTGCCATGTCGCACAGCCACACTCCTTGGGGAGGAATGCACTTTTACAACATATGCCTTGTGGGCCCCCACCTCTGATCACCACTGTTTTAGCACCTTTGGCATAGATCTGATTTGCAAGTTCAAAATATAGCCAATCATACACTTATGCACCATTAGACACTAAGGTCCCCTGCTCATGTTTACTATAAACGATATTGTATATTAACATTTTTAATATTTGAGAGGAATCTCCGATACTCTCAGTATTTGGATACGCCAAGTAGAGAGTTTCTGGGAACAAATTCCAATGAATGAACTGCTTATTACTTTTCTTTCGTCTTTCTCATTTAGAGACATGCAGCAAGCCAATGGATGTGCTGTTTATTCTTGATGGAAGCTCAAATGTCAAAGCATCTCAGTTTGAAGACATGAAAAAGTTTGTGAAGGCATTTGTCGAAAAAGCAGATATTGGTGAGTTAATACATAGCACGAATTTGAATATTTGGCAGATCAGTAGGTAGCTTGCATGGACAGCAGTGGAACTCATCAGTGGAAAGTCATCAGTTTTTCTACTTTCTAGCAAGCAGTTGCCCTTTAGCTAATCTATCACCTTTGGTTGAAGGGACTGCCCTCAACTTTATCTCTAAAGAAAGGTGATAGCTTAGCTGTCGTGATGGCACTGGGCCTTTGTGGCTCTTACTCTGCACTTGTCACTACTTCACTTGGAATATTTTCTTTTGTTCAGTGTTTTTCTGTGTTCATATTATTTTGTTCTTTATCCATTATACTGCTTTAGTCCCCGTTTCTGTAATCTGCAAGTAATTTAAGCAATTTTCTTTGACTCAGATTTATATAAAGAGAAAGAAATATAAATGTTTAGTTTATTTAAATGTTAAATGGGATGCCAAATCAGAAGGGCACGGGACTAAGAGTACCACGCATGGAAGGAGACATACTTTAGAAATATAATATATTTGCATTCTACCTATTGCCCAAAGTATGTTTGTTACAAATTTACACAGTGAAAATCCTTTTAAGAATTCAGATATTTCTCCTTCCTCAACTTCATTGCGTTTAGATACCCCATGTGTTCCTTTTAGAATCATAACACTTAAAAAAATAAATATATAAATAAAAAAAAGGTAATATCATATGATCACATTGTTTTCCTGCAAATGTATAGATGAGTGTTGTGAACGTATTTTATAACACTTTGTTAGTTACAGCGACTTATATACAAATGATCTTCATATTAGTATCTTTAACCCCTTCGCTGCTAGGCCTTTCCCCCCCTGTGCTAAGCCTTTTTTTGGCTATTTGGGGTAGTGCGCGCTTAGGCCCCTGTAACTTTTTGACCACATAAGGTATCCACGCCAAATTTGCGTCCTTTTTTTCTAACATCATGGGGATTGTAAAGGTACCCAGGGTTTGTGGATTCCCCTGGAGGGGACCCAGAAATTAGCCAAAATACAGCAAAATGTTGTTTTTTTGGGAAAAATGCGAAAAAGGGCTACAGATGAAAGCGTCTTGTTTTTTCCCTGCAAATGGCATCAAAAAGGGGTTATGGTGCTGAAATCACCATCTTCCCAGCTTTCAGGAACAAGCAGACTTTTGTCAGAAAACCAACTTTTTTACACAGTTTTGGCATTTTTCTGGGACATAGCCTATTGTTGCTATTTTTTGTGCTTTCAACCTCCTTCCAGTTAATGGTAGAAATGGGTATGAAACCAATAATGGATCCTGAAAAGCCATACATTTCTGAAAAGTAGACAAAATTCTGAATTCAGCAAGGGGTCATTTGTGTAGATCCTTAAAGTTTTCCTTATAGAAACTAACAGTTAAATGAAGGAAAAATTGAAAATTAGTTGAAAAAAACAGCCATTTGTGTCAACGTTTTCACCTGTAACTTCTTCTAATTATGACAGCTATTTGAAAGCAATATACCGTTATATCCGCTGGACCTTTCTGGTTGTGGGGATATATAGGACTTGTAGGTTCACCAAGAACCCGACAAACCCAGAGCCAATAACTGAGCAGCATCTTGCAATGGTTTTTATTATGTACCGGGTATATAGCAATTATTTTGGGAAAATGTATACATGGAAAAATTGTTATGAAAGACACCTATGTATTTCTGAAATGGGAACAAAATGTAGATTTTAGAAACAGTAGATATTTGCACATTTCCGAAATTGGGAGTACCCATACTAGCATGAGAATTATAGGTCATTTTTCAAAATGACTTATTTTTTAGACATTGTCTTTCATTTGGAAGGCAGAAATGCATCGAAAGTCAATAGGTAATAACAGTTGCTCTACAATTCTGTGTTACCCTAAGTCTCCCGCTACAAATGGTACCTCACTTGTGTGGGTAGGCCTTGTGCCCACAACAGGAAATGGCTCAAAATGCAACGTGGACGTACCACATTTTCACAATGAAAAATTACCCTTTTTTTGCAAAGTGCCTAGCTGTAGTTTTTGAACCCTAGCTCTGCGGGCACTTAGGGAAACCTAGCAAACCTATACATTTTTGAAAACTAGACACCCAGGGGAATTCAAGATGGGGTGACTTGACTGCCTCCCACCAGGTTCTGTTACCCAGAATCCCCCGCAAACCTAAAAAATTGTCAAAAAAACCACATTTTCCCCACATTTCTGTGGTGGAAAGTTCTGTAATCTGCGTGGATCCACAAATTTCCACCCACCCCGCGTTCCCCAAAGTGCTACGAGAAAAATGGTACCTCACTTGTGTGGATCGGCTTAGTGCCTGCGACAGGAAACGGCGCAAAACGCAACGTGGTCACACCTCAATTTCGCTGTGAAAAATGACCCTTTGTTGGCAAAGTGCCTAGATGTAGTTTTTGAACCCTAGCTCTGCGGGCACCTAGGGAAACCTAGCAAACCTATACATTTTTGAAAATTAGACATCCAGGGGAATCCAGGATGGGGTGACTTGACTGCCTCCCACCAGGTTCTGTTACCCAGAATCCCTTGCAAACCTAAACAATTGCCAAAAAACACATTTTCCCCACATTTCTGTGGTGGAAAGTTCTGGAATCTGCGTGGATCCACAAATTTCCACCCACCCCGTGTTCCCCAAAGTCTTATGAGAAAAATGGTACCTCACTTGTGTGGGTCGGCCTAGTGCCCGTGACAGGAAACGGCGCAAAACGCAACGTGGTCACACCTCAATTTCGCAGTGAAAAATGACCCTTTTTTTGCAAATGCCTAGCTGTAGTTTTCGAACCCTACCTCTGCCGGCACCTAGGGAAACCTAGCAAACCTATACATTTTTGAAAACTAGACACCCAGGGGAATCCAGGATGGGGTGACTTGACTGCCTCCCACCAGGTTCTGTTACCCAGAATCCCTTACAAACCTAAAAAATTGTCAAAAAAACCACATTTTCCCCACATTTCTGTGGTGGAAAGTTCTGGAATCTGCGTGGATCCACAAATTTGCACCCACCCCGCGTTCCTCAAAGTCTTTAGAGAAAAATGGTACCTCACTTGGGTGGGTCGGCCTAGTGCCCGTGACAGGAAACGGCGCAAAACGCAACGTGGTCACACCTCAATTTCGCAGTGAAAAATGACCCTTTTTTTGCAAAGTGCCTAGCTGTAGTTTTTGAACCCTACCTCTGCCGGCACCTAGGGAAACCTAGCAAACATATACATTTTTGAAAACTAGACACCCAGGGGAATTCAGGATGGGGTGACTTGACTGCCTCCCACCAGGTTCTGTTACCCAGAATCCCCCGCAAACCTAAAAAATTATCCAAAAAAACACATTTTCCCCACATTTCTGTGGTGGAAAGTTCTGTAATCTGCGTGGATCCACAAATTTCCACCCACCCCGCGTTCCCCAAAGTGCTACGAGAAAAATGGTACCTCACTTGTGTGGATCGGCTTAGTGCCTGCGACAGGAAACGGCGCAAAACGCAACGTGGTCACACCTCAATTTCGCTGTGAAAAATGACCCTTTGTTGGCAAAGTGCCTAGCTGTAGTTTTTGAACCCTAGCTCTGCGGGCACCTAGGGAAACCTAGCAAACCTATACATTTTTGAAAACTAGACATCCAGGGGAATCCAGGATGGGGTGACTTGACTGCCTCCCACCAGGTTCTGTTACCCAGAATCCCTTGCAAACCTAAACAATTGCCAAAAAAACACATTTTCCCCACATTTCTGTGGTGGAAAGTTCTGGAATCTGCGTGGATCCACAAATTTCCACCCACCCCGTGTTCCCCAAAGTCTTATGAGAAAAATGGTACCTCACTTGTGTGGGTCGGCCTAGTGCCCGTGACAGGAAACGGCGCAAAACGCAACGTGGTCACACCTCAATTTCGCAGTGAAAAATGACCCTTTTTTTGCAAAGTGCCTAGCTGTAGTTTTCGAACCCTACCTCTGCCGGCACCTAGGGAAACCTAGCAAACCTATACATTTTTGAAAACTAGACACCCAGGGGAATCCAGGATGGGGTGACTTGACTGCCTGCCACCAGGTTCTGTTACCCAGAAACACTTGCAAACCTAAAAAATTATTTAAAAAAACACATTTTCCCCACATTTCTGTGGTGGAAAGTTCTGGAATCTGCGTGGATCCACAAATTTCCACCCACCACACGTTCCCCAAAGTCTTCTGAGAAAAATGGTACCTCACTTGGGTGGGTCGGCCTAGTGCCCGCGACAGAAAACGGCGCAAAACGCAACGTGGTCACACCTCAATTTCGCAGTGAAAAATGACCCTTTTTTGCAAAGTGCCTAGCTGTAGTTTTTGAACCCTACCTCTGCCGGCACCTATGGAAACCTAGCAAACCTATACATTTTTGAAAACTAGACACCCAGGGGAATCCAGGATGGGGTGACTTGACTGCCTCCCACAAGGTTCTGTTACCCAGAATCCCTTGCAAACCTAAAAATTGTCAAAAAACCACATTTTCCCCACATTTCTGTGGTGGAAAGTTCTGGAATCTGCGGGGATCCACAAATTTCTGCCCACCCCGCGTTCCCCAAAGTCTTACGAGAAAAATGGTACCTCACTTGTGTGGGTCGGCCTAGTGCCTGCGACAGGAAACGGCGCAAAACGCAATGTGGTCACACCTCAATTTCGCAGTGAAAAATGACCCTTTTTTGGCAAAGTGCCTAGCTGTAGTTTTTGAACCCTAGCTCTGCCGGCACCTAGGGAAACCTAGCAAACCTATACATTTTTGAAAACTAGACACCCAGGGGAATCCAGGATGGGATGACTTGACTGCCTCCCACCAGGTTCTGTTACCCAGAATCCCTTGCAAACCTAAAAAATTATCAAAAAAACACATTTTCCCCACATTTCTGTGGTGGAAAGTTCTGGAATCTGCGTGGATCCACAAATTTGCACCCACCCCGAGTTCCCCAAAGTCTTCCGAGAAAAATGGTACCTCACCTGTGTGGGTCGGTCTAGTGCCCGCGACAGGAAACGGCGCAAAACGCAACGTGGTCACACCTCAATTTCGCAGTGAAAAATTACCCTTTTTTGGCAAAGTGCCTAGCTGTAGTTTTTGAACCCTAGCTCTGCCGGCACCTAGGGAAACCTAGAAAACCTATACATTTCTGAAAACTAGACACCCAGGGGAATCCAGGATGGGGTGACTTGACTGCCTCCCACCAGGTTCTGTTACCCAGAATCCCTTGCAAACCTAAAATATTGTCAAAAAATACACATTTTCCCCACATTTCTGTGGTGGAAAGTTCTGGAATCTGCGTGGATCCACAAATTTGCACCCACCCCGCGTTCCCCAAAGTCTTACGAGAAAAATGGTACCTCACTTGTGTGGGTCGGCCTAGTGCCCGCAGCAGGAAACAGCGCAAAACGCAACGTGGTCACACCTCAATTTTGCAGTGAAAAATGACCCTTTTTTGGCAAAGTGCCTAGCTGTAGTTTGTGAACCCTAGCTCTGCCGGCACCTAGGGAAACCTACCAAACACACACATTTCTGAAAAGTAGACACCCGGGGGCTTCCAGGGAGGTAAGGCTTGCGTGGATCTCCCAACGTTTCCTCACCTAGAATCCCCTGCAAACTTCAATTTTAGCTGAAAAAATCACTTTTTTCACACATTTTTGTGTGGGAAAGTGTGGCATCACCGGGCTCACACAAATTTCCTACCACCCAGCGCTCCCCCAGGTCTCCCGATAAAAATGGTGCCTCACTTGTGGGGGAGGCCCAAGTACCCGCGACAGCAAGGGCCCAAAACGTAGTGAGGCGACATCAAAATTGCCTATTTCAAAACCACCTGGTTTTGCAAGGGGGGTCACCTAGGTTTTTGGCCCGGGGCTCGGCGGCCACACAGGGAAACCTACCAAACCCACACATTTCTGTAAAGTAGACACCCGGGGGATTCCAGGGAGGTATGGCTTGCGTGGATCCCCCAACGTTTTCTTACCCAGAATCCCTTCCAAACCTCAATTTTAGCTGAAATAATCACTTTTTTCACACATTTTTGTGTGGGAAAGTGTGGCATCACCGGGCTCACACAAATTTCCTACCACCCAGCGTTCCCCCTGGTCTCCCGATAAAAATGGTGCCTCACTTGTGTGGGAGGCCCAAGTACCCGCGACAGGCAAGGGCCCAAAACGTAGTGAGGCGACATCAAAATTGCCTATCTCAAAACCACCTGGTTTTGCAAGGGGGGTCACCTGGGTTTTTGGCCCCGTGCTCGGCGGCCATCTAGGGAAACCTACCAAACCCACACATTTCTGAAACCTAGACACCCGGGGGCTTCCAAGGAGGTATGGCTTGCATGGATCCCCCAACGTTTCCTTACCCAGAATCCCTTGCAAACCTCAATTTTAGCTGAAAAAAATCACTTTTTTCACACATTTTTGTGTGGGAAAGTGTGGCATCACTGGGCTCACACAAATTTCCTACCACCCAGCGTTCCCCCAGGTCTCCCGATAAAAATTGTGCCTCACTTGTGTGGGAGGCCCAAGTACCCGCGACAGGCAAGGGCCCAAAACGTAGTGAGGCGACATCAAAATTGCCTATCTCAAAACCACCTGGTTTTGCAAGGGGGGTCACCTGGGTTTTTGGCCCCGTGCTCGGCGGCCATCTAGGGAAACCTACCAAACCCACACATTTCTGAGAACTAGACACCCGGGAGCTTCCAAGGAGGTATGGCTTGCGTGGATCCCCCAATGTTTCCTTACCCAGAATCCCTTGCAAACCTCAATTTTAGCTGAAAAAATCACTTTTTTCACACATTTTTGTGTGGGAAAGTGTGGCATCACCGGGCTCACACAAATTTCCTACCACCCAGCGTTCCCCCAGGTCTCCCAATAAAAATGGTGCCTCACTTGTGTGGGAGGCCCAAGTACCCGCGACAGGCAAGGGCCCAAAACGTAGTGAGGCGACATCAAAATTGCCTATCTCAAACCCACCTGGTTTTGCAAGGGGGGGTCACCTGGGTTTGTGGCCCCGTGCTCGGCGGCCATCTAGGGAAACCTACCAAACCCACACATTTCTGAAAACTAGACACGCGGGGGCTTCCAAGGAGGTATGGCTTGCGTGGATCCCCCAATGTTTCCTTACCCAGAATCCCTTGCAAACCTCAATTTTAGCTGAAAAAATCACTTTTTTCACACATTTTTGTGTGGGAAAGTGTGGCATCACCACGCTCACACAAATTTCCTACCACCCAGCGTTCCCCCAGGTCTCCCGATAAAAATGGTGCCTCACTCGTGTGGGAGGCCCAAGTACCCGCGACAGGCAAGGGCCCAAAAATTAGTGAGCCGACATCAAAATTGCCTATCTCAAAACCACCTGGTTTTGCAAGGGGATCAACTGGGTTTTGGCCCCGTGCTCGGCGGCCATCTAGGGAAACCTACCAAACCCACACATTTCTGAAAACTAGACACCCGCGGGCTTCCAAGGAGGTATGGCTTGCGTGGATCCCCAAAGTTTCCTTACCCAGAATCCCTTGCAAACCTCAATTTTAGCTGAACAAATCACTTTTTCACACATTTTTGTGTGGGAAAGTGTGGCATCACCGGGCTCACACAAATTTCCTACCACCCAGCGTTCCCCAGGTCTCCCGATAAAAATGGTGCCTCACTCGTGTGGGAGGCCCAAGTACCCGCGACAGGCAAGGGCCCAAAACGTAGTGAGGCGACATCAAAATTGCCTATCTCAAAACCACCTGGTTTTGCAAGGGGTCACCTGGGTTTTGGCCCGTGGTCGGCGGCCATCTAGGGAAACCTACCAAACCCACACATTTCTGAAAACTAGACACCCGGGGCTTCCAAGGAGGTATGGCTTGCATGGATCCCCAAAGTTTCCTTACCCAGAATCCCTTGCAAACCTCAATTGTAGCTGAAAAAATCACTTTTTCACACATTTTTGTGTGGGAAAGTGTGGCATCACCAGGCTCACACAAATTTCCTACCACCCAGCGTTCCCCCAGGTCTCCCGATAAAAATGGTGCCTCACTCGTGTGAGAGGCCCAAGTACCCGTGACAGGCAAGGGCCCAAAACGTAGTGAGGCGACATCAAAATTGCCTATCTCAAAACCACCTGGTTTTGCAAGGTGGGTCACCTGGGTTTTTGGCCCCGTGCTCGGCGGCCATCTAGGGAAACGTACCAAACTCACACATTTCTGAAAACTAGACACCCGGGGGCTTCCAAGGAGGTATGGCTTGCGTGGATCCCCCAAAGTTTCCTTACCCAGAATCCCTTGCAAACCTCAATTTTAGCTGAACAAATCACTTTTTTCACACATTTTTGTGTGGGAAAGTGTGGCATCACGGGCTCACACAAATTTCCTACCACCCAGCGTCTCCCAGGTCTCCCGATAAAAATGGTGCCTCACTCGTGTGGGAGGCCCAAGTACCCGCGACAGGCAAGGGCCCAAAACGTAGTGAGGCGACATCAAAATTGCCTATCTCAAAACCACCTGGTTTTGCAAGGGGGTCACCTGGGTTTTGGCTCCGTGCTCGGCGGCCATCTAGGAAACCTACCAAACCCACACATTTCTGAAAACTAGACACCCGGGGCTTCCAAGGAGGTATGGCTTGCGTGGATCCCCCAACGTTTCCTACCCAGAATCCCTTGCAAACCTCAATTTTAGCTGAAACAATCGCTTTTTCACACATTTTTGTGTGGGAAAGTGTGGCATCACCGGGCTCACACAAATTTCCTGCCTCCCAGCGATCCCCGGGTCTCCCGATAAAATGATGCCTCACTCGTGTGGGAGGCCCAAGTAACCGCAACAGTCAAGGGCCCAAAACATTTTTTGATAGGCAATGTTGATGTTGCCTCAAAACGTTTTGTGTCCTTGCATGTCGCGGGTACTTGGGCCTCCCACACGAGTGAGGCACCATTTTTATCGGGAGACCTGAGGGAACGCTGGGTGGTAGGAAATTTGTGTGAGCCCGGTGGTGCCACACTTTCCCACACAAAAATGTGTGAAAAAAGTGATTTTGTCAGCTAAAATTGAGGTTTGCAAGGGATTCTGGGTAAGGAAACGTTGGGGGATCCACGCAAGCCATATCCTCCTTGGAAGCTCCCGGGTGTCTAGTTTTCAGAAATGTGTGGGTTTGGTAGGTTTCCTAGATGGCCGCCGAGCACGGGCCAAAACCCAGGTGACTCCCTTGCAAAACCAGGTGGTTTTGAGATAGGCAATTTTGATGTCGCCTCACTACGTTTTGGGCCCTTGCCTGTCGCGGGTACTTGGGCCTCCCACACGAGTGAGGCACCATTTTTATCGGGAGACCTGGGGGAACGCTGGGTGGTAGGAAATTTGTGTGAGCCTGGTGATGCCACACTTTCCCACACAAAATGTGTGAAAAAGTGATTTTTTCAGCTAAAATTGAGGTTTGCAAGGGATTCTGGGTAAGGAAACGTTGGGGGATCCATGCAAGCCATACCTCCTTGGATGCCCCGGGTGTCTAGTTTTCAGAAATGTGTGGGTTTGGTAGGTTTCCTAGATGGCCGCCGAGCACGGGGCCAAAACCCAGGTGACTCCCTTGCAAAACCAGGTGGTTTTGAGATAGGCAATTTTGATGTCGCCTCACTACGTTTTGGGCCCTTGCCTGTCGCGGGTACTTGGGCCTCCCACACAAGTGAGGCACCATTTTTATCGGGAGACCTGGGGGAACGCTGGGTGGTAGGAAATTTGTGTGAGCCTGAGTGATGCCACACTTTCCCACACAAAAATGTGTGAAAAAAGTGATTTGTTTCAGCTAAAATTGAGGTTTGCAAGGGATTCTGGGTAAGGAAACGTTGGGGGATCCACGCAAGCCATACCTCCTTGGAAGCCCCCGCGTGTCTAGTTTTCAAAAATGTGTGGGTTTGGTAGGTTTCCCTAGATGGCCGCCGAGCACGGGGCCAAAACCCAGGTGACTCCCCTTGCAAAACCAGGTGGTTTTGAGATCGGCAATTTTGATGTCGCCTCACTACGTTTTGGGCTCTTGCCTGTCGCTGGTACTTGGGCCTCCCACACAAGTGAGGCACCATTTTTATCGGGAGACCTGGGGGAACGCTGGGTGGTAGGAAATTTGTGTGAGCCCGGTGATGCCACACTTTCCCACACAAAAATGTGTGAAAAAAGTGATTTTTTTCAGCTAAAATTGAGGTTTGCAAGGGATTCTGGATAAGAAAACTTTGGGGGATCCACGCACGCCATACCTCCCTGGAATCCCCCAGGTGTCTACTTTACAGAAATGTGTGGGTTTGGTAGGTTTCCCTATGTGGACGCCGAGCCCCGGGCCAAAAACCCAGGTGACCCCCCTTGCAAAACCAGGTCGTTTTGAGATAATGTGTTTATTTCTGCAGCGTGAAAATTTTGGCACAATATTGCAAGGAAAATGTGACAGACATTTTGAGGTTTGCAGGGCATTTTGGGTAACATAACTTGTTATGATCCACAAGAGAGATATCACCATGTACTCCCATGGGTGTTTCGACAATATCTACAGTTGGTAGGTTATTCTTAGACGGAATGTACACCTTGGCAGACAGACTAAAAAGACAAAGATTACTGCACAGCCATCTATTCCTCAAGCACACACACATACTGGTTGAATTTGGCACGAGGGCAAGTGATGGTTCAGTATATACAATTTTATTAACAAGAGATTTCACAAAAATGAAATGCACTGTCAATAATTGAAAGGACAAAAAACTGAACCAGTGACTTGCAGCTCGTGAGCTGTAAAGCCACGTCAAGGCCCCAACCGCTTTACAGGCCATTCACACACCTTTCATACGTGATACACACAAGACCATTCACACCACCAGCCACGAAACAAACACATTACAACATTCACAAAAAGGGACAAGGTACACCCTGCTTGAGAAAGACAAAAAAAAAATATTACTGCACAGCCATCTAATCCTCAAGCACACACACATACTGGTTGGATTTGGCACGAGGGTGAGTGATGGTTCAGTATATACAATTGTATTAACAAGTGATTTCACAAAAATGAAATGCACTGTTAATAATTGAAAGGACGAGAAACTGAACCATTGACTCACAGCTCGTGAGCTGTAAAGCCACGACAAGTCACCAACCTCTTTACAGGCCATTCATACACCTTTCATACGTGTGACACATACAAAACCATTCACACCACCAGCCGCGGGCACATCACATTACAACACTCACACCAGCAGACAGCGCCATTCAAGGGCCCATCACTTTCACACGCCCACATTCCTAACACAGCAACCACACAAGCTGATGGATTGCATGGAGTGTCACTCGGCTAGCAGTGTGTGTAGTGACCAGCAGCAAGTCACTACTCACACACCGCCAGCCGAGCGCCAGTCCACGCACACCGCCAGCCAAGCGCCACTCCATGCACACCGCCAGCCAAGAGCCACTCCACGCACACCGCCAGCCAAGCGCCACTCCACGCACACCGCCAGCCAAGCGCCACTCCATGCACACCGCCAGCCAAGCACCACTCCACGCACACCGCCAGCCAAGCGCTACTCCACGCACACCTCCAGCCAAGCGCCTCTCCACGCACACCGCCAGCCAAGCGCCACTCCACGCACACCACCAGCAAAGCGCAACTCCACGCACACCGCCAGCCAAGCGCCACTCCACGCACACCGCCAGCCAAGCGCCACTCCACGCACACCACCAGCCAAGAGCCACTCCACGCACACCGCCAGCCAAGCACCACTCCACGCACACTGCCAGCCAAGCACCAGCCTACACACACCACCATCACATTTAGGATTTTTTTATACAAAAAAGAAAACACAAACAAATTGCAAATAGATACAAATCTACTAACACAAAATCAGAAACTAAATACATTGCACTAATGCCAACCTTGAAACAGAACAACAATTCTTAAACATTACAGACCAGGCAGTTCACTTTACCACTCATGGTTGCTCCCAATAATTCTTTTGCTTGTGGTACGCTCTATAACAAGCAGGCACACACAGCCCAGGGTTAGAAGGACACTCAGGGCAGTACATACGAGTCTCCTTCCGCGTACCTCTTCGCCAACAGACTCTACATCTCCTAGTGGGAAAGTCTTTGGAGGGTGTAGGAGGAATGTGATCAGGAAAGTGGCGATCTTTCAATCGAGCCACATCCTCCACCACTCCAACTCTAGGAACACTTGCCTGTTCCACAACAACAAGGCTGCCTATGACAGACTCCTGAAACTGAACAAAAGTCAAATTTGATGCCGGAGAACACTCCTTGAACACAACAAAAGCATTGAAAGTTGCTAAATTGAAGAGATGGATGGCCAACTTCTCATACCAAATGTAAGCCTTACGAATAGCAGTGTAAGGTTCCAACCTCTGATCTACTCTATCAACACCACCCATGTGCTTATTGTAGTCTAAAATGCACACAGGTTTGCGCACTTCAGCAATCTGACCCCAAACAGCCACAGGTGAAGTACTCTCATCATGGATGGTTGTCAGCATGTACACATCCCTCCTGTCCACAAATTTCACAGATAGTAGTTCATCACTACGCAAGGAACTGCATTGTCCCCTCTGAAGTTTTTTGCAAACAAGCTCTTTTGGATAACCTTTACGGTTAGAGCGCATTGTGCCACAAGCAAAAGTGTCCACTTTGAACAATTCCTTAAACAATTGCACAGCAGTGTAGAAGTTATCAAGGTACAAATGGTGGCCTCTGTTAAACAGTCCTCTAGCAAGATCCCACACAATTTTCTCTGAAACTCCAAAAGTGGACGGACAACCAGGAGGGTCAATAGTGGAATCCCTACCAGTGTACACACGCAAATTAAAAACATATCCTGTCCTACTCTCAGACAACATATACAGCTTAATTCCATAGCTTGCCCTCTTGCTAGGAATGTACTGCCTAAAAACCAAACGGCCCTTGAACAGGACCAAAGACTCATCAATAGATATTTCTTTCCCTGGAGTATAGATCTCTGAAAATCGATCTACAAAGTGATCAAGAACAGGCCGAATCTTAAAAAGACGGTCACATTCAGGGTGATCTCGTGGCAACGCCAAACCATTATCAACAAAATGCAGCATCCGAAGCAAAAGTAAATACCGATCACGAGTCATAACTGCAGGAAATATGGCCATTGCCATCAAGGGACTGGTAGACCAATATGAACCCATGGACGGCTTCCTTATCAAACCCATCAAAAAAGTCAAACCCAAAAACTTATTCATCTCTTCCAGATTTGTGGGACTCCACCGGGTAGCTCTAGAATGGGGCCTAAGTCTGGCACTGTTGTCCCTCAAAAACTGTTCAGCATACAAATTAGTCTGCTCAACAGTCTCACCCAAAAATACATCATCCATAAACAACTGAAAATACTGTATAGGCAAATAATGTTCACAATCCACTCTACACCCTGCATAACCACTAAAGGCAGGCAACACCGGCTGCACCATGTTTGGATCAACCCAGAGTCCAGCACTTCCAGTAGGAAGCCTAGCAGCCCCACGCTGCAATCCAGATGCCTCTTGCACCATCGGCACAGTAGTATCCTCCTCTAAAACAGGCACTTCATCCGCACTGAGAGTAGATTCATCCACACCGAGAGTACCTTCATCTGCACTGAGAGTACCTTCATCATCCGATGATTCCATGTGGAGAGAAAACTCACTGCCTGAATCTTCCCCTCCCTCCTCTCCCTCAGACGCACTGTCAGTCTCATAATCCTGCTCAGAGGAAGATTCAAGAAGCAAACCAACCACCTGCTGAGCAGTCATTCTACGGCTAGCCATAATGCTTACTAATAAAGGTTACTTGTCAAACAAGTCAACAACAACAAACCCTTTGTAAAAAAAGAAATAAACAAAATGTAGCTTTATCACAAAGACCTATATACTCCAACACTATACCACTCACGTGACAGAAGCAGCTAGACTCACCACCACCTACTCTGCACAGACACAGTGAAGATCAACAATATCCCACTAAAAAAGAAGAAAAAAAAATTACACATAAGACAATGCAAAACATCGCAAAGAATTTCATGCTCTGAACACTAACAAATATGCTGCCATTATGACACCACTTACAAAAAAATGCATTCATGCATGACAATAATACTCATTTGGAGTACACACAACAAAAATATTTTTCTTACCAAATAAATGCAATTACGCAAAACTGCAGAACAACCACTGCCGAAACCGCAAACAGGAATCAAAAGCTTTACACTAGAATAAAAAGGAGAAAAAAACATTACAATCATAAAAAGCAAATAATGCACCAGTCCACACACAATCCACCTGCCAAGCTAAGGGGTAGGTGGGCCAAAGAGTATAAATACAATATTCACCCCCGTAAAAGGGGAGCAACCCTTGCCATTTTGGCCACTCCCCAACACAAAAATAAAAAAAAACCCTGGTGACTACTGGCTTCTGCCCTCCTTGGGGGCAGATGGGCCTAAAAACATACTGCTATTCTGCCACCCAAAGAGGGCAGAAATGGCCACAATCATCCTCCCATAAATGGGAGCGACCCTTGCCCAAGGGGCCGCTCCCCAACATAAAAAAACCCTGGTGGCCTAGTGGACCTACAAAAAAACAAATCAGCCAATCTGCTCCTCAGGATGGCAGAAACGGCCAAATTAATGCTCCCCAAAGGGGAGCAACCCTTGCCCAAGGGGCCACTCCCCTCAAACAAATCCCTGGTGGTCTAGTGGGCCCAATCTTTTTAAAAAACATGGCGATCTGCCCTTCTGGGGGGCAGACACAGCCACAAATATTGCCCCCAAAGGAGAGTGTCCCTTGCCCAAGGGGTCACTCTCCACAAATAAATGCCTGGTGGACTAGTGGGAAGATACCTTAAGGTATCTTCTGCACATGATCTCTCACTACTCAACTCTACTCTCAACTCTATTCACAACTGGATGTTAGATCACCAACTCATTCTGAATCCTGCCAAAACTGAATTCCTCCTCCTCTCTACCTCTCTCTCACCTCCTCCTGTTCAATCTTGGATGGATCAGCTGAACCTACTCAACAACAAACCCATCATTGTCGACAGCGCTAAATCCCTAGGTGTCATTCTTGACAAAAGACTCAACCTAATCTCCCACATCAACTCTATTGCTAAGAACGCACGTTACCAGTTGCGCCTTCTACGGGGGATCCGTCGGTTCTTCCCGGAGAAAGACTTAAAAACCTTGGTACAATCTCTGGTTCTCTCAAGACTGGATTATTGCAATTCTCTTCTGACGGGCCTACCCAAATCCCACCTCTCCCCTCTCAAATCCATCCTCCATTCAGCAGCTCGCTTCATTTCAGGGTCTAAACGAAGCGACCACGTCACTCCTATCCTCTCTTCGATGGCTTCCGATCGAGGCAAGATCTATTTACAAAACTGCCTGCATCACACACAAAGCCTTACACACCTCCTCCCCTCGTTACCTGGCAAATAAATTGAAATGGTCCGGTGGCTCTCGCCCTTCTCGCAATTCGGAAAAGCTTCTGCTTGAGCCCCCCCGTCTTCAAAAAGGGAAAGATCGATGGCGCAATCCTTCTCAGGAAATGCGGTGAGAATCTGGAACTCGCTTCCCCCATTGCTCCGTGCCACCTCCTCTACCCTGATCTTCAAAGCTGACCTCAAATCTCTTCTCTTCCAAAGACACTTTCAGAACTAATACTTTCACTCTCAGCCCCCTCTAGGAAGTTCGCTCTTCATTGTAAATTTGTACTTTTTCCTGTACATTCCTCACCCTTGCGTGCTGTGTTGGATTTTATGTTTGTGTACCCTTCATTTTAAGTCTCCTGTTTAATTCACGCCCTCTCTACTCCCTCAAAGAAGTTCTTCCACTATAGGAAAATCTGTACTCCATGCCTATAGAAGTGCCTTCCCAGTGTGTTCTGAGTGACTGACACTTATTGCAGTATTATACCTCTATTTGTATTTTCTATCTCATGTATGCACACGTGTCACTTTTTCCTCTTGTAACGCATACCTCTTTTTGTATCTTGGTTGTTTTGTTATTTGCACAAATGTCACTTTTTCCTCATGTAATGTAACGTTTCCTTTTGTATTATGCTCACTTGTAACCTTCTCCTCATGTAATGTTACTGTCCTACTGTGAAGCGCTCTGACACCTTCGGGTACAGTCCACGCAGGCATTAATTAAAATAAATAAATAAAATAAATAAATAAAGGGCACTATCCTTTGGCCGATCAGCCACAAACAAAGCCCCCAAAGGGGAGTGACCCTTGCCCAAGGGGCCACTCCCCACCGTTTCTCCCTGGTGGTCTAGTGGGCACAATATGAAAAACTGCCCCCCCCCCAGGGGGGCAAAGCACAAAAACATATGGCCCCCAAAAGGGGAGCGACCCTTGCCCAAGGGGCCACTCCCCCAAACAGTATTTTGATGCGCATTTCCCCCCAAAAAATCCCTGGTGCCTAGTGGGCATTCCTGCTGCACGATTGCATGATCGTGCAGCAGGAATGCACAAAAGAGGCATCGGGGGATAGGAAAACCCTTTCCTTTCCCTCGATGCCTCTTTTGATTCAAACCCCCCCTCCCCGGAGCCAAAACTCACCTGATTTCCCCGACGCGCTGGAAGCAAATGGCTTCCAGCGCGTTGGGGAAGAAAGGGAAACCCTCAATGACATCAGCGCGCCTCGCGCGCTGACGTCATTGATGGGGGGGGGGGGGGGGGGGAGGCAGGGGAAGCCCTTCCCCTGCCTCCCCCCCAAAAAAAAACAACGATCGGATTCCCACGGGGGGAGCGCCAGCGCTTCCCCCGTGGGTGGTCTTATGACGAGCTGGACTCGTCATGAGCACACGACCACTGTGTGCCATGACGAGTCCTGCTCGTCATAAGCATCGAAGGGGTTAAAAATTCATCAGAAAAATATTAGTTAACAGCCTAGTAGCAAGTAGTAGATAGATTGTTCTAATGAATGCATATCACCAAATGCATTAAAAATAGAAAAATAGTTTATAGAAATATCAAACCTGTCAATAATATAGCCAGTCACCTTTAAATCAAGAGACCAGCCCAGTTTGCCTGCTGTAGGAAAGTGCATGTTTGTGACTGTATGAACTGACCTATTTGTGTCTGGGTATATTCTAGCATATGTGTTAAGACCCCCAAGCATGCTAATAAAAAATCAGTTCCGTTTGGCGTAACTGGGCATTTTCTAAGGCCACATTAATATGGTGAAGAGTGCACCAATGGCATAAAGGCCAGGTGTCAGATGTTTGTCTTCACGCCTGCCATTGCAGCTCTAGATGGCTGTGGCACATGTTAAAGTAATTTTAAACAAAAAGAAGTACGCTGTTCCTCAACATGTGCAAGTCAGACCTACAAAATGTAGGTCAGTGTGCAAGTACTGTCCCAGGCACCCAAGAAAAGGGGGGGGAAAGAACCCCTTTCGGAACTAGGGCCCTCACACACCCAGCAAGCTAGGTGTCATGCTTCATCATATGGGCCTGCTCCTCGTCGGGTCGGCGCTGCAATACCCGACGGGCACCCATAAATGGGGCTCTTTGCCGGAGATCTTTTATTCCTGCCGTATGGGTGCCGTGGGTGTGAGGGGCCTAGTGTATGTGTAGATGTGTTGATTTAGTGAAATTAAAACAAGTAGGGAATCCTTTTAGAACAATTTTAATCTGGGGGATCCCTGCCTGGTTAAAAATAAAGATAAGGAGAGGCGACTGTCAGGCTATCAAGAGTCAAGAGGCGCTCTGCTCCTAGATGGTCGACATGTTTCACGCCTATCTGTCTTAAGGATCAGGCGGCGTTTCTTCAGGACCGTGACTTAAACTATCTACAACTAATGGTGTATGCCACTAAATAATATAAAACTGTGGTTTGGTACCAATTTACCTACTACCACGAAGGTGCAGCATATTACCTGTGGGCAATGGGACAAACCTAAAATTGGTGAACATTTCGCCCCATCTGCTTCAGCACAAATAATGACATCTATATTAGGATGTCCGCTTCCATTAGAAGCCACGCAGCTCACCTACCCCTCGCGCTGAAGCCGGGATGTTAAAGTAATCCATTTTTGTCAAGTGGAAAAACCATATTTTTACATTACCTACTTGACACATAAGTAATGCCCTGGTGTTCACAAGGTCTTGGTGAATAATATGTAAAAAAGGGACAGGCCGAATCTTAGGAACGGCCTGTTCATGTAGTTGTAGTGGCCTGGTAGTGGCCTGGGAGGAGGGCACTAGGACCCTGCACTGGGCAGAAGGGCAGGGAGGCAACTGGACACCACTTCCGGTCAGGGAGTGGACGGGCAGTCTAGGATGAGCAAGGCACGAGGACGGACGTGCATGTGGGCAGGGAACAAGATATAATAAACAAACATCAACAAGCCTACCTGGTCTCCTGCGTGGTCACTTGAAAACAACAACACGACAACTGGCGACAAAGGTGGTGGGACATAGAAGCGCCACCAAACGTGTGAACTGCGGTCCCCCTCGCAACCACCAAAGAACGGAAGAGCGGAACCAGGAGCCCACCCTGGTCCGCCCGCTGCAGGAGAGTACCGAAGGCGATCAGCTGCGACATCCGGAGCCCACCCGGTCGCAGGACACAACGGAGCCAGGAGCCCACCCTGGCCCGAGCACGGAAGACAGAGGAATCGCCCAGCCACAGAAGAAACGCGGTAAGAAGCCCCCACTTGCCTGAAGACAAGCGGAAAACTGAAATAAAGTGAGGGCATCACGGTGCACCCGACCTCGTCCCTGCCGCCACTGCACTAGGAAGAGCCCCGCTTCGCACGTAGATTTAAAGCCAAATCTCATGCGAATGCGGCGGCCATCTTGGGGTCAGGCGGGAACAACCAATCAGCGCGTAGGAAGTCCCGGTGGCCATTTTGAAGTCAGGCACCGGAAATCGCGGTCTCGCGAGATCCGGCGGCCATCTTAAAGACAGGCAAATAAGCCAATAGAGAAAGAGGAAGGCCGGGAGGCCATTTTGAAGTCAGGCAAAAGTGGAACGAGTGCCGAAAAGTGAAGAAAAAGGCCAGGAGGCCAGTTCTAAGTGGAACAATAAGCAAGTAAACAGAAACACAAAGGTGCATGAAAGGAAATAGAAACAGAAAGGTATATCAAAGAAGAGAAAGAGAATAAAATAAATAAAGTGAATGTAAAGTGGCAATAAAAGTGACAATACAGAGAGTAAAAGTACCGCTGTCGCCACAAGACAGAAAGGGGCTACAGAAAGAATGCCTGCACAGGAGCCGCACCTCAATAAAGAAATGGTTGACACAGAAAGCGAAAAGAAGAGTCCACAAGCAATATTTAGAAGACCGCTGCCATTCAGCTTATCAGAACCACAAGCTGGCATCAGGTGGAAAAGGTGGATTAGGCAGTTCGAGCGCTACATGCGCGCCACGGATGTGATAGACAGCAAACACCTGGACCTCTTTCTAAATCTCGCAGGGGATGAAGTGGAGGATTTGCTCATAACATTTCTCAGCGAGCAGACAGCGACATACAAAGGGGTGATACAGTGTCTCACAGCGAAATTTGACCCGCAACGGAACATTGACTTTGAGAGATACACTTTCAACACAGCGTGTCAGAGAACAGAGGAGTCCCTTGATGACTTCGCAACACGACTGCGGAAACTGGTCACATACTGCGAGTTTGACAAGTTCGACAATGAGCAGGCAATACGACTGCGCATCATTGAAGGCTGTCAGTCTGTAGAGTTCCGTGCACGGGTCCTGAAAGAACCGACAACGCTGGAAAAGATACTGACCATGGCTCGCGCGGAAGCGAGAGCAACAGCACATGCCAAAGAGATGCAGCTGGGAAAGTAGAAAAGAGTGGAACAGGCGAATCGCGTCAGGGGAAATGTCAAGAAGAAAGAATACCCGGTGGCCTCGCCCGCAAAGAGAAATGAACAAACATCATGCTACAGATGCGGACTCGACTTTCCGCATGTTGGTGCGTGCCCGGCAATGGGCCAGAGATGTAGGAAATGCAACAGGGACAATAATTTCGCAAGCGCCTGCATGAGCAGGCAGTTCAGGAACGAGCGGGGCAGAGCGGTGAGACCACGGACAACCGACAGCCGATATGCCCGGCACATGGAAACGGTGAATCGCAGTTCCTCTGATGAGTCGGAAGAAACAGCAGCACCCGTGAGTGTGGCACGACTGTATCTCATGTCCGATGCCCCCAAGGCAGACCAAGGACCAGAGCACATTCACCTCATAGAGAAAGATAAAATAAAGAAAACCGCAACAGTGGACATTGAAGTAGGACGGCATAGTACTCAGTTCGTGCTTGACAGCGGGGCCACGTGCAACATCATGTGCATGTCAGAGTATGTGAAAATGAAAGTGAGGCCGCCGCTATCACCGTCCACAGTTGATGTGTTCACATGGGGCTCCAAGAAGCCAGTAGAGAACATGGGGAAGTTCACAGAGACGCTAACGTACAAGGAAAGGTCCTGCCAAGAAGAGGTACATGTGCTGAGAGGTGACGTCCCAGCACCGTGCCTACTAAGCAATGTCACGGCACAAGTGATGGGTCTACTGGCGATGACATACCACATGTCGGAAAAAGGGAACATTCTGCAGGAACATCCGGCCCTCCTGAAGGGCCTAGGAAAATTGAAAGGGAAACAGATAACATTGCACATCAACGAGGCAATCAAACCGGTAGCACAACATCATCGGCGAGTACCCATACACCTACAACCGCATGTAGAAGAGGAGATTAAAAGTTTACTGGCCCAGGACATCATTGAGCCTGCGGAAGGGCCGACGCCATGGGTGCCTCCGATAGAGGCAGTCCCGAAAAAGAACACCTCCAAGATTCGCATATGTGTGGACATGAGGGTACCAAATACAGCAATCGAGCGAGAACGTCACCCGGGGCCACATCTAAACGAGATGATCAGCTGTCTCACGGGAGCCTGTAAATTTTCAAAGTTAGATTTGTGCAAAGGGTACCACCAACTAGAGCTGGACCAACAGTCAAGATACATTACCACGTTCTCGACACATATGGGGCTGTTTCGCTACAAGAGACTGAGCTTTGGCATTTCGTCGGCTGCAGAAATATTTCAAGAAACAATAAGGCAGGTGATAAGGCCGGTGAAGAACAGCCTAAACTATAGTGATGACATTCTAGTATTCGGGCGGTCAGATGAGGAACATGATAGAGCACTGCATCAAGTATGCCTACAGCTGGAACAAGCGGGACTAACATTGAACGCAGACAAGTGTGAACTTGGGAGAAGTGAATTGGTATTCTTCGGTCACATTTTCTCCAAGAAAGGGATGAGGCCGGATCCCAGCAAAGTAGAGACATTGAAAAACACGAAGTCTCCCAAGGATGTCGCAGAAGTGAGGTCATTTCTAGGGCTTGCCAGCTACTGTGCTCATTACATTAAGGACTTCGCCGCGGTGAGCACACCGCTCCGGGAGTTAACAAAGCAAGGTCAGAAGTTCTTGTGGTCCCAAGAGTGCAGCTGGGCATTTGAAGCCATCAGAGAGGCCGTAATGACTGTAGATCACCTTGCCTATTTTGACCCGTTGCTATGCACGGAGCTAACGGTAGATGCCAGCCCAGTGGGGCTAGGAGCAATACTAGCGCAACACCTGCCGGGGAGAGATTCACCGAGAAGGATTGTTGCATATGCAAGCAAAAGCTTGTCTGACATTGAGAAAGCATACTCTCAACCAGAAAAAGAAAGCCTAGCAGTAGTATGGGCGTGTGAACACTATCACATGTTCATCTACGGGAAGTCGTTCACCATCATCACAGATCATCAAGCTCTGGTGACAATCTACGGCAATCCAGCAGCGAAGATGCCGCCATGCATTGAGCGCTGGGGCATAAGGTTGATGGACTATGACTTCAAAATTGTGCACAAGCCGGGGAAAGAACATAACCCGGTTGACTACATGTCGAGACACCCTCTACCACAGTCACCAGAGATCACATCAATGGCTGAGGAATATCTAAATTTCGTATTGAAGCAAAACACTCCGGCGCCAATAACAGTAGCGGAACTGGAGCAAGAAACAGCAAAAGATGCCACCTTGCGGCTAGCCAAAGAAACGACAAGGATGCAGAGATGGAGACACATCATCAACAACTGCACCTGGGGAGAAAAAGTAAACAAGGAGGAAATGCTGGCACTAAAGAAAATACATGAAGAACTCTCGGAGACAGAAACAGGAATAATGATGCGAGGAACAAGGATAGTGATACCAAGTTCACTAAGGAGAATGACTGTCAACGTAGCACACGAGTCACACCGTGGAATGGTGGCAACGAAAAAGATGCTAAGGGAAAAAGTATGGTTCCCTGGCCTGGACAAAATGGTGGAAGACACCATCGCGACGTGTCACATCTGTCAGGTAACAGGACAGCCAGCTAGCCCAGAACCGTTACAAATGTCAGATCCTCCAAGGGCAGTGTGGATAACGTTAGCGGATGACTTCTTCGGGCCACTAGACATGGGCAACTACCTGCTCGTGATCATCGATGAGTACTCACGATTCCCCATAGTGCGACACGTGTCATCAACGTCAGCAACAGCGACGCTACCAATCATGGATGACATATTTGCAGCCTAGGGCTCCCCAGAAATACTGAAAACAGACAATGGTCCTCCATTTTCAGGAGAAGAATTCAGAAAGTTTATGTCTTACCTGGGCATTCATCACCGGAAGGTGACACCGCTGTGGCCACAAGCGAACGGCATGGTGGAGCGGTTCATGGGGAACATCAAGAAAGCTGTCCAACGAGCAAAGCTGGCACAGATCTCCATTGGACAAGCGCTATGTCAGGTTCTGCAAGACTACAGAAACACACCACACAGCTCCACGGGAAAGTGTCCGGCTGAGCTGGTACTGGGGAGGACCAGCAGAACAAGACTACCACAGATAGAAGCAAAAGGGTCACCAGAGCACAGCAACATTGCAGCCAAAGACAAGGAAGCAAAGAAAAAAATGAAAGCATATGCAGATGCAAGGCGTCATGCCACCCCGTCACACCTCAAAGAAGGAGACGCCATGGTAGTGCGTCAGCGACAGCAAAGAAAGTCTGACAGCGTGTTCTCAAAGGAACCTCTCACGATCATAAAGGTGAAGGGCCCGATGATTACGGCTGCATCAGAACATCACCAAATAACACAGAACAGTTCTCATTTCAAAGGACTGAAGACTTTGAATGAAGGTGGCCAAGATACTGCAAGTGGAGGAGATGGAGTGATGGATCACAACGGGAAAGGAAAGGACAAGGACGAAGGGCGAGCAGAAGAACTACAGGAAGAGACTTGTCCAAAGAGAGCGAGCAGAAGGCCAAAGAGACTTATTCAAGAAATGTAGTGAGGAATGCATACGTGTCGTTTCCCCACTGTGAGCGATCTTTTCTTTTCTTTCTCACTATCTCTACAGTTTCTTTCTCTCTTTTCTCTCTTCCCTCTACTGATTTCCTTTGTGACAAAAGGGGGAGATGTAGTGGCCTGGGTGGAGGGCACTAGGACCCTGCACTGGGCAGAAGGGCAGGGAGGCAACTGGACACCACTTCCGGTCAGGGAGTGGACGGGCAGTCTGGGATGAGCAAGGCACGAGGACGGACGTGCATGTGGGCAGGGAACAAGATATAATAAACAAACATCAAGCAAGCCTACCTGGTCTCCTGCGTGGTCACTTGAAAACAACAACACAACAGTAGTGATAGAATTAAAAGATGTGCATCGTGGCTAAAATAAAGAAACAAACAAAAAAAAACCTTTGACGTGGCGCTCAGTGTCATTTCATAGGCATGTGCACCATGCATACACACACTACAAAATGATGTGCCACTTTTTTTCTTTTTCAGTTGCTGATCTGAGCTAGATTGGTAACTAACAAGAAAACAAAACACACAAAGTGTTTTTTTTTAAAGCAGGAGGGCGGAGGGAGTGGGAGCAACATGGAGAAAGGTGAGGAAATGGTGAAGTAACATTGGGAGGGTGTAGAATGAATGGCTAAGCAATACGGAGGGGGTTTGCCCCAAAGCAACATGAGAGGGGATGTGAAAGCAGCAGGGGGGAGAGCTGGATACAAAGCAAAAGATACATAGGGGGATAGGTTCTAAAGCAACATATGGTCTGGGGGAAAGCAACACGGAGGACACAGGTGGGAGAAGCAATAGGGAGAAGCACATGGGCAAGTGCAGGAGGCAAGGGCAAGGAGAAGCATTTGGGCAGCATAGAGCTATGTGGAGCCTGCTAGAAACCACACACAATCTAATGAAGTGCTTCAAACAAAAGAAAAAATAGTGCTCGAAAAGCAATCATGGGAAGGTTTGATGCCAGCCAATCAAAATGATTGTAAATAGGCAGTGCTCCATTGGGAGGGACAAACACAGGACTGACAAGCTGGGACACAAATTGGAAGCAGGTAAATGAAGGTGAAGAGGAAAGCCATACAATGAAAAGCAAAGGGCGAGCTAGAAGCCCCTCTATGTTCATGGTAAGTAAAAATGTGCCTTGCAGCAGACAGCACATGTACTGTCCGGTAGGCTTGATTAAAACATTTTAAAAACCGGTTTAGGAAAGGACTAGGGAAATAATGAGTGCACCATTGCAGTACTTACATAAAGTCTAGTTAATTGGTGACACCAAGTTTTTGATAAGCAAGGCCAGAGATGAGTTTAATAAATGCAGGCCATCCCCACCTGATGCCTGGAAAGTCATTAATTCATTCTTTCTCTGATAGGAATTAACTATCCAAGTGTTTCTGTGTGAATTACCTCTCTGGTAAGAGCAAAAGGTTTTGGCCTGTTAGCAGATCTCTGACAGAAAGGCAAGGGGCTTTTTTACACAGCATTCACTCATAGTTATCTTGGAATGCAAAGTGTAGGGAATGATAGTGATAGTAGATGGACAACACAAAGGGCCATAGTGTAACATGTGTTCAGTAAATTGCCTTCGATGGTGGCCTGCTGCCAGCCAACTTTCCACCTTTCCGCACAGGGAATACCCTGGGGTTGTTTTCCAAGAGGATTTCCTCATTGTGAGTGGAGGCAAACAGCTCCCTACAAATCCCGGGGATACTGCCATGCTGGTAGACCCCCTGAGCAAGGTTTTCTGGAGTATGACCGATAAAAGGACTAGCTTGGCTATCAGAACTTTCTGTGAATATGAATATGATGTCCCACCGATCATTGGCTAGTGGCCACAATAAGAATGTCTTTCCACCAGCAGCATATGGTAGAGCTACTGGACCTCATGAGGATCAGAAGAATCTGCATCTATCTGGAAGAGTACTGAGGCCTGAACCTGCGTTCCTTCATATGAAAACTGGAAGTGCTTCTGCAGGGTCAGGCCATATGGCCTTCCATGGCCCCAGGGGTACAAATAATGAGCCTTATTTTATGTGAAGAATCAGCAGACCAGTGGGCACTTGGACCTAGGCTCAAGTCCTTGCTGTGCTGAAGGGAGTGGTTGAGTCTGCCCCGTTCTGCTGTCTGTGCCCTTGTACTCTGGAGACTGCCATTGAGGATTGGAAGCTTGTTGAGTGATCAGAAGAAAGAAATTCAGCACTGAAAGAAATGTCAACCTTCAGAAGACAGCAGCAAGGTGCTGAGGCTGTTCGAAAAAGGTGCAGACTTGGCAGGCAAAACCTCCTGGTACATCCTAATTTGAGCTTTTTGTTGCAAGAAATGAAGCTCAGTGGGACCTTAGGCAGAAGGTATCAAGCTTGTGGAGCCCTTGCCAGCTATGACTCTCACGCTCTACTTCTGGAATATTTCAAGTCGAAAGGTAAAACTTGAGAGCAGAAAAAGGCAACAAAGTGAGAGTAGGGACAAAGCAACCTCAACAGCTATATTTTTGAAAGTTTGTCCCACTGGCTGCTTTTTATGCCTAAATGAAATGTTTTAATGGGATCCCAGGTTCATTGTCTTTCCCCTCATGGTGCTTATAGTTTCTTTTTTTTTTTTAATTAAAAAAATTGAAAATTCATCTCTCTGGTTCTCATTATCTAATGTTAACAATAGTTGTGCATTTTACACATTAAATATATTTTCTTTTTCCCAGAAGGGAGTGAGAAGTTTATTGTTTGATTTCTTGATGTTAGTGTTATTTGGGTGCCACTTAAATGGTAAACAGTGTTTAGTACGCAGCGTTTAGTTCGCATGCAATAACAACGCGGTCGTTACAATGACCGCGTTGTTATTTTGCGTACCGTTACAACGCAAGTCGAAACAACGACTTGCGTTAGGGGGCGGAAGGTGTTGGATTTAAAATCCAACACCTTCTCTAGTGTCCGCACAGACTGGAGTTGGAATAGTAAATTATACTATTCCAACATCCAGCGCCCCTTACAACGCAAGTCGTTGTTCCGACTTGCATTGTAACGGTATGCGAAATAACAACGCGGTCGTTGTAACGACCGCGTTGTAATGGCATGCGAACTAAAGGCATGCGAAATAACGTGACATATTCCACTTAAATACTTCTATGCATTTCTCTGAAGTAAAGCTGGCAGCTAGAGTTAAGAACGTTTATTACAAAGTCAAAATCAAGTTATGACACACAACACTTAACACTATGCTATAAAGATATAGAAAAACAACAGGCAGGTCCAATCTATGGAAGAAATTGAGGTGAACCAACATTAGGCAAATGAGCAATTTAGTCAAAGCTATACAAAAGATCAAAAGGAGTATCTGATTCTCAGAGTAGAGTCACGAATGTTGTTGTCTACACATCGATAAATCTAAATCACCCAAAGTAGAGTTCCAGGTAAAAGTATGGTTCTAGAAATCTAAATAACCTCAGAAATCAGGCATTTCTATAAAGGAAATAAGAACTAGGCAAGGACAAAAATAAGAAGGAAAGGTGTCAGCATTTGAGAAACTTGGTCAGGAGTCTTCTTGGGTCATACCGGTAAGTGTTACCCTAAGCCACACTCAGCAAAGGATCAAGAAAGCATAGAGGCCTAAACCTCTCAAGGTTCAGGGAAAAGTGTGATAAGCATTCAGGGGAAAGTCTCTGAAGGAATGTCAAAAAGAATCTGAAAGGCATCTAAGGAGCATCTGAAAGGAATCTGAATCTCAATGGTGTGAACACTAAGTTATAACACACAAGAATCTTCTTGGGCAACACCCCTTTGCACGTGTCATCAGGGGTCTATTGTGTTTCTCCACTTCTCACATTGTAGACTGCAACAATTTCCAAATACCTAAAACCAAACATGGGGATGACATTGTCTTCTGAAGGCCATACCAGGATGAAACATTGCTGAATAGGCCTTCAGTTAACGCGATGGCCCTTCATGTTCTTTTGCCAAGGACTTCTTCTTAGGCTCTTTCTCTATCTCTAGTACAGTAATGTATCTATTATACAATTAATAATGCATCTCAATACCTGCAAGAAATATCACATTAGGAGACATTTTTTGCAGCATGAAGAATTATAGGCCTAAAGTATTAGCAAGAGTGCACATTTAATGCGCATGTGCACATTTAAACACTAACAAATATGAATGATCTGTACATTAGGTACACGTTACAGGAAGCATAGAGTACAATATATTGAATAAACATGTGGAATTATGGCTAAGAACTACACTTATGTCTTTTTACATTTTAAATATGAAATATTAATACAAACATTACATAAACTTTTTATCGTTTCAAGCGTAATCACATTCTAAATATATGAGGATGGTTTCTATTTAATTATCTAATCAGTTAATGTTATTCAATGCATTGAGGCACACGTCACCAAAGTTGAATTTCATCTTTATGGTGAGCACATATCTACAAAGTAAGGATGGTTTATTAATTTCTCATGTAATACGGTTAAACGCATAGTTTGATTAAATTCACTACTCCTACAGTAAATTCATTTTAGTAATAATGTCAAATGCAACACTTATTTTAATATCGTTAGACCATCTAAGAATCAAAGGCTAAATGCACATTCATGTCATGTATCTGTTATTAAATTGTGACGTATTTGTGACTCATAAAGGACAGGCAAATTTGCGCTGCACCACTAACCCACTTTAGACAAATTTGATTTTACTCCATTCCATATCATACACACACTTTGCAAATAAGAGCCAAGGGCTCAATGAGGGTGTTGTCTTGACCAGCAAAGTCATTATCTCTACTTGAGATCATTGCCCTCAAAGAGGCATCACGACTGCGGTGATGTAAGGTAATTCAATGGCCTGACCATCCCCCAAAAACCTGTAGGATACATCCTTGAGTCTTTGCTGAAATGATAATGCCTTTCATCACTCCAACATTAACAAAATATACAGATATAATTTTTTTTCAGTTTGTCTTGTGAAAGTTTGTAAGCCTCATTGTCACGATCTGCCGTGGGACATGTGACCAAAACTGTTCTTGTTACTGTGAATTACAAATATTTTTATTTGCATCTTCACGCTACCTATAATTTACCTAAAGCATCCAAGAAAATACGTTGTACATCGTGTTTGTGACTTTAAAACTTTTAAAACTTTCTGGTTATGACTTCAATTGCTGCTTGAGGTCAATCGTCCAATGATCCTTAAATGCCCATTTCTTCTATCCTCCATTGTGTCAATCAGTTTCTTTCTTATAGACAAAGGATTTCAAAGAAACCTAGAAACCATAGTAGACTTTTAGTTATTTGCATAACACAACGTTCCAACGAGCGCTATCACTCATACATGCATAACCCAAATCTGTTGATATTCAGATCTGGATTTATTTTCCCACTATGTCAATTTACCTATAAACAATCATACATTTGTAATTAATGTTTGTCTAATCTTATGCATAAAGTGTTCCCCTTTTCCCTTTCTCATCATAACATATGTAATGTATCGTAAATATATAAGAATCTGCTGTTAAAATTGTTCTGTTTGTTATGTAGATCATGCAGTTGTCAGTTGATTATGTATTAAAGACTTGTTTTTGTGACATATATATATATATATATATATATATATATATATATATATATATATATATATATATATATATAAAAAATACATTAAAATATGCTGAAAAAAGATTTGGCCAAACACTATTACTTGGGCAACATTCTCAGTATCCTTTTTATGTTGGAAAATATTTCTGCTTCTAGTAAATAACAAAAGAGTGGACAGTGGTATTCACCAGATGCAGTATGTCTGCCCATTCTGAATTGTGCACCACGTAGCATTTATTTTCTTCACATTGTGTACACTGAAAAGTGTGGTATTTCCACACAAGTTGTAGTTCTGATTTGGGCACACACCCAAATGTATGGCTTTCAAATGGATGGTTTAGGACATTATCTTTAGTTCACTGTAGCATCTTAAAAAGTAAGTAGTAATGGAGACAAATAAAACAAATTTCCAGCATACTGTCCATTCTTCAGCTTAAGTGCCCTCTAACAAGTTTTTGTGTTTCATTTTCAAGAATGTTTGTTTTACATTTTTATATCTACTAGGTATCAATACAACTCAAGTGTCGGTTATGCAGTACGGAAGGGCAACCACTTTAGAGATTTCATGGAAAGCTTCACAAACACGAGAGGATCTTTTAAATGCCATTGACAAAATTACACTAAGAGAAGAGGGCCCCAGTAAAATAGGTATAGTATTCCCTAAGATTATAACATAATGCATATTTTATTGTGGATATCTGTATGCTTTAGGTTTCCTTTGTTTATTCTTGTTTTTATTTGTTTCATTTCATTGTGATTGATTGTTTCCCAATGAGTGTTAATTAATTTTCTATCTTGTAGTAATTGAGCCTGGGCGGAATTTCAATTACACCAGAGTAATTGGAGTAATTTGGGAAATTCTGTGTTACTCTTTGATATGGAATTAGAGATATTAACGCAATTACTCCTGCTCACATAATTAGAGTAATTTGGGGGGGAAAATCCTACCGCTCTCTATTCACGTTTTGCTTGATTTAGAGCTATTTCATCGTTCAAATTGCTTCCTCCCATCCATTTTGGACATAAGGCTGCATTTTGCGCTAAGCAAATAGTGCTAGATGCCGGGAGTTGAGGGAAAATCCCCTAAACAGCCAGGGGGTGGCTGCTTGCGCTCGCTATTCGTGTTCTGTTGCATTTAGCACTTTTTCTTAGCGCAGAAGGGCACTTTTCTCGTATAATTCTGTGTAATCTTGCATAATTCTTAGGTAATTCCATGTGATTTTCCTACATGGAACTACAGGAGTTATGCCCACCCCTGGGAGTAATGTGGGGATGTAGGTTTCATTAATTAATTTTCTGCCACTTTCTCTGCCCTATTGAAAGATTACTATTTCTGTTATGGGTTTCCGGAACAATGCCACTCTGAAACACGAGCAGATTACAGGACGCTTCTTCCCTTGAGGAAAAAAGAAGACACTGCATATTCATGCAGGGAATAAGAATTGATCGTTCCCATCCCCTTACTGTGGTGCAAGAAGCTTCCTTAAACTAGTTTAGGCGCTACTTCATAAGTGTTTTGTGTGATGCACTGTTTTAGTAATCTTTGCACAATCACAAATTTAAAGCTATTCCTGTAGTAACAGATTTCATTGATAGAACATTTTTTCTTGTGTATTTGATATTTTGTATTTTTTTTATTTGAACTTTATTGTAATTGCAGTACTATATGTTCTCACATCAAATCATCCACTGTCTCCTTTTATTTTACTATGCCTCCTATCATCTGCCTGTTTTGAAGAGAATCCACAACTCGTTTTGCACTACTATGTTGCATTGCCTTTTGTTCATGACATTGAATTTGTTTTAATTCTGTTATTATTTCAACAGGTTAGCTCTCTCCTCTCTCTAGAAATGTCTGCACTTGCTCTGTTTTTATAAGTTTGCACATCCTTCCCTTATTTGACATTTCAACATAAAGAAACCTAACATGACACCTAAGAATTACAAAGTTTTATCTTCCATCTGACAGACTGAAGGTAAAGCTGTTGACTGGGGTGAATTGCTAGGCTGTACACTTCATTGCGGTGAGCCTCAAATGGTGCCAAATTCCCAGTCACCCACACACCAGAGAATTATATTGACTTTTACATTCCAACTGCTTCTTATGGAAGTTTCTGACATTTTCTTCAAAACTTCAAATGTCATGATCCTCTCATCCATTTTTGTCATTTTGGTCTCCTTAATTTATTAACTAGAGTTTCTTTAGTTTACTAATTTGATTTGGAAATTCATTGTTTCTGCTTTTTCTATTGGTGCTGTTGAACTACTAATCTTGCATTTCTCTGAAGAAGTTCTGTTGCCTGGGTGCCAAAGCTATTAGGTGTAAGCACATGTTTTCTTATGGAAACTACTCATCATATTTTTGGTGGAAGAATGAGTGTTAGAACCTACTTCAGAGTCATTGATGTTTCAGCACTGTGTTCTGTATAAAAACAATCAATATGAAAAGAATAGAAAATTTGGTAAGCATAATATTGCAGACTGAACGTGTGTATTAATTTATCCAAGTATAACATAAGAACTTTGAAGTAGAGTGGTAAATGAGGAGTAAAACACTGGCCACTTGTAGTTGCAGCATGCAGCAGGGCCATTTTCCAGTGAGGAGAATTTGAGAAATGCTTTTAAAAGTACTTCTTTTCCTGCAACTTCAATTGTTGGATTTAAGGCATCAGCGGATAGGGATAGATGGAGGATTTTTTACTGTAAAAAATAGCAAGATGTATGCCAGTGTACTCATGTCAGCTCCCATAACAAATAACTAGTGTGCTGAAGGAGATTTGAAAATCTGCATCTAGGATATTTAATAGAGATACCTGTGGTATGTAAGCATACATCGTCCTTGTTGTGGATTGTTGCCTTTTTAAAATTTAAATTTAAAGGGATGACAGCTACTTGGACTAATTCAATAAAGCATTTAGCAGTGCATAAATTAGTACTCTTGTAGAACCCTTATATGTACTCTTATATGCCTTTATGAATTAGCCCTAACACATCTAAAACTGGAATAAAATGAGAATATTCTGGCCATATTAATACACAATTAGTACAAATAAAAAGGAAAGGGCCCCTTTTGCACTTTTTCTAATAGGGGGTTTTACATTTCTAGGCTGATTGAGGGAGGCATGCAAGAGTGCCTTTAAAGAGTACTTTTGTATTACTATGCCCCATAGTCTTACATGCTTTGTTATTCAACCCCTTTAACAGCAAGAGGTTCAACTATAGCATCTCCCTTTGCCCAGGCATTCCTCCCAGCGTAAGAAGTTCTTGTCTGAATATATTATGTAAAGGTCCCCATGGCCTAAGAGTTGTTGAGTTCATACGCAGGAAGACTTTTCATTAATATTTGGAGGCCATCTCTCATTCTTGCTTTTTAATCTAGCCATTTGGCCCACTAAAATTACTTTTTTGCATTGTCGAAATTGTTGGTGTTTTTTTTATGTTTGAGCAGTTGTAATTTGATTTACTAAAGGTGTTTATTTTCTCAACAGTCTTTCTCTGGTCCTTCAGGTGACTCATTTGTCATTTCAAGTTTTATTTGATTGTAGGTGATGCAGTGCTGTTTGCTGTGCAGAATGCCATGTCCGAAGCACACGGAGGAAGACCTGGGACATCAAAGATAGCAGTAATTGTTGTGACTGACAAGTCATTGGATGCAGTTCACACAGCAGCTCAGACCGCCAGCATGAACAGTAATTATGCATTCTTTAAATTTTCTGCTCACACATACCATAGAGGTTTTTGATCTGAATCATTCAAATATTGTCTTTTGCCAAACAGTGACACCTCTTTTGCATTTAATACAGGCCAAATTAGCACTCAGATTGCAATGCAGAGATTATCCTAGCTAATTAGGACACTTAGGGCCTGATTCCCAAAGAGCCTCCGCACTCGTGGCAGAAGCTCCACAGTCGTGGGAGAATCTCCACACTCGGGGCGGAATCTCGGCAATGAGAATTCTTATTGTGGAGATTCCGCCCCCAAGTGCGGAGACTCCACCATGACTGCGGGGCCTCTGCCATGAGTGTAGAGTCCCTTTGTGAATCAGGCACTTAGAATGCTGACATTAACTGTGTTTATTTAACTGCATTCAAGGCTGAGTGAGAGTGTGAAGCAGTGCATGAAAGAAACATCAACAGTTCTATCTATGTTCGGTGTGATGAGCGGATCGGGTGGTAATTCGGTCTGGGCACAACTTTAATAGCGCAGGAGTAATCGGAGTAATTTTGGTAATTTTGCGTTACTCTTTTGACACGAAATTTACTAACAATCTTGCGATTATTCCCATTTACATAATTATTAATAAAATGGCACCAAAATCCTAATCCTCCCATCTCATGTCCATTAAAGCCAGGTGGGTCATGAAAGTTTGTCATTCAAAACAGTGGGTCATGGTTTTAAAAAGTTTGGGAACCACTGTCTTACACTATTAACAACTTTCAAAATTAACCCTATGTCGAAATAAGAAACAAAAAGGTAAACAGTTAGGAATTATAAATAAATGTGAAAGGAATATTCAGTAAATGGAATTAACAAAAATCAGCCCACCATTAAAGCCATTACTTACTTGGCCAAACTTCAGACCCTGCTTCTAAGTTAAAAAATAATAATTGCAAAATGTACTTTCATTTATCCCTTTACTTAAAACGTATTAAAAGAGCATTGTGTTTAATTTCCTGCAGGAGTGTCTGTATTTCCCATTGGAATTGGAAGTCGATATGATGAAGGAGAGCTGCAACTTTTGGCTGGACACTCTGCCAGCCAAAAGATCATCAAACTGCCACGCATAGAAGATCTTCCAACTATGGTTACATTGAGCAGTGCTTTTGTCAATAATCTTTGTCGTGGTAAGTTGTTACGCTATTCTATTGAACAGTGAGCATGAATTGAATGCCTAGGTGATGATTGTAAGAACAATAGTAGAAGCTCGAAAATAATACTTTTTTTATAACCAACTTTATTTCATGTTTAAAATACCAGTACAGCGAAGATTATCCATACAATAAGAGCATTACAAGGAAAAGAAGGAGAAGTATGGCTGTTCAGATACACAGTCCACAAGTAATTCCTCCCACTCATGATGAGAGACTATGATAAGCCCACCACTTCCCCCACAATTTCTCATGTTTGTGAGGACATCCCTGGGCCTCATATATGGGCTTTTCTTGCTGTGCACTGCAGTCGACTCCCACGCGCCATGTTGATAATGAGGGGGGCTTTGGCTGCTTCCAGAGATGGGCTATGTCTCCCCTGTCCACTAAACAGGCCATACCCAGGAAGAGTCTCTCAGCACGAGGGCCACCCAATTACACTAGCAGTCCCAAAAGGGTCATCTTAGAAGTAAACTCAATGGGGCGTCCCAGGACCTCAGAGACCTCCTGCTCCACCCCGTTCCAAAAGGGTCTCAGTCTGGGGCAGTTACATGCTAAATGGAAGAGGTCAGCAGTGGGTAATCTACAGCGCGCACAAATGGGATGGGCATCAGTGAACAGCTGCTGTATGCTGCCCGGGGACAGGTAGGTCAAATGGAGATAGTTAACCTGGATCATGAGCTTCCCATCAGGTGGTGTCATGGAGATCACCCACACATTCAGTCCAACTCTTGCGGCAAGGCCATTTAGTGCATGAACAATCAAGGAGCGATAGATCTGGGTTATTGCTTCTTTTACCAACCACCCCATTAATACCTTTGCCTCAAGGGGGCTATATTCTGGGAGTTGAATGTCAGGGGTTAGGTGTGTCACACTTGGAGAAACCGGAAAAATTGTGTATTCACTAGGGAGTAATGTTCTTTTAATTCATGGAAGGACATGGGAGCGCCGTTTTGGTTTAGGTCCCCCATGTATTCAGTCCCACTGGTGGAACCCCTCCAGGGCAGAAAGGTACTGGAGCCACGTGCCTTGCTATAAGGGGGTATGTTCCATTAGTCTGCGGTCCCAGGGGATAAGGCGCAGGGTCGCCCTCCAGCACTGTATCGCCACTCAGTGCATGAAGGTGTCACCTGAGGCTCAGGGCTCCCATACAAATGATCCAGCAGTCCCTAGAAGCCCAGTAAATGCAGCTTCAGTTTGTAGGCTGGGTCATCCCATCCTCCAGTAAACTACTTATTGATGGAGACCAGGTGTGCAGCCAGATAGTAAGCATAGATATCTGAGATCCCTAGCCTGCGACTAAAGGGCGATTTCTGTGCTGAAATGAAGGTCACTCTGTGGCGGCTTCCAGCCCAGATGAAGGAGGTTAATTTGGAGGTCAGGGATTCTAACCATTGTCAGGGAATGGGATATGGGAAGTTTGTCAGTACGTACAGATATCGGGGGAGACACTGCATCTTAAAGATCACAATGTGCCCCATAGGACTGAGCTGAAGTTTCTTCCAGCAGGCAAGATCCCAGTCAAGGGCCAGGCTCAGGCCTTGGAAGTTGAGTTCCCAGCCCACATCAGGGAGATGGGATATGTGTATCCCAGAGTATTTAAACGCATTACGTCGCATTGGAATGTCTGGGCACCAGCAGCGGCCCTCTGCGTCCCCTCTCACCTCTACCAAGAGGGATTTACTAGCATTGACACATACGTCGGAGGCTTCCCCATAAAGACGAAGGATCTCCAGGCATCGAGGCACAAGGAATAGGCGGATGTCGTCAGCACAGAGTGCCACTCAGTTATCCATCCCAGCTCCCCATCTCCACCTCTCGATCCACGTGTCGCATTGTATGAGACGAACCAATGGCTCGCAGGCCAGAGTGAATAACAGTGGAGAGAGGGGGAAACCCTGATGTGTCCCCCTATGGATCGGGAAGGGGCCAAGAGAATGCTGTTTACCCAGACTTGGGCCCTTGGGTTGTGATAAAGCAGATGTATCATTCTCCGAAAGTTCACTCCTAAGCCTGCCCTCAGGAGGACTGCTTCCAGAAATTCCCATGAGATTGTGTTGAAGGCTTTGTGAAAATCCACAAGGAGTAGAGCTAAATTACCCTCAACCCGTTGTGACTGGGAAAGTGCCACTTGCACTTGTTGAATGCAATGACGAGTACTTCTACCCAGCATGAATCCGCACTGGTCTGGGTGAATAAGGTAGGAATAAGCTCATCAAGCGACTGCAACGCATACAAAACGCCTCCGCACGCCTGATCCTCGACGTACCATGCCACAGCCACATCACCCCCCACCTGAGGAACCTGCACTGGCTCCCCGTCGACAGGAGAATCTCCTTCAAACTCCTCATCCACACACACGAGGCACTCCACAAGACTGGCCCAGCCTACCTCAACAGACGACTCTTCTTCTACGTCCCCAACCGCCAGCTCCGCTCCGCCGACCTCTCCCTCGCCACCGTCCCTCCCATTCGAAGAACAACCACTGGCGGCAGATCCTTCTCACACCTCGCCGCCAAGACCTGGAACACCCTTCCACTAAGCCTACGACAGACCCAAGACCTGCTGACCTTCAGGAGGTTACTCAAGACCTGGCTGTTCGACCAGTAGCAGCACCCCCCCCCCCCTTTTTTCTCCCCAGCGCCTTGAGACCCTCGCGGGTAAGTAGTGCACTCTACAAATTCTGTGATTGATTGACTGATTGATAGTGTGTGAGTCAGGTGTGCCGCCAAAATTTTGGCAAAGATGTTAATGTCCACGTTAATGAGTAAGATTGGAGGGTATGAATCGCATTGGTCCAGGGGCATGCTCTATTTGGGGATAACCACAATAGTGGAGCAGTCAAGATCGTCTGAAAACAACCCTTGTTGTATTACCTCTGCATAAATGTTTAGTAAGTGGGGCACAATGAGGGAGCGAAATCTCTTATAGTATTAGATGGGATACCCATCAGGTTCAGAGGTCTTCCCCTTCTTCCGTCAGAGGCCGGTTCAGGTCCTGAGCTAGGGACTGCGGGATTGAGGGTAGTTGGATGTCATGGAGAATAGGAATGTATTTTTCCAGCGGCAGCACTGGGCGCCGCACATAGAGATCCTTCTAGAATGCCGCAAACGCCTGGGCATTCTCTGGTAACTCCCCGTCGAAGGTCACCCATTGGGTCTCTAATCGCAGGTACCACTCTGGTGGACACATTCCGTGTTGCCAGCCAGTATAGTAAATTACCGGACATGTCTCCCGATTAGTAGACTCTTTAAGTTGAGTCCCTCCAGCACTGTTTCACCTCCTCAAGGGAGACCTGTCTTAGTTCAGTGCCCTCTAGTTTTAGCAGGCGATGTGTCTCCCCCGATTCGGATTGCCAAGTTGGGCACTCCAGAGTTAGTATCTTACTTTCCAGTGTAGTTATTTGTTCATGCTGTGCAGACTCCTGTCTACGAACATATCCTTTAAGCAGTCCTCTCAGTGAGGGTTTTTCCTTTGGCCCAAAGTATCATTTTAGACGACAGTTTGAAAGTTGGCTTGGAATTCGTCCTCGATGAAGGAGATACATTCAAGGTTCTTCAAGTGCCATGCACTAAAGCACCAGATGGGTTGCAGCGTCTGTGGATGGGCACCCACTCGGTCAGGAGAGGAGCATGATCAGAGAGACCACGTGGGAGTATCCGGATTGAATGCAGTGCTAGGAGATCCGTTTTGGGTAGCCACATCAGTTAAATGCAAGTTTCCGTGCCATGGGCTGCTGATCTATGTGTGTATGCTCGCTCCAAAGGATGGCAGGAGTGCCATGCATTGCAAAGGCCTAGGGAGTCAGCCCAGGTCATGAGACATGTCGAACAGGTCCTCCTGATAGGTTGGGGGTCGGTGGAGGTGTCCACTCAGGGTCAGGCACAGCATTAAAGTCTCCTCCAACCAGTGTGGTCCCAAAGGGCAATGACACCAGCAAAGTTCGCAACACCTGGAGGGTGGGTTGCAGCAGCTGCGGCAGGGCATACCATGAGATGAAGCTGTATTGTTTGAATGCCATATGGCCCTCAATTCCAATGTACCGCCCTTGGGGGTCTTCACGCACCTTGGTCACTGTCAGGGGAAGGGACTTGTGAAGGAGGAGGGCCACACCCCTAGAGCCCCGGTCGAAGCCTGAGTGGTAGACCCTATCATACCTATCAAGTAATCTAGCAAGGAAGGGGTATTTGGTTCCCTGTAGGTGGGTTTCTTGCAATAGGACTACACTCGGTCTGAGTCTTTTAATGTAACGTAATACAGCTGAACTTTTGATACGGTCTAAAAGAAGGAGATAGTATTGTGTTTATATGGGTAGGTGGAGTAGTAATATTGAAATGGGACAGATTCCTTCCAGGGCATGCACTGCCTCCGAAACGAACCCAAATCTGTGGGTCTGTAGGTCAGTAACATATCGTTGGACGTCTCGCTGAGCTAGAACCTGAAAGAAAAATACACATTTAACATAAAACAACATTCCCTGTAAAGCCATTGAAAGTCCCCTCCCCTCCCCCACCTCACCCCACCCCATACTTAGTTCATTGAAGCATCTGTCACCCTCCTAAAATAAAACATAGTGAAGCAACAAAAATACTCAAAAGATAACTCTGGGAAAAGCAGTATTCATACCTCGAAGACGGATGTTATGCCTGACAGCGCATACATAGTAAAAAACATTCGAGATAGGCAGTCGCAATGGTGTGCATATTGAGTGGGCACAAGTTGTATTGATAGTCTCCAAGAAGCTCGAAAATATTCTTACTACAAAAGACATGGACCAGTTTATTTTAGAGATTTTGGAACTTTCTAGATACTTCTCTGAAAATGATAAATGCCTACATAAAAGCTGACACTCTTTCTTTTTTGGTGAAAAGTTTGGAATGTAATCATTTAACATACTAAATTTCAATTTAGTAATTAAATTGATATTGAATTAAATGGAAATTTTTAATTTAACCTATAGAAAAAGCTGTTACTGGTCTTGCAATTAGCCCAGACTCACCACATAGTTCTATCGTAATTGCACTAACCATGTCTACTGATATTTGTCAATTTTGTGTGTCTGTCCATTTGCCCTTCAGCGTAGTTGGGGGATGTTAAACTTATCATATTCATATATCCTCGCTGTGGCCCGACCTGCAACTTTGGTGGTAAACACATCAAGTAAAGGGTGATAATCTGTCCTCACAACAAACTCCATACTCCACATGTACCTCCTGACATAGACCACCAGCACGTCGGTGTTCTTTTTCGAAGGTGGTGTCGTTTTTTTCTCAATCTCTTGAGGCCCTAAAAGTATATGCAATGACAACCTTGCTTCCATCCCTAACTTGAGAAAGAACAGCACCTATACCAATATTGCAGAGGGCAGTAGTTAATATAGCCTTTTTCCTTGTGTCATAAGGCTGTAAAGCAGTACAGTGGCAATGTTACCCATAAACACTGTGAATTTCTTTTCGCCTATCCCACACTTAACACATTTCTCTTTTTTCATGAGATTCCCCATGTTGACAGTTTTGTCAGAGAAATGTGTTATAATGTGTGAGTAATACTTTGCCATCCCCAAACAAGAGGGAAGTTGATCTTTTTTCTGAGGTGTGGTAGCTCCTACTATAGCTTTTACCAAGTTATTGTCTTGCAGGTAAGTCATGTTCGGGATATGCCTGAAGAACTGATGAATAGCATGCTAAAATACAGCAGCTGCTGATACAAGCCCGAATGGAATGTAATTGTACCTATAGGTCCTTTAGGAGTGGTCAATGAAGGCAGCATCCTGGGTTCAGTATAGAGAGAGATTTTGTGATATTCTGGTGACAAATATAAAGTGGAAAATAACGTGGCTCCCCTTATAGTCATCGGCATCTCCCCAATGTTAGGCAAGAGGTTGTCTATTCATACAAATGGCAGCATTTAGGATAAGCAGATCCTCACAAAGCCTGAGTTCCCCGCCGGCATTTCTAGCAAGAACATGGGAGTCTAACATCAAAAAAACCTAGGACATCAATAGGTGTATTCCCGTATGCCACCAACGTCGGATCCATGGGATTTAACTTGTATTCTTAAAATAGGGGACAGAGGTTTTTACTGATTAGAATGAAACGTGCCCCTGAATCAGCCATCACTATGATTTATTTTTTCTCCAACTCCTTTACTACAATAAGGGTTGTTCTCCTCCAAGTGACCTACTTCATTGGTTTGTAAGATAAAGTCTTCCTTGAATACGCAGTTATTTATTTTGGACAGTTGATTAACTTTTCCTCTGGGTCTACATGTGGTAATGTCGCTTTTGGCCTTGCACATCTGGGCGTAAAGTCCTTTCAACTTGCATCTACAACATATCTTCCAAATCACAAGGCAAGGGGAGAGGATGTAGCCTTACAGCTAGAGTGGTCGACCTTGAAGCTGGGGAACCGGGTTCGAGTCTCTGCAACAACGCTCAACATCCTGTGAATCTAGGCAAATCACTTAATCTCCTCGTGCCTACCAAAAATGAATGTGTCCTTATGTAACGAGCTGGTGCTCATGTAAAACGCTCTGATACCCGATGTCTCGGGTCTAGTTCATGCTATATAAAACTCTAAAAAAGAAAAATGGCATTCTGGGCTAAATGTTCTTTAATTCTGCATTTGAGACAAGTGCAGTCCAGTTTTTAGTAAGGTGTTTTTAATGTTATCATTTCTTCAGCATTCCTGGTCTTATTGAACATTTCCTCTTTTAATTTTAGCCTCTCCTGCTGAGGGTTCATCTGAAATTCTTTTCAACCGCTAGTTAGTATTCTACTCCCTTTGCACGATTTCTATGGCTTTGTGTAGCAAAGTTTTTAGTATTCAGTAGCTTCTCTTGCAGCCTTCTATGGTACAATTTCTGGACTAGTTGTTCTCTGAGCATTTCACTTTGGAATGACTTGTTATTACAAGACTGTGGTAGTGGTGGTATTGGTGGTGGTGGTGGTATTGGTGGTGGTGGTATTGGTGGTATTGGTGGTGGTGGTATTGGTGGTGGTGGTATTGGTGGTGGTGGTATTGGTGGTGGTATTGGTGCTGGTTGTATTGGTGGTGGTGGTATTGGTGGTGGTGGTATAGGTGGTGGGGTATTGGTGGTTGTTAGAAATGGGGGTCTCTAGTTGGCAAGGGCTTGCACCTCTGTCCTAGTCAGGGTAAGGGTGTTGCACTCGTGAAGTAACCCCTGCTCACCCTCGTGGTAGCTTGGCACGAGCAGTCAGGCTTAATTCAGAGGCAGTGTGTAAAGCATTTGCACGTAACCAACAGTAATACAGTGTAAGCACTACAAAAGGACACCACACCAGTTTAGAAAAATAACCAATATTTTTATATACTCAAGACAAGACCAATTACGACAAAAATCCACAATACTATACTTTAAAAATGAATGCTTGATAAGGTAACTTCTTCTTTGCAGGAATAACACAAAAGCAAAGTTCGTGCGAGTCGGTACCCCCGTCCGGGTCTACCGCGATGCTGAAATACACAGTCTAACAGTTCCAGCCGACCGCTTCGCTACGGGCCAGCAGAGTCGTGAACAGACTCGGTCACAGTACCTTTCTCGTTGTGGCTGGTACGGAGTGTACGAGCCGGTCGGCGTTCGTCGCGGTGCAAGACGGAGCGATGCAAGGTGCGGTGTCCCTTGATGCGGTGCAGGCAGCGGCTCGATGAGCGTCGTGCAGACGGAGTCGGTGAGTCCAAGGCGTGCGGTGCAGGGCGAGACGGTGTACGATGCGGTGCTGACAGGTTGCGATGCAGGCGACCAAGCCAGAGTGCGGGAGCTGGCGTCGGACAGCGGTGCGTCGCAAACGTGCGAGCGGTGCCCCAAATGCGATGCGGTCACGACTGTTGAGCCAGTTGCAGCGACCGCGTCGGTCGGGTCCGGCTGGTTCAGTGAAGCGATGCGATGTGAACTGCGGTGCCCACAGGTCACGGTGCAAGCAGCGGCTCGATGTTGACGGCGTCGGACGTCGCCTACGGTGAGACCAGGGTTGCGATGTGAAGCGGGGCGATGCGGTCTGCGGTGCAAACAGGTCACCGGTCAGGGATGGATTCGGTTGACGGAGTCGGTTGCAGTTCCCTTCCTCTGTGGCAACTGAAACAGCGTTCCAGAAGCGGTACCCAGAGGCTTGTGAAGTCTTTGCAGTCCCTGAGACTTCTTAACAGGAGGCCAGCTCGGTTTAGGCCCTTGGAGATACTCAGCACAAGTTTGTAGAAAGTTCAGTCCAGTCCTTTCACTGCCCAAGACAGAAGCAGCAACTGCAGGCCAACCCAACAAAGCAGTCACTCAGCAAAGGGGCAGTACTCCTCCTAGCAGCTCTCCAGCTCTTCTTCTTGACAGGTTCCTTGATTCCAGCGAGATCTAAATTCATGGGGTCAGGGCCCCAATATTTATATCCCAAATTCCTTTGTTCTCTGGAGGCAGAGAAGCCTTTGCCTAGTCCAAACCAGTTCTGGAGCACTCTGTTGACAAGACTCCTTCTTTCCTTTCACAGTGCAGGGCAGAAACATCAGACGCCCCACAGGAGGTGGAGCCAGCATTGTGGAGGGAAAGCACAGCCCTGGAGCACTTAGTTGACATGATTCCTTCTCTTCTTTCACAGTGCAGGGCAGAGACATCAGACGCACCACAGGGGGTGGAGCCAGCACTGTGGGGGGCAGGCACAGTCCTATTCAGGTCCCAGGTGCAACTCCTCCCTCCCATTCAGATGCAGATCTCTCTATTCACCACTGGGCGGACTCATTCTGTCTCCTGGAATCCCCCAGCCCTGTCACTCACACTCCAGACAAGGAATACACAACCTAGCAGAGGCAGGCTTGGATGGTTAGACAAGAAAATACCCACTTTCTAAAAGTGGTATTTTCAAACACAGAATGTTAAAACCAACTTCACTAAAAGATGCATTTTATCATTCTGAGTCCAGGCATACTAAACTCGAATTTCTACCATGTTCCCTGGGTCAGTTAGGATTATAAGCTGTAATAATCAAAACTGCCCATTCTGGCCTATGAGGAACAGGTAGCCTTGCAATAGTGAAAAACGAAATAGGCTGTAATTCACTATCAGGACATGCCACACACACCAGGGCATGTCCTACCTTTCACATACAATGCACCCTGCCCACAGGGGTACCTTGGGCCTACCTTATGGGTGACTAACATGTAGAAAAGGGAAGGTTTAGGGACTTGCAAGTGTGTGCACTTGCCAAGTCGACATGGCAGCCCCAGGCTGCACACAGGCTCTGCAATGGCAGGGCAGAGTTACACTTTACGGGCTGTTTGCGTGGGTGGCACAATCCAGTGCTGCAGCCCACCAACAGCATTTGATCTATAGGCCCTGGCACTCTCAGTGCACTTTACAAGGGACTGACACATAGATCAAATAGGCCAATCATGGAAACACCAATCCATAACACACTTTACACAGAGAGCATATGCACTTTAGCACTGATTAGCAGTGGTAAAGTGCCCAGAGTCCTAAAACCAACACACACAGGGTAAACCCGCTGAAAAAGCCAAGTCTAACAGTGGTGGTGTTAGTGTTGGGAGTGGTATTGGTGGTTGTGTATTGGTGGTGCTGGTGGTATTGGTAGTGGTGGTATTGGTGGTGGTGGTATTGGTGGTGGTATTGGTGGTGGTGGTATTGGTGGTGGTGGTATTGGTGGTGGTGGTGGTATTGGTGGTGGTATTGGTGGTGGTGGTATTGGTGGTGCTGGTATTGGTGGTGGTGGTATTGATATTGGTGGTGGTGGTATTAGTGGTGGTATTGGTGGCGTTGGTGTTATTGTTAGTGGTGGTGGTGGTATTGGTAGTGGTGGTGGTGGTATTGGTAGGGGTGGTGGTGGTATTGGTAGTGCTGGTGGTGGTATTGGTAGGGGTGGTGGTGGTATTGGTGGTGGTGGTCCTATTGGTGATGGTACTGGTGGTGGTGGTATTGGTGGTGTTGGCATTGGTAGTGGTATTGGTATTGGTGGTGGTATTGGTGGTGGTATTGGTGGTATTGGTGGTGGTGGTATTGGTGGTGGTATTGGTGGTGGTATTGGTGGTGGTGGTAATGGTGGTGGAATTGGTGGTGGTATTGGTGGTGGTGGTATTGGTGGTGTTGGTATTGGTGGTGGTATTGGTATTGGTGGTGGTATTGGTGGTGGTGGTATTGGTGGTGTTGGTATTGGTGGTGGTATTGGTGGTGGTGGTATTGGTGGTTATGGTAATGGTGGTGGTATTGGTGGTGGTATTGGTGGAGGTGATGGTATTGATGGTGGTGGTATTTGTGGTGGTGGTGGTATTGGTGGTGGTGATATTGGTGGTATTGGTGGTGGTGTTGTTGTTAATAAAACAGGCTTTTGAAAACAACCGTCAGGTGGCTTTAGTACAGATGACATGTAACACAGATGTGCTGTTGTTAGCTTCAGCCCATTAGCACAGGATTATGTGCTACCTGGAATTCACATGACTTAATTCGCTAATCATTCTAATGGGTGGGGGGGGGGGGTTGAAACAGACACGAGATAATGCCGGGTTAAAGTGATTGAAAGCAGGCTCCTGTGTTACGGGGGCGCCGTGCTGCTTATAAAAACACAAGCACTTTCAGCTGAAGCAGCACATGTCTGGCCTGCAGTAAGAGAAACTCAATAAAGTAAATAGTGCTTACAGACTAAATAACAGGTCCTGTTGAAACAACCGAAGTAAAGGGGCCAGTCACCATGGGAGGGTACAAATGAAGACAAGGCCGTACAAAGGAGGGACTAACAAGCCTATTAACGAATCCGAAGTGAGCATTTACGAAAGACAATGACACAAGCCATTGAAAAATATGGGAGGAGAGTGGGCGCAGCTTCTCTCCCATACTCTACTACAGCAGTCTCGCAGAGCGGGCAGCGCATGCACGCTGCCGCTAGGCTTGACCTAAAAAGAACAGATGATTTTCATTTTTAAATTACTGCTTTACTCTGGGAAGCATACATCAATTTTGGCCAACGATCTTCAATTATATCTCATTTCAAAATGCAGTGGCTTTCTGGCAGTAGTAATCTAAGCACTTGTCTTGCCCCTTTATCAAAATAATGCAAAATAGCAGTTAAAGATTAAAAACCATTTAGAATGATATACAGAGAAATGTAGTAATCACCGTAGTACTGTGATGTGCAGGTGCCCAAAGACCTGCTAAACTACATAGCATGCCATATTCTCAGTAATGTTTATAATTAGAAGTGGGTGACTGTGAATAAGGCAGATTGTTTACCAATGGGTTGTGGGTGGCATTGAATAGACAAGGCGAATGAAGGTCAAGCTGACTATAATGCCAGCTTGAACTTGTGATGAACCACAAGGAGAAAACATCCCCTTTATTCACAGTTACTCATCTGCAATTGTATCTTTTTTATACACATTGCTTTATTGGTTTTTTCAAGTCAAAACATACAAGAACATTTTAAAGGATATAGGCATTTATATACACAAAAAGGAGCAGTAAGATCCAACAGGCACAGACCAAGTCGTGGCATGCAAGGCGCCAAAATTAAAAAGAAGAGAGAAAACATAGGGTTCATTGTGTATAACAACTGTATGCCAATTGCCCAATTCTCAAGATACAGTCCCTGAGGGCAATTGTATGTTATATATGCAAACTAAACCCTGTTTACCTGCTCATATTAAAAAAAATAATTTAAAAAAAAATTCAACAACAGAAGAGTGCAACCGACAAAGGAAGAGCTAGCAAGAGAAATCACTCTGATTTAAAAGAACCCTCACTCACCAACCTAGTTGGTGACATGCTTCATCATTGGGTTCCCACCAGAGAGGTCGAGTGCCTCTCTGGTGTGCTACGACGCCCGATTACAGCGGAGCAGTTTTTTTTTAATGTGTAGCGTGAGTGCAGTAAATGAAAAAGGTGATTAAAAAGTGCCTTTATTTTGTCCAGAAACAATTTTAATGGTGGAAAACTAGGCACCGTTAAAAACGTGCATCGGATGTTTTTAACTGGCTTCAATTGACCAGACACATCCTAAAGTGAAAAGAAACAATTGGTCAACATGTTTCTGCTTCTAAGTGTATTTCGTGAAGCATTCGTCAGGACCAGCACACCACGGCGGTATGCGCCCATCTTCGGGGTCCATGGAAGGGAATGTGCAGGTGTCATACGGGCGGCCGACTTTGACGAAAGTGTGACTATAAGTCCCGCCCCCTGTTGTATTCCGCTTTAGGGGTCCGTATATAGGTTTTCCTGAATCATGTCCTTATATAGGCACAATTCGCCTTGCCCTTATATAGGCATAGAATCCCTGTCCTTATTTAGGCATTAACCGTGCACTCCAAATACAGGCTTGGTCACCGACATCCGTCCAACCTAACGTCACAACGAGTTCTTAGAAACCAGACCCTTAAGCTTCGGGAGTTCTCTCAGCACAGGACTATTGATTTCTCCAAGAACTCATCTATTATGTATGAACCGTTATACCTTAAGGGTTCATTCCTGACGTCTTCCTCTGTCCGACTTCACGTCAATGCTAACATTCCACGACACCTACCAGGTATAAATATACCTTCCCTTGCCCAAGCAAGTTAGAGGAGACCTCGACTTCAGAGGAGCCCGTATCCCGGCCTGATGCACTGAGAAGACGCTGTCATTCCTGCACGCAGACGAATCCAGCTTCCAGTGTTCTGATTCCCTTCGCGGGGTGTTAGAGTTTCAGATCCGGCAGGAGATTCACACCTCTCTCATTCTCAAGGTATGGAGCTGACTAGATCCTAGAGGGACTCTTGGCATACTAGACTTAACATACTCTTAATCTACCATACTAGAGAATACTCCACCTACTTCTACCTTTCCCTACACCTAGACTAGGTTAGGTACATTGGGGTAGAACTAGCTTAGAGATGCATCGAATGAGTACCCGCATTCTTAGCTCATGTTATTTATGTACGTGAATATATGCTAAAAGATAATGCTAGCGCAGTATTATTTATTTCTACTGCTTACGCTGTACATTATTTATCTTGCATACTGTCTTGTGATCATAACAGCACATATCTCTTACACGAGAAACAAGACTGTTCAATAAAACCCTTTTTATTGAAACGCCAGTCTTCCCTTTCTGTGTATCTCTTTAGAAACTATGCATGCACGATTGAATGAGTGAAACTGTTATATATTGTTTCCACGATTCTGAGACATGTTCCGCTTCTAAAGGGAAACAAAGTTGTCATGTTTTTCGGTTGCCAGAAACTACTCCCTTCTTGTTCTCAAGGAGTTTCTAGTGGCCTCTGAGCTAGCTGGCACACAGGTAATTAAGTTTAATATAATCGATAGGGACATACCGACCTTAGTCCTATGTCAAACCTATAGGTTATATTATTCCAATGCACAGAGCCTATTAGGGAAATAGGAACTACACTACATGGCGCCCAACGGTTTGGTAAGGCAGTAATTTAATGCTAGATACTGAGTAACTCATTCGTGCTTTTCTCAGAAACCCCTATTCACATACTCCATAAGACGTCCGGAGTGGATAGGGTTAAATATCCGCCATAACTAAATAGGGAAGCACCCTAGATATTAGTTGTTTGGTTTGTTCAACGTTGAAGGATACAGCGTTCCAAAATATTGTGCACCTTATCTTTTTGTTTCCTTGAAACTTGTTCTACATTTTTCAAAAAACAAAATGCCTGACTCCGACAACGGTGACGTTGCGGGTCAACCAGCTTTAACAGCTTATAACATCACAGGTTTTATTGAAACCGAGGAGGGTGTCATAGACATCAATCCAAACTTAAGAAGAGCCATCACTCTAAAACTTATAAAACACGGCCTACCACCGAGAGGCGGTAGAGCAGTTTTCGTGATAGAGGCACACGAATCCCTTCAGACAGAGGTATTCTATTCATGGGTAATATTTCCTGAATCAAATTCAGTAACAAGACTGTTTCACTTCTACAAAGAAGATGATCCACCAGAGGAATATATTCCTTTCGAGGATATTGAAATTCCATTAACATACCAGGATCATCTTCTTTGTAGAAGTGAAACAGTTTTGTTACTGAATTTGATTCAGGAAATATTACCCAGGAATAGAATACCTCTGTCTGAAAGGATTTGTGTGCCTCTATCACGAAAACTGCTCTACCTCCTCTTGGTGGTAGGCCATGTTTTATGAGTTTTAGAGTGATGGCTCTTCTTAAGTTTGGATGGATGTCTATAACACCCTCCTCGGTTTCATTTAAATCTGTAAAGTTAAAAGCTGCTGCTTGGGCTGGATCAGCCACAGCTCCACCGTTTCCGGTGGCTTCGTCCCCTGTTATGGACATTTTGTTTTTTGAAAAATGTAGAACTAGTTTCAAGGAAACAAAGATAAGTTGCACAATATTTTGGAACACTGTATCCTTCAACGTTGAGCTAACCAAACAGCTAATATATAGGGTGCTTCCCAATGTAGCCGTGGTGGATACTTAACCCTGCCCACTCCAGACGTCTTTTGGAGTATATGGGTAGGGGTCTCTGAGAGAAAAAGCACGGCTGAGTTACTCAGTATCTAGCGTTAAATTACCACCTTACCAAACCGTTGGGCGCCATGTAGTGTAGCTCCTATTTTCCTAATAGGCTCTGCGCATTGGAATAATATACCCTATAGGTATGATATAGGACTGAGGTCGGTATGTCCCTATCGAGTATATTAAACTTAATTACTTGTGCCAGCTAGCTCAGAGGCCACTAGAAACTCCTTGATAAACAAGAAGGGAGTAGTTTCTGGCAGCCGCAAAACATGACCACTTTGTTTCCCTTTAGAATCAGAACGTATCCCAGAGTCGTGGAAACAATAGATAACTATTTCACTCAGCTCAATCGTTCATGCTTAGTTTTCCTCAAAGTTACACAGAAAGAATAGACGGGCGTTTCAATAAAAGGTTTATTGAACAGTCTTGTTTCTCGTGTAAGAAAAATGTGTTGTTACGATCACAAGACAGTATGCAAGATAAATAATGTACAGTGTAAGCAGTAGAAATAAATAATACTGCGCTAGCATGATCTTTAGTAGATATTCATTTACATAAATAACACAGACTAAAAATGCGAGTACTCATACGATGCGTTTCTAAGCTAGTTCTACCCCAATGTACCTAACCTAACCTAGGTGTAGGGAGAGGTATGAAGTAGGTGAAGTATTCCTTACTATGGTATACTAAGAGTATGTTACGCCCAGTATGCCTAGTATGCCAAGAGTCCCTCTAGGTTCTAGTCAGCTCCATACCTTAAGAATGAGAGAGGTAGGAATCTCTTGACAGACTCGAACTCCAACACCCCGCAAGGGAAGTCAGATCACTGGAAGCTGGACTCTCTGCGCACAGCTATGACAGCGTCTTCTCAGTGCGTCAGGCCGGGAAACGGGCTCCTGTGAAGTCGAGGTCTCCTCTAGTTTGCAAGGGCTAGGGAAGGTATATTTATACCTGAGAGGTACCTCAGAGTGTTAGCATTGACGTGAATCGGACAGCGGAAGACGTCATGAATGAACCCTCAAGGTATAACGGTTCATGCATAATAGGTGAGTCCTTGAAGAAATCAATAGTCCTGTGCTAGGGAAACTCCTGAAGCCTAAGGGTCTGTTCTTCAAGAACTCGTTGTGACGTTAGGGTGGACGGATGTCGGAGACCATGCCTGTATTTGGAGTGCACGGTTTAATGCCTAAATAAGGACTGGGATTTTATGCCTATATAAGGGCTGGGCGAATTGTGCCTATATAAGGACATGATACAGGAAAACCTATATACGGACATCCTAAGAGGAATACAACAGTACTTCCCGTCCCTGTCTGATGAGGAGAGAAGACGCAGGACCCGACGCCGCAAGGTAAGTGTTTTTTTTAAATGAAATATATATATTTTTTAATTGCCCACCATCCCCCCTGCACCCGCCCCCGCTCTCCACCCGCGAACCATTCCGGCCGCCACTGAACATACCACTGAATGAGCTCTGACTGCCTGGTGTACTTTGTTTCATTTTCTTTAATACAAAGTAATAACATTTTTACCTTTAGGCCTTAGCTACCCAGAGAAATACCAATGTAAAAGTAATATGGTAAATGTATGTATTATGCACTTTCAAAAGTTAGGTAATGTCACAATTTTGTTTTTCTTGTGCATTTATAATTGTACATTCGTATGTACTGTTTGTATCAGCAACTTCAACTTATAGCTACCTGAAACAAAGCGGTTTTAGTTTAATAAGAAAAAAAAACAATCAACTCTCAGACTTATGAAACATTTTAACTTGTGTGCTTTCTTTTTAGAATACGCTCGAGTATGCCTTGATGAGGATGGCAACGAAAAACAGGTGAGTGCATATTAGAGGCTAATTTATTTTCAGTGCAGATCAATGCAGCATAGTGTTCTATGTGAACTCTCAGCAAGACATTTCAAAGCAGTGTTTGAGATCTGTTGCACATAACTTCATGAGACAGACAGCGCTTCCTAAACCAATTATAGTTGAGTCATGGAACACAGTACGTTCAAGGCACTAAGCAATGTTTCCTATTTTCTAGCACTTTATCCATCACCATAATATAGAAAGTGACATAAATGAAAAAGGGTGGAATGCAGTTACATCACATCTTGTGTGTGTGTCTCAGCTAAAAAAGTACATTTCACATTCCGTGACCAGTAAAAGTACATTTCACATTCCGTGACCAGTACACAAATAAGAAAATCAGGAGAAGTAAAAATAAACATGCTGCTTTATGCTTCAATGCTGAAGTTCCGAGTTTCCTTGTCCCACTTGGACATTTCTAAAGACTTGGAAAATGTTCAAAGGATTGGAAGTGATGTGTTCTGCTGTGATATTATAATGCACCTTTTCGTAAATAGATCAGGGAAATCAACAACTTGGCTGGGAGCAATAACTCTGCTTTCTTCTGAAATTCTGCAGAACACAATTGATCAGTATTTAAATGTTTCTAACAATGAATTTCCTCCCCCATTGAACACCTGCAGTAAGGGGGTGATTACGCTCTATCATTTGTATATTTTGTCGATTTAATGTCAATAGATGCATTAGTTCCATGCATTTCCTTCTATGGAGTCTCCTGAGTAGACACACACAACCTTTCTATATTTATAGTATAGTAGTAATGTCAAAGTTGCCACTGTGAAACAACTTTTAATTTTTTTGGGATTAAATGCGTTTCTGTACTGGCCATTAATGCCCTTTTATTGACCTAATTGACATTCATGCAGGATTTGTATCAAAAGATTTCCTGCCTCTTTGGTCAATGTGATAGTGGACTGGATTTTTCCCGACCTTTGCCCACAATTTCTTACTGTGTATCATGAGGTAAATATATTTGAGAGAAATTGGGTTGATGGTTGAGGGGGTGTGAGCCCTTCTCAAGCAACAGCTACAGTCCTTGTCAGGGGGAACCACAAAAAGTCACTAAATTAACCTGTGCTTAACCCTCTGGTAGCTTGGCACAAAAGCAGTCAGGTTTACTTTAGAGGCAATGTGTAAAGTATTTATGCAGCTGTCAATCAGCAATAATGTGAAAACACAACATAAGAAAAATCCCACACCAGTTCAGAAAAAAATGAGTACATTTTAGCAAATGATTTGACTCCTAAATTACAAAAATCCAATCAGTAGAGCCGGATGTATGAATTTTTAAATTTTAAAGTAGAATAGTGCGTAAAAGATCAAAGCGCCAACTGCAGCCATCAAGTCGAGCAGAGCGGGGCCAATGCGAAAGTTATGGCTGACCGCGATAGAGCTCTGTCCAGATACACAAAGTGGATTGGCCTGGTCACCGCTTACCTTCGAACTTAGAAGAATTTTTGAAGATAAATGTCTGAAATGGAAAAGTTCAGCAGAGCAAGGAAACTGGCTGTGTTTGAGGTTGAGGCGTCATTGCCAGGGACCGCAGGACAAATACAGTGAAGATTTCTACGTATGGGCTTAGTCTCTTTTATAGAAACTGAATATCTCCAGCGGGATGAAGCTGCAGGCTGTAGCCGATGAGGCTTCCACAAGGCTGGATATCCCTTCAGTGAGGAACAGGATTTGCTGCTGAAGTGATGAACGTCGTGGGAGCTTCTGCAAAGTCAGGTTCACCAGCGATGCTTCTTGGGTGGATCAGCAAGGAGGTAGGTCCCGGTCTCAGAGCACTTTTTGGCAGACCATTTTCTAAGTCTCAAGTTTTGGATTTGGGCTATCTGGCCACCTTCACCAACACCTCCAAGGGTCCAGGACTGGAGGGGAACCACTTGGAGGGTCATGACTCATTAGGCGGGGTCCAGGTGCAAGATCAAAATGGTTGAAACCTTTTCTATCCCTAAGGATCTGATCAGGAGGCCAGAAAACTAGCCCATGGAGTCACTCTGGAAGTACTGGGTTCAAGTAGAAAAGCAGGTCTCAAGCCGCAGGACAGTCCTCTGAGAGACAAAGGCAGGCTTCAGGCAGCAGCGCAGTGTTCTTGATACAGCAGGGCAGTCCTCTAAATTACACAGCAGGCCACAGGCAGTAGGGCAGTCCTCTGAGAGTCTTCCGTAGGTACAAAAGTGAAATGAAGAGTAGGTATAAGTGTCTTAATTTTATACCTGGTGCCAGCTTTAAAGTTGAAGAAACTTCTGGAGTTTCATTGCTTCAAGCTACAGTGTGCACATGAAAATGTCTTTATTGTGCATTCACTGCTGGGAACGTAGCCCATGAATAGAATCCCTCTGTCCTGTATGCTTCATGGGTCTCAACCACAAAGGTCACATCTCCTACCATCAGGGGCAGCCCATTTTGTTATAACATCTGTGTGACTATATGTCTGCAGTTCACCGGTAAGTTAACTGGTGCTGTATTAGCCATTTCAATATGTGGAATTCAGAGAGGGTACCTCTATGGGGTTATCCTTTTTAAAGGTTCAAGCTTGAACAACCTACAACCAATACATAGGGGTTCCCTACTCAGCTGAGGAGGATTTTTCCCTAACACCACAGACGTCTCCGGTTAGTAGGTGAGTAGGATTCTTTGGTTACACAATAGAAAACTACTCAGGTAATCCATTAAATAAGAATCCAAGCTAGAATGTTGGTGGCGCCATGTTGTACGGTTCATGCTATCTCAGTAAAACTGTGCATTTGTTGGACAACATAAACATCAAAACTGTGCAAGACTGGTTCTATCCACACCATCTGGATACTTAGTCCTGCTAGCTCACAGTACACCATCTGTATCCCTAACCTAGCCAGGTAGCAGGTGGAATGTGCAACGTCAAAACATGACAACCCTGACTTCTCAAGGAAATCATGGAAACAGATCTAGAACCCTTTCATTCGGTACCCATGCATACCCAAGGAGATCCACATCAAATACACAACGTGGCGTTTCAATATTTATTGAAGCTTTATGATTCTTGTGTAAAATGCATGTGCTGCAATAATCAATAGAAGGAACCAGAACAGCGTAAACAGCATTACGATAATGGTTAAGAAAATAAACAATTCAACCATTGCACTGTTACATAGGATATATGCTTGCATATAATTACTGTTATATTTTGTGCTCCTACCTAGTGCTACCTATCCTACTGTGCCTAGGTTGGGTAAATCTGCCAGAATCACTGTAGGGTGATCTAACTCCCCCGTTACCTGTGGGTAAGTGTCATCAAGGAGCCCATCTTTGTGGATAGTTGGGCATCATCCCTCGCAGGAGATAAACAGGAATCAGCTGGACTGGGATTACGGCATGGGGCGAACTTAGCAGTGTCAGCAAAATGCTCCTCTGTCTTAACAAAGGAGTGATGTTGTTTATATAATAAACTGCACTCATGTGAGCCCCAGTTAGGCCGCTATTGTTGATTCTTTCATGATTGCTCAAGCGCCGAGCAGACAATAACAAACAACAGTAGTTTGCATAGTGAACTTAGCCCTTGTACAGAATGTTCAAGGCACTTGATAATATGCCTACGAAAAAGTGTAAATGTAAGCAAAGCCATTTCAGAGAATGTTATCCTGCACAAGCACGCAACCAAATGTGTGTCAAATGCCAGTGTTTAAGAAAATATGGTAACTTTAATAAGGTGAGCATGTAAAATCGTAGTGTTCCTACTCGGGCCTAAATGTGACCACATGACACAATGCGGCGACGTGCTGCGATGCGATGTGGGTATTTGCGGCGGTTCCGATCCACGTGGTAGCTGCGATGCACCGGTTCCCCTCATGGTTGCGCCATGCAGCAGAGGAGATGCGTCTGTTCCGCTGGATCCACAGAAGCTGGCAGAGTACCTTATGCTCACTTCCAAGTGTCCAAGCCTCAGGTCGCACCAATTGACAGGGTAGACTCACAGATGGCGGAGTCCAGCTGCAGGAGCAAGGTTGTTGGAAGCCTGTTCTTTCCTGATGCCAGCTAAGTAGTCTTTGGAATCACTCTGTGGTTCTGGATTCAAGAGATGTAGGTACAGTCCTTCTCACCCAGGCAAGAGGGCAACATGTCAGCAAAGCAAGGCAACAGTCCAGTAGGGCAGCAGGGCAGCAGTCCAGCAGAGTGGCAGTCCTTCAGCATTGGAGTTACCTTATTATATTTAATAAGCTGTAATTAACAAATCGGAACAGATGACCAGTTTATGTTTGGTGTCTTTGACTTGTAATGAAAAACCCTTTCTTATGGTAAAGTCAGATTTTAAATTACAATTTTGAAAATGTAACTTTTAGAAAGTTGGCATTTTTCTGCCTTAGCCATTTAGTGCCTGTAGCCTGTACCTGGTTCACATGACTTGGACTAGCTGACAAGTTGGGCCTTATGTATTCCTCCTAGACCGAAAGGATGGGAGGGCAGAGCTGGGCACACCCCTACTTACACTTGAATAGGCTGTGTCCTGCCTCCACACAAGGGACTGCATGCCCCTGTGGTTAGTCTGGAGCCAGGGCAGGGAAAGCAGGAAACCTGTTCACTTCAAAGGGAAAACCTCTAAAAGCTTCTCCCACTTCAAAGGAGGAACCAGGTGTAAATATTGGACCTCAGACACCGACTATTCAGTACACTTCTGGACCTGTAGAGACTGCTGTGCTGCTAAAAGGACTGCCCCTCTCCTGGACTACTGCCCTGTTGGACTACTGCCTTGCTAGTCTGCTGCCTTGCTGGATGGCGGCCCTGCTGTTCTCCTGCCTTAGTCAGTGGGATTGGACCTGTACCTGAATCCAGGACTCCCACAGTGATTCCAAGGGCTAGTCTGCTGGCCTCCTGTTCAGAGCCACAGGGACATAACAGGCTACCAATCACCAGAACCAGGATCTAGATCCAGTTGAAGTCAACCCCGGGCCCCCATGTGGTGCCCCTCAGGTCCTGGACCCATGGTGTGGTATCAGAGAGGCTGAATTGAGGTTTTTGTGTTCTTTGTGACCTGAACTGGCCCATTGACGCCAAAACGTTGTCATTCGCTCAGCCCGGCAACACAAAGTTCTGTCAGCCTGACCCTTCGCTACAGCATCGACCACTTGCGGGGAGCGCCACCATGAAGCTCTGGCCCGACTGTCTGTGACGTCGACAGGAACTTCGTGCTGCAGCAAAGGCTCCACGACACCCGGCCGGCTCTTTGTGCTACTTTGACGGACAAATCCAATGCTTCCTTGCTGCCTGCAGCCCTTTCCACTGTGAACAGAACTCTTGGCATTGGATTGAGAAGGTAATCCTTTTCAGCTGGTCTAACCTGGTACCTGTATCCGACCTGCGCTCCATCCCAGTCAGCCTGAACATGTGACTTTCTTCCGGTCGCGCACAACCAGATACCTGTGAGTGGTGCTTTGGGGTTTTTGGCTCTATTTTTGCTTAAATCTTTCAAATTTCATATCCCTGGTTCTACTGATTGGATTTTTGTCATTTTGGTCTTAATTTATTTATTACATTTTGTTCTATTTTTCTAACTTGGTGTTGGATCTCTCTTGTGTTTTGTTTTCACTTTACTACTGTTTGAAGTGCTGCATAAATACTATAAACATTGTCTCTAAATTAAGCCTGACTGCTCTGTGCCAAACTACCAGAGAGTTGAACATAGGTTAATTTGGGGTTTGTTTGTGCCTCACCTTGACAAGGATTGTGTTCACTGCATGAGTAAATGTTTCACCCCCTTCAACTAGTAACCCAATGTCCCATGTGGACCTATTGGCATTGCCAATCCTGTTATGATTTGAACCACAAAGCAATACACTGAAAAAGTATACACATTTTTTCAAATTTTAATTCACAAAAATAATACACAAAAATCGAAGTTTTCATTTTATTGGGAAGGTGTAAGCTTTTCAAAATTTGGTTTTATGTCTAAAAGATACAATTTGCTTGACTCTATCATAATGCTTAGCTCCTAATGCAAGCTCTTGTTTTGTTGCTGTATCCAAGTTCTTCAACTGAAGCCACCAATTGTCCATACCAGATTCAGTTTTTTGTTCTTGTGCTGGTCCCACAAATCAAGGATACAAACTTAATTTTTTGCTTCCAATTTCAAATTCCTTCACATTTACAGAGCGTTTTAAAGTGCTCAAAATAGAATATATGCTTTATAAAGCTTCCTGCATATTTAATTTTATAAAGTCATGGATTTTGAGTAAGCGTTGTGGACCCACAGAGAACCTCATGAGTCCCCAGATTAAAAACCCACTTTAATATGCAATTAGGTCACATAACAAAATAAGGTACAAATATGAAGGCATAATGCTTTTACAATTATGTATTAATGCTAAATAAATACCAACAATTACACAATTCATTGGTATGTATCCTTACCATATCTGTGATTGGTTTGTACGCCACAGGTAAGCAATTCAGAGAATATGCACACACACATACACATGCATGTCCCCATACATAAGTCATAATTTTGTTTAGATTTTAGTAAAATGTAGATTTCTATTATTGCATAGATTCCTACTGAGTTCTTTGTCTAAGAGTGGGCATCTTCCAAAATTAACACTAGGAAATTACCCTACTACCTAACAAAGCAGTAGAGTACTTATTGATTTTTTTATTATATATTTTATTGAACTCTAGTAGACCTGTGTGAAATGACACACTTTCAGAATTTCCACAAAATTCACAAAATTTCTCAAAATTTTGACATGCCATTTCAAATATTTTTTTCCTGTGGGAGGCTGATTTATGCAGAAAATATCTTGCTAAGAGACATTTTAATGTTGTTGACGTATAGTTTTTAATTCTTTTTATTACCCTTAGCCTGGTGACAAATGGACATTATCTGATCAGTGTCATAGTGTGACTTGTTTGCCAGGTGGCCATACAATTCTTGAAAGCCACAAAGTCAACTGTGCGAAGATTCCAAAGCCTACCTGTCACAATAATCTCCCTGCTATAAAAATTGAAGAAACGTGTGGCTGCAGATGGACTTGCCCTTGTAAGTATTATGGAGATACTTAGGTAGATTCATTCACATTTATCTATTTAGGTCCCTTGAAGCTGTAAATCATGAAAAGTTATAGAATTCATTACTGCTGTAAATAATCTTTCATTTCATACACTAAGCTTTGTTAGACGAGCAATGAGTTGAAGTCGCACAGTCCACAATGCTTAGCCTTACTTAAACTCCTCCATGGATGTTTTCTAATTTTTGGTTATCCAGTCACTCTTATTGTATTCATTAATCGATGATGCATAAAATGACATACGTGTATTGCTACTGCCAATGATGTCTCTGCTGTTCGTCGGGGTGTGTTGACCCATGAGTGATGGATTAAGGCAGAAACTCTCATTAAATTAGTTTTGATTTGTGTATCAGTATTTTAACTTGACTCAATATATGAATATTTGGACACCAATGCTGTATATATATATATATATATATATATATATATATATCATATTTTACCGATTTCACTATTGCACTTATGATTAAGTTTCACATGTATTTTAACCTCCTGGGTTACCTTAATTGAGATCTACAGAACCACGTGTTCTATGATTCCTTTCCTTGTGGCAGTTGGTGCTGAGTGGTGAAATGTCTGACTTTATTTTGGAGAGTTTCTCTGGAGTGAACTATGTTCTGTGTAGGTAATATAGTTGAATGAGCCAGAGGTGAGACAAGATCGCCAGAGTATGTGGAGCTATCTTTGCTTCTCTCCATTCGTCGTTGTCAAGCTCACCAATATCCATCTCCCAGCTAGATCTCAGTGGATTCAGTGGATCTGGGGTGTTTACAACCAGAGCACAGTATAATCTTGAAATGCCATCTTCCACCTCTACACAGCATGGGAACATGTAAGAAAAGACAGAACACCGGCCCTAGAGGTTTTTGATGCCTAGACTAAAATGCCCAAATTCACCCCCTCACACAACCCCAAACTTTCAGCGCATACACTCATACACAAACATCATTCACTTGAGAAAATCCAAAAGATATCTTTTGTTATGTATACTATACTTTAAGATACTATACTATTGTATTCTGTTAACTTTATATTTCAATCTCATTGTTGACAGGGATGCATTAAAAACCCATGTGATATGGTACATGAGAAACCTAGTGTTTCCATTGTTGATTGGGATTCTAGGGGTTGAAGTCCGGGGTTGGTGGGGAGGGATATCATTTTAGGTTGTAGTGGTTCTAACATGTGTCTTAAGTAAAGGAATCTGAAAAACTGTGATTTATGCAGCTGGAATTCTCTGCATAAATCTGTGAATGATTGTATGGCATCTGTTAGACCTGGCATCATTGGCGTAGGTTTCCCCTGCTTTTTTGCCTTTGCCTCTTGTGTTTTGCTGTGTGTTGGACCTCATTTTGCTGGTCTAGATGCTTTGGGCACTTTGCCACTGCTGTTCAGTGCCAAAGTGCAAGTGCTCCCATTGTCAATTGTTGTTATGGATTGGTGTTTCCCTGATTGGTTTATTTGGTCGACTGTTAAGTCCCTAGTACAGTGCACTGTGTGTGCCCAGCACCCACTTGCCAGGCCCTAACCATCCCTTTTCTTACATGTTAGTCACCCCTAAGGTAGGCCCAAGGTACCCCTGTGGGCAGGGTGCAGTGTATGTGAAAGGTAGGACATGCCCTGATGTGTGTGGCATGTCCTGATAGTGAAATACTGCCAATTTTGTTTTTCGCTATTGTAAGGCTATCTGTCCCCATAGGATAGAATGGGGGGTTTGCCCATAACATCTTATGAGCATTACTGCCCATGGGAACAAGATAGGAAAATAAAGTTTGAAATATCTGAACTCAGAATGTTAAGATGCATCTTTTAGTGAGGGTGATTTTTACATTCTGGGTTTGAAAATACCACTTTTAGAAAGTAGGTATTTTCTTGCCTAACCATCCAGTGTGCCTCTGCTAAGGTTGTGTATTGACTGTCTGGCTTTGGAGTGACAGGGGCTGGGGATGTGCATTCTGTTCAGACAGCCACTTGGGGGGTTGAGGTGTGTCCTGTCTTTCCAGGGTGGATCAGGGCTGGGCTGAATAGACCTGGACTGCAGTCAGAGTAGGGGGAGGAGATTTCTTTCACACCTGAATGGGCCTGGTCTGCCAAGGACAATGCTGTCTCCACCTCCTGCCAAGAAGCTGCACCAGAGAGGACAGAACTGGTTTTGGCTGGGCAAAGAGCTTCTCTGCCACAGAGAACAAAGGATTTTGGATTATAAAAAGAGGGGCCCAGACCCTAGATGTTTAGATCACTTCTGGGAAATCAAGAGGAGCGTTGCCAAGGAGAAGAGCTGGAGAAACTGAGGAGGAATACTGCCCATGTGCTGTTTGCTGTCTGGGTTTGGCCTGCAGTGGCTACTTTCTGCCAAGGAAAGGAGAAGGACTTTTCTGTTTGCTGTGTCCCCTGCTTGAGGAAGATCTCCAAGGGCTTGAAATTGAGCTTGCCTCCTGTTCTGTAGTCTCAGGGACACAAAGACTTCACCCCCAGTCCCCCCTGAACTCCTTTGCTGGGAGTTCTGACCTGCTGAGAGGTACCTGCCAGTTTTCTGGACCTCTGGAGGTTGTTTTGGGACTGGAAACTACAAAAACTGTGAAAATCGACGCATCGTCTGTTTCCAAAGCATCGCAGCGATGCGAGAAGAATTTTCCGACCCAGCGCCGCCGAAGAATCGACGCAGCGCCTGCTCACGGCTGAAGTGTCTGCCGTGCAACGAATCCTGTGCACCGACGTCCGATATCACCACACCGATTCTGACGCAGGCCCTGTTGGAGAAGAACCGACGCATCAAGGGGACGCGGCTGAAACCATCGCAGCGCATCCCGGGTCTTCACGCATCGCATCATACCGGATTGTCACGCATCGCATTGAACTGTCAAGCCTGTCGCATCGTTGGGGGATGCAGTAAGAAACCAAAGCATCACATCCCAACGCAGTAAGAAACCGACACATCACCTCCTCTCCTGTAAGGAACCGACACATCACCTCCCCTGCGCAGCCGTAAGGAACCGATGCATCACCTTCCCTGAGCAAGGAACCGACGCATCACCTTCCCTGAGTGTAAGGAACCGACGCATCACCTACCATGTCACCCTTTTTGCTTGCATTTTGCGATGCATCCAAGGTACTTTGTGTAAAAGTGTTGCATCCAACATTTTCTTGGAACAGAACTGTTTCTACCTTTTAAGAATCGTATTTTAGTACTGTATTGTGGATTTTTGTCGTTTGGTCTTGTTTTGGTTTAGATAAAGATTACTTATTTTTCTAAACTGGTGTGGTGTCCATTCGTAGTGTTTTCACTGTATTACTGTATGTGTTCACAAATGCTTTACACACTGCCTCTGAGATAAGCCTGTCTGCTCGTGCCAAGCTACCAAGGGGGTGAGCAGGGGTTATTTTACAAGTGCATCCCCCTTACCCTGACTAGGAAGAAGGGTCCCTACTTTGACAAAGGTACCTACCTCTGCCAACTAGAGACCCCCATTTCTAACAGCCTCCCTGTCCCGTAGAACTTTCATTTCAAAGATTCTGATAAAGTCAAGTCAAGGACCCTCATGTTTGTCCGAAACCAATAACCTTTCCATATTGAGGTTTCCAATGTGAATTGTTTGAACAAACAATGTGTGACAAACCTTTAAGGCATGCTGTTAGCACCTCCATAGTAGGCTCTGGAAGATTCTTAGGGATCTTTGCGTGGTATAATAGGTGTGTAGGATTAGTTTCCTGAAAATAATGTAGTTCCAATCTACATGCCGGGTTGTCCCTGTCTCTGAACATCCAGTCATTGATAATTGTGAGTTTGGCAATGCATTAACAGAATTGGGCATTTGCCATGCCAAGCTATCAATCGTACCTGGCTTGTGTGCATGTAGCCCAAGCAATTTTTGGTTGTTTACCAAACCACAAACATTTTCGTAGACTGTCAGTTTGTCGAAAAAAGATTGTGGTATAGCATGAGCAAAATTTTGAAGGACATATGGGAATTTAGGAAGGGCGATCATTTTGAAAAGTGTTATCCTGCCTGTTAGGGACAACAGAAGTGCAGTCCATTTGTGGATGCTGTGATCTAATTGTGTCAGTGGAGGGGAGATATTGAGATTCCATGTCTGGTGCAGATGCGTAGCAATATGAATATCTAGATATTTAACACTACCTGTGTGCATTGGAACCGGGGATCGCCATGATATCTCTCCACCCAATCGGCATGTGCCACCAGAAGAGATTTATTCCAATTAACTGTTAAGCCCGCTGCAAATGCATGAAGATGCAGGATTTGCATTATGCAAGTTACAGTTGTATGGAGATCCCACAAAAAGAGAAGCATGCCATCCGCATATATAAACGTGGTCTTCCAGCCAATTCATCCTTTGAAAGCCATCCATAAGAACATCCACCGGCGTGATTCAGCCAGGGGCAGTATTGCCTGTGCAAATAAGAGTGGGGACAGAGGGCAGCCCATCTCGATAGGAATGGCTCGAGAGGTTTCCATTAACTCTAACATGTACCCAAAGTAATTAGTATAAAACTTTAATGTACCCTATAAATTGAGTTCTAAAGTATCTCTTATGAAGAAGTTGCAACTGGAATCTCCAGCTTATTGAGTTGAAGGACTTCTCAAAATCTAGTAGCAGCTTGTTGCTGACTAAAAGATCTTACTAGTTCTAAGAAATTGATCAATGTTCTGTGGTGCTGTGATGAAACAATGGGAAATAAGTATGTGTGGATGGAGGCAGTAATTCATGACTATTTGTAAAGCGCTTTGATACCCTCTTGGGTCATGGTCCTGCTATATAAAACTTTTTAAATAAATAGATAAATAAATAACTGTATCTGTATCATAGAGCATGGATTCTTAAGTCTACTGACCTTGAGTGTTTGTGGTAAGAATAAGGTGGCCTTAAGGGTAAAACTATGGGGCATATTAGCAAGAACAGGCGAAAATTATCGCTAACCGTGCTTAGCGCGTATTTATTTAACGCCGCCTATCGCTGGATATTATCGCGGAGATAACATGCTATTAGCAAGGTTTATCTCCAATGCGATAAAATATCCAGCGATAGCGGCGAAATGCGTGAATATCGCTGGAAATCCAGCGATATTCACGCATTAACGCCATGGTGGACTTAGGCTGACAATCCACCTCCCATACAACAAACAGGTAAGTCATGTTTTTAGCAGGTGTTAAATTCTAGCGATATTCTTTACAGGTGCACCAGACTAATAAAAGGGTTTCCTTCTTGCTGAAAAATCTTTTTTCATAAACACTATGCCAACACTTAATCGGTAGGTTAGTGCCTTCATTTGTAGCACAAGCACATTTTGTTCAGGTCCCGCCTAGGCATCATATTCGCTGTCTCTTCAAGACATGCTGTATCTTCAAGACATGCTGTATCTACTCTGTAGGCTTTCACGTCACCCATCGCTTCCCAGTTGATTCTTTGTGTGCCTTTCAAAATTCTGTTCATTTCTGTGGTGAATTGTTCACATTTGACCCTCCTTTCGGTGTGTTGTTCCCGCCCATTGTGACTGGCTCTTCAGGGCACTGCACTGACAGACGTGGTAAAGAACAAAAGAGGACGGAAACGCTAGCTTGTTTACTTCTGCCATCTGTGACGTCATTCGGGTGCACTTACAGGGTCTTCAGTACATGCGCACTGCCACCGCTGTTGGGGGATATGTGTTTTTAGTGTGCTTCATATTCCATTTTCTTTAAAGTTTGGCATCTTTTCAGGATGGGTCTGGAGCTGTGCTAAACCAAAGGGAGGTGGCAGGCGCACCCAGGGAGACACTTCCTAAGGCTGGCTTCTTGTGCCCTGTTATGGGGTCTCTGTGCTCAGCACCCCAAAATCCCTTTGTAAGCACCTTTTAAATCTACCCAATGCCAACCCCCGTCAGTGGGGAGGGCTGCAACCTGTGTTTCTGCAGTGTGGGTGCCACTTCCCCACCTTCTGATCTCGATGCTGCAGTTCTACAGTTGCTCAGATCTGTGTGCTGCCTGCAGGAGTCCCCTCCTGTGCCCAGCTTGCTACTTCCTGGGAGAAGGCGACTCAGCGTGATTCTCTCTCACCTCCTTGTTGTCCTCCACTGCAACCTCTCCCCATCAAAAGGAAAGTCTATCTATTTTAAGGTGACACTTAAGACCGCGGGTGGCTACTGTGTTGGCAGATGTCGCTGCTTCCTGCGGCGCCTGATAAATAAATGTATTTTCTTCATGGAGAATGCTTTGCCTCTCGCGTGATTCCTTCTCCCCCGTCTTCTGATGGTTTTTTTTTCACTTCTGTCATTTCCTCAGTTAATTCTTGGCCAGTCCTTCTCCTGGGTGGCCAGATAGGGATCCATCTGGCTGGGGGCTGATGGACGGCAGGAGCAAGAGTGAAGCTTGACAACTAGCTGATGCTTCCCAACCCAACAAACTTTCTGAGGCTATGGTGACCCATTGGCAGGAGGCTGACTCCTTCCTAGCCTTCAAACACCTTTTTTCAGCATCAACTTGCAGTCAAGACATCCTCCAGTCTGTTTTCTGGGGGTAGCTCTGTTGGCGCCCAGAAGCAGCACTATTCAGAATTCGGTGCTAAAGACAGCACAAATCAATAGGTACATCCATAAATATGTAAACACAGGGGCCTATTAGCAATAACCGGCGATAATTATCGCTAAGCGCAGTTAGCGCTAGGATAATTATCGCCGGCTATCGCAGGTTTCTATCGCGGAGATAGCGTGCTATCAGCAACGCTTATCTCCAAAGCGATAGAAACCCTGGAGAACAGTGTGAATATCGCTTGAAAACAAGCGATATTCGCACTGTGACCAGTGTTAGCTTGGTAATAGGGCGAGGGGGATTTAGCCATGTTATCCACCTCCCATTGGATTACATGGCTAAGTCAGGTTTGGACCAGGCGTTAACAAACAGCTGGTTCGTTAATCACCTCCCCTGCCTCGCTAATAGGCGATAGCGACCTTAGCGACTGTTTCCAGTCGCTTTTAGGTTGGGAACGCCTACTTTGCATGCCATTAGCGATAAATATCGCTGGCATGCAAAGCGGTACCCAACCCGGTCGCTATCGCCTAAAAGCTGTCGCTAACAGCAGTTAGCGACAGCTTGCTAATAGGGCGATTGAATTATCGCCGCTTTAGCGGGAAAAAGTCCCGCTAAAGCGGCGATAATCACGTTGCTAATACGCCCCACAGTTATCTGGGCACATGGCTCTTCATTCGAATGATTAAAGCACTGAAATAATTCGAACATGTATGAGTGAGTGAATGAAGCCTGTCTATTGAAGGCAGTGAAGCGATTCACCTATAGTCATTGCTGTTAAAGATGATGAACCTTCGTGGTGAGAAGGAGTGCAGGGCACACAAGACGTGCTGAGTGATCCCACTGTACAATGATGATGGTGACTCGCTGGCACTCAAGTAGGCCGTCTCAGCAAAGAGGCCAATGGACAATCTGCGCTACTCTCGATCCTTCTGGCTTAGTTTCGTGCATTGAGCTCGTTAACAGTATGACCCAGAAGTGATTAATTTAACACTGCAGCCTAGGGTGAAAGACTCGACACTTAAACATGGAAGTAAATCAGTTAACACCAGTTCACTCCTGTGGCATAGGATACTTCAGTTCCCACTAGTGCTCAGAGTAGTGCTTAGATGTCATTCAGTTGACATTAGTGCCCAGAAAAGATTAATTTGACCGGACTCGGCTCCCACTCCTGTATGGGAATGGGCAGAGCGCATAGGGCAAAAGTTGTGCTAGAGGGGTTTCAATACCATGACTGTTTAGCGCTTTAGTGCAGTGTGTGCTACCCAAGCACTGGACTGTGAATTTTGTACAGAACTTGTGTCTTCTCATCTCGTTCGTCTTTTCACTTTTCAGATCTCGTTTTCCTTACTTGCGCTGTAAAACCTAACCACATGCACTCACTTCTGTCCCACTTCACTTCAGCAGTCTTTACTCCTGTTTCTCTATTTTTCTCCATTGTGTCACTTTCTCCATTCTCGGCATAACATGCCTCATGCAGTCTTCAACGGTGTCAGTTTATGTAAATATTGCGGTGCATCATAAGTAGTGCATGGAGCAAATACACCATTGTATGCTCTCAATCCTATTTGTATCCTCCTAGGGTAAAGTGTTTTAATGGCCTGCCCTGTAAAATCACAATGCAAAGGTGTTCAAAATACATAACTGCACTACAGTTTAATACGATTTCTATTTCTTTGATGGGAGGTTTGCATTAGAAGAGAAAAAACACAGTCCCATCACAAGCATTATTTACATAATTGCTGAAGCTCTTTCTCTGTCTGACCATCACAGAGGCACTCATCCTCTATTTCTTTTAATCTCTCCTGTGGTCACTCTCATTCTAACACACACTATATCTTCCCCCTCTCTGTTTCACTCATTCTCTCTCTCGCTTACTCTATCTCTCTCAAGCAAATACACACACACAGTTTCTTGATCTTTCTCTCTCTCTTGTTTCTCTTTCTCTGTCACCCTTTGTCCTTCCTGTGGGTATCATTCTTTCTATTCTATTGCTCCCCTCTCATACTAACTTAGTCTGTCGTTCTCACATGTTTATTTCTTACCCCCTACACGCACCCTCTTACCTCAGTGTTTCATTCTCTATCTCTGGCCTCAATGCTTCTATATATATTATATTATACTGGTTTCAGACTCTGTCTGTACTGTTTCTAATGTGCCCCATTGCCATAAGTGCAGTCTGCCCTCGGAATTTGGCATCTGTTGAGTCTCTCCTAGTGTCAGTCCGCTGCTTGTGTTGTAATTAAGGACCTACTTCCAAACCTCCACCCTCCTGTTGTTTATGCCCCCATAAAAAAACAAAAGCTATAACAAAAAAGCATTTGAACAGGCAGGAAGACGTTGCCATCACTGCCAGGACAAAAAAACTAGAAGACATTTTATATATATATTTTTTGTTTAATAGGGTTGTTTAGTTGTACATAATGCCTTCTTGGTTATATATAAGGTAATAAGAATTCTTATAACACTTTTTTATTATAGCTTTTTAACATGCTGCACAGTAGCCACGCTGCTCTACAACATAGCTTAAAGACATTTGCAAAGCCAATAGCTATGGCTAAACCCTTATAAGGTTCCAAAGGTGAGACATATTGCTATGCCAATGGTTGTTTTATGTTGCTTTCCACTTTTTTACTTCTGGCACTCAGTAGTGGTGGTTCCAGCCTCTTTTTACTAATACACATCCTGGTATTTTTAAGCAAACGTATTTATAGTTTTTTCTTTTACATTTAAATATGTTTTTTTTTACTCTTTGCAGGCATGTGCATGGGCAGTTCAACGAGGCACATTGTAACATTTGATGGCCTGGACTTTAAGCTGATTGGAAACTGCTCCTATATATTGTTCAGTGACAAAGAGAAGGAACTCGAAGCCATCCTCCACAGTGACGCTTGTACAATGGCCCCAAAACAGAACTGCATGAAATCCATAGAGATTAGGTACAGAAAGGAAACTATCCAGCTTACAGATGACATGAAGGTAATAAATGGAGCAGAATGTTTACTATAAAGAGTCAATCCTAGTTACTTATTTCTATTATATTTAAGCAGAGTGTGCTTGAGTTTATATGTGCTTCAGTCGAAAGTCATGCCTTTGTGTCATGCCTGCTTTGTTGTGCTTTAGTTCTATACTAATATACTTTTTGCTGAATTTGTCAAGTTGACTGTTCTTTTAAGCAACCTGACACTCCCAAAATTCAGCAATGTTTTTAATCGGTTTATGCTAACATTTGTTTTTAGTCATATACACTTAACAGCTTGCACTTATTAGACTGGCATCCTTGATGTGGTTCCCCCTATCTTTTTGCCTCTACCCCCTGTATTTCTGATGTTATGCTGGACTTCGTTTTTGCTGGTTTATGCACTCTGGGCACTTTACCACTGCTGATCAGTGCTAAAGTGCAAGTCTCCATGTGTAAATTGTAATTCTGATTGGTTCTTCATGATTGCCATATTTGATTTACTGGTAAGTCCCTAGTAAAGTGCACTGTGTGTGCTCAGGGCCTGTAAATCAAATGCTACTAGTGGGTCTGCAGCACTAGTTGTGCCACCCACATGAGTAGCCCTGTAAACCTGACTCAGTCCTGCCATTGCAGTGTCTGCCAGTGCAGTTCTAAACTGCCATGTCAACCTGGCAAGTGCACCCACTTGCCAGGCCCAAATATTCCCTTTTACTACATGTAAGACACCCCTAAGTTAGGCCAAAGGTAGCCCCATGGGCAGGGTGCAGTGTATGTGAAAGGTAAGACATGTACTGGTGTGTTTTACATGTCCTGATGGTGAAATACTGCCAATTTTGTTTTTCACTATTGCAAGGACTAGTTCTCCGATAGGTTATCATTGGAGTGGCCTTGTAACACCTAACAAGTGCAAATTTAAATTGGGAAAAGATAGAAATTTGGAGTTTGGGCTCCCTGCACTCACACTTGAAAAACACATCTTTTAGGAAAGGTGGTTTTTAAATTGTGTGTTTGAAAATGCCACTTTTAGAAAGTGGGCATTTTCTTGCTTAACCTTCTGTGCCCCGGCCTGCATGTGAAATCAACATCTGGTTTAGACTGACAGCTGGGTTGTTTGTGCATTCACTCTAGACAGTCACACAAAGGGAGCTGAGGTGTGCCCTGCATATCCTGATGGCCCTGAGCTAGAGTTGTGAGAGGAGTTGTCACTGACACCTGAATAGGTCTGTGCCTTGCCTCTTACAATGCTGTCTCCAACCCCCTGGAGTGTGTCTGGAGCCAAGACAGGGCAAGGCAGAACTCGTGCACTACAAAGACCATCCTTTGAAGTATGCCTACTTCAAAGGTCAAAAGGGGTATAAGTATTGGACCTAACACCCCAGACTTTTGGACCACATCTGGACTAAGGACTCTGCCAAGAAGAAGAGCTGAAAAGCTGACAGGAGGAGTACTGCCCCTTTGCTGTGTGTTGCTTTGCTGCGTTGGCTTGCAGTTGCTGCTTCTGCTTTGGAGAGGAAAAAGACTGGACTTTGCTTTGTATCCTGCTTGTGAAATTTCTCCAAGGGCCTGTGTGCGCTTGCCTCCTGTTGAGAAGCCTCAGGGCCAGCAAAGATTTCACCTTCAGTATCCCTGAACTCCGCTGCTGGGAGCTCTGACCTGCCAAGTAGTGCCAATTCCAGTTCTGGGCTCATGGAATTTGTTCCTGCTGCAAAGATCTGCTTGTAACCATCAAAATTGACGTATTGCCCTTCCAGCGCCTTTTTGCGCCATGCAGCTGAAGAAATCGGCGCAGCAAGTGCCTGCGACCGAAGACACTGCCGCAGCCCAAGTTCAGCGCACCGTGCCTCCAAAGTACGAGAGCACCGTACTGACTCCGAAGCAGGCCCTGCTGTGCAGCTGACAAGATCGATGCATCGTGGGACTGTAGCTGAAGAAACCGAAGCAGCGACTGTTTGCCGCATCGATCTCCAGCGCATCCAGATTTCCACGCATCGCACCTGTGAGACAGGTTTTCCAACATATCACCCGCATACCAGAACCGTGTTGGATTTCAACCCATCGCTTCCCCCTACAGTTCGGATTCGATGCAACACTTCTCCTGCATGCAGCAGAACTGACGCATCGCCTCCCCAAGGACTCAGGAACTGACGCATCACTGTGTGTTCCAACGCTTCCCTCCTCTGCTGTTGTTTTGCCTTGTGGATTTTGAGGTACTTTGTGTAAAATCATTGCATCCATGGAGTTCTGGGGACAGAATCGCTTGAAACCATTTAAAAGTCATATTTTGAGTTGTGTAAGTTGGATTTTTCTCGTTTTGGTCTTGTTTGGTTTAGATAAAAAAAAAAAAATTAAAATTAAATCCAGTACTTGTATAGCGCACGAATCACCCCCGAAGGGGTATCTTGGCACTGGGGGCCGTTGGGAAGAATAAGCGAGCTATTGCCCAGAGTCGCATGGTGCTGGGCAGACCCCTGCCGCCGGAGCCAGGGATCGAACCGTGATCCCCCACATCCAGCGTCAGTCACCCTGGCTGCAGCGCCACACCTCACACTTAATTTTTCTAAACTGGTGTGGTGTCCTTTGTAGTGTTTTCACTGTGTTACTGTGTGTTATGTACAAATACTTTACACATTGCCTATGAGATAAGCCTGAGTGCATGTGCCAAACTACCCAGGGGGTGAGCAGAGGTTATCTGGGTGTGTAACTTCCTTTTCCTGGCTAGAAGGAAGGGTCCCTACTTGGACAGGGTGCGAGCCGCTGCCAAATAGAGGCTCCCATTTCTAATAGTACTAACAAATAGGGATGAAGAGAACATCAGTATTAAATAGTATTTGTCTGAACTTCATCTAAAATTGAGGTATTCTGCTCAGTCAAATACTTTTACTTGCATCTACTCATACAATTGGTAGATTTCCGTTCTTCTAATGCAGAAACCGATAAATAAAAAAGCACTGGTTAAGAAAAGTGCACTTTTTAAGTTTAAGTGAAGCTGTGCAAGAACTGTGCAGAATGTCTCTAGGGCCAGAAGAAATATTTTATTTTGTTGCTTTTTATGCCACTTAACCCCCAAAAAAGACGGTAATGTACAGCTCTCAACTATTCCATGCTGATTGTTCCCTTGCCTCGCCTTACGCCTTATGATAGTTCATGTGTTACGCTAAAGGGCTTAGTTACTCGGGGCAGATTTACAAGCCCCTTGTGCCACTTTTGCGTCACTTTTCCCATGTTAAAAGTGACGCAAAAGTGGCGCAAGGGGCTTGTAAATCTGCCCCTCTGTGCTTTCATATATTTTTTTGCGTTTATTACTATATATATATTTTTTTTAAGCGCATGTATGCTACCTTCAGGCAGCAGCATTTTTTTACTTAATACTTTTACACTATTAATATCTATTTGAGATGTTGGTAAAAATGAATAAATAATCGGAGGCTTGCCGATGCCAATGAATAACCAATGCATGTTTTGAACTGCGTTTGATTCCCCAGTAAGTCGCCCGAAATACAACTCATTCCTTTGTCATCAGCCTCGCACTTGCACTCAGAGAAGTCAGAGGGGGATTGAAAAAGAATGTCTCCCTTTAATGTCTATATTTCAAGCCAAGCCGCAGTAAGGCCTTTCGCTTCCCTCATTCTCGCAGCCCTGATGTCACTTCCCGCCTTGTTTAACTGCCTTCTTCTATTTCTGTGGCGTTCCCCATCTGCCAAAATGATATGCCCCGTGAGGTTTCACCCCCCTTCCACGTGGACTGCTTCGCTATACAAACCGCGCTGTCGCTACCTCACGTCTTTTAGAGGCACTTCCTTCACAGGCACTTACTGTCAGATGTCGTCATCGTCTTTGCAGTATTCATTCCAAACGTAGTGGAAACCCTATAGGTGCAAAGGTTGCAGGCGGGCTAGCAGCGGCAATAAACAATCCTTACTCCCCCCCCCCCATTTAAAGGTTTGTCTGCAGTCACTGAAGTGACTTATCTTTATTAAGTGAGAACCACCACGGCACGCTCTCACAGCAGTGCACAGAGAGGCATGCGCTCATCTCCTGTTACGTAGGAATTCTGCTGCGTGGGGCGTTGAGAGGGCCTAAGTATAGATAAAAGGAATAGAGGCGCACAAACCTCAGCGCGTCGTGCATTCCTATTCGCTGTACTATGCGCGCTTCTTCTGACATTCCTCCATGAAACTATTGTTCCTTCTAGCCTTCGATGTTTACATCCCACATACTGCACGTAGTCTCCGTCTTTGCACGTTTGCTACAACTGTGGTAGATGCCTCTGTTGCGAGATTTTTATTAGTAGAGATAGTGAACTTTTAATATTGGCTTCACAGTTGTTATATTTTAGACTTTATTTGTGATCCTCTCTGTGGTGTTTTAGTTTCCTGTTGTGTCCCTCTAGTCTCTGGTAAGATGGCTCAGTGAGTTAAGTGCTTTTTGCTATACTTGTGTTTAACATGCAGGTCAAAGGTTCACATTCTACCGTGGTTGGTTCATCGTTTGATGGCATGGTGTTCAATTAATTAATTGCAATCGACACTGGTAACAATTAATATGCACAGTGCTACCGAATGTGCAAATTAATAGGAACCTCTTTATAACAAGTTATTACCCTCCTCGAATAAAAAAAGTGTTAGCGAGTTAATCGTTTGCTCATAAGATTTTAGTGAAAGGTGATTACTAGTTTGAATCTACACACATGCATACACACACATTCTCACATTCACATGTGCCCAGTAGCCAGTAGTCCACCCATCCTGCCTTCAAGAGAAGACCAACAAACCAACTAGAGGGTCAACATAATTGAAGAAAGCCCCCCACTTACTCTTTCAGTAAAAGAAGGAGCTGAGGAGATAAATCTTCCATTGCTATTACTTCTATTAGGGACGCCTTCAAGTTGTTTAGCTGGGGCATTGTGGTAAATAGTCATCTGGCAAAGAGTGACCATATATTTAGCCCTTTTTGGGTCGGAAAAGTCCTCTTCATGGTAATGGACATGCACCCCTGCCCTGAGTGCCCAATTGCACTGATGTCTGGATCCCTAATGTTGTTTTTTTTTGTTGTCAGTGGCAAACACAGACCATGCGTGTCGGCCATGAAATAGGCCTGTCTCACGGATTGCGGACTTGCTCAAAGCACTACCCTCATAGTCGTGGAATGCTACTGCCTTCACCAGGGGTTAAGCAGTGTGAGTGCGGTGGTGCCAGCATAAGGTGTAGTGATCAGTACGCATGCAGAGGTCCTTTCTAACCTGTGTCACTGCAGTGAGGCCAACACTCATATTTAAAGTTCAGCTTCTGTGTGCTTAACTCACCCTTGGCCTACACCGGTTTGGTGTGAAGTCCTGCTCAGCACAGATGTGGCGTATCTGCGCTGGGTGTATGTGTGCCTGGGAAGGGTACAATACAGGGATAATGCAGCCCTGAGCAATGCGTGCACGGTGAATGCGTATGCTGGATTATATGTGCCTACGAGATGGCAGCCTTTTCGTCTGACCAATTCAGACTACCTTGTGGGGTTCAGCAGGGATCGTCTTTGAGCCCTACACTTTTCAATCTTTATGTTACCCCTCTGGCAAAAATTATTTGGGATTTTGGCTTCTCAGTTGTCTCTTACACTGATGATACTCAGCTGGTGGTCTCAGTATATAGTAATCTTGAAGAAACCACAGACCGATTTAACAAATGTTGACGCAGGTAAATCAGTGGATGAGTTCCAATTGTTTAAAACTTAACGGCGGAAAAATAGAGGTTCTTCTCATGGGTGTAAACACCTCCTTCTGGTCACCTAAATGGTGGCCATCAACACTGGGCGATCTTCCAGCACCAGTGAAGAAGGTGAAAAACCTAGGCTTCATCTTCGATGATAAACTGACCTTTAAGGATCAGGTCAGCACCCTTACCTCCACAATCTTTTTCATCCTAAAGATGATTAGAAAAATTCACCCTTTTATACCCTCAGACCTACAAAAGACACTTGTGACAGCATCAGCCCTTTCCAGACTGGACTATGGAAATGCTCTGTACGTGAATATCCAAACACAGCACCTAAAAAAGTTACAGCGGCTCCAAAATTCAGCGGCACGCTTGTTGTTGGACAAGCCATAATATCAGTCAGTCACCTATGAACACTGGTGACTGACTGATGTGTGGTGCAGCGGCCAGGGCAGCTGACTTCAGAGCACAGGGCTCACGGTTTGATCCCTGGCTCCGGTGACAGCTCAGCTCAGCACCATGTGACTCTGGGCAATAGCTCACTTAATTTCCACGACGGCCCCCAGCGCCTTGAGACCCGCAAGGGTGAGTAGTTCGCGCTTTACAAATACGGATTTAGATTTTTTAGAACACTGCACTGGCTTCCAGTTGGAAAAAGGATCAAGTTCAAATCCCTATGTTTAGCATATAAGGCACTGCATGGTACCGGTCCACATTATTTGAAGAACCACCTGATTTGGTATGCACCGTCTAGAAACCTAAGGTCTTCCCACTGTAAACTGCTATAGAGCCCCAGATTTAACAGATCACACTGGGGAGGAAGGAGTTTCATTTTAGGAACTGTCAAAACATGGAACTTGCTCTCAACAGATATAAAGAACAGTCCAAATTTATTTTCTTTCAGAAAATCCTTTAAAACTTGGCTTTTTACTAACTAAAGCACTTACCATGTCTCTCATCTGTAGCCTTTTAGTTCTTGCTGGCAACAGCGCCAAGATGCTGTCGGGCTATACAAATCCAAAAATCAAATCAAATACAGTACCTCGAGGATGTATTGCTGTGCAGTGCATGCAGAATAAGTGGATGTGCTGGTAGTAAGTGTACCTATGAGTGGTACAATACATGAAGGGTACAGTGAGTGCATAATAATTGCATGTGCTTGGTGCATGTGTACCTGTGAGTGGTACAAACCATGAAGGATGCAGTGTGTGTATGTTAAATGTATGTGCTGGATTTATGTGTGCCTATGTGTGGTACAGTACATAAAAGATACAGTGCTGGGGAGTGAGTCCATGTTAAATGCAAGTGCTGGATGTATGTGCGTCTCTGAGTTGTACAGTACATGGAAGATAAAGTGCTGGGCAAAGAGTCCATATTAAAGGCAAATGCCGGATGTAGGTGTGTCTCTGAGTTGTACAGTACACGGAGGATGCAGTACTGTGCAGTGTGTATATGCTGTATACATGCACTGAGTGTATGTGTGCCTGTGAACAATACAATACATGGAGGGCTATGGGTTCCATTTTGGGAGACACAGGCCTGCATGGTGAAACATGGAGAGGAGGTAGAGAGAATCCCCACCAGACAGATTTGTGGATTGCTATATTCCTGTAAGCTGGGGACACACGCTGGGTATGGGAGAGCAAGGCTTCCCCTGTATACTTCAAATGGTGCTCTTTGATTCAGCTAGAAGTCATGAAGAATGGTCCTGGGCACATCTCAGGTAGGAGATTGGGCTGATAAGAGAATCATAAAGAGTAGGACTGGGGCCCTGGGCTAACCTTTTGATGCACATATCACTGTCGGTGACACACAATTGTGAACTCTAGTCACTCCCGTGGCCTGTGTTGTCTGCCTTTCAGCTTTGGAGACACTCCTGCTGTGGAAAATTGTTTTTCAAGAGGAAGACGGAGCAGAGGAGTGGGCACCTTAAAAGAATAAGAGCCCCAACATAAAACACCTAAGACTCAGACCCTAAATCATATTTAACTCATTGAAAAGTGGGTGTCACTGGGGTTCACGCACAAAGGGACAGGTCCCAAATCTTAGGCTGGCACTTTCCTATCGGGTGGCTTCACCCAGGAGCCACCAAAAAAGAGGAAATAGATATGAGTATATGATAGGTCTGTGCCAAATGTATGCCCATAAATTCCTGGGTTAAAGAATCCCAAATTCAGATGTACATTTTCAATGTGATATTATGTATTTATTTGTTACCAAGGTAAACAAAAACGAACTGCTGTGACCTGGTGTGCGATGCGACAAATATTGCATCCAATAAAATCTGACACTGATGTGTTCAGGATTTATAGGGTGTAACAATTTTCGCCTTTTCCAAGTTTTGCCCTGAAAATGGGGCATTATGTGCGGATTTTAGCGTTTAAAACACCAAAGTCTGCATGTCTTAGTATTTTCTGGATCTTTTTACTCTTTAAATTCGGGTACGTTTGACATGCCAAAATTTAACAAGGGGGGTGGACTTTATCAGGTTGATAAATATCACACTACTTAGAATTTACATTCCTCTGCAAACAGGAGTTTGTGGAGGGATCACAATTTAATAGGCCACTCCTAATCAGTCCTTAGTTTATGTGAGGCACACAAATGGAATCCCTCCAATTCTACATTTTAGGAAGTTCAGTTTCCCCCGCTTCAGTGAAGTGATTCATTCTTTGTGAAAACAGATTCTGCCAGGCAGAGGTCAGAAGCACAGAGCGAGTTTATTGTCAGTTAATTTCAATGTGGAATTAGGACCATTCCTGAGTGGGTGGATGCAGCCAATACTTTTTCTAGTTTGTGACGACATTCGCCAGCTGGTGGAATGCACCCAGCGGTCGGGCCTACAGTACATTAGCAATTTACATCGCCGTAAAGCATTTAGTAGTCTTGCAAGGGAAAATTATAGCTGCTTTATTAACTAGTAACAACATCCTCTGCCTCAGTTACACCAACATCTCTTTCCCACATGCATGTTGCATTCTGGGTACACTTTAGGAAAACATGCTGTTGGGGCATTAGACACCTTTCTAGACTTTTATGAACTTTGCTGTGACCAAATGTGTAAAACAAAAAAATGCCTCTCAAGTATCAGTGGAGTTCTGTAGACAAACTGTATCAAAGTTAATCTTGAATCTATGTGGCTAATATTTGGAATTTTACAGTGCTTACCTAGCACTTTTGAGGCTCAAAGTGCTCTCTGAATTGTTAAGTGGCTACTCTGTATGTATCATTTACGTAGTGTTTTATAACCCAGCAAACTCAGCTCTATATTGAGTTCGGATTTGTATTAGGTCTCTGAACCCCCTTTTTGCCACAACAGGCTTATCACAAGTGACTGTCAGAATTAAAAACATTTGAGTAAGTCAAGATTTTAAGATTTTATTAAAGATTTAGATCTACAAAGAGATCAACAGTGATATAACATACAAGATTCAAAGTATAATACGTTGAAAAAGAGTATGTCTGTAACAAATTTTAAATAATTTAACCTATATGATAGAAGAATTATACGTTTTTAAAAAACGTTAAAAAAATTTAAAATTCTGTAGCACATAATTTCATTAGCTGGGCTGTATAACATGTGGGAAGCTGCTCTGGCTGTCTTAATACCATTTTTCACAAAAAGATGTTTTAGGAAACAGCATTTAGGTCATTTTAAAGCAGGGCGAACAAATAAAACATGATCTACCGTTTGTACAACCCCCTCACATAGATTGCACAACCTGACATCCCAGCTTTATTTGCTGCCAAGCATCTGGAACACAAGTTAGAGGGAGACAGTTCAGCCTAAACAATAACATACAGCGGCGGGCACTGTGCTCTAGCTTCCAACTTAAATATGGTTTCGGCGCTGAGACACATGCAGTCCGTATTAATTCCTCAGCCACGGAAGCGAATGTCGTATTTCACTGAGCTTTTTTTCATTTAAAAAATCAGGTAACCTTTAAGAGTACAATAACTCATGTCTTGCATATCTACCAATTTTAAAACTAAAGTGCTCCAGTGCATGTAAAAGATTTGTCATCAGTATACGATCACCCCTTACAGAATTGAAACATTCAACACTTATAAGCTTCCTCAAGGAGTTATCCTTCGATTGAAAAAGACGATAACCCCAAAGTATTATGGCTGCCAATCCCCTTATAAAGGTGCTTACCAAACGCATTTCAGTACGTAATGCCTTAATTGACGCCATTGTATTTAAGTTACACATTGTATGCAAAATCTTTCCTTCTGCTCTATGCATAATGTACCAGTGCTCAACTTTTATAATTTCTACACCATATAATAGTGAAGGGGGGATATTCAACTTATGTACAGTTAATAAATGGGTAAAGTGTTTTGCCATGTAGCGCCATAAAGTGCTGTAAGTTCATTTGTATGGGTCAGTTCCTTATTTCTCAAATGTGCAATGTGTTCTCTCAGATATATTAGCCAAGACAATGTTCCCTAAGTAGGGATATGATTTAACTCTTTCCATAGGAACACAGCCCAAGTGCCATCTATAGTTCGTTGTTGGATGACAGCCATTTGTACAACATTTCGTGATTTTACTTTTATTTATGTTAAATTTAAAATGATGGCTATCAGCATATGTTGCTAGGAAATTAAGATGTTTCTGCAGACCTTTAGGAGTCAGGTCTAGTAACACAATGACAATATCATCCAAGTAGATTGTGTACCCATCGGGTAAGACCTTACCTTTGGGGCATCACCACCTACTCGGCTTATCAGCTCCAGCAGGTCAGCGATGTATAGTGAAAAGAGCAGGGGGGGGGCAGAAAGCAGCCCTGTTTTAGGCCATTTTTGGTTTCAATTTTTGGTGTGAGGCCACGATTATCACCAAGCATAACATGACACCATGTGGCACTGTGCAGGGCTATAATCAGTATTAGTAGACCTTCTGGTATACTCAAAGCCCTAAGTTTCCTCCACATGGTATGCCTGTCCACACGGTCGAAGGCAGTAGAAAAGTCAATGAAGGCCACATAGACGGGCATACCCCGCTTCTGGGCATACTTTATCACTATAAGATACAACACAGTTATGTTATTAAAGGTGGAACAATTTGGTCTAAAACCAGCCTGTTCCAAGGCCACAATTGACATTTCTTCTGCCCAGTCCTGTAGCTGACTAAGGCTTGAGTAAGTATTTTCATAGTGTAGGATTATTACATAGAAGGACTCTTCATTTCTACTCCCTGTGAGTGAATTAGCAGAGGAAGAGAATGTAACCTGCTGACCCATCAGTATCCTCGTTTATTCATGGGAATACATTTTTTCAGGGGAAAATACTGAGGGTTGCACCTTTCTCCCTAACCCCTCTTTAGGGACAAGGCACAAAGTTTACCAGTTCAACTTAGCCCCAGTGGATTTCTCACATATATTCTTCAGGCACAGTGCTTAATTTGAGCTGGTGCTTTCCGGTGCTGAGCACCGGCACTTAATTGGTTTCTGGTGCTCGGCACAGCACCTAATTGTCAAAACCACACTTAGGGCAGTCTGCCACATGGTGGCGCTGCTCATGTAATTTAGAGATGAGCAGTATAACAGTTGTTTAGGAAAACAACATACATTAAAAAATTGCTAATACCTGCCTTTCCAGCCATTCCTTTAGCTTTGGGGACCTGGAATAATCTGAACTGTCATATTTACATGCGAGAGAGATGGTTAGTAGTTGTTTTGGCAGCAATGACAAGGGCGATGGGTGTTGCAAGCTGCAGTGGCCTCCTGGTCAGAGCCCTGGCACTTAATATTTTACAAATTAAGCACTGTTCAGGCATGACCACCAGAGAAGCTTGCCAGATGTCCAGCAGCATTATAACCAGACTGAGGTCCAGGAAGTGCAAGAAGAAGAAAAACGCTATATACCTTTTCCAGCTAAGACCTGAGGGTATGACATGTGACCCAGTCCAGGTCTCATCTTTCTTCCACTTTAAGATAACCCCAATCAAGCAAAATCTCACCACATTGACTTGCCCAGTTTGCAGACCTGCCATAAGATTGTCAGATGTCCCATCTGCTCTTTTCCAGACCTACTACCAGAGGCCTTCTGTTGCGACCCCGGCCTATCAACTGTGCCTGCCGTGTGATAGGCCTTAACCCTCACCTTAACTGCCTCCACTTCTTACTCCCCTCAACCTCTCACTGCACATCCTTCATCCTAGCTCTGTTGCCCCTGATCTTAGATTCTGCATTGTAACGCCATATTTCTGTACAGGGCACCATTGCTTCATAGTTGGGGGTGCACTTTATAAGGCACATGCATGCTTATAAAAGTGACTTTCTTTAATATGCACTTGCTAAAAAGCAGTCACATGTAGGTGCCTTTCACAATATAGCTCAAACAAGGCGTAAAAGACAGCATTGCACTAGATAGAGAATAGAGAGAACCCTTTCCATAACCTCGGGGACTACAGTCTGAAATTACGTTTCACAAGCAATTCTGACAAAATATAACCAATAAAGAAGTTGAAATCTCTCCCACACTGAATAAAGTGAAAATAGCAAAATCTCCCTAACTCTAGTACATGCAAAGAGGACAGACAGCATGAACCAGAACATTGTCCATCTGCCCCAGCTCAAATAAAAGAGCATGAAATATCCCCCCCACCCTCTTTGACAAGATGGGGGAAACAACCCATTCATCTCTTGTACATATCAAGAAGAGATGGGTGTACATGGGATTATTATTCACAGAAATATGGTGAGACATAAATATTGTACCCTAAGAGTCATTTACAAAAAATACCTTCCGAATGAGTGTTGATTTTCAATATTTCAGTCCATTGATGTGATATTTGTGTAGACGTGACATCATATTTACAGATGATATTCTGGCAACAATATGCATGCCAACAGGACATTACTGCCCCTATATGCATACATATTAGTACCAGTGAGCTGTTCCTATGTCCTGTGTCTTAATGCCACTACAGTATTGACCAAAAAGTGGGTGTGACAGAGTAACAGGACAGCTCACAGCTACTCTGCTTTCCAAAATGCGTAAAAACACAGAACTTACCCCTCATCCTTGGACAAGGTGGGGTAGTGTAGGGGCTAACCCATATTTCTGGACTGTGGGGGAGAAATATCCCCCATAGACACTAAAAGTATGGTCATGGTTTGCATGGTTGTTGTGCTAACCATAGCTTACGAATTACAGCCATTGATGGGTTCTCATGGCATGATATACCATTAGGCCGAAGGCTGAGTGGTCTGTAAATATCACCATAACCCTGAGATGGCAATATAGGACCATATTACATGTTACCTGTTATGTATTTTTTATCACATGTGTATTTTGTGCCAGTTAACTTTAAAATGCTTTTTTGTCTAAGCTCTTCTGGGCACTAATTGGAGTTAGAATGTTGTGCTTTGTTTAGCTTTCATGAATACATTTTTGATAAAATAATGGAGAGTGGTGGGGGCCAGTGGTAGGTGCAAATCTACAATTGGTGCAGCAGGTGCAGTGGTACTGGGGCCCAGAGTTCTGAGAGGCCCATTGAACTCTGACAGAGCTTTATTTTACTATGCCTACAGCTGTCAAAGAGCTAACTTCTTTGCTTGCATCATGGCTGATGGCGTCCTTGCTAAACTACTGGCCAGTGGATTTATGCCATTCTGTAGCTGCAGCATTTATAGCAAAATTGTGGATTTACTGCATTTGCCACACAATTTGCCAAATAATTTGCTGATTTTGCTAAAGTTGCATCTAGTTCAAATGAATGGAAATAATACTGCCAGAAAATGTACCACATAATGTGTGTTTTTCGCTGCATAATTTTGATATTCCAACCACATTAAAAGGTCTTCCATGCTGCACAGTCCTAATAGCCTAGACAATGATGAAGCCCTGCAGCATGGTACCAAGACTTTATTATAGTGATGAAACCTTATTTCAAGGGAACTTTGAACTATTTAGCATAAGTCCTGGTTCTATGTATATTATGTGCTTTTATAGCATTGTATTTTGTGCACCAAAACACATAGGGGTCGATTCCGATTCGGGCCGGAAATTTCTCCGACCGAGCCGGACCCGGAGAGATTTCCGACCGAATCGGACCCGTGCAGTCCGACCGAACGAGTACGATGCGTCCGTATGTTATCGGACTCGAGTCGGTCGGACTCCCATTGAAGTCAATGGGAGCCGGTCGTACAACGCGTACGCGGGCTCCCATTGACTCAATGGGTGCGAGTCGGACAAGTGCGCCCCTACAGCGGGTACGCGGCGAAGCGATTCGCGCCGTACACGCACAGGTAGGGGGACCCATGGGTCCCCCTGTGTGCGACTCGCGCGGCTACGCGTACAGGGGGGTCCGACACGGACCCCCAAAGTACGGCTCCGACAGCTCTTACGAGCCGGACGGCGCGGCTCGGTCGGACTGCCCGCGGCGCGCATCGTACTTACCCGGCCGGGAAACGCCTCCATTGCGTGGTGCGAGTCGAGTCCGAGCGAGTCGGTCGGAGCGGTTCGAGCCGGGAGCGAGTCGGTCGGAGCGGTCGGGATGCCCGGACGAGTCGGTCGGCGATTTCGCATCGTACTCGCTCGGCCGGACCCGCGTACGGTTCGGTCGGGAAACAGGGCTCCGAATCGGATCCGGTAAAGCCGAATCCGATTCGGAGCCCTACCGGCCGAGATCGGAATCGGCCCCATAATATATAGAGGATGCCATGTTACCTCAATGGTAATATGTTCCGATATTGCCACCAAGGGAGTCTACCTTCACAGTGCGATCTCGCGGCACCTTTACCACTTATGTATCGAGTCAGTCGGATGTAGGCATTTCACTAATTTATGCATTGTGATGTCAACATGTAAGGTGTGTATTATGGAAATAAAAATGTGTAAAAAAAAAAGGATTCTAGCGTCATAATAAACCCCCAAGCTGAAGGCCAAGTGGTATGTAAATGTCACCAGAACCACAAGATGGCAATTTAGGATTTGTTTTTAGACGTTACAAGTTATGTATTTTTTGTATTGCATGTTCATTTTGGAGCGTTAACTTGGAAAAGTTATTTTCTTCAAAGAGCAAGTCATAATGGGCAATGATCAGAATTTAAGTTCTGTTTAACTTTCATGGATAAAATGTTGATAAAACAATGGTAAGGATCAGTAGCAGCCACTCATATTGTGAAGTGGTGGGCAGGAGGAGGAGGAACACAAACAAAAAAAACCTGAATTATAAATAAAGATAATTGCACTTACCTGCTCCAACGGCTGCTGCCTTGCTCCCGATCCTCGCTTTCCATCCAGGAACTGCTGCACACTGCGCAGGATCCCAGCTCCCAATCCCAATACTATTTCCAGCACATGAGCAGTGCTGGGATTGGTCTGAGCGCCGACATAGACTGGGAGCCTGTATTGGTTTCTCCACCCACTTTACAACATAGCTCGGGTGGAGAAATGCTAAGTGCGCATAAACCGCCATGCGCACTTGGCAGTGCCCACCACTCCCCCCTCATCCATGGTGCTGCAGCGTTAGTGTGGGTGGTCACACCCCTCTATCGGCTCGCAGTCGCAGCCTGCAGGATGAAAAATAAAATGAAAATAAAAATGTTGTATTATCATTTTATTTTTGTCCTTTGCCTCTGCTGGCTTGCAGCTGGGTTGACGCTCCTCCGCCATAACGGAAGAGTCGCCCCTGGTAAGGGTGAGAAGATATATGCTGTTCTTTGGTTGCAGTATTAACCCCATAATTATGGATATGATGCCTTTGCATTATAAGTTTCGTAATTTGCAGATGTGTATCTCCATTGGCTGAAAATAGTACTGTCAGGGAATGTGCTTCATTATATGGGATTTTATACCAATGTATTCTGTACAATCCAACCAGTAAAACATGTAATGAATTTGTGTGTATTGAATTTGGTAATTTAGGGCCAGATGTACGACCAATTTTAGCATGCTCAAACAGGTTAGCGACCCGTTTGCGCATGCTAAAATTGGTATGAACATGTACCGACACAATTTTTCGAGTCGCAAATTAATTGCGACTCGCAAAAAAGTGTTTAGAGACTCGCTATTTGGAAGGGGTGTTCCCTTCCAAATAGCGACTCTCTAACCGCAATTGTGGTCGCAAAACACTCGCAATTACCACCTACTTCAAGTAGGTGGTAATGCATTCGCAAATGGGAAGGGGTCCCTAAGGGACCCCTTCCCCTTTGCAAATGCATGCGAAAATATTTTTTAAGGGGAAGCCATTGGTCCCAGGGACCACTGCCTGCCCTTAAAAAATGAAACGAAAACGTTTCATTTTTATTTTTTTAAATGCATCCCTTTTTCCTTTTAGGAAATGGGCTGCATTTAAAGAAAAAAGCTGCTTTATTTAAAAGCAGTCCCAGACATGGTGGTCTGCTGAGCCCAGCAGGCCACCATCCCTGGGAGGGCCAGCCTCTCCCAATGGCGTCGCAAAATGCGAGTGCCTCATTAATATTAATGAGCCTCGCATTTTGCGACCCTATTGGGAATCGCAATCAGTGTCTCTGACACTGTTGTACATACTAAATTGCGACTCGCAATTTGCGACTCGCAAACGAGCGCAGATTGCGAGTCGCAATTTAGTATGGTCGTACATCTGGCCCTTAAACTCTTGTTAATTTCTTGCTATTTATTTACTATAAAGACACTTGATAGTAGTCACTCATTCTCATTCTCTTGAATACTTGCTAATTCATTAATTTACTCCCTCTTTCACTTGTCCTTTGATGACGTTGTCTTTGTACTGGTCGAAGATTGTTTTTTTTATTTTTTGGTGTGAGTACTATGAGGTGAATGTATTATACCTGTCATATTTTCTGTCACGAAAATAGATTGAAGTGAACAAAGGAAAAGAACTTCCCCATCACAAGGAGAGCGATTTCGAGTTCACCATTTATGGCGCCATAATGCACGAGGTCAGAGTCGCAAACTTGGGCTTTGGTCTCACCTTCACGCCAAGAAACAACGAGTTCACGCTCCAGCTCGATCCAAGGTTTTTTGCCTCAAAAGCATATGGCCTGTGTGGTAAGTCAGATGTCCACTTTTTTTTAACTGCTTCAGTCATGCTATTAGTGTTTCTTCTCTTTTTTTCTCTTTTTGTAGTTTTATCACGAAGGAAAAAAAACTAAGCATCGTATGTTTTCCTGAATCCTCTTGCTACTACACTATAATCCAATAAGCGTAAAACCCATGTTGAATTTCTCTACTTTTCTGGGTATTGTAAACACTTGTGATTACCAACAATGATTAGTTCCTATTTTTTAACTGGTATTAGACAATGTGCTAGGATGGGTAATGAAGAGATGGGCTTACATGGCTAGTATCAAGGAGTCTCAACTTTATGTTATGGTAGCTAGCATATTTACACTGTGCAGTTTTCACTGGTGTGGCATCATAGCGCTCATATTTTCTTGAACAATTACAGGAGGACATGTATATTTTGTTGGATGAGTGCTTGGTTTATATTATCTCCCATGTGGGAGTTGTTGGGTGTGATGAGTTATGTTCTGATGTGCTCTGATTGTGTTTGCTAGTGTTATAAGGTCGAGGGGGGAGGAACAGTGTGCAAAATATGCAACATTTTGTCTACATAGTTGAGCAACAAATCATTGCATGGTGAATGTGCTACCAGTTGCGATGGTCAGATGCCTTGGTGTAGAGCGCTGGCACAGTCTGGGGGCCTTTGAGAGCAATACACCAATGTTCTAGCTTGATTCTGGCCTTGGTTGTTCACAATGGCTTCCTCTGAGGTAGTTTGCTCTGTTCAAAGTATTAGTTTGTGTGGCTTCTGCCCTTTCCGTCCCCAACCTCTGCAAATCCAGTTACGTGCATGATGGACAAATCATCTACTTCAAAACATCTGTCTACCTGAGCAGGCAGCCATTTTTTATTCATTTTCATGTTTCCTTTCTCCAAGAAGGACTGAGCGTCTTCCCTTTATTTCTTCCCTTTAATTATGACCCTAAAACCTGGGGAACTGAAGCACGATTGTGTCTGTTGTAGCGGTCTAGTAGCTGCCTTGGGAGGTGACCCCAACCCCTGGCCCGGAAGGGCCTGCACACATTGTAACACTCTCTGGCCAGGCGTGGCCAGAGAGCATAAATAAACGGGCGGAGGTCGCACAGGACTTCCGGCCCACACCAGTAGCCCTGTGTGAGGTGTGTCTTATTTAGCTGCTTCCTACTAGGCCCTGTGACGGGGCAACTTAACATTGGTGACGAGGGTGGGTGTCTGCCGACGGCGGTTGTGCCACTCCATACTGCCTCCTCACCTTGGTCCAGCGAGCTTGCACCCGACGACAGGTCACGAAGCGAACTTGCCGGCTGGTCCGCCGTGTGCTCCCCTGCCGCCGCAGGCATCGCACGGAGCGGCGTAGTGACGCAGATGCCCGGCTGTGCCCCGCACCCCCACAGCTACCGTGCACCGCAGTAGCCCGCTCGGCGCCTGGGACGGTGGATCGCCGCATGCAACTAAATATCTGCGGAGCTCTGGAACGTCCTGACAGTGCCTCAGAAGCACGCATGCGCAGTGCTGCCAGCAGCCTTCCGGCAACGTCCGGCGGACCCACCTGCTGATATCACCGCCTCCCGAAACGGTCTGCAAGCACGTAGCAGAGCGCAATCAAGCGGCGCTGGTGCAGGGAAGGGGTCTGTGCGGGAGGCAGACCACTGCAGTGACGCAAGGGAAAAAAAACAAGGACAGATAAAGTGCCCCAGTACACCTGATCCCTGTGGGCCCACAAGAAGAGCAGCATATAAGGGTGCTTCCAGGGAAGTGAGTGGACGCACACTCACGCGACGCCCATCAGCATAAGCCACCGAATAAGACGCAGGTTGGTGCTAACAGGAACTAAATAACCCAGCGCTCAGGCATGTTGAACCCAGCAGAAGCAGCGCAAGCCGCACCTCTAAATGCGCCACCGATACAACAGGCAGCAGAACAGGCATCTCAGCACTCCCAAATCAGCACGCTGCCTCCTTTCAGCGAACTAATTGACCCGGCCACTGCGTCCCCCAGATGGACAGTCTGGGTTGGCAGATTAGACAACTACTTTACTGCGACTAGAGAAACGGACGGCGCAGTCAAGAGGTCGCTACTGCTACATTTTGCGGGGGAAGAGATCTACAAGCTGTTCGCACACCTGCCAAACACCGGAGAGCCTACCGACTACGATGCTGCGGTCAGAGCGTTGAACGCACACTTTGATCCTCAGCTTAACCCCGACTACGAGTGTTTCAAGCTCCGACAAGTGCATCAGAGGGAAGGAGAATCGATGGATGCGTTCCACGCGCGCCTACGAGAACTGGTTAGCACATGCACTGATGCTGACCAGAACAAGGAGGTGAGAGCTCAACTTATCCAGGGATGCCGTAACAAAACCCTCATCCTGAGACAGCCAGGGATCACTCTGGAGAACATCCTTATCCTGGCACGGTCCCATGACCTGTCGGAAGCCAGAGCGACCGCGATGGACGTCGTACTCACTCAACAAGGGGAAAAGACGGTGGCAGTCAAGACCGAAAGGGCAGATGCCGTGCGCATGCAGAACAGGGGCGCCCGGACGAAGTGGCCGACCAGGGGCTCGCACAAGTCGCAGTGTGGATATTGCGGAAAAGAGGAACACCCCCAAGAAGAGTGCCCAGCGCAAGGCAGGACCTGCACGAAATGTGGCACCCCCAATCACTTTGCGAGCGTGTGTAGAGGAGGACCTCGGAGCAGAGGAGCTCGCGGAAGAAGGCCAACATCCAAGGCAGTACGACACCTGTCGCTAGAGGAGTCAGACAATTCAAAGACGCCCAAAGCACTAGCGCAGCGCAGACAGTACTTAGAGGACTCATCCACTGAAGATGAAGAGGAATGCTACCTAATCTCGTTTGCTAGTGATCTCAAACGAAGAAGGCGCCCACAGCCTCCGTGTGCCATCGAGATTGCCGGATCACCTGTTACAGCGCTGATCGACACGGGAGCGTCCGTGAACGTGATGGGGTGTCAGCAATACAAACGGCTGAATCCAAGACCCATACTGACCCCGTCACATGTGAAAATCCTGGAATGTATGACAGAATATCGACGGACAGAAAATCGACCTGCAAAAATATCGACACAGAAATATAAAAGTCAAAAATATCGAAGTCCAATCTACATAAAGGTAAGTACAAAAATATCGAAAAAAATATATAGTTGTTAAAAATATCGAAGTTAAAAATATCGTTTTTTTAAATGTTTTAATAATAATGTAAAATTAAGTAAATAATACATATAATTAAAAGAAATATAGTTAAAAATATTAAAAGATATTTAAAAATAATAACTAATACATTAAATTTTAAAATAAATTAAACATATACATATAAATTAATATATATACTTACTCCACATAGTGCAACAGTAGAGAAAGTGTTGGATAGCGTAGGGGTAAAAATTACTATTCCCACTCCAGAGAGTGCAACTGTAGGGAAAGCGCTGGATAGCGTAGGGGTAAAAATTACTATTCCCACTCCAGTGAGTGCAACAGTAGGGAAAGCGTTGGATAGCGTAGGGGCAAAAATTACTATTCCCACTCCAGAGAGTGCAACAGTAGAGAAAGCGCTGGATAGCGTAGGGCTAAAAATTACTATTCCCACTCCAGTGAGTGCAACAGTAGGGAAAGCGCTGGATAGCGTAGGGGTAAAAATTACTATTCCCACTCCAGAGAGTGCAACAGTAGGGAAAGCGCTGGATAGCGTAGGGGTAAAAATTACTATTCCCACTCAAGTGAGTGCAACAGTAGGGAAAGCGTTGGATAGCGTAGGGGTAAAAATTACTATTCCCACTCCAGAGAGTGCAACAGTAGGGAAAGCACTGGATAGCGTAGGGGTAAAAATTACTATTCCCACTCCAGAGAGTGCAACAGTAGGGAAAGCGTTGGATAGCATAGGGGTAAAAATTACTATTCCCACTCCAGAGAGTGCAACAGTAGGGAAAGCGCTGGATAGCGTAGGGGTAAAATTACTATTCCCACTCCAGTGAGTGCAACAGTAGGGAAAGCGTTGGACAATGTAGATGTTAAAAATAACATACATATAAATGAAATAAATATTGTAATTAAATAATGATTTATTAATAAATTTAGAAAAAAAATACAAATATATCAAAAATAACAATTACTTTAATAATATTAAATACTTCCCACCCTATTCCCCAAAAAACACACAACACACTCCACATAAAATGTCACACAATTAAATTAATTTTCCATTAATCAATTAATAAAAATTAATTTGCAATTAATAATTAAATAAATAAAAATGTCAATAACATGTAATAAACATTAATAACCAATTATTAATTAACTAACAAAAAAAGTAATTATCAATACCAATAAATATTTAATAAAAATTAAGAACCAATTAATAAGTAATTAACATTTTTTTTATTAACAATACCAATAAATAATATTTAATAAAAATTAATAATTAAGTAACCCAAAATATATATAAATACAAATAAATAATATTTAATAAAAATTAATAACCGATTAAAAATTAATTACCCAAAAAATTAATTATCAATACTCATTTTTTCTTTATTAATTACTTAATTACAAATAATTTACTTACCACCCTATTCCCCTAAAAACACACAACCCACTCCAATAATAAATTAATACAAATAAAATAATTATCAATTAATAATAATTAATTACCAATTAATAATTAATTAACAATAAATTAATTATTAATAACAATAATTAAAAATTAATAATTACTTAATTAAAATTAAATTACTTCCCACCCTATTCCCCTATAAACCCACAACCTGCTACAGAAATAAAACACAAAATTTAATTAAAATAAATTAATAATTCCTAAAAATTATTTTTTAATTTACTATAATTAAATTACTTCCCACCCTATTCCCCTATAAATCCACAACCCGCTACGGTACTAAAACGCAAAATTTACTTTTTAAAAAAAATTACTAATTTCTAAAAAATGTATACATATATTTAAAAAAACAGTACAATACTTAACAAAAAATATAGAACACATACATATTAAATACATACTAAAATACATAACACTCATATAAATATCGATATTATTAACATCGATAATTTAACTATCGATATTACTAACATCGATATTTGCAACATCGATATTTCTTACCTTAACTTCGATATTCTTGTTGTAGATATTCTTGACTTCGATATTTTGTCCCTACAATATTTAAAACTCGGTATGACTGTGCTTCGATATTTAAAAATCGATATTTTGACTGTCCACCAAAATCCTGACGTATTGCAGCCAAACGCCATTACCCCTCAAAGGCAAAATGACGGTACAGGTCAAATCAGTGTTCCATGTGGTCGATTGAGAGGCGGACATACTGGTGGGAAGTCACACGGCTGAAGACCTTGGCCTGGTCACTTTTGCCAATGCAGTCAAGACACTGCAAACCGCGGACATACTTGAAATGTTCTCCCAGCTGTTCAAAGGTCTCGGGAGCATGAAGAGATCACCAGTGAAACTTCATATTCATAAGGCGGTGAAACCAGTTGCCTTGCGACACCGGTGCATACCGTTTCACCTTCGACCGCTCGTGGAGCAAGAGTTGCAAAACCTAGAACAGCAAGGAGTCGTAGAGAAAGTCACGGGTCCAACACCATGGGTGTCGCCCATGGTGATAGCTGAGAAGCCGAAGCAGCCCGGAAAGATCAGGCTCTGCATTGACATGCGCATGCCCAACCAAGCGATAAAGCGCGAGAGGCACCTCACGCCGACAGTCGACGATATCCTAGCTGATCTCAATGGGTCCCCCTGGTTCTCCAAGCTAGACCTCAACGCTGGATACCATCAGTTGAGGCTAGCGGAGGAGAGCCGATACATTACAACATTCTCAACTCACCTGGGGTTACGCCGCTACAAAAGGCTGAACTTTGGTATCTCCTCGGCAGCCGAGATTTTCCAGAACGCAGTCAGAGAGGTGTTGTCGGGGCTCCAGGGAGTGTTGAACGTCAGTGACGATATATCGATACACTCTGCAACAATTGAAGATCACCATCATCATCTCCGTGCCACCCTCCAACGCCTCGCCGATCACGGAGTAACGCTTCACGGTGAAAAGTGTCAGTTCTTCCAAAAATCCATCGAGTTCTTTGGCTACGTATTCAGCCAAGAAGGCGTGAAGGTAGATCCCAGGAAGTCGCAGGCCATTCAGCGGGCCCCCGTGCCCACGACAGCATCTGAAATCCGAAGCTTCCTAGGCATGGCCACATACTGTGGGCGATTTATACCTAACCTTGCCACCATATCTGAACCTCTGTGGGCCCTAACAAAGAAAGACGCAGTCCGGAAGTGGGGAAAGGAAGAGGAAGAGGCGTTTCAAAAGGTGAAATCAGCGCTGTTAGGGAAGACCACCATGGCTTATTTTGATACCACCCGGCCGACAGAACTAGTCGTGGATGCTAGCCCCATGGGGCTGGGAGCGCTCCTTGCCCAAGAGACCGAACCAGGGAAGTGGGCCCCGCTAGCATTTGCAAGTAAAGCCCTCACCCCAACTGAGGCCCGCTACTCCCAAATTGAACGAGAAGCACTGGCGATTAAGTGGGCCTGCAACCACTTCCATCTGTACGTCAGCTGCCATTCCTTCAGGGTTGTGACGGACCACCAGCCGCGGCTTCCATTGTTCAAGGGCACTGCGCCACACCCACCACCACGGATCAAGCGGTGGGCGATACAATTGCAGCATTACCAAATGGAGCTTGTGTATAGACCTGGAGCAAAGAATCCGGCCGACTTTCTGTCGCGACATCCCCCGGACCTGACAGAGGATAATCCAGAACAAGAACAACAGACAGAGGAGTACGCAAGCATGGTGTCCCAATGGGCTTGTCCACGGGCTCTATCCTTGGAGGAAATCAAGGCGGAAACCAGCACTGATGTAGTGCTCCAGAAGGTGATGGAAGCCCTGCAGAAAGGGTTGTGGGACGATTTCCTTCACGGCATCAATGGATGGAACGAACCGGACCGGACCCGGCTAGGGAAAGTCTGGTGAGTCCGAGATGAGCTGTGTGCTGATGCAAGCGGCGTAGTGCTAAGAGGATCACGGATCGTCATTCCAGTGAGTCTCTAGGAGCGAGCAACCATCCTAGCACACGAAGGTCATCAGGGGACCGTGAGGATGAAGTCAAGGATGAGAGAGAAGGTGTGGTTCCCTGGCCTGGAAGCAGCCGTGGATACAGTAGTCAGGAACTGCCGAGCCTGCCAGCTAACCGGCGCCTCAGAAGCCCCAGCACCTGTAATCACAGAAGATCCTGCGCCATCTCCATGGTCGTGGGTAAGCCTAGACTTTGGGAGCTTCCCAGATGGCCGAGTAACCGCTGTCCTGGTCGACAGCTACACGAAGTACCCAATAGTTGAAGTCTTACCGTCCACATCTTTTAACCACCTGCAGCCAGTGCTGGAGAAGACGTTTGCTCTCTTTGGACTACCACAGGTCATCAAGACAGACAATGGGCCCCCGTTCCACGGAGAAGAATTTAAGGACCTGCTAACTCGATTGGGAGTGAAACACCATCGCATCACTCCACAATGGCCGCAGGCCAACGGCGAAGCTGAACGCTTCATGCGAACTTTGAACAAGATTCTTCAAATAGCAATGGCAGAGCAGTCAGACCCGGAGATAGCGCTCCAATGATTCCTGCGGGAGTACCGGAGCACCCCACACTGCACAACCCAGCGGTCGCCCTGGTCGTTGATGCTCGCTGGGCCCCGGCGGGATACTATCCCTGTAGCTGACAACTGGACACCTGAACCATATGACCCAGTTCAGACCCAAACTCGACGGACGGAATCCAATGAAAAGGCTAGCAGGGGGAGGAGAGCGAAGACCCGTGTCATAGCGCCAGGGTGCACTGTCCTGGTACGGAACCGCTGCAGCGGAGGGAAGTTTCACACGGCGTATGAGCCTGGGTTGTGGACTGTGCTGAAGCTAAATGGGACTGCCCTCACAGCAAGGAAAGGAGAAGAGACTATCACCCGGAATATATCCTGGTTCAAAAGAGTCCAAGCGCCAGACATGGAAGTGCCACAGTCAGGACAACTGGAAGATAGCGAGACTGCGAGCGGAGAGATACCCCCGTGCCTAGAAGAAGATCAACCGGGAATCCCCGTGGCCCAGACTCAAGGTGTGGGTGATGATCCGAGTTCTGTCTCAAGAACCAGGGGAAACACCAGCCCGATGGGACGCCGAGAAGCTCATCAGCGCAAATACAACCTGAGGCCGAATCCCAGGCCGAACCAAAGGCTTGCAGACTTTTTGTGTTGAATTGTTTTATGATTTTGTTTGAACAATGACTTGGGATGGGATGTAGCGTTCTAGTAGCTGCCTTGGGAGGTGACCCCAACCCCTGGCCCGGAAGGGCCTGCACACATTGTAACACTCTCTGGCCAGGCGTGGCCAGAGAGCATAAATAAACGGGCGGAGGTCGCACTGGACTTCCGGCCCACACCAGTAGCCCTGTGTGAGGTGTGTCTTATTTAGCTGCTCCCTACTAGGCCCTGTGACGGGGCGACTTAACATCTGTCTCCGTCCACCTCTTAACAGTTTCTCATTAGATTCACTTGGGTTTCTGCTGATACCTTGTGTGGTGTGTAGACAATTTATTGTGCCTCTTCTAGATGGAGATATGCTTAAGTACAAATATGACCATCTGAACCTTCTGTGCTATCATGAGCATTTCAAATTATATCAATATGTAAACCGTTTGATTTAAAAAATCGTCCTCTGTCCATAGCTATGACATAATTAAAAGAAGACACAACTTTCAGACTCTTCGGCTGTGCACAAAGTCACTCAGACACGTCAACAGGTTTGTAGTCGAAGGAACACACAGGAAACTTCCTTCTTGAGCAGTTTCAGTCATTGTTCACAACCGGAAAAATGGTTGTGTGAAGAGATGGCAGCAGAAACAGAGCTAGTGAGTAACCGCGCTCAACGGAGGTGCAAGAATATTTGTAAAATACCTTTCTGGTGCGTCGCTAAAAATTGCAATTTTTAGCAACATAGTCAGAAATAGAACAAATGAAACCAAATGATTTCACAGAGCAACGGTGTTTTCTGTAACAGGAAGAAAAATGCTTGATTAAAGGTAGATTAATGCAATAATCATATCACTTACTCAACTATGAAAGTCTGGCACTGTACACATATAGAGGGCAGAAAATGTCACGCATTTAAAAGCCCAATTTTAGGACATATGATCCTATTATAGAACATAGGAACGCCATACACCCCACAATGGATGCCAGCTTCTTCCAGATTCCAATGTTCAGGTCTCTTTGTTGTTCACATTCACGTACGCAGGCTTTAGTATACCAATAAGTAAAATGTAAGGTCGACGGACTCAACTCCTTTCTCTTAAATGTAAATCATTAGCATCAGTTTTCTAAATGCAGTCCCATCTACTCCATTTCCTCCATTATCCTGCCGAAAAACGACAATATTCTATCTTGTGTGAACATCTATTGTGTCATTATGAAATGCCAGATAGACCCTCCTAAAAGGTCACCTGTTAACTGGAATCCCCTCTCTTTTGGGCATTTTTAGTTAGGTCCTGAGCTCACAATAGGATTGGGATAGTGGGCAATAGCCCTTCTTTTGTTCATTGCACATCTCACCTTTCTTTGATATCTAAGGAGAAGTGTAAGGCTTCCCATGACAGTGAGGTGCAGCGGCATATGTAGTACACTTGACCAACAAAATATAATTTGCTTCTAGCTAATTTATATTCATAAACAAACTAAGTATTGTTATCAACTATTAACTATATTTTTATCTAGACAATTAACAAGATGTAAAATGGAGCTTGGTACAGGAGCACACAGCTGGAGAGGTGAATGAGAAAACAAACTTATGAATTGCTGTTATGACAAGTAGAGCTTTAAAATGTTAATCTGCAAAGTGTATCAGCTGTGAGGTCCAGATAAATCCGTGCTTGTAGTCCACCCAGCAAATGAGGCAGTCCAGAGCTCTTGATTCACCTTTGATTTTAAGCAGTTTGACTACTCTGTACTGCCCTGATTGTCTGAGAGCCCACAGTTGGAAAGGTGTAACTATCACTGTAAGGACCATTAACCCTTTCCTCCACAAGTCCATCACAACTGGGCTTGTGGGAATATTACCAAGCAGGAAGGGTGCTAACTGGCTAGAGCAGAATGTTAATGGCCAGTAAGAGTTCCAGGCCTTCAGTTCTCCACTAAGCAAGAGTGTGATTGAAGCCTTGGTACTGGTAGGGTTGTGTGTACCTTCCAAGCCACACATTTTATGCACCATAACTGATCACCTTAGCCATATGACTGTCCACTACATACTGGGCCTTTGTAGCAAAGGGAAGACTAGGGAAGCGCTCCCCAATACTGCTGCTCCAGTGGTTCCAGTACTGGATTACTACTTAGAAGTGCTGTGCAAGACTCCTCCTGTTAAAGGGGGTGTTCCCCGTCAATCTAATTGCTCGGCTTCAGGATATATGCTGAAGGACATAGTCCTGGTAGAGAGCACTGGAAAATATTTTTGTCTACACACTGCCTAAGCATCTACCAGAATAGGTTACCAATACCCATCCATTCATGGAACACACTGAGAGGCCCTACAGTAAAATGTATTTTCATTTTTATTTTATTTATTATCATAAACTCACAGTAACCAGGCCATGAACATCATACATCACCTAAGAGTGACATTAAATAATTTTACACTCCTATATAACTTTCTAGGCCGGTCCAGCACTTATTAAGTTCACCACTTGTCAGCAAGAGAAGCCGCCCATCTTCGATGCTCAAAGTCACTCATGGAAGGTCTGGCACACACAGACCATATTGGTGGCCGTGCTCGATATAGGCAGTTTCAGTCAAGCACTAATTATACTTATATATCAATAGTAGAACATTCACAAAACAGCTCCCAAATGTCCAGGGGTCTATTTTGGTTTGGAAGTAATGCGACGTAAGTTTCAGAATTGAACTTACACCAGAGGGTATCGTGTACCCAGCCTGTCACCCTCGGGAAACGTCCCATTCGCTAGGCAAGTCCCACCCGTCTCCTCACGAGCAGTAGTAGAAGGGCAGAGTAGAACGAACTCAGGCAGCATTATCTTGGGAGGCTCCCAGGTTTCATCATGAAGTCCACAAGCAGGTATAGGGGTTTAGAAATGATGAATAGTCACATGAATTGTAAGAAAGGGTCATCACAGAACGAGAAAGGATGTCCTATTACTGCGGTGTGCAAACATTTGCACACGGCTTGTAATCTGGCCCTTGGTATGTAAACAGTTAAGGACATATAGTTTTTGCTGTGAACTTTTTTTGTCAAAGTCATTACTATTTTTTTATTAGAGGAATAGTGACTTCAATCATGTATGATATACAAATGTAGATTATGCTAAATTGTTTGAAGGACAGAGATTGTGTAATGACTACATATGCCCTAAGATACAAGTAATGTACAACTCTTGCATTAAGATGACTCTAATAGCTGTTGTACTTGTTTTCTTACCATTCCAGGAGTATGTGATCAAGTGTCCTCCAATGACTTCATGCTAAATGATGGTTCAGTTACAAACGACAGCAGCAGATTCATCACAGCGTGGACAAAGGAAGACCCCTTGGGCAGAAAGTGTGAAACCGTGCAAGATGATGGATGCACTAAACCCATCAGTAGTAGTTGCAAAATACTACTATCACCAATTTTTGAGGACTGTCACAAAATAATTCCACCAAGTACCTACTTTGCACTGTGTGAGGAAACCAGCTGTCACGGGCAGGATGTGTGTGAAATCGTAGCTTCCTACAGCCACATTTGCAGAATAAATGGAATTTGCGTTGATTGGCGAACACCGCAGTTCTGTGGTAAGTCTTTCATATTGTTGAATAGAATATGTCCATAGAATGGGTTTCATGAATTAAATAACAATAATATGAATATCAATAATACAAATAATAATGCATATTATTATACAGTGATAATAGTTTCTTAGGAAAACCAGCATATATAGTGCACTAGCGCACATGTTCAATTTTCGAAGAAGTAATTTTTAATCATGTCATGTTCTTCAGAAAGTTCTATGAAAATAATGGTGACACCATCCCTCGAGATATCCTATTGAGAGGCCTGCCAAAGCTGTGTTTGGGTGATGCTTTGTGGAGTTCAGCCGTCCAAGCAAGTAGAACCAACAACCGACACCATTCTCTGTCCTACAGTGAATCCTGCTTGAAAAGTATTCACAACTCACAATAGATTCTCCTCATGAGGCGTGTGTGTCACGTGACAAGCGTCGAACCCCTGGCCATTTCTGTTGACTCTCCCCTATACACTCACATTGAAAATGGTGAAGACAATTATTGCTAAACAGGTGAAATGTGGTAGGGTGGCTGTTAGTCGTATTACATGTATTGCAGCCTTCATCAGGGTTAGTATGTAATACACTATGTACTTGCCTAATCTAAACCAAAGCAGCACGTGCAGACGCCAGCTTCATGCCAGTAGATTCTCATGCACCACATGGTACTCTCAAGTTGTCTCTCTTTGCATCTGAAAAATAAGTTCAAAGGTTTCTGCTTGTTCATGTTGAATCCCAGGAAAACTGGGTTAGTACAAACTGATCTGAAACTAATTCCAACTTTCTGGTTACATTCTGTTTTGTAGAAGCTAGATGACTGAGGTCATGCATGAACCCTGTAATGTTATAGACCAATAGGTTAGTTGAGAAGGTTTGAAATACAGTGATGTATGCTTCAGTGTAACAGAGTCCCTTTTGGCAGGGTGATGAAGTAAGCAGAGGAATCCCTCTAAACACCCCCAGGGTTTATCGAGAGTGGCTGTTGGAGCACTTAAATGGAAGAAAACAATGCAGCAGCATGCGGAAACACTGCACACCACGCCTCTCATTTACTGTTCCAGTCAGAGTTTCCAGATTGCAACATCCAAAGAAGAATGCCAACCATCTCTCAAACCACCCTCATTTCAAAAATACAACTCCTAGTGGACATGCGCCAGTATATCCAGGCAACTCCCGTTTCTCGGTTTCTTGCAAAGCATCACCCTCCTTTAGGCATTCTAACATTCATAAATAGCACTATCATGCAAGAGCAATCTTTATAAACAGCAGTTCAAATAAAAGTGGACTAATAGAAGTCTGAAATGTGCCAGCCCAATATTCCTTAACAACCTACCTATACATATTACCTGTTACACCAGCTGTGGCTGTCAGACAAACCTCATTATTTCAAATACTTTTTTGTTTAATTGTTGGATTTAGGAGCAGAACAATTTTCTACTGGGTTTCGTACAAAGAAATACCAAAATAATAGTTGTCCTCTCTGGTAGCCTGAAACCAGACAGCAGTCTGTTCATCAGCGACACACCACATGGAGTATTAACGAGAAGCGTACAGATGTACCAGTTCACATCAGCTTTCCTACTATCTCTATACTACAATGTAAGTAAGGCAGCAAATAAATAAGCTACCTGGGTATTGGGATGATCTGTGCCTACAGACCTGTACTTGTAGCACTCAGTGAGTCTACTGATAATTAGGAAGAGATATTATTTTCATGGAAAATGACCTTGAGTAGGTTATGTACGCTATAGATAAAAGTACTCTGTAACCTTCACCATATTCACACAAGCTGGTAAGCACAGTACTGTTGGTTATGACCAGTGGGAAGCATTGGTGAAGCTGGAAGTTGAGTGATTACTGTTGTGACTGTGCTTAACAAAAATGATAATGAAACCAGTTGTTGTGATAGAAACAGATATGCCTTTGGCCATGTAGAGCTCTGCTGCCTTTTGTCTAGGTTCACGCTATAGAGAAAACATATAGATATATGCATACATAAATACATATGTAGACACACAGATACACATACACACACACATTGGAAGTAGAATGTGCCTACTTGAAAAGCAGTAGCAGCACCACATAAGTGAGAACAGATGTTTTGATGAGAGGAGATGATGATTCAAGTCTAGTAATGTCAAGAGAGTTAATGCCTAGTTCCCAAAGATGTGCACTGGGAAGCCCAACAACATTAAGATTCTGAAAAACAGATACAATCTAGAAACTACAGTGCAGTTGCTTGCGTTTATTGTGCACATTTCACACCAATACTGCTGTAGGAGCTGCACTGGATAAAAATAAACTGCTCTTTTTCCTTTCGTAAAATCATACAATGTTGACGGCTTCCTGGGCATGAACTCTGATCTTTTCCCACTTGGAGCATTTCTCGCCTTTGTCAATGGACTCCCATCATCAACAAGCCTGTCTTTGGATTCAGCCTGCTGCCTTGCCCCGCTGAGGCCTTTAACTTCTCAGACATTTTCTAAGTCTGAATGTAACTCTTTGACATGTATCAACCTGTTCTTTATATTTGAACAGCTCTCAATCTTGGTCAACCTTAAACCTTACCTTTGTCCCTGTCTAGTGTGACCAGTTGCTGTGGTTGGCTCTTTCCACTTTTTGGCGTGATTTTTTTCTATTTTTAAAGTTTGGAGTGGGATTTTTATTATGTTGGGGTTTTGACTTTTCAACTGTTTTGGTAGTTCTAAATACTTTACAAATGTTCTTAAGTTAAGCCTGTCTGCTCGGTGCCTTCACAGGTCAAACTGTCATAACTATTAGCAGTAATTTAGTAATTCTGTGCTTAACTATCTTATTTAAGTTTCTGTAACTATTTATGTGTGGCCAATATCAGATGTTACCATGCGTGTCTTTACCATGCATGCCTTTACCACATGGTCTTTACAATGCATTGACCTTTACACTGTGTTCTAATACCACACATGATTTTACCAAGGAATTGAGTGGTGCCGTCTGATCGTCTGATATTATTTATTTATATATATATAAATATATATATATATTTTCTTCTTTTGTATATTTTTTTTATTTGGGCGTAAATCCCCCAATCCCCGCCCATGTATGCTAAGTTCCAAGCAGTAAAAGTTCAGAGTTCACGCCTAGGAAACCATCGACATTTAATCGGATGGGATGCTGCTTGACATCGAAGATGGTGAAGATTTTTACCTTAGGATTTAGTCTCTTTTCTGGAAGTTGGATTCCTTCAGCGGTGCAATGCTGCAGGCTGTAACCCGATATGGTTGAGGTCGTCAGATGGTGCTCGGCATCAATCCCACTGAATCAGGTTTGCTGCTGCAGAGAAGAATGTAGCAGCAGCTGCAGTAAAGTCAGGCCCACCTGCGAGGCACCCACATTCGCTCTGCAGTTTCATCTTGGTTTTCCGTTAGTTCACCAGGCAAAAATCCTTGAAAAAGTTTCTAGGTCTCAGTGTTTAGGTTTGGGCAGGAACGATGCACTTTGATACCAGCTAAAGATTCCAGGACCCCAGGAACAACACTTTGGGGTCAGGACTCACTCCACATAAGTTACCAGCAGGGTCAAGGGCAGGTCCAGTTGAAACTGGTCAGCGGGGCTCCTTCAGGAAAGTGGGCTTCTTGCAGCTTTTGTGTCCCTGTAGCTTAACAGCGGTTCAGCTAACTGACCTTAGGAATCCACTTCTTTGTCCTGGATACAAGTGGGAGCAAATCCAGCTCCTAGGGTTCTCCTCACAGGTCACAACAGCAGGTGCAGTCCCTCTTCTGCCTTCCACATGTCCAGAGGTGTTCTGAAGACGGTGTCCAGGCATGCCACCTTTATGCCTGTTACTAGACTGTGGGTGGGAGTAACTCCTGTACCCTCTGTGACCAATAGGGAAAAAGTTTCCAGGGACAACGCTACCCACTTTTGCAGCAGTTACTGTATGCCCTATTGCAAACAATCTCACAGTTTCCCTCTTTACTTACACTAAGTCAGCAGAACATTTCCTCCCTTGTGCAGAGCTTCTGTGCCCACCGCAGAGGTGTGGCAAGGAAATGAATAAACCTTCTATTGTGGTCACTCAAAACCAGTTCTAGTGACAGCGCTATACCACTGGGATTGTTGCCTGACTGACTGGGCAGACACAAGGGAGGCAGGCCCAGGTGAGAGCTACATCTGTCAGTACCAGGGTTGGCATCCTTTGATGATATGCAAGGGTTTGAATACAGGCGCCAAGCCATCCTGTCAGTGAAAGGCCAACTTCTCCACACACACAATCCCTTTGTTGCAGCTCTGGGAGCCAATTCACACCTAATCAAGGACCTATTCAGCTCTTGGGTGACATGAGCTGAGACAAACGGACTGCTAGAGGCTTTAGGCAGACTAAAGGTAACTTTTTAAAATTACCTTTTGCGAAATATGTGTTACAAACCTGACTAAATAATTTAAAAAGTCCAAGAAGTGACTTTTTATCTGTTTCCTAGGCAGAGGAAATATTACTTGAAGAATATAAACTCACAATGCTTTCCAATGGAACCGCTAACCTGCTACTGCGAAAATTGCCTTTTAGGACTTTTCACTGAAAGGACATGTTTGACATTAAACTTTTACATGTTCTGCTCTTGAATGTCATACACCTTGCATTTTGCGCATTTAAGGCTAACTTAGGGGGGCTTATTAATGTTTAAAAGGCAGGTTTAAGCCTCTCATAGGGGGTAATTTTGAAAGGTTGAACTTGCAGTTTAAACCTGTACAGCCAGGCTACTGGTAGCAGGCCTGCAGTCATGTTTGTATTGTCACTTTCGTGGTGGCGCAATATGTACTGCAGTCCACTAGTGAAATTTAACTTACAGGCCCTGGGTACACGTGCTACCATATACAATATCAATTAGCAGTACAGCCAAATTCAACATGTTTTTGGAGTCAGAAAACATGCACTGGGGCTTGGTTAGCAGAGGTCCAATGCACAGAGTCAGAAAACCAGCAGCATCAAAATAAACGAGGGTGACTATGCCAAAAAGAGCCATTTCCTACAGTGTTCATTCAGTCAGTGCTCCAACACTGGAACTTTGTTTTTTTCTAGAGCTTCATATGGTCAATCACTTAGTTGCAGCTGCTATTTAGTGAAAGATCCAAGAGGTCTATTTGATTTTGCAGGGGATGTCAGTCCTCAACTTTTAAAGTTTTTAGAAAAACTTTGAGAAAGCCTGGGAATTTTTAGTGGCCACAGAAAACTTAGACCTCATTAACTTGGGAGTGGAAATCAGGAAACTAACTTCCTCAGTTCATGATCAAGTCTTTGCACTAAGAGTACAAACAAGTTTTGACTGTAATAACTTTATACTCATAATATTTGTCTCATGTAAGTTCACACTTTGTAGTAAATTTACAGTCAGAAATGGTGAATAGCCAGAAGTACAACATTTACAACAAAGTGTAGGAGTAAATTTGCCTTTGTGAACATGCCCCTATGGATTTTCATTTTCACTGAGGGTAGAATATGAATACATATGAATACATATATATATATATATATATATATATATATATATATATATATATATGGATAGCTCGAAACGCGTCTTTTTGCCTTGAATCAATAAACATTACTTTGCCAAACTTGGATCGGTGTGGCTCGTGCTTACACGAATCAGTAAGCTATTTGGTGGATATATATATTGAGGATTGAGGAAGGCTGCTGTGACAGCCAAAACGCGTCTCTCTGTGTTGCCGGGTCGGAGGAGGCCCCATGAAATAAAATGCCTTTGAACTTTGCATTCTTCGTGTGCGTGCTCTCTTCTTCGTGGAGTAGAGTTTTCTTGAGCCGCGGAAGACGACCCGATGCTGTTCCAGCATTCCTGCGAATCCGTCAATTGGCGGATTTGCTTATGGCACGGGTGCCGTTTTTGAAGGGATGTAAGCTGTGGCAGTGAACTGCAACCTGGTGCCACGATCCACTGTGATGTTAATAATTTCAATTTGACTGTCTACAGCAGGCAACTCACTTGAGAAAGACGGCAGGCACTACAAATACCAGCAGGCCACTGTGAGGGCCACGCCCACTGAGGCGAGGTGTTTGGAATTCAAAAGATGCCGCCAAAAGTGCTCTGCTGTTGCTTTCAAGTCCAATGCCCCTGAGGAAGTGATATACGAAACGCGTTGGGAATGGACTTTGTACTTTGAGGACAGGGTTGTGCTCACGCTGTTGCTCCCATCAATAAACAGATTTGGCGAATACTTACATTTTGCGCATTTAAGGCTAACTTAGGGGGGCTTATTAATGTTTAAAAGGCAGGTTTAAGCCTCTCATAGGGGGTAATTTTGAAAGGTTGAACTTGCAGTTTAAACCTGTACAGCCAGGCTACTGGTAGCAGGCCTGCAGTCATGTTTGTATTGTCACTTTCGTGGTGGCGCAATATGTACTGCAGTCCACTAGTGAAATTTAACTTACAGGCCCTGGGTACACGTGCTACCATATACAATATCAATTAGCAGTACAGCCAAATTCAACATGTTTTTGGAGTCAGAAAACATGCACTGGGGCTTGGTTAGCAGAGGTCCAATGCACAGAGTCAGAAAACCAGCAGCATCAAAATAAACGAGGGTGACTATGCCAAAAAGAGCCATTTCCTACAGTGTTCATTCAGTCAGTGCTCCAACACTGGAACTTTGTTTTTTTCTAGAGCTTCATATGGTCAATCACTTAGTTGCAGCTGCTATTTAGTGAAAGATCCAAGAGGTCTATTTGATTTTGCAGGGGATGTCAGTCCTCAACTTTTAAAGTTTTTAGAAAAACTTTGAGAAAGCCTGGGAATTTTTAGTGGCCACAGAAAACTTAGACCTCATTAACTTGGGAGTGGAAATCAGGAAACTAACTTCCTCAGTTCATGATCAAGTCTTTGCACTAAGAGTACAAACAAGTTTTGACTGTAATAACTTTATACTCATAATATTTGTCTCATGTAAGTTCACACTTTGTAGTAAATTTACAGTCAGAAATGGTGAATAGCCAGAAGTACAACATTTACAACAAAGTGTAGGAGTAAATTTGCCTTTGTGAACATGCCCCTATGGATTTTCATTTTCACTGAGGGTAGAATATGAATACATATGAATACATATATATATATATATATATATATATATATATATATATATATATATATATATATATATATTATCTACTGGCGGTCGCCAGTAGATAGTTATAGTTAAAACCTATTATCCATAGGAAATCCGCGACATTCTATTTGAAATAACGTTGGCGCCGGTTAACGAATCTTCGCGAAAGTTTCCAACTTGTTGGGGCGCTCCGGTCCGCTCCTATCCTGAAAGTCTCGGGGTGATACGTCAAGCGGGGGCAGAGAAAAAAGGGGGGTCCCAAAACGTGTTTTCCCCATTCATTTTTCCATAGGAACCTTTAGTCGCAGCTACAGCCCGAACTGCTGAACGGAATTACACCAAATTTGGCAAAGAGGTAGCCCTTGGTTCAGTGTCGTGCCTTTTGCTTAAATGGTGTAAATCCGTTCAGTAGTTCCTGAGAAAATCAAAAGTAAAGTCACATATATATCTGGGCGGAGCCTAACCACACATGTCATCGTGAGATCTGATTGGCTGTCAGCACTTCATCCTGGAATTTCTGGCAGCCATCTTGGGACCAATATAAATGATAGTACCTCATTGAAATGCATTGTAGTGAATAGAAGATTTTGAGGGTCACCAAAAGGAGAACTATAAAGGGTGATAACAGGCTTTAGTTACATTAGAATTTATTTGTTGACGGTACCATACTAATTTTAGGAATTGTGGTGTATTCCAAGGTGATTTTACCATGTGAAAAACCTTCTGCTGGGATATCATGAATCTTGTTTGAGAGAACACTATTTTCTCATGCTTGTCCCATGGAGGTTTGGAAGGTGCTCCAGAAGCTAAAATGAGAGCATATTTTCTGTAAATTCACATTATCTTTCTCACTCATGTGAGAATGAAGTCTGACATTCTCAGTAAAACATGTACATCCAACAAGGGCAGAGACTGTCAGTTGATTCCTTTGTGTTCTACTGCAGCTTCCCAGAGTGTTCTAAAGAACAACTAGAGTGCTAACAGCCTTACTTATGACAAAAGTATGGCACACCTGAAGCCATCTTGATTGGAATAAACTGGTAACACTTAAAACATTTAATTTAAAAAGGAACAAAATGATGGGGTTCATTTTGTCATAGAAATTATGGTTAGTGCTGTAGAAAGAAAAATTAGGACATATTTCAAGTGTGATCTCAAATATCTTCCTGTTATATTTCAACAGGAGCAGCCTGCCAGTTGATGCCTTTGTGTTCTACTGCAGCTTCCCAGAGTGTTCTAAAGAACAACTAGAGCGCTAACAGCCTTACTTATGACAAAAGTATGGCACACCTGAAGCCATCTTGATTGGAATAAACCGGTAACACTTAAAACATTTAATTTAAAAAGGAACAAAATGAGGGGTTCTTTTTTAAATAGAAATTATGGTTAGTGCTGCAGAAAGAAAAATTAGGGCATGTTTTAAGTGAGATCTCAAATCCTCTTCTATTTCATTAGAAAATTCTGACATGCAGACTGAAACAATCACTTTCAATACCAGCAGCAGACTACCAGTTAACCCCTTCTGTGCTCATGACGAGCTCAGCTCGTCATGCTGCGCAGTGCTCGTAGTGCGCATGACGAGCTGAGCTCGTCATGAACCCGCCCACTCAATGAAACGCCCCGCACAGGGCGAAAATCGGCCGCGCACCGAAGGGGTTAACTCCCTGGTGAGCAGTAGCTTTACTCCAGTGATCTAATGAGCAACTAGAGTGCTAACATTCTGAATTTATGGCAGATGTGAGACACATCTGAATGCCTTCTTGATGGAATCAAAGTAAAAACTGAAAGCATTTCCTACTGAGGAGACTGCAGTAAATGAAGAAATTAGGAAACTTCATAACAAAGAAGTCTTCCAAGATGGCCACCAGTGAAAAATGAGCCCAAATGTAGCACAAATATTACCCAGATGTAGCCCACATATAGCCCAATGACAAAAGTGTGCAAAACACTTTTTATTTTTAGTTTTTTTGCAGTTTTATGTAGTGCAGACTGGTCAGGTATTGGAGCATTGCATCTTAAAACATGACCCCCCTACACTACAAAAACACCACTGCACTACCTTAAACCCTAAAACACTACCCCCAGCACGACCCCCTACACTACACAAGGCCCACTGCACTATCCTAAACCCTAAAACACTACCCCCAGCACGACCCCCTACACTACCCAAACACCACTGCACTAACCTAAATCCTAAAACACTACCACCAGCACGACCCCCTACACTACCCAAACACCACTGCACTACCCTAAAACATGACCCCCTACACTACACAAACACCACTGCACTACCCTAAACCCTAAAACACTACCCCCAGCACGACCCCCTACACTACACAAGCACCACTGCACTACCCTAAACCCTAAAACCCTACCCCCAGTACGACCCCCTACACTACACAAAAACCACTGCACTACCCTAAACCCTAAAACACTACCCCCAGCACGACCCCCTACACTACCCAAACACCACTGCACTAACCTAAATCCTAAAACACTACCCCCAGCATGACCCCCTACACTACCCAAACACCACTGCACTACCCTAAAACATGACCCCCTACACTACACAAACACCACTGCACTACCCTAAACCCTAAAACACTACCCCCAGCACGACCCCCTACACTACACAAGCACCACTGCACTACCCTAAACCCTAAAACACTACCCCCAGCACGACCCCCTACACTACACAAACACCACTGCACTACCCTAAACCCTAAAACACTACCCCCAGCACGACCCTCTACACTACCCAAACACCACTGCACTACCCTAAACCCTAAAACACTACCCCCAGCACGACCCCCTACACTACACAAGCACCACTGCACTACCCTAAACCCTAAAACACTACCCCCAGCACGACCCCCTACACTACACAAACACCACTGCACTACCCTAAACCCTAAAACACTACCCCCAGCACGACCCTCTACACTACCCAAACACCACTGCACTACCCTAAAACATGACCCCCTACACTACACAAACACCACTGCACTACCCTAAACCCTAAAACACTACCCCCAGCACGACCCCCTACACTACACAAGCACCACTGCACTACCCTAAACCCTAAAACACTACCCCCAGCACGACCCCCTACACTGCCCGAACACCACTGCACTGCCCTAAACCCTGAAACACCACCCCCTTCACGACCCCCTACACTGCCCGAACACCACTGCACTGCCCTAAACCTTGAAACACCAGCCCCAGCACGACCCCCTACACTGCCCGAACACCACTGCACTGCCCTAAACCCTGAAACACCAGCCTCAGCAAGACCCCTACACTGCCCGAACACCACTGCATTGCCCTAGACTCTGAAACACCAGCCCCAGCAAGACCCCCTACACTGCCCGAACACCACTGCACTGCCCTAAACCCTGAAACACCAGCCCCAGCACGACCCCCTACACTGCCCGAACACCACTGCACTGCCCTAAACCCTGAAACACCAGCCTCAGCACCACCCCCTACACTGCCCGAACACCACTGCACTGCCCTAAACCCTGAAACACCAGCCCCAGCACCACCCCCTACAATGCCCGAACACCACTGTACTGCCCTAAACCCTGAAACACCACCCCCTGCACCGCCCCCTACACTGCCCGAACACCACTGCACTGCCCTAAACCCTGAAACACCACCCCCTGCACGACCCCCTACACTGCCCGAACACCACTGCACTGCCCTAAACCCTGAAACACCACCCCCTGCACCACCCCCTACACTGCCCGAACACCACTGCACTGCCCTAAACCCTGAAACACCACCCCCAGCATGACCCCCTTTACTGCTCGAACACCACTGCACTGCCCCAAACCCTGAAACACCACCCCCAGCATGACCCCCTACACTGCCCGAACACCACTGCCCTAAACCCTAAAACACCACCCCTGCACGACCCCCTACACTGCCCGAACACCACTGCACTGCCCTAAACCCTGAAACACCACCCCCTGCACGACCCCCTACACTGCCTGAACACCACTGCACTGCCCTAAACCCTGAAACACCACCCCCAGCACGACCCCCTACACTGCCCGAACACCACTGCACTACCCTAAACCCTAAAACACCACCCCCAGCACGACCCCCTACACTGCCCGAACACCACTGCACTACCCTAAACCCTAAAACACTAACCCCAGCACGACCCCCTACACTACCCGAACACCACTGCACTGCCCTAAACCCTAAAACACTCCCCCCAGCACGACCCCCTACACTGCCCGAACACCACTGCACTGCCCTAAACCCTAAAACACTCCCCCCAGCACGACCCCCTACACTACCCAAACACCACTGCACTACCCTAAACCCTAAAACACTAACCCCAGCACGACCCCCTACACTACCCAAACACCACTGTACTACCCTAAACCCTAAAACACTCCCCCAGGACGACTCCCTACACTACCCAAACACCACTGCACTACCCTAAACCCTAAATCTACCCCCAGCATGACCCCATACACTACACAAACACCACTGCACTACCCTAAACCCTAAATCTACCCCCAGCATGACCCCCTACACTACACAAACACCACTGCACTACCCTAAACCCTAAATCTAACCCCAGCATGACCCCCTACACTACACAAACACCACTGCACTACCCTAAACCCTAAAACACTACCCCCAGCACGACCCTCTTCACTACCTAAACACAACTGCACAATTTGTTACAGGCGTTGCAACGCAGGCCTGTGGTGCTTACTGGAAGTACCTGGGGGGCTGGTTGGGCCCCAGGGACTCTCAGGATTCAAGGTGACCTAATCCCCCAACTTAAAACGCGCCACGGGGCGCGTTTGTACAGTGGTGAAGGGAGGGGGCGGGGCCTCAGGTGACATGTGCGCAAACACGCCCTGTGGTGCGTTTTAAGTTGGGGAGTTAATTCCCTTTGAATCCTGGGGGCCAACTAGCCCACCAGGTACCTTCAGTAAGCACAACAGAGTTGCGTTGCAGAGAGGTGAAAAAGGTGCGTGGCCTCGGAACGCCTCTCTGCAACTCAGCTCTGTGGTCCTAACTGTAGGTACCTGGGGGCTAGTTGGGCCCCAGGGACCCTCAGGATTCAAGGGGACTTAATCCCGCAACTTAAAACGCGCCATGGGGCGCGTTTGCACACATGTCACCTCAGGCCCCCCTCCCTTCACCACTGTGCAAACGCGCACTGGCTCTGGTTAGTCAGAGTCAGTTACCACCAGTACCCGTCTGAAAAAGTTGTGGGCACAGGATGATTTTGCAACAAGGCCTCTTTCTGCTCCTCTGTTGGTTCTTTCTGCACATCTTTTGCTTCTTTCTGTGCGTTTTTTCTTCTTTCTTCACATGTCCTACCTCTGTTGGCATAGTTAGAAACTAGCATTTAAAAAACCTTTGAAATTCACTTAAAAAATCATAGGTTTCAGGCACGTTATAGTTAGAAATTAGCATTTAAAAAACCTTTGAAATTCACTGAAAAAACCATAGGTTTCAGGCACGTTATAGTTAGAAATTAGCATTTAAAAAACCTTTGAAATTCACTGAAAAAACCATAGGTTTCAGGCACGTTATAGTTAGAAATTAGCATTTAAAAAACCTTTGAAATTCACTGAAAAAACCATAGGTTTCAGACACGTTATAGTTAGAAATTAGCATTTAAAAACCTTTGAAATTCACTGAAAAAACCATAGGTTTTAGGGACAGTTATAGTTAGTTGGACATTGCACTCGTACAAAACCCGTGAAATTCCCCTGTTATAGTTAGTTCAGCTAACTATAACTCGCGCCCCGCAATGCACTGCTGATGACGTCACATATTACATCACTCATGACATGGTCAGTGACATCACTGATGACATCACTGATGACATCTCAAATGACATCACTGATGACATCATCCATGTGATAATTTCATGCATCTTCTCACACCCTAATATAACTTTTGATACACCCACTCTAAATTACAGACTGCCATTCTCAAAACCATAGACACTCCAACACCAAAAACTACATACCCACTCACTGATTCTTAGGTCTACACACACATCCACTCACTCACCTGTACAGTCACTCATACTTACAGTCACTCAGTACAGGACTATCATATGCACTCATACACCTATATAAACACTCACACACCGCCACTCATCCATAGAGGTACTCACACACCTAGTCAGTCATGCAAAAAATTAATCACACACCCATTTACTCACCTATACAGTTATACACACACCAGCTCACTTACTCATACAAATACTAGCACATTCTTACGCTCTTATACAATAACTGATACAAGCACACACGCATCCATACAGCCACTCTCACAATAACACACTCTCACTTATAGCCATTTAAATACTCTAACACACATATATACTGCCTTTTACATATGTAGTTACTTGCACATGTACCACTGAGATATACATTCACTCACTAACACACCCATACACACACTCACCCACCCAAGCAGTCCATCACAGATGCACTCTTGAAATCATGCACCCAGTGAATCACCCACTCACACATCTATGTATAGAGTCACACACACCCCACCCACACAAACACTCAGGCAGCCATACAGATACTCAGAGAACCAATCAATAACCCATATAGACACTCATGTAGCTATTCGCAGATCCATGCATCCACTTACACACCAACAAACAGACGGATACAGACATTCACACAGTTTAGTCACTAACCCATGCATTCAGTAAGATACGTTTAATCACTCACTTGTAGAGTCAGTCACTCACGTACTAAATCATCCATTCAGACACTTATACACCCACTTATTCTTCAATACGCCTTTCCCTATATATATTAAACATATTTAAACTTTACAGAAACACAAGGCCCCTGGATGATGTCAAAATCAATAGACCTCTTGGATCTTTCACTAAATAGCAGCTGCAACTAAGTGATTGACCATATGAAGCTCTAGAAAAAATCAAAGTTCCAGTGTTGGAGCACTGACTGAATGAACACTGTAGGAAATGGCTCTTTTTGGCATAGTCACCCTCGTTTATTTTGATGCTGCTGGTTTTCTGACTCTGTGCATTGGACCTCTGCTAACCAAGCCCCAGTGCATGTTTTCTGACTCCAAAACATGTTGAATTTGGCTGTACTGCTAATTGATATTGTATATGGTAGCACGTGTACCCAGGGCCTGTAAGTTAAATTTCACTAGTGGACTGCAGTACATATTGCGCCACCACGAAAGTGACAATACAAACATGACTGCAGGCCTGCTACCAGTAGCCTGGCTGTACAGGTTTAAACTGCAAGTTCAACCTTTCAAAATTACCCCTATGAGAGGCTTAAACCTGCCTTTTAAACATTAATAAGCCCCCCCCCTAAGTTAGCCTTAAATGCGCAAAATGTAAGTATTCGCCAAATCTGTTTATTGATGGGAGCAACAGCGTGAGCACAACCCTGTCCTCAAAGTACAAAGTCCATTCCCAACGCGTTTCGTATATCACTTCCTCAGGGGCATTGGACTTGAAAGCAACAGCAGAGCACTTTTGGCGGCATCTTTTTGAATTCCAAACACCTCGCCTCAGTGGGCGTGGCCCTCACAGTGGCCTGCTGGTATTTGTAGTGCCTGCCGTCTTTCTCAAGTGAGTTGCCTGCTGTAGACAGTCAAATTGAAATTATTAACATCACAGTGGATCGTGGCACCAGGTTGCAGTTCACTGCCACAGCTTACATCCCTTCAAAAACGGCACTCGTGCCATAAGCAAATCCGCCAATTGACGGATTCGCAGGAATGCTGGAACAGCATCGGGTCGTCTTCCGCGGCTTAAGAAAACTCTACTCCACGAAGAAGAGAGCACGCACACGAAGAATGCAAAGTTCAAAGGCATTTTATTTCATGGGGCCTCCTCCGACCCGGCAACACAGAGAGACGCGTTTTGGCTGTCACAGCAGCCTTCCTCAATCCTCAATATATATATCCACCAAATAGCTTACTGATTCGTGTAAGCACGAGCCACACCGATCCAAGTTTGGCAAAGTAATGTTTATTGATTCAAGGCAAAAAGACGCGTTTCGAGCTATCCATATATATATATATATATATATATATATTCACTGAAAAAACCATAGGTTTCAGACACGTTATAGTTAGAAATTAGCATTTAAAAAACCTTTGAAATTCACTGAAAAAACCATAGGTTTTAGGGACAGTTATAGTTAGTTGGACATTTCACTCGTACAGAACCCGTGAAATTCCCCCGTTATAGTTAGTTCAGCTAACTATAACTCGCGCCCCGCAATGCACTGCTGATGACGTCACATATTACATCACTCATGACATGGTCAGTGACATCACTGATGACATCACTGATGACATCTCAAATGACATCACTGATGACATCATCCAGTAACTGTGTGTTTCTGTAAAGTTTAAATATGTTTAATATATATAGGGAAAGGCGTATTGAAGAATGACTGGGTGTAGAAGCGCCTGAATGGATGATTTAGTAGGTGCGTGACTGACTCTACAAGTGAGTGATTAAACGTATCTTACTGAATGCATGGGTTAGTGACTAAACTGTGTGAATGTCTGTATCCGTCTGTTTGTTGGTGTGTAAGTGGATGGATGGATTTGCGAATAGCTACATGAGTGTCTATATGGGTTATGGATTGATTCTCTGAGTATCTGTTTGGGTGCCTCAGTGTTTGTGTGGGTGGGGTGTGTGTGACTCTGTGCATAGATGTGTGAGTGGGTGATTCACTGGGTGCATGGTTTCAAGAGTGCGTCTGTGATGGACTGTATGGGTGGGTGAGTGTGTGTAAGGGTGTGTTAGTGATTGAATGTATATCTCAGTGGTACATGTGTGAGTAACTACATATGTGAAAGGCAGTATATATGTGTGTTGGAGTATATAAATGGCTATAAGTGAGAGTGTGTGATTGTGAGAGTGGCTATATGGATGAGTGTGTGCTTGCATCAGTAATTGCATAGGAGCGTAAGAATGTGCTAGTATTTTTATGAGTAAGTGAGCTGGTGTGTATAACTGTATAGGTGAGTAAATTGGAGTGTGATTAATTATTTGCATGACTGACTAGGTGTGTGAGTACCTCTATGGATGAGTTGCGTTGTGTGAGTGTTTATATAGGTGTATGAGTGCATATGATAGTCCTGTACTGAGTGACTGTAAGTATGAGTGACTGTACGGGTGAGTGAGTAGATGTGTGTGTGTAGACCTAAGAATCAGTGAGTGGGTATGTACTTATTGTTATTTGAGTGTGTATGGTTTTGAGAATGGCAGTCTGTAATTTAGAGTGGGTGTATCAAAACTTATATTAGGGTGTGAGAAGATGCATTAAATTCTCACATGGATGATGTCATCAGTGATGTCATCAGTGATGTCATTTGAGATGTCATCAGTGATGTCATCAGTGATGTCACTGACCATGTCATGAGTGATGTAATATGTGACGTCATCAGCAGTGCATTGCGGGGCGCGAGTTATAGTTAGCTGAACTAACTATAACGGGGGAATTTCACGGGTTTTGTACGAGTGAAATGTCCAACTAACTATAACTGTCCCTAAAACCTATGGTTTTTTCAGTGAATTTCAAAGGTTTTTTAAATGCTAATTTCTAACTATAACGTGTCTGAAACCTATGGTTTTTTCAGTGAATTTCAAAGGTTTTTTAAATGCTAATTTCTAACTATTACGTGCCTGAAACCTATGGCTTTTCAGTGAATTTCAAAGGTTTTTTAAATACTAATTTCTAACTATAACGCCCCTAAAACCTATGGTTTTTTCAGTGAATTTCAAAGGTTTTGTAAATGACAATTTTTAAATGTATTAATTGTTACATTTATTTTTTTGATACTGATTTACTACATTTTTTAAAACTATTTATTTTTAGATATTTTATTTATTAAATTACATTGTAATTACATTATACATTACATTACAAAATATACTTTCTCAGAATGAATTACTTTAGTTTAAATAGTTTGCAAATAGGCAATAGAGTTTTAAGTACAGTAGTTACAGTTGTTGCAATGGGCAAGACAATTTCAAACACAATGCAACATTGAGCTCAATGTGAATTTCTAGTTAAATGCAATTAGTTACTTTATGGATTACTTTTCTAACCACAGGACTGGATCCTAGATTCAGTCCTGGGACATCTCCTGTAAACAGTTGAGTAAAAGCGTTTTGGTTACAGTACTGATTTTTAAGGAATATTATTGTATTTTAAAAGTTGACACTTAGAAACCTTTTCACATAGAATCACCAATGTTATCCTATGGCAGGAAATGCACTTAGCAGGTAAGTAGTGTTATCGTTACTTTTTCTTACTCAGTGGTGGATCCTGGATCCAGCACTGGTGCATCTCCTGTAAACAGTTGAAAGAATGCGTTGAAGTCATACAGGCGATTTTTAAGGAATATTTGTAGTTTGTGAAAATCGACACTTTGAAACTTTTCTGCTGAAAACCAGACAATGGATTCCTATGGAAGGAAATACAAGTTACTGGTAAGTACGGTTAGAATTACTTTTCAGGGTCAGTGCTGGGCTAAAAGATGCAGCACTGGGTTCTCTCCTGATAACAGGTGAGTAAATCGGAATTCGTAGTTCGGCTGATTTTAGAGGAATATTATAAAGTTCCAAAACTCCACACACAGAAGAATTTCCAAGTGAAACCAGTCAATGTTAGCCTATGGAAGGAAATTCAAGTTACTGGTAAGTACGGTTAGAATTACTTTTCAGGATCAGTACTGGGCTAAAAGATGCAGCACTGAGGTCTCTCCTGATAACAGGTGAGTAAATCGGAATTCGTATTTCGGCTGATTTTAGAGGAGTATTTTAAAGTTCCAAAACTCCACACTTAGAAGAATTTCCAAGTGAAACCAGTCAATGTTAGCCTATGGAAGGAAATTCAAGTTACTGGTAAGTACGGTTAAAATTACTTTTCAGGATTAGTACTGGGCTGAAAGATGCAGCACTGAGGTCTCTCCTGATAACAGGTGAGTAAATCGGAATTCGTATTTCAGCAGATTTTAGAGGAATATTTGCACAATGGTGAAGGGAGGGGGCGGGGCCTGAGGTGACATCTGTGCAAACGCGCCCCGTGGCGCGTTTTAAGTTGGGGGATTAAGTCCCCTTGAATCATGAGGGTCCCTAGGGGCCAACTAGCCCACCAGGAACCTCCAGTATGCGCCAGGGGGCTGCGTTGCAGAGACGTGTAGAGAGGCCACACCCCTTTTTACACCTCTCTGCAACACAGCTCTGTGGCGCTTTCTGGATGTACCTGTTGGGCTAGTTGGCCCCCAGGGACCCTCAGGATTGAAGGGGATTTAATTCCCCATCTTAAAACGCGCCACGGGGCCTGTTTGCACACATGTCACCTGAAGCCCCGCCCCCTCCCTTCACCACTGTGCAAACGCGCCCCGTGGCGCGTTTTAAGTTGGGGGATTAAGTCCCCTTGAATCCTGAGGGTCCCTGGAGTCCAACTAGCCCACTATGTACTTCCAAAAAGCGCCACAGAGCTGCATTGCAGAGAGGTGTAAAAAGGGGCGTGGCCTCTGTACACCTCTCTGCAAGGCAGCCCCCTGGCGCATACTGGAGGTTCCTGGTGGGCTAGTTGGCCCCCAGGGACCCCCAGTATTCAAGGGGAAATCGTTCCCCAAATGCAAACGCACCAGGGGGCGCGTTTGCAGACTGCTGCAGGGTGGGGGCAGGGCCTCCAGCACGATGCCGGTCTTTTTTATTTATTTTTTGTATGGGAGGGGGGCTGCGTGGCCCCCCTTCCCTGGGCCTCTTTTGGCCCCGGGGACCCCATCCCCCGGGGCATGTGGATTTTAAGTTTTTTTTAAATTTAAATAAAACGGGAAGGGGGCCTCGTGGCCCCCCTTCCCTGAGCCTATATTGGCCCTGGGGACCCCATCCCCCAGGGCATGCCCTCTTTTTTTAAATTTATTAAATATTTGGAGGGGGGCTGCGTGGCCCCCCTCCTCAGGCCATTTAAGGCCCCGGGGACCCCATCCCCCGGGGCCGGCCTTTCTGTTTTTTTTTTTAAATTTTTTTTTATTTTTTGGGGGAGGGAGGCCGCGTGGCCCCCCTCCCGGGCCACTACTTGCCCCGGGGACCCCATCCCCCGGGGCTGGCCCTCTCCGTTGGGGACTGTGGGGGGGTCCCCAATCCCCCCACAGTCCCGCCGGCTCCCCGCGTCCCTTGGGAGCCGGCATTGCTTTCACATGGGGAGCTGCTAAGATGCAGCTCCCCATGTGGAAAGCAATGTGCTTTGGATATTGGAAGAGAGAGCAGGTTTCCCTGCTCTCTCTTCCAATATCCAAAGCAGTTTGCTATGGCAGGACGGGAGCCGCGAGGCTCCCGTCCTGCCATAGCAAACTACAGTGTCCCGGGGGTAGGCACCCCGGGACATTGCAGGAGCCGGCCCTGGGGGTGGCGGTCCCCAGGGCCATCAAGGGCTCCAAGAGGGGGCCGTGCGGCCCCCTCCCTTAAATTGCACAGCCCCGGGGAGGTGGTGGTCCCCGGGCTCTGGGGGTCCGTAATGGACCCCCACATTTATTTTGTAAGTGCCCCGGGAGGTGGTGGTCCCCGGGCGTGTGGGGGGCTGGAGCCCCCACACCTTATTTAATTTAAAAAAGAAGCCCCGGGGGTGGCGGTCCCCGGGGCTGCGGGAGGGCAGGAGAGCCCTCCCGCACCATTTTTTTATAAAGCCCCGGGGGTGGCGGTCCCCGGGCTTGGGGGCCTTAGAGGCCCCCCATATAAACAATATACCCACCCCCGCATGCCCCCGGGTCTTGGGCCACCCGGGGGCAAATTTGTATCGAAGCGCGGGAGACCGCGCTTCGATTTTTTTTTTTTTCGGCAGGATCCGCGCACCCTGAGCGCATCCTGCCGATTTTTTAAAAAAAAAATGCTTTTTCTGCCCAGGGGTCCTTATGGGACCCCTGAGCAGACCTAGGGGTCAGGGTGTTTCTACCCTGCCCCTTTGTGCGCTTTGCGCACTTGTTTCTGTCCCTCGGTTCTACCGAGGGACAAAATGGCTGCCAACATTTCCTGAATCGGAATGTTGACAGCCAGCTGACAGCCAATTAACATGCAGCTCGTGATCGGGACGGTGCGCGCAGGGTGCGCTCAGGGTGCGCGAATCCTCCGTGCCCATAGATATATATGTACTTTTACTTTTGATTTTCTCAGCAACTACTGAACGGATTTACACCATTTAACAAAAGGGTTCTTTCTGAACCAAGAACTACCTCTTTGCCAAATTTGGTGTAATTCCGTTCAGCAGTTCGGGCTGTAGCCGTGTCTAAAGTTTCCTATGGAAAAATGAATGGGGAAAACGCGTTTTGGGACTCCCCTTTTTTCTCGGCCCCCGCTTGACGAATCCCCCCAAGACTTTCAGGGTAGGAGCGGACCGGAGCGCCCCACAAAGTTTGAAAATTTTGCGAAGATACGTCAACCGGCAAGAGAGTTATTTCAAATAGAATGTCGCGGATTTCCTATGGAAAATAGGTTCTAACTATAACTATCTACTGGCGACCGCCAGTAGATAATATGTTGTATATTTTTATAGATTTTACCACCTGTGCCATTACCACACATGCCTTTACCACTTGATTTTTACAAAGCATTGACGTTTACGCAGTTTTTTAATACCCCGCATGGTTTTCCCATGGAATTCAGTGGTCTGATATCGTATATATATATATATATATATATATATATATATATATATATATATATATATATATATATATATATATATATATATACATATATATATATATACACACACACACATGCACATATAGATATATATATATATATATATTATCTACTAGCGGTCGCCAGTAGATAGTTATAGTTAGGACCTATTTTCCATAGGAAATCCGCAACATTCTATTTGAAATAACTTTGGCGCCGGTTGACGAATCTTCGCGAAATTTTCAAACTTTGTGGCCCGCTCCGGTCCGCTCCTATCCTGAAAGTCTCGGGGTGATTCATCAAGCGGGGGCCAAGAAAAAAGGTGGGTCCCAAAACGTGTTTTCCCCATTCATTTTTCCATAGGAAACTTTAGCCACGGCTACAGCCCGAACTGCTGAACGGAATTACACCAAATTTGGCAAAGAGGTAGTTCTTGGTTCAGAAAGAACCCTTTTTGTTAAATGGTGTAAATCCGTTCAGTAGTTGCTGAGAAAATCAAAAGTAAAAACACATATATATCTATGGCACCGCACCCTCCCGATGACCAGCTGTATGCTAATTGGCTGTCAACACTCCAAACCAGGAAGTGTTGGCAGCCATCTTGTGACTCGGTAGAACCGAGTCACAAGAAAACAGTAGAAACAATCACGCAAAACGCAAAAAGGGGGCAGGGTAGAAACACCCTGACCCCCTTGGCCTGCTCAGGGGGTCCCACAAGGACCCCCAGGGCTCCAAAAAGCATTTTTTTTTTTTAAATCGGCTGAATTCGCGCTGGGTGTGCGAATCCGGCCGAGAAAATGTTTAAAAAACGAAGCACGGGCTCCCGTGCTTCGTTATCTCTAAGCCCCCGGGTGGGCCAGGTCCCGGGTTCAATATTTATTATGTATCCATCCTCTCCCACATCATTATAGTCCCAAGCTGCAGGTTTAGGAAATTTAACACGCAGTATAGGGCTCGCAAGCAGGATATAAAGCTATAAAATGTACAGCGTGTAGTTCTCGCGTATGCTTTCAGCCTAGTCTGTGAAACAATAACGCTAAAAAGAAGGAAGCAAAATAGTACATAACAATAGGTATTGAGTGTCCCTCCCATGATAGCACAGAACTGTCAAAACTCCCGTAAACAACGAAATAGCAACAGAAGATTTCCGTCCAAACCCTGACCGGAAACACTGGCATGATTCCATTGTTTGTGTGGGCACTGGGAGGCCGAGCAGTATAAGCAATTTGTACACGGTAGATAAGGTGAATAAAACCCCCATTTCCCAGAAGTGCGCTCCAGTCAGTTTAGCACCGCCGGCGGCCTGACAGCCGCAGGCACACAATTCAAAGGGATAATTAGAGGGAAGAAGGAGCCGTGATATGTGACTCCTGCGCCCCGGTGATATGTTCATCAGGTGCAGTTTTATCACCACTGCGCGGTACTGGCCGTTGTCATTTAGCGCAATCTCATTACATTTGGCTTGCTTTGCTACTTGACTCAGGCCCGTTCAGGAATACATACTGGAAATCATGTTTGCTATCTTGTTTTATTGCCGAGCCGAAAACATTTAGTTAGACATCAAAGAAACAGAAAACGCTGACACAGGGAACGTTAGCACGCCATGTCTATCCTTTTGATAGCTGAAGGAGGAAGAAAATGCGATATTCTTTTTGCAAGGTGTCAAGATGAAAGGTGTTTAGATTATAATACATTCAGTTTCAGTAGCTCCTCGTTTGCAATGACATAATGGACGCTAAAAACTGACAGGCCAGCACTGTGGTTCCCGAGTGAGTCAATACTGCGTTCCGGGCTCTATTCATATACATTCTATCCCAGACCTCTCTCAGATGCCTAACATGGCAGATACCTGGGTCGCATTTCTTTGCTCTCATGAATATTTATAAGGGATGATGGCAGGACGCCAGACCCTTTAGTGAACGCTGCTTGCTCTAAGTCTATGGAATCAGATCGGAGGTCTGCATTGGTCTAACCTGAAAAAGGTAGACATAAGCAAACTTCACTTACTCTTCCCGATTAGAATGGAAACATTGAGCGATTAGCTCATCCAGAATGTAGTTGTTAGACTCAATAACGTACAAAGAAGAAATGTCAACCAACACGGAAATCAGCTTAATTCTCCTAGTACCTACATTTTCCATACAGTATATTCTGAATCTTGTGCCCACCCGAGCTCATGACCACACTCGTTCCAGTTCTTTGGTGAAAAGAGCAGCAGGTTACAAGCTCCCAGTTTATAATGCATTAATTCAGCTGTTCAAGCTATTTAGTGTCGGCAGTGAAACATTTCATGTCATTTAATTGCTGTTGGTTAGGATATTTATATATATCAATTTTGGAGGAACGTGCCCACGATAGCTTTAAATACAGCGAGTGTTACTCTGACGAACCATCTATATTTGATTTAAAAAAGGAATAACAAAAGCTTTGGCAAACAGCAAAGGCTGTCTGGGAGACCTGAAAAATGGTTATGATGAAGAAAGTGACACACTAAGCTACCTCATTTGAGGGACTGTGGGTAGTATGTGGGAAATATGTTCTGAAAAGAAGTTGACATTTCATAAAGCTGTAGGTAAATAACTGGAAAGCATTACAATCTTGAGTGTGTGGTACTATCGTGTTACTATAAACAATGCCATAAGAACAAAAAATGACATTAAAAAGGTTTTGGGAGAAATGCAACTTCTAATGATATCAGAACTTCCTAAATGCGTGCATCAGTCATTTGATTCATGGAGCACACATTAAACCTTGCATGGATGACAAACAAAAAACGCACACACACAACACACATGCAGGCACATACACCACACATAGCAAATGCGCACACACACACATGCTGGTGCGCACACAGAAAACACACACACAACAAACGCACACACACAGAACACACACACAAAACACACGCAGCACAGGTCCCGGGGGCAATATTTATTATGTATGCGAAGTGCTGCCGGGAGCACTCGTTACTCAGACACCTGTGGAATACGAGAGAGTGAAGGGAGGCCATCTTATCTCCAAACCGGAAGACGGGTCAGAGTGGAGGCTTAATCAACCAACCTGGGGAAGGGATGAATGAATGGGCGCTTCTAACTATGCAGCAATGTAAGTATTAGTGCCACTCTAAATTCAAGATGTGAGAGGCCAGGCAGAGTGCATCCGAGCAAAGCGCAAACCCACGGCCATTCCGCAGAAGCGTGTTAACAATACATAGACCAACTCCGGCTAAAGAAAGCATGACAGGGGGGAGAGGGGGTCTGACGGACATCCCTTCATACACAGTCACCGAAAACAAACTCTTAGCAGCGGTGCCCACAGGTCATTTACAATTAAGCATGTGCTGCTGCGTAATATCCAGCAAGAAAGGAGGGGTGATTAGTGAATGCCACCGATCCCCGGCCAGAGACCCTGCTGGCCGCACGTTCATCCTTGTGAGGTCGGTGTGAAATAACCAGAGCACAAACAGAAGATATCATGGAAGGAGTGGCCGCGGTCAAACTTGAGGGTGAGCGGTCTAGAGTACGTGGTCATAAGCGCACACAACACACACAGACACACACAAAAACACAACACAACACACAAGTGCACACACACACACAACAAACGCACACACACAACACGCAGGCACATACACCACACAACACACGCGCACACATACTGGCATGCACACAAAAACACACACACAACAAACGCACGCACACAGAACACACACACAGGCACACACAAAACATGCAGCACACAGACACAACACGCACACAGAACAAACACGCAGTCGCACACACAATACACATGCACACACATTTACGCACACACACCACATTCCCGCACAAACATGCACACGCACAATTGTGCTGCAGGTGTGCAGTATGCACAGTGTCAGTACAAAAGAAAGACACATATGATATTAATAAGAAGGCACAGAGAAATGTCATGCTCACTCATAAACACATACACGTGCGCTGACAGACATGTGCACTCAAGCGCACGCTAACACGCGCACACACACGCTGAGAGAAAGCGCTGCACTGTCCCCATAAAATACCTTATTGTTTGAAAGCAGAGCAAAATCGCAATGCCACAGGTGTACACTTTTATATACAGTGCACAGAAGATACAATGATGTTTGCTGGGCGCTAACTCAATAAGGCGGTCAGACAAGTGAGTGTCACCAAAATGCCGATGAGCCGTTCAATGACGATGGGGGCGCACCTTAAAAAATACCATCACTGCGTTGTTTATTACCTGGAAGTTCCTGAAGGCCCCGGAGAGGTGCGCCATATGCAGTGCCAGGCAGCGGGATGTGCACCTGGCTCTGAAGACCTGCTGTGCCAACTCTGCCCCGGCCCCTTCTTCACGGTCCCTGCGCCGGGAAGGTGCGACTGCCAGCACCCCGAAGCACAACAGGAGCCCCGCAGTCCACAACCTCGCAGCCATACGGAGAGCTGGTGCCCTCAACGAAGTGTAACAAACATGGACCAAATTGGGTGATGCGCAGTGCCTCTGACACCACGAGCCTGCCCTCCACACAGCCTTGCACCAGCAGCGTGCAGCAGAATGCCCTGTGTGTGAAGGAATGCAGCCCGGGGACCCTCCCTAGTCCCTCCCCAGCTCCTAAAACACTACCCCCAGCACAACCCCCTACACTACACCAACACCACTGCACTACCCTAAACCCTAAAACACTACCCCAGCACGACCCCCTACACTACCCAAACACCACTGCACTACCCTAAACCCTAAAACACTACCCCCAGCATGACCCCCTACACTACCCGAACACCACTGCACTACCCTAAACCCTAAAACACTACCCCCAGCACGACCCCCTACACTACCCAAACACCACTGCACTACCCTAAACCCTAGAAAAGTAACCACCACCCCATGCCCAATCCCTCTTACCTCTCACTCCTCATGGTTCCTCTCTCCTCGTGGTTCCTGCTTCATGTCGTCTCTGAGGGGCGGTGCACATCGTTGTGAGGAAACGGAACAGCCTCTGTTCCTTACAACGACGTGGATCGTCTACATTTTTTTAGAACTCATGGTCATTTACCATACATACCTTTACAACAAAATTTGTTGTAAAGGCATGCGTGGTAAATGACCATGCGTTCTAAAAAAATGCGTAGTAAGGACTTCGCGATGTACAACGCATGCGTGGTAATGCATGCATTGTAATGGTATCGCGAAGTTAAAAAGTTGTAACGGCTGTTTACTGATCAAAGCTGACCCCTGTTCTTCAGTGAGTTGTTTATTTGATAAATTAGGAGGAAGGAATATGTTTTTTTTACCGAAAAGTGCATTCCCGGCTGTTGTATTGTGAAAGTGTCCGCGTGGCCTGGTTTCACTTCCGGTGAGAGAGTGGAAGAGTCTGTTTGGATCTAAAGGGGTTCTGCTGTTGGACGGGGCCGGCGCGACACGTCATCAGAAAACACAGCTAATGGAAAGCGTTGTCCCCGAAGTGTGGAGCAGTGCCATGAGAGGTCAACGAGTGCGCGTCCCACCGCAGTATGACCGTACCGCGTGACTCATGTGCCGCCTCCAGTGTACGGAAGGCAGAAGCGGCATCCATCGCAGGTCCTCTTGAAGACCGTTGTAGCACTAATTCTACATTTTGGAACTAGGGCATTTTAACCTTGTTGTTCCTGCCAGATACAAAGAGAAGATCCTGTGTTATTCAGTGCCCTCGTTACCTTTTCTGTGGGTAGTGGTGCTTGTCACTTCGCTGCCCCGCCGGTGCACACGACTGGGCTCCTCACCTCGTGTGCCATCTGCAGGGCCTCTGCCCTCGGATCACTGGTTTCGGTTTCTGGAGTGGCAACATAAACAGTTGCTCCCAAAGGACTAGCCTGAACACTTAGGTGAATATCCCCTGCGCCAGCATTCCGCGGAAATTCTTTCCTAGCTCTCCCACGTCGACGACGATGTCATAATAGCACGGCTCCGCTCGCGACACCGTATGATGTCATAGGAGCCATAAGAGGACCTTGTCGGCGTGCTGACGTCAGTTCCACCCATTTTTTCCGTGCCACCGAGGTAAACAGGTGGACCGACACATTTTCACATGTATACATAGTATACTAAATATATATTCACTGAAAAAACCATAGGTTTCAGACACGTTATAGTTAGAAATTAGCATTTAAAAAACCTTTGAAATTCACTGAAAAAACCCTAGGTTTCAGGCACGTTATAGTTAGAAATTAGCATTTAAAAAACCTTTGAAATTCACTGAAAAAACCATAGGTTTTAGGGACAGTTATAGTTAGTTGGACATTTCACTCGTACAAAACCATAGAAATTCCCCCGTTATAGTTAGTTCAGCTAACTATAACTCACACCCCCGCAATGCACTGCTGATGACGTCACATATTACATCACTCATGACATGGTCAGTGACATCACTGATGACATCACTGATGACATCTCAAATGACATCACTGATGACATCACTGATGACATCATCCAGTGACTGTGTGTTTCTGTAAATTTTAAATATGTTTAATATATATAGGGAAAGGCGTATTGAAGAATGAGTGGGTGTATAATTGTCTGAATGGATGATTTAGTAGGTGCGTGACTGACTCTATAAGTTAGTGATTAAACGTATCTTACTGAATGCATGGGTTAGTGACTAAACTGTGTGAATGTCTGTATCCGTCTGTTGGTGTGTAAGCGGCTGAGTGGCTTTCTGAATAGCTACATGAGTGTCTACATGGGTTATTGATTGATTGTCTGAGTATCTGTATGGGTGCCTGAGTGTTTGTGTGGGTGGGGTGTATGTGACTCTGTGCATAGATGTGTGAGTGGGTGATTCATTGGGTGCATGGTTTCAAGAGTGCATCTGTGATGGACTGTATGGGTGGGTGAGTGTGTGTATGGGTGTGTTAGTGAGTGAATGTATATCTCAGTGGTACATGTGTGAGTAACTACATATGTTAAAGGCAGTATATATGTGTGTTGGAGTATATAAATGGCTATAAGTGAGAGTGTGTGATTGTGAGAGTGGCTGTATGGATGAGTGTGTACTTGTATCAGTGATTGTATAAGAGCGTAAGAATGTGCTAGTATTTGTATATGAGTAAGTGAGCTGGTGTGTGTATAACTGTATAGGTTAGTAAATGGCAGTGTGATTAATTATTTGCATGACTGACTAGGTGTGTGAGTACCTCTATGGATGAGTGGCGGTGTGTGAGTGTCTATGTAGGTGTATGAGTGCATATGATAGTCCTGTACTGAGTGACCATAAGTATGAGTGACTGTACAGGTGAGTGAGTGGATGTGTGTGACCTAAGAATCAGTGAGTGGGTATGTAGTTATTGGTGTTGGAGAGTCTATGGTTTTGACAATGGCAGTCTGTAATTTAGAGTGGGTGTATCAAAAGTTATATTAGGGTGTGAGAAGATGCATGAAATTATCACATGGATGACGTCATCAGTGATGTCATTTGAGATGTCATCAGTGATGTCATCAGTGATGTCACTGACCATGTCATGAGTGATGTAATATGTGACGTCATCAGCAGTGCTTTGCGGGTGTGCGAGTTATAGTTAGCTGAACTAACTATAACGGGGGAATTTCACGGGTTTTGTACGAGTGAAATGTCCAACTAACTATAACACCCCTAAAACCTATGGTTTTTTCAGTGAATATATATATATATATATATTACCTACTGGCGATAGCCAGTAGGTAGTTATAGTTAGGACTAAAGTTTCCATAGGAAGAGCATTTTTTGTTCTGCCTTTTACTTTGGCGCCAGTAGTCGAATCTTCAGGAAATTTCAAAACATATACTTTAGTCGGATCAGTTGCTGTGTTGAAAATTTCAGGGTAATCCCTCAAGCAAAAAACAGGGGATTTTTTCAATTTTTGAACATGGCTAGAGCCCAATCCACTGGACGGAATTACACCAAATGTGGCAGAAAGCTAGCATTTGGTCCAGAAAGAGTGCTTTTAGTGACTTGGTGTGAATCCGTGCAGTACGTTTAGCGAGATTAGAGGTTAAAAAATATTATTATCTAGGACCACAGAGGATCCGAGGATCCGGAGGGGAAAGGAAGGCCCTGATTGGCTGGCCACAGCTTGAAAGAAAAGTTACAGTCATCATTTTGCTTCTCACATTGGCCAGGTGCGTTGAAAATAAAGTGTCAAAAACATATAAGGGGTCAGGATAGAGGTATGCTGACCTCTTAGAACACATAGAGGGGTCAGTGAGGGAACCCTTATGACCCCAAATTGATTTTTTTTCTCACTGAAACGTAAAGATTTAGGGACCAGTTTAAAAAATAAAACATAGAAATTCACAGATAAAACCAAAGGTTTAAGGGTCGTTAGAGTTAGGCTGATGTTTTACCCATACAAAACCATAGAAATATATATATTACCTTTAGGCAGTTGGTCGCCTGTAGGTAGTAATAGTTAGGACCTAGTTTCCATAGACAAAGCGTATTTTTGTGTGCTAATGACTTTGGAGCCGTTTGATGAATCTTCACAAAATTATCCAAAAAAAAGAGGCTTACTTAGTCTAGTTCTGCATGGAAAGTTTTGGGGTGATCTGTTAGGCCGGGGCAGAGAAAAATGGGGTAAAAAAATATGTGTTTCCCATGAAATTTCCCATAGAGATTTTAGACACGACTACAGCCCGAACCGCTGAACGGAATTACATCAAATTTGGTTGATAGCTAGCTCTTGGTCAAGACAGAGCCCTTTTTGTGATTTGATGTAAATCCGTTCAGTAGTTTTGGAGTTATCATTTTTTTTAATAGATCTCTAGGGGCACGAATCCTCCGCGGATCTGAGAGATCTCATGCTGAGATCTGATTAGCTGCCAACACTTCAACCAGGAAGTGCTGACAGCCATCTTGGGACTCGGACTCATCTGAGTCCCAAGAAATAAGGCAAAAAAATGATTTCGGCCCTGGAGACCCCATCCCCTGGTCCCGGCCTTGAAAGAAAGGAGGAAGGGGGGCCGCGTGGCCCCCCTTCCGGGGTCAGGTTCAGCCCTGGGGACCCCATCCCCTGGCCCCGACCGTGGATAGAAAAGGGACTGGGGCCGCACCGCCCCCCCTCCCAGATCCATTAATGGGCCTGGGGACCCCATCCTCCATTGGCTGGGCTCCTGCTATGTCCCCGGGATTCCTACCCCCGGGACATAGCGTGTGAGTTCTCGCTTGGAGGGAGTAATTTTAAAGCTCCCAACAAGTGAGAGCAAACACTAAGTCCGCTCCCATTGGGCGGGAGCATGTAAAATGTTCCCGCCCACTGGAGTGGACTTTTCATCTATTTCCCTGCCCGCTGTGAAGTGGGCAGGGAAGCAGATGAAAAAATTGTTCCTGCCCACAGAGAGCCAGCAGGGGCCACGGCGGCATTGGGGCTCATCCCTGCAGCCTCCATCGAAAAGAAAGTGGGTCGACCTGTGTGGGCTCCAGGGCACCCACCTGTTACTGGTCAGGCTGCCGGGGATGGTGTCACCAGGGCTAATATTGGCCCAGGGAATGGGGCTGCGTGCCCCTCCCCTCCTTAGAAATATGGCCGGGTTCTGTGATATGGGGTGCCTAGGGCCAGAAATCGGCCCGGAGAGGGGGGTTGCATGCTCAACTACCCATTTACAATAAGGCGGGCCCCTGGGGATGGGGTCCCTGGGGCTGGAATACAGCCTTAGAAAGGAGACCATGTACCCCCACCCCTAAAAAAATGTGGCATGCCCCGGCGGAGGGGGTCCAAATTGCCCCGGGGAGGGAGACTGTGTGCCCCACTCACAGGTTGGCTGTATGTGGGGTGTAGGTTGCAGGGCCTGGCCGCAGGCCAGGCCTGTGGCCAACTCCCCACTGTGTTAAAGAAAACATTGAAATTCACTGAAAAAAACAAAGGTTACATGGATGTCATAGTTAGGAACTACAATTTAAAACACCTTAGAAATTCACACAAAAAACAAAGGTTACAGGGACGTTATAGTTAGATTCAAAATTTACAAACACAAAACCATAGAAATTTTGCTCTTATAATTAGAGTTATCTCAAGAAACTATAACTTGTGCCCTGAGGTAACTATAACTCGCACCCTCGCCATGCATTGCTAAGTTCCCCACTGTTAGGCCTGGCATCTTTTGGGGGGTCGTGCCCCAATCTTTTTGCTTTTTACCTCCAAGAGATGCTGTATCTTTTTATTGGCCTTAGGACTCTGAGCACTTTACCACTGCTAATCAGTGCTAAAGTGCATATGCTTCTTCCTTAAACATGTGTAATTGGTGTACACATGATTGACATATTTAACTTACTTATAAGTCCCTTGTAAAGTGGTATACCATATACCCAGGGCCTGTAAGTTAAATGCTACTATTGAGCTGCAGCACTGATTGTGCCACTCACAGAAGTAGCCTTTTAAACCTGTCTCAGGCCTGCCACTGCAGTGCTTGTGTGTGTAGTTTACTGCAACCTTCGACTTGCCATTTAAAACTACTTGCAAAGCCTTAAACTCCCCTTTTACGTACATATAAGTCACCCCTAGGTAGCCCTAAGGGCAGGGTGCAAAGTAAGTAAAAGGTAGGACATGTACTGTTATGTTTTGCGTGTCCTAGTAGTGACAAACAGCTAAATTCGTTTTCGACGACTGTGAGCCTACCCCTCTCATAGGTTAGCATTGGCAATTCCCTTATACCTGTTTAAGTGGTAATTCCTGATCAGAGAGGAGTAACCTTTTTCATGTTTTATATCTTTGGACTGGTAATGATAAATTCTCCTTAGTGGTGAAGTTGAATTTAACCTTACTGATTTAGAAATGCCACTTTCTAAAAAGTGGACATTTCTCTGCCCTTACTGCTCTTTGGTCCTGACAGCCTGTCTTGAATACACATCTGGGTTGGGCTGGGTGACAACTACATTTGTGCACTCCTTCTAGACAGCCACAACACAGGACACTCAACTGCATCTGCATTCTGATGGTTCTTCCTGGGCAGGGAGGAATGGGATGGGTGGGCATTTACACTTCAATAGGTAGTGGCCTGTCCTTGCACAAAGGTCTGAATACCCCCCTCCTATAGCTTGGCAGACAAGACTAGGTTGGAAGGGATCCTTGTGCACTTCAGAGGGCTTCTTTAAAGTCAACCCCTACATTAAATGCACTTTACTGACCCCCTCTAATCAGACACTTTTGGACCTGTAACCAGACATCACTGGCACAATGCCAGAAGGACTGCTGTGCCACCACGAGGGACTGCCACTCTGCTAACTGCTCTGCTGTGTTGGCCTGCTGCTTGTTGAGCTGCAGGAGGGACTGCCACTTCGCTACCGACCTTGCTGTGCTGGCTTGCTGCCTGCTACCTCTGCGCTATGCTGACCTAAAGCGCTCTTCAAGGGCTTGTTGGCTTGCCCCCTGTTCTTGAAGTCTCAGGGCCATCAAAGACTTCGCTTTCCTCCTCACTTCCATGGGACTCTGCCATCCTGAGGACGGCAGCTAAATTTTTACCCGAGCAAACTGTGCCTGATCGCCCGCTTGTGCTGTGGCCTAATGAGCACTTGGTCAGCAGAGAGATCGGGCGCCTTTATGCTCTGTTTGAAGCCTGTGCATGTCCTGCTTCAATAGACAATCATGAGTCCGTCAGCCCCACTGGGACCCGAGCTGCCCGAACCTGATCTCCCCTTTGTGCAGTGGCCTATTGAGCACTTGGTCGGGAGAGAGATCAGATGCCTTTTTGCTCCACTTGTAGCCTGTGTGCCTTGCTTCAGAGGACGAGGACGCAGCCCGAGGGAATCCACCATGCCATTGCCAAGCAACGCCGTTTCCTGCTTCCTCTGACCCCGACACAGCGCTGCAATTACATCAGACTCAGTGCAGCCTCGGTACCGAGACTGCCACTTCGAGAATCCCAACGCCGGTGGCCCACCTTGCTCACTTCAGAGCGCCCAGAGCAGGTACTGTGTTTCATCGGACCCAGGAGGACCCTGCAGCTCCCCGCTCTCCCTCTAATAGGCAGATGGGACTGCCTTCGCAGTCAAGGGCTTGCTACACGTTACCCCGTTGGGAATTTCTTTGACAACACAGCTACGGATGGATTCTAAGCGAGCCTCGGCCTTGAGATTAAGGCAGTACAAACCGGTCGGGGTTACCGGAGATAACCTATTGAACGTGAGTGCTCTATCGACACTTGAGAACTATTGAGCACTGTGATTTCTTATACTCTTTAAACGTGCATATCTTGAAATGTATATAGTGTCTTTTTATCGTTTTGGTCTGCTTTTGTTTATAATACAGAAAACTATTTTTATAAACCTGTGTGGAGTCTTTTTATGGTTTATTCATTGTGTTAGCGTGTGTGTGTTGCACAAATACTTTACACATTGCCTCTTTTGATAAGCCATCCTGCTCTGGAACAAGCTACCAGAGGGTGAGCACATGTTCTCTCAGTTGTGTATCTAGCTTACCCTGACTAGAGTGGGGAGATCTGCCTGGCTTACTGCATACCTTAGCCAACTAGAAACCTCATTTCTAACATTGTTGATCAGCGCTGAGGATAGGACTTGTGTTTGTGCAATAACAAATAGTAACTCATTGTTCACTATACTGAGACCATTTCAATTTATTTTTCAATTTTCCCTGTTTGTCTTTGGGATTTTTCCTGCTATACCATGTCCCAAACGGGAGAAGTAGTGCCTGCACCTGCAGCAACTGATTTTGAGCTGGCTAAAATAGAGTCCTAGAATGGGACCCATTTTAAGAGTTCCTGAAAGGGGTTTCAGATTTCTATCTAGAGACTCACCAGGAAGGTGGAGTTCCAGGAAGCTCTGAGAGCCTGTGCGGAGGTCCAGGTGGCAGAATCTGACAACCCAGGGGAGGGGGAACAAGAAATCATAGAGGAGGTGGATAACCTGAGTGTAGATTCCAATGGGGAATTACCACTTTTGGGGAGGGGACCAATGACCTGCAGGAAGCAATTGTAGTTCCCCCAGCCAGGAGCAGTGTCTCCTCCAGAAACCTGTCCCCAGAGGAGCTGGCGGACAGGAGGGAAGAAAGAAAACTGAGACTAGACCTTGTTAAGTTGGAGCAACAGCAGAAACATGCTTTGGCTGAGAAAAAGCACTCTCTAAAAGAAAAGAGACTAGCCATGGAGGAAAGGAAGAGGTCCCATGAGCTAAGTCTCAGAGAGTTGGTCATAAGAGACCTACAAGTGGGGTCCAGCAACAGCAATGGTGGCAGCATGCCTGCAGTGTCTTCACATGAGTCAAAGTATAGAGTACCCAAGGATTTGGTGCCTAGTGATGTGGTGGGGGTTGATGTGGACAAGTGGTTTGCAGCCTATGAGGTGGCTTTAAAAGTGCACAAGGTCCCAGAGGAGTTCTGGGGTGGAAGTGTATGAAAGTACATGCCCACAGTGGGGAGAGACCCTCTTCTTACACTAGAGGTGGAGCAACAGACATGCTACACTGCAATGAAGACCATTTTCACCAGTAAGTTTGGACTGACACCTGAGACGTACAGACAATGGTTCAGGGCCAGACAGAAGCTATGCCCAAAGAGCTGGGTTGATTGCTTAGTCTATGCTGGCAAGGCACTGAAGGACTGGGTGAGGGGCAACAAAGTAAATGATTATGAAGGACTGTATAATTTATTTTTGAAGGAGCACATGGTTGATATTTGTTTTACAGAGCTGCGCCAACACCTAATAGATGTAAGCTTTCTGGCCCTAGGAAGCTTGCTGAGGAAGCGGACATCTGGGTCATCACCAGAGTGTTCACGAAAGCATCTGGGGGGGGACTCCAAAAAGGGTGGTCAGGGTTCCTACCAGAAGAAGTAGGAGGGAGATAAAAAGACTGAGTTCTCTAAAGGTTGCCAAAACAACTCACAGGGGAAAGGGTTTGGTTCTCATTCCCAATCTGGCCACTAGAAGAAAAACTACCCTGACAAAGGTCAGCAGCCCAAGTCCGTTCAGTGCTATGAGAGCTTCAAGAATGGGTACTATAAGCAGGATTCCAAGTGTCCAAAAAGAGCATCACCCCCCACTGGGGGAAAGGTTCCAGGGGTGGCTAGTGTAGTTCTGGGGGAGGAGTTTGTCCCAGTTGATGGGAGTTTAGTGGTGTTACTCTAGTGTCCCTGGGTGACAGTGAGATGTTTCCTAAGATCCATGTGCCAGCAAATACTACTAAGTATAGGCAGTGGGTCACCATCAATGGGCAAGGTGTGGAGGCTCTGAGAGATACAGGAGCCGGTATGACTATGGTAAGAAGTAGGCTGATTTCCCCAGAGCAGGTAATGCCCAATGCATTCCACCAGAGAGAGAGAGCACAGAGAGAGGGTCCACCCCCTGAGGGACTGAGGCAGCAGGCTTAAGCCCAAGCAGAAGGTGATGCCTATGGTAGTCACCATATTTACTTGGAGGACAACCTCTTTTACAGGGCGCCTGAGGTTCCTGTGCATGGAACAATAAGGGCCTTGGTGGTCCCCCAATGCTACAGGGCCTTCCTACTGGAGCTGACTCACGAGATACCCCTGGCAGGACAGCTGGGCCAAGAGAAGACCTCTGCAAGGCTTGTCCCACACTTTCATTTGCCCAGGCTCAAGACTTCCTCAGATACATGCTGTAGGACTTGTACAACCTGCTAGGCCAGGGAAGACAGGGAAGAGGCTTATGGCCCCCTGCACTCACTGCCAGTCATTGGCATACCCTTTGAGAGGGTGGGTATCGTCATCGTAGGGCCTATGGAACCCCAGACTGTTTCAGGCAACATGTTTATCCTGGTCTTGGTGGATCATGTCACTGGGTACCCAGAGGCAATCCCACAGTGGCAAAGGCCCTGATGGGGATTTTTACCTTCTGGTTGCTTCGCTACTTGATAGAGAAATATGGTAAAATTAAGTTGTATGCACCAAAAACATAATTTACTTCAGGAAAATCCTTAAAATGTAATGTTTTTGCTCAAATTCTATATGCAGGATAAGGGTTACGAAAAATGACCATTGGGGTCTTATTCCAGTTGGATTCTGCTGCGTCTGCATGCACATAGACTTTATCAATAAATAACTCTCTAGAAGTATTCCAAATACTTGTCCAACCCTTCTCTATTAACTAATTTAGATTGAGATTTTTTAACTAATGGCTCCTGTGATACACATTATTCTTCTCTATGTGAAGAATATCGTGTTGAGATGTTCCTCCTGCAATAAAATGTATGTTCTCTGTGAAGTGCTCCTCCACTCCTTTGAGACAGATTTGTACTTTAGCAGATAACTAATACAAAAATAATGGGAAATAGGGAAAACAAATACTGCTGCCCTTCTCCCCATACTTCCCTTCTACCTTTCATTTTCCACTTTGTTTTTATGATTTACTAAACATTTAGAAGTTATTGTCATTTATTCCAATGTTCTCGCTAGATGGTTCCCTCTGCCTTTAACCAATCTATATTTGAGTGGCCTTTCTAAAGGATTACTGGGTTGTCTGCCTTGCTACTGCTGAGACGTCAGTCTCGAACAGATTTGAAGAGGTTACCAATTAGAACAGTGTTTCTGAGGATTCAATGCTTAGACCACATATCGTACTGCTCAGCCGTCCCTTATTTGGAAGATGCCACACTACCTGTACACATCTTCACCCTCCAACAAGCAAACTGTATCCCCATGACTGCAGTGGGATCACTCACCCTCAAAACCTTTCCCACCTATCAAATACATCTTTTATTCCCTCTGATTTCAGTGGACTTAGCTTCCTGAGGCATCCAATCTCGTCCTTCTTGGAGACTCATGAGTTTGAGAGGCAGGGCTTGCAGTACAATTACCAGGATGTATGACGATACCACGCATGCATTACATCGCATGCCATTAGATCGCGGTTTTAACAACGCAAGTCGTTACAACGACTTGCGTAGGAGGGCGCTGGACTTAGGAGTAGTTTAATTTACTATTCCAACTCCAGCCTACGTACAGTAGGGAAGGTGTTGGATAGTAATTTAAACTACTCCTTGTCCTATAGCGCCCTCCAGTGCAAGTCGGTGTAACGACTTTCGTTGTAAAAACCGCAATCTAATGGCATGCGATGTAAGGCATGCGTTCTAAAGGTTGTTTCCCCAATTACTGATGCAGAAACTAACCATTTTCATTTTGAGCTCGTATTTTGGTTAATTTATAAGCTAGGCATTTTAACTAATCATGGCACTGAGGTAAGGATTACTACTAAAGGTTTAATACAACCAGGGGCATAGCTCGGTCAGTAGGATTGGGGGGGGGAGGTGAGTTTCAGATCTTCCGACAATCAGGCTGGCATATAATGTTTAAATACATTATAGGACAACCAGAGTATATGAGAGGGGCCTAAAGGGCAGTGGAAAGGGAGAGGAATGCGAAGTGGTAGGAGTGCTAAGAGAGAAAACACAATATATTGTAAAATAACCAATATTTGTGAGGACTTTCAAAACAGAGTGAGAGAGAGTGTGTGTTTTTTCTATGTGTATGTAAAGATTACTGGTGAAATCCGACTGGCATCTCACAATACCCGACTGAAAGCACCTGTACTCAACTATTTATCAGGAAAGGCATTTATTAGGGGGCGGGGTTAACACCCCAAACACCCCCGTGAAGTAACGCCCCTGAATACAACAAAGCGATGCTGGCATACTAATAATTGGAGAATCAAGATTTCATGCCTATTATGATCATGTTTGCCATCTAGAAATTTAGGGTACAATTGTAAATTGTATAAAATATTTCCAAATACCGTTATTACAACAACAAATGTAGAGAAACGGGCATGCAATGCAAGAGGGCAAAACGTATATACTATGACTTGAGCTTCACAAATATTCGAAACAAACATAGTGACTTTTTCAGGTCTATTGGTAATGAGAGCTCATCCACCAAAACATGAGTGTTGCTATAGAAACGTATTTGCCTTTGAAGAAAAAAAACTGTTTTATGTAAATGTATAACTTCATATTGCGATTAAGTCCTCGGAGTCAGGCATTTCCTGTGTATTTATGACTGACTGGGTCAAGGTTCCTTAATAGGCCCAGAAGCTATCAACTTTTCCAGGCAGCTCTTTACTTTTAGGAAATTCTGTCCTCACTGGCTATTATATTTTAATTAGTTCTACAATTTTGGCGTGTTAAAAAAATTACATTCTAGTTTAATGTCAGTATTACACTAATTGAGCAATAAAAATGTCACTAATCTTCTAACCACATTTTTCGGGAATGAGCACTACAAAATTACCAGCCCTTTTCTTCATACTGCGAACACCAAAGCAGCATAGTATAAAACAGCAAGTATTGAGTCTCAGTATTTTTGATGAGACAAGTAAAGTATGCAAGGTTTTATCTCATGCACCATAAAAAGGTCACAACTCATGTAACCTCTCGGTATTTTTCTCCCTTAATCTCATCACATCCTTTTCCAGTGCTCAGTAAGCACGAAAGGTCACTAGCTCTAATGTTTGTAGAACATAGGGGCATATTACTAAGGTCCGACGATAATTATCGCTCAGCGCGATTAGCGCGAGGATAATTATCGCCTGACTAACGCTGAATTTTATCACTGAGATAGCGTGCTATCAGCAACGCTCATCTCAACAGTGATAAAATTGCAAGCGCTAACTGCCAAATGTGCGATTATCGCTGGAAATCCAGCGATAATCACACAACTTTTGGCGATAGCTTGCTGATAGGGCAGGACAGACTCAGCCATGATATCCACCTTCCATTGGATATCATGGCTAAGTCATACTGAGAGCAGGCGTTAGAAAAGTTGCGCTAACCGCGGTTAGCGCTACTTTTCTAATCGCTCTGCATGTTCGCCTGCAGCTTGATAATAGGAGAAATGTCGGTTAGCGACATTTCTCCTGTTATCCTGGGAAGGAACGCCCACTTTGCATCTCATTAGAGATGCAGAGCGAGGCGTGGGGAAAACGGGTGCTAACATGCGTTAATGCATGTTAGCACCCGCCTTGGTAATAGGGCGGTAATATTATCTCCGCTTTTTGGCTCTTAAAGCCAAAAAAGCGGAGATAATGGCCCTTGCTAATATGCCCCATAATTTTTCCAGCAAAACACAATTATAGACATATAAGCCGTTATATGACTTTCACGTTTATAGCATCTAGTGGCAACAGCAAGATTAAATGACTGGTCCCCTGCATTATAAGAAGGTGCCAAATACGATGGCACATGTCTTTACCAGTTTGCAATACAAGCTTATGATGAAGCTTTTTCAAAACGTAATTTTATGTTTACTGCATCATTATGTACATGCCCCCAAAGTATACGGCTTTATCAAGAGAAGCCTTTGTAGCCTGATTCTGCGGTGTGCACCTAAGGGATTGTGGTAGAGAATATCAAAGGCAGAATATCGAAGGGCCACACTATCGTGACCAGAATATCGATGGACAAAATATCAGAGGTAATTGCCAGAAGGAGGTATGGATTTAGTATTCCTAACTCCATATCTAGGTAACGTGAATGAATATATATATATATATAGGGGCAGATTTACAAGCCCCCTGCGCCACCAGTACGTCACTTTTTGTGACGTACTGGTGGCGCAGGGGGCTGCTCCATATTTACAAGGAGAGGAAAAGCCACCCTGCGTGACTTTTCCTCTCCTTGTAAATACGGCCCATTCACACGCAGCACTTTGCGGTGAAGGGGCGTTCCATGGGTGTTGCTGTGGGTGTTCCCACGCAACACCCATGGAACAAGACACATCTCCAGAATTACGAGAAATCGTAACTCTGGAGATGCGTCTGAAAGCTACGCCACCCTAGAGGTGGCGTAGCGAGGCGCACCGAGGAGAAATGTTTTCATTTCTCCTTGTTTGTTCCTCTTTCAATGCGTGCTGCATTCTACAGCACGCATTGAAAGAGGAAAATGGTTGTAGTGATTGTTTTTGTGCAGGAAGGTGCCCCTTCCTGCACAAAAACAATCTCCCCACGACGCAGGCATCCTTGCACCACGGTGCAAGGGTGCCTGCGCCGGCGCATGGCTGCAGTTTGTGCGCCAGCGCAGGGGGAAGCACAAGGATGCGACATATTCTTGTAAATATGTCGCATCCCTGTGCTTTCCAAACTAACGCAGCACGGCGCAGCAAAATGACTTGCTGCGCCGTGCTGCGTTAGTTAATTGTAAATCTGCCCCATACTCTGTTCTCGGCGTGTTTCACTCGGGCAGCCTGATCGCCGGTGGTGCACAGTTTTCAGCGCTTCGCCGCGTGCTGATTTTACATAAATAATTATGGTTTCCTCCTTTTAAGGACTCCATGGCACTCCGGTGCAAGTTAGTAAAGTATTGTTTATTTGCCTGCTCTTCGGCAAAAAGCAGTCACGTCAACGTGACCAAGGTGCTTGTAAGCATCGAAACGGGTTTACGTGACTGTTTTCTGCCGAAGAGCAGGCGAATAAACAATACTTTACTGACTTGCGCCGGAGTGCCGTGGAGTGCTTAAAAGGAGGAAGCCGTAATTATTTGTATAAATATATATTGTTGTTAGTAGCACTTGTAGAGCGCATGGCTACCCATAGGTATCCCAGTACTGGAAGTACCGCATATATCACCAAGGTGCATATATGTGGAGGCATAGAAAACGAAAGTGAAGTTAGCTGTCCATATTTTAATTCAATTAAAAGTAAAACATTGAGGGCCTCATTTATGAGGTTTTGCCGTAGGGCAGCGCAGCAGGCCTTCCTGCTGCGCTTCCCTATGGCAAAAGAAAAGGGCAGGAATGCGCCGTATCTATAAGATACGGCGCATTCCTGTCCTTTTCCCCTGCGCCGGCGCACAAGGGGCTGCCGTGCGCCAACGCAGGCACCTTTGCACCATGGTGCAAGGGTGCCTACGTTGCGGGATGATTATTTTTGTGCAGGAAGGGAAACCTTTCTGTACAAAAATAATCACAAGAGGCTTCTTCCTCTTTCTATGTGTGCTGCAAAATGCAGCACGCATAGAAAAAGGAAAAACGAGGAGAAATAAAGATATTTCTCCTCGTTGTGCCTCCCTTACGCCTCCCCTGGGGAGGCGTAAGCTTTTGGCGCTGCCTCAGATTTACGATTTCTCGTAAATCTGGGGCAGTGTCAAAATGCCATAGATGTTGCTTGGAACGCCCCCAGCAACACCCTTTGCACGCCCCTTTTACGCAGAACACTGCGTTAAAGGGACTGATATTTATCAGGCAGCATTAAAAAAAGTGTCTTACTGCTGCCTGATAAATGTCACGCAGGCTTCAGTGCCACGGAACGTCAAAAAAAGTGACGTTCCGGAGGCACAAGGAGTCTCATTAATGAGGCCCAGAAGCTTGCAACACAAAACTGATGATTTTAGAAAGCCAGATTGATACTAGAAAATCGTAAAATAGAAATTAGTCCTTGTGGTTAAACTTCATACTTGTGGTGGAAGGAGCGCCATGTTGTTTACAGAAAATCATCATTTTGTGTAGCTTTCCTATACCACCTGTATAGAAAACACTGTATTTAAACATTCTAACATATTGTGGCTCTCCGATATTCTGCCTTCGATATTGCTGACCTATATCCACATAATGTAGCTGATGGTGATGGTGCTCACTCATCATTCTAAGCGTGGTGCTATGCTCATTAAAGCATACCCTTCAACTCACTCTCAATCGGAGGGCGTCACCCTGATTGGACTCATCTTCATATTTCTAACAGGTGGCATGCCTCCATAGAATTCAACGGGGTCACCCGCGCTAAAAAACCTGAAAACATACGGCTTTCAGTCGGAGCTCTCTCGAAAAGCACTGAATACTGTCCTCCCTAGAAACTCATAAGGTTTAGAGCTATGTTAAAGAAACAGAACATCCCTTCAAAGTATTCCTAGCAGTAAAATAATTTGTATACTTATATATAATGGCTGATTTAAAATAAGACGCTACATAATGTGTGTAAGTTCTTATACATGTCGTGTCATTTAATTCAATTAAAAGTAAAACATTGAAGCTTGCAACACAAAAGTGATGATTTTAGAAGGCCAGATTGATACTAGAAAAACGTAAAATAGAAATTAGTCCTTGTGGTTAAACTTCATACTTGTGGTGGAAGGAGCGCCATGTTGTTTACAGAAAATCATCATTTTGTGTAGCTTTCCTAGACTACCTGTATAGAAAACACTGTATTTAAACATTCTAAAATATAAGGTCAGTGAAATACAAGTTTTAAAGGTGGTATTTTAGCAGATGAGGATCTGCTGCCTACCCCATATCTCCAGAGCCACGAGAAGACGTAGTAGATGAGTCTGACAAAACACACATTATACACCCTACATATATGGCAGTTTTTATGCATAAACCCAAACACAGTTTGTAAGTACATGTCTAACATACATCTCAATAACTGTTCCCCATGAGATGACAAACATATCCAAATTTCTCAAAAAATAAATGTTCTTTATTTTTTATTAATTTGTAACATACTTTTTTTTTTAAACAAAATAATGTACAAAATTGTTCACAGTCTAATACCACATTGGCTATTTGAGAGAAGACAAAAAAGGAAGAAAAAAATCAATATCACAAGGTGCTATTTCATATAAATTCACAATGATATCTGACCTTTCTTTTCCCTCTATCTGCTCATTTCTCACCTTTATCTTGCCTCTTTCTGCTCTTTGCTGACCTTTGTCCTCCTCTTTCTCCTTGTTTCTGACCTTTATTTTGCCTCTTTCTGCTTTTTTTTTTGGGACCGTGGGGAGGCTCAAGGCTACCGTGGTCCCAGCCGGCTCCAGGGCTCCTGCGAGAGCCTGCATTGCTGCACCGAAAGAGCTGCTGGAAAGACAGCTCCCTCTGTGCAGGAGCAATAGTTTCATCTCTCTCCATGCCCGCATATCTGCAGGCAGAGAAAGAGATGAAACGTCTGCTTCCAGCTGTCTGGAGCACTTTGACAGCTCCTGCCCGCACAGTCCCCCTCTTTATATTATAAAGCCCCGGGGAGCTCAGGGTTTAGAAGAGCCTCAGGAGGGGGACCCCGGGCACCCTCCTCCTTTTCTTAATCCCGTAGGCCCCCGGGACCTGGCCCACCTGGGGGCTAAACAGTACAGAAGCGCAGGAACCAGAGCTTTTTTTAAAAGGGTTTGGCGCGAGCCGCTGATCCAGCGCTACTCCTGCTGAAAATTTTTACAAATTTTCTTTTTTGCCCAGCGTGGGACTGCAGGACCAGAGCTAGGGGGTCAGGGTATTGCTACCCTGTCTCCTTTTCTATTATTAAATGTTGTTTCAGGGACCCATGCCTTTACAGCGAAATGCGTTGTAAAGCAATGCGTGTAAAGGCATATGCGTTGTAAAATTCTTTTCAATTGACGCCGACTTTACTACTAGTAGGTTTTTTATAAGAACCTCTCATTGATGCAAGAATCTGTAAACTATTAAATTTACATCTCCATTAAGTCTGTGCTTGTCTTTCCTTACACGTCCAAACTGATAAATTCCTGAATGTCAGTACTGATTTTAAGCTCATCATGAAATCATTCCATTTTTAATTTTTATGTTTTTTTAATGCTTTCTGTATGCCACTTCCAAATAGTACATAGTACATGTTTTCCCATCCCAAAATGATTCGAATTTTAGTACACAATTTTTTTTTTATATTGATTGTTACTTCTTCAATATATGTAATTACCATTGGGCATATCCTCAGCACTTTGCGAAGGAGTATGAAAGTTAGCAAGAAAAAACAGGTTATAAAGCTGGTGTTTGTCAGATCTGGTCGATGACATTCAATCATCCTATTTTCTATGAGGACCCAGGTTGCATTGTTGACAGATTTGGTCATTCTGTCTTTGCTGCCTTTTTTCAATCCATAGAATGTAAATCCTGGAATTGAATTTGCCCATTTATTGTCTGACTTTGGAGTTCTTCACAGTGAGTGAATTTATTCCTAAAGTGTATTTTCTGTTTAGTAGGCAGTCTCATATAATATTGTTATGTGTCCTTGCTTGGTTTCCCAGAGGATTGCATATATTTTTGTTTATTTTCTTGGACTTATTTCCATTTCTCTACCTTGTTTTTGTTTCTCATTTCTCTATTTTTTTTCTCCCTTTCATTCAAAGTCCAGTTGACCATGGGGCATATTTACTGATAGAAATGGAGTTTCTGGCTGGCTAGGGTATGCATCTAAGCCAGGCAGAACCCACCACTCTAGTCAGGGTAAGGGAGTTGCACACCCAAGATAACCCCTACTCACCCCCTTGGTGGCTTGGCAGAGCAGTGAGGCTTATCACAGAGGCAATGTGTAAAGCATTTGCGCAACACACCTACACACACCAGTGACACACTAGACGCAACACAAAAAGAGACTACACACGAGCTTATAAAAACATATCCTTTGTATTGTACATAAAACACTTTAGACCATAATCACATAAATCACTGTGCCACTAGGCACTTGTCATAAAAGTGCATATAATACACATAGACCACAATCACATAAATCATTGCACCGCCAGGCACTTTTCATAAAAATGCATCGACATGTAGGCAATGGTCCTGATATCACATGTAATGGACTGAAGTAGAATACTAGGAAGTTGCACCTGTCACAGTTCCCTTTGTGAATAAGTGCACAAGGTAAATTAGGAAAACAGCATTTCCCTGCGAGGGAAGCACCAGAAACACTTAGCAAATAGATGCATGAGGGAATTTTAACCCGGCTGATCGCAACCGGCCCCACCCCACCCCACCAAAGCAGCCTGGTTGGAGGCGAGAGTGAATGAGGGATGGCCGCAAGTGCTACCACCAACCGTGTGGTTGCAGATCGTGTCCCCATCCCTCCACCCTCACTGGTGGTTGCGTGTACCCAGGCGGCACCGCGGTGAGGGCTCAACGAGGTGAGGAGGCGAAGGGACAGGCACTCACCCGGGCCTCAGCCGGGAACAGTGGATTCTTTGAGATCGGTGCCCCTGCTGCACTGTGTGGGAGGCACAGGGGGTTTCCTTTCCCCTTTGTGCAGCGATGCAGCTCTGTGTCACCGGAGCACGCCGTCGAGTTTCGCGGGCTGGCGTCCCACTGGGTGGGGTGTCATCGAGTCGCGGCTGTCCTCCCTGGTGTCGAGAGGTTGCTAGGCAGCACCTAGTGTCCTGCGGCATCAGTGGAGCAGTCGCCCGGCGATCTCGAGCTTCCTGAGCAAGTGAAATATCCCGGACTCTGGCCCAAGATGGTGAGCTTGGCAGTGCCCCAGGCAGGCTACTCTCTCTTCATGGCATGCCACGGAGAGCCCTCGGCAGGAAAGCCACAGCGCTGAGGCAGGACACAAGACGGCACTCTTGTCGGCTCCGAGCATGCGGAGCGCTGCCAAAATGGGGTTTTCAATGCAAGAGCACACAGAGCTCCGAATACAGGAAACCTTGGTAACGCAGGGCACACAGAGCTCTGTAAATATGAAACCTTGGTAAAGCAGAGCACACGGAAACTTTGATATCCCTGAGTTTCCAAGAACAGGGGGCCAGCACACACAAGCCCTTGGAGAGTCCTTAACAAGCAGGATACCACAGCAGGGCAAAAAGAGTCAGTCCTTTTCCTCCACCACTGACAGAAGCAACAACTGCAGGACAACTCACCCCTCACTCAGAAAAGGCAGCGCTCCTCACACAGTCCTTCCGCTCTTCTTCTTGACAGGGTCCTCTTGTTCCTTGAAGTAATCTAAAGTCCTGGGGTTTTAGGTGTGATACATATACCCCAAATTGTCATTGTTCTCTTTGTGGCAAGGGTCTCTGAATCCAGTCCAAACCAGTTCTGTCCTCCCTTGTGCTGTATGACTACAGGGGGCGGAGACAGCGTTGTGAAAAAGGAGGTACAGCATATTCAGGTGCAAGCGAAACTCCTCCCACCACTATAAATGCAGGCCAGGTCTATTCAGCCCAGTGATGAGTCACCCAGGCAAGGCAGGGCACACCTCAACCCCCCCAGTGACTGTCTAGAGTGAATGCACATCCCAGCTCCTACCAGACACTGAATACACAAACAGCCAGAGTCACACAGAAAGGTAAAGTAAGAAAATGCCCACTTTCTAAAAGTCGCATTTTCAAACACAGAATTTAAAAGCCACCTTTACCAAAAGGTGCGTTAAAAGATTCTGAGTTCAGAGAGCCTAAACTCTATTTTTCCCTCTTGTCCTTATGGAAAGCTACACATGTAAAATGTTACAGCGCAGCCCCAATGCTAAGCCTTTGGGACAGATAGCCTTTCAATAGTGAAAAACGAAATACACAGTATATCACTATCAGAACATGTCACAAACACAGTACATGTCCTACCTTTCACATACACTGCACCCTGCCCATGGGGGTACCTTGGGCCTACCATAGGGGTGCCTTACATGTAAGGAAAGGGAAGGTTTGGGCCTGGCAAGTGGGTGCACTTTGCCAGGACAACATGCCAGTTTACAACTGCGTGCGCAGACACTACAGTGGTAGATCTGAGACACATTTTCAGGGCTACTCATGTGGGTGACACAATCAGTGCTGCAAGCCCACTAGTATCATTTGATTTACAGGCCCTGGCACACACCGTGCACTTTACTAGGGACTTACCAGTAAATAACATATGCCAATCATGGATAACAAATCAGTGTCACAATTTATTCAGAGAGCATATGCACTTTAGCACTGATCAGCAATGGTAAAGTGCCAAAATCCTATAGCCAACTAAAACAGGGTCAGGAAAATTGGGGGCAAAAGCCAAAAGTATGGGGATAAACCTACTTCAAAAGTGCCAGGTCTAACATTTACAATGAAATGTTGGAGCGTGGAGCTGCTCCAAATTTGGGAGCACGGCGCACTGACATTGCCAAAATGCACAGATGCACCATATTTAAAACAATATGGTGCACCCCTGTGTTTTCCCTAGCGCTGGTGCTAAAATTAGCTCCCTAGCGCCAACCCAGGCACCCTTGCACCATAGTGCACAGGTGCCTGCATTGCAGGGAATGATTGTTTATGTGCAGGAAGGTGTCCCTTCCTACACATAAACAAAAACTAATGGCATTTGCTCTTTCTATGTGTGCTGCATTCTTCAGCACACATCGAAAAAGCAAAAAAGAGGAGAAATAAAAGTATCTCTCCTCGTTTTGCCATTTTAACGCCTGCTCTTGCATGGCGTTAGTTTTTGACGCTGCCTCAGATTTACAGATCGTTGTAAATCTGGGGCAGCGTCAAAAAGCAATGGGTGTTGTGGTGGAACGCCCACAGCAACATCCATTGCACGCCCCTTTCACGCTAAGTGATGCATGGAAAGTGGCCATACTTACAAGGCGGCGTTAAGCCACAAAAAGTGGGTTAACGCCGCTTTGTAAATATGGAGAAGCAGAACCCCAACATAAAATGTCAAAGACCCAGACCCTAAAAAACATTTGGTGTCTGGAAATGGACTACAAGAAGGACAGGTTGAGACCCAAAAAATGTGTCTTCTGCCAAGAAGCCAAACGGCTGTGTGACGAGGGACAGCTCTGCAAGACTTCTGCCTCTGACCAGGACTGAGGGATAAGGCATGCTAGTCCCTCTGCTGGGTGAGAAGACATCACCCAGGGAAACCAAGACCATCTGATCTGGAACCTGGAGCACCAGCGCCTTCATGCTTGCTAAGACCAGTGTGCATAGGAGGAAGATTGGAATTTCTTCATATTTGTTGGTTCAGCAAGGCGCCAACTTGGCAATCATTGACACTTTTGCTTTCAAATGCCAAAATCATTTAAAGTAAAATATAAGAAGAGAATAGTTGCCTGACTTTCCTCAACCATCAATTTAAATTGTTATATGCTCATGCTTCTGGTGTGGTATTTATGGCCTGATTAATTAGACATTATAACACCTGGAGGAAAAATCACTTCTGTGTTTTTTTGGCTAGTTAGGTAAAATTTATGGATCTTGGCTGCCTCGCATAAGTTTGCAGTAGGTCCCAGAAGAGAGAGCTGGCAAGTGCCTTTGAACCCTGCACTGTAGTGCTGTCAGCAACTCCGATTGGGTGGCAGAAACAATTGGCTGAGCAAAGAAAAAATATTGCAGTTGAAGGCGTTTAACACACAGCGTATGTATCATGAATATTATTGTGAGAGGCTTTCTCCAGAAAATAATTGTAAGTTACTGCTGCAGAATTAAGTGGAGGAAGGTGATATGGATGGTTAAGAGTTTTGGGAGGAGGCAAAGGAGGAGTGGGAGGGAGGCTGTGTATTCACATTTGGAAGCAAAGGCATTACCATGTGAAAAGCAGGCAAACCTTGTGCCTGAAAAAGTTTATACACGAAATTTCCAACCTTTTCTGCTGCTAGCTTTTTACGTTCAATGAAAATCATCCCAAACTACTAGTATCCTTAGTGTTGCAATAGTGTTGTAATGGTGACCACATCATACAAGATTATGTTAGTGCCCATCTTATGAAAGATTTCCCGCAGTGATGGCCTCGGTTCATCAGGCAGGGTTGCCAGCAATAATGTAATAAAGCTCTGTCAATTTGGACTGTCTTTACATTGGTTATGCATAACAGTCATAGCTGCAATGCCCCTGGCACCAAGGTAACAAAATTAGTAAAGAGCGTCACCAATGCCACATGAGTTATCGTGCAAATCTCAACTATAAATGTATTGTGAAAATTCAAAAATTCTTCTTCAAACATTGCCTTAGGAGTTCTGAAAATACATAAATTTAAGCCCTCAGTACAAACTTTTCAGTTTTGGTATACATATATTAATTCAGCCAAGCAAAGGTTCTTATTTAGTAGGCTTGGCTGCGCACGGGAGAGCTACATACAGGTAGCTGGAGAGCTAACATTAACCCATGAGCTACTTGTTGGAGAAGCCTGGTCTATACCATATACCAATTCTTGCCATGTGAAGAAATGACTCCCATAAAGAACTAGACGGACATTCATAATCTATACATTAATTAATTGGAGCACACCCTATAGGCAAAATAAGGTTTCTTGTTCTTTACAGCTCTTTATGCTCAAATAATCCAATGGCCTTTGTCATTCCACGTTAGCTCTCTCTGTCAGTCTAGCTGTCACCACTGTATTCTATATGGAGTGGGCTGTTCGCAGATTAGAACCATCGAAAGACTAACTTCATTTTTGCAAAGAAGCTAAGTAAATGAGTACCATTAGGTTTAAAGAAAGATCTGTCATTAACAGTGTACAGTGTACATACTAAGGGATCCATATTCAACAGGGCCTCCATGGAATTCTCAAGTGTTGTAGCATTTAAGTAAACAATATTAAGAAACTATTCAGACAAATGAGATTAGTCAGTGCTGCAAACATTTTAATGGTGATTTTCTGCGTATAGAAACTTTTCTAAAATGTGGAAGTATGTATTGAAACAAATTTGTATGCATTATTACTATAACAATTGCGATTTGTAAACAGCTAGCATGCCAGTATTTAGTCATTAAAGAGGGTATATTTGCTGGTAGATCCTCTATATTTAATTTTAGTACATTTGAGTGACAGTCCTCAACAATCACACTCTCAGGTTTGATAGAAGTGCCACTTTGTAAGGCATGGATAGCATACCTTTAATTTTCTTACATTTTTTATGGAAAATATCTGATACCTTATCTAGGCAAAATTCTACTGGACACTGATTTTGTTTCATCTATAAACTTTCCCAGAATCACAAATCCTAAATCAGTTATTAATTAGAAATCAAATGGCCACAGTCATGGAATTTGTTGAGAGTTTGCATTTAAAGAGTATGAGTTATACTGCAGCTATATTTTAATATATTCATCTCAGACTGCTTCATTTGAAGCGCCATCTTTATCTAATTTTCATTTCATTTCATTTTGGCTAATGGTTAAGGAAATACCTGACCATGACATATTCTTTCGTCCTTTGACCCATACATGTGGGAACAAGTTATCAAATGGTTTTTATTTGACATACAGTTAAAATAATTGGACCTTTTACAACAGCCAGCTACAGAAAAGCCAATATAACTTGATGAATGGACTTTATTACCTTGAAAATAAACTCCATAATTGCTCTTACCTTGTTGTCTATCATTCATTTTTTTTAAACACGGAACCTTTCCAGAAGAGGATTTGTGGAATGACTGTACTTCACTGGTAAAATTCATCAGGCATCTTGTCTCGGTAGTTTCTCTGAGCACACACATGTTTTCCCTTAGAACCCACCAGGTGATCAATCTTTCATTTCAACCACAAATGTTATCCTAATTTTTTATGAAATAATGCATTTCAGAAAGTTGAGGAATAATAATAGGAATGGGTTTGTTCCATAATGATACAGAATTGTCAACATTAGCTTGGCTGTAAATGCATGGGCAATGGCCAGATTTACTTGGATTACAAAGCATACAACAAATGAGATTCAGACTTTCAAAACATGTCAAAAGAAGCACCACCAGATAAACAAAGGCTTCCATACGGATTGAAATATTACAAATCCAGATACATCCAAAATGAAACCATAAGAAGAACATAGGGATATGTATGTGCAGTACAAATAGTGTCAAACTGTCTATGTATTTGATAGGGACACTGCCGTAATGCTAATATTAATTTATAAAATAACCCTTATCTCAACTGTCAAAAGTAAATCCATTACACCACATATTCTCACAGCTCAATGAGAGGGATTCATGTATTATTTGTTGGTTGTCCTGTTTTAGTTTTAAACCTATAATAACTAATAACACCCCACCAAAAGGAGGCAGCCCTCATCAGCGAAACCATATAAATACTGATAAACACCTGCACAGTCACAAACTAAAATGCCATTCAAAGAAAGAAAAGTGAGAGAGAATGAGTCATTTTTATTTATTTCTGAAGGGACCAACACAAAGTAACTTTGTTGTACAAGGTACCAGCAAGAAAGACTCTGAAATTATTCTGCTTTAGTTTTGTTGTTTAGGGATATCACTAAAATATCTTTCTTCTTTCTTTTGTTTACTACAGTTCTGTGTGCTTAAATTAAGGGTGCAGGGTTTAGAAGCATGCTCTAGGCCTGATCTAATTATCTTATACACTGTAGAGAATCTGGGACTATTCAATCTTATTTGATCTTTTGGAAGTGTTTAATTCTTTCACTGACTGGTAAAATGGCTGCCTCATAAGAATCCTGGCTAATATGTTCTATAACATTTACCCACAGACACAAACTTAGGGCCTGATTTTGATCTTGGTGGGCGGGTTACTCGGATATCCTGTCCGCTGAAAAATAAATCCTATTATGTCCTATGGGATATTTCAGCGGACGGTATATTTGTCACCATTGTGATGGAGTAACCCGTCTGCCGAGATCTAAATCAAGCCCTTAGTAAAACCCATTCGCTACACCAGCCCATTTTCTAACAATTCATTATTGATAGCAGGTCATAAAACACCCCAGTCTTTAAACAGTCAATGAACATTGTAGTGACGTGCACCCGGGAAAAGAGTGTTGTTGCCATACATATGGGATAATGGTGAAAACATGGCACAAGGCTTTCCACATACCAACAAAATCCATAGCTGCAAGGGGTCCCATTGTTATGTGTGATACCTTCAGCTAATCCTAGCTTTTTACCCAACTGCACTTTACTGCTGGGGTTTTTGAGCCCATAGTTAACAGCAAAATGTCAAGACTCAGAATACAATGTGATATCTGTTAAAAGGTCAGGACTGACTTGAAGTGTGACATTTGCCATGGGAACACTTGACATCAGTGATTGTCCACACAACAGCAACACTACTTGAATGTAGTCAGGCAAAGCGTGCAACAAAGAAGGTGAGCATAAGTAAAGCATCAGGTTTCAGGTGCGTTGGAATTTAGGACTACAAATGTATCTGTTGTAGTTCAAAATGTTAAAGGTTTCACAAGGTACTATGCTGTTGGGAGGGTTTACCACCACTCTAATGCCATAATATTTTGAAATGAGTAGGGGAATTACCCCTCAACTGTGTCTGGGAATTTTTTTATTAAAATATTTGAATATAGCTATAGCACGCTTACTTTTTAAATTCATTAATAGTCATGTCAACCAGACAGAATCCTGGCATAGTGACTGTGAGAGGTAATGAAATGTGAGAGAATAGAATGTCATGTGAGTGAGAGTGCAATACACAGTAATTTAATGCTTAAAACAGCCTAACATAAGTACATTGGACACACTGCAAATGGGAACACACTACATACCCTGCATTACTTCACCTTTAAATTAAATATGTGCTTTATAATAATTACTGAACAAAACATGTCTTATAAATACTGGAAAAACACAGCTTAGGGAACAGGCAGCTAAATGAACACTGATAAGCACTGCTTTCAAAAGGTTTGGAAAACACTGAGAAAACACCTCTGAAATCCACAAAAAATAAACACTGAAAACAGGGCAGCCTAATTATTTGCAACATTTACATGCCCCATGTTTGAAACACATTTTCTGAATAATGACGAACCTGCAGCTATTGGAACACAGGTTCAAGTCACTACTTCACAAACCAGTCAATGATTTGGTTTGTTGATAAATTGCGATGGTATGATAGCTACTACACCTCTACCCATTCATCTACCCAACGTGATAAAAGAAGAAATTAATACCTACATTGTAGGGTTCTAAAATATCACTTATACTTGGACATTAGAGACCGTGCAATGCAATGTATTTTCACTTTAACCAGCATTGCCAGGTGCAATTGTATATGGGTTTTTGTTGATTCATGCCACTTAGATTGTACTGTGAACTGTTGCCCCTGTGCATTGATGTGGAGGTTGGGATCATTTGTTTCTCTCAGATTACAAAATTCTATAGTCTGCAAAAAAACTCAGGGGCATATTAGCAAGGGCACTATCGCCGCTTTAGCGGCACTTTTTGCCGCTAAAGCGGCGATATTCTTATCGCCCTATCAGCAAACTGTCTCTAACAGCAGTTAGAGACAGTTTTCGGGCATTAGCGCCCGTGTTTTTACCGCTTTGCATGTCAGCGATATTTATCGCTAATGACATGCAAAGTGGGCGTTCCCGACGAACAAACCTGGGAAACACCCGCTAACAGGCCTATCGCCTATTAGCAAGGTGGCCATGGCCTCAGTTAGCGATGTGAAAAGTCGCGCTAACCGGGGTCATCGCCATTTATTTAACACCTGCAATTAGCAGGTGTTAGCCATATCTAACATGGGGGGCTGGATTATGCTGATACGACCACAGGGTCGTATCTGCAAGGTTATCGCCGTTTTCCATGAAACATCGCTGGAAAACCAGCGATGTTTCATGGAAAACACTGCTATGGCTGGAATAATTATCGCCATAGCGCTAAATGTCGCTAATACAGCGTTAGCATGGCAAATTATTCCGACGATAGCCGGCGATAAAGTGCTCGCTAAACACGCTTTGCGATGTTTAGCGCACTTTTAGATAATATGCCCCTCAGTCTACCTAAAATCTAATATCTAAGAAACATTTCATCTGTTGCAACCGTTCAGTATCATACCAGTTTAGTTATGGTACAATAAATTCATATATCTTGACAAACGTTCAATGATCTGGGTTAAACATCCTCAATATGACTGACACTTTCTTTGCCTGGATGGTTCCCTAAATTATTACGTAGAAATTGCACTAGCCAACCATTACATTTCTGTAGTACTACTGGTTAATGATATGATCAATAGAGTTTCTATAGTAAATCAAAGTAACAATATTCTTGTTAAGGTGACTCTCTGTTTTGACTCATGTGTACACCACCATCATTCGAAATTATATGTTTATTAATCAAAATAAAATAGTGAAATTGTGATAATTGACAGAGCAGGGATTTTTAATACATAGACATTGGAATAACAATATACAATATATAAAACTACCAGTAATAATCCAGGACCTGATTCACAAAGATCAACTTACACTTTAGAGTGTGTTTACAATTGTTTGATATTCACAAACTATGTGCAGAGGTTTAAGATTCCGCACTCTTTCTACCTAGTATGTGCGGAGGTCTCCGCTCCGACTGTGGAGTCTCCGGATATGGAGAACTTCGCACACTTAAGTATAGGGAGTACGGAGTCGTAAACCGCCACACGTAGTTTGTGAATACCAAAAAGTAGTAAACTTACACAAAATTGTACGTTTTTTCTTAGAGATTCAGACCCCCACTGCTTGTAGTATGTCATTCATAATCAATTGTGGAGCTTCCTTTTCTGGCACTGTGACTCAGATGTTGGAAACCTTTTATGTACAATTATTACTTGATCAGCAACATTATCGTCCTTGCTGAGACACACAGTAATTGGAACTAAATCCTTTCTACTGTGTAGAAAGAACACCCTAACCACTGATTTAAATATTATTTCTTATTCCTTTGAAACAAGGATAACCACATGCAATTGAAATGTTTCAAAACCTTGAGGCACGTATCCCACGTAGAATCTGCTTTTGAACATCACACATTCCATCATTTTGAAGTAAAATTCTGCCTAACTCACTGTATGTGTACAATATTGTCCTATTTCGAATTCCATGAAACTAATACTTTTTTTTATTCATCAGTCTACCACTAATCCAACATTAACCAGCAGTCATCCTAGCTTGCGAATATGTTCTCCTGTTTATGCTTGAGCTTCCAATACTTCTATTATACCATTTTAAAGTTATAAAGGTATAATAGCATATAGTCAATGAGATGTAATTAGTTTCTATTGTGTATTGATTTTCACATCATAATTTTTCAGATCAAATCTGTGAATTAATCTGAACAAAACTTCTGCTGTGTCTGCCTTCCCAATTACTAAAAGGGTGTAACCCTTGTTCACTAATACACCTTCACGAGGAGATCCAAACAGGCCAATCCAGGGCTTCTATTGCAAAATAAGATATTAGGCAGTAAAAAATAATATTTTTTTAAATCTTCGATAAGAAGAAAGATTGTGTTGCCACAGTTCAGTTATCCATGAGATGCAATAACTAATCATGGCCAGAACTGATGTGGCACCGACGTATGGAGGATTTGGAATTGTGTTCTAATATTTTTGATAGACTTGCATCTACGTGCAAAGTTTAAATGAGTAAGACGTAGATATCCAGTTATTTTATGGGACAAAGACCATGGGTAGTGCATCTCTCTGGAGGGATGCACAATGTAAAGCACCCTGAGGGGGTGTACATCTAGGACCCGTGTTGAGAGTACAACGAGTTGTCCCATGGTCCTTTTACCTACCTCTGAAGTCTTAGGGCCTGATTTAGACCTTGACGGACGGATTACTCCATCACAAAGGTGACCAATAGCCCATCCAGTAAAATATAAATCCCATAGTATATAATGGGATTTATAATTTCGGCAGACTGTATATCCATCACCATTGTGATGGAGTAGCCCGTCCGCCAAGATTTAAATCAGGCCCATAGTCTCTTAGCACTCTCTGAAATATAGCCATGGTATTTCCCGGGACAGATGTAAACAGTACATCTGTGGCTCCAATCTATGGGATGTTGAATACCTTTGAAATGTTCTGGGGACCCTCATGCACAACCTCAGAAGATGACAAGAAAAGACAAGTAAGGTTCCAATGGAATCACAATTAACCCTTTGTGAAACGTAGACTTGTTAGGACTGTGTGATCCCCTCGCTGCTAAATTTTGATCAGAAAGACTGATGCTGCTGAAGCAAAAGAGAACTGGAAAGGTGGATAGTTAGAGGCAGGTAATGTCTGGATCTCTCTGTTATGGAGAACCCACAGTCTAATGAAACAATTCAGCAAGACAACAAATATGAGAATGCATAATCCAGACTGCAGTCAGACTGACAGGAAGAAAATGGAAGGGGTGAATGTTCTAAACAGACTGATGGAGTCTTGAGTAGTCTCTATACAAACCAAGGCTGAATATTTGACAAATGGGGGGGGCAAAATGAGCACAGTGGAGATTCAGATTCAAGTTCAGGCTCGCAGACTTTTGATAGGTTATACGGAGTAAACAAGCAGGGTGCGGCGGAGGCATGCAGCGGAGTAAGACACAGGCAGTTCTCAGCAGGGATGCTGAGATTTCAGAAGGTTGCGCTGCACATTTGTACTGAAATGGAATTCTTAAAGTAAAACAAAAGAAAAACGAACCAATAGCCATTCTTGTAACTAACACCACATTATTTTTAGTTGATCACAAACTAAAATTCGGAGACTCCTACATTAGGGAACCCTGTAGAATGAGCAGAGTCTAAATAGGTGTTTGCAGAGTGTAAGAAAATACCTTTTCCAGCACAGTTCTCGTGAGGAAGTTATGACGCAGACATAAAAAACTGTGCCTCTGAGTTGAGAAAATGCGAGAAGAAAGCTTAATGTGTCAGCACACCTTCTACAGTCCTTGAAATACACCTGGCTCTTGGCTCCATCTTGAAACTATTCAGCACGGTTACCATACACTCCATTTCTGCTGCTTGTGATGGAAGGTCGGGCAATTCCCAGGGTGCAGAAAATGAGGTCACTGTAATTTCCTGTAGGCCCATATACAAACAGTGGGGTTTGCAGGGGTATGGCTAGCTTTACAAGGCGGCCGCGATGCTTGCACCTGGTGTGCTTTGTCTTGAAAGAGAACACATCTTGAGACCATGGGCTAGGTACCAATTCCCCAGTCATTGAATAAAATGTATAAAAACATTTATCATTAGTTTATCAAATAAAACTACTTTATGGGGTTCTGCTGCCAGCAACAATGGAATCTGAATAGGGCATTTCCTGTATGGAACATAGAAAGCGTAATGTACTAGTCACTGTTCAACAATACTGTAGTCCTCTATTTTATGGGTTGCATACTTAAAGCTCAAAAAGTCTCTTTTTCCCCTGGACGTTAATAATTATTCGAAACGCAATAGCAAGCGTGCAATACACCTGCACTGATCGCCAGCCAGGGGTGTCACCGTCATGTAACATGTTAAAGAGCAAGAAACAGGGGGGCAGATTTACAAGCCCCATGCGCCACATTTAAGCCGTCATTGCGTCACTTCTGTGACGCAGCGGCGGCGTAAACCATGCGCCACGTTGCGCCTTATTTACAACGTGACGCATCTAGGGAGATGCGTCACGTTGTAAAGCCCTGCGCCACATGAAACCTGCGTTAGGTTTCATGTGGGCGTTCCGGCGCAGGGTGGGCGTTCCGGCGCAGGAACGCCTCGTAAAAGTGACGCAGTGAAATCTACAAGATTTCACTGAGTCACTTTTACGTCCATGCTACGTCAAAACCCTGCGCCTGCTTGAAGCAGGCGTAAGGAGTGACGCAGCATGTTAGGCATAGGGCGCCCCTGAGCATTGCTGGAGCCGCGTTGCGCTTGCGACACGACTCCAGCAATGCGCCGCCCTTACGCCACAGGATGCGACACGCATCGCCCTATCCTTGCCCCACGGTGCGCCGCATTGTAAATGCGACGCATTCGTGGTGGCGCAGGGAGGGAATTGCGTGTCGCATCTTTTCTGGCGCATCCCTGCTGATTTGCAGAGATGCGCCAGAACTCGTAAATCTGCCCCAAGGTATCAGTAAATGTGGCATCAGGCCACAGGGAAGAAAATCATGCTTTAACACATGAATAAATATACTTTTTAAGTTTTACTAAACATGCAACTATTACATCTTTGTGAAATAGAAGCAATATTTCATGAATAAAACAAGTGTTTGTATCATTTAATTGTCATAGACAAAAGTAACGGTCCTTAACCCAGGGTATTTGACCTCTTCCTTCCTTCATTTGTTCAGAACCAGTAGCTTTGGAAACCATCTTTGGCACAAGCAGATATCAACTACAGTTTTCATCTCATTTAATGAACTAACAATGTCCTTTTTTGAAACAGCAGGTTGGTCACCTCTGCGTACATCTAAATTCAAAAGTGCACTATTTAGTTATTGAAAAAAACCATTAATGTGAGTAATTGGTGCATAGTCGGCATTTCTGTTTATATTTTTGATGTCTTTACAAAATCAACATTTATATGCACATAGTAGGTGAAATCTCTTCAGGTTTTGTCAGCCTCCCAATTAAAGGAAATTAGAACAGACCTTGGTAAACTCATAGGCTCTCATTACAAATTCAGGGCTAAATTTCAATGTCTTTGAAAACACAAGTTTACAACTGATCGGAATTACAAGTTGTGTGTTAATTATCACACTGTCTCAGTTTTCTGCTGATAGATTCTGGTAGGACAAACCTGTTGAAATGTTTTTGGGGGAAAAAGGCTAGAATAATAACAAAAATGCTAAATTCAGTGTCTTAATTTCTGGGTCTGCGTGTTATGCCTCATTTTCAAGTTTAAACCTCTGAATAGGATGTATTTACCACACCTGGTAAATACCTCGCCGTAGGTTGATGGTATTTACCAGGTGTGAAAAAATCCCCACCCTGTTATGCGTAGCTTGCATTGAGAGACTATGATATTTTCAGTGCAAAGTGTGGCTGGCTTGACATATTGGAGGGTGGAATTCCATTATGCATCTGTGCACAGATGCAGAAAGGATTGTGCACTCGTTGATAAAGAAATTGCGCTTTCTACTGCAGATGCACTACTTCGGTAACTCCATGACTTACTGCATGAGCAGAAGACAGCACAACAAAGTGATTGCAAGATGTTCGGTAAATCCATGGATCCTTTGTTTTATCTGAATAATGCATGTAAAACAGTGGGTGAAATAATGGGCAGTAATGAAGAATAACTAGGAAATTGGGACCATACTGCCAAATAGGGCCCTACCAGCCATCCCTGTTAACTCTTTCCCTCAAGTTTATAGCCCCCCCCTGATATTGGTATCTCTACAGTGCAGAAATTTCAGCATTGAACACACGGGCACTCGTGATGAGGGTCAAAGAGTTGTAGCTGCTGTGCATCTTTCTAAGCTGATGTATGACCTCATGCATTTCCCGAGTTTGTACTTGTGCTGCAAGACAGCTTAGGGGCATATCAGCAAGGGCTGGCGATAATTATCGCTCAGCGCTCTTAGCGTGAGGATAATTATCGCCGGCCAACTCTGAATTTTATCGCGGAGATAGCGTGCTATCAGCAACGCTTATCTCCAAAGAGATAAAATTCAGAGCGCAAGCTGCCAACTGTGCGATTATCGCTGGAAATCCAGCTATAATCGCACAACTTTTGGCGATAGCTTGCTGATAGGGCTACACATACTTAGCCATGATATCCACCTTCCATAGGATATCATGGCTAAGTCAGTTTCAAAGCAGGCGTACGGAAAGTAGCGATAACAGAGGTTATCGCTACTTTTCTTGTCGCTATGCTTCTTTGCGTGAGGCTTGATAATAGGAGAAATGTCGCTAGCGACATTTCTCCCGTTATTCTGGGAGGAACGCCACTTTGCATCTCATTAGAGATGCAAAGCTGGGCGATAAGAGAAAGGGCGAAGAAGCATGGATTCACGCGTTAGCGTGTCCTTGCTAATAGGGCGTTAAATTATCGCCGCTTTTCGTCCGAAAACGGACGCTAAAGCGGCGATAATTTTATCGCGGGGCCTTGTAGATATGCCCCTTAGTTCCTTGTGAAATTGGTGCATGGTTGTCTTCTGCTCCTGTGTATAGATGTGGAGGGGGGTCGTGATATGACACTAGGTTACCTATAGTTTAAGGGCCAGATGTACGACCTGCGAATTTGCGACTCGCAAATTGGTATGCACAACAGTGTCTGAGACACTGTTTGCGATTCCCAATGGGGTCGCAAATTGCAAGGCTCATGAATATTCATGAGCCACTCGCAATTTGCGACCCCATTGGGAATGGCGAGCACTCCCAGGGATGGTGGCCTGCTGGGCTCAGCAGACCTCCATGTCTGGGACTGCTTTTAAATAAAGCAGTTTTTTAAAATGCAGCCCGTTTTCCTTAAATGAAAACGGGCTGCATTTAAAAAAAAAAAAATGAAACGTTTTCCCTGGCACTACTGCCTGCCCTTAAAAAATATTTTTGGGGCAAGTCACAAAGGGGAAGGGGTCTTCTGGGGACCCCTTCCCATTTGGACTCCATTACCACCCTCTTGAAGAGAGTGGTCATTTGCGAGTGTTTTGCGACCGCAATTGCGGTCACAAAACATTCATACATGGCTTTGCGGTCGCTACTAGGAAGGGAATGCCCCTTCCTAATAGCGAGTCGCAATTCCTAAATAGCGAGTCGCAAATAAATTGCGACTCGCTATTTAGGGATTGTACATGGCCCTGTGTACTTTTGCTTGCGCAAACGGGTCGCAAACCCGTTTGCGCATGCAAAATAGGGTCGTACATCTGGCCCTAAACAATGGAAAAGTATGCTCTGCATCATTTTTGCGTCATGCTTGATAGTTCTATTCCATTTTAAGCACCAATAAAAACTTTACATAATCTTGTACTTATTATATCTCCTTTGTTAATTTATGTGCTGACTGAGAAGCAGTTGCTGGAAAATCCACTGGGACAATTAGAGTATTGTTTTTATTTAGCACTTTGCCTGATTGGCTTTGCAGTGAGTTCTTTGTTTTAGAAAGAAACGTGCACTTTGTAAAATTGTTGAGAACCCATTTCACTTTCTCTCAATATGTCCCCATCTATTTGGACTTTTTGAGGGGTTTTATATTTAATTTTGTTTTCAGTTAGGGTGTTTGGAGTGTTCATGGCAGTGTCTTATTTAGATTTTTATGCTGTCTTCTGATCTTCTCATGAAGGACATAATGAACTGTGGGACATGTTAGCCTTAGCTCTGCCACTTGCTGGTAGTACATATGACAGACTCTGCATGAGACCTGTTCAGGGGGACAAGTTGAAGGAAAAGCGGACTATCCATGAAGGGCCCTGACAAGTAAATACCACGGATAGTCGCAGCTCAACAACCGAAGAGCCCCGTTAAGAATGTAATCGAAGGTTTAAATATTCCTCTAGATGCAGCCACACTGAGTTGTGAGGGCGAGTTAGGGGGGAAAATGGCTTAGTGGGTACAGTGCTCACTCTTGATAAGTGCAGTGTTCTCAAGGTCCTGAGTTTGAATCCTGTCAAGGCAGTCAGCCCTCCTTCCTACTGAGGTCTTTACATTTAATACATTAACTTGAGTTATAGTAGCATCTGTTACCCCACTTAGAAACAGCACAATTGCATTATGAAGTGCTATACAAAAAAAAACAAATGGGTACCATCAGTGGTTAATTTGTAAAAAATATAAGTGGCGGGGCTCTCATCAGGAGACAGCTTGCACCAACCCATTTCTTCTGTTAGCGCCGCCTAAAACTGAACTAACTACTACCCATGAAAGTGGGGAGAGGATGTGGCTTAGTGGCCAGAGCTGCCTACTTCGGAACATGGATTATTGCAGTCTTATTCAAATAATTAGTTAATGGCGACCAAAATAAATCCCTATATACAAAAGGGTCAAAAGAGGAGGAAAAGGCAACATCCAATCTGTGATAGTGACAAACATTGTTCCACCAGATCTTATCAGACAGTTTAGTTGAACTTTTCCAGTTTAGTGAAATTTGCTGAAAGGCTAAAGCCAACAACAAGTCTAACAAACCCTTTTCATGTGGAAGCAATCTCAACGACTCTGATAAGCTTCCTGTTAAAAGAATATTGTTCGATAAGGGAGTAGGTAAATTAAAAATGAGTGCGATACGAGACCCAATATTCCTCCAAAAGGAGGATACAGTAGGGCAGGAGAACAAGAGGTGCATCAAATCTCCCAGGGGAAAATCACAAGACCAGCAGGCTTTGTTATCAGTGTGTATAAAGTTAGCAATGGAAAGGGGAGTAAAATATAATCTATGATATAAAAAGAACATGGATTGAGTGGCAGAGGCAGATCTAGAGATTTTCAAGGATCTAGCCCAAATCTTGTCCCAGAAATCAATGCTCCAAACACAACCCAAATCCATCTCCCAAGAAAGTTCCAATTTAGATTTAGGATGATCAGGATATGGGGTATGAAGGTGTTTATAAATCAGGGATGCTTTGGGAAGAACTGCCAATATTCTGAGAAGTGGATCTTCTGTAGGTGTAAGTTCATTTGAAGGAAGAGAATAAAAGACATCTAGAATCACTCCCATAAGGGTTGAGAATTTATGCCAAAACGAACGAGGACCTTTAAAAGTGTCCCGAAACTGACGGAAAGAACAAGAAGACATACCATCAAACATATTCTGGACCAAACAATTCCCTTAAGTCTAAGGTTTCTGAAGATGTGCCAGGGATATCCTGGATTTCTTATTATTCCATAAAAATTTTGAAAGGAGGGAGTCGATTTTTTTTAAAGTAAATAGATGGAAGATATATAGAGAAGATATATAATAAAATAGGAGTGATCAACATTTTAATTAGAATCGAGGCGACCCCACCAAGAAAGTAAACGAGGTTCCAGAAGGAGAGAAGTTTAGAAGTACAATCTGCCGAGCTCTCACCCACTCGAGCTACCCTCCAGAAGTTGGAATACTTCCCCTTGGTTACGCCCGATGCAGTAGAGTCTTTACTCGCTACTGTTAAATCAGGTTCACCCCTTGACATAATCCCGGCAAGGATCACCTCATTACTATCCAAACAGCTCGCCATCCCAATCTGCTCTATTCTTAACCTCTCACTAAATAAAGGTTGTGTCCCTACCGAGTGGAAGGCAGCACAAATAACTCCTATAAGGAAGAACCTTAAGGCCCCAATGGATGACTTGACCAATTATCGGCCTATCTCACTGTTACCTCTCCTGAGCAAGTTGTTAGAAAAACATATTAATAAACATCTTTCAGACTTTGTCGAGGAATCCGGCTGTTTTGATCCATCTCAGTCTGGTTTTAGACCCAGACACAGGACTGAGTCAGCCTTGATTGCCGTCACGGATAACATCAGACAGGCTCTGGACAACAGACAGGCAGTTATACTTGTGCTGCTTGACTTGTCGGCGGCTTTCGACACTGTCTCACATCAAATTCTGCTCAGGAGACTCAGTGAGATTGGGATACAAGGACTAGCCTTACAATGGATGCTGAGTTTCCTCACCCACAGAACCCAGACTATCAATCTAGGTCCCTTCCGTTCTGAGACCACGGAACTGACCAAAGGAGTACCCCAGGGATCCTGTCTCAGTCCCACTTTATTTAACATCTATGTTGCTCCTCTGGCAAGTTTACTTAGGAAGTTAGGTTTTATACCTATCTCCTATGCTGATGATACTCAGCTCCTGCTATCCTTTGATAAACATGACCCTAATGCTCAGTCCATCTTCTCAGAAGGTATGAAAGCCATTGCCAGCTGGACGGGGCAAAATTTCGTCCAGCTCAACGTGGGAAAAACAGAAATTGTGCTGTTTGGTGACGCTCCTTTGAGATGGTCCCCGAGCTGGTGGCCAATGGAATTGGGACCGGAACCCAAGACTGTGGTCAAGAATTTGGGGGTCCACCTGGACCAGAAATTAATTATGAAGGAGCAGGTTTCTACCACCATTGGTGCCTGCTTTCATGCTTTAGGGCACTTGCGAAGAGTATTTCCCTTTCTCCCCTTGTCCATACGGAAAACCATGAGCCAGGCACTAGTACTAAGTCGATTGGACTACTGCAATGCGTTGCTGATCTCAGCCAGTGAAGCATCTTTGAACAGATTGCACGTGGTCCAAAACTCCGCTGCCCGACTGGTCTCCAACGCTCCTGCTCTTACCCCTTCCCTCCCCCTCCTGCAGAGACTGCATTGGCTGCCAGTGTGGAAACGAATCCGCTTTAAGATCTGCTGCATTGTGCATAAAGCCTTAAATGGCAAAGGCCCCAGTTATCTGGCAGAGAAATTAAAAAAATATCAGCCTCCTAGGACACTACGTTCAGGGACCAAATCCCTACTTGTGGTCCCACGTTCCAAAAAAGCTCGGCTAGGCGGGAAAGCCTTCTTCCACTTAGCCCCTACTTTCTGGAACCAACTTCCTATACATTTGCGGGAATGCTCTGATCACCTGCAGTTCTGTAGGCTTATGAAGACTCAACTGTTATAATCCATTCTCCTGTTTCTGACCGACTAAGCAGTTCGGGAGCGCAGAGATACCCCTTGGGGAGTGATTCAGGCGCTATATAAATCCTAAATCAAATCAAATCAATCTAGTGCTTCCTTCATATTAATTTTAACTGAATCTAATACGGAATTATTAAACCAGATGCCTAAGTATTTGATTTTAGAACTATTCCAATGAAACTCAGTAGAATTGAAATGTTGTTTGTGACAAAATTTGGTGATGGGGAAGATTTCTGTCTTGTCAGAATTGATCTTATAACCTGAAACTACGGAAAAATCAGAGATTTCTTGCAATAAAGGAGCGATAAAGGTTTCAGGATGAGATATAAAGAATAAAATATCGTCTGCACAGGCGGATAATTTCAAATGTTCATCACCATAAATAAATCCAGAGATAGAGGTATTCTGACGAATATGGGATAAAAAGTGTTCAAGTGATAAAATAAAAAGAAGAGGAGAAAGGGGAAAACCTTGATGTACACCATGTTGCAAAGGAAAGAATTGAGAGGTGAGACTATTGACTATGACAGAAGTTCTAGGGGCTGAATATAGCAAGGAGATAAGAGAAACAAATTTGGGACCAAAACTATGCCAATGAAGAGTTTTAAATAAATGGACCAATCTACCCTATTGAAAGCTTTCTCCGTGTCAATAGCAAATGCAGCTAAAGAGTAGGAAAGAGTTGGAGCCTTATTCAAAACATTAAAGAATAACCGGGTATTATTGGAAGTTAGTCTGCCTTTAACGAAACCACACTGCTCTAGACCAATTAGATTCAGTAAAAGAAGTTCAAGACATAAAGCAAGCAATTTGGCAAACATTTTATAATCAACATTTACCAGGGATATAGGACAAAACTTTTTACACTGTTTGGGATCACAACCATCTTTATGAATAAGGCATATTGTAGCTTCTAAAAAGGTGCCTTCCGCCGTACCAGAAGAATAAAAATATTGAAAGAGCTGTAAGAGTTTTGGAAGAAGTAGATTTGAGAAGTGTAAATAGAATTCTACCGTAAATCCATCAGGGCCCGGAGTTTTATCTTTTTAAAGAAGACTTAAAGATTGAGATATCTCCAGAGTCGACAGATCAGATTCTAGAAATGCGAAGTCAAGATCTTTATGGGAGGAGGGTAAAACGCGACTAAGATAGGTGTCAATAAGAGAAAGAGGTGAGGGGGCCTTTAGAGTTTATAGGGTTTTATAAAATGTCATAAATTCATCTAAAATGTCCCGATTCTTGAAAAGAAGTTTCCCATCTGGTGAATGAATGGATTCTACTAACACATGCTCCTTTCGAGATTTAAGGTAATTAGCCAAAAGTTTGCCAACTTTATTTCGTCCACCATAATAACAAGCACTAGTAAGTAGAAGAATAGATGAGGCATTTTCAATAGTTATTTTGTTAAAATCGAGTTTCGCATGAACAAGCTCCTGTAGGGCTGAGTCCGATTAAGAGGTGTAAAATTGGTGTTCTAGGCATTTGATAGTGGCTAGAAGAATTTTATGCTGAGTAAGTGAGCGTTTCTTTTTTCTGGAAACAAAGTTTATGATAAAGCCAAGGGCTGAGGCTTTAAATGCGTCCCATATTAATGAAGGGGAAGCATCTGGGTCCGTATTTAAGGAAAACAATTCCTCAGCAAAGGCAATAAAAGAGGAAGAAAAAGTCGGATCTTGCAGAAGGGAGTAGTTAAACTTCCGTCTAGAGGACCTGGGATGTGAATGGAGCAGATCGAAATCAGCAATAACCGGGGCATGATCAGAGATGACAATAGGTTTGATTTAAGAAGAAATGAGGTTCTGAGTCAAGGATTTGGAATCGGTCAGGGAGCCATGTGGAGGAGAGAAAAAGAAAATTCTGTTGCATCTGGATTACAGAGTATCCAAGCATCTACAAGATGTGTCTGAGAAATTGTACTTTGGAATTGCCTATGGGTCTTGTGAGGAAAAAAACTAACCTGGGATTGGCGGTCAATAAAGGGGTCGATAACTTGATTACAATCACCTCCTAGGATAAAAAATTAATCATTATATTGAATACACTTTTTAGTAATGTTAGGCCAGAAAGCATAATCTGGTTGAGTTGGACCATAAACATTAAATACTGTTAAAGATATATTATTAATAAGCAACTTAACTAACAGCCATCTACCCTCCAAATCGTTTTCTTGAGAAATAACAGAACATTTATACTTTTTATGACACAAAATAATTACCCCATTTTTTTTAGTGGTCGTAGGAGACACTAGGACTAAACCAACCCAATTCCATTTAAGTTTCAAAGCCTCTGTCTCTGTCAACGGGTTTCTTGCAATAAAACTAAGTCAGGATTGTATGAGGCTAGATGGGAAAGTATTCTCTGCCTTTTTATAGGGTTAGCAAAAGCTTTCACATTCAAAGATACAACTCTGAATGTAAAGATATTGAATTAGGTAAAAAACAACATGATCATCAGTGATGAAATGGGAAGAATAAAGTAGTGAAGAAAGAAGTATATGTACAATAAGATCAGTAAGAGAAGAGTTACAGAAGAAGAATAGGAAAGAAGGGAAGGGAATGAGTGAAGATATAAAAGGAGACAGTACATGTCGAACCTAGAGTGACAGCTGTAATACGTACCTTCAAAGGGAGACAAGTAAACAACAAGGACTGGCGACAGACAGTAAAGATGGCAAATCCAACAGAGGGAGAACTACCACGCCAGGAGAACGAAAAGGAACAGGGGACGAATATGTAAGGATCCGGATGATCTGCAATGATGGTAAAAAACAAAGACAGAAGAACCACATAAATATGATTGAATACAGATACAACCATCAAAAAATAACCTGTAAAGGAAGCAAAAAATGAAGATTATAGTGGAATTATCATGAAACTCTCAAATTCTCAGAGACTGTTGTATAAGAGTCAAGTTATAGAAGAAGGACCAGCTGTGTCCATGGAGGATGTAGAGTGTGAATGAAGAAATTTTCGAAGATCTGCAGGGTCTTTAAAAGTAGAGGTGCGGTTCTGAAAAGTCACTTTAAACAAGCATGGATGGAATAAACCATAGCACGCACCCAAGGCTCGCAGAGCTGGTCTGAGCTCAAGGAAATCCTTCCGCCAATTAGCGGTAGCTGTAGAAACGTCTTGAGATAAGAACAATTTAGCTCCAGAGCAAATTAACTGTCTTTTAAGCTTGGCCGTATTTAAAACTTGCCTAAAAGGTCAGTAAATTTCAAAAATAGGGGGATTACGCCACAAGGCTTTGAAGGAGCAGATGAAGAAGACAGGCGAGGACCCAATCTTTGGGCACGCTGGATATTCATAGATACTGATGCAGAAAGGTCTAGAAGTTTCGGAAGAAAAGAGGTGAAGAAGGTCAGTTTGTCATCTCCTTCAACACTCTATGGAAGACCATATAGGCGAAGGTTGTTGCGCCTATTGCTGCTTTCAAGTTCCTCAGCAGCCAACATCCTTCTCCAGAGACAAAATCCTTGTAGAGACATCTTGAAGATCACTTACATGCTGTTCAACTGCGGATATCCTGGAATCGAGTGAGGACCACTTTATATCCAGAACTTGAAGACGTGTATTGGTTTCCTTAATAAATGGTCTCAGAGCACGTATTTCCTCCAAGACAATGTCCATCAAGACTGATGAAGCAGATTTCTGTGGAGAAGGAGGGTCTTGCTTGAGCCTTTTGTAAGCTGAGGAGGGTGAAAGCAACTTTGATGGCGCAATAGACATAGACCCTGTCTTTGAAGAATTAGATTGAGCCATACTGACAGAGTTATGCAACTCATCCAAAGGGGGCGCTAAGGAAGGAGAGCCTGATATAGGCAAACCAGCAGTAAGCCTTTTATTTGAGTGAAATAGATGTTTAGTTCTGCCCATGTATATAAGAAAATGCGTTTAAACTAACATGGGCAAAGAAATCCAATAACATCTCCTTTTTATAAAAATGAAAATGAAAATAAAAAGTCCAGTGACGTAGGTCTTTAAAAATAGCTGGAGGAATCCAAAATAAAACTGAGAGAAAACCCCAGTAACCAATGGGAATAAAGAGGGAAAAGCAGTACTTTAATAAGACTCCAGAGCTAATAGGAAATCCTCCAGTCAGGGGTAAAAACAAAATGGCGGCCGGAAGGTAGCAGTCTTTGTCCCTCGACGTTTTATTAAAGTAGAAGCAGGAAGGAGAAAATGAAGGACAGCCTCATGGTCAGGGGAAGTTCCACAGTTAATCTCTCCCCATTTTAGCTGAAAAGCGGCTCTGAAACCGCTGAAATCTAGAGTGTCTCTCCCGATGCAGCGCGGAGGTCCGAGCTCAGGCAGCCATCTTGGAATCCTCCACGTGTTCTTCCCAATTAGGCTTTAATTTAAAAGAATCCCTTTTTGTTTTCCATGAAGAGGCATGGTCTTTCTTGTTTTACGGCTCATCTTAATGTTGCTCAATTTCCAATAAGTTTCCAAAATTGCCATTAATCCACCCTCTGAATATAAATGAATGGGGAATGATTGACCTATTATCGTAAGGGAACAAACTCCCTTCTTTAGGTGTCCTGCTACATATCAACAGTGAACCGCTCGCCCACTTAAGTAGGTGACCTTAAGTTCCCTCTTTGATAACTTTTGCACATGATGTTTGAGCTACCAATCCAAAAGCTGAGGTCAAAATATTGGTTTAGAAGCTAGGTGGTCCACTGCAAAGCTCTGATGTAATGTTGTGTATGCATTACTGAAGCCCATTTATTGAACTGGAAGCAAGCTGTCCTCTTTAAGTTTGAAACTGTTTAAGATTTCCTTTGCAAATACTTTCCCATGATATGGGCATGAAATGATGGTAGGTGCCATTTCCCTTTCTCAGGTATAATATTGCTGTTTACCTACCACTTTTGACTTTTTTAAACTCTCTCTGATCATTTGTACCGCCACCGCTCTCTAATATTCGGTATAGCGAACTGCTTGTCACCTGGAGTTTGTCACCTGCTGGTGTGGGTGTTGCTGAATGTATTTAATTTCTACCCCGTTATTAGGGCTGTATAGGGAATACAAATAATTGAATACGATTTTCTCCCTGATGTTAGCATGCTCGTGCCTATCCACCCATATGGGTGCATGCTGGGAAAGTAAAACAACACAACACTAGTGCTGTTTGGCGCTCCCCAAAAACATATGTCCAGTTTGTGAAAAGCGCCATAGCTGTTTGTGAAATGTGGGAAGCAATTCTGGTGCATCAGTAATGTGAGCCCCAAATCCAACATTTCTGGAGCATTGATTGTGAACTGCAGTGCATTATTCTACCCAAAATAATTTATTAGCTAGACTTTGTTCTGATTGATCATTGTTTGAGCGGAATGTAAGAATTTTGTTTAATGATCATATATGTCATTGTATAAGATTATCGTTTGTGTCAAATGTACGTATAAATTCACTTTTGGTGCTCTTGACTATACACCTTTCCAATATGTCATGTTTCTAGGTAATGCTTATGGGGCCGAAATTCATAAAATGTCGGAACCAAGCAACTCATCAGTGCACAGCTCTAGTGCCCACAGTAGAATAACAGTGCTAGGGAGCTGGCTTAATTTACTCTAGTGCGTAACTAGTGTGCACTCATAGCTCATATGTGAGACAAGAGAACAAACAAAATCTACTGGAACACATTATCTTTCACAGAGGGAAAAGTGCGCCACTTTCAACAAAGTACAATCATAAGTTTAGAGAATATTGGGTCAGTGACTAAATGTATACACTGAACATTTCATATGGAGAAGCCAATAAGCTGTGTGTAGTGTCATCACTTTGAAAGGCAGCTCCATACAGACTTAGTCCTCTGTGAGTCTAAGGGCCAGATGTACGACACTCGGTGTTCGCGACTCGCGATTTGCATTTTATTGCGGCTCGCAAATTGCAAGTTGCAAACACTGATGTACAACAGTGTCTGAGACACTGTTTGCGATTCCCAAATGGGTCGCAAAGGACCTTCCTCATTAATATTAAGGAGGCAGGTCACATTTTGCGACCCATTGGGATTTTCCTGCACTCACAGGGATGGTTAGCTGCTGGAGTCAGTAGACCACCATGTCTGTGACCGCTTTTTCAGTAAAGCATTTTTTTTTTTAAATGCAGCCCGTTTTCCTTAAAGGAAAATGGGATGTATTTAAAAAAGAAAAATTAAATGTTTCAGGGACCACTGCCTGCTCTTAAAAAAGGTTTCGCTGGCAAACACAAAGGAGGAGGGGTCCTGTGGGGGGCCCTTCCTGTTTGCGACTGGCTTACCAACATTTTGAAATTGGCGGTAAATGCGATTATTTTGCAAACGCATTTGTGGGTGCAAAATAATCTTACATCCCCCTGCGACTCGCGATTAGGAATGGACGCCCTTGGCACGCCCCTTCCCAATAGCGACTCACAAAAGCTATTTTGTGAGTCTGTAACAGGTTACCAACTCGCAAAATAGCTTTGGTACACGCTACAACCCTTTTTTGTGGTCATAAACAGGCCAATTTCCCGTTTGCGACCACTAAAAATAGTTGTACATCTGGCCCTTAATTTTCAACTTCACCCGAACTCTGCCGTTGAAGTACTGCTTGGGCCATATTGACCGAGAGGGCAGTCACAATTTTGTATTCTTTCCAAAGAAGCTCTCATCACTTACATTCGTTTTCATAGTTTTTTTTCTTATTGCCGGCAAATATCCCAGATTTTTTAAGCATCCTACTGTGCTTTATTTATTATAGCACACTTTGTTTATTATAGCCCCAGTTGTGGTATTTTGATACGAAATGCTGAAGCATTTTAAACCTTATTCATTTTTAATTCCTTAGTCTGGTGAGCGGCTATTTTATATTTTCAGAGCTTGAAGTGTGTTTTAATTTAACGGGCTCATGCCATCCCTTCTGAATGGAAGCTTTGTGCACAGCTTGCTCTTGAAAGGCAAAGAAGCTTTACTGTAGTAAACCTATTTTTGCCAAAGACTATCAATACATGATTTTGCAAGAGTTCTGGTTCTGGGTCCATTTAAAACACTTCTCTTCCTCACTCTGTAGAAATATTAAAAAGAAGCCATCACAGCCTACGCTGCATTCTATTCGTGCAGAGATTGTTATTCGGTAAAAAAAAAAGAACTAAAATACTCAGGGGCATATGTACAAGCCCCTATCGCCACCACAACGTCACCTATATTGACGTTGTGGTGGCGATAGGGGCTGCAGCTTATGCACAAGGCAGCGTTGAGCCACTTAACGTGGCTTAACGCTGCCTTGTACATAAGGCCCCCTTTCACGCTATGGTTAGCGTGAAAGGGGTGGGCAGTGGGTGTTGCGGTGGGCGTTCCACCGCAACATCAATTCATTTTGACGCTGCCCCCTATGTACAAGGGTGGCGTACATAGGAGGCAGTGCAAAAATTAAGACCAGGTAAAAACTGGTCTTAAGTTGATGAAACAAGGAGAAATGCATTATTTCTCCTCGTTTTTGCTTTTTCCATGTGTGCTGCATGAAGCAGTACGCATGAAAGTGACAGAATGGCATTTCTAGAATTGTTTATGTGCAGGAAGGGACACCTTCCTACACATAAACAATCCTCCCCTGCACGCAGACACCCTTGCACTCTGGTGCAAGAGTGCCTGCATTGGCACTAAGTTGCTAAACCTAGCGACATCGCAGTGGGAAACGCAAGGCTGCACCACATTCTTGTAAATATGGTGGACCCTTGCGTTTCCGAAGTGGAGGAGAGAGGCGTTAAGCCATGAAGGCTAACGCCTCTCTCCTCCACTTCCTTGTACATATCCCCCTAAGGTCGGAAGTTCGGAGCTTACCATTATTGGCTTAATTGACTATGTATCAATGGTAGAGCTAAAGAAGACAGGTGAAAGGTGATATTAACATTCTTGATTTTTTGGTAACAGTCACCTCGAGTCCAGCAATTTCGAGAACGCAGTATACATTGATATGAGCTTAAGAAATGTTTGAAAAACGAAACAAATTAGAATAATCATTAGAAAACTGAAGGGAGAAAGTAGTGTCGTTTTATTTAGGCATACCTAGCCCTCCCCACGCGCATAAGCAAACTGAAAAACAATTTACTTGTAAGAGTAGTGCCGAAGGAGAAAATGCTCAGCCCTTGAGAAGTATAATGGAATAATTTTTCAGCCCGTAGTCACTCTAGATAAAAACCTCAGAGAAAGGAGGACATGATTATGGACTTAAATCTCCGAGTAGTGATACATTGCTTGATACTGGGGGTTTACCTGTTTTAAGTGATATCAGTGTTTGTAGATGACAGCTGAGACACTAGCACATAATGTGAGGCATGGAAGACCAAGCAATTTCCCCAAGTGAAGAAGCTGTGATTAGAAACTATGTCTCCTGGTTACAAAATCATCAAGTTGACTACAAGATGAGAACCCCTCGCATTACGAGTTCATTGGATACATTGGCTGTGGTACTACACAATTCATGATATATTGTGTTCTACTGAAATAGAAGAAGAATCTTAATAAGAGCTAAGGGAATAAATATAAGTATAATGAAGTCAATGCTGCAGTCGGTATGCCCCCTGCCAGCGCAGCCAATGACCGTACCAACACAACTACTAACCCTCACACTCCTACAGGTGTAACAATTCAGACTATTCTGGGCTGCTAAAGCTGTAAGAATGGCTAGGAGTGTGGGTACTAGACATTTTTAATGTATATTGAATTAATTAACAACTGTTGTTGTGCTCATCTCCAAATTAGACAAACACCGCCACCATGTGTCATACGTGCCAGTTTTGGCAATTAGGTGCCGGTGCTGAGCACCAGAAACCACCTGCTCAAACTAAGTACTGCATATTTGATAAATAAAATTTCATGTGAAGTGAATCAAGATTTTTAAATGAAAAAGCATTGAAATGGATTTGCTCTGTTTATTCATTTGCAGCCATCACATGCCCAAGCTCAATGGTCTATGATCACTGTCGCACCGCTTGTACTAAGCACTGTGGGAATGATACCAGCGATGTCCCCTGCTCAGTGACCCCAACTGAAGGCTGCTTTTGCCCTGAAGGAGAAGTAATATTCAATGGGCAGTGTGCCAGTGAAGAGGTCTGCTCCCAGTGTATTGATGAAGATGGCCTGCAACATCAGGTAACTGCTCACTCTCACTTTTTATGAATTGAACACATGCAGCAGGTGTGAAGCTATGTGCAATAAAAAATCTTGAATCACATGTTTAATGGTTGGGAAGCCTATGGCATTCACATTCTGTTTGTCATACTTTCATTACTGACACATTGTGAAGCACAGCTGCGCGGGAATGTAGCCACATTTGATGTACACTTGTACATTATATTATGTTGATTTGTATAGTGCACTAATCACTCAATTGGGTATAGAGGCGCTTGGGTAGGTGTGTAGGTGTGTGGTCCCCAAGGTACTTATAAGGAGAGCTAAGTCTTAATGCCTCTTGCAGAACTTAAGAAGTAAGAAGGAGGCTCTGATGTGTTGAGGGAGGTCGTTCCATGTCTTAGGTGTGATGTAGGAGAATGAGCGACCTCCAATTTTGCAGATGTGGGGAGTTTGTGAAAGTGAGAGTGAGGCAGAGCGTAGATGCCTGGTAGGTTGGTGAAAGCGTACTTGGCTGTTCAGGTATTCTGGTCCGGTGTTGAGTAGGGCTTGGTATGTGTGCGTGGCAAGTTTGAATAGGCTGCACTTGTGAATGGGGAGCCAGTGAAGTTTCCTGAGGTGCAGTGTGATGTGGGTGCAGTGTGGGAAGTTGAGCATGAGTCTTGCATCAGTGTTCTGGATGGTCTGGAGTCTGTGTTGGAGTTGGTGGTGGTAAACTGTCAATGGTGGTGTCTTTAGTCTATCAGTAGAGGTGTATCTTTAAAGAATGACAAAGGGGGATTTCACTGTTGGCCAAATTATATTAAGTTGAGGTGGTTAGTGTCTCGTCTAAAATTACCCCAATGTACAAGAATTCTTTAATAACGCTGATGAAAATGATAAATTATATATGCAATGGAAATCTATATTGTTGCAGTTGGGTTCTGTTAATTGAGTGGGCCCAGATTATTTGCTTTTTTGATCACCTGGTTTTGGACATTTTACTCTAAGTGAGTCTCACTACATGTGTCGCACCCTCGGTAGTCACATGGCAAATGGACTGTGCATGTTTACCACCACTGTCTGCCTTTTAAGATAAGGCTGCTGTGATGCAGCAAGGCTAAGGGGCGCTTGGTTGGTTACATGTGACCACATGCACTCACGTGTGCAGGATGCATGTGGGAGATTACTGTTGTGTGCAGGCCGGTAAGCAGGATTAGATATTGACTTGGGGTAGGCCTTGTAATATTAGAGTACACTAAAGGGGGAAATCAGTGTGATTTACTGTTTGTCTGTAGTGACACTTTATTATACACACAGGAGGAAATTTGTCTTAGAGTGCAATTTTGCTTCACCTTAGCCCACAAAGTGCAGTGACATATCAAAATGTGATGTAACCTGTGCTACAAAAATCTGCATGTCCCAAAAAGATATCTGTACAACTTTGGGGTCATCCAGTATTGGCAGATTTATCTGTCTCAGCTCAGGATCTGAACCATGGACAACTGGAAGGGAGAACCCTCTGATGCCCACGAAGGACTAAGGATTCTTCCCCAGTTGACCCCAGGACCAGTGGGTCACCCCAAGGGCCAGTGAGGCTGACCCCCTTACACCCCAGAGGACCAGTTGGGGGAAAACCCTGGACTTCTGTGCCCAGAGACAAAGCCCAGGAGGAAGGCTGGCTCAGAGAGCCAGGTGAACCAGTTTTCTCTGGATTACCACTTGGGAGGTCTGCTAAAACGTCCCTTGGTGACTAGAGCTTGCCACCAAGAGTAAAAGGAGCCCAGGATCATCCAAATCAGCTCCCAGGGGCCTGAGTTATGTAGTCAGAAGACTGGCAACCTTTGACCTTGCTCTCGAAAGGAGCACGTAGGGCTCCGCTGCCCTTTTCATAAATTACCCACTGAGTGCGCCAGGGTACAGCACAGGATGATTATTCTTAAATGTTTTGCAGGGAGGGGCGTGAGTGGGTCCTCCTTCCCAGACTCTTCCTTTGGCCATGTAACCCCATCCCCCAGGCTGTAGCCACCACGAAGGGGACCGGGATCCCATCCCTGACCCCCCTGAGCAGGAGGACAGGAGGAGTGCTGTCGTGCCCCCCCTCCATCCCCCAGTGGTGGTATGCCAGCCCCGCTCACTGTGCCCCTATCTGGAGGGAGCCGGTGGCCACCACGAACATAAAAGTTCCTGCCCTCAGGAGCAGGCAGGGAGAGAGAAGCTGTCGGCTCCTGCGGCCACACACAGAGGTGTGGGATATGTGGGAGTCGGCGGGAAGCGAGGGGTACGTTCCCTCAGCTGCCCCAATGTTAAAGAGTCAAGGGGTTGCCTGGGTGGGTCCGAGCACCCTCCAAAAACAAAAAAAGCAAAAGGAAAAGCTGTGCTCCTTGACGCAAAGAAGAAGGCAGCGGCTCTTCCCTGCGCAGAGGAAGAGCTGCTCATCTAGTATTCACTGCTCTGGCTGGACCTCCCCATAATGCCCTACTGGTCTTTTCTATTTGCACATTTTGCTATTCATGGTGGCCCCAGGATGTAAGGGGCACCACCAACGAAATAAAGGAAGTGTGGGTGGATGCAGGAGCACAGCCGCCACCCTCCCCCCCCCTAAAGCGTTTCTACAACGGGACTGACCCTATGTTAACAGGGTCCTAGAAACCAAGACCCCTCTGGAACTTTGCTTAATGTTTTCAAAGTGCTCCCAAGGCTGGAGCATGTGCTGGGAGTACAGCACCCTCTAGGGGCTTATTTTATGGTTTCATTTATTGTGGCCTAACGATGCTAAAAGAAGGTGCATGTTTTACAGTGCCCTACATGGCATGAGTCTGTGATTGCATGTATTTGTAATCAAAATATGATGCTCTCTCATGGGTGTTTTTATAGTGGGATTTTCATGGTTCCAAAATAAATAAAAAAACTTAGACACATGTTTTGCACATTTTTTTAAAATGCTTTATTGATATAATAATTTCGACAGTGATTACTAATCACAGTGAATACACTTTATTAACATTAGTAAGTTAATTTACGCCTGATGATTATCAATGATGATTACATTTACATACAAAAAGATGTCTTTAACATGTGGTTTGTTGATCTTGAACCTTTGACCAATCAATAGACTTACCTTATATGTTTGTCTGATCCCCTTTAGGGGTTCAACAGTGATTATGCGCTGTCATCTATGGTATTTTCCATTTACCTATGTACATATTTGTAAATTAATGAATAACATTTAGTAGTGTGTGTGTAATAAATATACTTTTCCTTCTTCTAAAGAAAAAGCACTGACTGGACAACCATTTATTGACTGGTATTATTGCATACCAGTGAATGGTGATTACTAGCCCACACCACTTCTCCTGAGTAGGCCTTTGCCTGCTCTGCTTTGCTACCCTGAGAGCTCAAGTACTACAATGGGATGCTTGGTTCCCAGTAAGATGAAATTTTTGACCTATTACTTGTGCAGGCCATACAACTAATAACCCAATTTCCTACAAATATTAATTGTTGTTAAAGTAGAAACATGCTGACTGTTGGAAATGACCCTTTCTGCAGGGTCAACCCAAACCTTTTGCCTTCCTCCTCCCCTTTGTGCTGAACTTTTTTTGTAGGCTTTAGGATCCTGGGCACTTTGTCACTGCTAACCAGTGCTAAAGTGCATATGCCCTGTACTCAAAACATGGTAACATTAGCTAATCCACAATTGGCATATTTAATTTATTTGAAAGTCCCTATTAAGGTGCACTATAAGTGCCCAGGGTCTGTAAATTAAATGCTACTAGTGGACTTGCAGCACTGATTGCGCCACCCACATCAGTGCCTTTAAAAATGTCTCAGGCCCTCCATTGCAGACCCTATGTGTGCAGAAAACTGCCATTTCGACCTAGCAAGCTAACCTTATTGCCAGGTCCAAACCTTCCCTTTTATTACATATAGGTCACCCCAAAGGCAGGCCCTAGGCAACCCTATGGGCAGGGTGCAGTGTATCTAAAAGGTAGGAAATGTATTTTGAGTTTTACATGTTCTAGTAGTGAAATACTGCTAAATTTCTATTTGCTGGTATATAATTACCCTGGTTCTTAGGGTTACAGGGCTTACTTCGTAATTTGATATTAATTTTAGAAAGTTGGCATTTTCCTACTTTAACCATTCTATGCCTTTGCCTGTCTCTGAATACATGTCTGGGTTGGGTGACAGCTGGGCTTTGTGCATTCCCTCTAGACAGTCACACACACACAAGGGGAGCTGGGGTGTGACATCCTCCCTGAAGTTGATTAGGAGGGAGGAGCTGACACCTGAATAGAGCTGTGCCTGTCCCCACACAAAGAACTGCCTACCTCTTTGTAGTGAGTCTGGAGGCAGGGCATGAAAGACAAGGGACCTTGTGATCTTCAAAGGCCTCTTTGATGTCTGCCCCACTTCAAAGGCCCATTTGTGTATAAGTACTGGACCCCTAACACCATCAAATCAGAATTCTACTGGAACCAAAGGCATTCTTCCTGGAAGAAGGGATTGCCTGGTAGGAGGGATTGCCACTTTGCTAACTGCACTGCTGTGTTGGATTGCTACCTGCTGATTGCTGTGCTGTAGGAGGGACTGCCACTTTGCTACCTGCTCTGCTGTGTTGGCCTGCAGCCTGCTGCTTCTTGCCTGGGAGTGAAAAAGACTGGACCTGTTCTCTACATCCTTCAACCCAAGATTCTCCAAGGGCATGTTATCTTGCCTCTTGTTCGCTGATGTCTCAGGGTCACAAAAAGCTTCTTTCAACTCTGCTGGTGCTGTTAGTCTCTGTCAACTGTGAGTCCTAATCTTGCCTGAGGTGCCCCCCTGTAGTCCTGGGCTCAGAAGTGGGTTCTGAAGCTATTTTCTGCAAAACTCTACGCAGTGACCCCTTTGCACCGATCATAACCAACAAAGTGCCCTCCGACACAGTGCTGATTTGACGATGATGTGAGTCTCGACGATGAGGTTCGACGACAACGCAGTGCCGATCTGGAGACGCCACTGCTAGGCTCCACTTTGACGCAGAGTCGATCCTTTGACACCGACTGCAAGGCTCTACTCCGACGCATTGACCTGACTGCGTGAATCGGAACCGACGCAGGGAGTCCTCGACACCGACGCTTGCTCCATACAAGGACTTTTTCAGCGGGCCCTGCGTGGGTCCTGTAGCCATCCTTCCCTCCATCGCAGTTGGCCTGAACTTTTTAGGACTGTTGACTTCTAAGCACTGCTTTTGGATTTAATTTTTAAAAATTCATATCTTGACTTCTACTTACTGGATTTTTGTCGTGGTGCTCTTATTTTACTCAGATAAATATTCTCTATTTTTCTAAACTGATAACTGATGTGTAGTCTTTTTTTCCACTGTGTTACTGTAATTTAGGTGTTGCACAAATACATCACACATTGCCTCTTAAGTTAAGCCTGACTGCTCTGTGCCAAGCTACCAGAGGGTGAGCACAGGTTAATTTAGGTTCTATATCTGACTTACCCTGATGAGGATTGGGGTCCCTACTTGGGAAGGGTGCCTTCCTCTGCAAACGACAGACCCAATTTCTAATATTGACCACTTTATAAACTGCCTAAAGATAGAGATATTTACAGTATATCTCACATGGTCAACAATTTCTAAAATGTATGTCTCTGTATTTTGAAAAAGTACCATCACTTGGCTTGTCATTCTAGCATTTAGCAGAATTCATTAATGGATAAGTAATTTTTTTACAGGAACATTGAGCCTACCTGTCTTTTACAAAGGGTGCACTAATGTGAGTTATCATTGCCGTAGTATTACACGAATGACTTACAAATTCTTAACTGGTGCGAAATAATTGTCTTTTGTTAAACAGTCATGAGAAAGAAGGTGAACAGCAGCGGTGGCTGCTCCTGTTAGGCAGAGGAGCGTCGCCCTGTCTGCAGCGAGCACAGCAGTAAACCAACAAGTAAATTACTAAAATAGTGTTAATGGTCTCATTACCATGCCATGGCACTGGAGAGTGTGAGGGCGGGGATGACTCCTTAAGTGCAGAGTGCAGACTATGCATGTTGAATTGGCCAGCTGTCTTGTGATGGGCAGCCCGACATGCGCATTTCTGCCCGCACCAATCCAACAGCTGTGTTAACAACCGTGGGATTGCAAACACAGGCACCAAGTCACAAAAGCAGCGCTGGATTGGCCTGCTCAGTCCAATCCTAAAGCTTCTCTCATGCTGAAAATAGCATGAGAGCAGCTGCAGGATTGATTAGGTTCGCGTTGGCGACGTGACCAGTCACCAGACAGTAGCGAGTCGATTGTAGAGTGTGCACGGGCTCGAGGGAGAAAGACGATGCTGACTAGTTGGCTGCAGACTCGTGCATGGCTGAAATTCGGGGAACAAAGCCTGGAACGGCGCAAGCTAAGATCAAAATGGAAGTTAAGTTATTGTGTTGTCTCGGTCAACGTGTGTGCGCCGGTATGTGTAGGTATTATAATTTGACTGAATTGGTGCCCTCGAGTTTGGCCTAGGTTTGGAAAGGTGCAATATTCATTTCTTTGCTGTGACGGCCTTTTGTCTTCCATGATTACCCATTCTGTTTACAAAAAAGGTGCAATTAGCATTTAAATAGCAAACCAGAGAGCCTACAGGTTGAGAATTCTTCAAGAACCCATTGCCTTCCGTCTTTTCCTCAGCCTTGCACTCTCCTTCATAGCTTTTCTCTGGCTGCTAATCAAGCTGATGGTATTAAGACTAGAATAAGAGGATATTTCCTTCACTGATGCGTGCTCTGCAGCTTTCTGCTTTGCATCTCTTTTCAGCTGCACTAATTGGGCTCACAATAAGTACTGTGTTTATAATAACAAATGTGGAATCCATTGAATGAAGTGAGGTGTCAGCGGTGAACTTGCGCGGTGTTTTGCGACTCCTTTTCATTCTAACATTTATAGTGCTTATAGTAAACTCTAATTTGCCAGAGTGCTCATAACAAAAATGTTACTTAACCCGTTGCGTGCTTCTGTCGGCCAACGGCCGTCGCGAGAACTACCTCTGTAGTGCTGCGCACGTCCGTTGGCCGACGCGGCCCCGCCCACTCCGCTAAACCGCCGCACCGCGGCGGAATTGCCGCCGCGATTAAGCGGTTAAATATCACACCTATTTGTTCCAGGCAGAGCGTGTTTAGTTACATGTTATGGGCGATGGGGAGAGAGGGGTGTTGACTCAATCCTCTCATCTAAAACGTAGTAATTAATTTGAGTTTTGCGAAACTGGGGCTTTTGGCATTGTGCACATCTCCTATATGCAGCATAAGATATGATATGCTGTTTTTTTTCTTTTTGAAAGAGTGCATTGTGACACATAGGGGCATATGTACAAGCCCCTATCGCCACGGGAACGTCACCTTTTGTGACGTTCCCGAGGCGATAGGAGCCTTGCCTTATGTACAAGGCAGCGTTAAGCCACTTAACGTGGCTTAACACTGCCTTGTACATAAGGCACCCTTTCACGCTATGTTTAGCGTGAAAGGGGCGTGCAGTGGGTGTTGTGGTGGGCGTTCCACCGCAACACCCATTGTATTTGACGCTGCCCCCTATGTACAAGGGTGGCGTACATAGGAGGCAGCGCCAAAATGAAGACCAGGAAAACCCTGGTCTTAATTTGGCGAAATGAGGAGAAATGCATTATTTTTCCTCGTTTTTGCTTTTTTCATGTGTGCTGCCTTGTGCAGCACACATGGAAAAAGCAAAATGCCATGGTTTGTTTATGTACAGGAAGGTGTCCCTTCCTGTACATAAACAAACCTTTTTTAAAAATGCCAAATTAGTAACTTTCTTGTGTGCTGCACGAAGCAGCACACATGAAAGTTACAAAATAGCATTTTAGGATTGTTTATGTGCAGGAAGGGACACCTTCCTACACTTAACCAATCCTCCCCTGCACACAGACACCCTTGCACTCTGGTGCAGGGTGCCTGCGTTGGCGCTAAGTTGTTAAACTTAGCGCCATCGCAGGGGGAAACGCAAGGCTGCACCACATTCTTGTAAATATGGTGCAGCCTTGCGTTTCCGAAGTAGCGGAGCGTGACGTTAAGCCCAGCAGGCTAAAGACACGATCCGCCACTTCTATTGTACATATCCCCCATAATTTCTTTAGGTGAGACGTGAGAGACTTAACAAATGTAGCATTGCGCCACTACCAAGGGTTGTTTTCATTTGTTGTTTGCCCGTTTGTGGCCAGCACAGGCAGTCGTGACCTCTGCAGCAACGATATCCCAATTTCATGCACTCATTTAGCATCAATGGAACCGAAAAGAAAATGAATGTGCCTGGGAAGAGGTTAACGGTTGCCTGCATGTGAAGCTGGCACTGCCTAAACATTTCGGGGCTTATTTACAAGCCCCTTGCGCCACTTTTGCCTCATTTTTAACATGGGAAAAGTGACGTACGGGTGGCGCAAGGGGCTTGTAAATCTGCCCCTTCATGTGTAAATCAAAAACCATCGTATATTTGCAGTGTAAATATTCCAGAAGCTGTGGAGAGCAAATTAAAATATTAACCACAAATCTGTTATTTAATACTGCAGATGACGAGCTGCAACGAATGCCATGAGGCTCTTGTGAAAAGGGAATCTCGATTTATAGAATCTGTTAAATTTGATGACTGACACCACACACCCGTCTAAGAAAACATGAACAGTCTGCACTGTGTTGAGTAGTCTGTGTTAGTACATGTTTGTGCTGCGCTAACTGTGTGAGTGTGTGTTATGTTATCCCTGCCATCGTGTCTGCTGTTTTCATCTGTGTGTGCATGCAAGGAGTCTGCCTGTTGGTTTGAAGTTAAGGAGTTTTCCTCCCAGGAGGGGGTCGTTGTCTGGTCTGCGACTGCTTACAATCTCTAAGTAGTTGGGCTTGCCTACTTCACTCGCTATCTAGGTAAAACTCAGCCCCTACTTTTATGTCCACCACTTTGAAATGTCAGCAGCCACCACTAGTGAACAGCATAAACAAGCTTATCAGTAGCAAAAACAATCAACACTCAGATTCAAAAGTTTCATTTTTCTGCAAAAACATAGAATGGGAATGCAATTTGTGAAAGAGTGAGTGCCGGTACCCAAAGCTATGCTAAGAAGCAGGCGACCGGTGCAAATAATCATCGACTCACCGCATACCAAGGCTGGTAGTCTTTAATCCACTACCATACATTCCCTGACCCTTTTTCACGCTTTCCTCCTGCTCTCATCCTTGATGCGGTTTTTGCCGTCTTTTGCTTCCTCTTCATTCCCGTTTGTGTGTTTTCCCCTCTCTTCGCTTGAAAAATATCTGATGCAGAAAAATAATGCCGGTCCCCAGAAATAAGTGCCAGTGCCTCCCACCGCCAACCACAGGCTCGAATTAAGCACTAGGGGAATGCTATTAGAGTGGTGAAAGAGTGGATAAGGAAGGGAGTATGAGGCTAAAAGTGCTATTTGCTGGAACAGGAGAGCAAATTACGCTAGAGAGATTGCTAAAATGTGAGCCAAGAAAGATCGCCAAGAACAGAGAGGATGTTGTGCATTTGTCCTTCAAACCTATGCTCTTCATGAACATGTAATCCCTCGGCAACTTTTATCCATTCGTTTTGCTCAAGCATAGTTTCATGGTAACATATTTTCTTTATAATTTGATTTGCAAAATAGCGACTTTGTCGTGTGTATCACCTTTCATGCACCATGTGCTACCACATACAAGAATCATGCATTGAAAAAAATACAATAATAAATATTATGTCTGCTTGCCTCATAATTTAGTGGAATAGAGAGCCACACATTAACTTTTCTCGTAAAAAATAGAGTCCCTGTTTCCCCACACTCCACTAGGTTTTGTCTGTTGTGACCAGATCACCTTAAACCTCATTAGAATTGGGTTCAAGTGTGTGAAGACTTTCCAAGTTAGACATTGTAAATGCCCTTAAAGGCCGTTTAGTTTCAAACTCATATGCAAATATTTGTACCTGCGTTTCTCTCCAGAGTGCAAGAGCATCAGGATTGTTGTTACTGGAGTGTGCTCTCTTTGCTAACATTGTGCAACTGCGTATACACAGTGCTGGGTATTTAAATACTTGAAAATACTCAAACTAGCATGTATGAAAATCCAGAGGCCCCTCTGTCTCTTGAGCCAAGCCGACTTCAAATAAACATACTCATAGTTTTATAAAGATAGAACCATAAGAGACGCTTAAATTGACCCGGGCATCCTGAAGTTAGTTGCATGTTTCCTTGTGGTGGTGAAATAGCGTTTGCCTTTTGCTTACTCAGACTTAAACCCCGATTCTAAATCAGATGGGGTGAAATCACTGCAGTTTTCCTGGGTGTGGGAGAACTATACCCGATTATGCCTCAGTCCCAGTATCCAATATTTGACAAAAAGGAGCATGCCGCCATCCTGCCCAAAAAACCTTTTAATTTCCTACCTCATTCCCCACCCCTCCTACAAGTCCCCACATAAATATACCACCTGCTTGGAGCAAGTAGTAATTGCAAGCATTAAACCCCATGTGATTGAGAATTCCATGTGATTTTACAACTGGATAAATTGGTCCACCATAGTAAATCCCCATGCCACTGGGTTTTACGCTTAATTGCACAGCACTTGTGCAGATTTACTGCATGTGATTTTACCATTACCCCGGTACAATGCAACTTGTAATGAGGCCGAAAGTGATTTGTTTCCAGAGGGATGTATATCAATCACTACAGTCTTAGTATGTTGCCAATGCCTTCTTGGTGAAGCATAGATACTATCACATTTCTGCATTCTGACAAATTAATTTCAAATGACAACTTAGTAATAGGAAATATACTAATCAGCAACATGTAGCTCCCATCCACAACAGATCGCACTGACTGGTTGACCCCTTCCGCGCTGCGCGAATTTTCACGCTGTGCGGGCGTTTTAATGAGTGGGCGGGGTTCGGACGGCCCCCGGCCGTCCTCCGCACACGCCCACTGTGACGTCGGACGGCCGGGGGCCGTCCGAAGCACACAAGGGGTTAAGTAAACCAGAGCTAGGTTCATCCTTTCCATCTCCTCTATATGTCTGTAGAATAAAGCAAGGAATTGAATTCTAGATGCCAGATACAGGGAGGTTTAAATAAATAATTCACTGTATGAAATATTACCTAGCATTCTCTACCTCATGGATGTGCTCAGTTTCGTCATCACAGATCTGCACAACTGTACCCAAATGTGAGACACTGGTAACATTGGAAGTAAACTATTACAGGCTATCGAGACTAGAATGTATGTTTGATGGTTGAAGAATAAACCACTCAAAAGAAGGTGGAAATATTGAACTTCCAAAAATGTACAGGAGTTTAGATCAACACTGAACTCACTCGCATCAGTCTTCGATGTGGTGATTAAATCAGTATGTTTACAAAACATAATTTCCTTCCTGAAAACTCACCCTTCCCAACTTGTTTGGAAAATCCCCTCCTTACTTTCTCCTCATCAGAGGACCACTAGGCTCATCCCTTTTGACTTTGTCTCCTACTTTTACAAAATTTCCATCATTTGATCATTGCTTGCTAAATTTCTGCATGTTCCACTCTTATGTTTTGCAACCCTCCACCTTCCCATCCTTATACCTCAACTTACCTTCTTTTTATCACCTCCTACCTTCCCAATGTGCAGTTGGCAACCTTTTCTGTGCCGCTTTGGATGAATTTAGTTAAAAAATACCTAAACCTCTACTCATTTCCTTCAGAGTTCCTGGTATTCCTGGTATTCCTAATCACTCACTCCTTTCAGATGGGATTTCCTCATAATGCTTTCCACTCTTATTTGACTGTTACTGGAAGGTATTTCATGAGAGGGTTACAAAGGATGGGTTATGAGCTTACTTATGTGGTATAACTGAACCTATTTTATTGGGGAAGCCACAACCACCCTCCTGTACCCATTGTGCAAACAAGACCCACAAGGCTCTTTCCCTCCTTCAGCTTATAGTGCAGAGAATTGGCAAGTGCTCTGTGTATTATTGCCCTCAGGATGCCTCCTGAACTTTCCAGAACTCTCCAAAGGAACAGGACACCAGGTATCAGTGATAACTGAATTGATAACTGAAATCCTACAAGCCTTTTCCAGTTTTGCTAAACTAAGTTGATAATTCTACCTATATTGCCCAGTGCTTTGCATCACATGTAAATATTGCAGAAGTTAATATTATTACTCCCACTTGCAGCCAAATGCTTTCCATTGTTGAGTGTTTAAATAAATTACAACCATATAAACTGAGTATAACATGATAAAGTTCTCACACATGCTGTTGTTTACTTGAAACGTCTTGAAATGTTTTTCATCTCCCTTAGCATTGCTGACACCTCCCTTAGCCAAGGACCCCACGTGGTCTGCCTGTATATACCCTTGCCAGTCTAGTTCTGTGCCTTCTTTAAAATCGTCATAATATTTACCCACCTCAAATCCTGTGACCTATGTTTCTAATATACTACTGTTTTTACTCCACCCGCTTACCCATATTTTTCTCAGAAAAGTCCATGGCTTCTTCACCCTGAGTTTATCATGCAACTCAGTGATGGACACTTTTACCTCCTGTTGCTCTTTTGTGTACCATCAGACCAATATCCCTTTTTCTTCTTCTTTGTTCATATGGAGCTTAAATAGTCACTATTCATTTGTCAGTACTCATAGGACAGTACTCATATGTACGCTTCCCCCTTCTCATTGCTTACATCCCCATTCTCTAACTGTATCCTACGATCCATCACACACGAGAGCCATTGGATCGTGTCAACTTCCAACAGATTCATGCCGTACTCATAACACAATTTCACAAATAAGTAACTTCTTGAGCCAACAATCCTTCCCTAGAACCTCTCATGTTCTTCATGCGAAAGTAGACCTCTTTACAAGACTCTTTTTTAAAATTTACTTTACGATTCAGCTCTAATGAGAGTCTCAAATTGCGCCCTTGACTACTACACACTGCTCATCGTCTGTTGTGGTCGTCTCCACCTCACATTCTATTTTGGTTTTATATTAGAATATAGTTAGCAAAATATCATTTGACAGAAATATTGTGACAAAAATATCTTCCCTTAAGGTGTAGATTTTCTATTTTTTAGCCCAATGGGGCAAAATATTCCTGTCACATAATATTTTGTTTACCATATTCTGATACCATTATCTACTTCACAAGGAATAGAACCAATGCCCTAGTCTTTAGCACTGTAGTCTCATTGTTCAGCCTTCTTCACTATCCACAGCCTCCACCACTAGTGCTACCAATGCCTTAAAATGGCTAATTTTTCCCAACGGACCCGGCCCATCAAAGACATATCATTGCGCCTCACAGACATCCATTTTCATGCCCCACAGAATACAACAAGTGCTAAAACAAGTTCCTAATTCTGGAGTGGTAATCTGCTCAAGACCGTGGCCCCTTGTGCAAGTCAGTCTCCTTTAGTTCCCTGTCATTCACAAATCAACATCACCTGAAGACAGGGCCAGACTGGCTACCGGGCGTATTGGCATGCTGCCGAGCTGGGGGCTGATGTCACTGCGGTGGGGGCTAATTTCGTTGATGGAGACCTGCGTGTGCTATGAAATAAACAAAGCAAAACGAATTTCGTTCAGCACACGTAGGTCCCCATCAACGAAATCAGCCCCCAGCTCGGCAGCATGCCAAAACGCCCGGTAGCCAGTCCGGCCCTGCCTGAAGACCTCCAAATCTACAATGGAGTCCTCAGATTTAGGTAACTTTCCATTCTCACCCCACAAAATGGTACATTTTCTCATCTTCAACCATGATCTGGAATGTCCTCGTCCTCAATGGGCACTACTACTGCCCTTATTTTATGATTAGTATTCTGCCACTCCACTAATTTGCCAACTGATGCACAGATGTCATGTTAACCGTGTGGCTTCTCTCTCTCCCCTCTGCTACCTATCCTCTTCACTCAGGGTATCCATCTAGGTTTAACCTCCTTCAAACTTTGGGCCTATTCAAGAAGTCATTTCTTCTGGCCGTGGCCAGCTGCGGACCATATAGCCCAGGCAAACCCATTAGTTAGCCCAGGTCTACTAGAGCTCCTGGCCAGAATGCCCAAGGCCATGGAGTCACCAATTGGCTTGCCTCCACCAGTTCTCCCTTGAGCCATGTGCACATCATGCTGACCTGCAAAGGAAATGTGCCCCCACCTGGTGACAGAGAGTGGGAGGGTGAGGCCACACATCAAGTGGCATGTGGAGGTGGTCTCCCTCAGGCCAGCACTTTGTCCCTCCTGCCAGCAGCGGAGGGACACTGTCTGAGGTCCCAACGGAGACAAAAGCTTGGCTCAGAGAATGACTTTTAATAGATCGCAGTGAGCTGTTCTGTTACATACAAAACCTGACTCAGAATAAGGTAACCCATGAATGATTTATTGGTGAGTGCCCAAGAAACATGCGAAGCAGGAATGCTGATGGAGGTGGCCTCTTCCATCCACACTCCAACCTCAAATGAGGCCGGCTAACCCAGACCAATTGAAGCTCCAAACCACAGCACTGCAATGTTGTTGTTGTTCAGGGGGGGTTCTGACATGAACACCCAGTTCTGGATCCCCTGCCCAGGCCCACCCCAGCATTGACTTGGGATCCTATCAGAGTGTCCAACCCTGCCACATAAGGGAGCCCTCCATGGGCCTGTGAAATCCCGTGCTGGTCAGTTTGTGACACCACAGCCCAGGCCTGTCAGAGCACTTAATTGTCAACACCGGTGTTTATGGCAGTCTGCCACATGTTGGCGCTGTTGTCTAATTTAGAGATGAGTTCTTTATTAATCCAGTACACATTACAAATGACTAATACCTGAAGCCAAAGCCATTCTTATCGCTTTGGGGGGCTAGAATAGTCTGAATTGTCACACTTGTTGAAATATGATCATTAGCATTTGTTTTGGTACTGTCATAGGCAGCGCTGGCAGCGGAAATGGGTGGTGTAAGTTGCAGCTGAATCCTGACGAGTGCAGCACATATAGAAGTTGCAACTCGTCATGATCTAATGATTGTTCATGTGTAGGAAGGGACACCTTCCTGCACATGAACAATCACTGATGGCGATTTGCTCTTTCTATGTGTGCTGCAAAATGCAGCACACATAGAAACAGAAAAAACTAGGAAAAATTAATAAGGTTTTCCCTGGTCTTATTTTTAGCGCTGCCCCATAATTACGTCAGCCTGGTAAATATGCGTCAAAATCAATGGGTGTTGTGGTGGAACGCACATCACAACATCCATTGCCCTCCCCTTTCATGCTAAGTGCTGCGTGAAAGCGGCATTATTTACAAGGTCACGTTAAGCCACGTTAAGTGGCTTAACCCTACCTTGTAAATACGGCGAAGGGGCTATCACCACCAGAACGTCATAAAAAGTGCCTTTCTGGTGGCGATTACCCCTTGTAAATATTCCCCCCAGTTTCTTGCAAAGAAAGAAACACAATTACCCGCAGCTAATCATTACAGCAGCACTTCAGTTACAGGTACCACAGCCTAAAGTTTTGAAGTGACACTTGTGCGGCAGTCTCAGCTTTCCTACTGATTCCATCTCTACCCCTCCAGTTCACTGTTAGGCCAAGGAAAAGGACGTGGAAAAAAAAAACACTGCTCAACCTCCACAATTTTCTTCTGGGTCTGACACCCTCTGGAGCCAAGACTGACTGGTTCCTACAGCTATGTGCATTATAAATAGATATGCAGTGCAGGACCCATGAAAATGATGGGCGTGGGACAAATAACTGCAGCTGTCCCCTTGTAACAAACAGCCTTGGATCAGAACTATTGTTACAGGCTGAAGTGTTGTCACATTTATCACAAAATAAGTTGAACTATGCAAACCTCTGCAGTGCATTCTTGTGTGGTGTGGTGAATACATTTTTTTAAAGAAACCACAACGTATCAAATTACTTATGTGATCAAACAAAGCAGCAGCTTCCCAATCCCTTGTTTTGCCAGGATTGATGGGAGTTTATCCTAACTTCAAAGCTTTCCTCCCACTCTAACCATGTGTTTTTTTATGCAGCATCTGGACACGTGGATTCCTTCCCGAGAGCCCTGCGTGTTCTGCATGTGCCTCGATAACAGGACAATAAACTGCACAGCAAGGCCATGCCCTACAGTCAAACGTAAGAGGAGCAAAACATTATCCTTCTCTGCCTTTCTTTTCTGCTTTATCTGATCAAAAGCAACCCCTGTTCACAGACAACTGGTTATTGTCTTCCCGCAGCTGCTGTGTGTGGTCCCTGTGAAGTCGCCAGATTAAAGAGGGAGTCTGACCAGTGCTGTCCACAGTACGAATGTGGTAGGTGTCAGCAAATCTAGCTGGCTGTAGTCCAGGGCCGCTTCCCTGGCTATGCTGTTCATGTGCAGCAAACTGTTTATGCGTTTTTAACAATGACATTGAACGTGACAATAAGGTATGGTATAATAAGGTATGAGCATTTATGTAGCGTTTCTTTCCTACCTCCTGAGAAGGCGCTGGCTTACACATAGAAGCTTTCTTCACAAAGTATTCCTGATAGACTCCGAAAGGAGGGGAGGTAGAAGAGGTCGTACCAGTGGGACGAGGAATTGAGGGTAAAATAATATTTTTTTAAAACGTACTTCTCGCTACCCCAACGCCGACGGCCTCCTTGGTGCTTCACTCCCAGCAATCTCTGGTAAAGCACATGCTCCCCACCCGATCCAGATGCTGCTCTCACGCTATAAGAGCAGCGCCAGGATTGGTCTGAGTGGCCTGGTCTTCCACTCAGACACTGACTGGGAGCCTGCGGCTTTTCTCCAACACGGCTGTGAACACAGCTGTATTGGAAAAATAGAAGTGTGCGTGTCTGTTTGGCCGGCCTAAGAAAGCAGGCCAAACTTACATATGCAATTCTAAGTGCCCACCACTCCTGCCTGTCATGGCCCCGCCCGCACGCACCTTCAGCCAAAGGCCGTCATAGAAAATTACAATTATATTATTGTTTTAATATCATTTTATTTTTCTGTGACTAACTCTGACCAGTGGGGCGAAGCTCCTCTGCCATTACAGAGGAGTCACCCCCACTCTATCACAGACTGCCCCCGCCCGTGGAAGTGTAACTGCAAAGAGGTAAGGACCCCAGGTAGACTCTTCACGGTCCACTTAAAGAGTTGTGCTCCTTCACCTGGAGTGATCGGGTCCATAAACCCCAGTCCAGATCATTCCTGGCCCGGAGACACTGGGCCTGTTTGTACTGGTGCAGGGGTCCATACAATGACTGCAGCAGTACGGGGGAGCAAACACTGCACTTCTCGAGCAGACACAAGCCTGCCCTGCCCCCCTGCCTCTTCACACCACCCTTTACCTTCAACTGGCCCTCCTATTGACACTTTTCCACCTGCTTAGAATAAGTGGAGTATGTCAGCTTTTTTTCACTGAAATCAGGGCTAACTACTCAGAATAGGTAAACAGGCAATTCATTTTCTAAGGAAAATTTTAATCACTGGAACCTGGTGCAGGGAAAATGGCCGACCATTATCCCTGCAGAAAATTCTTAATATTAGTAATGACGGCCTAACTGGGCTAAACCTACTAGTCCTTTCCAGGTGTGGCACCTCAGGAGAGGTGTGCTATGCTGGGGAGCCACCGCCTGGGGTGATGTTCCCTAGCAACTAGACAAGGGTAGCGAACTCCTCAGTGAAGGGGAGCAGCATTCCATCGCTGTCCCCATTATTGGGAGTTGAACAGCTGCAGTTGGAGCTGAACAGGGGGCTTAGATTGCCTGGTGACAGTGTACCAGTTCTATTTCTATGGAGCTTAGAAGGTACTTTTTGGTTATATTTATTTGTTCTTCTAACTATTCATTAGTTGCATAACGTTTATTTTAATTTATACTTTATCGGGGTCAATCATCTTTTTTACAGTTCACTATATTTTTAGGTCGAACATTAGAGACCTCTTGTATATACTTTAGTATATACTTATTATATACTTATATGTGTATGTACTTTGTGGGGTCTGGAGATCAGCCCCAGGACTTGTCTGCTTCCGCTCAGGGACTTTTGTTTCTGTTCAACTGCCTCTATTTAACTGTCTTGATAGAAAACGACCAGCAGAGGTCAGTAAAATACCAGAATTGCTTTCTGCTGAGAGACTTTCTTTTTTTAATTTTTCTGGCAACTGCCTCTATTTAACTTTGTTGATAGAAAACGACCAGCAGAGGTTAGTAAAATACCAGAATTGCTTTCTGCTGAGAGACTTTATTTTTTTTAATTTTTCTGGCAACTGCCTCAATTTAATTTTCTTGATAGAAAACGACCAGTTGAGGTCAGTAAAATACCAGAATCACTTTAGCATTCTCTAGATTCCAGTCCATAGAAATTGTCTTCCACGAGCACCCGTAGACAATAATATTTTTTTCAAATCTTGTATTTTCAGTAATATGACCACTGAAGGCCCTGATTTTATTTTAAAAACAGAGCTTTGGACTATACCATTTCCTGCTGAAAGGCAATATTTCTCTCCATGTGTTCCCATATCTGGCGTGTCACGCAGTTTGGTGCTTACTTTCCCTCCATGTTAAAGAATAGTAGATGTCTCAGCACCCAGGCTAATGAGCTGCATAACGAAATACATATAAGGTCCCAAAGGCGAGACCGATTGTATTGCAAATGCTTGTTTTTAATATTCTCTGTCATTTTCATATTTAGATTTGTTTTTATTATTTTCATTGCAGTTCATTTTCACTGGGTGGTATTGTATTACGTAAATAACGCTTCCTTTGCAAAAGGTGCAATTGCAACATATTGGCCAGAATGTGCTATTCATTATATAATGTGTCATGTTCGTTTCTCATTAATATCAAATGTGTGAGTACTGAGGAAGCGCCTGCCCAGTTGCTGAACAAACTTTCGTTTGGCTGCAGTTGATTATGATTTTCATTATGTAACCAGGAAGATACATACCTTTGCTCGGAAGTAGCATGATGACTAAAATTAAACAAGCACTGGCAAAGCCAATAGGTCTGCCGACATCATTTTGACTTTGTCAGTGTTTCTGTTTTTTCATGGTTTTGCAAAAAACGATTGTTAGCGAAGCTGCTGGCCCTTTATCAATCTAAAAAATGGCTAAGAGCAAAAATATTATTTTGTCTCAAAATGCACACATTGACATAGTAATCTTTGGATATTAAGGAAACTACTTTGTGTGTGGATATGCTTCTTGTGAAAGGATGAAATGCTGTCACTCACAATGCTATTAGCCAATGGCTGAAGTGAGCTGACCCATTCCCCAATGTTGTATGCTGTAGTGGGTGGAAGAAGAATGTGAATGGCACAATAAGAGAACCAATGAATAAAGAGCGGGCTAAAAGCACCTATCAGTAAATATATTATACATAACTTTGGTAAAATCAAAAGGGTCTTGGTTAAAGCTAGACCTAAAAAATATTTCAGATGGCACAATATTAAGATCCTATTTTGCAACTGAAGTGAGGGAGGGAGGGATGGTTTGAGAAGTATTCTAGAAATCAATGTAACACTTGCTCCTCTTGCATGGTTAGTGTGTTTTACCAAAAACTATAAAAGGCGCAGCTCAATCGGTATGATGGTGCTTTATTCCCTTAGTTCATTAGAGAAATCGAAATACTATAATGGTCTAGTAGTGCAGCATTTGAAGGCCTTTCCATGTCTTTCTAGGTATATGCAGTGGTATCCGTTGCCCTTTCATCTAGAACTTTAAAAGATCTTGCCTTTTCTTAATAATTATAGTAAACGTGTAGCCTAGACAGCTATTATTGGCTTTCGAATAGACTACTCGATTCATTTTACCTCGGACTATTTCTATTGGAGATTGTCCGCATCCTAGGTCAGAGAAGGCTATGACTAACTAAGCTCCAAGAAACCAGAAAAGTTATATGTGCACTTTAATAAGAAATATTAAACATAACGTGCATAGGAGACAACTGCTCTAACTACGTGCTACTTCATATAGTAAATATACAGTGCGTGTAGCACAAAGGCTGTGATATATGTATTATGAATACATACACCTTATAAGTAAACAAGGGACCTTAAAAGTGTCCAAACCTTTCTACACATTTTGTGCTATGACTACATTTTAGTGCCAACAATTAAAAGAAAAGCTATCCTGAAGAATTGACAACCACCCATCATTGGTTCATTAATAGACAGATCTGTAGCCTGAGCAGGTTTGCAATGAAATCACTGTTTTCATATCTGGGTGCAGTAATAGATGAGTACTGGGGTGCGGGTAATTCCCACTTGCCCCTCAATCACAGGAGGTATTTTTAACTTTAATTCTCAGCTGTGCCTTAGTTTCTGGGGTAGGTGAATGCAAACTAGGAATATATGACTTGGATTGTTCTCAGATATCCTGTTTCCTCATCTGAGTCTACCTGAGATGGATCCAATGACCTGATGTACAAATATCCCTAATTAGAAGTAGTAAATTGCAACAAATAACAATTTGTTATTTGCAATTTCGTATTAGGAATCTACTAATATGGATTCAGTAGAGGTGAGTGCATTTGCACACCGATTTCTACCAAATGCATTGGTATTTTTTTAACCAACCTATGTAGTAATAGGATGGTTCACAAAATACTGACTCGTTGTGGTTCGCAATTCAACCTACCTCAGTAATATGCATGAGGTAGGTCGCAAATTGAGACCCAGTACAATTGGTTAGAGTCACAGGCATGGTGGCCTGCTGGGGTCAGCAGGCCACCATGTCTGTGATTGCCTTTAAATAAAGCAATCTTGTTTCTAAATGCAGCCCGTTTTCCTAAAAGGAAAATGGGGTGCATATAAAAAAAATGTATAATTTTACATGCATATTTAGGGGGAGTCAGTGGTCCCCTGGACAACGACCAGCCCCCTAAAAAATTATTTTTTTAACCTTCACAAAGAAGAAGAGGTACCTTAGTGACCACTTCCAGTTTGCAAATGATTTCCACCAATTTGGATTTTGTGTCAAAATATTATTGTTTTGCTACGGATTTCGGTCGCAAAACATTAACACATAAGTTAAGGTATCAGTATTTGGAAGGGACACCCTTTACACCCCCCTTTCAAATACCAATTCTATATTCAGTCTGAAACCCAAATTGTGATGCTGTAATGTGATACTGAATCACAGTTTGGGTTTTGTACATTAAAAGAAGCAATTTTGTGGTCTCAAAGGCTCACATTTGACCTTGTGACTGTAAAATCACTTTGTACATCAGGCCCCAAGTGTTTCTGTTTATAAAATGCATTTTCATCCCTACCTCCGATGTACCTCAGATGGATGGACATGTGGCCTTTGTAAGTTTCCGCTTCTCTCCTACGCGTGACGGATGTAAATTTGCATGTCTTCTGTTCATTCTAACACATTTCTGCGATACTTAAACTCTATACCACAGCATCATGTTCACCATCACACAATCGGAGCACACCCTGTGCCAACACGTATGACAATCAGCTCTTCTCGTACAGGACACCATAGAGTGATGCACCTTAAAACCATGCATGCTTGTTTGCTTGCTGCAGCCTGAAACCTTTCAAACAAGCAACAGCAACATGAGGACACATTGGCAGCAGCTGTGCAATGTACAAGATATTAAGTATAAAGTTAATTTGGAAACATCTTGTCTGAGGTCGCTATTATGTATATTAATGGACCATGGGAGAGCGGAGGGCCTTCCTTCACTATCTTTGATCTGTCTGCTGCAGGCTTCATTATAGTAGGTGGTTAGAAAAACCGCATTTGAAAATGACATTAACATGTGGTATTCCCCACACAGTTCAGCTGCATCTGGTAACATTACGGATTTCGACTTGCAATTAATCAATTAATAATGCAGTGTATTTTCCTGTTGTCATGATTCTGAATTCTGGGGGTGCAGTTGTCATTTAATGTACAAATTATTACAACAAACATGCAACCAAATCTATACATAAAAGCAGTATATGAACCCCTCGCCAGTGGCGTAGCTAGGGGGGGCGATGGGGGCGGACCGCCCCAGGCGGCACGAGTTTTGGGGCGGCAGCCGGCGCCCCTTCCCCCGCTCTTACCTGCGGCCGTTGCGGCCGCAAGAAGCGGCCGCGACCGCTACTACCACCCACCACCCCCACCCCCCGCTCGTCTATCATTTTGCCGAGGGCGGCAATCGCAGGGGCCCTCACGGGCAGCCTAAGGCCTAGCTACGCCCCTGCCCCTCGCTCAGAAATAATGATCCGGCTCAATCAGAAAACACACTTTGATCTGTCCCAGAATCCATGGGATCGAAAATTGGGACAGAAACAGATCTCTGCATGGCTCAGAAGAATGTGCACTCCTGCCCTGAGTTTCACATAGTGAGCTGGAGCTGGGTGTTAATTTGTAGGCCTCCGCACACTTTAGAATCATATTTGTATGTTGAGGACTCTTTGTGGAATGAAGTGAGATCTAGAGCTGAGATTTGTGGTCTGGAGGGGCACCATGGGCACCCCTATTTACCGAGTATCGCTACCATTTGCTCACCGGACTGAGGAGGACTGCAGTGGTAGAGCATACTGGTCTTTGTAGCAGGCATGCCTTTGCACCTTTCCCTTGTATCGTGAAAGCGACTTACTGTCCTCGTCTGCTTAAATTGGCCCATCAGTCCACTTCAACAAGAACCTTTGCTACATTTGTATAGGTTATGAATTTTGCATAGTTGTTTAATATGTACATACACAGCAGATTATGAATTGAGGGTGTACACTGTGTTATACTGTATAAACCAGGAATCCAGGTTTAATTGCCTGCGCAATAGTCGTACACAAGATAGAGGCTGGAGCGAGCCTGCCATACAGCAGTATAGGTAGCTGGGTCCTCCAGAGCAGTCATGACGTCCTTTTGAGTGGTCTAGACTCTAACGTGTGAGGGATAGGAGACAGAGAGTACATTTGCAGTGCCATGAGTGCCCTTCTCCCATTCCTGCTCCATTCTTCCCTCAGCGGTGCAACCCGTAACAAGTTAGATTGTAATAGAGTGGGAATGTTTCTCCATGGTTTTTGCTTTCTTTGGGTTTCCCCTGGCAGGAAGCTTTCAGACCAACCTTCATTCCTGCTGATACTATGGCCCAAAAACTGGGGCTGAGCCAGTCTGGAAGGAATACTTAAATAACCATGTACGGTCTGAAGCCTGCCTGAAAATTCCAGAGCAGCACCAATGTAATCCACCAACTTGGTGAACCGGGTATACTGATAGGGCTGAAACCTGTAGTCATTGTACCAGGAGTTCTCAATAACCAAGTACAGCACTGGATACCCAGAAAGGCCTTGAGTGGCAGCTTTGGAGCCACTGACTGCCAATTCCCATGCCAGGTTTGGGACCAGAAACTTGAAAAAGTCGGGATCTTGCCAGGATCAGCTGCCAGAAGTTATCTCACAGGAAGGAGTCTACTGACAACTATATGGGTGCATGAGGGTGCCCCTGCACAAAATGAACCATGCCTAGAAGAGAGGGGATCGAGGAGCTGGGCAAGAAGCTCAGAAGACTGGCTTATGATCCAGGGTAGGATCAGCATCACCAGCCCCTGCAGTGAGGCCAGTGTCTTGGTCCCTTTACAGTGTACCCGGAGGAGAGTGTTTAGCTCCCCAAGAAGTTGGAGTGCCTGTGATGTGACTCTGAAGTATCACAACCGCAGTCAGCAGTCATCAAAATATTCCCAAAGCGCCTGGACAACTTGGCACTGAGAGGTTGTGCATACACAGTGACAAAAAACTTTTCATGGCTATTCACTGTGGGGACACACTTTTCCTTATTATCTAGCATGATACACTTTAACATATGAAGCACCCTGCTCCGTGGGCTTAAAAAACACACTTTGTGTGTAACTTAGCAAACATGTAATAGTAGGTTTTTCTACATGACAGGTACAATTTTCCTTGACATGTGACAATGCAGTGCTGTTAAACTACAGTCAAGCCCAGACAAAATGGTGATATCTGGAGTCATGCATCTTTATCATATGTGGTGGTATAAACACACACTGCTGCCCACATATGACATTTAAGTTAAGTGTCACTGGTCTATTTGCTGCACAATCTACAATAGCCTTACTGGAAAGTTAATTAAGTCCATTAAATGAAACTAATGAAACTAATGCACTGTACATGTTTTAAGGGGAAGTACACACACTGTGATCATTTTATCCAAGCCCAAAAGCGCAAAAAACAAAGCAATGCCCTTTCTTAAAACGATGAAGTCAAAAGAACTCACTACTTGTTCAAGGTAAGGTTTTAACACTAATTACATATTTTACATATTTCCCCTTGGTATTAACACTAATTGCATATTTCTCCCTGGTAATAACACCAATATGCACTTGATGAAACCGTAGTCTGAATATAGACTACAATGATTGTGGTGTTTCTGAAATTTTTAATTGATGACCCAATTGTCTGTTAAGTAGGAAAATCTTGTGTCAATATTGTAAGTCCCAGAATTCCTTCTTTTCATCAGAGCTTCCCTCACATTCTTCTCTACAACAAGTCCCATCTTCCTTCACATGGCTAAAATTAACTGGATAAGGTTTGAACATAGGGCAAGTATTGCTTCTGAAATTAAGTCTTCCGCATATTGCTGTGGACTATTCATTCCAGCTTGTGGAGATCTCCAACCTAGGATCCAAAGCAGGGTATCTGTTAGAAATGGGGATCTCTAGTTGACAGAGGTAGGTACCTTTGTCCAAATAGGGACCCATGCTACTAGTCAGGGTAAGGGGGATACACTTCTAAAATAACCCCTGCTCACCCGCTTGGTAGCTTGGCACGAGCAGACAGGCTTATCTCAGAGGCAGCGTGTAAATCATTTGTGAGCACACACAGTAATACAGTGAAAACACTACAAATGGACTCCACACCAGTTTAGAAAAATAAGTATTCTTTATTTAAACCAAAACAAGACCAAACGACAAAAATCCACAATACAGTAATAAAAATATGACTTTCAGATGGTAGAAATAGTTCAGTTCAAAGCAAATTGCAGATGCAACACTTTTCTCACAAAGTACCTGGGATGCGTCACGCAAACAAACAAAACGGGCCGCAGGGAAGGTGATGCGTTGGTTCCTTACACTCAGGGAAGGTGATGCGTCGGTTCCTTGCTCCTGGGGAGGTGATGTGTCGGTTCCTTACTGCAGTGCAGGGGAGGTGATGCGTCGGTTCCTTACCGAAGAGGAGGTGATGCGTCAGGTTCTTACTGCGTGGGGAGGTGATGCGTCAGTTTCTTACTGCGTCCCCCAACGATGCACCAAACTTGCCGCCTCGATGTGATGCGACGATCCGGGACGATGCGTGAACACTTGCAGCTGCACAGTAGGCTTTGCGTCGAACTCGGTGCGATGATCTCAGACTTAGGAGATCGGTGCACTCGATGCGGCGTGCAGTGATTTCTCGAGCCGCTGCAGGCGCTGCGACGATTTCTTTGGCTATGCATCGGAAACAGGTGGAGATGCGTCTCGCTTCTTCGAAGTTGCGTTACTTTTCCAGCTCCCAACAGAAAACAGTCTCTAGCGGTCCAAAACAACAGCAGGCACCTCTTTGCAGGTCAGAACTCCCAGCAAGGAAGTTCAGGGGAGCTGGTGGTGAAGTCTTTGTGTCCCTGAGACTTCAGAACAGGAGGCAAGCTCAGTTTCAAACCTTGGAGATCTTCTTTCAAGCAGGGGTCACAGCAAACAGCAAAGTCCTTTTCTCCTTTCCTTGGCAGCAAGTAGCCACTGCAGGCCAACCCCAGACAGCAAACAGCATAGGGCAGTATTCTCCTCAGCTTCTGCGGCTCTTCTCCGTAGCAAAGGTTCCCCTTGATTCCCAGAAGTGATCTAAAGTTCTGGGGTCTGGGCCCCCATATTTATAACACAAAATCCTTTGTTCTCTGGTGGCAGATAAGCCCTGGGCTCAGTCAAAACTGGTTCTGTCCTCTCCGGTGCAGCTTCCTGGCAGGAGGTGGAGACAGCATTGTCCCTGGCATACCAGGCCCATTCAGGTGAAAGGAAATCTGCTCCCACTACTCTAAATGCAGCCCAGGTCTATTCAGCCCAGCCCTGACTCATCAGGCTCTCTGGAGCCACTGCCCCTCTCCAGCCCCTGTCATCCAAAAGCCAGACATGCAATACATAAACCTAGCAGAGGCACACTGAATGGCTAAGCAAGAAAATACCTACTTTCTAAAAGTGGTATTTTCAAACACAGAATGTAAAAATCACCCTCACTAAAAGAGGCATTTTAACATTCTGAGTTCAGGCATACTAAACATTATTTTCCTACCTGGTTCCCAGGGTCAGTTATGTTTATAAGATGTTATAAACAAACTCCCCATTCTGTCCTATGGGAACAGGTAGCCTTGCAATAGTGAAAAACGAAATTGGCAGTAATTCACTATCAGGACATGCCACACACACTAGGGCATGTCCTACCTTTCACATACACTGCGCCCTGGCTGCAGGGGTACCTTGGGCCTACCTTAGGGGTGTCTGACATGTAAGAAAAGGGAAGGGTAGGGCCTGGCAAGTGGGTGCACTTGCCAAGTCAACATGGCAGTACCAGACTGCACACAAGCCATGCAATGGCAGGCCAGAGTTACATGTACATGCTGCTTATGTGGGTGGCACAATCAGTGCTGCAAGCCCACTAGCAGCATTTGATTTACAGGCCCCGGGCACACACGGTGCACTGTACTAGGGACTGACTAGTAAATCAAATAGTCAATTATGGAAACACCAATCCATAACAATAATCTACAGGGAGAGCATATGCACTTTAGCACTGATCAGCAGTGGTAAAGTGCCCAGAGTCATAAATCCAACAAATACAGGCCAGAAACAGGAGGGCAAAAAGTCTGGGGATAAACCAGCTGAAAAAGCCAAGTCTAACAGTATCCATGTTGAATTGTCAGAATGCTCTTCTATGGAGGGTTGTATGGATGGCCTAGGTCATGTTACTCTTTGGAATTCTTCATCCTTAGAAGTTTTTTTGAACATTTGTATTATGCATTTTGAGCTTGTATAACAGTAGCCTTTAGTTCAGAGTGAATCATTTTCTTGGATGCTACAGCACTAGGGTTAGAATTAAACATAAATCACATCTATGAAGAGGGATCCGGCCGTCTCACTACTTGAGCTAACGGACTCCTGCCTCTTTATTGATGGCCTCTATAGACCGTTGCCTTGGAATGAGAGTGCCTTGGAATGAATGTGCCTTGGAATGAGCCTGGAATAGGCTGAAACTCACCCTACATTTTCTTCTAATGCTTTGCTATTTTCCATAAATCTCCTCGGTTCTCCCCCATTGTAATATGTCTCTAGGGATCCAGTCCTTGGACTTGCAAATAATGTTTTGAAGCTAGTGCCATTCAATTTGTAACCTCAGCACTAATACAACACCAAGCAGGGGTAGCATATGGGAACCAGAAAATGACCCAAACAGATGTGCCATCATTCACAAATCTACCCTTCCTCAGTAATGTCTTATACACCACTTTACTGCTCAACAGCATGAAAGTTACAAAACAGCACATGCATTTCTTCAAAGTGGACTGGGTCCATGAACTGACTCCTCTGGGGGTTCTAGAAAGCCAAGTATTCATTGATGCTGACCTCAATCTCTGCCCACACCAGTCAAACACTGCAATGGCACAGAGAAACTGGCCCCAGGGGAGGGCATAATGAATGTTACAAGCTGCACCTCAGGCAAGACAAACTTATTCATAAGCATGTGTCGGTAACCACCTCCATCACCTCCCCATCCAGCAATCGCTGACTTCAGAACACTGAGTTCTATAGTTTTGCTGCCTCTAACGTAAAGATGTTCCATTGATGTAGTTCTGCTAGTGGGAGTGGGTGGGCAAGCATTTGTTGTGCTAGTCTAGAGAGGAGATTTCGGTTCTTTGAGCGTCTTTAGGGGTTGACTTGGATGAGTGATATTCCTTTACTATTGATGGCCCTGCAATTAAGCCTGTGTTGAGAGGAAGGATGTAGAATCTCAAATGCCTCAAACTAAGGTTTCACTGAGGTCTCTTTATCTCATAATATCCATCCTAGATTGTGCAACAATCTGACATTGAGATTTTACTAATTATTTTGAAGTCCTTAAGAGTGCTACATGGTCTGATCTTGGAAGTGAAGTAGAATGGCCAGTTCTTCCAGAGCTAAATATTGTGTTTGGTAGAGCTAAGAGAGAATAGCGAGTTGTGTGATGAAGCCATGGAAACTGTTATTCATCTTTCATTGGATGATATCAACAATTGCTTTAGTAACCAAAATAATACTAATCCAAACATCAGGCGCGGCCTGCACGGTAAGAGCGGCGGGGTGGGACAGGGTGGGGGGCTGGGGAAGTCGACAGACGATGGGATAGGTAAAATTAAGAAGGTAAGTTGTCTTATTTTTTTTAATTTAATTTTACCTATCCCATCGTCTGTCGACTTCCCACCCTGCCCCCGCCCCACAGATGTTTGGCTGGCCGCGCCTACCAAACATCTTTTAGAGGCACACAAAAGATTCATAACTTGAATTACATCCACTTGATCACCTAACTAAAAGGATTTCTAGTCACAAATGACCTACTATCTACAGTGCCACTTGCTGTCCTGATTTTCATACCAGCGATAAACCCTTTAATAAACAGAAGTGAACCAATAGGCATGTGTCCTTTCCTCATGAAGAATCTCCTTATCCTATAAAAACCCTCCACAAATTTTGGGGGTGTACACATGCTTTCTGAATTTGCATTTATTCCCATCCTTGTCAGGGGCAAATATGTGACGTCGGGCGTGGGATCTGGTCAGAGCTTAGTTTGTTGATACCCACCGATGTATATGTTTGTGAATCAGCACAAACTCACAGGGCATGAATCCCTAGACTGCACATGGAGCACTCATTTCCCATCCCTGTGAGTAGATTTACTCACACTAGAATCTTTATGCGAGTAGATCCTAAATCAATTTACGAGTGCAAAACCAACTTTTGTGATTCACAAAAGTGTTTTTGCCCTTTTAAGGAAAGCATTTGCATGCACCACATACGTGTGCACATGCTAACAGCTTTGTGAATTGGGCGCTGAATACACTTGTCATAAATGTTTTAACAGCAGTAATACATTTTTCTTGCTTTTTTGCTCTAGTTTTGAGACAGAAACAAATCTGATGTGATGTGCATTAGGAAAATTGGTCCAATTTTTAGTTTTAAACAAACACATCATCCAAGTGTGTTCATCATGTAAATGTAAAATATTCAAAATGTTCCTGAGGCAAGTTACAGCAGAATGTTTTCTTCACCTTTCATAATCATGTGACAAAGCTACAACAGGTCGCACCAAAGTTCTTACTACCATTATCAAAAACATTTGCACAACCCCGCCATTTTAGAATACCACAAGTTCATGAGTACACACTGATGACTGAAAGATTGAAGCAGTAATTAAATAAAAATCATGCTCATTAATTTTAGATAGAAATGAGAGCCCTCAAAGAGAAAATGCTAAAAAAAAAAAAAAGCAACATGGATTTTATAAGCATTTTGAATTGTTTTTAACTCTGTTCTCATTTTTAAAAACTTACCACACATTGCACTTTTTCACTGGCCATGTTCAGTGCTAGGCTTTGAGGGCAAATTTGACTAGACGCCATTACTGTTCGCAGTCTAGTTGTTTTCCCAGGCTCAGTACTTAATGAGCCTGAGGATGCTAACGCGCAGCGGATGAGCGCCGCTAGCAGGCCAAAGCCAAGCCGGTCTGCGCCCGTACTGGCCAGGTGCCAGGACCCCTGCCTGTCCATCCTGCTCCGATAGCCTATTCGAGGAATAAACTATATCTGCTACAACCATCTTAGGCAAGAATTGCACACACAACCTAGACACCATAGAGGTCTCATCAACAGGTAACCCCACTTGCAAATTTTGTTACAAACAGCTAGGTAACGCAGAAAAAATTATACAAAAGGTTAAAGTGGCACAAGAAAATGAAGAAAACCCAAAGTGGAGTTTCTACCTAATCAACTGTAGGTCTCTCACCAGACATAAAATAGAGCTATTCTTTTTCCTTGAAGAAACCCAGCCAGACTTGTTATTTTTAACGGAGACATGGCTAAAAGATGACTCCATGCCAGATATCATGGTTCCCCTCCCACAGGACTATACAACATCACATGCTGACCGAAAAAACTAAGTAAGAGGTGGGGTAGCTATTATCCTCAAAAAATATTTAAAGGGCAAATTCTCCTCTATTCCCATCTCTGGGTGTAAAAATCTCACATTTGTAATCAACCTCTCTCATACATTTGCTCTCTCTGGGATATTAATATACCACCCCCAGGATCACCATTACAGACATTGCCCAAAATAGTGGCAGAACAAAATATGCATAAGGCAAACGTTATAGTTTGGGGAGATCTAAACCTACACTTCGAAAACAATGCAAATAACTTAATTCAGGACCTCGAGGCCATTCGGCTCACTCAAAGAGTGATGCTGCCAACACATAATAAAAGGCGTCTACTTGACCCTATTTTCTCAAACATACCTAACTTAAGCCCAGCAACTCCCCTTCCCCTGTGCTGGTCAGATCATTATCTGATCCCTTTCCATCTCAATAAAGAAGGAATCAAACTTGCACATTCAGAAACCTAGGTCCTGTCGAAGTTGGGCGAAACTAAATGCTGACATCTGGGAATCTACCCTATCCAGTTCAGTTCCTATCATAACAGGAGGGATAGCCGAAATGTATTCTGCATTTGAAAGCTGGATCGAGAGCTCACTGGAACAGTTAATCCCTAAGAGAGTACAGAAAGGTAGTCACACCCAATCACTTGCCCCATGGTTCTCAGAAGAGCTTTTAATCTTAAAAAAGGAATGTTGAAGGAAAGAAGCTGGAGGAAACATTATTATACTGCCAGTAAAAACTTTCCAAGATTATAGTAAAAGAATATCATTATTCCATAAGGAAGGCCAGGGTCTCCTTCATAAGTGAGAAGCAGCTAATTCAACAAAAGAGCTTTTTAAAGTTGTCAACACCTTCATGAAGTCACCCACGACCCAATCAGGCTCAATAGCTTCTAAAGCCAGATGTAATGTGCTTGCAATCTACTTTTGAGAAAAAGCCGACAACATCTGTACCTCTTTGCCCAAGGCCAGGTCCTTAATTACTAATGCCACTCAATCCTGTCAAATAGAGAAGACAGAGAATCTCTCAACCTTTACCAAAATTAAAAGAGAAGACGTCATGAGCATTCTTACCTTAATAAAATCAGGATCTCCTCTGGATGCTGCACCCCCTAAATCCTTCTTAAAAGTGCAAATTCCATATGCCCCATCATGGCCAATTTACTCAGTCACTCACTAGAGACAGGTGAAGTGCCCCCGGAGTGAAAACATGCCATGTTAAAACCATTTCTGAAAAAGCTGACTCTTTATTTTTTACTACCGGAAAGTTACAGACCAATTTCTCTACTTCCCCAGTAAAGTGGTAGAGAAATTCGTGAATGAAAACCTCTCCACATTCCTAGAGAATTAGGGACTTCTCCATTCTACCCAGACAAGCTTTTGAACAGGAAATAACATAGAAACAGCCTTGTTATCCGTGACTGAAGAGTTTAAAAAAATTCTGATTCAAATGGGACAGCCGCTGTCATTTTCCTCAGCCAAAGTGCCTTGTTTGACACAGTATCCCACCCAATTCTAATTAAAACACTGGAGGAATCAGGAATCAAAAGCACAGCTCCTAAATGGTTAACCTCATTCCTAAGGAACAGAAACTTCCAAGTGTGCGAGGATTCATTCTGTTCAGATACCCTATCCGTGGAATATGGGGTCCTCTTTAAGCCCCACTTTGTTTAAAGTCTTTGTGCAGCCTTTGGAATACATTCTAATGGGGATGGATTTTCAACTGTACCATATGCTGAAGATACTCAAATTATCATCGCTCTAACATCAGACACAGAAGCACTTTCCACCCAACTTAATGCCTGTCTAAGAGACATTACTGACTGGATGTACAACAGCAATCTTAAACTCAACGGAGACAAAACAGAGATCTGGAAGTCAGAAATTACTCTAACCTCTGGCCGGGGCATTCAGTGGCCTGACTATCCAGGCGAACTACCTCCTCTTAAAACTGAAATAAAACGTTTGGGCTTATGGATTGACAGCCATCTCACCATGGAGGTCCAAGAAAGAAAACTTGTGGCCTGCTGTTTCGACCTACTCTGGACACTAAGGAAGATTCTGAGCTGGCTTCCTCCTGCCACTCGAAGAATCATTTTCCAAGGTCTTTTCCTGTCGCGTCTTGACTATGGCAATTCCATTTACCTGGGAAGCCCTCAGTATGTAGTCAAGAGACTATCCAGAATGCTGCAGCGCACATCCCTGTTAAAAATCCCGAAGCACCACCCGGTCTCCACCTCCCTTCCAACCCTTCATTGGCTATCAATATGCAGAATAGTCAAATTTAAATTTCTCTGTCTGGACCACAGAACAATGTACAACAAAAGTCCCGCCCTAATTCAGAGTTGCTAACCCTCTTCACCCGCAAAAGATCAACATGCTCTGCAGACCAGTTGCTTTTTTCAGTACCTAGAATCAAGAAAGCCAGAAGCGGAGCTCTTTTGCCTACCTGGCGTTTAAACTCTGGAACTCTCTGCTATGATCCTTAAAACTGATTAATGAAGAATCCAAATTCAGGAAACTTCTCAAAGCCCACCTCTTCGAGTGATATACCTATTCTACCTACTATGTGAAGGACATGACATTTAGCGTTGGGAGGCCCATTGGGTAGCCATGTACTTTACAGATGCCTAGCATAGCATAGAATTTGTTGCAGAACTCTTGAATATGTGTCAATATTTTTAATGTTGCATGATGTACATGAACAGCATTCCGCTTTAAAAGGGAATGCCCTATAATTTGGTCTATTACTCAATCATATGTGTACAAACAGTACTTGAACAGAGGAAGCACCGCAGGGAGAGGTGTGGGGCTGTGAGAGTCCTGTCCTTACAGGTTGATAGTTTCTTAGATTTTAAATAGGGCATTTTACAATGAGTGCAACTTGTTCTCCTGTCATTACAAGTTTCCCTGGGAGATAAACAGCACAGGTATTATATACGTATTTTATTCCACTAACACACCCTGGTGATCCCACTCTCATTCAAAAGACTGCTGGACTACTTTCTGCCACTCGTTCTTTAAAAAGCTTTTCATTTCATAACATTGGGCTCTCAAATCTACGCAAGGAAATGTGTGAATGAAGTTTCATTGAACTAACATTTTCTTTAAGAAAATTGAATATGGGGAATCCCTTTCTCACTTGAAAGTTGCCACTTGAAACAGGCTCTTTGTTATTTAGGTAACCGTTTTGTTGTCTGACGCTAGCCAAGACCTTTTGATTTTACTAAAATTATATGTATAATATACTTTAAGGGACTTTCAGTCATCCTTCTTCATCCATTGGTCTGTTGTTGTATCATTCCCATTTTTCTTCCACCCAGTACAGCGTACTGCATGAGGCATGGGTCAGCCCACTGTAGCCATTGGTTAACTTAACTGTGAAAGCTTTTCACAAAGAGCACATCCACAGACAATGGAATTCCCTGAAGTGCAGGGACTACTACGGTAGTGTGTGCTTTTTGAGACCAGAAAATATTGCCAAAACAAGCATTGACAAAGCGAAAAGTCTGGTGGCCAGTGGCAGATCTTTTGGCTTAGCCAATGCATGCTTCTTTCTTTTTGTTTCCTTCACTGTTACAACTGAGTAAGGTTATTCAGAAGTATTGATCTGAAATCATTAGGTACCCTTAAGGCGCAATGGCACACATACACACTCACACACACCTGCAGCTGTTGCTTAAACCTACTGAGCTATTTCACTTGTTTTAGAATATGCAGCCTTCAGCAGGCATCGTGATCCCTACAGTACTCATAAAAACGTACTCAACTATTTAACCAACTTAAAAGGGGAAAAGTGGAGTGTGTAATTGTGGCCAGCACTACCTACCTTTATGTACTCATTCTGAGTCCATATTACTACTGCCCCTTGAAGTTACCAGTACCCCTAGTATCAATAACTTGGGGTGGGGAAGGCAAATTTGATCAGAGATTGCAAGTGAAAACCTCAGGTTTCTTTAAGAAATGAGGGATTACTGGGGGATCCGTAATTCTAGATTCCTCAGTTATTCCTCATTTTCCTCTGGGGTTTCATGTAGAGAGTTTGGATGAATTCAGCTGCTCAAATATCCAGGTGAAACTAAATTGATATGGGTGTTCCTGTGGCTCTCAATATTCTGAGGTGGCCATTAAGGCTTTTCTGCCCCTTCGAATTAAGAGGCTACTTATAATGAGTGCTTTGGAGTTGGGAAATGTAGATATTTCAAGGCAGGCCAGCATTACTGTCAATGCTAATGAGGCTGGGGAAGAATGAGTGATGTATAGGGTTGGAATCACAACAGTTTTCCCTGTTTAATTCTGAAATTCTGATTGGCTCATGAATTATGTGAGATTCATAGAAAATCCTTGGGGTTCAAGTTGAGGATAATTCAAATATCCTCCCAAATCTCACCTCATGATTTATGTGAATCTTTAGACATTTTTAAAAGAGATTATCAAAGGCCCAGCCACATGATTATAATATTCCCAGGAGGGCCCCGGTAGGAGAAGCTCTAAAAAAACTACACTGGCTCCCAATCCAGGCTAGAGTTACATTTAAGGCTCTCTGCATCAGCCATAGGATCCTTCGGAAAAGGGGGCCGCGCTTTCTGACCCCCTTCTGGCGGTTTACCAACCCTCTCGGAATTTGAGATCTCTTGGCAGTATGAGAATGACTGTGCCTAAGGTGCGGAGGGCCAGGGTTGGCAGAAGATCTTTTGGTTTCCTGGCAGCTAAGGCCTGGAATAAGCTTCCTGTGGATTTGAGGATATCTGAGTCAGAACCTTGGTTCCGTAAGAAACTGAAAACCTGGCTCTTCCGTGACTCAGGGGGCGGTCTTCAGTAACTCTGCTGCCTTCCTTGCTGAGAGGTTTATGTAGGTAGTCGATTAGTGTGGCAGGGTTATGGGGCTCTCAGTTGTCCTAGCGTGGGGACACTCCGTTGGGAGTAACCATTGCGCTTTACAAATTTTCTAATAATAATAATAATGATATCCGTAAGATAGAAACACATTTACATTTTAATTTCCCCATCTTCCTCAATATCAGGAATCCTCATTTATGCCAGAGACAACATAACATAAACCAGTACCCCTTTTAATTGTGTTCCACAACTCTTATACACCCTGCAGCCCAACTCAGAACCTACCCCACCCAGTAACATAGTTGAAAATACTACCCTTAGGGACCGATTACGATTTTGGCAGTGCGGCGCCGGGTCCGCCCAGCTGCCGCACCGCCAAACCCGTAGTGAGCCCGCCGGCCAGATTAGGAGTTTCCTCCTGTTTGGTAGGCTTTTTTTTGGCGTTTCCACAGCGATGCCATCAAAAACGGGCACCGCAATGAGAATGCCAAAAACAGTTCCTGCAGGAACTGGTGTGCATGCACCCAGGGGGAACATTGGTGTGTAGAGGCACCAGGTGTCCCTGTAGGGCCTCCTTTATTTCCTCTCCACCATGAAAATCCTGGTGGAGAGGAAACTCCTAAAAAGCATTTGGATGCCTCCTGACTGCCGGAACACCACCAGTGAATGGCGGTTCCCTGGCAGCTGCGGCAGGGCTGTTACAGTCCCATCGCCCATCTTGTAATAGGGCAGTGGGAAGACCGCCAACGCCGTGCCCCCGCAAGTCTGGCGGTCCATGGACTGCCAGACTCATAATCAGCCCCTTAATGTCCATAGTGAATCAAGTGTGGAAAAACTTAATCTAACTATACTGATCAGGTCATTCCAATATCTATTCTGCTGCCTTATGTAATAATTTTCCACCAAGGGCAAACCGAGCTACACAAAATTCACATCCACCAGGACGAAGACACACATCCAGTTGTCCTCTCAAACAAGATTACTATGTTACTCTTGTGTAACCTGCCACTACAAAAAGTGCATTATATTAGGACAAGAAGATTATTTTGCTTTTGTTTACATATCTAATGGAGCCATAATATAGTGCCAGTGCAATCTGAGTCTGCAACTCGTTATCCCATGAAAACATACACATTACCAACATAAGGACTTCTTTTATCTCTGTGGGCAAATCTCTTCTCAATTTTAAGAATACACAAAACTGCAAATTTACAACTCCCAGGAAAGCTGATCTTTACCCTCTCTGGCCCACCCATGGGGACTATGAAGGTATAACACACCACTGACAGGAGTGTGGTGCCTATTTTGAATTCTTTGACTGACAAAGTTTTGTGCGGTTGGGAGATAAATATATGCATAGCACATGTGTGTGTGATCGGAGTGAGATTAACAAACTCAGCTCAAATGATAGGAATGGAATGGCTCTTCAGGACATGATCTAGAACCTTTGCGCCCTTAAGAGAGTGAAGGAAGCTTAATTTGTTTATTGATGTTCGCCTACCACCAAAATGCACGTCCCACGTGAAGGACTTCTACTCTGACGTGATTTATAAAAATTCTAGAAATAACAGAAATACAGTAATATCCTATTGTAGTCTTGCATAAAGATTGTTGGGTATTTATTGTGTGTATCCGTTTTTTGTTTCAGTCTGTGACCTAATATCCTGTGATTTGCCTCCGGTCCCTGTCTGTGAGGATGGACTAGTTCCTGTATTGAATAATCCTGGGAAATGCAAACCTAATTATGCCTGTGGTAAGTGCTTCATTTCTTGAACAAAGTCTGGGGTTTACAAGACATCGAGAAGCCTGCCTAGGTTACTTTTTAAGCTATCAAGAGGCCATAGTGTTTCGGTCGGAGACGACTGCTCGACAAAACTCAGAATTTCATCACTTCAGTTTTGTTTTTCATGCCAGGTGTTTTTACATTTGAAGCTGCTTTGACAATAGAATAAATGAGACGTCTTCCGTTCTACATTGTGTTTTATTTCTCAATTCTTAATCTGCATTTAATATATTGAAACATATACGTTTATGAATACACTATCCAGCAATGCAGTGCCGGTCCTAGGACTTTTGGGGCCCCGGGCAGAAAGGTAATGTGTGAGGTCCCCCTAATTTGCATACAACGTGAAATCACAGAAATTGACATCATAGGAAGTGCCATCAATTGCCTATGGTTGAGCTTCTTTGCAAGAAGCAACTTTCTTGGTGCGAATGATGCATGTTGCTTGTTATTTCATGCTGTAAAAGTTGGCCGCACACTGTAATGTCACTCAGTCACTTCAATAAATATTCAGCACTTATAACGAGATAGAAATCAAAGATCTTTATTTTTATTATTACTGCAACAGCTAAGTATGTTTATGCATTTATTAAACTGTTAGCGAGTCATAAAAATGGATGAGGATTTTGACTGGGGATTCATCTCAGGCATTAGAATATAATTAGAACAAATTCACGATTTCTACTTCTGATGAAACAGAATTGGCTATCTCTAGTCTTGTGATGCATTTATTAGAATTAACTGAATATTATTACTGAAGACTTTTTGGATGAAAACAATTTGTAGAATCCACTAACAATTCAAATAAAAGATAATGAAATGTATGAAAGTTTGTCCATCTCTCCGTGCCAGGTGCCTAACACAGGCCCCCGCAGCCCCCGCGGTGCAGGGTGGCCCTGAGCTACAGGGGGCCCCCTCAGCACAGCACTCAGGCCTGAGAGCTCCGGATTAAATCCGGAGCGGAGGCCCCTACGTGTACCTTGCAGGGGGGCCCCTCAACTTTCGTTACGCCACTGCTCAGTGCATCATATAGTAGAGCGCCTGAATGAAGAAGAAAACACTCTCTCCATTTGCAGCATAACATCATGCAAATTCGGATTTCCTTTCATTTCTATGAACTCTGAGGGGGGAGTCATTATTCCAGGTTTGTGCAGCACTAGTGGTAGCAGCCCAGGAACTGAGGACCAAATTAGTATCTGAATGCAGAAAGCAATTCAAAGACCAAGGGCCTGATTTAGAGTTTGTCGGACAGATCTACCAAACTTTAAGACGGGCCCCAAGTTGTATCCAGGTGGGGCTTCTGCACCACAGGATTAATTGTAAAGGGAAAAGAAAGAAGCAAGTATCTTAAATGGTTGTCTCATAGCAGAGGCAGTAGTAAGTGGCTTATGTCCTACCTTGACAACCCCCCCCCAATTTGTTAATTTCTTTATTGGGAGTTTGGCTTGAAAGACTGACTACCCCAGTGGGGTTTTGGAAACCTGATTCAGTTGGGTTGGGAGGAAGAGGGGTAAGTGTCCCCACTGGAGGTGACAGGCCAGGAAATTGAAGCACCACCTGATTTGGGGGTAGGGACGTACAAGTTTGGCAATATGTGCTAACTGAGAATTTGTGGAGCCTTAGAACACTAGTGTTGGATACGTGTGTAAAGAGAATGTGCCCTGCCTCAGAGCTCAGAGCATCTGTGTGGTAAGATAGTGAAATAGAAATATGGTGTAGCATCAGCAAAGGGTGAAAATGGAATAGTTTTGCAAAACAATACTTTATTGCTACACCTCTGTCCCATTTGTTCATTGCGTTGCCTCTCAGAACCAAGAAGCTCTACATTACCTCATTCTACAAATAAAGATAACATTTTAGCACTATGACCCAGAACACAAAACACCTCATTAATCCTCAAACCTACAGAACTAAAGGTTAGAGAAAGCAAACTAATATTAATTAGGTACAGTTTCATAATCCAATGAACTCCGTCCTGCTTTGGAGGGTCCTCCAGTTGAGTGGCCTAGGCCTCATAGTGCACAGTTGCACATCTTGAAGAAGATGATGGTATCCTGGGTGGCCCCACATGCTTGTAGGACTCGGGGTCCATCCTTTGGCAAATTTCTCTGATAAGTGTGGATCACTTCAAGCATGTTTGCCCTGTCCCACTGAAGGTGAGAAGGTAATGAATTCCCCCAGAAACCTCCCTGGGAAAGCAGAAAGAAATCACGTTTTCTGTTATCTCTTAGGCTAGATTTGCAGGAAGCATGTATAGAAGCACATGTTCAATGGGGAAGCGGGAGAGCTAGGGAGAGCTAGGCTTTCTCGTTGCAATGTGCTCTGATTTACAGGGTGGTACCATAGCCTCCTCCAAAGCTTATAGTAATAGCCCTACCAACCAAAGGCTGCAGGAATTAAGACAGAGGGATGGAGCAAGTGGAGAAGAACATGGATCTGGGAGACAAGCTTAAAACAGTTTTGTCTTCAGTGACTACAGTGTGATGTCCTCTTATACAGTACTAGCAGATAGAGGTGCCTATGTGTGACAATCCAGGAGCCCAGTTGATAATCTATGATTGCCATCATTAAACCTAAACAATGCTCTAATTTTCTAGTGCAGCAATGGTGACCCTACATAGAAAGAGTTCACGTTCTGGATGAAAACAACACACATTGGGGCAGATTTACAAGCCCCTATCACCACCAAAAAGTCAGGACGTTGTAGTGGCGATAGGGGCATCGCCTTATTTACAAGGCAGCGTTAAGCCACTTAATGTGGCTTAAGACTGCCTTGTAAATAAGGCCCCCTTTCACGCTACACTTAGTGTGAAAGGGGTGGGCAATGGGTGTTGCGGTGGGCGTCCCAACGCAACACCCATTGACTTTAACGCTGCCCCCTAATTACAAGGGAGGCGTTAGTAGGAGGGAAAACCTGGTCTTACCCTTGCGAAACGAGGAGAAATGTTTAATTTCTCCTCGTTTTTGCTGTGTTGTGCAGCACACATAGAAACAGCAAAACGCCATTTATTGTTTATGTGCAGAAAGATGTCCCTTCCTGCACATAAACAATCATTTTTTTTAAATGACGTTTTGCAAGTTCTATGTGTGCTGCATTAAGCAACAGACATAGAAGTTACAAAACTCCATTTAAAGATTGTTTAAGTGCAGGAAGGGAGACCTTCCTGCACATAAACAATCTTCCTCTCAACGCAGACACCCTTGCACTATGGTACAAGGGTGTCTGCCTTGGCGCTAAGCTGCTAGATTTAGCACCATCGCAGGGGGGAAACACAGGGCTGCACCATATTGTTGTAAATATGGTGCAGCCCTGCGTTTCAGAAGTTGCAGAGTGCGGCGTTAAAGCATCAGTGCTACATGGAGTAGGAATCAGTAATTACTGAGGAGAAAATTAACAGCACTTGAGGCCTATGATTGTTAATATTAAACTGGCTTCCCTTCCATAGTTGTGCTGTATCTCAATGTATAATATAGTTTATGGTAATTTGCTGTAAGTGGGCACCCGTGTATTCTTCCTTACTCATTGTGTAATTAGTCCTGTAAGATGTGAACCTATACAATGTGTTTTGTGCCTTAGACATTAGAACCCAATTACTCCAGAAGTATTGAGTGCGAGTGAGTTTTGCTTGCATGTCTTATTTTCAAGACTGAGCTTTATATGACAGCGCTTCTCGAGGTCTTGGTGCACGCCTTGATATTGTGTCACGTTTCATAGTCTCGAACTGGAGGGCATGGTGGCTTCATGCCAGTTACCCTGCGGAGCAACCACGCACTCTGCGACTTGCTTTGACTGGATGTCGGAAAGAATGCCACACAGAGATTTGGCAACTGTTACGCTATCTTTTTGACTGCTAATGTATACGTTGATTGATTTGCTCCTAATTCCTCATTATCGTGGAACGCAGAACATGTTTCCTGACCACCGCGCATGCACTCGTTATCCTCTCATAAGAGGCAGGATTACCCACAAATGACCACTGTGGCTGTGGGAATATCTGAGCTGCTAACCTTTGAGCTTCAGCTTGTCCAGTGGAAGCTGTTGTGCCTCAGTGGTTTCAAATCTCTGACTTGTTCCAATGATGTTTCCTGTTTCTGTCGGGCTGTGCCTCAGTCTGTGTCTGTCCATGTGTTCTTCCAGACAAACAGGACTTTCTTGGTATACCTCTCTGAAGAATTCTCGAAAAGTCAGCTTCACCCATTCTGACGGTCTTGGCTTGCTGATGAAAAAGTCAAGTGCCATGTGATGAGAATCCCAATCTCCCACATGGCATTGGAAATTGCCAAAACTGTGGCACTGTGGTGACATCTTAGTGGCTCCTTTTCCTTCAAGTGTCATCTATACCACAATACACTTACTAATAAAAGTGCACAAGTGATGGCCAGCGTGGCGCAATGTTTGAGACTCCACTCACCAGTAAGTAGTAGCTGCACGTATTTGGAGTAGTATGTCTGTGGTCTGTGGAGGGTCGGTGTATGCACTTCTCCCAGATTTCATTGGCTAGTGAACTGTCTGAGAGCCGCATGACTGCACACAAAGGTTTTAAAATGCACACATGGTCAACAGTTTTAAAATGCCCATCACCTGTGATTGATAATCTGGGATTAGCACAAAATAGATTTACAAATGCTTCACTGACGTCACCCGGTGCATGTGAAATACAGTATAATGCAAATCATACTAACATGCGTGGTTCCATTGACACTGTTTGCTAGTAATGAGATGTTTCCGCAAAAAAAATAAAACTCTAAATAGTCCCATCAGTGTGTGTGGTAAAATTTGCCAATTTAAATTGCCACACGATGTGAATATAATTCTAAATAGAAACAAAAATGTGTAATTCACAAATCGAAGAATGTATAATACTAGTTGTACTTGCAGAGGACACAGCACTCCCTGAGTGCCATATTTGTAAATGAACAGTACATAATAAAAATATACGCATTCGTGTTTTCAATGTTATAACACCGAAAAGCTAAAATGGCCGCCCAGGAACTAAGTATGGGTTCTGCAGGTGCATTAACCAACTGAGTGTTTAAACAGACCCCTTGTAGTTTAGTTCCACCTATGTAGCTGCCTGTCATCTAACACGCCGGCTGTCACAGCTAAATCTACAATCGAGAATATGTAGGTCAGCATTGTTTTTGATTGTTCTACTTCCACCTACCAGTAGGAATTGGTTCTCCTACAGGACATCAGCTGTGAATAGGGTTACAAGAGTGTTTTTATATCTTGACTGGTTCCCCAACGTATGCGTCTTGTTAGATTGTCACATTTCCATATAGGTGGGGCGTTTACATCTTGGGATAATTTCCTCATTCCCACAATTTTCCCCCACACAGATTTCACTAGGGAAAACCTGGCCATATCTATTGGGAGAAACAGCAGGAATAAAGAATAGACAGATAGAAATCGACGTGATAAAGGCCGACTTTTCATGTTATTCTTCTCCTGGCAGAGCAAACATGGACTATGAAGTAGTTACCGCACCAGCTAAAATAAACAACGCTGAGAGAAGAGGGAATACCACCTTCCTACTGCTTCTTTAAACAAGGGCCTTACTGTACTCTTCAGGAGAATTCTATGTTGCAAACAACAAGCATGTTCACAGAAAACACATGCATTTACACATCATACAAGTATGACAGGGCACAAGTCGGGGGTACACGCGAGTGGACGCGTTACCCACTCTTTTCACAGGTGGACGCCGTCCCCCTGCCATGAAGTTGGGTCACACAGAAATATGCTAAACTCGTCCCTGTGTAATTTTCAGAGACCAGGACACATTCAGCAGTGCCGGCATGTTGTCTGCTTTTGTTCCCAGCAGCAAAGTGCAGGTGGTGAGCAGGTTTTGCTAATTTAAATTCCAGCTGTGCCCTAAACAAAGGCTGAAGTTAATGGGCCATCAGGCCTCCTTTTGTTTGAGTATCTTGGCTGGGAGCTATCTGGAGTCATGCACCTACATAAAACTGTAGTGGAGGGAAACAAAAATGCACAGCTTGTTATCACTTCACATGTACTTAAGAGAGGCATGGTTTTGACTTTGTTTAATCCCTGTAAATAAGAGAAATGCATGCAGTGTAAGAATGTCCGATGTATTGGACTGTCCCAGTATTTACACAAATAACTATTTAAATGCCACTATTATGTTTTATTTCTTTAAAAGTGCTACTCATCCCTATGCAGGGTGTCAGTACACTTTACATCAAACATACACATTATAAATTGTCAATAAATCAGATAAGTGTGTTAATCTATGTATTGGATGTGTTACATAGGACAGTGAGGGTTACAAGGTATAGGGAACACGTCGTTCATAGTTCACTGTGCTATGTTAGAAGGATTACAATTTATGAACTGCAAGTAACAAAAGGATCTCTGTGTTGAACGCAGTAGCCCACTTACCTATCTACATAAAATGAAAATCTGTCATCTCCATGTCTCATGGTGTGCTTTGCAGGAGACACATTAACCCTCTATGCTACTTTGATTCAAAACTGGGACTAGATAAAGCACAGATCTCTTCAGCAAATGTGTTAACCATCAGAGTTATCTTACCATTATTGTTATTACCTGAGATTTACAGGGCACACAAGCACTCTCCTGCAGGTGCTTTATCCCTAGCCCTATAAGTTATTTTAAAATGCAGACTTTGCAACCAATTTAGCAGAATAGATTTACTGCCATGTTTCTCCTTGTGCCAATTTATTTGTGGCTGAGTTAAAAAAAAATGTATAGATTGAGGCCCAGATTTTGCACTGGGGTTGTGTCACTTTTTTGGTACAACCCCGAAGCAAAATCTAATTTGGTAGATCTGGTAATGTGCTCAAATGTACTCATTATAGACCTGCTAAACATATCTGTGAGGTCTTAACATCTGATGTCACTTCTTGTGATGTCACTTCCTGCGAGGTTATGGGTTGTGATGTCACTTCCTATGATGCCACTTGCGATGTCACGTGGTGTGATGTAACACGCTGTGATGTCACGTGCTATGATGTCACTTGCACACTGTCTAACTTGGTTAGTCCCCCACTTCTCTTTTTAGGACTTGTGCCCTGAGTATGACTCACATTTACACACACATATTTTCGAGGAGTCACAGAATCTCAATGAGTATGCTATTGAAATCTATAAACTGCATATTTTACATTCCCAGGCAGACTCAGATCGCCTAGTGAACATTTGTTGATTGTCCGCAAGGAGAACAATTAGCTGCAGTTTGCCTGGGTACGACAGAACATTAAAGAAACGAAAACACTTCTTTTTTTCTTCATGGACAACTCATTTCTCCTTTTGGAGAAACCCTTTTCTTCACTCCCCATAAAATAATGGAATGTATCTGATCCTCCCTCAGCCTGGAATGTACCTCACCCCTATACTTCACAGGAGTTACTTTCCTGGGTAGGAAAGGACCTGCAACGCGTTTGTGAATACCAATTAATGTATTCGTTTTTGGGTGTTCACCGAACCTTGCTGAGAACTACTATTCCGCAGGGGAACCACAAATATGACAAAGCAGAAACAAGACACAGCTGGGATCCGAAAGATCAAATCTTGATATTTATTTACTATGCATCCTATTCCTTTAAAGAAGTTCACGTTATATGTTTTTTGCAAAGTGCTTAAGGTGCCCTCTTGCCACCACAGTGTGAAGAAAATGAAGTTCCAATGGCAGAGTTTAAATTAGTCCTAGGCATATAAACACGGTTTATGCAAGTTTTTTTTTAATTTGCAGACTTTGTATAAATCCGAAATAATAATGTTGCCAACATTCTCTCTGAATCATCCACGAACACATAACGTTACTGGAATCACTGAGCGGGCGTGTCATAAACCTCAGTGCTTAGTCCGTCGTCCTCGTCACTGACAGAACATGCGCTCGCGGTCGGTGCCACCAGTCTAGGAACGGATTTTCTGCCTACATTCCAATGCAGTGAGGTTTTGGAGAGTGACAATAATGCAGCGAACATGTCTTTTCACACGGGAAAGCGCAGAAAATCCCGGGCAAGCTTTGAACCCCTCCTGCACGAGCATATGGCGCTGAATGCAGACTGGATTGAGCGTTTCAGGCTGCAGCTGCTCCGTTCATGCCCAGTCCCGACTGTCAGAACTTGGAATATAGTGTTAGAATTCCATCAATGTTTATTGTGCGGCAGGAATGGTTTAGAAAACTATAAATGCCCCCATAAGCCTGCACAAGCTTGCAGCAGTTTAAGAAGCAGTTAAAAACCTGGCAGTTCTAAATCCGCAATTTTGTCCTAGCCTTCAGCACTGTGTAGCCAAAAGCGCCGAGAGATCCCTGTGGGGATGATTCGTCGCGCGATACAAATGAAAAATAAATAAATAAGAACAATAATCGGAGAAGCGCAGTGACTGTGGTGTATCACCATGAAGTCTCAGCTTAGAGAGTGTTCCTTCTGCCATCCGGTTACTTATAAACCACTCTTATGTGGTGTCTCGTGTTGACATCGTCCAGCTGCTAAACTCACTTCCTGCTCTTATATGCTACACCTATTATATGTTAAAGGCAGGAGGAAGAAAGCAAACCCCGCTCGCCAAAATTTCCAATGTTAAACTGCGGTTTTGACAAACCATTCACAAACAAGCTAAGCAAGGGCAAAGGGCGAATGCCAACGCCGGACCTGTTGACTTTGTGAGTGCTTTCAAATAACTGGCAGTGTTCCGAGGGAGGTAAAGACGTCCTTCCTGTAAAGCACCAGCAACTTTGGGTATTATTTATATAGGAGTAAACAAAAATGGGTCCTTTGACACAAACATGATTATATAGCCTCAGTCTTCAACCATTTGGCATGAAGATACACAAGTGTTCACCCCTACAAAATGGATGGAATCCCCTATTGTGACCTCAGTTATAGAGTTTTCGTAAGATTCCGCTTAATTCTTTCTTAAGTTTTTCTGCTTCATTGAGATTAAAAAAGGATATGGCTTCTACCAGATAATTTCCGTGTGACATCCTCTAAACCATAATATACTAGAAAGGGGCATAACTCAAAGTGAAATGTTTCTAATGACAGTCAGTTATGCTTTGCAATATGGTAATTAGTTGCTGGAAGGGATGAGTTAATATTCTCATACAGTTTTAAATAAGCAAAATCTACCTAACTTGTCCTAAAGGCTGAGCTGTCCAGGTAGATTCTAGCAAAGCTACATAAAGAGAGAAGATGAATAAACACCCCCCTTCTATTGACTCTGATGGCTGCTACACTTAGTCCTAGATCAAAAACATCTTTACCATATCCCTACAAACAACATGCACTGGTGTAATATGCCATTTTGTTTACAAAGATTACACATATTACGCAAACTATTCTTTGGTAGTTGTCTGTGTGAAAACTGAATGTGAGGTATGTCCGCATATGCACAAACCACAAGAGATACATGATCCATATGGTGCGTGGAGATCTACATAAAAATGGTACTTGGGGTATTACCTTGGTACAAAATCACACAAGATCCTTGCTCGATGTATTGGTATAGGGTGGTTATGTGCATGACATATTCTACTTGAACCAGTTAGCTGCCTGCAAAAATGATGTGAAAAGCATGGGCGAAAAATGAAAAATTATGCAAACTGCACAAAACCCAATAATCAGGATGCTCTCATAATAATTCTCCCAGGCCTACTCAAATTCAATCTACAAAGATGCCCACCTTCACTGTTGGCCTTGGGGTTTGTCCAAAGAGCAAGCAATGGTACCTAAATTGGAAAAAATGATAAAATCCCTACTGTGTGATAAGATCATCATTGAAATATCAATGGGCAGATAAAAGTAGACCGAACAAAAGGTCCACGTGAAACAGGGTTGGACAGATTGCCCATGACATTATGAAGTTCAAAGTAACTGAAGTTTTGGCTCGCAAATGGAGCACCAGGAGCGTCCACCCCATCATCACAAAATACACAACTTGGAAACAAAAAGCTCAAACAGTTATCTCAGTGTCTAATTTGAGCCGGTGGTTTCCGGTGCTTGGCACTGGCACTTTGTTTTCAACACCGGCACTAATGACAGTCCACCACATTGTGGCGCTGTCTGTCTAAATTTTAGATGAACATAACAACAGTTTTGAATAATTCAAAATTTCAAAGATTTAGGTAAGTATAGCACCTAAAAGTAAAGCACCACTTGTGGGTATCTGGTTGTGCTAGAACGGAGGAAAGACACAAGTTCAGGCTGGTCACGAAGGGGCACGGGCCAGGGACCAGGTTAGTCCAGATGAAAAAGTTACCTTCTCAAAGTCTGGTACAAACAGTCCAGTTGGCAGTGCTTCTACTTCCAATGTGGCTAGTTACCTACAGATTGTTTGGGAATAACCCCAAAAATATGAATTTGTGAGTGTTCACTGTGTTTTCAAGGGCCCAAGATAACGCTCCAGCCATATTTTCTGATTTACCACCTGGGTAAACTCATTTAGCAAGAGCAATATTTTACCAATTCAAATTCTGTGAATGAAGATGTCGAATTTTCTCATGTACAGCAGCTTTTCCTATCTTTTCGGGCTCCTAAAGCATGGTTTCATTTCATTCATCCTGAGAATAAATACTCTAAATGGATGTAAATATCAACGGGTTTTAGGAGCCCTTGGTTTGCACCGTTAATCCTGCAAAATGTGCATCAGAAAGATCTGTTTGTAATGTACAAGGAAACAAGAAACTAAAAATTACAGAACATTTTCGGCAGTAATCCCGACTGCACCACTTTCACTGTCTGACAACCTGTAATATTTTTCTATTTGTCAATATATTGAATTCTCGCGATGTTTTATCTTTTCATAGCCTGCAAAAAGGAGGACTGCAAACAGACCACAGCTCCCTCCTGCCCCGCTCACCGAACACTGACCGTGAAGAAGACCCAGTGTTGTGATGAGTATGAATGCGTGTGCAGCTGTACCAATTCCACAGTCAACTGCCCCGCAGGATATTTGTCAACCTCCCTCACCAATGACTGCGGCTGCACATGGACTACATGTGTGCCAGATAAGGTGAGGGGGCTACGTCAGAACTGTTGCAATGAAAAGATTCCATCAACAATGCACTGTTTGGCCCGATGATGCTAAGAACAGTAAAGACATAGATTTAGGAGTTCCTATTTCACAAAATGTAAATCAAAAGGCACAGCAGCTGGCGTTATGCACGGAAAATATATCATCTTTCAGTGATTAGATTGCAAGCTGTGTGCTCCTCGGCATGGCCACCACATGACACTAAATGCCAGACAGTAACAATACCAGTGTGGTGTTTATGATATAGTCTAGTAGCATAAGACAACTTTTCTTAGTGGTCTAAAGTATGTTAAAATATGTACAAAAGTTGCTGAGCTACAGTTACTGCAGATGGGCTACAGCTGTGGTTGATTAATCAATCAATCAATCAATCAATCAACCAATAAGAGGTTATGGGACTCTTCATCGATGAGGAAGTCACTTAAATTAGGTGAATGGCATGAGAGGGAAGAGTGATTGCCTAGGTGAGTAAATTGGAGTTTACTTCCCGAGTGTACAAAAGCAGAACACAAATAAGAAACACAGCCCTCTGATGAAAGAGTTATCCACTAGGAGAGCAAAGCTGTGAGGGGCTCGCAGTCAACATAACAACAACACAGTTTAAGGCAAATAGTGTGAGAGAAGTTGTGTCATCAACAATTTATAAAGGCTAGCGTTTGATAGACATTGCTTTAATGTGAATCATGGGGTCGTTACATCAGATGAAGCAGCCTTCGCTACTACTCAAAGTCTTGTCAGAGATGTGTCGCTCTTCAGTAGCAACGGGTAGATGTCAATAAGGCCATGGGTATATCATCTGTACGCTGAGCACTACTTCTTGTGTGGGATTTGGAAAAGGCAGGCAGTAAGTGGAACAAAGAGCATTCCAGTGTATGAAAGAATTGGGACTGCATGGGTGGAGGGAAGCTCTCTCAGAAGCAGAGGGAACAGCGCACTAGCCAGGGAATTGATCAATACAGGAATATAGTGCAGTTCCTCTTCTGGTGTGGTTCATAGCCCTAGCGCAGGCACAACGCTTTATAGAAGTACACATTTCTGTTGTCGTGAGAAGGGGAGCATAAGGAAAGGGTGAGTTTGGTGTGATTGCATGGGTGAATTTTTGAGGGGAATGACATTAAGCTCCTTGTGGTCGGATCAGTCTTATTACCAGGGTGTGAATAAAAGAGATGGTGATGTGAGAGAGTAGTAACACGGTGATCCAGCGCAATATTAGCCAACAACATTCATACACCATATACTCACTTGGGCCCATACATTCACACTACACTAATACTTACGCTGGGTGTCAGATGTACTCTTTTATCAAAGTCCCTGCTACCAATTACCTTCTGATTGAAGAGTAATAACTTACCAATGGATCCTTTGCTAATTGGGAAGTTTAAAATGAGTGACATTCATTATAGTACATAATCCTGAAATAATCACTGAGTCAGGAAGTTTTAAAATTGTTTATCTAAAGTTTTAGCAGAGTAAAATACAGAAAACACGGTACTTGATTGAAATACCCAGGAAAAAGCATAGAAATGATTTTGCTAATCAATGACGGTGTTTAAGGAAAAGGAGAAGAAAGAGACAGCAGCGCAACTAAAGGTTGCAGTATAATTACCTAAATGCGAGAACCAAGCCACTTGGTCAAGGAGTTGGAAAAGATAGGACCCAGGAAGGATGAAGAGCAAAGACTTCTTCCAGGATCAGGACAGGACCGGTGACCTCTCTACAACGACGCCTGCGCCGTTCCCCTCTCTGATACTCGACTTCTCTCAATTCTCCCGTGCCTTCCTTCTAATGGACTCCGCCGCCCCCTCCTCAGGACCTCTTCCGGACAGGAATTCAGTCAGCAACCTATCAGCTGGGCAGTCTGGAGTTGAGAGCGCTTTGGCAGTATGGACGCCTGATCTTCGTGAACGCATGCTCTGACTAATTAACTAATGCTATATTCTATTATACCCTTCTACGCCCATGTACCTCCCCTTAATGTTGCTAACATTATGGGACCACTACTTCTGATTGGACAGGGACAGGGGGTGGATTCTCGCACCATATCAATTTTGGCCTAAATTGTGAAGCCTATTGTTTTTAGCTTCTTGCCCCTTCAAATTAATACATTCACTTTATTTCCCACCCGTCTCACGACAAATGTTATACATTTTACAGGAGAAAAGTAACAATTTGTCCGCCGGAAACATTGAGTACATCATCTTCGGCCAATAGGTCGTGGCCTTGGGAGACGTCCAAGTTGACTTCACTTGGCAGGCATACAGGACACATGCGCAGAACCATCTGTCTCTCGAGTTTCAAGTCACCAACCCAGGCCCAAGTTTACGAATTACTAAAAGTGTAAGAAGAAAATATTAAAATCACAAATAAAAGTTTCACTGTATACCCACTTTCCCTACTCTATTCCCATTTAATCATAATACTATCCTGCATTAGTAGTGTTAAGAAAACGACAATTTAATAATGACATGAGAGCAAGCTTAAGCATGTGAAAACATTTAGCGGCCATTTTAATGCACACTGCGCAGAAGCAGAAGTTTCCCACCAAGCAAAGAAAGACGTCACACCATGTGATCAGGTTGCGACATGCGCATTGAGGTTCCCGCGCTTTAGCGGACATTTTGGATTATAGACAAGCGTTATTCATTAGTAAAACACATAAGCAAGCTTCTGTCCCTCTTGTGTTTGTGAATGCAAAGGTTAGTATTTACAATACAAGTTTAATAAATTAATACTATGAGGAAGATTGCGTACAAGCAAGTTTCATTTTTGAAACCTTGCTCCATCAATCCCCTCTCTGATGGCGTTTCTGAGCCATCAAAATACTACCCTCAATCAGATGCCAACTTCTAGCAAATCGTTTCATTCTCATTTTTACTTTTTCTATTCTTACAGTCTCCTTTTAATTTCTTGTATAAATCACTTCTCCATTCTTCTAGTTCGATTTCATCTAGTTTTCTCTTTTTTCCTTTTCCTGTCACTTTATATGTTCCATTCTTTCTACAGCATTTGCACCATATTGTTATTGCTAAAATTATTATTGTTATCCCTGCTAAGGGTACTAATATTTGACCTATAAGTCCTTTCCCTATATTAGCAAACCAGGTTCCAACTGACGAGATACTATTTGTCAATCTTTCCCATACACTATCAACTTCCAGTGGTTTAAGTTCTTTCTCAAGTTTAGTTATGTTCTGAATATACGTTCCAATTTCTGCACTCTTATCAGGAATATAAGTGCAACAATGTTTCGTCTTCAATAATTTACAGACTCCTCCCTCTTTTGCCAATAGAATGTCAAGAGCAAGTCGATTTCGCATTACCATAGATCTAATCGCAACCATCTCCGTATTAATCATTAGAAAACCTCCAGCAGTATCCGTTGATAAACGATCAACCACTGTAGACAATTTACATATTTTCCTTGAGTTCAGAATTATTCCCACTGAAGGTATCAATGCACCAAATATATCACCTACAATTTCTGAAAAACTAGCTCTTTTACTACGTATTAATTCGCTATTGTTTTCATTGCTTCCAGTGTTTCTTTTACGTGATATATCTTTGGAAAAACTATTCCAAAATAACAACTTCCATACCATCTTGCAGGAAGCCTAAAGTAAGCCTTATTCCCGCATACATAATAAATTCCAGGAAAAACTGAATCTGTTCCTCCTTTGAGTCCCCATCCTCCAAGAATTAAAAAATTGTGTTCACATTCACTGGTACCGATGAAAACATTGTTATAATCAGTCTTTAACCTATGTAGACAAATCTTCCCTTTCTTTACGAAATCCAGAGCCATTGCAGCTTGAGCTTTACCAGGTGTATAACTCCCTTCCTTCTCCGCCCAAGGTGGCAACTGAGCCTTATGCTCTGAAGCTTTCTTTTGAAAATCATGTCTTCTATTTTCTACTAAATTCAAAAATATCTTTTCTTCTTCTAGTAAAGAACATGTTAGATTGTGTCTATGTGCATGTGTTATGTCTATCGATTTCATTGTTAAGAAAAACTCTCCCATAAAATGTGCGTCTTGACTACTAAGCACTGGGTTCATACTCTTGCGAATCGGAACCTCAGAAAATATCACATCTAAGTTTGAATAATAATACTGTAGCCTACCTGTTCTATAAAATAAACTTGTTAATACACTACATGAGATTCCATATGTCAGTGGTAAATGATGGTATGTTAATCCTTCTGCTACTGATTCAGGTAACTTCATACAGACATAACAATTTCTAACTTCCATTGTGTCTACATACTGAAACAATAACTTTGTGAAAACATTTAAACTAGTGTCGTTATCAGCTATTTCATGATGAATTTCTGCCTCATCTTCTGCCATTAATTCTACTCTATTGCCCTTCATGTTTGCTGTCCTTAATTAATCTTCTTATCTTCTTATCTATTATCATAAGGTAAGGTATTGCTACAATCAGGACTAACCATACTATAAGCACCAATACTAGACTACATATGCAGATTGCACAGCATCTCCTACAACAATTTCGTTTTGGTCTCCCAGTAACTCTATCATCAGGCATTTTTCGACAAGGAAGATTGCTCTTCTTATCTCTTCTTCTTTTCTTTAGAGGATTCTTTTGTTTAGTCAGGGTGGTCTTGTTTCTTCTTCGTATATTAGTTCTGCACTTGTTCCTTCGTCACCACTGTCACTTGACTCTGAGCTTTCAAAATCTTCCAGAATAATATAAGTCCAGTCAGGACCCTTAAATTTGTTATTTACAAGTCTCAGTCTTTTACTTTTTCTTTTTCCTGACTTTTTCTCTTGTTCAGTTTGACTTGTCACTTCAGGTACTTGTTCTGGATCTTCACTTCTGGTTGTTATGTGGTATTTTACTCTTTTAATGACACTTGGCCAATGATCTCCTTTTCTTGTTTTCTTGGTTGGCACTGTTTCTCTGTTTACGTCTTCAGAGATCTCGTTATTTTCACTACTCAATACTGTTTTGTTTTCTTTGATTACTGCCTCTTTTGTTTGTTCTTTTTCAGGTCTGATTGGTTTCTCTTCAGTAGCTCCACAATGACTTTCAAGATGTTGACCTTGTTCCTTTTTATTTCTTTATGTTCATTTGTATCAACCCCTTTTTCTTTAGTGAATTCTTCTTGATCTAACTGCTTCTGATCAGGGCTTATTGCACTGTGAACTTCTGCAGCCTGACCTGATTCTTCTAAACCTGTCTGTCCCTCTTCAAAGTTTATTAAATCTTCACTGTTTTTAGTCCAATTTTCTTTCCCTATCTGATTTAGTTCAGGATCTTTTACTGTCTTGTTTTCTTGATCCCAAACTGTTTCTTCTTCACCTATCTGATCTTCTTCAATTTCCTCCAATTTTGTTTGATTTCTCGTTCTGTAATATACTTCAGGAACTTCTACCACTGGTATCCAATCCTGACTTGTGCTCGGTTGTTCTCCGTCAGCTTCTCTCGAACCTCTAGCCTGAGATTCCTCAGCTGGGCAACCTTCAGCTTCTTCAGTGATTGGCGTTGTCTGTGGATTCTCTTCTTCAGGGTCTGGTACTCTCTTTGTGTGGCTTACATGAATCCAATTAGGAAATCTTGCACACTTCACTGCTGTATTGGTGGTCAATATAACTTGACAAGGTCTGCTCCACCTGGGTGATAGACACGTTTCTCTGGTGTGATTCTTCACTACCACCCAATCACCAGGATTCAGATCATGTTCTAGTTCAGGCTGCCTGGAAACTGCGTCTTCTCCAACCTGATGAGAGACAGAACGCACTAGGTCAGCCAATCCTTTGCAATAATCCAAAACCATATCATCAGATATATTCACCAGTTTGTTTGTGGGAACATGTGTTTGTCTCATTGCTCTTCCCATCATTATTTCATGGGGGCTCAATCCTGTTGTTCTGTCAGGTATGCTTCTGATTCCCATCAAGACGAGTGGCAATGCGTCTGGCCACTCAAATGATGTTGATGCACACATTTTTCCCAATCTTGACTTTATAGTGCCATTCAATTGTTCAACCACTCCAGAAGCCTCTGGGCGATATGCACAGTGCAATTTCTGTTTGATTTGAAACGCTTCACATATTATCTGGATCACTTCGCTATTAAAGTGTTTTCCTCTATCTGATTCCAAAGATACTGGGAAACCAAACCTAGGTATGAGCTCACGTAACAACAGTTTTGCAACTGTAATACTGTCATTTCTCCTAGTAGGGTAAGCCTCCACCCACTTTGAAAACAGGCACACTATGACTAGTACGTATTTCAGCCCTCTACATGGTGGTAACTGTATGAAGTCGAACTGGAGTCTTATAAATGGGCCCTCTGCCTTTCCAATTTTTCCAAACCCAATTATCGTTTTCCTGCCTGGATTATGCATTTGGCAAGTTAGACATCTCTGGCAAAGACTCTCTGCAACAGCCCTGAATTTGGGATTGTACCAATTTTGTCTGAACAGCCTAATCATTGCATCTCTCCCTATGTGTGTGTCTCCATGATGCATTCTGGCCATTTGTGAGAGTAAACAGTCTGGCATGACTGGTCTGCCATCTGCACTGATCCACACTTCATCTTCTCCTCTTTGGGAGCAACCCACTTTGATCCACAAATTTTTCTCACTTTCATCAACCTCATCTTGCAATTTCTTCACCTCATTCCAAGTTTCAGGTGGCATATACAGCATAAGTTGGCAGCTGATTCCCATTCTTTCCACCCTCTTATTGACTGACGTTCTGGTTTTGGCACAATGTTGAGCCACCAGATCTGCATATCTGTTGCCGACTACCACCCAGTCATCTCCTGACTGGTGTGCGGCACATTTCACCACAGCCAATTCTTTTGGTGATTGTATTGCTTCTAGCAATTCCCTTACAAATTGTCCATTTTTAATGGGGGATCCTGAAGAAGTCATGAAATCCCTCTGCATCCACAGTTGGCCAAAATCATGCACAACCCCGTAACCATATTGACTATCAGTAAATATGGTCACTCTCTGATTCCTCCCAATTTTGCAAGCTTTTATCAAAGCAATCAATTCAGCTACTTGTGCAGATTTTACTCCTGGTAAATAGGATGCTTCGACTATTCCAGTTAATTCACATACCGCATAGGCAGCAGTTAGTTTACCATCTTCATGTCTTTGACATGAACCATCGACAAATAGCTCCCTGTCTGGCTTTTTAAGAGGCTGTTCCTCTATGTCTGGGCGTGGTTTTGTACATAATTCTGTAATTTGTACACAATCATGTTCATCTTCTTCGTCATCTTTATTTGTTTCATGATATGGGTCCGGCAATAAAGTTGCTGGATTTATTATTGTACACCTTACCATGGTCACATTTTCAGCACCCATTATTATCCTCTCATATTTAGTCAGCCGACTAGGAGTAAGATGCTGAGTTCGGGTTCTTGTCAACAGAATGACAACTGCATGTGGAACATATACTTTTACAGGATGTCCCATCACTATTGACTCGCTTTGTTCAATGCTCAAACAAGTTGCTGCTACTGCTTTTAAACATCCTGGCAACGCAGCTGCTACTGGGTCCAATGTAGCAGAAAAGTACGCTATAGGACGTCTGTCTAGTCCATGTCTCTGAGTTAGGACAGAAAGTGCACAATTTTCTCTCTTGACAGAATAATGCGAATTCTCTTTTATAATCAGGCATGCCTAGGGCAGGTGCTGAACAAAGTGCGTTTCTCAATTTTACAAAAGCTTCTACACTTTCATCCTCCCACTCCACAGGGTCTTTTGCTTTCTTTTTCGTCATGTTAATTAAGGGCTTAGCCAACACGGAAAAATTTGGTATCCATTGTCGACAGTAGCCTACTATTCCTAGGAACATTCGTACTTGTCTTTGGGTTACAGGCATTTGCATTCTCTTTATTAATTCTACTCTTTCAGAGGTTACTCTTCTTTTTCCCCTCTCAATTTGATGTCCCAGATATTTAACAGCTGTCCTGCAAAACTGTAACTTTTCAGGTGAGACTTTATGCCCTTCCTCAGCCAAAAGATTTAATAATGCTATGGAGTCAACAACTCAGTCTTCTCTGGTGGTCGACGCCACCAATAAGTCGTTGATATATTGGACTAAGACTGAGCTTCCTGGCATCACTAGTTTTTCCAGGCACTTTTTCAGTATCTGGTTGAAGATGGAAGGACTTTCTGTGTACCCCTGAGGAACACGATTCCACACATAGACTTTGTTCTCAAATTTAAATGAGAAAAGATACTGGCTGTCTGGATGTAATGGAATTGAAAAGAATGCTTGACACAAATCAATTACTGTGAACCATCCTGCATTCCAAGGGATCTGGTATAGAATTACTGCAGGATTTGGTACTATGGGACAACATGGTTCCACAATCTTGTTTATTTTACGCAGGTCCTGAACAATCGTATATTTTCCACTAGGTTTCTTTAGTCCCATGATTGGTGAATTACATGGGCTACTCATTACTTCTTTTAGGATGTTTTGTTCTACCATTCGTTTTATTTCTTCAATGACTCCTGCCTTTACTTCTGCACTCATTTTGTACTGTCTGGTATTTGGGAAAATTGCACCTTCTTTTACCGTAATTTGAACTGGATCTATTTTTGCCATAAGTCCTACTTCTTTTCCGGTGAAATCCCATACTATTGGGTTTACTGTACCTTTTAATTCTTCTGGTAACTCATCTCTTGTTATTAACGAAAACATTTCGTCTATTTCTGTACCTTGTTTTGCAACCATAATTTTATATACATGGTCCTCATCTGGTGTCTGAACTGCCACACCATCTGGCGTGCAGAAAATTGTACAGTTCATTTTGCACAATAAATCCCTGCCTAATAAGTTTACTGGGCTAGAATCGCACACTACAAATTGGTGCATTTCTCTGAAGTTTCCTATTTTGACTTCCATTGGTTCTGTAAGAGGTGTTCTAATTCTTTGATTAGCTACCCCTACTACTTGGATATTTTCACCAGAAAGAGGAAGGTCTGGGATGTCTGCTGATCTCACAGTAGACCTGGTAGCACCAGTGTCCAAAAGGAAAGTAATATCATTACCTTTCACATTTCCTTCAACATATGGACCAGATTGATCTACCTGTAAGGATGCGCCAAGTACGCACTCCTTCTTCCCCTCTCCTAGGCACCGTCATGAGTTGAATTCACAGTAATTGTCCTGCAAAAGAAATTGTGATGTCATATAATCATTCTTACCACTCCCTCCTGGGTATCCAATGTCTGTACCATGCTTTGCTCTGCTTACATTACCCTGAACAGGTGGAGGTGGTAATTGACTCTGGGGATTTACACCCTGCTGTGAGTCATTCTGCGTCTGTGGATTTAAGTTTTGATTTGGGCCATTATTATTCCGAATCTTTTTACACTCGTCCTTCCAATGCCCCAATTTTCCGCATCCATGACAAGGAAATTTCTTTTTAGCTTCTTCTCTACTCATTCGTCCTCTAAATTTTCCACCATTTCCCGTATCACCACTCGTTCCAGAATCTTTTCCTTGATTTTCACTCGGATTTTCCAAATTAATTCCCTGCTTTTCTGCCATTTTCACCTGAGCCCACATCACCTTTTCTTGTTATTTATTGTGTCTATCCTCAATATCGTCTCCACAATATTTTGCATACTTCAGAATCTCATCTATTGGCTTTCCCTGCCAACACAGCATGTGTTGTTTAATCATCTGGCAAATCTCTGGCTTCAGACCGTAAACAAACCGATACACAAACTGACTCATGTTCTTGTCTCCAATGTCCTCAAATCCACTATACTGTTTAAACACCTGCAATAAACGCTCATAATAGGAATGTACTGTTTCACTGGCTTCTTGGGTGGTTCGATCTATTTTCACCCAATCTGTTTCTTTCGGTGGTATTTTCCCTTTCAGGTAAGTTATCACCTGCTGATACTTTTTCATTACGTCATTTGACGGGGCACCTGTTTTTGGATCTCTGGGATATTCATCACTAGGCCAATCGACTGTAATTTTACAATCTGTCCACAAATCGGCAGGTACCACTATGTCAAACAGACCATCCAAATCCTTCAACAATACCTTTGACACCTTCACAAACCTTTCAACCTGCTTGTACCATTCAATTGGCTTTTCCTCAGCTTTGGAAAATCATTCGTAAATGATAAAATATCCTGTCTGCTCCATGGGACATGTACATATCCTCCTCCCGCAACTTCTCGCATTGGATACATTTGATCTGCTTTTCCTACTTCCTTCATCACATATTCAGATGCTGTTTTACTTGTTCGTGCTTCTTCCTTTTTCTTGGCCCACCTAGATCTCCATTTATCTAGATCTCCCCATTTTTGTAAAACTAACATTAATTCTCTTATTTGCAGTCTTCTTCCAGATGCATTCATATTTTCTAAATCTTTGTCTGAAAATTCTGCTCTATAGGGTTTCTGTAGTACTTTTGATCTCCCTATTTCAATTCCCATCTGTAGTGCTAGATTGGACAATTTTTCATGAAATACCCTCACATTTCTAGTGATACTTCTGCACAGGAACAATAATTCTTCTTCATCATAGGTATTCAAGCGTTCTACTCCTACATTTCCTGCTATTATTTCTTCTAATTCAACTTTTAATTTATGGATATCCAGTACTTTTGGAGGTGTGCACTGTTTAACTGACCCTTGTACCCATCTTTCTAGATCTTCAGGTGTTACTATGGTAGCACTTTTTGTTCCCGATGAAGTTACTAAACTTACATCTTTTGAACCTCCAGGTACATCTTTTCTTGGAGTACTATTTACAGAACCTTGAATAGACAAGTCCATAAGTGATATTGTGGATTCACAGTCACTAAATTGATCCTCAATTATAACTGGAGCTTCAGGTCTGGGATTACTCACAGGAGTAGGTGCAAGTATGGGTGGTGGACAATTTCCTGAGTACCATATAATGGAACTACTGGACCAATTGTTACAGGTATGGTCAACGAATCAGGATGTACTTTTATCTGAGTTATTTTCTGTATTAATTCTGTTCTGGTCTTTTCTAGGGCTTCTTTTTCTTTGTCATGAAGTATTCTAGTCGGGGTGAACTCATGCATTACCTGTGGCACTAATGGAGTTTTTGGTGGTGCACTTGGGGTGCATCCACTTGTCCCTTCCTGATATGGTGGGGGATTTCTTAACATTTCTTCCATAAATTCGTCTTCAGATTCCTCATTTCTCATTAAATGTTTTGTCTTTTCTGTACATTTGCCTCCTGATTTTTCTCTTTCTGTGAATAATGGATACAGTCCCTCTGTAATCATTGCCCTTCTCCATTGTTTCATCTGACCCTCTCTTGACTCACGTAAATATCTTGGGTAAAATCCTGGATAACTCCTATTACTTCTAGATCTATCCCGCTCAAATGCCTCGGTTTCCCATTCTTCTAGAGCTTCGTACTAGGTTAATCTAGGTCTGGGTTCTAAGTCATTCATCCCTCAATCTCAAGTTCTGAAGAATTCGCCCATTGAACGTTCCATTCTCGGGAAATGCTAATACTCCATCATTTTTGGTGTATTCTATCCAATTCTCCATCCATACACAAGTATGATAACCTCTCTCCATCATCATAAATGATGCTGGCGTTTTAGCTGGTGGAATAATAATTCCTTCTCTAGTTTTGATTGGTTTGTCCTTTTTAAAATAATTCTTAATCTTTTGCAAAAATGACATTTTTCTCCTTTCTCCGTACATTCTATCTAATCTTCTGTGTACAAAATTATATTCTGCAAAACCTAGGAATCTCCTATCCGGACGAGTTCCTGTTAAAGTCGGATCGCGTTTTAACACGCAATCCTTATCCACTAAGAATTTTGCTTCTATATTTTCGACCAATCTAATGTCTGCTATCTTTTATTTCCGAGCCAATCCTTGCGCGGCCTTTTGGTGACGTTTGTCTGTCAACCCCTCCTTTACAATCTGCTCTTTTCTCTTCTCGCTGGTTTAACCAATCCCAGCGTGGCACCTGTGACGTCAGTACTACTCCTGACTACTGACCCCTCCTTTACAAGGGTTTTCTCCACACCCGCTGTTTCAACCTACCACAGCGCGGCGTTTTGTGACGTCAGCTCCCTCTCCGGCAACTGACCCTCCCTTTACAAAAATTTACGCAAACTTATTTTCTCTATAAATCTTAATTAAATTTCAGTAACAACATAAAACATTCGCTATCGTGCCAGTTTCCACTAATTTCGAAAAAGATAGTTTCTTCCACACTTTTGTAAAACCTTTCCGTTTACTAAAACATACACTATGAGTAAAACACTTCCGTCTACTCTTCAAGCTCCAGAAGTACCTGTTACTTCTCCAATGTTACCCTTACTAGGTGATATAACATCAAATTTTTATCAGCATACCCTTTTTGCTATTACTCACACGCATAGAGTCCCTAACGAGTACTGAAAGTCCTGCTTAACTTCTCAGTACTAATTCTGCCTGACAGATAACCTCACTGCAGTATGGCTTCCACTTGCCACCCACTATTCTTTTTCCCTACCTACCCCGGGGTATTCTGGACAACATATAACAAAACTCAAAAATAAGCGGATGTTAGTTCATAAAAAAATACAAATAAAAATTCTCATTACCCAATTAACAAAGAGTAACAAAAACGTCCTCTGCTTACCAGAAAACTGATCCAGCGCAATATTAGCCAACAACATTCATACACCATATACTCACTTGGGCCCATACATTCACACTACACTAATACTTACACTGGGTGTCAGATGTACTCTTTTATCAAAGTCCCTGCTACCAATTACCTTCTGATTGAAGAGTAATAACTTACCAATGGATCCTTTGCTAATTGGGAAGTTTAAAATGAGTGACATTCATTATAGTACATAATCCTGAAATAATCACTGAGTCAGGAAGTTTTAAAATTGTTTATCTAAAGTTTTAGCAGAGTAAAATACAGAAAACACGGTACTTGATTGAAATACCCAGGAAAAAGCATAGAAATGATTTTGCTAATCAATGACGGTGTTTAAGGAAAAGGAGAAGATAGAGACAGCAGCGCAACTAAAGGTTGCAGTATAATTACCTAAATGCGAGAACCAAGCCCCTTGGTCAAGGAGTTGGAAAAGATAGGACCCAGGAAGGATGAAGAGCAAAGACTTCTTCCAGGATCAGGACAGGACCGGTGACCTCTCTACAACGACGCCTGCGCCGTTCCCCTCTCTGATACTCGACTTCTCTCGATTCTCCCGTGCCTTCCTTCTAATGGACTCCGCCGCCCCCTCCTCAGGACCTCTTCCGGACAGGAATTCAGTCAGCAACCGATCAGCTGGGCAGTCTGGAGTTGAGAGCGCTCTGGCAGTATGGACGCCTGTTCTTCGTGAACGCATGCTCTGACTAATTAACTAATGCTATATTCTATTATACCCTTCTACGCTCATGTACCTCCCCTTAATGTTGCTAACATTATGGGACCACTACTTCTGATTGGACAGGGACAGGGGTGGATTCTCGCACCATATCAATTTTGGCCTAAATTGTGAAGCCTATTGTTTTTAGCTTCCCGCCCCTTCAAATTAATACATTCACTTTATTTCCCACCCGTCTCACGACAAATGTTATACATTTTACAGGAGAAAAGTAACAATTTGTCCGCCGGAAACATTGAGTACATCATCTTCGGCCAATAGGTCGTGGCCTTGGGAGACGTCCAAGTTGACTTCACTTGGCAGGCATACAGGACACATGCGCAGAACCATCTGTCTCTCGAGTTTCAAGTCACCAACCCAGGCCGAAGTTTACAAATTACTAAAAGTGTAAGAAGAAAATATTAAAATCACAAATAAAAAGTTTCACTGTATACCCACTTTCCCTACTCTATTCCCATTTAATCATAATACTATCCTGCATTAGTAGTGTTAAGAAAACGACAATTTAATAATGACATGAGAGCAAGCTTAAGCATGTGAAAACATTTAGCGGCCATTTTAATGCACACTGCGCAGAAGCAGAAGTTTCCCACCAAGCAAAGAAAGACGTCACACCATGTGATCAGGTTGCGACATGCGCATTGAGGTTCCCGCGCTTTAGCGGACATTTTGGATTATAGACAAACGTTATTCATTAGTAAAACACATAAGTCAAAGAACTCAACCAAAGAGCTCTTTAGAACAGTCTCCAGATTAGCTTCCTTGAGTCCAACTACTGTCCAATCTAGTCAAGAATTATGTGAGGAGATTGCTACATTCTTCCTCAATAAAGTGGTGAGCATATTTTCAGTGTTCAGTGGATCGAAGGAGGTTGGATCAAACATGATTAAGAAGACCTCTGAATACAAGAGGGTCTCCCCCCTTGCCTTGGACAAATTTAGTCCACTGACTGTACAGGACGTCCTGGAGCTTCTTAAGGGAGCCAAATCGGGCTCGCCTTTTGACCCTAACCCAGCAATGATCACAAAACTGGCCCCCGGTCCAATTGCTTCATATCTTGTAGCCATCTTTAATGGTATGTTTGAAACTGGACAATTTCCCAAATTGTGGAAGGTGGCTTCAATACTCCCTTTGTTGAAGAAGCCAAGCTTGGACCCCAAGGATCCCAACAATTTCTGCCCGATCTCTCGTCTCCCTCTCCCTGCAAAAATGGTGGAGAAAGTCATGAATCGTCAACTCAGTGCCTTTTTGAAGGAGGTCCAAGCATTGGATCCCTCCCAACATGGCTTCAGAGAGGGACACAGCACTGAGTCGGCCCTTATTAAGGCTACGGAGGAGATCAGAGTAGCAGTTGATCGAGGAGGTAGGGCAGCCTTGATCCTACTGGATTTATCCGCCGCATTTGATACGGTCCATCATGATATTCTGATGGACCGTCTCAGGGAATGTGGGGTACAGGGTAAAGCCTGGGATCTGCTCAAGTCCTTTTTATCAGACAGAGGACAGATGGTATCCCTAGGGAAATTCCAGTCTAAACTCTTCACATTGCCATGTGGAGTACCGCAGGGGTCTTCACTGAGCCCAACACTCTTTAATGTTTATGTCTCATCTCTAGCTCCTGTTATCAGTGCCTTTGGATTTGGGATCACGTCTTATGCGGATGACAAACAGATTGTGGTGTCTCTATTACCCGGCCAAGAGCTAGGAATAGATAATCAATTTCAGACCTGTATGGAAGCAGTAGGGAGATGGATGGCAGATAACTGCCTTAAGCTGAATTCGGGTAAAACCGAAGTGATGTTGTTCGGGAATAACACTAACTTCTGGACTCCCAATTGGTGGCCCGCCTCTTTGGGAACTCTTCCATCTCCCTCTAAAAAGGTGAAAAATTTGGGAGTTATGTTGGATGAGAAATTGTCCCTGGGTGCCCAGGTCAATGCAGTGGTGTCAACAACAGTACAGGTCCTGAGAACTATTAAGAAAATTGTGCGGCTTCTCCCTTTGGGGAGCCAGAAAACAGTGGTCACATCCTTGGTCTTGTCGAGGCTGGACTTCTGTAACAGCCTATATCTAAACATACAGCAAAAGTTTCTGAATAAACTTCAGTTGCTTCAGAATGCTGCGGCCAGATTACTTACGGGTACATCTAAATTCTCCCCAATTTCCAAAGAGATAAAAAAATTGCATTGGCTCCGGGTGAGGAGTTGAGTGCGCTTTAAATCCCTCTGTATGGTTTTTAAAGCACTGCAAGGTTCGGGACCAGAACATTTACAACGCCAGTTTCAATGGTATAGACCGGCAAGAACACTGAGATCATTGGGAGCCAAACTGGTTGTAGTCCCACCCGTAAAAAAAGCCCAGTGGGGTGGCAGAAGCTTCTCCCTATGTGCAGCTAAGGCCTGGAATGGTCTGCCCTTCCATCTGAGAAACGCCACTAATCTTTTGGCATTTAGGAAGGGGCTGAAGACCTGGCTTTTTGACGAATAATGCTTGTCTTCCCGGTTTCGGCGATAAGAGAAGTAACTAGCGCCAGGACACCTCCGGGTAATCGTGCGCTCTAGAAATCACCGTAACATAACATAACATAAGCAAGCTTCTGTCCCTCTTGTGTTTGTGAATGCAAAGGTTAGTATTTACAATACAAGTTTAATAAATTAATACTATGAGGAAGATTGCGTACAAGCAAGTTTCATTTTTGAAACCTTGCTCCATCAACGGTGTGGTCCTTAATAGCATGCAATGGAAAATGTGAAGTGGTTTGGTTGGACATGTTAGTGATTCAGGCAAAAAGTAATTATAAAAATAGAGCTGGTGAGTAGAAAGGAGGGTGTTGAAGTAAGAAAGACATGTCAATGTGGGACATAATAAGAGTGAAAAAAGAGGTTCTGAGAAGGGAGATGAGCATGTTACCCCTGGTACTAAAATAACAGAGGAGTTAAGGAAAATGGCTCATGGTAAAACACGTCACGAGGTTGAAAGTGTGATTGGAGAGAAATAAGCTATATTTGATTGTGTTGTGCTTTTTAGGTCTCACCTACCAGGCAGCATACGCTGTCTGGATAGGAAAGGCCTGTTGAGGGTCTACCAAGACCGTACAGTGTCCGTACAGCTTTCCCATTGCCTACCATTTGTTGGCTTTATTGTTACTCTCATTGTCTTATTTCTTATTGGATGGCTTTCCTTGTCCCTCTTGTTCCATCATGTGTTTGTGCCATGGAGCCTATCCTCTTTACCATCTTTTGTGTTTGCTGACTTGTATCCTTCCACTGCTCACTTTTAGTGAACTACTTTATAATTTGAGCTTAAGTATTACTTGAGGGTGCATGTTCTTTCCAGCTCTCTCTCCCCACCAAATATCTTTTCCAGTGCTCCATGTTGCTGTCTCCCTCATCTTGCAAGCTCTCTCTTGTATTCATCTATGCCTGGCAAATTCTCCCTCCTCACTTGTGCTCTGTGTTGCTTTCTTGCACATCTGCTTCACCCCTGGCCCCTGTGTTGCTCCTCCTTGTGTACCCCTTTCTGCCTCCCCTGCCTACTCCTCGTTGCTTGCACCCACTTGCACCAGCAGCAAATTTGCTTCGCTTCTATTTCAAGTTTTTAAAATGTAACAATCCATCTTGGATCAGTAGATAAAACAAATACCTACACGTGTGCCTACAAAATGATGGGGCTGCATCATCATGCTTTTTTTTTCTTTTGACCTTGCTTCACAGCAACTTGCTGATGCTGTGCAGCATCGCCGAATGGCATTGGAAAACCTGTTGGCTTTGCCGGTGCTTGTTTCCATATGTTTTCTCCAAGCTAGTCACTCAAGTACCATGTTTGTTTCCAGTTCTATTTCCAGGTGCCCCTCCGTGCATTCTCTGCCCTTTCTCGAAAGGACTGCATTTTCCTAGACTTATGTTTCCCCTTTAAAAAATGATTGTTCCCTATGCTACATAATTCTTTCCTTTTTATATCTCAATTCCGCTGTATCTTTTGGACACTGTAAGGATTTTGGGCCTGTTGTCCGATTCCATAATGAACAGCTAGTTGTGGGAGTTTTATCTCCAGCATAAACACTTGCAGATCATTGGACCACATTTGGAGACGCCGTTTGTTGTTGCCATGGTTGCACCAATTTACAGATTATTAGCTAATCTCAATTAGTTGATAGAAATCTGCTGTTCCTTTAATGGAAACCCGCTTTCTTTTAATATGCAAGCACTAACGCCCATTTCAGATTGGAATACGAAGTTCTGTTTACACTCTCCACAATCTCCAATACACAAGGGCATGATGTTATGTTAAAAATATTTGTAGAGCGCATGCACACCATATAGTTTATTGGCGCTATGATGCTCCCTAGGCTACATGTATTACCAGCTAAGCATGTGGAGGTTTCTAAAACCATTCCCTCTGCTTTCAGGTTTGTGTGCACCAGAAGATTGTCTATCCTGTCGGCAGCTCCTGGGAGGAAGGCTGCACAAAATGCGATTGCACAGACATGGAAGATGCCGTCACAGGGCTCCGCATTTCAGAATGCATCCAGAAGGTCTGCAATAAGGACTGCCCTCAGGTAAGTGGTTTAATAAGTTCATTTAAAGGGGTCTGCACATTGTGAGAGAGGACACCATCCCCACTTTGAAGAAACTGCAGCCTGGGTGACAGAACGCCCTTGCGGAAATGCAACTGAAATGTAAAGCAAGTGAACCATATTGACCAGCTTTGTGGATACTTTCTTATATCCTAACATATTTATGCACTAACAAAAGTCATTAGTTGCTTGCTGTGAAAAGTATAATGGTGTTTAACACGGAGGTTTTAAGTTCATATTTGATCTGTGTTGGACTTGGTGTTAAAAAGTCCTTTTCTTAAATGAAGAGGTGGAGTCATGAGTTCTTGATAAACAGGTTTTATTGGTATCTTCAACAGAAGAACAGCTCAGCTACCCATCCAGCTCTGCCCTCCAGCTTCAACCCTTTGAAACCCAACATTCCTAGCCCTTCTCTGCATTCTAGATTATACTTATGCTAATATACATTACCACACATCTTCCCCACATATAATAAAATATAAGAATTAAAACCTTACGAAAAAATACAAATAAGACGTAATAAGGGAATAACATGGTAAAACATTTGCATAATCACACATTTGTCAAAAAAGAGATAAAGAATATATATCCAACATCTATAGCAAAATAGACTATAAAGAAACAATGTGAAACATGCCAGAGCAGGTTGAGTGAGCTAGACTACATAGTCCTCCAAATACAAAGGTCTACGAGTTTTCCTAATCGATTTCCTCAGAGCACCATCACTACTTTTGTCATAGATCTTGTCACTATTCACACATTTACCCTCACCACTGCTAAGCAAATTACCTTGTTCATTTTCCAACATTCTACCCCTGTACACAACTACGCTACCAAGATTCCGCACCCTATGATCGGATGTTTTAATGGCATTTGTGAAGATCTTAATCACTCTCAGTGATTTAGTGAACTTTGATCCAGATACATTCCATCCAGGCTTTTTGATCATGACCACATCACCCACAGCAACTTTTGTGGCTTTGACAGAGTGTCTCACATCAAATTGCATTTTGCTATTTTTGCACTTATCATATTCATGTATTTTCCAACTTTCATTGTCAGTTTTATTGCGCACCCCACTGAGAAATGTATTCACCCAAGTGGGTTCCAAAAAGTATCAGGATGTCTTCCACAAAAACAAAAAAGGAGACTTTCCTGTAGTTGTGTGGGGTGTGAACCTGTACACACCCACCCTCTCGGAAACCTCTTCTTTCCAATTAAGACAGTTACTCTTTGCCAAAGAGATGGTCTCTTTAAGAACTCTGTTAAACCTCTACCATCCCATTGGACTCAGGATGATAGAGAGCATATTTTATATGTATTCTACCACACCCATGAAGAAAATCCTCCATCTCCTTCGAAACTAACTGTACCCCATTATCAGTTAACAGAGTTTCTGGTAAGCCTTCCCTAGTAAAAAGATCTTTCAAGAAGTTAATCACAGTTTTTGTGTCAACACCCCTAGAGAAATGCATTTCATGCTACCTAGAGAACAAATCCATCACCACTATGACATAGTTTTCCTGCCCATCTCCATATATGGGACCAAGTATGTCCAACATAACATTTTCCGACCCCTGGAGTTACCAGCTACTATAAAGGTGGGGAAATACCAGGACCATTGCTTGGGCCACTTGTAAGATGGGCCTTAAAGTTAAAACTGCAGTCAAACTCAAAGGCAAAATAGGATTTTCAGACAATTCACCCCAAAACTCATGTGTACCCAAATAATATGGGTTGGACAAATATAAGAGTATTTTTTGCAAACTAGTGATTAGCTCCAACCCTGCATTTTTAGTCCCTCAAACTAGTTTTAATGTAATGGTTGCAGTCTTGGCCCCGGGGACTCCTTAAAGTATCTCCCTACATGTTAGGTAGTCTCACAAAATTCCCTGAATTGATCGCTGGCTTTCAAAAAATGAACTATGATTGTCAAAAACCTTGCACTCAAGCAGGAACCACAATCCTTGTCAGGTTGAGGTACAAGCAAACCCCAAATTAACCTGTGCTCAACCCTCTGGCAAATCGGCACAGATCAGTCAGGCTTAATTTAGAGGCAATGTGTAAAGTATTTATGCAGAAATCCAAAACGTATTAAAGTGAAAACAGAACACGAGAAAAATCCCACACCAATTTAGAAAAATAGAGTACATTTTAATAAATAAATCAAGACCAAAACAACAAAGGTTAACCCCTTGTATGCTCATGACGGCTCCCGGCCATCATGCGTCACGGTTGGCGTGTGCTCACGACGGCCGGGAGCCGTCAGAATCCCCGCCCGCTAATGCAAACCCCCGCACAGCGCGAAAATTCGCGCCGCATGGAAGGGGTTAAAGATCGCAGTGAAAATAGCTTAAAAAAAAGACAGAGCACCAACTGTGGTTATCTGGTTGCGCCACACCGGGACAAGGTCACAAGTTCAGGCTGACCGCAATAGAGTGCAGGCCGGCTACAGGAACCCAGTTAGGCCTGCTGAACAAGAGTACTTTAAATTCTGGTTGCAGAGCGTTTCCAGGTCTCACATCGAATCTGCATCGCACAGCCGAGGTGAAGCAAGGTACTAGTCGGAGACGCAGTGTTGGTCCAGAGGAGCTGTGAGGCTGCGATGCGAGGTCCCACGTCGTCGCTGAGGAGGCGATTGACAAGGGTGCTTGCGAAGCGAAGTCCTGCGTTGAGGATGTGTTGCGCACTGGCTGGTTCCGAAGAAGCTGCAGAGCTTGCGAATCAGAGTCCTGCGTCATCATTGGAGACACCATCAAAGAGGGCCCTGCAATCTGAGGGCCTGCATCGGAGATGCATTACACAGCAGCAGTTCCGATAAGGCTTTCGTTTGCGACGGCGATGCAAAGTCCTTGTGATGGGAAAGTCTGCGCAGGGGGTATTTAGACAGAATTTTTTTTAAAAAGCCAAAATATCGAGTCTAAAATATCATGATATGGAAATATCATCAGCAAGAATATCGATGTCAAGAATATCGATTTTTAAAATATAGAAGTCATTAATATCGTTTACAAAAATATAGTTGTTTAAAATATCGTTTTTTTAATTAGTGTTATTTATTTTAGTATATATTTTAAATGTATGTGATGTAACTTTTTTGTATAAGTATTGTTTATGTTTTTTTATATATGTGTATCATTTTTAGTAGTTATTAAATGTAATTTAATTAAATGTTGTGTTTTTTAGTTCCGTAGCGGGTCTTGGATTTATAGGGGTATAGGGTGGGAAGTAATTTAATTATAATAAATTAATGATTATTGTGTTTTACATTTTTTGGGGTAAATTTTATGTGTAGGTTGTGGGGTTTATAGGGGCAAAGGGTGGGAAGTAATTTATTTTTAATTAATTAATAATTAGTTGATAATTAATGTTAATTAATTGATAATGATGTTAATTGTTTAGAAGTTTGGGTTTATAGGGGTAAAGTGTGGGAGTAAATACATTTTAATACATTTATAATTAGTTGCTAAATACTATTAGTTATTTAATAAAAAATTAGTTTTAATTGTCTAATTTTTTTTTTAAGTTTCATTTTAGGTGCGGGTTGTGGGGATTATAGGCGTAAAGGGTGGGAAGTTAATTAATTTGAATGAATTATAATTTGTTTTTTAATTAATAATATTTGTTTAATTGAGAATTAATTATGTTAATTGTGCAATGACATTTTTTTTTTTTAGATTTTAGATTTTATATGTGGGTTGTGGGTTTTTTAAGGTAAGAGGTGGGAAGTAAATTAATTTTAAGCAATGAATAATTATTTTTTTTAATTAATATTAATTATTAATATATTAATTCATTTTGTTAATTTTGTAAATAATTATTTGTTAAATGATATGAGTGTGTTGTGTGTTGTGGGGGTATATTGTGGGAAGTACATTAATTATAATTAATTAAGAATTAATATTTAATTAATGAAAACTAGTTTGCTGAATATATTGATAGTGCAAATAATTTTTTAGGTGCAGGTTGTGAGTTTTGTGGTGTTATAGAGTGGGAAGTAACTAAACTAAATTTATGTAATAAATAACGTTTTCGTTAAATAATTTCTAAATAAAAATATTTATTTGTACGAAAATTAATTTTGTATTTTATTTATAATAATATTTGTAGGTATTTGTGATATGTATTTACCATTGTAATATGTTTTTATTTTTTTACATTTGTAATATTAAATATATTTTTATTCTATTTTTCAACATATTTATATTTTTTTTATTTATTTTGTTTTTAAAATAATTTTATTTTTTTGAAGATATTTTGTTTGTTTTTAATGTTGAACTGACTGGAGTGGAAATAGTAAATTTTACCCCTCTGCTACCCAACACTTTCCCTACTATTGCATTTATTGGAGTGGGAATAGTATATTTTACCCCTCCGCATTCCAACAGTTTCCCTACTGTTGTACTGACTGGAGTGGGAATAGTAAATTTTACACCTCTGTTATCCAACATTTTCCCTACTGTTGCACTTATTGCAGTGGGAATAGTAAATGTTAACCCTCCACTATCCAACAATATCCCTACTGTTGCAGTTATTGGAGTGGGAATAGTAAATTTTTCACCTGCGCAATCAAACACTTTCCCTATTGTTGTACTGACTGGAGTGAGAATAGTAAATGCTATCCAACACTTTCCGTACTGTTGTACTTGTTGGAGTGGGAATAGTAAATTTTACTCCTCCGCTATCCAACACTTTCCCTACTGTTACACTCATTTGGGTGGGAATAGTACATTTTACCGCTCCGCAATCTAACACTTTCCCTACTGTTATGGTGATTGTAGTGGGAATAGTAAATTTTTCCCCTTCGCACTCCAACAGTTTTCCTACTGTTGTACTGGCTGGAATGGGTACAATAAATATTACCTATCTGAAATCCAACACTTTTACTACTGTTGTATTTATTGGAGGGAGATTTATAAATTTTAACAAGTTTTATTATTTTTGCGTTGTGTGACATGGGAGTAGTACATTTTGTATATATTTATTTTAATATTTTGCGCAGTTTGGTATAAATTGTAGTGGGAATAGTACATGTATTAAATTTTGTATTTTATAATTTATTTCATGCTGTTATAATTTATATTATTATGTTTGTGTTTGTTTAACATTATAATATTTGTAATTATTAATATTTGTAATATGTAAAATAATTTACTAAATTTAAAATGTTTTATGTTGTTTCATTTTTTTATTTAATTAGGACGGTTTATTTTTTAAAGATTTTATGTTAATGGTTTATATGTATATATATATTTATTTATTTTTATATTTAATTTTTAAATTATAATATTAATTAAAATTATTGGTTTAATAACTTTTTAATAAGTAGATATATGTAAATATATATATATATATATTAAGTATTATATATGTTTGTTTAACTTTTTTAAATTAAGTTTATTTGTTATATTTAAGATATATATTAAATAATTTTTACTTTTTTACAATTAATGTTACTATTTAATATATTTCATATTTATTATTTTATTTTATATAAATTTAAAAATCGATATTTAATATAACTATATTAATGACCGATATATTTGTACTTGCCACTATAAGTATAGGATGTCGATATTTTTTACATCGATATTTTGGTCACGATATTTTGGTAAGGGGATATTTTGAGGATCGATATTTTGTCAGTGAACCGATCGGGGTTACGCCACACAGCAGAGGAGATGCGTTGATTCTGCTGGGTCCACAGATGGGCTGGCAGAGCACCTTTAGGCCCACTTCCAAGGGTCCAGGACTGAAATGGAACCACTTGGGAGGGCAAGACTCACAGATGGTAGAGTCCAGGTGCTGGGTCAAGGTTGTTGAAACCAGTACTGTCCCTGAGGCTTCTGATCATGCGTACAGCCAACAAGCCCCTGAAGTCACTCTGGGGTTCTGGGTTTTATAGTTGCAGGTCCAGTTCTTCTCACCCAGGGCAGAAGGGCAGCAAGGCAGCAGGTCAGCATATTGGGGCAGAAATCCAGCAGAGTAGTAGTCCCTTCAGCAGCACAACAGTCCATCTTCCTGGCAGAGTGTTCCACAGTTACAGAAGTGTACTGAAGAGCTGGCTCTAAGGGTCCAGTATGTATACCTGGTGCCCACTTTGAAGTGGGGGAAGCTTCTAGAGGTTTCCACCCCCTGATGTGTCAGGCATCCCCGTCTTCCCTGTCCTGGCCCTAGCTTGTCTGGAGTCACAAAAGACTAGTGACAAACACTTTGTGAGAGTGTTCAGGCAGGACCTTGGTGATGAGCAAGTGTGGAACGTGACACCTCGTCCCCGTCTTTTATTCAGAGTGCCTCATCCTGCCAACACCTATCTTCCCTTTGTCTCACTTTCTGGGAGCAATACACAAAGACTAGCTCCCCACTACACCTAGTCATGTGACTCAGGATCAGGCTGCAGGCACCAAATGGTTTGGAAAAGAAAATGTCAACTTTCTAAAAGTGGCATTTTCAGAATTGTGACAAAAAATCTGAAGAGGGTCTTTAATTACAATTCCTTAGACACCAAATTCCACCTGTCCACCTGCTCCCAATTGGAACTTACAGCTTATTAAATGTAAAAAGGTAACTCCAGTGTTATCCTACGGTAAAGGTAGGCCTTGCAGTAGTGAAATAACAAATTTAGGAGTTTTTCACCACTAGGACATGTAAAACTTAAAAGTACATGTTCTACTTTTAAATACACTGCAACCTGCCCTCTTGGCTGTTCCGGGCCTACCCTAGGGGTGACTTATATGGATTAAAAAGGAAAGTTTAGTCCTGGAAAAAGGTTTATTTTGCCAGGTTGAAATGGCAGTTTAAAACTGCTCACATAGGCTGCTATGACAGATCTGAGACATGTTTACAGAGCTACTTAAGTAGTGACACAATCAGTACTGCAGGCCCACTAGTAGCATTTAATTTACAGGCCCTGGGTACACAAAGTACCACTTTACTTGGGTCTTACAAGTAAATTAAATAGGCAGATGGGATGTAAGCCAATGCCACTATGTTTTAAGGAGATAGCACAAGCACTTTAGCACTGGTTAGCAGTGTAAAGTGCACAGAATCCTAAAGCCAGCATAACAGGAGGGTAGAAGGCAAAACGTTAGGGGAAAACTACACCAAGGATTCCAGGTCTAACACTTATTTCATCGGAGTAAGTCATAATAAATTATAATAAGACGTAACCTTTAGTTATTAGCATTCCAAATAAAATGATGTGATCCAAGAGCCCATCAGAAGGATGATGCCTTATTCTTGAATGAAGATAAGTCACTGCTTCTGCGGCTCCTTTCCAGAATCTACAGTTGAAACCAGTGATTATCTGAAATCCTTCCTCTAGTACAGGACTGACAAGACCAAAGGGTTTGCATTAACCCCACATTATGCCACCACAGAAGACAGGACGTGGCTTATTAGGATGGCAATCTTGACCTATCCCAAATTCCTTGGATGAAAAATTGCTGGTTCATATTACATGTATACCACAATAAACATGCATCGCCCCTGTCAATCTACATTAGGGCTATTTCAGACATTACCCCTTCCGACATCTGCTTATTTGTGGTACTGTTTGACAATCATTGAATGGGTGGAAGAACCTTGAATATCAGTTTGCAATCACGAGACAAAATGAGGCAGAGGCTGAAAACCTAAAACATGCTTCCTGCCAGTCATTTTAGGAAGCATATGATTTTCTATACTGACTATAATGATTGCAAATACTTTTTACCTATTGCAGTGTATCCAGATCGGTGTGGGATCTGACCCAATGCAACTCCGAGGGGTTGAACACATAGACACACACACACACCCTCTCTGTACTTTTCTCACTTTTGTTCTGGTTTTTCATTGATACTTTTTACCTCCCTTGTGTCTAGACAACTATATGCTTCTCTCATGAGCTCCAATGAATTTGAATAAGGGAAAAAGATTTGTTAAAAGACACTTGGCTTGCGTGGTACTATATCAGTCCAGAGCTGTGATACAGTGCCTGGAAAACCTTCATTTTCAACCTGGGATAGCACTTTAGCTAATCCATAAGGTTTAAAACATATTGGGAAATGGCAAAGTTTGGTTACTTTTCTGGATCAGCAAAGTTGTCAGTCGAGCTAATCCTGGATTTAAAAATGTTGTGAAACAGACATTACAGGAGAACAGATTTAGAGTGTTGCTTGTGTTGTAGGGGCTCAGTGATAAGGTGTAGCTCTCCACCTAAAGACAAACACATACACATGCACAGGCACACACCTACACACAAACACCAACGTCACACCATGTGCAAAAAGGTATCCCTTGTTGTCTTGTAGACCAAGTTGGAAAGCTTGATCACCTCTGTCATGCTTCGGATTGGTGACGGAAGTGTGATTGAGGCGCAGAAAAATTAATGGCTCCCAAGTATTGCTGACAACACCGTAGAAATTGTATCAATTGGTGCTAAATCTTTGTACATGTATGCTTTGTACATGCATACTCACAAAATAGAAGCCTGCATACTTTGAGGTGTAGAGTGCATATGCTTAGGGTATTTCTAAGCGATATAGATTCACTGGTAACAGATTCGCTATTTCAATGTTTACATTGTATGGATAAGGAAAAGTGACTGGCAGGCCGATTCAGCGGGTAATACAAGCCCCGCAGCTCCTGCCGTGCAGGGGGTCCCTAGCCAGTCAGCATCCCCCCAAACCTTCAGGGCGACCCCATTCAGGCCAAAGCCAATGAAAATCGGTGAGATCTGGGAGGCTCAGGGCCCTTCATCACATTCTGCACGGTATAAACCTGCGGTGTTATTTTTGTGTCTTCGTGCTTGTCAGAGCAATACATTTTGACAAGAATTCCATTACTTATAATTGATTAAATATTACAAGATAACTTTGGATTGTAACAATCAGATCAATAATTCCTTTTTGTTGTTGTCAGGTTATTAACAGTTAATAAAGTGAGAACTCACTGTGAGTTTATTCACAGAGAGAAACAACTCCCAAAGCGTGAAGGATTTGATAATTTGATTCTTGGAGAAAATGAAATCTACAATACCGAGGACGAATTTCGCCCACATGAGCACCGCCCATAAATCCCGAGTGTTTCCAGTCTTAGCAGCAACAAGTTAATACCGACAGAGAAGATGTTTTGAAACTTGAGGCAGGTTAATAAGGACTGAGCCTGCCAAAAACTATTTTTCAAAAATGGCAGAATGCCATGTTCATTGAAGTGCACTGGCATCCGCCAAAGAGACTATCTCATGCCAGCACAGTGGCTCAAAGTAAAGTTACTTTACTTCTTCAAATTAACCGCAGTAGCACTGCACGGTTTGATTAAATTAGCAGGAGTTATAAATGGCCAGAACTCTGTTTTCCTAATTAGTTAGATTGTTGATGGCTGAGCAGCAACTAAGGTTGAGCCAGCCGGCAGTGGGCGGTGGGAGGATTGTCTGTGGCGTTTCCTCTCTTCACAGTTTACATCTCAGCCAATGTTGGCAAGGGGCGCGTGACTATCGAATGAGGACACACGGGCTTTCTTAGGAGCGCTGTAAATACATGGCCTCCGGATGGAAAGCTTTACCCAGCTCTGCGCAGCATTTGGAACGCTGTGCAAGATGGGGTGCAGACACGCCGGGCGCGTGCGGTATGTAAAGAACATGGCGGGCATGCCTGCGGCGCATGCCACACCTCAGTGGGTGGCCGTGGACGCGCTTCTTCAGATAGGCTTGTTATTTCCAACCGAGTGGCAGGGCGGAACGTGCTGTGTTTTTATCTGTTGCTTGTTAGTTACGAAACCAAGACCTTCGTAGGAAGGTTTCCAACCGAAGATTTGTTCTGTGAATCTTTTGCTACAGTGATGCTAAGGGCCTCGCCTCATTAGAAGCTGGTGTATGCAAAGTTATTTTTGTACAGAACTAGTTGTTGCTGTTTACTTTACAAAGCACTAATATTCATAAAGATATTAAATAAATGGCAAGCATTTATTTACAGTCGAACTGAAGTTAGGGTGACCAACTGGCATGGGTGCAAATTCAGGATGGTGAGTGTAAAAATTCAGGACAAAGGGTCAAAATTCAGGGCAAAAATTCAGAACAGAAGGTCAAAATTCAGGACAAAACTTTGAGACAAAAGGTAAGTTTTAGAGACCTATTAGAGGAGGTCACGCGATAGTATATAAGTAGGTAAATAGACAACCACTTAAGTACAAGTCAAAATAAATTTAAATTAGGTTGCGACAATCGTGCACTTTACGGTTTTTCGGTATGCGGGCAGCTTTGCGCAACTGTGCAGGTCTTAGTGTGGTATTTCATATGATAATAATCTATTTATATGGTTACTGCATTGGGTTGTCCTGTCTGATATTTTGTTTACAATTCATGGTCCTGAGCAGGCATGTTTGGTGAGAGAAGTGCTTGGGAAGATCTGCTCGGATAGAGTTTGTTACTAGCATCTCATATCTGAGTGCCATTTTGAGAGGTAAAGCGGCATGCACAGGAAAACTAAAGGGAGGATTGCTGTGATGAACCCACTATAGGAAACGCATTATGGGTGTTTCAGCAAGTGGAACTTAAAATATGGAATCAGACTTTGTTTATGGGGGCTTTGCAGAGAGTTGCACTGGCTGACGGAAGTCACAAAGGTGCTTTTTCCCTGCAGCTTTCTTAAAGAAGGCACTGTCGATACACTATTAGATAGTTTATTTTTGATGCCGTACCTATTGCTACAAACACAATATACATCTCAAGCACAGCTCATAGCACTATGAGGCTCTCCCTAAAACCTTACACCTAAAACAAAACATGCAAACATTTACAATTACTAGTGTAACATTCAAGTAGCAGTTGGGTGTCTCTCAAAATGTCATATGCATGATGTATAGATCCCACAAATAAGCACACAGCAAATACAGAAAAGTCACACATATGCAAGTGAGTAGCCAGAAAATTTAAAAATACCTCCCACTTTGAACTAAATCTCTTATGGCACCAAGAAAGCAAAGTAAGTAATTACAACCCTCCCCAGAAGAGCTCTCTTGTCCAAGGATCTAGCCATTCATCCTTCCATCAAACCGCTGAAATCCACCATTTCACATTTACATTCTGTCATCCCTTCATTCTTTCATCCATCATTCAGTCTTTCACCATTCATTCTGTCCTTCCGTCTGAGTGCCCATCCATATCCAAGCCTATTCAGCCATTTGCAAACCTATCCATCATCTATCCTTCCATCCATCATTTCACTCATCCATCCCTCCATCCACCCTTTCACTCATCCATCAATCCACCCTTTCTCCCAATCCATCCTTTCACTCATCCATCCACTCTGCCACCCATCCATCCATTCACTCATTCATCCAACCATTTACCCTTTCACCCATCCTTTCACTTACTCATCCATCCACTCAGTCACTCATCCGTCCACCCATTCACCCTTTCACTCATCCATCCATCCTTTCTTCCAGCTCTCCACCCTCCCTTTTATTCATCTATGCATTCTTTCATTCATCCATCTTTACATTCTTCTTTTCACTCATCCATGCACCCATTTGCTGATCCATCCTGTCAATCACCCATCCATACTTTCACTCATCCATCAATCCTCCCTTTCTCTCTCCATCCCCCTTTCACTTAGCCATCCATCCTTCACCCAATCCACCCACCCATCCATCTACTCATCCACTTATGAATCCATCTATTGACCCTATGACTCATCCATCCTTTCACTCATCCATCATCCTTTCACTCATCCATCCATCTTTTCTCTCATCCATCCACCCTTTCACTCATCTATCAATCCTTTTGTCCATCTACCTTCCTTCTCACTCACTCATCCATCCTCACATCCACCCTTTCACTCATCCATCCATTCACCCTTTCACTTATCAATTTATCAATCCATCCATCATTTCACTCATCCATCCACCCATTCACTCGCCCATCATCCACCCTTTCACTCATCCAGCCATCCTTTCACTCATCATTCCACCCTTTTACCCATCCATCTAGCCTCCACCCATACATCCATCTATTTACCCTTTCTCTCACCCATCCTTCCACTCACTCATCCATCCTTTCTCTCATTATCCATCCATTCACCCTTTCACTAATCCATCCAGCCATTCCACCCATACCTTCACTTACTCACTCACCCACCTTTTCACATTAATTATGAGCTGAGCCTTTGTCTGCAGAGCTGCAGACAGAAGAGGCCCATCAAGAACCCTAACCTCGCTGTAGTTTCTAAAGCAAGGGGTGTTATGTTGGAGGGTTCCGATATGGAAGATTGGAGTAACTGATTTAGTTCCGATCATTGGAATATCAACAGACAGCTATTATGCTACTGACTGCATATGGAACTACTGAGTTCAACCGGAAGATTCAACTGTATTGAGGTGTGTTTGTGAGTAATGGTCTTAGGGTTCTTTTGGCAGACACAAATGACAACACTCTGATGTGATTTTGTACTTCAAAATATTTTTTGCTAAGAAATAAAATGTTCTTTACAATATTATTTTGTTGGCATATATTCTCTCTTGATTGAGGAGCTCTTGTATAGAGCTTCTGCATGTGTGTAAGATGCCTCTTTGTCCTAGGACTTTGATTTTGGAGAAGCTCTAGTGAGTGTGTTGGTTATGGGGCCGCGGAGAGCTTTTGCTCTAGATGCATCTCGTGATGCTGTTCACACTGTCTTTTGGGAACTTTATTCACTTTATTGATCTGTTTGGTTGGAATTGGAGCGTCCCAGCGTTTGTTGCAATGCCCTGGGGCCTTCTTTAATATTAAGAAGATAAATCAGACCATTAGTGGTCTGGCACGTAGATTTGATACTTTGATGTTGAGTGGAATCACTAAATCCAGCCCTTGGCTGGTTTTCTGTGTGGGGCCACTTACTGCACATAGGCAGTCTGAAAACTTTGAAGTCATGAGCCATGCATGAATCACAGTGGCAGGACATGAGGTGACTGTGACATCGTGTTGTGTCCAGGGCTGTAGGTGGGATGAAAATACTGGGGGGTCTCTCCAAAGGGGGTGTCCGATGTAATTAAGGGTGTGGCTTAAAACACCTCAGCTAAAAATCGGTGCTTAGCATAGTGTGCCCCCGAATGGTATTTTGCTGTTTCTGTTATTGCATCCAGTAACATTACACCTACAACAAGCCATGACTATTTGCTTTGTCAATGGTTGTTAGTTGCATAAAATAAAAAAGCAGCATCTATGGCTTCATTGTATATAATATTGAAAATGTTTCAGCTCTGAAATGATGAGACTGTGAAAGAACTATAACATCTTCATTTTAACTACTTTCGCTGGCTTCTTTTCATGAACTGGCACATAGCAGCTTCGGCTTTTTTGTACATTTGTTTTGTATATTTCTCCCATCTGACAGAAGGCCCTGCCCTAGACCGAGGCAGGCCCACCACATGCTGTAACAGCCTAGACTGGCCCATTGTCATTCTGTATGTGACAATCATCAGCCGCAGACAGAATGACAATGGGCGGGGTGGGGCTGCTCTTGTGCTCAGAGGATGAGTGCGAGGCGGCCCCATCAGGGAGTTGAGGCTTCTTGCAGGGGGACAGCGCTGCTCCCTGCAATGCCCAAAATTACAGACAAAAGGCGTCCGTAAAAGGGATCGTCACGGACGTGAGATCCAAATCACGGATGGTCCATGAAATTTACGGATGGTTGGTCACCCTAACTGAAGTTAAAAAAAAAAGAAGCACAGAAGCTGCTCTGCACAACTTAACTTTAAGAGCACTTTAATTTTGAAAGTTGTCTTGCAAGAAACGTGTAAAAATATGATAAAGTAATTTCAAAATTCAAAAAAGTTTATTTCATTAACCTGCAGAAGTGTTTCACCTTATTACATCATGTTATAAAAGTGCATCACACATTTTTTTTAAGTGACAATTTTCAAACATGAATTTAAAAATATTCATGCATTCCCCTCTCCCTTGACAACAATGCCAGTAGCAAAGTGAAATAAAGCGATTGCCTAGGAACACACAGTTTGGTCAAATGCGGAAGCTGGATTGATACTTCAGATGTTTTTCATTTTTTTCAGTTGGGTGAAGGGTAGTGACAGGCTTGCGGCTGGGCAGTTGCTCTCGAGCTGGTCTCCTCATCTTATTTGCACTGGGCCCCCACAACTTCGAACAACACCACCACTCTAGACTATGGTCTGGGGACCAATAGTCTCATCAAACTTTTTTTGAGGGAAACTCGTACATCAACTACAACATTCTGGTTTCTTAGCCAAGAGCTCTTGATTCAAGTTCATTGGAGCTGCCGCTCCAGTTGGGCTGGAAAGAGTTTATTCCAGCGTTCTTTGCGTGCTGCCTCCTGGTATGCTACTCTATCAAACTTCTAAAACCAGCACAGATGTTCATAAAATGCCAGCCTTTGCTTTTACTTCACTGCTGTTCAACAATGGGGACTTGAAAGTTAATAAGTATATGAAAGGAAGTGCCCCTGGCGTAGTGCATTATTGTTATTACGAGCTAAACTCTGTTCCTTAGATTACTTTTTGATTTTTTTAATGAAGAGTGTGATGTGGTTTGGCACTGCTTTGGGTGGTTTAATATCTCATGAAATCTCCATGTAAGTCTCAAAATGATGCGAACACATAAATATCTACTTTCTGCGGCACATAACAGTTTGGACAACTCCGTTTGCCAACGTTTTTTGTTTGTGTTGCGAGATCTTTGAAGGAGCCCCCATGGAGCTGGACTGTCACTGCCAGACTGTCTGATGCTGTGCTGTGGCTCTGGGCATTGCTGGCCAGGGATCATTCTGTGACCCATGTAGGACTGAGGGTGAAGGCATCATCTTCAAATAGTACATCACAAACGGCGGAGTAACTCTCGCTCGACTGCCTTGAGTCGATCCCGGAAACTTCTGTGTTGAATGTAATGGAGAAAGGCCCACGTAAAAACGTGATATTTCACCAAAATAAAAATGTTTCATGTTAAAGCATGCAGATTTCTCGCAAACTAATATATGTTGCAAGGCCGCAATAATAATTTTAAACAAAATTGGTAACTTTTTATCTTTCTATACTCCTGCCTTAAATTCAGGTGTGTCCATTAATGTTACCTACTGAAATCATACTAATTTGATTGACGTGCGAAGGATGAAAAGCTGAGTCAGCTCTGGGTTGCCCACACAGATACCATCAGCAAGCGCTTAGTTGGATTGAGGTACTTTGCCAGGCTATATAATAACTATTGCCTTAAAAAGTATACAAAAGAATGTATACATGCTAAGCATACCTACCTGTGTGGTAAAAATCAACTTGGCAGATAATTCTCCCACTCAGCTGATTGCAACCTTCAAACCATATCAGTCCTCCCTGCCTCTTTGTTTACCAGGCCTTGCTCCCAAATGCACTGCAATTAAATAGCCAACTATTTTACCTCTAATGTTATAGGAATCAGCGGGAGAATTGTAAGCAAACTATCTACTGATAAACCCCTACTTCTGTTTTGTCTGCATTATGCTTTGAAATCTTCTCTCCCGCTGCTGTAGAGGAGGTCGAAGCATTGATTCTGAGTACAAACCCTAGCTCCTCAGAAGATCTCTGCTCAGTGGTAGTGCTGAAGAAGCTAGCACCTAGTAGTCCCTGATCATTGCCAGGCTTCTTTCCTGGGTGGTCCTAGAAGCCTACTAGCCAAGGGTGGGGTCCTTCCTCTTGAAAAAGCCTAACCTGGACCCTATAGACCCCTCCCTGCTTTAGGACCTTTGACAAAATGGGTTTTGCTCTAGCCGCAGAACAAAAATTACAATGGTCACTGCTCTCAATGAGGTTAGGGCAATTCACGATGCGTGTGATGCAGTGGAAATGTTTCAGCTGAATTTCTTTGCCACATTTGGTAAGGTGGTTCATGGGCTGCTGTTGCAGTAGCTACATGAAATACGCATGTATGGCATGGAATTAAACTGCTGCATCTCTTTATTGACCGATTGGTATTCATCACTGTCACTCTCCCCCATTGGTCATCTAAGACTGCTGTGACAAATAGGCTCTGCATATCTCGTTTCTAGCACCGATCTTATTCAATCATGTTCCTATCCTTGGAGACCCTCCATCAATTTGGACCTAGGTCTGGTTGCCTTTTGATCTAGGTATTTCCCCCTCTCCTGTGTATGACACCCCAAGGTTTAAGAGTACCATACCATTTGACACTTCTCTATCCATTTCTAGCCTTATAACAAAGGTGGCAGACACATGTTTCTACCATTACTTTATTCTATGGAAAGTCATTCCACATCTGTCTTCTGATTTTTACAAAAAAGTCATCCATTCAATAGTATTTACATTACCCAACACCTTCAATTGGTACAGAATGCTGTTGCATGCTTGAAAAATGTTGTGTTCTTTGCTGGTGGCCAAACGTTCAGACTTCAGGGCACTCGACCTCTGTCACAAAGCTATTTCTGGCACTGGCCCCTACAGGGGTCTCGTATCCTGGTGCTCCCCTTCTAGTTCTCTCCCCTCTGCTAATCTCCTCCTAGTGTCTAGATTCAACCAGCCACTAAGGGAAGAATGGGAAGGCTTGCAGTGGGCTTACAATGACACAGAAAGTCATAGAGCACTGAAATAGCCCTGGAAGGTATAAAGAAAGGCCAGCTTTAAATATATACAGTTTAACATACTGCTTAGAGCCTACCTAACACCCCATACGCTGCATAAGGTATCCCCCAAAGTATCCGCAGCCAGTTCTAGATGCCGAGCAGACCCAGCTAACCTCCACCACACGATATAGACACACCAGAATTTACACGGTTTTGGGAGGAAGTTATGACTTGTATAACCACGATCACCACTAGGTCACACCTTGATACCCTTGAGGCCTGTATGTTAGGTGTTTACCCTAGGCCCAAAAATTTGAAGGTAATCACAAAATTCAATGATCTGGCTCCTCTCCTTGCTAAAAGGGCGGTCACCATGAGATGGAAATCCCCACACCTCTTGGTGGTGAACATTTGGCGCAGGAACTTGGAATACTGGCTGCGGCTGAAAGCCCCAGACTCCATAGGGAGGAGGTGAGCGGCCTATGGAAATAGCCCATTGCTGACTATTGGGATGCATCGTACAGACCCTAAAAAATGCTGGAAAAGATTGTGAGTGGCCACCACAATTTGTGTCCCTCACAGTAGAGAACCATAACCACTGCTTCCCCCTTTCCCTTTCCTGACTGCCCTCCCCTCCCTCCCCCCCTACCCCCGGGGCTACTCCTTTCACCTCCGAAGCTCACAACGGCACCTGAAATGTAGAGCCCACCCACACCACCGATATTGGTTACCAAATGGCAATCCATATCCATATCACCACACAGCAGTTTAGGTTAATTACCTTTCTGGCAGTACTGTAATACACGAGACACACCAGGATCTTTTGGTGGGGGTGGTTAATTTGTTCTGGGATCAGGGAGGGCACACATATAGAAGCTCTGTCATCAAAACAGGAAGACCGTCACCCAGGCACTCGTCACCAGCCGACTGGACTATGGGAACACCCTCTACGCCGGAACCACAGCCAAACTTCAAAAAAGACTCCAGCGCATCCAGAACGCCTCCGCACGACTCATCCTGGACATCCCCCGACACAGCCACATCACCGGACACCTGAAAGACCTGCACTGGCTCCCCGTCAGCAAGAGAATAACGTTCAGACTCCTCACCCACGCACACAAGGCCCTCCACGACCTGGGCCCAAAGTACCTCAACGACCGCATGACCTTCTACACGCCCACACGCCAGCTACGATCAACCAGCCACGCCCTCGCCACCGTACCACGCATCCGCAGAACCACCGCCGGAGGAAGATCCTTCTCCTACCTGGCAGCCAAGGCCTGGAACTCCCTCCCCACTCACCTTCGGCGAACCCAGGACCATCTCTCCTTCAGGAAGCAGCTCAAGACCTGGCTGTTCGAGCAGTAACTTACCCCCTCCCCCAGCGCCTTGAGACCCTCCCGGGTGAGTAGCGCGCTCTATAAATGCCGTGATTGATTGATTGATTGATTGAAAACTGTTTTTGTATTTGACATGATTTTACTCCACTTGAACACAATGAAAATTGTGTACCATCAAAAGTCAACTGTGACCCCCAGCTGGGTATCCCTAAAGATTTTACCTTATTCAAACTCAACAAAGAGAGCTGAAAAGAATAGTATCTAGATTTAAATCTCTATAATTGGGGCATATCTTTTCTGGTGCTTGTGTCTAGATACTGGAACTCTCTTGCACTGACAAATGGTACCTGTTAGAAATTGGCTGGGGTATGAGTCCTTGTCAAGCAGCAACCACAATCCTAGTCAGGGTAAGAAGCAGGCAGGCCCTAAATTAACCTGTCCTCACCCTCTGGAGGCTGGGCACAGAGCAGTCAGGCTTAACTTACAGGCAATGTGTAAACTATTTGTGCTACACTTCAAACAGCAAAACAATGAAAACACCACACAAAAAGATTCCACAACAGGTTAGAAAAATAGAACTTAATTTATTAAATAAAACAAAGACAAAATGACAAAATACCAATAGGTAGAACTTGAGATATGAATTTTTAAAGAACAAACTGTAAAATAGCACTTAGAAGAAATAAGCGCTTCCTTGGACTATCGCGCTGGACCAGGACAAAGTCAAAAGTTCAGGCTGATCGCGATGGAGCATGGGCTGGATACAGGGACCCAGTGATGCCCACTGAACAAAAGCACCTTGATCCTGGCTGCATCGACAACGAAGATGCAGGCCGCAGCTGAAGCGATGTGCCAGTGTCGATCCTCGCAGTGGGGGCAATGCGCCAGTCCTGGTTTGTGCAGCAGCGACGATATGTCGGCTCCGATGAGCGAAGAGCTGCGATGCGGAGATTCATCGCCGAGGATGCAGTCAACGGAGATGTAGAGACCTTGTGCAGTGATGGTTCTGAAGGTGATGCATTGGGGTCGATCCACGCAGCAGAGGCGATGTGCTGGTTCTGGGCATGCAACAGGAGCGATGTGCCAGTTCCAATCCATGCAACAGGGGCGAAGCTCCGGTTCTGATACATGCAGTGGCACCAATGCACCGGTTAGATGGAGGATGCATGGGTTTTGCTGGAGCAAGCAGCTTAGGCCTCACTTCCATGGGTCCAGGACTGAGGTGGCACCACCTGGCAGAGCAGACTCACAGATGGCAGAGCCAAGGTGCAGAACAGGTACGTTGGAAGTCTTTTATGTTCCTAAGACTTCAGATTAGGAGGTCAGGCAGCAAGCCCTTGGAGTCATTCTGGGTTCAAGTGATGCAGGTCCAGTCCCCATCCATGCAGTGGAACAGCAGGGCAGAACAGCAACTAGCAGGAGTCCAGCACAGCAGCAATCCAGCAGAGTAGCAGTCCTTCAGCAGCAAAGCAGTCCTTCCTCCTGCCAGAGCCTTCACAGGTCCAGAAGTGTACTGAAGTCATGGTGTCAGAGGTGCAGTACTTATACTCAATTGGGCCTTTGAAGTGGGGTAGACTTCGAAGACAGCTCTTTTTAAGAGACAGGTCCTCCCTTCCTGTCCTGGCTCTAGGCTCACAATAGGGGGGGGGTATGCAGCCCTTTCTGTGGGGACAGGACACAGCCTGGTCAGGTGTAAGTGAGGCTGGGCCCAGCTCCTCCCTCCCATCCTGCTAGGATGGCCCAACAGGAAAAAACTACAAGTGGTTCTGTCGGGGAGAGACCAATTGCTTAGTACATGTCAAGAATTTAATCAGCCAAGTTAGAGTCTAGTACATTCTTTTAAGACTTTTTCAAATGGAACACACAAGAAAGAATTATTTCAATGCGTAGTATTTACTAGTTCATTTCATGGCTGTCATTTTAAATAAATCCAAATTCATAAGTGACATGTAAATAAAGTGAATCAAGTGAACAAGGTGATATGGGTGACACTGTGATATATTACATAAAGTGTACACAGAATATACAAAAAAATTAGGAACTAAAAATCCGAGATCTGCCCCTAAAAGAATATTTTTATAATTTTTCCCAGTCCTTCTATTTCACTCAGAGAGTTGTGGGGCATGAGCGGGAATAACTATCAACGTTTCGACCCTGTGGTTTGCGCAGATACGATGCGTCACAGCGGGTCTTCCTCAGGACATAGAGCAGTTGACAGCCTGATAAGGAAAGGAATTCAAGTGTCAAACTTATGTGTTCCATGTGATATGCTTTCAAAATGCTATAGTGGTCACAAAATTGCAGGACTTACCAAAAAAACTTGTAGTTTTTTCTTGTTAATTCCCAGGTTCTGAGGGATACTGGGTTACCCCATTGACTCTAAGGATGGCCCATCAAGTCACACCTAAGCTCCCATTGTCTGTGGCTGTCTAGGGGGAATACACAAAGCCCAGCTGTCACCCACCCCAAACTGATCAGAGACAGGCAGCAGTCAACAAATTGCTACAGTAAGAAAATGCCAGCTTTCTAAAAGTGGCATTTCCTGAACTGTAATTTAAAATCCGACTTCACCATAAATTATGATTTTAAATTTGGATTCCAGAGACACCAGACTTGGCGGTCTTATCTCTTCCCAATTATAAATTACGCATAAAAAATCATAAGGTAACCCCAATGTTGTCCTATGGGAGAGATAGGCTTGCAGTAGTGAAAAACGACTTTGGGAGTTTTTCACTACCAGGACATGTAAAACTTAAAAGTACATGTCCTGCCTTTTAAATTCATTGCACCCTGCCCTCATATTTGTCCATAGCCTACCTTAGGGGTGACTTAAATGTATAAAAAACGAAGGTTTGGGCAAAAGGGTCTATTTTGCCAGGTCGACATGGCAGTGTGAAGCTGCACATGCAGGCTCTGCAGTGGCAGGCCTGAGACATGGTTAAAGGGCTTCTTCAGTGGTTGGCACAATCAGTGCTGCAGGCCGACTAGTAGCATTTAATTTACAGGCCCTGGGTACAGGGGTACCACTTTACTAGGGACTTTAAAGTAAATCAAATAGGCCAGTTGGGGATCAACCAATGCTACCATGTTTAGGGGAGAGAGCACAAGCACTTAAGCACTGGTTAGTAGTGGTAAAGTGCATAGAGTCCTAAAGCCAGCAATAATGAGGTCAGAAAAGTGGAGCAGGTTGGCAAAATGTTGGGGAGAAGACCATCCTAAGGCTTTCAGGTCTAACAGTACTGTTATAGATACTGTTAGATTTAGGTGAAGAGGGGCGTCGCTTTGAGCGTCAAAATGGTGGTCACACTCTCTGAGTGCTCTGGACCCCTCAGTCATCTGCTGCCATCAGCAGCTATATGTAACCATTTCCTGGCTCCCTCCCTGCTGTTGGGGACCAAGTTGACCTAGGGAACCGTGGATGCAGCCGTTTTCTGCCCTGGGTGAGTGGACTGCAGAGATGTGCTCGAGAGGGTGCCGGCCGTGACCAAGATGGCAGCCCGCAATATACTGAAACCGCTGTGGGCCTGCCGACGCTGGACATTTCTGGCCCGGAGGGCAGTTGGCACTGCCACAGTGATGACCCCTGACAACTGCTGAGGGGGCCCCGGAGAACTGCACACCCTGCTGACTGCTGTGGAGCGCCATGGGCCCAGGAGATGTTGCGAAATGAGGGTGCAGCGAGAGACTTGCCTGAGAGGCTGAGAGCCAGAGCGCTGCTGAGCCACCAGCGCTAGATCGCCTGTGCTGTGAGGGGCCCACCGGGCGGGGAGAGAGGCCTACGCTGCAGGACTATGGGTGGGACTGCCGTTTAACCGGGCTGACGGAGGCCTAATTACCCTGTGGCAGCTGTGCTGGAAGCTCCCGCTCGCACTGCTGAGGGCTGGGGACCATCTTAGTATGGAAATTACTGTTGCTGACCCTCCTGAGCCCCAGAGGCTTTTGTGATTTATGGGACCCACTGACTGTTTGTGATACCCTTCTTGTTTGGTGCCCTTTGCCCTCTCCTAACCTGCCTTTATTTTCCCTTTTGGTGTGCTGCTGGGGGATGGAGAGAAGACTGCACCGACTGGCCGGGGACGTATGGCTGGTGATATTTTGTGATTCCCCCTGCCTGCATCCCCTCCCCCCACGCTTCTCCTTCATGTTCTCAACATTGTTGACTGCACCACCTGTCGTGGGCTCTGAGCAGAAAGGGGGGCCTTAACATACAGACCACTTTGGAGAGAAGACTGTGACAGTGCACGGCGGGCCCTCGACCTCCTTCCCCCATTTCACATTGATTTCCTGGTGCTGTTCGCCCTGTCCTGCTGCATCCTACACACAGAGCCGGAGGGTGGCCTCTGTAAGATTGGCTCAGACTACATCATCGGTGGAGGCGCGCACTTCACTTAGCGCCTAGCTCGGCACTCAGATCTCTCGAGTACTGAGTAAGTATGCTGTATTTCCATTGACACTATGGCCTGGAGGAATGCATCTTGGCCTAGGAATCACACACGTCAGCGTGTCTGACTACTTGCTTGAGGCCTCTGACAATGTGGAATTGACACACAGCTGGGCCCTCATTCTATGGATGGATTCCTCCAGCTCACTGCTCGTCTGCAAATGAAGTCTCATTAGAATGATTAATTGGTAATAGTACTGTGGTCTTTTCATTAGCGTTTGGAGCGTGTGCAAGTGTTTACTGCACAGTGCATTGGATTTAGTTCCAACAACACCACGCCTGAGCGCCAATGAAAATACGCATCACCACATGGATCTTTGGATGGTGGTGGTGACTTACCTCAGTTGGTGTCTCCTTTATATATCTTCATCCTGATGATGACCCTTTTCTAAGTATTTGTGTATTGTGGGAGGAAACGTCGACAACTTCTGCAGTGGACTGTTTTTAAAACTTTTTATTGAGGATTTCAACACTCCTCTATTGAGTGCTGCTTGTTTTATCCATATGTCCCTATCAGTCACATGTATATATTTGCATCTTTTATAGCACTTGCACACTATTTATTAACTTGTTCACTTGCACTGCGCCGCTACACTTTTAGGAACACTTGTCATATGTTTGATATTTGGAACCAAATTAAGTTCCTGATGTGAATAAGATTTTTTCTAATAAATACATTTGTTTAAGTAGAGCCTATCTAATGAAGGTTTGTTGATAACTATCGCTGTGGAAGTCTAGGGTTATACTTCCCCCTTATGGAGCATTTGTGTTTTTATAAATTGCCTTACCCGGATCCCAGGGTTACTGGGTAGCCCCATAATCTTTGCAAGTCTCAGTGCCTGGCATCTGAAAGACAAGACCTGTTCACGTACTCTGGCAGAGGAGGTTATGGCCTACTTCTGACTTAACAATGGCACAGTGGAGTCGGCGAGTATCCCGTGGGTGGCCTGCAAAGCCACCATTAGAGGCCATGCCATTGTCATTGTTTGGGGAGAAAAACAAGACAGGCTCCAATGCATAACTCGACTGGAGGCACAAGCCCTGCATTTTTTAGGTATGTCACCCGGAAGACCCCATGGTGAGACCTCCCATCAGTTGGCGCTCACCTGTATTGAGATTTAGCAGTTGTCACTCGAAGAGGCGTGGCAAATTTAGCGCACTTCTATGGTGAATATGAATGGGGGGACAAAAATGGCAAGTTACTGTACTGGCTGTCCACTGGACCCCTGGCATCATTTGTGATTCCCGAGGTGCTGGACGCAGAGGGTACACCCCGTCGTTCCACTCCGGACATAGTCCAAACATTTGAAGACTATTACTGACAGTTATATGCAGCAGTCCCATGTCCAGAGGTTGAACAAGCCTCCCCACCATTGGAAACCATTCCCTTACCTTGGGTATCATGGGCACAATGGCTCGAGTTAGACCAGACAATTACACTTGAGGAAATAACCGCGGCCATCTCTAACTTACCAACCAGGAAGGCACCCAGCCCAGATGGCTATCCGAATGAGTTTTATGGTGCTTATAGGGATATCCTCTCACCCCATTTGCTAGAGTTCTACAAAGAGGCTGTTTCCAAAGTTTGCTTTCCAGAGGAGCTGGACATGGCCACTATAGTGGTGATCCTTAAGTCAAATCTGCCGTGCAACAACTGCGCGGCCTACAGGTCTATTTCCTTGATCAATGGGTAGATAAAACTTTTCACCAAGATCTTAACCACCCAACTTAAGATGGCCCTGACATCCCTTATTCATCTGGAACAATGCAGTTTCATGCCGACACCTGGCACAAGAGACTGCCTTCAACAACCCCATGTTGCATTGGCACGCAGCCACCTCCTCACTCCTCCCATTGACCTCTTATTGATAGATTTCGAAAAAGCATTTGACACGGTTGACTGGTCTTTTCTATTTCAAGTTCTGCAGAGATCAGGACTGGTTCCCTGCTTCTGTAAATATGTCAGATTGCTGTATGCAAATCCAACTGCCCGGGAACAGATCAACGGAGTGGTGTCGGACCCAATTCCTATCCGTAGCGGTACAAGACAGGGTTGCCTCCTCTCTCCCCTTCCCTTTGCTCTGGCTATAGAGCTGCTGGCGCTGCTTATTCGCAGTGATACACATGTGGGACATGAGTCATGATGACCGTATTGCCCTCTAAGTGGACACATCCTTCTATTTCTGTCCAAACCCTTAATCACAGGCCGGTGCTGTCTCCGCATTTTCCAGCTTTACAAGGAGGCATCTGGCTTGCAGGTCAATCACGCTAAGTCGGTGCTGGTCGCACTCCTCTCATCTCAGGAAGGTTCTGACTAGCATTTCAGCATTCCCGTGAGGTGACTAAGCTTTCGCTATTTGGGGTTTCATGTTGCGCTCCTCTCAGCAATGGAGTGGAGCCTTAATTTCACACTACTACTCCAGCAGGTGAAAACGGATCTAAAAAGATGGGAGACTCTCTCGCTTAATGTCATGGGCAGAACAGTGCTCTATATAATGATGATTCTGCCATAATTCTCTATACCTTTTTCAAAATGTGCTGCAGTTGGTGCTCACCACTGGTTCAGGGAAATTGATGCTGTAGCTATGCCATTCCTCTGGCACAAATCCAGGCTGAGACTGGCACTAGCTAAATGTGAGCTGGCCCCATTCGATGGGGGACTGGGAATGGCTACTTGGCAGCTCATACTCTTGTCATAAATGACTGGTTTAATGAGGGTTTGCCAGATCCGGTCAACAGGATGAAACTGGCCACGATGGGCTTTGATGCCGTGATGGGGATGCTTTACGGTGCCCTGATTCCCTGGTCGCTTCCTGAGGTGACCAGGGTGGCTCTTCTCAGCTGGCAGGCGGCCCTCCGATATACGCCTTAAACTCCAAACTTACATTCCAAACTCCCTCATGGAAAGGGACATGGTTGGGTGAAACGGCTGGCCTGGAGGGGCTTCACCAACGGGACAAGATAGACATCTCCTTGTTAGGGGATGTCTGGTCAGGTACACATTTACGCTCCTTCCAGGAGCTCCAATCCACTTACACCTTGGCATCCAAGCAATTTTAGAAGTATTTGCAGCTGCGACACGCTTTGAGTGCCCATATCTCCCTAGGCACAGAACTCCCTGAGCATAGCCCGCTCAAAGCAAAGCTCCTGGTGGGTTCGTTGTTGAAAGGGGGAGCCTCCCAAATCTACTGTTCCCTAACCATAAATGCACCTGACATGTTTGTGCCGCTGCAAGTTCAGTGGGAGGACTGAATGGGACCTGTGAAAGATGACGACAGGTGAGCCACCCGAATGGCCCCCTCACACTATTACAATTTCCTCCAGGTTGCATCTCGTGAAGGCGTATTACCTCTACTGCGCATATCTTACCCCTAGCCACCTGCATAGTGTACACCTCCTCCCACGTGCTTTCAGTATCCTCATGCCCCGGCTGACTTCTATCACATGGTGTAGACGTGTCCCCTCATTAGCGAGAACTGGAGTGGAGTAATCCAAACCCTGTCAAGGGTTTGGGGTGGGAGGTGGAGTTGTCTCTGAAAATTTTCTTTTAGGACTCTTTGAAGGGATGGGAGGCTCCAGAACCGACAGGGCATTGATTGGTGTAGCAACAGTGGTTGTGAAGCAGGACATCGCTTCCAAATGGAAGTCACCCACCCCATCCACACTGAGTCAGTAGTGCCAGGGAATTGACTGGTGTCCGCAGCAGGATAAGCCAGTATATGAGGCCTGTGGCTGTCCCCAAATGCATGGCAAGATCTGGAGTAAATGGAGGGACCACTTTGGGCATGGCTATTGATTGTAAGTGTTTAAATGTATGCTCATGTGGGTGTTCTTATTATTATTGTTATTGATGATGTTTCTGGGTTATGGGTCTTACACTGATTCTTACTTTTGTATCTATTGTTGTGGAAAGACATGGCGGTTGTGGTATGGGTTTTGTTGCATAAAACCAATAAAACATGTTTATAAAATAAAAGATTTAGGTGAAAAATGAAAATGTGGCCGATCTAATTTGCCTTTCCCGGTGTTAGCACCAGGAGTTTTAGGGTAAAAGTGTGCTTTATAAACATTTTTCATTTATTAATTCAACAGTTATGTCTGGACTTCTACTGCATTTACAGATTTTTCCTTTGTCAATCCCTGCCCTGTATCTATGACTGTTGATTAGATCAGTTTTTACAAGCCGGCTTACTCTTTAGTCTTATAACCTAAAAAATGCTCGGTGGCAGTCGAGTGCATGGGCCTTAAATATTTGAAAACCAAGGTAATTAAATAGAGCTGTTGCTCATGGTGAACACTGGTCCATGGTCACTCTTTTGCCTGCCCAAAACAGTAAGCACTGTTAAGACAGGAAGTCTCATTACATTCACAGGTAAGATCTGTCTCCAGGGCATGCTGCCATATGCTGCATTTGCTGATGAAGATCCTTCTCTTCTCTCCTAGGAATACACGTGCTTCGGTATCCACCCGTACAATCTAAAATAGAATACTGCAGCAACTTAAACCTAGGATTGCCTGTTGATCATCTTGAACCTTCTTGGCACTCTTCAATGAGTATACAGCTTTGCAGTCAGAGTATTGAAAAATATCTTCAAATTTTACTATGGGCCTAATTACGAGTTTGGTGGACAGGGTTAGTTTTGTGACGGATATCCCGTCCGCCAAATTACATTATATCCTATGGAACTTGTAATTCCTGCAGGCGTGTTATCCATCACATTTGTGATTGAGTATCCCATCGGCCAAACTCATAATCAGGCCCCATGTTTTGGAGGCAGAGGATGGCAGTTTTAGTGCTGTATGTCCTCATTTCTCCCAGATTTTCCACATGAGATTTCGACTGCTGTGGGAAAAGAAACAGGCTTGCTGAACACCATTGACCTTGCAATTCCAACTGGGCCAATAACTGCTGTTTCTGGCCCCATTGGAATTAAGAAGCCACTTGTACTGAGGGCCTTAGAAATGTGGCACTGCTTCTCTTGTAGTTGAGTGGAAAGTAATTGATGAAAAGACTTGCTAAAGTAATGGAAAATTTGAGATGGTGAGGTGGAGGAGTGGAGGAATTTTGGATCAAAATACTATTGGTATATTGACAAAGGGAGTGAATGAGAAACTGAAAATGCAAGATATGAATGGCATTCTTGGATATCAATACATATGTAATTGTGCAAGTTTGTATTCCCAATGACACTTCTTTTCTTAAAAATAGCAAACATAACTGCCAGTTCATGAATGTTAAGGCCAACAACAGGTACATACTCGTTATGAGATCTTTTTTAATATTGACTGGGCAGAGATAAGAAATCTTATGTGTTAAGAAAAAAATTCACCTTGAGAAATTTCCATTATTCACATTTCACTAGGAAATGCATGGTTAAATATGAACTTGGAAAACTCATTTGAAGGAGTCAAGATGTGATTATCAGTGTGGAAAGTTCTGATTCCTCGAGTTATGCCTCACTATGAGCAAAAGAAATGTAATAATGGGGTAAAAACAGAACTGTTAAATATTGCACTCTGCCATATCAGTATTTACTGGATAATGTTGTCTCTTCATTTTACTTGCAGCTTTGTATTGGGCTGTAAGTCCCAGCCATGAGAAGGGCCACTAGTAAAAGGTCTGGACTCAATTTAGAAATGCGGCGCATAACCCAGGGTTAAGTTGGTGCACCTGATGCAGACCGGGACATTGTGCCTAATTACACTAAAAAACAGTCTTCCCCTCAGTGCAGGCACAAACTCTGACAGGTAGTGCATTAGTGAAAGATAGACCAACCGTGGCACCATCTTTATTTGGAGGCAGACTAGCTTCAGTTTCAAGAGTGGACAGGGTTTTCCACGCATTCGGGTGCATTGTGTTACCCAAAAACAGCAACGGCTTTTACATCATATTCAGAATGAAAAGTATCTCTAGATAGGGATACACATGTGGTTTCCACTTATGTGATAGAAGAAGAAAGGGAGGGGCAGAGCATGGTTCATAGGCAGGTGAGAAAGGGGTGAATATGGTAGAGGTGCAAGACCAAGTCCTTAACCAACCCTAAAAGCATAAACAATGAAGACGCCACATCAAGACACTCTTAAACGCCTCACACTTCAGCTGGATGCGCCATTTGGATACCTGGGGAGGAGAGACTAAAGGCCATATGCACGAACACATTTGACCATAGACACAGACTGGGTAAAACCCTTTGATACATCTGGCCCTAAATTGTCAAGGCTAGGCACATAACCATATAGGGTAATCCAGCTGTGAAAGTGGGTGGCGAAATGCATCAGGGCTATGCCCCCTACATGGAGGACAATTTGAGAGTAACAGTGTACTTTAATGCCAAAACGTACAGAAAAAAATCACAATTTAAAAACCCTTATATGTATTAAAAAGACATAATGCAGATAAACATTAATACATTCAAAAAGTGCTTTCATATTTCTCAGAATCCAATCTGCAAAACGTCTTCCAAAAAGGCAGTACAAAGATGCCACAAGATCACAAGCTACCCTTGCCTGACCAGGGGCACCAGTACAAGATGGTAACCCACTCCAAGTACATGTATAAGTAACCCTGAGGGCAAATTTGCCTACATGTCATTATGAGTGCAGACCTGCAGGAAGTAGAAGTGGGCAGTCAAAGGCCTCAGGACAGGGCCCCCTCTACAGAGTTCAGTCGGGCATACATATGACTGGGTATTGCCAATAACTAGGGTGGTAAATAGGTCTGATGCAAATACATTTAGAACAGATGAGTAGAGGACCCATGTGTCGCAGAGCTCTCTACATGGGAGCAAGTTACTTGGTCATTAGAACAGGTAAAACACTGTATACATATCATAGACATAATAGGTCTCTCTAGCTCTTAGTGTTGTAATGTCTAGAATGCTGCTGAAAATGGGTTCCACCCATTTAGTACACCCAGATTATTTTGCTTGTTGATCACCCGGTTTTCGACCTTTATTGGGGGTGAGTCTCCCTACCTGAGTCTCACTCCGAGTAATTTAATTGTAAATTGCACTGCGCATGTTTACCACCAGTGTCCGCCTATTCAGATAAGAACACTGCGACACAGCTTGGGCAAGGGACACTGGGCTGGGCACACATAAACATGTGCACACACGTGAGTGCACACAGGTACAGGCTGCATGTGAAAGACTACAGTTGTGCGCAGCCTGGTAGATGCAGACAGGTAACCTGCCTGAGGAAGTTTTAAAACTACAAATTTGACCTGTCAAAATACCCGTTTTGACTGGCCTAAACCTCCTTTTTAGATATTAATGTCAACCATATGTAGGCCTTGTTGCCCATAAACGCAGGTACAGCATATTCAAAAGTAGGGCATGTAGAAAATAATGTTGAACATGTCCTTATAGTGAAATATCCCCCAAAATGATTTTCATGGTAGTAAGGCTGACTGCTGCTATAGAGAATCATTGGGCTACATTGTTACATTTATTAAATGCTAAATTTGGATTGGTTGCAGCTAGAAAAATGCTTCTAACACTCATTTGAATTTTAATTCAAAGTCCTCTTTAATGGAGAGGTCAGATTTAAAAAAATTATTTTAGAAATTTAATTTTTAGAAAGTTGCCATTTTTCTGCCTAAAGTTTCTGGGAGTTTCCAGCTATCCGGGAAATGTGTATTGGATCCAGACAGCGCCCAAAAGGGCCTGGGTGTAGTGGGTCTTCCTGAGAGGATGGCTGGGGAGGGGCTGTGCCTGACATGATTTACTTCAAAGGGATTTTCCCCAGAACACACAAAGAGACCTGACACCAGCCTTTTGTGTCACTGGAAAGGCTGGTGCCAAACCCAGCGAAGAGGGGAGAAAGGACCAGAACGATTTTTAGGGTCCGACAAAGGGTTGTCCTCCACCCATAAAGCTGCGCTAGACAAAGGCATCCCAGAACATGAAGGCGAACACTCCTGGACATGGGGAAGATTCAGAAGAAGGATGGTCCTGCTCTCAGAAGGACTGCCTTGCTGTCTGAAGGAGGAAGATTGGACATGCTTCACATGATCCCAAGCTACCCAGACTGACTCCAAGGGTCAGTTGGCTTACCTCCTATTTAAGATACAGAGACACAACAAGCTTCCAGAAGCCTACCCTGCAACTCCCCAGCTGACCAGCACCAACTGGACCTGCCTGAGACCTGCTGCTTCCCTCTGCTGGAGTGGTTCCTGATCTCCAAGAGGTGCTCCCCCCTCCAGCTCCTGGACCCTTGGCTGGCATCAGTTAGAGCTCCTCCTGAAGTTCTGCTCCTGCGACTATGTAAAAGCCTGTTCGTGCCAAACTCTGCCACCCGTGATGACCTCCAATGTGAAGCTTCAGTGAGACCTGCTCTTCACGCTGACAGCAATCGTCTGCCACTGTCCATAATGACCAGCAACACAAGACTTGCAGTTCACTGTACAACAACGACAGCCCGCGACGTAAAGTTCCTGTGACTAACGGCTCTTCGCACTACATCAACGACTGTCTACAATGCTCGTCCTGCTCTTCAATGCGAAAGCCCCCCTCCTTGCGGCCTCTTCTAACGCGGATGGAACTCTTTGCACCAAGATTTGAAAAGGTAACTTTTAAGTGAGACTAACCTGGTCCCTGTAACAGGCCCATGCTCCATGGCGGTCAACCTGAACTTGTGACTTTCCCGCGGTCCAGCATGGCTAGATAACCGCGAGTGGTGCTTTCTGATTCTTGGCGCTATTTTCACTAAAAAAATTAAAATCAATATCTCCGGTTCCACTGATTGGATTTGGTTCATTTTTGTGTCATTTTATTTATTAAAATGTATTCTATTTTTCTAAATTGGCCTGGGATTTTTCTTATGTTGAGTTTTCACTTTATTACTGTTTGTGTGATTCATAAATACTTTACAAATTGTCTCTAAGTTAAGCCTGACTGCTTTGTGCCAAGCTACAAGCGGGTTAAGCACAGGTTAATTTTGTGACTTTTGTGGTTCACCCTGCCAAGGATAACCCAATTTCTTAAATAGTTAATATAAAAGAGAAAGACACCAGTCGATTCTAAACCAATTTCTTAGATTATGTAACGCATATTTTCATTTGTTTCTAAAGATATAATAACAATAATATAAATATATTTAACAGCAAAAAAGAAAAAGAAATACGCTGGCGGCTGCATATTTGTGGCCAGAATGTCTCGAAAAGGCCCCTTTGCATTATAAATGCCCTCGGCAAGATAATCATTGTTCTAGGAGATAGCTCTAGGCAGTTTTTGTTTGACGAAATCTCGGCCCAGACTCTTTATTTCGATGCCATGGGCCTGTAAAATTGTATAATCCGTAGGCACTGCAATTTGTGGTCAGGTTACACGTTAAGAATGAATAACCATGATACACATCGTGCAGTTCCGGTCATCGGCCACTGGGAGGAGTGTTCTTTGCACCTTAATTAAGGCGTTACGGTATCTATTGCAATATACCTAACCTACTGCGTCTTTAAGTGGGACAGGGGTGTCCGGATCGAACTATATAAGGTTTGCATTGCAAAATAAATGGGACGGATGTGTTTTTTTGTCCGTTTTGCTTCCTTCATATTGGGGTTTATGCTGTGTTAACATTACAAAGATTGGAACACACAATTTTCATAACTTTGATAAACAGCTAGATAAAACTGTCGGAGGCAGAGTAACTTGCTCTATTGTGAATGCAGTACATAAATATTTATAAGCAAAACGTGTCTTTTATGTTTTGCAATTCCTTCATCCTCTATTTTTTTGCTGGTGTTAAATTAGTGCTGGAAAAGAGAGGAATCAGCAAGAGCGGAGCTATCAATAGGGCAGCGGGTGCAGTGGCACCGGAGCCCAGGGGCATGAGTGCAACAATTTACAACAATTAGTGTATATTTCTTATTACCAAATCACGGGGTCGTCGAGTGAGTTTCTTTGCTTGCGTTAGGGCCACTTGCACCCTTGAGATCCAGCCAAATTCCTCAGTGAAACATGCTGAACGCTTCCCAATGCAATTTATCGTCATCGAGACACATTCAGCACCCTCTATTTATTTACCTTATATCCAGGGAAGCAACCTGCAGGAGGTGAGGGGGGGGGGGGCTTGTTTCTCATCCAGCTGAGTCCAACGCAAATGCCTCACTTAAAGTACCCTCATCTTGGCTGTGAGCCAGTCAGAGCCTAAAACCTGGATGCCAGTGCCGCCTGGGTAAAAAGGCACGCAGCGCGACACAAGCGTTTGAGAGAAATTGACAAAAAATACACAGCAAGGTCATAAGCGCGTGCTTTGCTGTTTGCAGGCATCTCCTTGGTGCTGGTTCATAACTCACTGACTTACATTGCAAAGAATGGTAACTTGTGACCTGACAGGTAGCACTAGGATCTCTGCAGTAAAAGCATGAACACTCTGAGCTATCCAGATCAAATATAAGTCTAAGACTCGCATGTTATCGCTGTGCTGTGCAGCAGGCACAGTACCCTCTACTGTATTTTAAGGTGGGGTAAACCTGTTACCAGACCTCACCCAAAGATCTCTGCAGCAGGCGCCTTACCCAGTAAGATATTTCAAAATGCACTGGTGACAAATTATGTAAACCAGAACAGACTTACTGTCACATTTCTGCTTGTTGCCAATCTCTTTAAGAACAGAATTTTAAAACAATAAATGTATCAGTTACCTGTCAGACTCTGCTCTCCATTTCTGCTCCACACCTTAATGGGACCCCTGAGTAACTTTTTCTCATTCCCAGCACTTAATGAAACGGTTATTAGGTTTGGGAATGGGAGAGGTGGGGGATTGGGGGCGGTGTTTGGAAACATCTTTTTGCTATTTTACCTGTTACACAAGCAGCAAAAATAGTGCGATGGGTATGCCTAGACATGGGTCGCATGTGGGTATGCCTAGACATGGGTCGCACGCTCACTGTGCCTATGGAACCGAGCTGCATCCGTCTGAAGAGGCCTAATTAGGCCAAAACCAGTTTTGGATTGCTAGTGTTCTAGTTCAGAGAGGACCAAGCTTAGCAGTTCGGGCTGGACTGTTCCTAATGGAGCAGGACCAGGGCTGATTTGCGTATGGCTACGTCTAATCTGACGTGGGCAAAAAATGATGGACTGGGATGTAGCACCGAGTAATCACCAGTGTCTGAGAATAATTGAAGTGTTACAGGCATCACGTTTTTTGTATTTCTCAATGCGACACTGTAAGTGAGAAAGGTATGCCCGGATCTGGGTCCCATGCTCGCTGTGGTGCTGGAACCAAGCAGCACCCACTGAAGAGGCCCAGTTAGGCTGAAACTGGTTTTGGGTTGCTTGTGTTCCAATTCAGAGATGACGTGGCGTGGCAGTTTGGGCAGGATTGCTTACATTGGAGGAGGACCAATGCTGATTTGCATGTGGCAGACTCTAATTGGAGGTGGTATGGTGGTGCAAAAAACACCATGGACTGGGATGCGGATCTAGATAGAAAAAAGCTGTTGACCTGCTATATTTTTCAATATGAACAGGGTTTACCCTTCAGCTGTTTGCATACTATGCTGGCTTAAGTGAATCCTTGAAACGACCCAATGAATTACTGATTATAACAGATATAGTAAGACCGAACCAAGTGATAATGTTTTAATAGCACTTCACATCACTCTTTTTTTGTTTCTAAGCTCTGTAAATGTCAGCTGTTGTTATTACCCAGTTTAGTGGTACTGGCATCATGATGATGGAAGCCTGAGTCTCCCTTGCTGGGGTACAAACTTGTGACCTGCACCTTGTGTTAGCTGCAAGGTTGTAGGTTATGGTCTCTCTCCTGTCACAACTAACTTATTTTTTGTTGTTTCCTTTGGCCTCTGACATTAAAATGAAGATCTCAGGAACAAAAGAAATGTCTTGAATATGCTTGGACACAGGGTTCCTAATTCAAATTCTCATTCCTCGAATTCCCTCCGGAAGGCAGTTCAACCTGCTAACTCGTCAAAGGAGAAAAAAACAGCTATGCAAATCAGTCAGACTCCGTTCACAAGGGTCAGTTAAGCATGAACTGAACGTTAAATGCCAAGCAACAACAGGTGTGTTTCACCTCATCGAGCTTTGACGTAGCTGAGTGCCCCGGCGCACCACAGCAACGCTCTACATATGGGCCCACCCACTTCATTTCTGAGGACTCGCGAGACAAACGTGTGATGGATCTGGTTAGGCGCCAGTGACGGCACCTCTGCTAAGGTGGAGGAACGCCGCCCCACTGCTTTACAGCAGTGAAAGAAAGGGAAAATAAAATGTTAATAACAATGATATTATCATTGTATTTACTCCTGCTGTGGCAGCATGAGGGCGGGTCAGCGCTGCTCTGCTCACAGAGCAGGGCAGGGCAGGGGAAGAGTGGTGGGCAATCTGAAGTGCGCATGACGCTTTGGCCAACAGTCTCGGGCCGGCCAAACAGTCATGCGCATTTAGCATGTTCTCCACCCAGGCTGCATTATAGCTTGGGTGGAGAACATGCCCAGGCCCCCAGGCCCCATCTGAGCGCCGAACTACAGCGCCCAGACCAATCACAACGCTGCATTGCAGCATTGTGATTGGCTTAGATGAGCCATTCACAACGCTGCATTTGCTCAGGGGAGCCTGGCTGCTTTCTGTTCGGCGGACGCGGAGGAGAGAGGATGTGGGAGAGAGCGGCAAGAAGGTAAGTGTCTTTTTCTTTTTTTACACCCCTGCCCCACCACCTCAGATTTGTGCCGGCTGCCACTGTTAGGCGCTCGTGATTCCCTTACTCTCGGAGGTCAGCATGGTACACAACATGTTTTATGTATCATGTAACTTAATTCATACCACTGGGACATGTTTTGTTTTTGGTCCACATATGGCATACCTTCCAGCAATAAATCCACAAAATTTAGACATTACAGATTGATATGTTACAATTTTTTGTCAACATGAGTGTATATCTTCACGTTCTTTGTCTTCGCAGCCCCGAGGAAGTCTTTTTTAAAGATGAAACACGTGTTGCTTGTGCTGGTTTCATCTGGACTAATTCTATTTTGTGGATAGGTTATACCACATCAGAAACGGAAATAGTTTTCTGTTCTATTTTAAGCTTTTAAACGACAACATTGTCATGAACAAATGAACTGTACCATTGTTATGAATAAACAGGCTTCTCCTTTTTCAGCAAACTGGAATATGACTGAATCTTATTGGAAATGCTTGTGAGCTCCAGACATCAGTGGAATACTCTCGGAGGAGATTGTAAATAAGCCATGTGCGTTAGATCCCCTGAAGCGCCACAATAGGGACCGGTGGGTGGGCAGTAACCATAATGCCGGCACTCTGCTGCGCTCAGACTTTGGAAAGGATACTGCTAGATGACAAAAAACGAATTAGTGCATCTTCATTACATCTGACTACCCCTGGCGGAAGTCATCAATATGGTGGTGCCTGGGGTACTCGTGGGGCAGGGCCCGTTGTGGCCTAGGGCACAGACACAGGGAGAAATAACCCACGCTACACACTTAGTGCCTGTGTCGGAAGTACCGCCCCGAGCGAGCGCTTCCCATTTATTGACCCCGCAGGCCACGCCTGGCCTGTGGATGACGTGCAGGTGGGTTTCCGGCAGAGGGCCAGAAACACAGGAACGCTGACCACTACATCCCTTCCCAACTCAGTTCTTGAAAACAAAATTTTAAACAGTCTTGGAGACATGCCTTCAGTTCGGGGGTACCTGCATACAGTTTGATGGTGTCAGTCTCTGCGACATCAGCAGGCGAAGTCTCGGAGCCGCTGGCTAGGGCGAGGATTGGGCCGCAAGTTGTACCGCTGAGGATGGCTTCTTTGGTGTGTGTCCTCGGGCGGCGTTCTGCTTGGAGGCAGACAGGGGAGCGGTGAGGTGGTGATTTCCAGCTCCGCTGCGTTACTTCCACTCCCTGATTCTCCGCCGGCGGCCCCTTGGACTGGGCTTGCTGGGATGCATGGGTGATCTTCGACTTGCTCATTCAGGGATTCCATGGGGACCTCTTTGAACCAGGAGACGTTTCTTCAAACTTCCTCGCCCCCCTTTCTTGCGGTTACCATGGTCCCGTTGCTGGCAACCGTCTAGGTGCCAGGTTCATAGTTCGTCTGGAATTTCCCCCCTGGCCGGCGAGCCCTGAGGATGACGGTTGTGCCTGGCCGGAGTGTCCGTGGTACTGCATGACGTCGAGCACTGGCCCGCATGTTCTGTCGTTCTCGCCGGTCTTGTGTCGCTTGAGCCTCCAGAGGTGACGACGTCCACCCTGGACAGATAGGGATCAGGTCTCTCCTTGGGCCTTGTAGCATTAACGACCAGGGGCTTCGCTGCGTGGTGCAGTGTGGGGTGCTTCTATACTCTCTCAGGAATTCATGAAGTCGTTTTTCCGGGTCGGCCTGCTCTAGCACAGCAATACGGAACATTTTGTTCAACGTTCGCATGAACCTTTCAATGTCGCCGTTTGCCTGTGGCCATTGAGGCGTGACACGGCGATGGGGTATCCCTCGCTGCTTCAGAAAAGTGGCGAACTCAGAACCTTGAAAAGGCGGGCCATTGTCACTTTGGATTTCGTGGGGAAAACCAAACATGGCAAACACTTTCTCCAGGACGGGGCCCACATGGGTGAAAGCGGTTGATGCCACCGGCTCCACGAGGGGATATTTTGAGAACGCATCAACGATCACCAGCGTATGTCTCCCTCCGGGGAAACTCCCAAAATCCACGCTCACCTTGGACCATGGGGCAGTGCACGCCTCTTCGGTAATTACCGGGGTCGGCTTCTCTGGGGCACTAGTCAGTTGGCAGGACGGGCAGCGGCGGACGAGGTCTTCGACCATTTGTTCCAGCTCTGGGAACCAGACTTTTTCCCTCATTCGTGCCTTCATTTTCATCGCCCCTTGATGGCCTCCATGAGCTAACTGGGTTGCTCGATGCTTCAGCGCTTGGGGTATGACAAGCCTTGATCCCCTTAATAACATCCCGTCTCCTGTGGCGCTGAGTTCGCTCCTTACTCGCCATATTTTTATCAGTCCTTCTCTATCTTCGGGGGCCCAGGAGTTCGCTTGTTGCAGGTAGTCTTTCCACGACCCTTCCTGGACGGCTCGGAGAGTCCGTTTATACACTGTGTCAGCTGTGGCGGCCTCTTTGATGTCGTCGAGGGTCATGGCCTGAGGGCACGCTGCTGCGGACACCATGTGGACATACTGCTCGATGTCACACCGTCTTCACATATCTCCTGCGGTACTGGGTGTCTGGACAGGAAGTCCGCGGGATTCTTTGCCCCGGGCCGGTACACGACTTCCATCTCGTAGGACTGTAGCTGCACCGCCCATCGCTCGATCCGGGGGGGAGGATGGGGAGCCGACCCTTTGAAGATGGGGACGAGGGGCTGATGGTCGGTGACCACAGTGAATGGCTGTCCGGTCAGATATAGATGGAAATGGCTACAGGCCCATTTTATGGCGAGCGCCTCCCGCTCAATCTGAGCGTACCTTGTTTCGATGGGGGTGAGTGATCTGCTGGCGAATGACAGTGCTGCAAATCTGCCTGGTTCTTGTTCCTGAGCCAGCACCGCCCCTAGCCTCACCGGGCTGGCATCGACGAGCACTTCGGTTCGTTTGGCTGGGTCGAAATATGCGAGCGTGGCTTCTCCCAGGAGTGCGTCTTTTATCCCTTGGAACGCCTCTTCTTCTCTCTGGCTCCATTGCCACTTGATGTCTGTCCGGGTGAGGGCTCTGAGTGGTTCAGCGCGGGTTGCCAGGTCAGGGATGAATCTCCCACAGTAAGTAGCCATCCCCAGGAAACTCCTTACTTCGGTAGGTGTTGTAGGAGCAGGGGCGTTTTTGATGGCATGCGACTTCCTCGGGTCCACCTGGATGCCTTCTTGGTTGAACACGTACCTGAAGAATTCGAGGGACGGTTGGAAGAACTGGCACTTATCTCTGTGAAGCGTTGCCCCATGTTCGCTCAGGCGCTTCAGTGTGCTTCGGAGATGCTTGTGGTGATCGGCCGCGGTCGTTGAATGGATCAGGATATCGTCACTGACGTTTAATACCCCTGGTAGGCCTGACAGCATCTCCCGTATCGTATTCTGGAACACCTCTGCCGCTGAGGATATTCCGAAATTTAATCGTTTATACCTTCTCAGTCCCAGGTGGGTGCTGAAGGTGGTGACATAGCGGCTTTCTTCGGACAATGGCAGCTGGTGGTATCCTGCGTTTAGGTCAATTTTTAAGAACCATCTCGACCCGTTGACATCCGCAATGATGTCATCCATCATTGGCGTAATGTGGCGCTCCCTTTTGATGGCTTTGTTGGGTAACCTCATGTCGATGCAGAGGCGTATCATCCCCGGCTGCTTCGGCTTCTCCGCGATGACCATCGGGGACACCCAGGGCGTCGGTCTGGAGACCTTTTTGATCACGCATTGCTCTTCTAGGATTTCCAGTTCTTTCTCCACCAGTGGCCTCAGATGGAACAGCACTCTCCTGTGGCGTAGGGAAACTGGGGTAACTGTCTTGTCGATATGTAACTTGATAGGGTCACACTTTATGCAGCCGAGACCCTGGAAGAGTTCAGGGAACTGGTCGAGCAGCTCATCTACCTGATGAGTTTGGACACTTCTGGCAAACGAGACTAGACCCAGGTCTTCTGCCGTGTGGCTGCTCAGCAGAGTGTCCGCTTCCCTGTCGATCACATGGATGGTCGCGGTGACTTCTTGGTCGTCCGCCTTGATTCGGACCGATATTTTCCCTTTCAACGGTAGGGGGGTATGGGCCCCGTACGCATATATCCTGGTCCGTGACGGGGCGACTGGTGGGCATGGCCGTAGGTGTCGATATTGCTGGAGGCCCATCACGTTTACCGACGCTCCGGTGTCGATGATTGCCTTTACTTCTGTGCCTGCGATCCGGACCATGCAAGTAGGCTGTGGCCTTTGACGCCGCTTGAGTTCTTGCGCAAAATATTAAGTACGTTTCTCCGTCATCTTCCTCCGATGATGAATCTATCGGCCCCTGATATCTATGGCTGGTTCTCGGTGTCTCCTCTGCTGGTGCTGCTTCTGCCACAGATAGTTGTCGTATCGCTCGTGATGGTGGTCTTTGGCCTCTGGTGTCACGGCCCCGGTTCCTTCTCTGACACACGGCGGCAAAGTGGTTAGGGATCCCGCAATTGGTACAGGCCTTCCCCTGCGCGGGACAGTCTTTCGCGGCGTGTGGTTCATGTCCGCAGTATCCGCACCGCGGTCTGGATGTTTCGGGCTTTGCTTTCCGGGATGTGTCAGTTCGAGGCCTCATTCTGAGGGCATCCGCCCGCTCCGTTTTGATTGTCTCTGTCCGCCCTTGGGGTTTGGTGAGGGCCTGGTCCATTTCGTTTGCCCTGGCAGCTGACAGGTCATGGGATCTCGCCAGTATAAGGATGTCCTCCAGCGCGATCTTCGGTTGGCGTAGGATGAGGCCCCTTAGTGTCTTGTCTCTACATCCTTGAATGAGCTGCGCTCTGATCTCTTTCGGCTGATCATCTTCCGTACACGTGCTGGCGAGTTCACGCAAGCGGGCGCAAAACGCGTCCATCGACTCCCCTTCCCTCTGGCGGGCCTGACGCAGCTTGAAACGCTCAAAGTCCGGGTTAAGTTGGGGGTCGAAATGAGCGTCTGGTGCGGTGACTGCTGCACCGTAATCCGTGCCGCCCCCGTTTTCGGCAGGTGCTTGAAGAGTTTGAAGATCTCGTCTCCGGCATAGTGGAGGAGCAGGGACCTTTTCACCCCATCGTCGGTCTCTCTGGTCCCGACGAAGTAATTGTTAAGGCGTTCGATCCAGATCTTCCATCTGGGGGACGCCGTCGCCGGGTACTCCAGCTCACTGAAAGGCGGCAGCACTCCTGATGCTGCATGCTGGAATGGGAAATGGGCTGGTGCTGGGGCTGGGTCATTGTCCCCCATCTTACTTGTGGGCAGGTGTGGTGCAGTTCCTAGGCCCTTTGTCTCTGTGGGCTATCGTGCTGCTGTGGCGGTGGCCTGAGCCTGCCCTCCTTCTGCGCTCGGCAGGCCTCGCTTGGCAGCGGTGCTGTACTCTGCAGCGTTGGCGTCATGCTCTCTCTAGGGAGTCTTGGCTGGGCGTGGCCCCTGCACTCAGCGTGCGCGTGAGGTCTTGCTGTGGGCTAATGGGCACGTGGTAGCGCAATGCTCTTGCTGATAGACGGCAATTAGCTGTGCTGCAGGGTCTCACTCACCCGCGTGACGTCGTTAGCGCACTAGATGCAGCTCCAGGCGACTCGCAGAGTAGCGGTTCCCAGCGAGGACCGCAGCGCTCAGCCGCGGCAGGCGGAGCAGGGCGGTCGGCGATAGCGAGGGTCACGGCCCTCCTCATCGCCAGTGTGGTGGTGCCTGGGGTACTAGTGGGGCAGGGCCCGTTGTGGCCTAGGACACAGATACAGGGAGAAATAACCCACGCTACACACTTAGTGCCTGTGTCGGAAGTACCGCCCCCGAGCGAGCGCTTCCCATTTATTGACCCCGCAGGCCACGCCTGCGGATGACGTGCAGGTGGGTTTCCGGCAGAGGGCCAGAAACACAGGAACGCTGACCACTACAATCAACATAAAAGGAGAAGTCAACCCACGCAAACAAGAAGCTTCCACAGAGATGCAGGAAGTCCATCCCCTGTGTGCAGGGGGGGTGCACACAGGGTGCTGCAGGTTGGTGGCAGAAAGCCAAGAGACAGTTATTTTCAGAGGGTGGTGGAGGTTGATGACAGGAGACCAATTTGGGTATTGGTTTTTCAGTTTGAGAGGGAGGGAGAGAGGTCAATGTTTTGGGGAGTGGCAGTCGATTGCAGAAAGCGAGTTTTTTAAAAACATTTTTTTACATGTTATATGTGGCTTACCAGTTTCTCCTCTTCCCTAAGGATGCAGGGGCAAATGGTTTGGGGACCCGTATGTAATATAATCAATCAATCAATCAGGGAATTGTAAGCGCTCTACTCACCCGTGAGGGTCTCAAGGCGCTGAGGGGGGGGTCCGCAGATCTGTTTAGCCGAAGAGCCAGGTCTTGAGGGTCTTCCTGAAGGTGTTCAGGGAGGGGGCGCATCTGATGTCTGCCGGTAGCTCATTCCAGGTCTTGGCTGCAATGTGAGAGAGGGATCTTCCGCCTGCTCTGGCTCTGTGGATGCGCGGGGTTTCGGCCAGTGCGAGGTTGGAAGATCGGAGGTTTCTTTTGGGTACGTGGAAGTTGATTCTGTCGTTGAGGTATTTGGGTTCGTTGTTGTGTAGGCATTTGTAGGCGTGAGTGAGGATTTTGAAAGTGACTCTTTTCTCCACGGGGAGCCAGTGGAGACTTCGTAGGTGTTGGCTGATGTGTTCGTGTCGGGGGATGCCGAGGACGAGTCTGGCGGCGGTGTTCTGTACTGTCTGGAGTTTGCGGAGTAGGGACTTGTTGATGCCGGCGTAGAGTGCGTTTCCATAGTCCAGTCTGCTGGTGATGAGTGCGTGGGTGACTGCCTTCCTTGACTCAGGGGGGATCCACTTGAAGGTCATGCGGAGGATGCGGAGGGTGTTGAAGCAGCTGGAGGTGACGGCGTTGACCTGTCGGTTCATGGAGAGTGATGAGTCGAGTACGATGCCGAGGTTCTTGGCGTGGTCTGAGGGGGTAGGTGGGCTTCCGAGGGCGGTCGGCCACCAGGTGCTGTCCCATGCAGAAGGGGTGGTACCGAGGACGAGGACTTCTGTCTTCTCGGCATTGAGCTTCAGGCAGCTGTTGGTCATCCAGACTGCGACGTCTTGCATTCCTTTCTGGAAGTTGAGTTTGGCAGTGGTGGGGTCTTTGGTGAGGGAGAGGATGAGCTGGGTGTCGTCGGCGTAGGATACGATGTTGAGGCCGTGTTGTCGGACGATGGCTGCGAGGGGGCCATGTAAATGTTGAAGAGGGTGGGGCTCAGTGATGAACCCTGTGGGACTCCGCAGGTGATTTTCGTGGGGTCGGAGAGGAAGGGTGGGAGTCTGATCCTTTGGCTTCTTCCGGTGAGGAATGATCAGATCCAGTCCAGGGCTGTTCCTTGTATGCCTGCGTCGTGTAGTCTGACGACTAGTGTGCGATGGGAGACGGTGTCGAAGGCCGCTGATAGGTCGAGTAGGATGAGGGCTGCGGAGTGGCCTTGGTCCAGGAGGGTGCGGATGTCATCTGTGGCGGCGAGTAGGGCGGTCTCTGTGCTGTGGTTGCTTCGGAATCCGGATTGGGACGGGTCGAGGACGGCGTTTTCTTCAATGAATCGTGTCAGTTTCCTGTTGACTGTTTTCTCTGCAACTTTGGCTGCGAAGGGGAGGAGCGAGATGGGCCGATAGTTCTTGAGGTCGGTGGGGTCAGCTGTGGGCTTCTTGAGCAGGGGTCTGACTTCTGCGCGCTTCCAGTCATCTGGGAAGGTGCCTGTTTTGAAGGTGGTGTTGATGGTGCGTTGTAGTTCGGGTGCGATGGCGGCCACGGCTCTGTGGTAGATGTGAGGGGGGCAGGGGTCGGTGTGGGCCCCCGAGTGGATGCTTTTCATGGTCGAGGCGGTGTCTTCGGCCGTGATCGGTGTCCAGTTGGAGATGGTGGGCTGGCTGGTGTTTCTGGGGGGCGGGGGGCCGTCTGTGGCGCCTGGTGGATGGTCGATGAAGTTGTCGTAGAGGTTTTTGATCTTGAGGTGGAAATAGGTTCCAAGCTTGTCGCAGAGGTCTTGGGATGGGGTGATGTCTGTGGCTTCGCTGCGTGGGTTGGTGCATTCTTGAATGACACTGAAAAGTTCCTTGGAGTTGGTGGAGTTGGCCAGGATTTTGTTGTGGATGAAGTTCCTTTTGGTGGCTCTGATCTGGTTGTGGTAGTCCGTCATGGCGTCCTTGTAGGTGGTGTGGTTTTCGGTTGTCTTGGTGTTTCTCCAGTTCTTCTCCAGGCGTCTGCAGGTGTGTCTGGCTTCTTGGAGAGCGGTTGTGAACCAGGCGGCTTTCCTGGGGCGTTGTCTGTCGGGGTTGTGTAGCGGGCGAGCTCATCTGCGCAGTTGGAGATCCAGGTGTGGAGTTCTCTGGCTGCGTCGTTTGCGCTGTTTGCGTCGGGTGCCCAGGTGTGGTTGTCTCGGTTGAGGGTGGAGTTAAGTTGCTCATCGGTAACCTTGCTCCAGTTCCTTCGTGGTGGGCGTGGGGCTGGTTTGGGTGCTTTGGGTTTGTTGATGGCGAAGTGTACGCAGTGGTGGTCGGTCCATGGTGGCTGCGTTGTGTGGCTGAAATGGACGCTGTTTCCTGCCGCGAAGATGGGGTCGAGGGTGTGTCCTGCTCTGTGGGTCGGTGTGTTGACGAGTTGTTTAAGTCCGATGCTGGCGAGGTTGTCACGAAGGATAGTGGAGTTTGGGTCGCTGGGGTTGTCGAGGTGGAAGTTCAGGTCTCCAATGAGTATGTAGTTTGTTGAGGCGATCGCGTGGGGTGCGATGAAGTCGGTGATGGTGGCGGCGAAGGGTGTTCGGGGGCCGGGGGTCTGTAGACGAGGGTTCCTCGGAGTGTGGCTTTGGGGGTGGTCTGGATCTTGAAGTGCAGGTGTTCGGTGGAGGGGAAGGTTTCGCTGGAGGTGGTGAGGCGGAGGGTGCTCTTGTGGGCGATGGCGAGGCCCCCTCCTGGGTGGTTGGGGCGGTCTTTCCTCTGGATCTTGTATCCGTCTGGGATGGCGGTGCTGATGTCGGGGGCGGAGGATGCGTTGGTCCAGGTCTCTGTGAAGAAGGCGATGTCGGGCGAAAGAGAGTCGAGTAGGTTCCAGATTTCCATGGCGTGTTTGTGTACGGAGCGTACGTTGAGGAGGATGCATTTTAGGGTGTCGCCGGTGCTGGCGTCGGTGGTGTTGGAGGCCGGGGTGGCGTTGATGGTCTGGCGGCAGTGGAGGCAGGAGAACTGGCCGTGGGTCGTGTTTGACGAGGCCTGTTGGCATTCTCTAAGTCTTCCAGGGTTGAGTGCGAGGAGGGTGGTGGTGTTGTAGCGATGGGTAGTGGGAGGGCCAGGGTTCCTGGCCGCGGTCGGGTCGCGGACGGGCGCAAACGGGCTTGCCTTTGGTGCGCCGGTGGCACGCCCACTGCACGCGCCGCTGCGCGACCGCGCAGCGGCCGCCATTAAGTAGGGGAGGTGGGAGGGAGGAGAGGCTGGGAGGCGGGAGCAGGGGATTCGGGGGAAATTCCAGAGGGGAAATTCGGGGGGAGGGGCCGCAGGGGCAGCAGCGGCGAAAGGCAAAAGGAACAGGCAGGCACGAGAAAATAAAAACAGTGGTGGAATTAGAGCAAGACACAGATGGGCACAATAACAGTGGCACAACAGGGAAAAAAATTAAGAAAAAAGCGTCTGAGAAAGGTTACGGTGGTTGGAGGCAGTCTGGTCCCAGTTGGAGCGGGCAGCAGGCGCAGGAGCGGGCAGCAGCCTCGAACCTCCCAAGGAGGAGGTCGGGGTCTGGAGGCAAGAGACGGCACAGCGGAGCAGTGGGGAGAGAGTGGACCTAGACCGAGGGTCGGAGGTCTTACTATATAAAATATAAAATAATAAATGTCTAAAATGTGAATAACAGGCTTTTTTTCACCCTGGGTTTCTGAGTAATGAGAGATCCATACACCACAGTCGTAGACGCCCTGGTTGTTCCCCCTCATATTCTTCCTGTCACGCTCAGTTGTTCCCCCACCAGCCCAAAGGAGGAAGCAGATTTGATTACACTTCCCACCACTACTACTGAGGGCCATGCAAGTGTGACATTTGTGGTTTTGTTTATTTCATGAGATTGAAGCCACTTCCTAAGTGTAGCCATGTGATCACCAGCTGAGGAAAGATAAGGCCAATATAAACATGTTTCAGATTAAAATAAATTTTAGGATCTCATTGTAAATTGGCTACGCTAATTAAATCAAAGGTAATTTAGTCATGGAATTCAGATCTTTGAATACAGCAGTCTGCAGATCCAAGAGGGTCTTTAAGAAAAATTCAGCCCCATATACCATGCCCACTTGATTGGCAGAGGAAGGTCAACAAACGAGGGGCTCTCCATGTAATCATGGTGAGTAGGTTTTGAGCATACCAACAACTGCAGTGCAGCTACCGAACTGAGTACTCTATTAGCCCGTCTCGTGGACATCTAAAGGTCCTGCAGACGTGCCAGCCTTGCAGTCATTTCACCAATTTATGCTTCAAGAAAGAAGCGGGGCTGTGCAGGGGTGGAGCTGTGAACGGGGCAGAGCCTTGGCATTGCCTGAACAGCTCTCCTGTCCTCTGAAATAGCATGAATAAAGGCATTTCAAGCAGTGCCGGCTTTAGTGCAGTGCGACTGGTGCGGCCGCACTGGGCGCTGACCTGTGGCGGGATCGCTGACTTCAGGGCGGGGGGGCTGTGTTTAGCAATAACTTATGACTGGAGAGATGAGCGGCACTTTTGCCCGGTGGTAGTGAGAGAAACCGAGGAGGGTGTCATGGGGTGGAGAGGCGCCAAAAATGATTGTCGCACAGAGCACCACCAGCACAAAAGCCGGCCCTGATTTCAAGCTGCCTCCAGTGTCACGAGGAGGTTGACAACTTTCAATGTCTTAGGACAGTACAGTGACTTTATAATAAGCTGGAACCCTACATTGTGTCAGGGTATCCAGCTCACATTATTAATGACCGTGGGCCAGAATATCTTTACCACGTGCCCTTGTGAAGATTGCCAATACCACCAGACACACTGTTGTGTCACGCACCATGGGGCATATCTACAAGGCCCCGCGATAAAATTATCGCCGCTTTAGCGTCCGTTTTAGGACGAAAAGCGGCGATAATTTTAACGCCCTATTAGCAAGGACACGCTAACGCGTGAATCCATGCTTCTTCGCCCTTTCTCCCATCGCCCAGCTTTGAATCTCTAATGAGATGCAAAGTGGGCGTTCCTCCCCAGAATAACGGAGCGACATTTCTCCTATTATCAAGCCTCCTCACGCTATGAAGCATAGCGACAAGCACAGTAGCGATAACCTCTGTTATCGCTACTTTCCTTACGCCTGCTTCAAGACTGACTTAGCCATGATATCCTATGTAAGGTGGATATCATGGCTAAGTATGTCTTGCCCTATCAGCAAGCTATCGCCAAACCTTGTGCGATTATCGCTGTATTTCCAGCGATAATCGCACAATTGGCAGCTTGCGCTCTGAATTTTATCGCTTTGGAGATAAGCGTTGCTGATAGCACGCTATCTCCGCGATAAAATTCAGAGTTGGCCGGCGATAATTATCCTTGCGCTAAGAGCGCTGAGCGATAATTATCGCATGGCCTTGTAGATATGCCCCCATGTTTGTTGACAGGTCCGGTTCTTGGGAAAAGCAGGGGTCCTATGCTATCCCCATGACTATCAGAGCCTGTCGCTAGCCACATGCCGGTATTGTTGCAGGAAAACATGAACAGTATTTCACTCGAGCAGCTTGAGAGCCGACAGAGGTGCAACGGGAACCTGTTCCCCCCGCCGCTGTTGGTTATTCCCACGTCAGCCGTGCACACTCACTCATGTGTGAAGGATGACTCAGGTTAAGCTTTTTTCTTACCGTATGCGTCAGCCAAACTGTTCATTAGCACAGACAATGGCACCAGAACCGGTCCATTCTCTGCATGCATTCACATTTGAAACATGAGCCCGGGCAAACACCAAAGGGAGCGCGCATGAAAGCAAAGGAGGAACAATACTGCGGGGCTGTAGCACGACTGCCATTAACCAAGCACCGAACACACTTCAGACTGGGAGAGAACGTATTTTGCCTTGTGCAATGATTATAATGAATTTGCTACAGTTGTAAATACATTTTTAGAAAATTAGCTATTTATTAATCCTAACCCAATAATAATGTAAGTAAAACAGTTGTATGTCATAATATCCTATATAGAAATATTGTCTGACGTAAAGATCATTTCCTAAATAAAATGTCCAATTGCTGTAGATTTTCACTTTATTGCTCAAACTGCGGTGATATTTTTGGAAACGATATTTAAGACGATATTTATGTCGGACTGTATTTTAAATATGGTATTCTAATCCATACCAAGAATAACATTATTTGGAATCGGACACAAGATTTTTTTTAATTACAAGTTTCTTGATGCTTTCTCCGATTATTATTTCCTATAGTTTCTCAACCATTCTTCTATATTTTGTTTAAATCATACCAGTTTTTCAATTATTGCTTTTCGATCACACTCATACCAGCCACTTTAGAGTGCTTACTAATGGTAGAGGGAGTTACCAGAAGATGACTAGGTAGGATTTCATCTTGGGCAGGGTCAGACTGATATCTACTTTTCAAGCCGAATATTGTTCGGACGCTTACCCACCAGAGTTTGGCCATAATTTCTGTGAATATTCGCTCATAGATCTTATTACAATAGTCCAGGTGGAATTTAACCCAACAAGGAGCATGATGGGACTGCGACAAGAGTGAGATGCACTTACACTGCAGTTTTAGCTAAAGAAATGTACTTTTTTTTTTTTAAACTAGCATTCATTTAGGGTGCAAGGTATACATTTCGTACTAGTCTCTCGTGGAGAAATGAAATTCAGCAATAAGAGAATTCCATAAATTTGTTTTCACAATTGAGCAACATGACAAAAAAAGTGAAATAGAGACTCTATTTCAGTGTCACAAGGTGATAACCATGTACGTGTTTCATTGCAAAATACAGTGAATGGTTTGCATTTCATGCTCCGCCATCTGCTGCCACTGCTCAAATTTGCTTATTCTGCTTCAATCATCTTTTTCGAATTTTACCTGAAAAACAAATGGTCTCCCATTCTCTTTCAGTAGTCTTTCTTCCAGAAATCAACTTGGTCATAAATCATAATCATCAAATTTATCAGTAAACATGAAAATCCTGCTCCTCTTTGAGCCTACCGGGCTACTCGGTTTCCAAAAATTGTATCCATCAGCATTTCTATTTTAATAATGATATTTGCATATTGCCGCCTTTTGCCTGCTTGGAGAATTTCAAGCCAGCAGGAGGTGGCAATATTGGAGAATTTCAATCCAATGTGTAATTGTATTAAATGAAAAGTCTTGCCAAACTACAGTTCATGTATTGTTTTTCAAATTGCTGGTTAATGTAGACTGGTGCATACATTTATTTTTCTAGATATTTACTCAAAATAGAGCTTGGGATATTTAATTGCTTAAATATAATTTTTTAGTCACATGCAGCATTGTCCTTTTACTTAATATCATTCTCAGCATGCAGATGTTTATATACTGAACCTTTAATTGTTCCATTCCAGTCTCCTTACGCAAGATATGGGTATGTGCCACTTTATATATTGATGTTATTCGTGTTCATAGTTCACCGAGGCTATGTTAGACCTGGCCATTTTTGCAAGTTTATCCCCTGACTTTTTGCGTCCTATTTTCCTGACCATGTTTTTGTTGGCTTTTGGACTCTGGGCACATTACCACTGCTAATCAATGCTAAAGTTTACATGCTCTCTATGTAAATTATAATTCTGATTGGTTCTTCATGATTGGCATATTTGATTTACTGGTAAGTCCCCAGTAAAGTGCACTATGTGAGCCCAGGGCCTGTAAATTAAATGCTACTAGTGGGTCTGCAGCACTGTTTGTGCCACCCACATGAGTAGCCATGTAAACTTGTCTAAGGCCACTGCAGTGTCTGTGAGTGTAGTTTTAAACTACATTGTCGAACTGGCAAGTGCACCCACTTGCTAGGCCCAACGCCCCCTTTTACTACACATAAGACACCCCTAAGGTAGGCCCAAGGTACCCCCATGGGCAGGGTGAAGTTTATGTGGAAGGTAGGACATATACTGGTGTGTTTTACATGTCCTGATAGTGAAATACTGACAGTTTTGTTTTGCACTATTGCAAGGACTAGCTCCCCCAGAGGCTCATCATTGGAGCTGCCTTGTAACATTTTACAAGTGTAACTTTCAATTGGGGACAGCTAGAGATTTGGAGTTTGGGCTCTCTGAGCCCTGAATTTAAAAACACATCTTTTGGTGAAGGTGGTTTTTAAATTGTGCATTTGAAAATACCACTTTAAGAAAGTGGACATTTTCTTGTTTAACCATCCTGTGCCCCAGCCTGCCTGTGGAATCAACGTTTGGTTTAGACTGACAGGGGTCTGTTTGTGCATTCACTCTAGACAGTCACACAAAGGGAGTTGAGGTGTGCCCTGCATATCCTCATGGCCCATCACCAGGCTGATGAGCCTTTCTTAGCTAGAAGGTGGGAGGAGTTGTCACACCTGAATAGGGCTGTGCCTGGCCTCTCACAATACTATGCCCCCCCACCAGAGTGTGTCAGGAGCCAAGACTAGACATGAGAAGAAATTGTGCACCACAAAGACAATCCTTTGAAGAATGCCTACTTCAAAGGCCCAAAGTGGTATAAGTATTTGACCTAAAACCCCAGACTTTTGGAACACTTCTGGATCAAGAGGAATCCCTGCCAAGGAGAAGAGCTGTGAGGAGAAGTACTGCCCCTTTGCTGTGTGTTGCTTTGCTGGGTGCTTAGGAGAGGAAAATGACTGGATTTTGCTGTTTTGCTGCTTGTGAAGTTTCTCCAATGGCTTGTGTGTGCTTTCCTCCTGTTAAGAAGTCTCAAGGCCATCAAAGACTTCACCTGCAGCATCCCTGAACTCCACTGCTGGGAGTTCTAACCTGCATTGTGGTGCCAATTCTAATTCTGGGCCCTTGGAGATTGTTCCTCCTGCAAAGACCTGCTTGAAACCATAACATCGATGCATCACCCTTCCAATGCCTGTTTTTCTGACACAGCACCAAAGTGTGGGAGAAATTTCCGTACACCGTCTCAGTGCGGCCAAAGAAATTGCTGCATCATCTGTCAGTGGCCAAAGAAACCGCTGCAGCCTGAGTTCAGCGCACCGTGTCTCCAAAGTCCGATACCCCTGCACCAGCCGCGGCCCGTGCAGGTAAGAGCGGTGGGGCCGGATGGGGGGGATTTCGAGAGACGACCATGAGGGAACATTAAATAAATAAAGACGACCACGAGGGAAAATTAAATAAATAATGCATTTTTTCTCGTGTTCGTCTCTTGAAACCCCCCCCACCCGGCCCCACCGCCCCACCGATCTTACCTGTACGGGCCGCGGCTGCCCCGCACTGACTCTGATGCAGGTCATGCTGTGCAGCTGAAATAATCGGTGCATTGTGGGACCACGGCTGAAGAAATCAACTCCTGTTTGCCACTGCCGCATCAACCTCCAGCGCGTCCAGATTTCCACACGTCGCACCCGTGCGTTACGTTTTTAAGATGCATCAGAATTGTCTTGAATTTCGACGCATCGCTTCCCTCTACATTCTGGATTGGACGCAATACTTCTTCTGCGTACAGCAGAACTAACACATCGCCTCCCAAGGACTGTGTTTTCCGACTCTTCCCTCCTATGCGTCTGTTTTGCCTTGTTGATTTTGACGCATCTGAGGTACTTTACGTAAAATCACCGCATCCATAGAGTTCTATGGACAGAATTGCTTCAAACAATCTAAAAAATCACATTTTGAGTTCTGTATGTTGGATTTTTGTTGTTTTGGTCTTGTTTGGTTTAGATAAATGATACTTTATTTTTCTAAACTGGTGTGGTGTCCATTTGTAGTGTTTTTACTGTGTTACTGTGTGTGTTATGTACAAATACTTTACATTGCTTCTGAGACAGGCCTGACTTCTCATGCTAAGCTACCAAGGGGGTGAGCAGGCATTATGTTAGGTTACCCCTTATCCTGACTAAAAGGAAGGGTCCCTACTTGGACAGAGTGTATACCACTGCCAACGTGAGACCCCCATTTCTAACAGGCCACTTTTACAAATGTATTTCTAAATGTGTATATATTAGTAATGATTTGATAGCACATTTGAACACAAAATGTTTATCATTCATCTCCGTAATTCAATGAATTTATAAGGATTATGGTACAATATGGTACAATAAATTTAATCAACCTTGCATTTTTGAATTGTGTTTTCATCATGCCTACTCTGGTTACATTGCTGATGTGTTATAGCTACTGTAATACAATTATACTGGTGTATCCTCTTGCCAAATATTTGTATATAAATCACATTAAGCAACAAAGTATAACTCAGATCTACCATTCAGTTGAGCAATTAGCTAAGAATGATAATGCTTGCAAAGAAAATAGGCCCATATAATTAAGACATTTTCTAAGAAGCCCAATTTTTCATGATTGATTATAAAATCCTAGCTTTCGTTCAGAAAAATGAGATAATTTGAAGTAAAAATCTGAATGGTTATACTTAAAATATTGATGATATAGTCAATATCTAGCCAAGCAGTAACTAAAGTGCCATTTATTCCTGATCAAGATGTAGCAATTCAACTATCATGCACTCTCTAAATTCCACCTCGACAAAAAACCTTATCGGCCAGAACAGCAAATTATTTATGTATCATAAAGCCTGAATTGCCGCCTGTAGAAAGTTTACCTTTTCTGCATGGTCTGCCTAATCGCCTTTTTCTGGATCCTATCTGTTTTTGAACTATGTGCACTTTACCCCTGCTAGACAGAAGTAAAGTGCCTATAGCTCCTTTAAAAATGGTTAAATTGGCTCACCCTAATTGACATATTTAATGTGCCTACATGTCCCTAGTATATGGTACAGAAAATTTACCCAGGGCCTGGAAGATAAGTGCCACTCATGGATTGCAGCACCTATTGTGCCATCCGCATAGTAGACCTGTAAAACATTGCTTCAGGTGTCCCATGTGCAGCCTGGCTGCCACAGCCTAAAAACCTGATGTTAAACTTGTCAAAAGAAACTTTTCTGACAGGTGGTTAACCCTGCTTTCAATTATGAATAAGTCACACCTAAGTACACCTTGTTGCCCAAAAGGTACGGTGCCTAATATTTAAAAGTGAAATGTACAAAAATAAAGTTGGCATGTTCATGTGGTGCATAACCTCTAAAAGCTATTTTGACTGGCAGGACTGTAGCTGGATCCTAGAAATTACCAAAGTGAAAATTATAAACATAAATCTGTAACTTTTGAGAGGAAACATCTAGAATAGTTATCCAAAGTCTATTTTTCATATTTATCGAAATCCAATTAATTGGTAAAGTTAGTTTTTTTGAAAAATATTGAGAAAAAGTAACTTTTAGAAAGCTACCTTTTCCCCGCCTTAAGCTCCTGCAGGCTTCCTAACCATTACTCGACCTTAATGAGGTGTCAAAATAGCTCCCAGTGCAGATCTGTGGATTAGGCTTGGTGATAAGATGGGCTGGGTGAGGGACATGTAATCCTTATAAGCTCAGGAAGGGCAGCTGGGGAGGTTCCAGCAACTTGATTAACTTGAAAGGGACAGAGGTGAAGCCTGTCCATTCATAGTTTAGTGTACGGAGAAAACTGGGAGGGAAAAAGCCTTTGTTCTCCAGGCCCACACTAGCCAGAGTGGCCTTGAGCCCACGTGGAAGGAAAGCTACCCCTAGAACCAGGCAAAGGGTAAACAGCTGCTCATTCCCTGGCCACACTTTTGGGTAGATACAAGGGTTCTGCATGAGGGAGTAATGGTTCATTCCCCCATTTTGCATTTTTAGGAGTGGGGTGCACTACGTTACATTTCTGCAGTTGGGCCAACAGGAACTATTGAAAGTGGTTAGGGTTACCTCTGGGGAGGTTTTCTTACTGGTTAGGGAGGGGCCAGAAGTCACCTTCACCGATTGGCTAGTGCCAACTATAAATGTGGCACCTCAGAACACTTACTGGACCTGCAGAAGATAAGAAGAGGAGCCCTGAGCGACTGCATCTGCTCACTCTTGCACCCAGGCAAATAAGTGGACTCCAATGCTCAGTTGGCTGACCTTCTGTTTGGCTGACCCATTAATATGCAAGAGGCCTTTTTCCTTAAGTGACCAGTTGACCAGTACCAACTGATCACAACCTGGACCTTGCTGGTGACCTCTGCTGGAGAGAGCCCTGGCCCCTTAGTGCTGTCCCTGAGGTACTGAGGTGAATCTGCTTGGTGTATCTGGCCTGTGTATCTGGCCTGCGCCTCATCACGGTCAGCCTGAAATTACACATAGGTCCTGGTCTACTGCTTCCATAGATTATCGTTGGTGCTTAGTGGTTTTATAGCGTAATTTTTTATTTAAAACCCTAAAAATTCATAATCTCCAGTTTACCTTGTTGGATTTTTGTCATTTTGGTGTTATTCTTTAGATTTACACAATTTTCTAAATCAGTTTGGTATTTTATTGTTCGGTGTTTTGACATTATTAGTACTTTACGACTACAATACTACTTTTGCCCTAAGTTAAGCCTGTCTGCTCAAGGCCATGGCTACTAGGGGTTAGGGCTAAGGTTAATTTAGTGACTTTTGTGGCTAAAAAGTTAGTAGGATTATTCCTTTTGGTGGGTGACCACCCACCTCAAAAAATATTGCACTTTCATAAAATGCCTCAGCATTTTTATCATTCCTCGTTGAAGTGGTCGAAAACAATTTACAGTATTGGTAGAAAGGGACACAGCAGCTGCTTTTACCAGGATGCAATGTTTACCAGACAACATCCAAAACAATAACTTTGGATTGATAGGATTCCTTGATATATTGTAAACTAGAACAATAAATATATACAAATTAATGAAGTACCACTATTTAGGTAGGACTGGAGGAAATTCTGAATTTCACTTTTCAGTGACCTATCAGACAGGAAATTCCTTTATCTTTTACCAGATTAGAGACCCTTTATAATCTCATTACTTTAATCTTATTATTTTTATCTCATTAATAATCTCTAATTTTCAAAGAAGACATAAATGCAAATCAATTAACAGTCATTCAGCATACTATTTCAAAAGTGCATAAGGTAACTAGGAAGACTTCGTAAGAAAATTAGAGAGGATGTGGTACTGAGAATTAAATTAATTGGAACCCTTATTTATAGTGGTCAAAAACTGTGAATACTCATTCAACTCAACATTTCCTCAATGGCAGCCTAGTCGAGATTTTCACCCTACTTCATATTCCATGGAGCCATTGTTGCAGATATGAGACTGATTGCGTCAATTCAGAAACATACTAAAAATTATTTACTAATTCTAGATCGAATATAGTTCATAACTTTAGAGAATTGTTAAAACAAGCTAGGACCTTGTCAGGCATTTTTTCAGACATATCCAAATGTGAAGCAATCAAGTAAGGCTCACTCTTGTTAAATTTGCTTTCTTTTGGCATTGGTGCCAAAATCAGTTCTAAGAAATTGGAAAATGTAGCTAAACTGTCGATCCTTGCATGGTTGATGATGTAGATCTACTATGCAAAATCATGTGACAATGTGATGTTGGACAACCACATTCTCAGGAATAACAATGGAAATACCATCTATCTAAATTTAGAACTCTACTCAGCTGTTTATTAATTTTTAGACTTGATCTTCTCTTCAGGGCCTTCCCCAAAGTTTTTGCTTTTACCCTCCTGTTTTCTGAACCCATTTGTTTGGCTTTTAGGACTCTGTGCACTTAATCACTGATAATCAGTACTAAAAGGCTTGTGCTCTTTCCTTAAAACATGGTAAAATTGGCTTACACCCAGTTGGCACATTTCATTTACATGTACGCCCCTTGTAACTAGTCCCACATATACCCAGGGCCTGTAAGTTAAATGCATGGCACAATGGCACAAAATCAGTCAGGCTTTAGGGTATTGTGTAAAGTATTTATGCAGCACTCAAACAGTAATAAAGTGAAAACACAAGACCAGGAAAATCTCAAACCAATTTACGACAATTGAGTACATTTTAATAAATAGAACTACATCAAAATGAAAAAATCTAATGAGTAGAACCAGAGTTATGACTTTTTAAAATTTTAGGTACAAATTTCAGCAAAAAGCATACAGAGCCAATTGTGGTTCTCTTGTCACTCTGGACAGGGTCAAGGTCTCATTCAGTCTAGTTCCACGCGAGGAGCTTCAGCCGGAGCTTTGCGAGGGCAGGGGCCATGAGGAGAATGTTTCAGCACGAAGAGCAGGTCGCCATCAGAGCTTTGCATTGGTGGGAAATGTGGGCAGTTGTTGCTGGCACAAAGAGCAGGTTGCTTTCGGAGCTTTCTGTTAGCGGCCGACACCAAGAGCATAGAACCCTTGTATTTTCACCTGGAGCCCACTTCTTGCAGTTTGCAGGTTGGAGGAGTACTCTCTGACACCTGCCCAGGGTCAAGGACCTGGGGAGGCACCTCTTGGGGGGGTCAGGACGCACTCCAGCAGAGCCCAGCAGCAGGGTCTAGGCAGGTCCAGTTGGTGCTAGTCAGCCAGACAATTGCAGGAAAGAGCTTTGGAAGCTTGTTTTGTCCCTGTAGCTTAAATAAGAGGCCAGTCAGCTGGCCCTTGGAGTCACTTCTGGGATCCTGGGTGCAAGGCAATCATGCTTTTTCAGACAGCAGAGCAGTCCTTCTTCTGAATCTTCACATGTCCAGGAGTGTTCTGATGAAAGGTTCTAAGGGGTCCAGTTTTATACCTTATGCTTGCCTGTGTATGTAGGTCATCCTCTTTTTCTACCCCTAAAATGGTTCTGGTCAGTACTTTCCTTTCCACTGGGTCTGGCTCCAAAATGTCTGGGGTGACAAAGGGCAGGGAGGCCCAGGCGTGGGCTGCATTTGCCAGTGACTGGGCAGGCAGCTTCAGAAGTCAGGAAGTGGGGTGGGCACAGCCCTAAGACTACCCTTTAAAGCTCGGGTAGGGCTGAGTACAAACCACCAGTCAATCCTGAGGAGAGAAACTCCCTTCCCCACACTTAAAGCCCTTTTGCCCCATCTGAAAGGAACACACATCACACCACAGGAGAGCCATTGACAGTCTTGTGATCCTTGACACTGGCAGAAAGGCCCAATTGGTTTAGGCAGAAAAATGCAAATTTTCTCAAAGTGGAGTTTTTAATGACTTTGACGTTACCATTAAAGAGGATTTTAAAGTGCAATTCTAAATATTGAAAGAAGCGTTTCTCTATCTTCTCCTAAACTGAAGTTATCACTTATTAAGTATAATAAAGTGACCCCGTGTTGGTCTATGGGAGAGCTAACCTTGTTACAGTGAAAAATGACTTCAGGAATTGTTTACTGCCAGGCCATTTAAAACCTAATTGCACATGTCCTACTTTTTAAATAGCATGCACCATGCCCTATGAGTCTTTAGGTCATACCTTCAGGGTGATTAATAAGTATTAAAAAGGAAGGGTTAGGCCTGGTAAAAGGTTTATTTTGCCATGTCGAATGACAGTTTAAAAATGCACTAAAGGCTGCACTGGCAGGCCTGAGGCATGTTTTACTATGCTACTTTAGTGGGTGGCACAATGACTGTTTCAGCTCACTAGTAGCATTTAATTTACAGGCCCTGGGTACATGTAGTGCTGTTTAGTAGGTGTGTATAAGTAAATTAAATGGACCAATCAGGTGTATTTCAATTTTACCTTGTTTAAAAGGGAGAGCTCAAACACTTTACACTGGTTAGCAGGAGTAAAGTGTGCTGAGTTCTCAAAGGGAACAAAATCAGGTTCAGCAAAGGAAGAAAAAAATCTAGGGTGATCCCGCAGAAAGGAGCAGGTCCAACAACAATAATGAGAACCAAGCAAACTAACTTGTCTTCTCCGTCCTCTTTCTTATCTTCGTCCTATATTTAAGCAGCATTTAGCTTATTACAGACTTTAATTCATGAAAGATAATCTCAATCATTTCAAATTCTCTTTTCCGCATTTTGTTAATATCTAATCTCTATCTTTTTGTTTTATTATATGCTTATAATCCTGTTCTGATATAAATCATATATGTTGCTATCATCCATATACAACTTACTTCAGATACATGAAGATTTGTAGGGGAAACACGCTGTGTGATGCACTTTTTTGGTAGTATGTAAACAGATGTGGCTACTCCTGTGTTTGGAACCAGATGCAACTTCTCTACGTGAATACATTTGGCCATTATTAAATTAAATAAGAGATGATGAAGTGTGAGAGCAGTGTAAATAGGCCCTCGTTACTAGTGACCCCTTAAAGCCACTAGTCCCAGTAACAGGAGTTACTAGGGTAATCAGAATGATAAGGAATTCAGAGGAATTTCAGCTGCCAAAATCCCTGTTTGAAACTTGTGAAGAAACATGCAGGAATCAGTTTGGAAACACCGATTCCCACATGTTATTCCCCAAAAATGTGTGTTATTTCAAAGTCCCATAGTTTTCTGTGTCCCCTGCTAACAATAGTTGTGGGGATGGGGATCTATCGGGTATCACTGGAGCCCACCAATAATGAGGACCTGCGCAGTGAGAATCCTGCTTTTCACTGGAGAGCTTCTGAGCAGTAAGGTTATAGAACACCCATACATGAAGACGAACATAAGGAGCACGTCTACGAAAATCTTCACCCTGTGGCCAAACAGTACACAGTTCATGCATAATCTATAGGCGATACTATAGTGTACTTTTTGGTACTATGTAAACAAAACCACCTTCAATATATTGAATCACATACCGATTTTGTCTAAACTTTTATTCATATACAATTAAATCAATTTAAAAAATGACTGTTATGCCACTTAACATGAGACAGTGAAGTCTGATAAGAGTAGACATAGTATTTACACAAGTGCAATTAAAAATCATGACTTTCAGGTCTGAATTTTGATAGTGCAGCTCTTGCTAACAATATACACGTAGTGGGCTTTGAAGCCTCCCCTTTTAACCATATGCTTGCTTTGATCAGCCTATTTCAGTCAATGCCTGACACTTTTTAAATCATATCTATCCTCTGTCCAGTAGAGTATTTATTTCTCACCTCAAGCTGTTGGCTGTTTGGTTGTATGCTACTGCCTGTACACACATGTTCCTGCTCACTCCCTCCTGTGCATCTCACTCTTTACTATCCAACTCTTCCCTCCATTCCCTGTGCACTCCTCTTTCCCCTGCTTGCCACCCTCCTGCATCACTCACAGACTTCCCTGCCATAGTCTTCCTTGCCACCCCTGGCTGTCACCTCTTGCATTCTTTTCTCCCACCTCTTACTTTTTTCCAAACAATCGTCATGTCCACAGTGCCGCCACCATTTCTTATTTCTTCTCCTCCCCTCTTTCTTTATCTTATGTGCTCTTCACTCCAGTCAGCTTCTTTTTAGAGCAGCTGGGAATGTATTTTTTCTCCATATTTTTCCCTAGAAATGAAAGATTGATGTCAGAACCCCTTCCAGAGGGCCACGAGGCACGCAGGGGCTACTGGGTCCAACCATGGTGGTTGAGGCCTTTTACTCCTGTAGTTGTCAGGCAAATCCCTGTACCACCCTCTTTCGTGTAACGTGCTCAGGGTTATTCCCCATTCAATGGTGGCCGCATCCATGGAATGCAAACTATTAGGTCTTATTCTAGAGTTCTCTCTTTGACTCTTCAGGAAATAGTCAAACATGTATATGGTGCTGCAGGACAATTAGCAGCAAGTGCCCCGGGGCCCCAAAGACCCAGTTCTAATCTTGCCCACTCCGGTGGTATGGCAGTGTTCTGCATTGCAGTGAGTGCCATGTCCTCGGGTGCTAATGAGTACAGATCCTGTATGGTGAAGTCGGGCCGCTTGTGGAGTATGCCACAGCACCTGGCAGACATCTTTCTTTGTGAGGAAATGCTACCAGTTTGCTCCAGTGATGCAGCTGCTCCTACTCGACAGACACAAAGGTAAGTTGCTCTTACACCTAGCAGAGGTAGGTTGGGATGATGGTGTGATCCTCCTGCTCCCACCTGGAGCTCTAACGAGGTTACAAAGTTCTGGGTAGTGTCTCGGTAATCCTCAGGGAAGCCATCAGGTGCAGATCACAGCTTCCAGACTTGACCTGCTGGTCTCAGCAATATTCAGTCAGGGTGATGACACGAACCCTTGGCCAAAGTGGTACCGTCAGCCACTCATGGCATATGGATTTGCTGCGGTACTCATGATCAAGGCGCAGACTCTCCTTATGTGATTGCCCTCACTACTTCAGCCCCTCCAGGCATACAGGGTCGCTGATTTAGGCAGTCCTGTGATAGTTTCCCAGTGGCCCCCTCTGGCATACGGGATCACTTCGGTACTGCAGTGTGGGCCTGGTGTTTCACGCACATCGCTTCTGGTACAGCTCAGAACAAGGCAGTCCTCTCTTCACATACGGGGGTCTCAGAGCCGAAACTGCACATGGGCAATGACCCAGTTGGTGTACAGCCTCACACCTTGCTAATGGAATCCTTGTGCAGGGCTCCCCACTGGGCCTCACTCCCTCAAAGCTCTCTTCTCCCTCACAGGGCACACTGGTCTTGGAAAGCAGGCAGACAATAGTGCTCCAAGCTCCAGGGCAGGCGATCTTGGTGTCCTGGGTGATGTCCCATTAGCCAGCAGGGAGACTGGCAGGCCTTTGCCCCCAGTCCTGGTCACAGTCTGAAGTCTTGCAGATCTTCCCCTCCTCATGCTGCCCATCTGGCTGCTTGGCAGATGACAACGTTTGGGGTCTCAACCTCTCTTTCTTATAGTCCTTTTCAGACACCAATTGTGATTTAGGATCTGAGTCTTTGAAGTGAAGTTTTATGTTGGTGTTCTGCTTCTTTTGAAGTGGGCATATTTCCTTTTCGTATTTCCTCTGAATGATGTCTATCACAGCAGGCATGACGCTGCAGCTCACAACACAATTCATAGTAGTGACTGGAGTTCACACCTGGATGTCATTCCCAGTGATATGTGCATAAGAAGGTTAATCTCAGCAGCCCAGCCCTACTCTTTATGATTCCCTTATCAGCTTCAGCTCCCTTCCTAAGTTGTATCCAGGTCCCTTCCTTGGGATCTATCACTGAATCAATGAGTATCCTTTTGAAGTGTAAAGGAAGAATCCCTTGCTCTATTGTGTCCCACCCAGCTCACAGGAATGCAGCAATACACAAATCTGTCTGAGGGGATTCCTCTGCTCCTTATGTCTTCACCAGGCAGGCCTGGGCTTCCCAAAATGGAATGTACCATTGTAGGTGCATTGCACTCAGTGTGCATTCACAGCACATTTACTGCACAGCACTGTTACTTCAATGCATTGCACCATTAAAGGCACAAATACATTCACAACACATTCAGTCTGCATGCACTGTTCAACACTGTAACCTTTCTGCATTATACCAGTGTGTGCTATTTTAAAACATACACACTACCAGCACACACACTCACCATGTGCACGGCATTCACTCTTCGTGTACTGTATTTCACGCAAGCACACATACACTCAGCATATACTTTCCTTGCACAGGCACTGCACAGCACTACATCGAGACATGTACTGTATCTCAACAGGCATACATACACCCAGTGCATACAGTAACCATACAGAAACTGCACAGTACTTGTCTAACCCTGTACTGTACCCTTCACAGGCACACATACAACTTGTGCAGAGTCACTACTCCTGCTCTGTGCACTTCTTTGCAGCACTTCCACATCTACCTGTTGTAGGTCAAGGGTGAGTTAAGTACACAGCAGTGGAACGTTTAAAAAGTTAAGGGAGCATGTAGCCCTCACTCCAGTGACACAGGGTAATAAAAATGACGTGTTCACTGCTACTGATTACTACACGGTATGATGCCACCACCGTGCTTGTGCTGCTTAACTCCTGGTGAAGGCAGTAGCCTTCAACCACTATGAGGGTAGCACTTTGGGTGCCCCAACAGGTGCAACAAGACCGCAATCTGTGAGATAGGCCTATTTCATGGCGCACATGCATGATCCCTGTTGCCCATGACAAAAAATCAGCATTAGGGATCCAGACAACAGTACAGTTGGGCACTCAGGGCATGGATACATATCTCTTACCTTGCAGAGGGCTTATCCGTCCCAACAGGTGGTTACACTGAAGGCTGCCTTGACTCTAATCCGGTCCTCTTTTTTTCATGCCAAAAGGCTGTCAAATGGTAATGGTGCATCTATTATAGTCCTTCCTTTCTTTTTATATTATAGAAAGTAAGAAAGGACTTTAACTAAGATTCTTTTGCCATCAGTACTTTATTTTAAATAGTCACAAAATGAGACAATATCAAATATAGTGTGCCTTTCCATTTCTCTGTCTGGCTTTAATGTGCTTACTCTGCAAATGTTAGCACATTAGACCCAGAGCTGTGGAATGAACAAATCTTGTTCTAAAATTTTCAAATGGTATCAGGGGTCTAGCAAGGGCTGGGATACAGAAGAACTCAGTTTGGGTTATGGAAATGTTCACCATGGGAACAAATAACAAAAGGGAGTGAGTTTTGTTGTATATTATACACAGGAATTGAATTGATTACAGGAGCTTTGATGAATTCAGTTGTGTATTTTTTTCTCATGATAAATGTATTGCTAGGGAATGTGGATGAAATATACATGCAAGTGAATGTGAAGTAATGTGGGTGTCTGTGACATCCAATCAACTGCCTACTTTAGCATAGTTACACTATTATAGCCCACCATTTTACAGAATAATGTAGGTACATTTATTTGCACAATTTGCATTCACAAGCGCTTTTTAGAATAGAATCTTTTCTATGTATTTACTGCTTCAACATGTAATCAAATTGTTTTATCAATGAAATGTGCTTACTGTTGAATTATTCATTTTATAGGGTTCAACCTACATAAAGAAGGGTGATGAGTGCTGTGGACATTGCAAAAAAACTGCCTGCGAAGAGACGGTCATTCCCCAAGGGAAAGGAGACGTCAATGTGATGAATCCCAAAACTGTTTGGCATGTGGTAGGTACTCCTTACAAAATCTGATTTGGGATTTTTGTGCTAATTTGTTTGTTGGTGGTGTTTGTGGTAATAGTGTTCTTTTAGTTACTTGTATAATGTTGTTTTCACACAGTAACTACGTAGTAATTGCGTAAGCCAACCTATTGATTGATCCAGTGAGACACTAAACAATAAGAAGCTCCTGAAATTGAATTTGTTTAAAGAATAGCTGCATCCAGATGCTTCCAGACTCTAAGGGGCCGATTCCGATCTCGGCCGGTAGGGCTCCGAATCGGATTCGGCTTTACCGGATCCGATTCGGAGCCCTATTTCCCGACCGAATCGTACGTGTGTCCGGGCGAGCGAGTACGATGCGTGCACTCGCGTAATCTCCGACCGACTCGTTCGCAGGACCCGACCGCTCCGGCCGACTCGCACGGGGACGACTCGCACCGCGCAATGGAGACGTTCCCCGGCCGGGGAAGTACGATGCGCATCGCGACCGCTCCGACCGAATCGCGCAGTCCGGCTCCAAGGAGCTGTCGGAGCCGCACTTTGGGGGTCCGTGTCGGACCCCCCTGGAAGCGTAGGCACGCGAGTCGCACACAGGGGGGACCCATGGGTCCCCCTTACACGTGCATGTACGGCGCGACCCGCACCGACGCGAACACGCTGTAGGGGGCGCCCTTGTTCGCGTCGTGCCCATTGAGTCAATGGGAGCCCGTGTACGCGTCGTACGACTGGCTCCCATTGAGTCAATGGGAGCCCGTGTACGCGTCGTACGACTGGCTCCCATTGACTTCAATGGGAGTCCGACCGAATCGAGTCCGATGGCATACGTGCGCATCGTACTCATTCGGTCGGACTGCTAGAGTCCGATTCGGTCGGAAATCTCTCCGGGTCCGGCTCGGTCGGAGAGATTTCCGGCCCGAATCGGAATCGGCCCCTATGTCTGCATTCTCTAATGCCAGCCAGACCTCAGTGAGTCTCCTTCTTTGTGAGCTTTTTCCATAAGTCTTCTGTCTATCATACAAGAAATACATGCCATATCAGTTTCTTCCAAACCGTTAACTGCCACGATCTAGAACTCAGTGTGGGGGAGGTAGGAGAAGGTAATGACACGTCCAAAAATGAATACCATTGAATTTTCTTGCCATTAACCCTCTTAGGCAGATTTACTAACATTTCACGAATGCAGTGCAGCGCAGCGCAGGAAGGCAACTTGCTGCTCTGCTTTGCATGAAAGGGAGGCATCAGAAATGCACCAAATTTACAAAGATATGGAGCATTTCTGCTGCCTCCTTGAGCTGGGGCACTTTGTGCTGTCTTGCGCCAATGCAGCACCCTTGCGTGATGGTGCAAGGGTGCCTGTGTTTAATGAAAAGGATTGTTTTTGTACAGGTAGGACCACATATTGTTGTATGTTTTTGAGGGGACTTGGTGCATACCATGTCTTTTGATACTATTGTTATGCCTGTATCTGTGGTCTGTGTGAGGATGATTGAGTATGATATTGTTTGTATGTTGTGAGTGGCAGTTTTGGAATGGGATCTGTTTTTTCCATAATCTTTAGGATATGATATTTTACTTGTGATATATTAATGTATTTATGATGAAAAAATGAAAAAATAAAGTAATGTTTAACATAATTTGGATGTTGTGAAGAATATAGTTTGTGGTCTAGCCAGAGTGGTCAATTAATCAGATGACGTACAGCATATTTTAAATTATATAGGTAGAGTATCTAGTTTGTGCATTTTGGCTGTATTTCTTTCCCCTGCCTCTCTACCTACATTTAACTTTAGGGGTCCCCTTTTTCATGAGTGGTAGGACCACTTTCCTGCCCAGAAACAATCCTTAAAGGCATTTTCCTTTTCTATGCGTGATGTGGAATGTATCACACAGAGAAAAAGAAAATGACAAGGAGAAATAAAGATATTTCTCCTTGATCCATCTGGGTCTGGGAGGTGTACCATTTTGACTCATTCCCAGGTTTCCAACTCTTTGAAAATCTGGGAATACACCAAAATCCATGGTTGGATGCATAGCAGCAATTCTCACACATCATCCATAGAACTCCTCCCTGTGGCAAGATAACACAAGGCAATGAGATGCCCTGCCTTGTGTTACCTTGGATTTACTGAACCATGCAGAGACCCGCAAAGTGGCTTTCTGTAGCTTAGTAATACCAGTTAAGGGCTTGCGTTGACTGCCTTGTATCACCTTGCATGACGCATGGGCAATGTATTCCCTTAGTAAATCTGGCCCTCAGTGTCTATATTCTCTATTGCAGTTAGCCTTTGTAAGTGGCTGTTGTAGCTCTCTCCCAGACAGTATTGTCAGCTACATCTGCCAGCTACACCTCTTGAAGCTACACACTCGTGCCTGTATGCCAAGAGTCATAGTAGGACAGTGGCCACAGTTCTTATCTCCTACTTGTTTTGTAGAGGATTGGTTGAGTTCCCTTCTCATCCAGCTCGTGAAACCTCAGAAGAAAGCAGCAAAGGGCACATCACCACCTGGTGGCCCTGCCTCATGCATTACAGCGCCAGGATGCTCAACTGGAGTGGCAGTGCGCTAAATATGACTGGTGGTCCTGCCTCATGCATTACAACGCCAGGATGATCAACTGCGAGTGGCAGTTCGCTATATAAGAATAACAATCATTCATTCATTGCACAGGCAATTGAAATTATATATATATTAATAACTATTGGAAGCCAACTGTTCTTACTGGCTGGTGTGACACTACAAAACACACAAGATGATGGACGGAATGTTGCACATTGGCAAACATTCACCCCCAGTCACAGATCTGGGTTTAATCCATTGTTATTTTGCTTCACCACGCCACCCCAGTTCAGACATAGCCATATGCAAATCAGTCTTGACCCTGTGCCTCATGGGAACAGTCAAGACCGAACTGCTAAGCCATGTCTTCCCTGGACCGGAATCAAGCATCCTAGGACCGGTTTCGGGCTTTCAGCCCTCATCAGCCAGGATAGCTTGACTCCAGTGGCGTAGTGAGCACGGGACCCACGTCTGGGCATACCCTTCCCACTTAGGGCGAAATGCAAAACACACAAGATGATGGATGGAATGTTGCACATTGGCAAACATTCACCCCCAGTCACAGATCTGGGTTTAATCCATTGTTATTTTGCTTCACCACGCCACCCCAGTTCAGACATAGCCATATGCAAATCAGTCTTGACCCTGTGCCTCATGGGAACAGTCCAGACCGAACTGCCAAGCCATGTCTTCCCTGGACCGGAATCAAGCATCCTAGGACCGGTTTCGGGCTTTCAGCCCTCATCAGCCAGGATAGCTTGACTCCAGTGGCATAGTGAGCACGGGACCCACGTCTGGGCATACCCTTCCCACTTAGGCGAAATGCAAAACACACAAGATGATGGACGGAATGTTGCACATTGGCAAACATTCACCCCCAGTCACAGATCTGGGCTTAATCCATTGTTATTTTGCTTCACCACGCCACCCCAGTTCAGACATAGCCATATGCAAATCAGTCTTGACCCTGTGCCTCATGGGAACAGTCCAGACCGAACTGCCAAGCCATGTCTTCCCTGGACCGGAATCAAGCATCCTAGGACTGGTTTTGGGCTTTCAGCCCTCATCAGCCAGGATAGCTTGACTCCATTGGCGTAGTGAGCACGGGACCCACGTCTGGGCATTCCCTTCCCACTTAGGGCGAAATGCAAAACACACAAGATGATGGACGGAATGTTGCACATTGGCAAACATTCACCCCCAGTCAAAGATCTGGGTTTAATCCATTGTTATTTTGCTTCACCACGCCACCCCAGTTCAGACATAGCCATATGCAAATCAGTCTTGACCCTGTGCCTCATGGGAACAGTCCAGACCGAACTGCCAAGCCATGTCTTCCCTGGACCGGAATCAAGCATCCTAGGACCGGTTTCAGGCTTTCAGCCCTCATCAGCCAGGATAGCTTGACTCCAGTGGCGTAGTGAGCACGGGACCCACGTCTGGGCATACCCTTCCCACTTAGGGCGAAATGCAAAATACACAAGATGATGGACGGAATGTTGCACATTGGCAAACATTCACCCCCAGTCAAAGATCTGGGTTTAATCCATTGTTATTTTGCTTCACCACGCCACCCCAGTTCAGACATAGCCATATGCAAATCAGTCTTGACCCTGTGCCTCATGGGAACAGTCCAGACCGAACTGCCAAGCCATGTCTTCCCTGGACCGGAATCAAGCATCCTAGGACCGGCTTCGGGCTTTCAGCCCTCATCAGCCAGGATAGCTTGACTCCAGTGGCGTAGTGAGCACGGGACCCACGTCTGGGCATACCCTTCCCACTTAGGGCGAAATGCAAAACATACAAGATGATGGACGGAATGTTGCACATTGGCAAACATTCACCCCCAGTCACACTGACACTACAGCAGCAATAAAAATCATTTGTACTGACCGTTGTGAAATAGGGGTGGCTGACAAGGGACACCAGCCCATAAAGTATACCACTTAATTGTATCATTAGTGAGTTGACACCCAAATGAATAGAATTATAAAACCAATTCCTCAACTGCCTCATTCTCGAACGCATGAGCTATACTCCAGGACATGATTTATCCCATAGCTTGCATGCATGCTTATTTCTCACAGACTGTGGGGCATATTATCAAGAAACGGCGTTAAAATTATCGCCGGTTTAGCGGCAGAAAACTGCCGCTAAAGCGGCGATAATGGGCTTGATAATATGCCCTGGAGAATTCAATAGAAGCCCATGTTCTGGTGTCAACATGGGCTTCTATTGAATTCTCCAGGCATATTATCAAGCCCATTATCGCCGATTTAGCGGCAGTTTTCTGCCGCTAAACCGGCGATAATTTTAACGCCGTGCTTGATAATATGCCCCTTTGTTCTTATGCTGTTTCATGAGTTGTTGTCCGCTCTGGAACCTGTTGTTTTCTCTCTAGGGGATTCTCCCATACCATATCCCTCCTTGATGATGTTGTTATTCTTTTACATGCTGCCTTGATTATTGTGAAGCACTCTGTTACCCCCAAAATCATGTTCGTGCTATATAAAACTTTATAAATAAATATTTAATTTATCACTATATGAAATAAGATGCAGCTCTGCTTCTATCTGACACTGCTTCATGATCCCTTCCCAACAAAACTTCAAAGAGGAGTTCCTCCTAAGGTTGACTGCAGACGTCTGGCTCCCCATCTTTGTTTTCTTTAGTGATAGCTGTGCAGCTGCAACCTGATCTTAAAAGGCAGACACTGGTGGTTGGCACTCTCAGTCCATGTACCGTGAATTTACCATGAGTGAGACTCAGGTGGTGAGACTCGCTCACAGGTAGTCAAAAGCAAAAAATAAAGGGGGATTAAATGGGTGGAACAAATTTGCTACAGGTTCCATGTAATGGGTGGTGTTAGGGCATTGTTTGTTCTTAGCTTCTACTTCTGAAATATGTTTTCACTGTAAAATCCTACAGATGAAATAAGAAAATGAATGAGCATGTTAACACTAGAGAAAAAGGGGGTATTCAACATCCTAGATTGAATAAAAACTACTCAAGACACAAAACATTCTCCATGCAAGAGGAGTCTTGGACTACAATGTCCCCATTTTAGATTGATTTGTCAGAAGCTTTTGAGGGGCCAGGTAACTTAAGTATATGGCACCACAAATGGGCCACAAAAGCATGCCAAGCTCTTTTTGTGATATATAATTACATTTAGTAATGTGGCCGTGAACAGAGCGAAGCATGGAGCAAGTAAGCCCAGCTTCTCCCTCATTGGCTCAGGGATGTCATAAAAGAAAATCCTCATGACTGAAATGACCCTAAATGCTTTGCATAACACCAACAGAAAAATGACGGAGCCAATGTGAGAATTATAACATTTCTTGGAAAATTAGCGATTAGGTTCCAAGAGTGAAACTGGTGACTAAATAAGTTTTATGTTTGGTATTTGTGGATAAGACAATGGGCAAACTGAATTGGTCTGAAAGGGCATATTGGCTAGTGAATTATCTTGTTCTGTAATTGTTTTTTTACATTTGAGAAACTGGGAGTTTGTAAGTAATTTATTTTCCAAACTAATAGTTGTTTTACCCACTGGATGTTATCTCTGTATATAAAAACATTTTAAACAATGGAATATTAATTGCTCAGTAGGGGAGAGGTACAGTGCACTCACTCACCATGTATCTATAAAAAGAAGTACATTTGCAGGCCTTGGTGTGCAGAAAGTTAATATAAAGTTAGAATCCTACACATCATAGATTTGTACCTACAATTGTATAGATTTCTGACTTTTGGAGGTTTACAAAAATCGTCTGAGTATACACACAAATATTCACAGTTTATACATTGCCATGTGTATATTTGTTCATCAATGAGCAGCCCTGTGGCTTTGCAGCTGGGTAGACAGTACGCAGGAGTACAGCTACAGGAAATGTGCATTATTATTTTAGTGTTACTTTTTACTCCACAGGGACAGTATTGTTCCCTGATTGGCGATAAACTGCTTTTCCAAGATGCCCATAAAATATAGGTGTGTACATTTCGCTGTTCCATCCACAAAACACACTTACTCATGCAGAAATAATTTTATATAATTTCCCAGTTTAGTACACATCCTGAACATTGAATTCTACAAGCCGTGCACTCGCACTCTCTCTTTCTCCCCACCTGTAAACATTGTATGCAGACAATCTGCCGTTCTCGTGGGTTCTCTGCTGTTCCATCTGTGGGTGGAAATATCTGTTGATTTGGATTCTTTTAATCAGGAGCAAGGCAGCTGAACTCGTTAATGAGGTAGGTGCACATTCACATTTCCCTCAGGTGTGATAACAACGCCATTGGGCTTGGTTTAAAACTTTAGGGGGCATATTCTCAAGGACTTATCGCCGATTTATCAGCACTTTAGCGCCGCAAAAGTGGTGATAGATTTTTCGCCCTATTCTCAAGCTGGTGCAAACTGCCGATATCGCCAGTTTACCAGCGATAGCTGCCGCAAAAAACATTGCCACGTATGAGAGCGCCAACTAACGCTAATGATATGCAGAGTAGGCGTTCCCGTGCAAAAACACACGAAAACACCACTTCGCGATATTCCCAAAGACCAGCCAGATCTGTGATGCGATCCAAAAACAGGCGATAAGGCACGTTAGCAGCAGGGATTTAACACCTGCCTTTTACTGGTGTTAAGCAGGACGACAACCTGCAGTATGAAAGGGAGCCCAGCCCAGAGCCACATCTGAAGACGAACACATGTCATGGAGCTACTGATCATGCAGCTCGGAGACCCAAGAGGTCCACAACACCCACTGACACCACCCCCAGGCCCCCCCCTCCCCACCTTCTCCCCCCTGGACTACCAGCCAGGCAGCGCAGAACAAGACAGCTGACCTTCCGAAAACGGCATGGCCCCTCAGCCACACAATTGCAGAATGTGGGGAGAGGTGGGAACCAAGTATGTGTGAAGGAGGCAACTCACCCATGAATAAGAATGTACACAATGCCAAGTGTGGCGGTGATGTGCTGGACATACTTCAGTATGCAGAGCACAGACATGTCCATGTGGACATATACTGCTGGTGTTTGTAGTGTTGTGGACAGTGGACGCAACCATGTTACCTCAGGCAGTGGGGAAGACCTCGGTCATGTAGCTGTGTCGTCCCCCTGTAAGCGTAAGTGGAGTGGGCTTGTCCGGCGTACGCCAGTCCAGCGTAGGAGTGTGAATAAATAGGCCGGGGCTCTGGGCGTGGTTCACTTCCGGGATGGCCAATGCGTCTGCCAGGGTGGCGCCCCTCACCCTGCCACGAGTCCGCCGCCGTGACCGCCAGCCCCCTCAGCCGATCGCTGGCTTCCGCGACATAGGCCCCCAGCGCACCCAGCGGCACAGCACCGCAGAGTTATGTGTGTGCTGACTACTGCCTTCGGCCTACACTGCGGTCAGCAGGGCTCACATATCAAATCCAATCCTGACCTGCAAGGACACGCCATCATCGCTGGCTGCACACCCGCTGAGCGCTTCAGGTGCCACTAACTCTGTGCAGCTCAAGTCAACGCCACGTGGCTGTGGGCCCTTGCTGACCGCTGCCTCCGGCCTACACTGCGGTCAGCAGGGCTCACACATATCAAATCCAATCCTGACCTGCAAGGACACGCCATCATCGCTGGCTGCACACCCGCCACCACCGCCACCACCGCCAGGACCACCTCCAACCAACAACTGCCAGAGTCGGAGGAGTCTTACAGCCAGCCTATCAAAGTTGCTCACACCTGTCTTGGATGCCATCATCAGCTTGATACCCTGCTCAGCTCTTCAGGTGCCACTAACTCAGTGCACCACAAGTCATGGACCCTTTATGATTGAGCCTTGTGTGTGTGATGTCAGAGCTGGTGCCCCTACCTCAGTGCACCACAAGTCATGGACCCTTTATGATTGAGTCTTGTGTGTGCGAACCGATGATCACTGTTCTAGTTGTTGCCAGCACCAACCACTCCCTGAGGGCTGGCTTACACTCACCCCACACCCATCCAGCACAGGCGTCACTGGACATGTGACCCTGGTAATAAAAAGGGGCCGGGCGCACGTGCCCGTAGCCAGTTTCACTATCTATCTAAGTGTGTCTGTGTGGTCATTATGTATGCATGATGGCCCCGGGCCCTACCACATTACATTGTGCTGTGGACAGCGGACGCAACCATGTTACCTCAGGCAGTGGGTAAGACCTTGGACACATAGCTTTGTCCCCCCCCCCTGTAAGCGTAAGCAGAGTGGGCTGGGCCGGCGTACGCCTGTCCAGCGTAGGGGTGTGAAGAATTTGCCCAGGGCTCTGGGCGTTGTTCAGTTCTGGCCTGGACAAGGAAGTAACTAATGCTTGTGTCTCTGTTGTAGTGTCGGCGCCACCCGGCCCGCAATCGACAATGTTGCAATGTAGCATGCACCCGGAGGGCGGGCTCGCACGAACGGAGAAATGAAGGAGCGCAAGACCGCTCGGGGTCTTGGCTCATACATGCCAAGTGTTGTGTGTATCTGTATTGCCGCAGCATGAGCCAAATGCCTAGCCTTAATCGCAGTGCGAGTTCAGCCAGGCATGAACTCTACATCTGTGTCCGCCCTATCCTTACCATAGGCCTGCACTCACGTGGCCACCCACCTTCAACGGCCGACATCACAGTGTCGTTGTCAGGCTTGTGGACATGCGCAGACAGGCATGACAATGGTGTGCCGTAGGAGTGCCAGTGATGCAACCGCGCAGCGCACACAAGTAAATAGGCTCGGGGGGAGGGAGGAGCAGCTGTGAGGCAACGTAACACACAGTGATGCCTCTCATTTGCCACATGCAAGACATGTCAAACATGAATCTCAAAGTCGCACACATCCCACCCCACCCCCAACAAGCCACATCACATTTCCTGAATGCAAGCAGATGACAAACTAACATTAGGGATGAAAGCTCCTTTGTCAGAACAATCAGGCGGAAGCACATCTGCACCTCCGACCTCGGAATTGCATGTGCCCGGCACCCCCTGGCAGATACTATAGCAGCTGATGATGACTCCCACCCTACGCACAGCCCGACGAAAGACCAACGTGTACACACCCCACACACAGAAGTCCTTGCTCGAAGTTATCTTGCATGGAATGGCCTTCACACTTACTCCCACACCATCCCAGGCGTACAACCGTTGCACACTAAAACAACTCATTGATCCGAGCTGTGGCATTTCATCCACAGAACTGGCGCAGGTCAGAACAGTGCAGCTTCAACCAGAGCCACTAACGCAATGGCAGAACATCCCGGACACATGCACAACCCCTGTCACGTGGAACTGTACCGTGCACGTATGCTGCATTTACTGGGAGCACTGCCATTGGCAGTGCTGCGGATCAGTTACCCGCTAAGCTTCCGCCTTGCCAACGTCACCTGCGTTCAGCATGTGTTGCATTGTCGATCGTGCATATTCGAGTGGTCCATGGATGTCTGCCTATCCAACAGGACGGTAGCTGAACTGGATTTTGACATGTGTGTGCGCCCCCTGTTGGCCCACGACCATGAGTGTCACCGTGATACCCGTTTATGGTATGCCTTGATACTTGGCATACATGCTGGCAGCTTGACCTGGGAGATTGCACAACTCCTCGTGTGAAGTGACCACATTGAACCGCTCCCCTATTGGGCTGTAGTGCTAATTGGTGAAAGGGGGTGGACGCAGCACATCTGTCCGGGCCTGCTAATGGATTGCCTCGCCGTCCTGTTTGATGAAGTCGACAATGACCTCATGTTGGAAATGATAGCCTACAAAGCTGCAATCGCTTTCATGGACGAGTAACTACGTACCTGCAGCCACAACAGATTGGAACCCATTGCACATGTGAAATGAAATGAAATTTGTACTTGTAAAGCGCACCCATACCCCCAAAGGGGTGTCCAGGCGCTGTACGCATACCGCTGTGGAACCCTTCCTGGCTTTTCCCTGTGAAATGTCCACTCCTGGGCACCCCCAGGGTGAAGCCAGGCATCCCAGCGCTGTTGGGGCCGTTGTGGAGATTAAGCAAGCTATTGCCCAGAGTTGCACAGTGGGACCCATGATTAGAATAGGCACCGAGGCGAGAATTATCAGGTCCGAGGAAATTGAGCCCAAGACCCGCCGAGGCGGGAATTGAACCCTGGTCCCGGGCCAGATCTCTGCATCAGGGTCTGCCGCTCTAACCATTGAGCCACACTTCTCCACAACACCTTGTTGCATCTTGGAGATCTGATCACATATCCCACGACAACAGTGGACATGGCTGCATTCGCCTGGACTCCGTATACATGAGCAGACAACAACGCGGTTTAACACACACCTGTGAAAGGTGAGGCACTCCCCCGGAGTGGACAGCGGTGCTTGGCAACGTTCCTCATTCTGACATACTGCTGCATTGGTCTGCATGTTGTGGCACTTATCTTGCCCGTACTGACACGCTTATGCTAATAAAGTCTACGCACCTTCACTTGTATTCAACTGTGATGAGTGTTGATTTGAATGACAATGTGTGTCTCACTGCCTAGCTGGGTCACGGCCATACATTCGCATTGATAGCATTACCCAGGGAGTACCTTTTTGTGGAATCACTGTCCCTACATTCATCCATACTTTCATACTTGATTGATCATAGCCATGACACATCTGTGTGAATTAGAATGTTTTATTCGCATTCAGTGGAGTGTTGAAGCTGGACCAGTACAGGGCCATGCAAACCCCACTTTACATTGTTGCCCCGTGGAGGGCCAGCCAGAGTTTTAGGGATTGACAAGTTCATCGGAAGAGGAAGACTTCAGTCCGCAGTGTGATTGCTGTGTCATTGGTAACCAAACAAAATATGGCAGTTCATGTCGAGGTCCAAGGTGAGTGTCGCTGAGTGTATCGGGGGACAGTGGAAGGTGTTATTCCAGGGCATGATGCAGAGGGCAGAACCAAGCTGAAACAGGCCATATGGCGGAGATGAATGCTACCACTTCATTCTTACCACAAAGCCAGATTCATCATTATCTTCGTCCTCTGATGTGTCAGATGCCTCACATATGGGAGGTGGTGTTTAGTCTGCATCACTGTGTGGCACTGACACATCAGGGGCCGGAGGTGGAATGTCTGCCGCACTGTGTGGCACTGACACTTCAGGGGGCGGAGATGTGGATGGAGTAGTAGCAGCAGCATTCATCTGCGCCAGGCCTTGTGGTGGCAATGCCATGACGAGGATCTGCAGGGCATAGAAGATCACAGCTACATCTCGCTGGTGTGCAGCCGTGGCAAACATTCTTTCCGCCTGCATCCACTCCAAGCCCTCCATCATTCTCCTTATGTGTCCCAACTCCCGGCTGACATCGCTGGAGCCACTCTGACTAGACAGTTGTTCTTGGCTCAGAGTCATGACTCCAGCGATGTCAGCCATGGATTGTTGGAGAGCATGGAGCGGACAGTGGGTGTCCGTTAGGGACTGTAAGTCATCCCTGATGGGACTTAGACACCCACGTATGGCATCTAGTTTGGCTGCCATGAGATCGAACCCCACCCGCAGCTGATCAGCTATCTTCTCCTGGCATCCTAACACACGGCGTTGGAATGCCATGTGTTGGTCGTGGGGGACCTGGGAGACAGCCGTGGTGGTGGGTGCTTCCTGCTGTGTGGTCTGTGCAGGGGGTGGGGTCTCCTCGATGCAGCTGGGCTGCCCTGCTCCTGGAGGTGGGGTGCCGAAGCTGTCCATGAGCTGTTGGAGGGCGTTGGTGTCGATGTTGGGGAGGTCCTCTTCATCATCAGTGCTGAGTTGTTGGGTCTGCTCTGCAGGAGGTGTTGATTGTCCCTCTGCAATGTGAAGGGGAGATGCAGATTGACATTGTGTTCACATGTATGTTCATGCATTGTACAAGTTTACTAACAGACTGCATGACAATGTACATTGTGACTGTGAGGAGATGCCTATTTGATGCGGGACAGTTGACATTTCTACACCATCAGGGATGTGAGGTTGTACTTGTACATTATCATCTCACAGTTTCCTGCTATGCCAAATGTGAATGGCCATTTTCTACATACAAGCGGCAGCAGTTGTGTCCTCTGTTCTGTTGTGAAAGTGTTGCAGTTTGTACTACATTGTTGTCAATGTTGAGGTGCTCTGATTCTTATGTATGTGTGCTGCATTGTGGGTCTGTTGCCCCTTCAGCTCTGATTTGGCTGGCCCTTATCCCTTTCAGGCGGTGTGCCTTTCACTTCTGTGCTTATACAGTGCTGAGATATTTCAGACTTGGGTAAATTGGGCTCTTGGTCGGAGTTGTGGCTCTTGGGCATGGTTTGTCCGCAGATGTGCTATACTTAATTGTGCATGTGTGCCATTGTGCCCATCTCCCCCCGTCCCCCCAGTCCCTGGTCGTTACTCACCCTGTTGCTGTTGGCTCAGGTCATGTTGTGCAGTGTCCGGTCCCCCAACTCCTGCCACCGTCTCCCCAATGATGACTCGGGTCACCATTTCCTCCATCTCATCCAGCTCCTGGTGTGTCGCTGGACTCCCACCTCCAGTCTGCATTGCTGCTTTCAGGTTGGCTGCGAGTTTCAGCTTGGTTTTGCACTTCACATCAGTCCAGCACTTCTTGCAGTCGTCCACTTCCCTTCTCTTCACTCCGACTGCATTCACCTTGGCCAAGATGGACTGCCATATTGTATTTTTAGTTGCCAATGACACAGTGGAGGTGATGAACAGTTGGTGGTGGTGTTCTATCACCTCCGTAATGAGGATCTGGTTTTCCTGCGTACTGAAACGCAGGTTCCTCTTCTTCTTCTCCTTGCCCTTCCCTGACCCCGAGGTCCCAGGCTGGTCCTCCGTGGGGCTTGTGGGGTTCTGGTTGTCCTCTGTACTTGCTCCGGCTACCTCCATGGTGCTTCGCAGTTGTTTGTGTTTTTGTGTTTTTTGTTGCCGCTTTTATAGTGGTTTTTCCCGCCTGACTTGTGGGACTTACATGCCTGGCGCTGCTTATCGCTGAATTTTTCATCGCAGTAGGGCCCATCGCAACTTTTTTCACGTTCGGGTTTAGATTTTTATCGCCGTCCCGGTAATTTTATTGCAGACATTTGACGCGTTATCGGGAAACTATCGCATGTTACCGCCGTGTTGTGAATACGACGTTAACACAGAGTTATTTTCCCGCAATAGACGGCGATATGAAAAATTGCGTTAACCTATTTTGGCGATGATTATCGCACGTTCTTGAGAATATCCCCCTAGGTGTGTTCATGACACTCCTAATGAGTCGCCATGAGTTGCCATTATGAGTTGCCTTAATAGGTATTGCCACTCCAGTCAACTACAAGTTTTCCAGTGTCTCCAGGCCTGAAGTTATCGGGTCCTCAAACGATGGTAATTCAGGGACAGAGACAACAGTCCCAGAGTCATCTGGAGGCCTGTGGAGGCTGCAGGCCCCTGTCCTCATGCATCCTGCAGCATAGGGGAACAGAAGAAACTCCCCACAGCAGCAAAACAGAATCCCTCTCTCCCACCACTGCTTGCCCCTCTTTTACCCCCCCCAGGCAAAAGAAACAGCCCCGTAACATTTACCACCTGCTCCAAGCAGGTGGTAAATATTTGCAGATCTGGACAGGTTATTTTCCTAAGAGGTAAAGGTGAAATTGGACTCGGTATTACATGGACTGTTATTACCCATTCCAGGGGAAATAACTTGTAATCCCCATTATCTCATGGCGAGATACCACACTTTAAATCTGGCCCCAGTATCTCCCCGCGGAGATAACAAGGACATTTTCTAAAAAATAACTCAACGCTGTGCAGCAAACAAAGATGGTGTGGAACGCTGCGCTGGGGTAGAGAGCAGCACAGACCTGTATTTACTAAATATGGCCTGCTGCATCTCTCTTCCCATGCGCAAACACACCTACGCATCACACTCCTAAGGTGTGTGCGGGCTCTGTAGTATAGGTTTTGCACTGAAATTGTACCCTTCCTGTACAAAATAGTATGTTTAGACCATTTCTTTTTTAATTCCACACATGGATGGATGCCTGCTGTACAGTGGAACACACATCCAGCGATTGAACTGTTTAGAGAAATGTAAACATTTTTCCTACTTAACGCCTATTTAAAGGAAACGTTATGATTTCTGACTCAGAGGCAGGTCTGACAATCTCTGTAGATTCATAAAAAGCCATGGGAATGCCCAAGTACCACCAATGTAGTGTGCCCCCTTAACACAGCGCAAGGCAACGCAAACCGCTGTTTGCACTACTTCAAAGGCTACTTTCCAGTGCAAAACTTAAGTAAATATTCTATCAGCCCTTTATGCCGCGTTGTGACACTTTACTTGACTCTGTGGAAGTGCAAAATATCGATAAATTTGCCTTTAAATATACTAGATAGCTAGATGTCTTATTTAGATCAATGTATATCACACTAGAGCCGCTCCCAATGTCCTGTTGCTAGTGCTAGTGTTTATAGTTTGTGAGTACTGGCATCTCACAAAAAGTGAAGGACTGGTCTCACACACCACCTGGTGTCATGCTTCATCATTGACCAGTCCCCTGCCCTCACCCTCCTATGGGGCACAGTGTCCCCAAGTTAGGGTAAGCTATCTGGAGATTATTACTCCATTTGTCTTCTGGCACACAGATGAGTGTCACGATCACTGCACTTATAGCCACTCACAGTAGACCTACATCTAGTTTGGCTGATTGTGCATTTCCTGTGTTTAGTGTTGTGTTTATTTAATAATTTTTTTGCTGTTTAATTATTATTATTATTATTATTATTATTATTTTTTTTTTCTTTTAGGCTCTAGATTCAGGCCCTATTTTGGTGGAGAGTGATTTATATCACCCCACTTAGTGGAGACCCTCTCACCATAGTTTGGTAAGAGTGGAGCCCTTATTTTCTATCTTTCAACTTTTTAGGTCCTGATGAATGCCATGGACCCCCATGGGCCACTAGGCAGAAACATGTCGACCACATGGACATCGGTGGGGGGACAATAAATATCCCCAGTTCACCGGTCACTTGATTTTAATTACCATATAGATGTCTGCACTATTAAAATTTAATTTGACACCTATAATGGCATTTTAACTCACTATTTTTTATAACGGGCCCCCACTTAGTTTAGAAGTGCATCCCTGTCGTCAGGTGTATGCCCGCCCTCTACCAAACCAAGTTTTTAGAGGGCGAGGACTGGTCAATGATGAAGCATGACACCAGGTGGTGTGTGAGACCAGTCCTTCACTTTTTGTGAGATGCCAGTACTCACGAACTATAAACACTAGCACTAGCAACAGGACATTGGGAGCGGCTCTAGTGTGATATACATTCTATGTTGGAGGCTGCCGACTCTCAGCACCCCGTGCCTCTGGTTCCCTTAGCCCAGAAGCGCTCTGGGCACTGTGGTTACAAATTATTTAGATCAATCACAGGATTTGCAATTCCATGTTTCCTAAATGTTAAACTGCTTGAACAAAATTCACATCAATGTAATAGGAACGCCAGCGGCTGATAATGTTGCTGTATTCCACTTTTATTACAGGTTGGCGACATGTGGCATTCTATTTACGACCCCTGTGTCATCCATGAATGCATCCAAGTAAATGATGATGTATTTGCTGTACAGAAGAACGTGTCATGCACTCCCTGGATACGCACAGATGTCCTGTGGGATTTGAGCTGCAGTGCAATGATGGAACGGGGTGTTGTCCTTCTTGTCAGTGTGGTAAGTCACGAAAAGTACTGTTCTGCACAGAGCTGTTTCACATGTACATTCATAACATGTTTACAATCTATATCCAAACCCCTCGCCCCTCGTTCTGCTGTTCTGCTCCGGGCAATAATTACTGATGACTGGAATGGAATGACAGAAGAAAGAAGGTTCTACTTGTTAAAGTTAAATTGGGACCAGTACTGTTACTACTAACAGGTTAACCACTCTAAATAACTAATGGAATCTGTTTTCTCTGAAATATCTGGTTAGAAATTAATTCAAGTTATAGGTAGGGGCCAAACGGTTGAGATCAAAATATGAAATGTGTGTCCAATACGAGAGCCCTAAAGAAGCTAGTAGAGAACGAGTGCAGGACTAATTTGGGAACCCACAGAGCGATGACACACAAAAAAACCAAAGAAATTCAACAATAGAATTGTTTTTAAAAAAAGAAGAAAAAATTCACATTGCCCAAACCATATAACTTCAAGAAACAGAAAACACCATTAGGTCTTTGAAACTACTTCAGTTGGGCCATCTGAAATCTGAATTAATATGAATAAAAATGAGTTCATTTTTTTGTCTTCAAGCACATTCGGAATTAATATTAAAATCCAACTCTACAAAAAAAATATTACCCCAAAAAGTATGCAATAAGTCGAAAGTTGGACTAATCAAAGGATAAACTCATGTAGGATGCCTGCACCAGTGACCTTGCACCTTACTGTCACACAATTTACATTTTTGAAATAATAAATAGAAGACATTATTAAACAAACGTGGCAACCAATAAAGCAAAGCCTCCAACAATTGTGTTAACCTTCATTAGTATATTTACTAGTCATTATGGGGTCATTTTTACCAACTGAGGAATTTTATTTGTAGAAATATATTTGTTATTGTCGTGTGAGACCTTGAATCTCAGTTGATGTAATTAAAATGAGCAAGTGATAAAGGTATGCACTGCCCATGCAGGACTAGAGAGGTTAGGAAGGTCAGAAAAACAGCAGAAGAGATCTGTGAGTGGACAGGTCTTAGCAACAAAGCAACTGTATCCTTCAAAAACGTTCTGAAAGAGATGATAGAACTGAACTCCCTCGTTATAAGTGTCTCACAGACGATTGTTCAGTTTGGGAGGAAATATTTACTTCCTCTGCAAAGCCATGAGTAGTAAAGCAGAGACGTAATTGCTAAAAAGTGGAAGTTATACACTATCACAACTGGGGCATTTGAATATGTCCCATTAGCACCTGAGAAAATAAAGAGCTACTATAATATAGGGGATTTACATGATGCTGGTTAGTGAGAATCTTTATTGGGCAGTCTTTCTGAGTCAATCAAAGGCTTGCGTTTTGGATTCAAGAACATATTTCGTGATCAATGAGCCATATACACCTGGGTATTAATCTAATTAACGTTGCCCATTTTATTTTAGTGACATGTGTCCTTCCCTCCAAGTTCACATACTGTTTGGTTGAGACCCACAATGGTGCATCTGGACCGCTCTCAAATATGCCTCTCTTGATAGTTGCATTCCCTGTCTCTTGACTTCATGTGTCTAAAATCTGGGAAATATGCTCTTATTATCATAAGGAAGAGGTCTTTGAATCTCATTGCTGCTTTAGAGATCCCTTGTCATTGGTGTGCACATGACCAACCAGAGGCATGCCCTTTGCAGTTCCTCTTCCTGTCATAGGCTTCATGGTCAATTTTGCTACTTAAAGCACTTGCATAAGACTTTGTATTCTCCCACTAGGACTTTGGTATTTAAGAATCCTTGAATCAATTTTTCTCATGTTAAGCACTTGCTCTAAACGTTGTGCACCATCAGCCTTGAGATTGAACTAAGTGGAGTTGTCGTCCAAATGTCCCTTTTTCCTTAACTCTGACTTACATTTTTTAATCTATTATTTCAAATGGTGCGTCTGAGAATCCAGACGATACACCATGTTTCGGTAGTAATGTGTCCTCTGTACAGTGTGGGGGCCTTTGAATCTGCTGGGTTTGCACAGTCTTTCGGGCTTGGGGAATTGTTGTGGCTTGCAGTGTGCAAAGGCACACTTCTTTTCTTCTGCTTCTCTGCTCTCAACTGGCACTGCAGTGCCCCAAGACCAAACGTACCGCACTGAGTCTGGACACTTCAGTGGGCTCTGGAATGATCTCTATGCCTTCAGGTTGCGCAAGGAGACACAGCAGCTCTGGGCTGCAGCATCGTCCACCATCTTGTTTCCCTCATGCGTCATAGGAGGGTGGAGCACAAAACCTATGAATTTTCTCAAACCTGTGCGGGTTCCTGGGACTTGGGGAAAGGTCCATGGGTGGTCCATCAGTTACACTACGCAGGACGGGTGCCAGCAGTGTCAGAGTTCTCAGAGATGGAAGTCCATACATTTATTGTATAATTGATATCCTTGCGTTCCTCCTAACCTTCAATTGACCAGTACAGATTGTTGTTTCTTTAAAAGAAGCTTGCAAAAAAGTATTTTGCCTTATGTCAAAGCTAAAATATTAATTTTGAAAGAAGACACGTTCTCACATGGATTAAATGTAGAATGTGAGACAATAATAGTCAGTCAGAGTGATCGAATGTAAACTAAAAATGTCCTTTTCCCTGCCAGGCAGGTGTACAAATCATCCTTGATTGCTCTGCGATTAATACCGCCAAAAAGTTAGATAATGGAAGAAATTTGATTTACAATAACGGGCATTCCATTGGAGAAGATTACTGTTGATGTTGACACTACAAATTATATAATCAGAAATTACTCCAAACAGCTTTGCAGTGGTTATTAAAGTATTTTCTGGTGTGCCAAGCCAGTGGTTAGACTCATCAACTAGGCCACTTACATTCTGAATGTGTGCAAAACTCTTACACTTGATAAACGGAACAGTAGATGGTTATCATATACTTAGCAGTGATCATATGCATATTGTAAAAGGCACTGTGAACAATCTACCCAGTGCTTAATTTGAACCAGTAGTTTCCTGTGCTGGGCACCTGCACTTAATTGCCGGCACTTAATTGTCCACACCGGCACTTATGACAGCTGCCACATGGTGGGACTGTTTGTATAATTTAGAGATGAGCAGAACAGCAATAGTTTATTAATTCAGTATGCATTAAAAAAAAACTAATACCTGCCGCCCACTCTATTTTTGTAGCTTTGGGGACCTGGAATAGGCTGAATTGTCACACTTCTAGTAGTGTGCTGTTTAGTAGTTGTGTAGGTTCTGTCATTGGCAACGCTGGCAGCTGGCAATGGGGGGTGCAAGTTGCAGGGGCCTCCTGACTAGAGCCCTGGCACTTATTTTTTATGCAAATTAAGCACTAAATCTACCAATTAGGTTTCACTGACTAACTTCTTTTGCAATAGTGCGAAAACATTTTCACTCAAAATGTGAATTTACATACTTCAATACAGTTATTTGCAGATCTTTGATATTTTTCTGGAAATAAGGCAGTACAATGGTAAGTTGCTAGGTTTTTCTCCTATGTTACACATTTGTGATCATTCTCTTCCACATCCCTTCAAAACACATTGGAAAATTTCACGATATTTGCAAGGATCATCACATATCTTCATAAATGGTGTGCATGTGCAACCCTAATAAACACGTTACCTTTTACACATTTCTTTTTGCTGCAGATTGATATTTACTGTTAGTTTAATGTACATGTGCCATCATAGGCTTGTTAACCTGGAAACCTATTTTTGGCACAGTTATTTGGAGCCCAGTAAAGTAGCTATTATTGCAATGTAATAAAGATTCAAGCCATAAGTGTCTAACATTCTACAAGAAGAAAAGAAGAAGGGTGTGTATATATATATATATATATATATATATATATATATGTATATATGGCGGAGCACTGAGCAATAAATAATCGCACCAGCAAAAGTGGAGTCCGTGTCCTGTTGTTTCCGCGAGTAAGGATTGAAAGCAAGGAATTGAAGTTATATATATATATATAAAAACTTTTGCACATAGCACTTTATCACCTTCAATAGAATTAACTTTCAAACTATAATTCATTTAAATGATTTTATACAAGTGAAATGAATTGAACTGCTTAAAATGAACCAGGCACTTGCCTTCAAATACTTCTGTATATGTGAGTGAAGTCAATGAATAGATAAGGAAATAATTGTTAGGCACTTGCCTGAAAATTAAATTAACTGCACTGATTCGTTTTTACTTGAATTCTAAAATGTATTGATAAGTTTGAACAGTGGTGTGAAAAAACGTTATTTATATCCAATCATGAAATATCACAATGAATTTGCAATTGTTTTATATATTCAACAATGTGAGGGTGTAGTCTTTCTTCTATATCTTCCAAAAAAACTGAAGTAAATAGCACACAATATTGCGTACTTATCATGTGACCAAGGCCGTTGCGGCGGCTGAAATGTGTTATGGTTGAAAATTGATTATAAAAAAGGAAATATATTTTTCTTTATGAGTAAGGTGCACAGATGCTAATTTGATAGATATATATATATATAATCATTAATTAGGATTTTTATGATGTCAGCTATGCTTTACTATATTATATTGTGTTCATTTACTTTTTTGCTGTTTACTCATTTATTGTTGTGCAGTGAACAGTGTTTGAAATATCTGCCATGCCTAAGAAGGACCCACAAACTTCTCCATTCCCGTATCACATTGATGATAGTGTGCCCGCTGACTCTTATTCGGAAATTAGAAAATGTACATTATTCTTAGCAATTATTTTAATTAGTTGACATGTGTATTTTACTAATGCCTCAAAAGATCTCACTGCCTTGGCCTGGTAAATATACAATTAGCACTAATACATAATGTTATGGTGGATATGCTTAAGTGTCATCCATAAATCAGTTCTCAATGTACTCATTCCCAATGTGAAAAATCTCCTGTTCGATGGTGCTCTCGTGGTGCTGTAATACCCACCCACCTTCGGTATAAATCAACTAAGCTGCACAAAATGCAGTCTAGTCTAATAAATCCAACAATGCACCGAAGCACACAAAGTGCTGTTACTCTAATCCAAAAATAAATAGTCTCTTTGATCAGTGACAGTCTCTTATGCAATCATCGATTGAAGCTCCACAGATGATGGTATGCAAAGTCTTTTTTATCCCAGCAATAAACACAGGCACAGCAGCTTCGGTGCATTGTTGGAAATATACAGTTAGCAGTTACACCAATGTAATGTGCTTCTTTAATGTATTGTGTAACAAAAGATGAAGCTGAGATTTTAGCATCACCACGACACTTTTGTTTGCTCCTAGGCATGTTTGCTTAATTTAAAATTACTTTTTTGTCAATACTAATCTTTGTGCCTGGGTTAATTTGCAGAACCTGTTAATGGCTGTATTCTGAATGGCACGATCATTGGGGTAAGACAACATACCTCTGTTTTTGAGTATGACGAACGTGTATCCCCATGCTGGTAAATCATGCTCTCTTACAATTACTAGTTTACTAAAAACTCTACATACGCTTTACGCTTTACGCTGTGGAGAAGTGTGGCTCAATGGTTAGAGCGGCAGACCCTGATGCAGAGATCTGGCCCGGGACAAGGGTTCAATTCCCGCCTCGGCGGTTCTTGGACTCAATTTCCTCGGACCTGATAATTTCTCGCCTCGGTGCCTATACTAATCATGGGTCCCACTCTGCAACTCTGGGCAATAGCTTGCTTAATCTCCACAACGGCCCCACCAGCGCTGGGATGCCTGGCTTCACCTTGGGGGTGCCCAGGAGTGGACATTTCACAGGGAATAGCCAGGAAGGGTTCCACAGCGGTATGCGTATAGCGCCAGGATGCCCCAGTTGGGGTGGCAGTGCGCTTTACAAGTACGAATTTACCTTTACCTTTACCTTTACTTTTAAATACAGTAGGTGCGCTTGCTTTTCTCCATTTTAATCCTTCTGCATACCTACCCATGTCTCTATGATTCCAGCTAAGTTTTATTATTTACACCTACAGCTTGGACTTTCGCCAGTGTAGGTAGCCTCTAAAATCTTTTTTTGACAAGAGGTGCCTTTATCTCTCGTCCATGCAAACTGTATGTTATTTCACAGTGCGATTCTCACTACATAAATGCCTTGAGGTCTTCTCTTTACATACATAATGTGGATGATTTTGCTGTGTCTAATAAACAATCACCTGACCGTCACTGAATGTTTGAGCCTTCCACATTGATCTCCCTTTGGTAGTTATCTGAGACTTCAGCACAGTGCTGATTGGTGGAACCATTGCCGCACATGTACAAAGTAGGACAAGTGCCCAGATTTGCTATTACAGGTGTCTCCAGGTCCATAACACGGTGGATTGGTCAAGAGCAGTCTGGAACCTATATGCTTAGGAAACAGGTGTTGGAGATTAGTACACCTGTCCAAATGCACACTGAAAATAGGTCCAGGGGTGCTATCAAACAATTATTTATGTAGGAAATTGTGATGATCATTTCAAGAAGCTGAGACTATTAAACACAGGAAAAGTGAGGTAGAGGTGGAAAGGAAAATGGGAAAGAGACAGACAAAGAGAGGGAGAATAGAGGAAACAACAGAGATGGAGCAATTTGGAGGATGGAGTGCGAGAAAGAATGAGATACAAATAGAAGGGTAGAGACGGAGAGATATGAAGGAAAAACAATTTAGGAGACTTTTAAAAGATAGGCATAGTATGAAAGAGATTGAGAGACAGACATTAAAGTAGAGTGAAGAAGGAGACACTATCATACTCTATGACTACCTTTTGCTGCTATTGTGTTTTCCTTAAATGAATACTGGACGGTGATGGGGATTTTATAGCAATGAGTCTGTTGTTTCTATAGTGAAAAGATTGAGCATTTAAAAGCGTAAAAGGTATAATAATGGGTTTTTGTATGCTGTTCGCTATGGTTCAAGTATATCACTCTCATTATAGACACTGATCGTGCAACCAATGAACTCTCTCCCTCTTTTTATCCATCCATTCTGTTTCTCCTTTTATCTGTCTTTCTTATTCCTTTCTCTTTCCTTCCGTTCTCTTTCCCTCACCTCTATCCCTCTATCCTACTCTCTCCCTCCCTCTCTGCACGTGCCCCTCTGTGCCTGCTGAAATAAGCTCCAGGGTGCTGGAGAAAGTGACCGAGGCAGCAGTACTTGTCTGTAGGCCTTCAAACCCAGCCTTCAATAGAATAAGCCCCCTGGAGAATGTCTGATTAGATAAAGGTCCACTACGGCGCTGGAAATGTATTTCAATGGTAAACACTATAGCATAAATGACCTACTAAAATATATCCATCCATGAATCTTCGATTGATATCATCTTTGCAAATGATAATGTCCTCAAACGTCTGCCTTTCTGGTAGTGTTTTATCTGCATCTGTGTGAATGTAGGTGGAGAATAGAGACAACATGTTCTTCAAATGTGATTGTATTTGTTCGAAAGGCCTCATTTTAGACGCTTCAGCAATTCCGATGGGAGACGTTAACGGACTAGTTATCATTAGGGTGACCAGACGTCCCCGATTTGCCGGGACAGTCCCGGTTTTTCACCAGCTGTCCGGGCAGATTTCGGCAATTTTGTCTCATGTCCCGGTTTTTAGAAGGGGTTGACTGAAAACAGTGAGAGGCACTTTTTTGGGTGTTCTAAAGCTTTGCTAGTTAGCAACTGTTATAAGTAAGCAGGTTAATTAATAGCCATAATTTTGATTGTAGAAATTACATTGTATTTACTTTCTTAATGCATCTTCTGTGATCCTATGTTGATGACAGCTGTCATTCTGCGCCATTCCGTGGATGCAAAATTGTAGTCCTTCTTCTATTTTCCCCAAATGTCCCGGTTTTTGGTTCTCAAGATCTGGTCACCCTAGTTATCATCCCCATCAAGATTACAAGAACAGCAGGTACACCAGGTCTAGAGATCTCCACTGTATCCTGTGCCTGTTGAAAACAGGCATCTGAGGCCTTATTTAGAGCTTGGGAGAGAGGATGTCCATCACCAACATGGCAGATGTCCTGTCCGCCATGTTAGAAGTGCATTATAGCCAATGGAACGTGTTACACTGTCTGCACAAAACCTTATTTTTCAACAAATCTCTTGAAGTGCTGCCTTATTCTTTCGTTGCGTTTAGGTGTTGTTCCTAGTGAGGATTCCCTGTACATTAGTGCTCTAAAATATAAAATAAAATCTTCAAGTCGAGTACAAATACCTTGATCTAGCCCTGATCAGAGAAGCCCATTTGATGATCACATGTGGGATGCGCTCTTCTTCATGGGTGCAGCGACTCAGACATAAATATTGACAGTCATGGTTGGAGAAGAGCATCTTTCGTTCGCTTCTTACTTCTGAACAAGTGATACTCCTTGTGGGACCGAACTGCTTGTGCTGCATGCGTGAACATATCCCATGAGTCCAGGTTGTGTCTTGGATGTCCCTAAATAATTAGCTCTTGTGTGGATGGATAAAACATTCGCAAGAATAATTGGACTCTGTGGAGTATGATTTTTGCAAGCACTAGTATACTCGCTCTGTAAAAACGTGTTTTATAAAGCAAAGACTGGATGAAGCAGCAAAGCTTTGCTTGCGGTGCATCTGAATTCATGTGGAATCAAGGTGCAGTGTAATGACTAGTAGCAGTATTTCAAGGGTAGATGACAATTTTGAGAATCATATATTTCTGTGACACTGACAAGGAAATACAATATCAGTCTCATGATCATTGTCACCCCTCACCTACCTCACCGAGGCAAGCAAACCACCATCTCAAAAGCTGCATACAAAATTAGATTTGGATGAGGCCAGCTCAAATGTGTCACCTCCATGCCTGTATGTCCCAGACTCCCATTGAGTCTTGGGTCCCTCTCAGCTATACACTTATTTGCCTGTGCAATGTCAATTTGAGCTTCTATTTTTAAAGCGAGTATGGATCCAAATATAATCCAAGTATAATCTGTGAATAGCTTGGATTAAAACAAATTCTAACCTATTATGTGATGAAGTGTCCTGGGAAAACTAAGTGTGGGGGACCAAAAGGAGATTAAGCTGCAGTTATTACAAATAAAGTAGAAAATATCACGTTTGGACTGACATCTGTATTCTTCAGCCTCAGGTGTATATGAGTGGTCCATGTTAATAACTCCACTACATACTGGAGAACTCTCATTTGCCCTATTATGTAAACTGTGTGCTGAACTATTGTGGAACGGGGCCTTATGGGGACCTCTGTACTCGCAAAATCTTAGGGCCAGATGTACGAACATTGTGATTTGCAACTTGCAAATTGCGAAGAATTGCGAGTCGCAATTTCTGAATCGCAAATCACAATGTACAACAGTGTCTCAGACACTGTTTGCGATTCCCAATGGGGTCGCAAATTGCATGCCTCATGAATATTAATGAGGCACTCGCAATTTGCAACCCCATTGGGAATGGCTGGCCCTCCCAGGTATGGTGGCCTGCTGGGCTCAGCAGACCTCCATGTCTGGGACTGCTTTTAAATAATGCAGTTTTTTTTAAAAATGCAGCCAGTTTTCCTTAAAGGAAAATGGGATGCATTTTAAAAAAGAAAAATGAAACGTTTTCGTTTCATGTTCTAAGGGCAGGTAGTGGTCCCTGGGACCACTGCCTGCCCCTAAAATATTTTCCCCTGCATTCACAAAGGGAAAGGGGTCCCCTGGGGACCCCTTCCATTTTGCGAGTGCTTTTTCACCCTTCTGAGAAGGGTGGTAAACTGCGATTGTTTTGCAACCGCAATTGTGGTCGCAAAACAGTCATACATAGGGCACAGACTCGTTATTAGGAAGGGACACCCTCGGAAAGCCGCTTCCTAATAGCGAGTCGCTAATCCTATTTAGCGAGTCGCAAATAAATTGCGACTCGCTAAATAGGGTTAGTACATGGCCCTTTTGTATTTTGCATGCGCAAACGGGTCGCAAACCCGATTGTGCATGCGAAATAGGGTCGTACATCTGGCCCTTAGTACGCAAACAGTGTTGCCCAGCTGCTCTTTCAATTGCATAGCAGATCAGTTTGTTTGCTATGGACTGTGTGACGGTGATCCCCAGCCTCTTTGAGGAGTGACAGAGCATAGCTACCAAGAAGGGGGCCTGCAATCCCAAAAGAATATGTGCTAAATTCTTTTGAGGTACAACTAAGATGCCCTGTAGTGACTGGTTCTACACAAGTGAACCCCCAGACTAATCTCCTTTCTCGCTTGTTGTGAGGATTGCAGAATGTACATGAACTTTATTGTCCACAGTGTCAGCCACAATGGAGGAGGTGCAAAATGTAGCTTTCCTCCTTCATTTCCATAAGTCTTAGGTTGAAGTTTGGCTCAGTGAATGTTCCATAGTGGGAACGTGCACCGGGCCAATGTGAATGCCTTGCTTTGGGATCAGCACGCCATCTGAATGCATGTACAGTGCCACCACATAAGGCATGACAGCAAGGGCCTTCCTGCTTCTTCTGCAATATTAAAGATTGACCGCTGCATGAAAAATGGTAATCAGTGCTATTTGAACAAGGAAAACTATTTTATTAATTGAATCCTCAATGTTCTGAGCTGTGTTTTTAAAATGTAAGCATTGTCATTTCTTTTGGCGAGCAGCGTTTTAATATGGGTGTGATGGATGGCTTAGAATTGATATATCTTGGTTCCAATTTCAGATAATTTGCTGATATCTGTTTTCACTGCAGACATTTTCCAGTGGATACTCTTTCTATTCCTCCTCCGGATCTCTATGTGTACTCCATCATTCTGCATAATGCCTCATTGTTGGACCTGCAACAATAACAAGATGGAATGCTTGAATTAATCTCAGCTGCTGGCAATCGCTCTGGCCAAATCCCAAGCCATTGTTTTTTATCCACCATGCCACCTCAGTTTGGACCCAGCCATTTGCAAATCAACCTTTACCCTGCTCCTCTTGGAAATAGTCTAGCCCGAACTGCCAGGCCAAGTCCTCTCTCAACCAGAATACAAGCAACACAGGACATGTGCTCATCAGGCAGGTATAGCTTCATTACTGTGGCACATTGAGCACAGGACCCACATCTGGGCATACACATCACACTCAGTGGGGCAACTGCAACAACAAGAAGGTGATGGATGGAACGCTTGAATCAATCTCAGGCACTAGCAATCACTAAGGCCGCATCCCAATCCATCATTTTTCACCCACTTTGCCACCTCAGTTTGGACCCAGCCATATGCCAATCAGCCTTGATCCTGCTCCTCATGGAGGAAGTCCAGCCCAAACTGCCCGTCCAGGTCCTCCCTGAAGTGGAATACAAGCAACCCAGGACTAGTTTCACCCTTATTATGGGCTCATCAGCCAGGTATAGCTTGATTCCAGTGGCACAGTTAGCATGGGACCCATGTTTGGGCATACCTGTTGCACTGAGGGCAACAACTGGAACAACAAGGTGATGGATGGAATGCCTGAATTAATCTGAGCCACTGGTAATCGCTCGGGCTGCATCGTAAGCCATTGTTTTTCACCCATCATGCCACCTCAGTTTGGACCTATCCATAAGCAAATCAGCCTTGACCCTGCTTCTCATGGGAATATTCCAGCTCAAACTGCCAGGCCAGGTCCTCGCTGAACAGGAATACAAGCAACCCAGGACTGTTTTCACCCTTATTACGGGCTCATCAGCCGGGTATTGCCTAATTCCAGTGGCACAGTGAGCATGGGACCCAAGTCTGGGCGTACCCAACGCAATTAAGGGGGCAACTGCTACCACAACAGGGTGATGGATGGAATGCTGGAATTAATCTCAGCCATTGGCAAGCACTCAGGCCTCTTCCCAGTCCTTTGTTTTTCACCCACCATGCCACCTCAGTTTGGACTGAGCCACAGGGAAATCCGCCTTTACCTGTTCCTCATAGGAACTGTCCAGCCCGAACTGCCAGACCAGGTCCTCCCTGAACCAGAATACAAGCAACCCAGGACTGGTTTCCCCCTTATTTTGGGCTCATCAGCCAGGTTTAGCTTGATTCCAGTGGCACAGTGAGCACGGGACCCCAGTCTGGACATACCCTTCGCACTTAGGGCAGCAAGTGCAACAACAACAAGGTGATGGATGGAATGCTTTTGTTTAATCTTAGCTACAGGCAATCGCTCGGGCTGCATTGTAGCCCATTGTTTTTCGCCCACTGTGGCACCTTACTTAAGACCCAGCGATATATTCAAAACAGCTTTGACCCTGCTCTTAATGGGAAGAGTCCAGCCAGAACTACCAGGCCAGGTCCTCCCTGAACTGGAATACAAGCAACCCAGGACCGGGTTCACCCTTAATATGGTCTCATAAGCCAGGTATAGCTTGACCAGTGGCACAGTGAGCACAGGACCTACACCTGGGCACACCCGTCCCACTTAGGGTGAAACATCAAAGTATACAAAACAATGATGGATGGAATGCTTAAATTAATCTCAGCCACTGGCAGTTACTTGGGCAACATTCCAGTCCAGCGTTACAGCACTTTTTAATTTATTTATGGTTCCTCTGCCATGCGCTCCTCATTTCCCCACTTTATTTTTGTATTCCCTTTCACTATATATTTTTTGTGGATTTATTTTTGGGCAGGGGGATACCTACTGTACTTCCCACTTTATTTTTTTATTCTCTAGCCTTATATATTTATATATTACTGCCACATGTGCAATATATCCATAGACATCTATATATATATATATATATATATATAGATACATATATATCTATCTATGTGTATATAAATATATATAGATAGATATATATCTATATTATATCTATCTATATACATAGATATATATAGATAGATATATATCTATATAGATATATAGATAGATATAGATATATTACGCAGTGGCAGTCACCACTGAGTAGTCATAGTTAGGATCATGTTTCCATAGGAAATGTATTTTTAGTGTTGTTAATAACTTTGGCTCCATTTGACAAATCTCTAAGAAACCTTCCAAAGAAGTGTTACTTTTTGAGTAGTTTGCTCTTGGAAAGTTTCAGGGTGATTTGTCAAACAGGGGTGGGGAAAAAAGGGGTCTCAAAATCCCATTCATTTCCCCCCAGGAACTTTAGATGCAGCTACTGCCTAAACCGCTGAACGGATTTACACCACATTTGGCAGAAAGCTAGATCTAGGTCCAGAAAAAGTGCTTGGGTAATTTGGTGTGAATTGTTTGGGTAGTTGTTAAGTAATTAATGCTCAGATACTTTCTATACATAGGGACGTGGAGCCTCTGTGGAACCTGACAAATCTCAAGCTGAGATCTGACTGGCTGCCACTACCTCAAGGAAGTGGTGGCAGCCATCTTAGGACTCTGGACTCGGTCTAGAGTCCTAAACAAAAACAAAAAAAAGGCACAATGGGGAAGGGTAGGAATACCCTGACCCTTAAGGCCTGGTGGAGGGGTCCAAGAGGGACCCCATTTGGGGCCAAAAATATATTTTTAAAAAATATGTTTGCTGACAATTCGCATAGGATCCACAAAACCGTGGGCTTCCACGCTTGTTTTTCAAAAATGTTCATGGGCTGGGCAACATATATTTTTGGAGGGAGGAGGGCACACATGGCCCTGCTCCCCAGGCCGATTTCGGCCCCTGGGATCCCAACCCCCGGAGTCCAGCACATTTTTGAAAGGGATGGGGTCCCCGGGGCCTATCAAGGCTCGGTGAGGAGGACCCCCGCTTGCCTTTATTTTTAAAAATGGCCCTGGGGTCCCCAAGGCCTTACAAGGCTCAGAAAGCGGGGCCAAACCCCTCCCCTTTACTTTTAATTGTGGCACGCCGAAGGCTGTGTACAGCGTGCGGTTGGCTGCATGCAGGGGATTGGATACAGGGCCTTAGCAAAGAAAATCAACATGTCTTTGAGTATCTTTTTTAACATTTTTCAGGCCACAAAATGCAACCCTTGAACCCACCATAAGGAGTCGCTGCACTCGGGCTGAAGAGCCTACAGTTCCAGCTTGGAGTAGTTTAAAAAATATATGGTAAGCTCTCCTGGGATCATGGACTTACTGTGGTTTATTAATGTTGCTGGGGGGCTGCTGCACTCTCTGCAATTTAATTTATGAAAGCCCTGGGGCATTATGGGGTGCTCCTTGCAAGGAGCAGAGAATAATAAATGAGATTTTTTTTGTGCTATTTTTTTAATGAGTGCCCCAGTGCCCCAAGGCCCCATACCAGATGCTGGTGGGAGCCAGAAATAGTTTTTACAGTGGGTGCCCACTGAGGGCACACACAACATGCCTACTTATTGAGGGCCACAGGGGCAAATCCAGGGGCCCATGGCCCATGCTGACTCCCTGGCCAGCTTCCACCCACTTGTTGATGCTCCAGTGCCCGTCCAGGCAACCCACATTTTCAAAATAAGTTGGGGACTGCTCAGGACCCGCGCATACCCTGACGGCTTCCCAACCAGCACATATCCTATGTGCTAGTAGGAGCCAGACAATTTTTGTTTTTGTGGGTGCCCCAGTGCCCACCCAGGGCACCCACATCTTCCAAATAAATTGAAGCCATGGGGTGTTCTCCAGGGTCTCCACAGCCTTTGTTGGCTCGCCAGTCAGCACAAATCTTGGGTGCTGATGGGAGCTGGTAACAAGTACGCTCCTGCCCTGCAGGAGCAGATTTTCACTCTGTTCCTGCAGCAGGAGCAAACATTTTCACCTGTCGATGCCTGGAGGCAGGGAAAAAAGCAAATATTTGCCCCATCCAGCGTTAGCATTTGTGCTACACTGGAGGTGGGATCTATACTTACAGCCCAGGGGGATAGGGACCCTGGGGCTGTAGTGCAGCTTGGGGGGGGCACATGCCCCCTCCCCTAAAACAAAAAAAAGGGCCCAGGGGATGGGGTATCCAACACCATAGTATGACTCATGAAGGGGGGGTGCACACACCCCATTTAAAAAAAAAAAAACAGGCTCCAGGGGATTGGGATGGGGTCCCTAGGGTTGTAGTACAGCACAGGGAGGGGGGGGCAACCTCCCTCCGCCCATCAAAGCTGATTCAGACTCAACCCGAGTCCCAAGAGCCTAAAAAACTGAAATGGGGTCTGTGGGGGCAAAAAAAGGCTTGAGGGGGCTGCGCACTCCCTCCCCTAAAAACGAATTAAGCCAAAGGGTCCCTGGGGCTAGAAAAAGGTAATATGGTACCTGGGGCCTAGAAACAGGCTTGGGAAGGGTGGCCGCACATCCCTCCCCAATGAAAAAGTATCACCTACCCTCTGGGCCCACGCACAACCCGGGGGAGGCATAAAAAAAGGGTAGGAGACCGCCATTCTTTTTTAGTTATACCATGGATCCCCCGATCCTCCGTGGATCCACGATACCCCTACAAAATGAATAACAGTTTTTTGCCCAATGAAGGGGTACCACTCACCAAGCCTAGGGGGGCAAAGTATGCCTACCTTTTCCCCTATATGTTTTTTTACTAATTTTCGCATGACAGGAGATTTGAGTACCCAAGTCCTAAAATGATTGCCATCGCTTCTTTGTTGAAGTGATGGCAGCCAATTAGATCTTAACTTGAGATCTGTCATCTCCCCAGATCCTCCGCGATTTGATATATGCATACATTTAAACCTTAATTTCTCAAAAACTACTGAATGGATTTACACCAAATCACAAAAAAACACTTTTTCCTTGACCAATATCTGGCTTTTTTAGCTTTCCAAATTTGATGTAATTCCCTTTATCCATTTTGGCTGTAGCGGTGTATAATTTTCCTCTGGAAAACTGCATGCAGAAAATGCATGTTGGGGCACTCGGCCCCTGCTTGAGGGATCACCCCAAAACTTTCAAAGGTGGATCAACTTTTTGGGGAAAGTTATGTGACGATTCTTGAAACAGCACCAAAGTTATACGCAAAACAAAATAATGCTTTTTCTATGGAAACGTTGTCCTAACTATAACTATCTGGTGGCGATGGGCATATATATATATATATATATATATATATATATATATATATGCAAAAAGAAGCAGAGAACTCTGGGTAGTTCTCAAGTTTAGGTGGAAAGCAGCTCCTGTATAGAGCACTCTCAACACCAGCGACACTCTAGATCTGCTCACCTCAAATGTCTGCTTTTCTATCAAAGTCTTTAAGCGTAGGATTAGCACAGTGCTATCCACGCCGAGATAGAAATGGACAAAGTCTTTTGCCATTACTACAGCAAAATCTTTAAGCATAGGACTAGCACAGTGCTGTCCTTGCCGAGCTGTAAAATGACAAAAGCCATTTACCACTCCAGGCACAGTATTACAGCTTTGAATTGGTAAAATACCAACCAAGCCAACCTGAAATGAGTAAAAACAACCCCTGACACAGTGTTTCGCTCTAATTAGAGCTCTTCGGAGAGGTATAGCTTTGTCCAGACACAAGGGAGCACCCAGTATAAGTCAAAAAAATACCCTTTCAGGCATAGAGTGACGAATAAATTATGCAAAAAAGAAGCAGAGATCTCTGGGTAGTTCTCAAGTTTAGGTGGAAAGCAGCTCCTGTATAGAGCACTCTCAACACCAGCGACACTCTAGATCTGCTCACCTCAAATGTCTGCTTTTCTATCAAAGTCTTTAAGCGTAGGATTAGCACAGTGCTATCCACGCCGAGATAGAAATGGACAAAGTCTTTTGCCATTACTACAGCAAAATCTTTAAGCATAGGACTAGCACAGTGCTGTCCTTGCCGAGCTGTAAAATGACAAAAGCCATTTACCACTCCAGGCACAGTATTACAGCTTTGAATTGGTAAAATACCAACCAAGCCAACCTGAAATGAGTAAAAGCAACCCCTGACACAGTGTTTCGCTCTATATATATATATCCACACCAAGATTCCTCACCCCATGGAGAAAGAAACCAGAGGGACACAACGGGGAGCCAAGGAGAACATCTTTATTGCAGCGTGGAAAGCATGACGCGTTTCGTCTTCAATGACTTTATAAATGCCAAACACCAGAAACTGCCACCTGCCACCATTCAAACGATCCATTTCGTTCCCATTGGTGGGAGCCCAGCAGAGTCAACCAATGGCGTAAACACCTCCTTGCAGTCCCCCTTGGCAGACTCCAACTCCCAACAAGCACCGTCTCGGCTTGCAGGTAAGTGTTTTAGCTGTCAACTCCTTGTAACCCATAGTGAGTGCTGGTGATCAGTGACAAGACGAGTGTAGGTGCAGATTAAAATAGCAAGTGTCCTCGCAGCACAAAGACCTCTCCCGGGCCCCCTTAAACGTCTCACCGCATATGTGAAGGTCCAGGCAAATTCTGAGATTCAGCAACAATGCGCAGGCCTCTCTGTGTAATCACGAACTGAATTACCAGCGATGTGAGCACTGTTCCTTCATGCGGGGGCCAGGGCTTTCCAATACCTTAGAGTCCAAGAAAGCTGTGAAGCGGGTGCCCATATAGCTCCGGCCACAAACGAGACGGGTCCCCCTAGCGCGCTCGGGGCATTGCGCACAAAATATCCACACCAAGATTCCTCACACCACGGAGAAAGAAACCAGAGGGACACAACGGGGAGCCAAGGAGAACATCTTTATTGCAGCGTGGAAGGCATGACGCGTTTCATCTTCAATGACTTTATCAAATGCCTAACACCAGAAACTGACACCTGTCTCCATTCAAACGATCCATTTTGCTCCCATTGGTGGGAGCCCAGCAGAGTCAACCAATGGCGTAAACACCTCTATGCAGTCCACCTTGGCAGACTCCAACTCCCAACAATCACCGTCTCGGCTTGCAGGTAAGTGTTTTAGCTGTCAACTCCTTGTAACCCATAGTGAGTGCTAGTGATCAGTGACATGACGATTGTAGGTGCAGATTAAAATAGCAAGTGTCCTCGCAGCACAAAGACCTCTCCCGGGCCCCCTTAGACTTCTCACCGCATATGTGAAGGTCCAGGCAAATTCTGAGACTCAGCAACAATGCGCAGGCCTCTCCATGTAATCACGAACTGAATTACCAGCGATGTGAGCACTGTTCCTTCATGCAGGTGCCAGGGCTTTGCAATACCTTGGAGTCCAAGAAAGCTGTGAAGCGGGTGCCCGTATAGCTCCGGCCACAAACGAGATGGGTCCCCCTAGCGCACTCGGGGCATTGCGCGCAAAATATCCACACCAAGATTCCTCACCCCACGGAGAAAGAAACCAGAGGGACACAACGGGGAGCCAAGGAGAACATCTTTATTGCAGCGTGGAAGGCATGACGCGTTTCGTCTTCAATGACTTTATCAAATGCCAAACACCAGAAACTGACACCTGCCGCCTTTCAAACGATCCATTTCGCTCCCATTGGTGGGAGCCCAGCAGAGTCAACCAATGGCGTAAACACCTCCTTGCAGTCCCCCTTGGCAGACTCCAACTCCCAACAAGCACCGTCTCGGCTTGCAGGTAAGTGTTTTAGCTGTCAACTCCTTGTAACCCATAGTGAGTGCTGGTGATCAGTGACAAGACGAGTGTAGGTGCAGATTAAAATAGCAAGTGTCCTCGCAGCACAAAGACCTCTCCCGGGCCCCCTTAAACGTCTCACCGCATATGTGAAGGTCCAGGCAAATTCTGAGACTCAGCAACAATGCGCAGGCCTCTCCGTGTAATCACGAACTGAATTACCAGCGATGTGAGCACTGTTCCTTCATGCGGGGGCCAGGGCTTTCCAATACCTTGGAGTCCAAGAAAGCTGTGAAGCGGGTGCCCGTATAGCTCCGGCCACAAACGAGACGGGTCCCCCTAGCGCGCTCGGGGCATTGCGCACAAAATATCCACACCAAGATTCCTCACCCCACGGAGAAAGAAACCAGAGGGACACAACGGGGAGCCAAGGAGAACATCTTTATTGCAGCGTGCAAGGCATGACGCGTTTCGTCTTCAATGACTTTATCAAATGTCAAACACCAGAAACTGACACCTGCCGCCATTCAAACGATCCATTTCGCTCCCATTTGTGGGAGCCCAGCAGAGTCAACCAATGGCGTAAACACCTCTTTGCAGTCCCCCTTGGCAGACTCCAACTCCCAACAAGCACCGTCTTGGCTTGCAGGTAAGTGTTTTAGCTGTCAACTCCTTGTAACCCATAGTGAGTGCTGGTGATCAGTGACATGACGGGTGTAGGTGCAGATTAAAATAGCAAGTGTCCTCGCAGCACAAAGACCTCTCCCGGGCCCCCTTAGACGTCTCACCGCATATGTGAAGGTCCAGTCAAATTCTGAGACTCAGCAACAATGCGCAGGCCTCTCCGTGTAATCACGAACTGAATTACCAGCGATGTGAGCACTGTTCCTTCATGCGGGGGCCAGGGCTTTCCAATACCTTGGAGTCCAAGAAAGCTGTGAAGCGGGTGCCCGTATAACTCCGGCCACAAATGAGACGGGTCCCCCTAGCGCGCTCGGGGCATTGCGCACAAAATATCCACACCAAGATTCCTCACCCCACGGAGAAAGAAACCAGAGGGACACAACGGGGAGCCAAGGAGAACATCTTTATTGCAGCGTGGAAGGCATGACGCGTTTCGTCTTCAATGACTTTATCAAATGCCTAACACCAGAAACTGACACCTGTCTCCATTCAAACGATCCATTTTGCTCCCATTGGTGGGAGCCCAGCAGAGTCAACCAATGGCGTAAACACCTCTATGCAGTCCACCTTGGCAGACTCCAACTCCCAACAATCACCGTCTCGGCTTGCAGGTAAGTGTTTTAGCTGTCAACTCCTTGTAACCCATAGTGAGTGCTAGTGATCAGTGACATGACGATTGTAGGTGCAGATTAAAATAGCAAGTGTCCTCGCAGCACAAAGACCTCTCCCGGGCCCCCTTAGACGTCTCACCTCATATGTGAAGGTCCAGGCAAATTCTGAGACTCAGCAACAATGCGCAGGCCTCTCCATGTAATCACGAACTGAATTACCAGCGATGTGAGCACTGTTCCTTCATGCAGGTGCCAGGGCTTTGCAATACCTTGGAGTCCAAGAAAGCTGTGAAGCGGGTGCCCGTATAGCTCCAGCCACAAACGAGATGGGTCCCCCTAGCGCACTCGGGGCATTGCGCGCAAAATATCCACACCAAGATTCCTCACCCCACGGAGAAAGAAACCAGAGGGACACAACGGGGAGCCAAAGAGAACATCTTTATTGCAGCGTGGAAGGCATGACGCGTTTCGTCTTCAATGACTTTATCAAATGCCAAACACCAGAAACTGACACCTGCCGCCATTCAAACGATCCATTTCGCTCCCATTGGTGGGAGCCCAGCAGAGTCAACCAATGGCGTAAACACCTCTTTGCAGTCCCCCTTGGCAGACTCCAACTCCCAACAAGCACCGTCTCGGCTTGCAGGTAAGTGTTTTAGCTGTCAACTCCTTGTAACCCATAGTGAGTGCTGGTGATCAGTGACATGACGAGTGTAGGTGCAGATTAAAATAGCAAGTGTCCTCGCAGCACAAAGACCTCTCCCGGGCCCCCTTAGACGTCTCACTGCATATGTGAAGGTCCAGGCAAATTCTGAGACTCAGCAACAATGCGCAGGCCTCTCCGTGTAATCACAAACTGAATTACCAGCGATGTGAGCACTGTTCCTTCATGCGGGGGCCAGGGCTTTCCAATACCTTGGAGTCCAAGAAAGCTGTGAAGCGGGTGCCCGTATAGCTCCGGCCACAAACGAGACGGGTCCCCCTAGCGCGCTCGGGGCATTGCGCGGAAAATATCCACACCAAGATTCCTCTCCCCACGGAGAAAGAAACCAGAGGGACACAACGGGGAGCCAAGGAGAACATCTTTATTGCAGCGTGGAAGGCATGACGCGTTTCGTCTTCAATGACTTTATCAAATGCCAAACACCAGAAACTGACACCTGCCGCCATTCAAACGATCCATTTCGCTCCCATTGGTGGGAGCCCAGCAGAGTCAACCAATGGCGTAAACACCTCTTTGCAGTCCCCCTTGGCAGACTCCAACTCCCAACAAGCACCGTCTCGGCTTGCAGGTAAGTGTTTTAGCTGTCAACTCCTTGTAACCCATAGTGAGTGCTGGTGATCAGTGACATGATGAGTGTAGGTGCAGATTAAAATAGCAAGTGTTCTCGCAGCACAAAGACCTCTCCCGGGCCCCCTTAGACGTCTCACTGCATATGTGAAGGACCAGGCAAATTCTGAGACTCAGCAACAATGCGCAGGCCTCTCCGTGTAATCACGAACTGAATTACCAGCGATGTGAGCACTGTTCCTTCATGCGGGGGCCAGGGCTTTCCAATACCTTGGAGTCCAAGAAAGCTGTGAAGCGGGTGCCCGTATAGCTCCGGCCACAAACGAGACGAGTCCCCCTAGCGCACTCGGGGCATTGCGCGCAAAATATCCACACCAAGATTCCTATGTATATATATGCAAAATAGAAAGCAGAGAACTTGGGGTAGTTCCCAAATGTAGGTGGAGAGCAGCTCCTATACAGACCAGCCTTCAAAACCAGCGACACTTTTAATCTTCTCACCTCAAATGTCTGTTTTTCTAGCAAACTTTTAAGCATAGGATTAGCACAGTGCCATCCACGCCGAGCTAGAAAGGGACAAAGCCTTTTGCCATTTATACAGCAAAAGCTTTAAGCATAGGATTAGCAAAGTGCTATCCATGCCGAGCTGTAAAATGACAAAAATCTTTTACCGCTCCAGGCACAGTATTACAGCTTTGGATTGGTAAAAAAACCATCCAAGCCAACATGGAATGCATAAAAGCAACCCCTGACATGTGTCTTGCTCTCATTAGAGGTATAGCTTTGTCCAGACAGAAGGGAGCACCCAGTATAAGTCAAAACAATACCCTTTCAGGCTTAGAGTGCCGAATAAACTATGCAAAATAGGAAATAAGGAACTCTGGGTGGTTCCCAAATTTAGGTGGAGAGCAGCTCCTATATAGAGCACCCTTCAACACCAGCTACACTTTGAATCTGCTCACCTAAAATGTCTGTTTTTCTAGCAAAGTTTTTAATAATAGGATTAGCACAGTGCCATCCATTTCAAGATAGAAAGGGGGGAAAGCTTTCTGCCATTAAATAGCAAAATCTTTAAGCATAGGATTAGCAAAGTGCTATCCATGCCGAGCTGTAAAATGACAAATGCCTTTTACCACTCCAGGCTCAGTATTATATATGAGCCTGATACAGCTGCAGTGCCCTGGGAACCCCGTACCCTGGACACTGTAATTCTCTGCCCAGGAGAGGGCATACCCTGCTCGCACTCTTCCAGGCAGGGAACACAACTTTGCTCCCACCAGGGCACAGCAGTGAAAAATGCTACTTTTGCCCGGGCAGGAGCAAAGTAACAGAACAGGCTCCCGCCAGCACCACATCGTACATCTTCAATGTACTTAGATGAGAAGTTAAAAATTGTAAATCTATACTGTACTGACCTATATATATCTTTACATCCACAATATTGTACCTCGATCTCCTTTACATTAAATTTTGGTATGACAATATTGTGGTACAACTCTGTGATAGATTCCACTTTGCGAATACTGGCTCTGGACTTGAATGCAAGCAAAAAGCAGTGCAGAGGACCATGGCATACTTCCTCCAATGCCATACACTAAATGACAGCTTTTCGTTTTTTAAAGCGTCCCATGCACTTATTTGCAACAGTACCTTCTTACAGCATGCTCCCACGTCCTACACTTTGTTCTGATATTGAAATTTGTAGTCCCTGGTTTTGTAGATGTTCCTTATGCATTTATTAGGTATCTCTTTGAATTGATTCTCAGGAAATCTCTTGATCATTTGAGCAGGCTTTTATCATTAACAGACATAGTGGATCACTCATTCAGTATAAAATTATAAGGTATTGAAAGTTGCTGAACTTCAAATGTTTGCCCCATAATTTGAGGTTTGAATTTTACATTTAAAGGGCCAATGTTTTAAGTTAACGTGAGTTCTATCTATGCTGAGAGCAAGAAGGTTATGAATCCCCCCTTGTGGTTGAACATCTTGAAATTCGATGGATAACGAGACAATTGCAGACTTTTCTGTTGCTTCTAAATATATACATTATCAAAATCCTATAGTAAAAGAAACCTAATTTCAAATCTAGAACATAGAACCGATACAAGTATTACAGGAAATCCTAACCACTAACCTAGCATATTCTTTTAATGGCATGTAATGAATACAGGTTTTCCTGTTTACCTGGATATTATTTCCGTGCTTGCACTGTGACCCTTACAGCCATAGCAAAGAACAATTACATGAACTCATCTGTGACACGGACACTCCCAGCTCAAAAGCCCAAGAGTATCGGGTGAAACTGGCTAGCATTTTATTGACCTGTCCATAATGCTTGCTTTAAAACGGCAGTGTCATCAAGAGAACTTCGAAGGGTGCTGAACAATTAGAAAAAAATACCTCCTAGTTTGCTGGTATAGTTGGAAAATTAGCAGATAGTCTTAACAGTTACTCGGTGTGGACATATGGTAAATATTCAGGTTTATTTTTTTTTATAGTAAGTATTTAGCATTTGTTTAGTGAACAGGCCACTACTATCTGTTGCCTGAGTATGCTTATAATATGTTTTGAGTGTTGAATTCTGGTCCATCTCAGGTTGTTGGCAGTGTTATGTTCAATGAGTTGTGGGTCTTCGATTTTGGTGATAAATAGTTCTTCCTAAGGACTTTTATTATTTCATAAGTTGGTAACATTCCCATTGCTCAGTTTCTTGGCAGTCTATGCCTGATGTTTCTGCTGTGTGGCATTTTGTGTCGAGTTTGTGTATCTCAAGAAACAGTGGTTCTCATTGGTATCATATCTAAACAATTCTCAATACACAATATAATGTTCGACATTAAGGCCCTCATTACGATGTCGGTCGTCGGTGGCGGGCAGACGACAGACAGCACTGCGGTCTGACCGCCGAATTTCAATACCGGTGGTCCGAGCACAAGCGGTTGGAGAGGAGACCGCCGCCACTGCCGGGATTGGGGGTGGCGGTCGGAATCCCAATCCCTGAATGGCGGTGGTGCCAAGGCAGGCCCCGACATCGGGATTACGATGCCCCTTTCCCATATCATGGCAGTCCGACCACCATGAAAAGGCTGTTGGAAAGAGACTTTGGCAGCCCCAAACAGGGCCCCCATCCCTCATGGGCCACTGCAAGATCGCCCTGAGGGCATATGTAGTGCCCTAACTCACATCCATGCACCATGCGCCATCCACCACATGGTGCATGGCACATGGTGCATGGATGTGCATAAAGTGCTCTTTTGCATGATGGCTTGTGCTGCAGCCCTTTTCCTGGGCTGCAGCACAAGCCGCTGGGTAAAAGAGCACTTTCCAACCACCAGCACGATGGTCCTATCCTAATTCAGCGGTCGGACCACCGACTGCTTGTTGGGCAGTCTGTTGACCACCATGATAGGGTTGGCAGTCTGACCGCCAACATTGAAACAAGGATCTAACGTGAGGAGACCACCCGACAAGCAGTCGGCAGTCCGACCACCGAATAAGAATGGGACCGCCGTGCTGGCAATCGGAAAGTGCTGTTGGTGGAGTTCCGACCGACATCGTAATGAGGGCCTTTGTGTTTACAGCAATACCACTGTATATTGAGAATTGTTTAAAAAGTTATACTGTTTTTTGAGTAACTATTAATGGCTCAGGTTTCCATGGGTGTAAGGGCAGCTCTTGTTCTAAAGGTATAGGGGCATATTTACAAGCCCATAGCAGCAACGGAGCATCACTTTTTTTTACGCTCCGGTGACACTGACCCATATTTACAAGGCCACGCAAAGCCACTTTACATGGCTTTACAATGCCTTGTAAATATGGCCCTCTTTCACGCAATATTCTGCGTTAAAGGGGCGTGCCATGGGTGTTGCTGGGAGTGTTCCCACGCAACACCCATGGCTTTTTGACACTGCCCCAGATTTACAAGGATTGGTAAATCTGAGGCAGCGTCAAAAACTAACACCTTTCAAGGGGAGGCTTTAAAGTGGCGGAACGAGGAGAAATATTGCAGCACACATAGAAGGAGCAAAACACCATTTATTATTGTTTTTGTGCAGGAAGGTGTCCCTTCCTGCACAAACACAATCATCCCTGCAATGCAGGCACCCTTGCACTATGGTGCAAGGGTGCCTGCTTTGGTGCACAGCTGCTGTTTTAGCACCAGTGCAGGGAACAGCACAGGTGTTCCTGGAAATACGGTGCTTCCCTGCATTTTTTAAATGATGTAGCTCGGCACAGGAAAGTTGCTTGCGGCGCCGCGCTGCGCCTTTTCATTGTACATATCCCCCATAGTGTTTGTGTATGTTGAATGTTGTGTTTAATGTGCATGTGTAGGTGTTCTGATTCTCAATTTCTAATCTCATGGGTGCAGGCCTTGCCAGAAGGGCAACGCAGAGCTCTGTTTAACAAGATTAGGCCTTATAATCAAGAAGGAGGAATGAGCAGTAGCTCTGTAACTTTTTAAAGGTTTGAATTTTACTCACTGCTGTGAGATGACAACTGGGACAGAAATTAAAGTTGCTGACAAGAGCTAAGCCTGTGCAAGCTTTTATAAAGCAACAGATGCCCTCTACTCACCCTGGGCTGTGACTATTTGTAGGTCTCGCTCAAACAGCACTTGCGCTGTGCTTGTGAAATGTCTTGTAAATGAAAAAATCTTTTTAAAAAACCTGCCCATTGCTTACAATTTTTGGCTGGCTTGTCACTCTCATTTCTTTGCTTTCTATTGCTTATTGCGTGCAATTTCCTGTCTCGCTTAGCTTCCCTCATGTGTTTGTGTTTTCTGTGGTGCATGGACCAAGTGCCTCTTCCTTTTGCACTTGCACTTCCTAGAGAGTGAATGTGTTTGAAGACCCTCTCCTTAAACCCTGCCCTCCTCCAACTCTCTTTTCTTTTTCAACCTCATGCCACCCTCCAAATTGTTTCAGACACCCCGTCCTTGTCCTTCTCTCTGTCCTTTTTAAATCACCCCTGCCCTCCTGCCCTCCTGCTCTTCTTTGTTTTTCATCCTTCTCCCACCCTTCAGTTCCTGCTCTTTGTTGTACTTCATCCCCCCCTCCTGCTCTCCATTGTGTCAAACCAACCCCATGCCCTTCCTTCGTTGCGTGAAAACCAACCCCCATGCTCCGTTGAGTGAAAACCCACCCCTTCCTCCTCCCGCTCACCATTGTCTCAAAAGCCACCCCTGCACTACTCCCGCTCTCCGTTGATGCAAAACTCACCCCCTCCCTCATGTTGCTTGACTGCCCCTCCCCTGCTGTGTTTGGACAAAGTACACAGCATCGCAGGCTGCTGTGCAACATGGCTTGAAAAGGGACAAAAAAGCCCTATGACGTGGTCAATGCTAACAGCGTCATAGTGATGTTTGTGTGCTTTTTTTACTGTTTAGCCATGCTACACAGCAGCGTGCACTACTGCACAACATGTAAAACAACAATGACAAAGCCAATAGATTTTGAATAGGTGCAACCTTTTGCCTTTGCTAATGCTCATTGAACATGTTGTTTGTACCACAAGAACCCTCTCAAATTCCTGAAATCTCAGAAGGAGCACAATATCCATACATGATAGCCATAGGCAAGTCATGGCCAGAAACCTAGCCTCAGTGTTAAATCATGCCTGGATAAGACAATTAAGCAAAAGACACACAGATGATGGACGGAATGCAGAGCAAATCATACATTCGCCCCCAGTCAAGAGTTCTGGGTTAAATCCATCGTTCTTTTGCTCACCATGCCACCCCAGTTTAGACCCAGCCATATGCAAATCAGTCTTGACCCTGTTCCTCATGGGAAGCCAGGTCCTCCCTGTCGACCTAACTGGGAAGGGTATGCCTAGATGTGGATCCCGTGCTCTCTATGCCACCAGATTCAAGCTAGCCTGGCTGATTAGAGGGTGTTACCCCGAAATCGTTCCCAGGATGCTTGTTTCTGGTCCAGGGAGGACCTGGTCTGGCAGTTCGGGCTGGGCTGTTCCTATGGCGACAGGGTCAAGACTGATTTGCAGATGGCTGGGTCTAAACTGGAATGGCGTGGCATGCAACAAAATGATGGATTTAACCTAGATCTGTGACTGGGGGGGGAATGTTTGATTAATTCAGCATTCCGTTAATCATCTGTTCTTTTTGCATTTGTTGCCCTAAGTGGGAAGGGTATGATGAGATGTGGGTCCCGTGCTCACTACGCCACCAGATTCAAGCTAGCCTGGCTGATGAGGGGTGTTACCCCGAACCTAGTCCCAGAATGCTTGTTTCTGGTCCAGAGAGGGCCTGACATTTCGGGCTGGACTGTTCCAATGAGGAACAGGGTCAAGACTGATTTGCATATGGCTGGGTCTAAACTGGAATGGCGTGGCATACAAAAAAACGATGGATTTAACCCAGATCTATGACTGGGGGTGAATGTTTGATTAATTCAGCATTCCGTCCATCATCTGTCCTTTTTGCATTTGTCGCCCTAATTGGGAAGGGTATGCCCAGACATGGGTCCTGTGCTCGCTACACCACCAGATACAAGCTAGCCTGGCTGATGAGGGTGTCACATGACCCATGGGGACATTGTCGTCTTCTCTAAGTTAGCATGAGCACGCTGCAGATTGTCCGCTGCTTTGCGCGCGATACGACACAAGTTTATTTTGCAAATGTCACTTTTGCCGTCCTCACATGAGAAGCTATCGCTGTGTTCACACTCTGCAGGTTCCTGGGATTTAGTCTAAACATTGTGAGCAAGGTCGATCAACAATGTCCCTTGTTATTTTGTTCTGGTCAGGCCCTAGCACCTAGACAAAACATACCGATGCAGCTGTTGTTTGGGAATACGTACTTTGGTCTTATTGTAATACATGAATAGGTAGCACACACTTGGAGAGGGACCTTTCCAGGGAGAAGAGCAAGACAGCACCTATGATGTAGATCTACCATCTATAGACTGAGGTATGGGGTCTGCAGATAACGCCCAGAGATCTTCTAACATATAATCATCCTGCTTCTATACAAGGGGAGGGAGGTTAGGCTATACTGTCTTTTCATAATGACAGCTCCTTTCATGATTTTTGGACTAATTGCTATGCTTACCATATTTGTGTTATGCATTTTCTTGCTTATTGTGGCACGTATACTGCACATTATAGCATATTAGTTAAAGTAAATATTTTGAACTTATTCATGTCTCTGTCAGATCTTATTGTGGACAAGTACAAGAGTGTGAGTGAAAGGGTGTGTCTTGTAACCGCGATTCCTGAGAGAATCGGGATCGTTGTGTTCTGGGGTGTCTAATCATTTGTTTCTCTGTGAGTGAGTAGGAGAGCAAGTGAGACACTATAGCTAGTCGGTCCTGGGCTCATGGGTACTAAGGTGGTAGGGTAACCCAGTGCCTATGCACTAAGGTCCAATAATCTTACTCATAGCTCTGTGTTTGTGCAGAATCCCTGCAACAAGGGGCTTTACCCTGAAACCGGTCCCAGGATGCTTGTCTCTGGTCCAGGGAGAGTCTCGCCTAGCAGTTCGGGCCGGACTGTTCCTATGATGAACAGGGTCAAAACTGATTTGCAGATGGCTGATTCTAAACTGGAATAGTGTGGCATGCAAAAAATTGATGGATTTAACCCAGATCTGTGACTGGGGGTGAATATTTGATTAATTCAGCATTCCGTCCATCATCTGTTCTTTTTGCATTTGTCGCCCTAAGTGGGAAGGGTATGCCCAGACGTGGGTCCTGTGCTCGCTACGCCACCAGATTCAAGCTAGCCTGGCTGATGAGGGGTGTTACCCTGAAACCGGTCCCAGGATGCTTGTTTCTGGTCCAGGGAGGACCTGGCCTGGCAGTTCGGGCTGGACTGTTCATATGTGAACAGGGTCAAGACTGATTTTCAGATGGCTGGGTCTAAACTGGAATGGCGTGGCGTGCAAAAAAATGAACAATGGATTTAACCCAGATCTGTGACTGGGGATGAATTTTTGATTAATTCAGCATTCCGCCCATCATCTGTTCTTTTTGGATAAGACAATTAGCAGTGTACTTCCCTTCCTCTGCTTCTACCTGCTTGAAAATGCACAACTTGTAGATCACTTTTAATTTTCACCAGTTGACAGGCGGATGCATGTACCTTCTTGCTCACAAACCCATTACTTACACTCTGTAACTGCCATTTCTGATCCTATATAATCAAGGAAAACTAACAATTTTCAGCATTTAAGTGCCATATTGTGTCACTGGAGGAATGATTTCCCCCACTCTGCTCAATGAGCATCTCCTCAGGAGTGTCCCTCTTGCACACCAGAGTTGGGGACTTGGGATGGAAAAAATATCTTCTCTCCATCTTCCTTTGGAAGACCTAGTTCTATCACATGCAATTACAATTATATAGCTCACATATCCCAATGTAGTCTAAGTTTTGTGGTATTAGACCTGTCAGCCTTAGGTTGGCCTTCTCCCAAACTTTTTGCCTTACTCGTCCATATTTTTCTGATCTCGTTTTTGTTGGCCTCAGGACTCTCAGCACTTTATTAATGCTACCCAGTGATACAGGGTGTGTGTTCACTCCTTAAAACATGGTAACATTGGCTTATCCCCAATTGCATATGTATTTTATGTATACGTCCCTAGTAAAATGGTACTACATATACCAAGGGCCTGTAAATTAAATGCTACTAATGGGCCTGCGGTGCTTGATGTGTCACCCACTTAAGTAGCATTATGAACTTGTCTCAGGCCTGCCACTGCAGCCTGTGTGCGCAGTTTTAAACTGCCATTTCAACCTGGCAAAATCAACATTTTCCCAGGCATAAACCTTCCTTTTTAATACATATAAGTCACCCATAGGGTAGGTCCTAAACAGCCCCCAGAGCAAGGTGCAATGTATTTAAAACATAGGACATGTACATTTAAGTTTTGCCTGTACTGATAGTGAAAAACTCCTAAATTAGTCTTTTACTATTGCAAGGCCTACCTCTCCGATTGGATAACATTGGGGTTTCCTCATAACATTTAATGAGGATGACTTCCAATTGGGAGCAGGTGAATAGTTTGTGTTTGGTGTCTTTGGAATTGTAATGAAAAATCCTCTTTTATGGTAAAGTTGGATTTTAAATTACAATTTTGAAAATGCCACTTTCAGAAACTTGGCATTTTCCTGCCCTAGCCATTTCCTGAAGCCTGTCTCTGGGTCACATGACTAGATGTAGTTGGCAGTTGGTCTTTGTGTATTCCTTCCAGACAGCCACACAAAATAGAGAGCTTAGGTGGGTCATCACTGGCAGAATGGGGAACAGAGCTGGGCACAACACATACTCTGCAACTGTGAATCCTACCCTGCCAAGTGATACCGCCACAGTCCTGGACCCTTTGAAGTGGGCTTGAAAGTGCCCTGCCAGTCTATCTGTGGACCCAGCAGAACTGACGTATCTCCTTTGCTGTGCAACCCCAAGCAGAACCGAAGCATCGCCTCTTCTGTGTGAACTTTCGCGGTACCAGGACTTCACACCACCCTCTCAGCCTGCTCATCAGAATAGCCACTGTGCAACACATCCTCGACACAGACCCTCACAAGCCCTTTATCGAAAGCAGCCTAGCAACAATGCAGAATTCCGCATTGCAAGCCCCGCAGATTATACGGAACCAGCTAGTGTGCAATGCATTTTCAAAGCAGGACTTTGCGTCGAAAGCCCCCTCATCAACAGCCTCCTCAACACAAGACTTTGCATCGATAGCCCCCTCGTCAACAACCTCCTCAATGACGACACAGAACCTGGCATTACATCCTCACAGTTCCCTGTAACCAGGGCTTCATGACGCATCTACGACCTGGATCCCAATCGCCTTGGCTGCGCAAGGCATCCTCGACCCGGGGCTTCACAACGCTCCGCAACCAGGATTTATGGTATTCTTATTCAGCGGGGTCAGCTGGGTACCTGTAGCTGGCTCATGCTGCTTTGCGGTTGGCTTGGTCTTGTGACTTTGTTTTCCAGTCCGGCATAACCGGACACCCACAGTTAGTGCATTGTGCAATTTGGTGCTATATCCACTGCAATCTTTAAAATTGCATATCTCCGGTTCAACTGATTGGATTTTTGTCATTTTGATCTTGTTTTATTTCGTAAAACTCACTCTACCTTTCTAATTTGGTGTGTGATTTTTGTTGTGTTGTGTTTTCACTTTATTAATGTTTGAAATGCTGCATAAATACTTTACACATTGTCTCTAAGTTAAGCCTGACTGCTCTGTGCCAAGCTACCAGAGGGTTGAGCACAGGTTAATATGTGGTTGCTTGTGACTTCACCCTAACAAGGATTGAGGTTTCTGCTTGAGTAGGGTTTCACCCTCCCCAACTAGTAACCCAATTTCTTACATGTAGTGAAAAGAACATAACACTGTCACATTGCTACGCACAACTTCAGGACACACCTTCTTGTTTGAATTTCTCATCTCAGATGCATTAATTCCTGACATTCTGCATCACTTCCTTGAATGTAGTGGATATCAAGCAGTTCCAGTGTACTGGCCAGAACTCAGCCATTTGCCTGTGTCCCCCACTATTGCCAGGCACAGCCGTTGCAATGTTAATTCCTGGGGCACCTCTTTCGGGCTGGATTTTACACCTCTAGGAAATAGACTGCAGACTGCTGCCATCTTGGAAATACCTGTTTTGGAAGGGACATAGACATGCGGGCCTAACTTAAAGTACAATGGGCTGTACTCTATTCTTCCAGGTCAGTGAAGGGATGTACTCTTCTGCCCTGTTGAAGTAGAGCCAGCCATATTTAAAGATCTCTGCAAGGCAATCGGAGATCTGTGTGCCTTTAGCAGAGCTGCTTCCATGCCGACTCCACTGAAGGCACTGAGGTTTTCTGGTGTGATTAAAGTACCCATTTCAAAGAGTATATTAGATGATATATTTAATCAGCCTGCCACAATGTGACATTCTCCTGCCAGCCTTCACATGAACTGACTGCAGGAACTCAAATAAAAACATACCAAAGGAACCTTCGAACACTGGTTTCACCTACATCATCAATATGACACATCGTCTCTCTTTCATATAACAATAAAACAATAATACCATAACTTTCTAATAAACTAAACACCAAAATAAAAATAAACTATACAGTAAATAAAATAACCGAAGCATGAAAAGTACAGATTGAATTAGAATAAACAGACAAATCATCCTAATACATGAAACACCTAGAAACACGTCACACATAATATCAATTGCAAGAGGGAGACAGATATGTGTATTAACTTTTTCTTTTAAGAAATTATCATAGCAAGATTCTAGCTGATTCTCTCACATAGTGCTGCAGATAAGCGGAGGTTTTTTCTCTCTCCTTAAACAACCATTCCGTCTCTCAATTTCCATCACACATTCATCACCAACTTCTCTTTCACACTTCCACATCTCAGAACCACTACCCACCGGACCTCGCTTGTCCATAGAACTAGACACATCATCACCAGCAAGCATAAATCCACTACATCCCTTACTATTATCCACTACAGACTTTTCACACTTTTCTCCCTTCTGATACAAAGCTACTCTGTGTCTTTTCCAATTATTTCCATTCTCCAAAACCACATACCAATCATACACTTGCTTGACTCTGAACATACCTCTGAACTGAAGCAGTCCTCTTCCTACAAGTCCATCTTTCACTTTCACCCAATTACCAACTTGAATATTTGAAACTTTGCACCCTTGCCAAGCAGTACAGGGTTTTTCACTATCTTTCAACCAACTTGGAACCAACTTAGGCTTTGTGACCTCTCATAGACTCAAAAGGAGATCTTCCAAGCAACCTATTTATAGTGGTGCAGCGGTCCCAGACAACTTCCTGAACTGCCTCACCAACATCAGATCCACTTTGCACAGCCAACTGAATAGCCCCCTTGACCATGCAGTTCATCCGTTCCATAATGCTATTGTCTTGAGGGTTATGAAGAGAAGTGCAATGATGTTTGATACCATGCATCAATAAAAATTCCTTCATTTCACTAGAACTAAGTTGAGTACCATTGTCTAATCAGTAGTAGGAAAGTCTACCCTCCTAAATATTTCTCTCAAGTTTTGTAATGGTAGTCCTTGTAGACACATCCTTCATGAATATGACCTCCAACCACGTGGAATAAACATCCACTAAAACTATGGCAAACCTCAAATCCTGACTAACTCCAACCAAGGGTCCAATAAAGTCCATACACACAGTATGCCACACCTCTTTAGGGTTGTGAATGTGACTTGTCTCAAATTGCGCACCAACCTTAAGCCTTTTTTCACTTTCCTAACAATCCACACACCTTTGTACATCAATCCCTGGCCAACAGAAGTTTGTGTCATGGTTTGGTCCAAGTGACCTTCATTTGCTAACTGAATGATTTTCCTCCTTAGATTTTCTGGTGCTACAAACCTGTCCCCCCTCATCAAAACGCTATTTTCGCCAACAGATAATTAATTCAGTATTTAGATAAATGGCCGCACTGGCATGCAGAAGGGTCCACCCAATAGAGCAGTATATCACGCCGGGACACACGCGCTGAGTCTCTTTCAAGAGTCTCATGCCAGAGAACTTGTGCTTCACTCATGCACTGGATAGCCGCAATGTTCATCAATGGTATGTGCCCCAAAATCCTGATCTTTACTCTTGAAGGCTGCCCCTTGCTCACGGTGCTCACACCAAAAGTCCTCCACTGACAAGGCTTGTTACACGGCGAACAGCTAACACATGCAGCCACAATAAACTGAATGACTAGACGTCGCTTTGTTCAAATGACGTCTCGAAAACCCAAAACATGCGGCATGCGAATTACTCTGCTAGCACACACATGTTTTAAAAAAGCGAAACAGTACTTCTGAAGGGTTGAAACCAAACCCTTCTCACATGGCTGCGGTGTCTCTCCCTTGAACTCGTTGGGTAACGTTAGGTAGAGTCACCCTCACAATCGCTGTCACCTGGCAGTCTGATACACAGTAGGCCGGCAAATCATTGCCAAAAACGATTGTAAATAAAGTAGCCTTCTCAAAGAGAATATTAGAAGACATCTCTAATCAGCCTGCCACAACGTGACATTCTCCTGCCAGCCTTCACATCAACTGACTGCAGCAATTAAAAAAACAACATTCCAAAGGTACCTTTCACCCAAATACATATCCATTCCCATGCATTTATTGGTAATGCTTCACATTACCATAGAAAACTCCTTTCAACCAAGACCTGTGAAAATAGTGGAGCGGTGCACTACCAAAGAGTTTTCTTCAATAAATCCAAATGTTCATTTTGTATAGTGGTTTATGAATCCTTTATTTTCAATATCAAAATGTGCAAATTCCAGCCAACGCGTTTCGTTCATACATAAAATGAACTTCTTCAGGGCAAATGGTGATGTGAAGAAGACGCAGGAACACAGAGGCAATGAAGAGCCCTTGATCTGAGATATTTCAAATTCCTGCTGTTGAACACTGACTGCCGACCGGACGATAATAACAGGACTGTGTCCCCAGAGATACAACCATCAGGCACTTATCATGGTAGCCTTTAAAATTTAAATACTTGTGCGTCGACAGCAGGAATTTGAAATATCTCAGATCAAGGGCTCTTCATTGCCTCTATGTTCCTGCGTCTTCTTCACATCACCATTTGCCCTGAAGAAGTTCATTTTATGTATGAACGAAACGCGTTGGCTGGAATTTGCACATTTTGATATTGAAAATAAAGGATTGATAAACCACTATACAAAATGAACATTTGGATTTATTGAAGAAAACTCTTTGGTAGTGCACCGCTCCACTATTTTCACAGTTTTCTCTGCTTGGCAGCTGGCATCCAACAACGGCAGGTGCAGGAGCTGTATGTGCACACCCAATCATACTATCCATTACAATTTCTTAAACAAGAAAAGGAATAAAGCAGGGAGGTGCGGTTACTCAGATCCGCCGTTGCTCATTCATTCCCTTTCAACCAAGACCTATTGGCACTGCCAATGCTTGTTCTTTTGAGTAACAGAAACTGGGAGAACAGACAGAAGACATGCAGGGCATAGTAGACATCCGTCTAGAGAGGAATTACTTAAGCCCATTGTTAGACTTGGCATCTTTGGCATGGTATCCCCTGGATTTTTTACTCTACCTCCTGTATTTTTGATGCTGTGCTGGATTTCGTTTTTGTTGGCTTAGATGCTTTGGGCACTCTGCCACTGCTGATCAGTGTCAAAGTGCAAGTGCTCTCTGTGTACATTGTTATTACAATTGGTTCTCCCCGATTGGCATATTTGATTTACTGGTAAGTCCCTAGTAATTTGCACTGAGTGTGCCAGTGCCTGTAAATCAAATGCTACTAGTGGACCTGCAGCACTGATTGTGCCACCCACATGAGTAGCCCTGAAAAGGTATCTCAGACCTGCCACTGCAGGGTCTGTGCGTAGTTTTAAAACTGCCATGTTGACTTGGCAAGTGCACCCACTTGCCAGGCCCTAACATTCCCTTTTATTACATCTAAAGAACCCCTATGGTAGGCCCAAGGTACCCGCCTGGGCAGGGTGCAGTGTATGTGAAAGGTAGGATATGTACTGGTGTCTGTGACATGTGTGTGACATGTCCTGATAGTGAAATACTGCCAATTTCATTTTTCACAGTTGAAAGGCTCTCTGCCCCATAGGATAGAATTGGAGATACTTTGTTACATCTTACAAGTATAACTTTCCATTGGGACAAGATGGAGAAGTAATGTTTAGGCTCTCTGAACTCAAGATATAATAACACATATTTTAGTAAAGATGTTTTTTAAATTGTGTGCTTGAAAATGCCACTTGTAGAAAGTGGCTATTTTCTTGTTTAACCATTCTGTGTGCCTCTGCCTGTTTGTGGATTGTCTGTCTGGTTTTGGAGTGTCTGGGGCTTGGGATGTACATTCACTGTAGACAGCCACTGGGGGGCTGAGGTGTGCCTGGCCCTTCCTGGATGACTCAGAGCTGAGCTGCATGGGGCTTGGCTGCATTTAGAGTAGTGGGAGGAGATTTCCTTGCTCCTGAATAGGGCCTGTCTCCCTTGCACAATGCTTCTCCACCCCCTGTGGTCATACTGCACCAGTGAGGACAGAACTGGTTTGGACTGGGCTCAGAAACCCTTGCCCAAAGAGAACAAAGACCGAATGGGGTATAAGTAGTAGACCTTAAACCCCAGAACTTTAGATCACTTCTGAACTCAAGAGGAACCTTTGCCAAGGAAAGAGCTGAAGAGCTGTCAGGAGGTGTACTGCCCCTTTGCTGTGTGCTGTGTGGGGTTGGCCTGCAGTTGCTGTTTCTGCCAAGGAAAGGACAAAGACTGGAACTTTGCTTTGAACCTGCTTGAAGAAGAATCTCCAAGAGCCTGTGTGTGCTAGCCTCCTGTTCTGAGGTCTCAGAGACACAAAGACTTCATCCCCAGCTCCTCTACTGCTGAGAGTTCTGACCTGCCAGGAGGTGCCTATTCCAGTTTTGGGCCTCTGGAGGTTGTTCCTGCTGTTGGGAGCTGGAAGCAACTTGAAAGAAGTAAGAAAACTTGTCTTTGACGCCGTCAGCGAATCTGCTGTGATGCCGTGACCTGCACTGAGGCCTGGGGCACCGCTCGTGAAGTGCACGACGCACCGCCCAGCCCGCGCCTCAGCCCCGACGCCCTTCAACACCTGCCGACGCCTGCAGTTATTGGCATTCCCAACACCAGCACTCGCACCGATTTCCATCACTGCTAGCGCCTGCATTCGGTTATCGCAGTGCTGATAACCGGCGAGGGTGACTCCACGAACTCTCCAACTTCGCATCATCACTGGAACCGACTCCTCATCGCCGACGTAACCGACGTCCCATGTCCTGGACTCAACAAGTTGCCTCCTCGCGGACACGACGCCCGCCTCCCCCCGTGGCAGCCAGGGAGCTGGCCACGTCCTTGGCACCAACGTCTCACCTCCACGACGCCGTGCATCGATATAGACTTAGGGCCTCATTTATGAAAAGTGACGCATTGCTGCGTGAAAACAGCGATGCGTCACTTTTCATTGCGCCCTCCTTGCGACATGCTGGATGCGTCATATTTATAGTATGACGCATCATGTCGCAAAAATGACGCATTGCTGGAGTGTGTCACAAAAGTGACGCAACTTCAGCAGTGGGTCATTTCACATGGGCAAGTCCCAATTCAAATGTGCCTGCGTCAGTCTTACGCCTGCTGTGAGGCAGGCGTAAGATATTGACGCATTTGCGTCCTAGAAGTGGCGCAGTGAAATCTCATAGATTTCACTGCGTCACTTCTCTGAGGCTTACTTGCGTCAGAACGGCCACCCTGCATACATTATTCCTGGTGCAGGTATAATGTGGCGCATCTACCTAGATGTATTACTGTGTGTTTTGAGTACAAATACTTTACATATTGCCTTTGGGATAAGCCTGTCTGCTCATGCCAAGCTACCCAGGGGGTGAGCAGGGGTTATCTAAATTGTGTATCTCCCTTATCCTGACTAGAAGCAAGGGTCCCTATTTGGACAAAGATACCTACCTCTGCCAACTAGAGACCCCCATTTCAATCAATCAATCAATCAAATCAATCAATCAATCTTTATTCGAATATAAGTATATCCATAAAAGCACAGATCAATAACAACAAATGACTACATAAAACTATCTAAAACAGAGACCCCCATTTCTAACACCCAGTGTGACTCCTTCTATTCGTAATACGTTTAGTTGCAACTTCTAAACCTAAGTCAGTGGTTAAAAACCTTGGTTTTTGAATTGGTGATTCGCTATCCTTTGAAACCCAGGTTACAACCCTAGCAGGCCTCTGCTTTGGCATCTTAAGAAGCCTTATATCCATCATGGGATTCTTTACTAGTTCGCCAACTGATTGTTTAATCCCTTGTCATTTCTCGCCTTGACTATTGCAACAGTCTTTACCTGGGCACCAAATGATCAGTCTTTAATCAACTACAGGCTGTTCAAAATGCTGCTCCCTGGCTTCTTTTCCCCCTCACAAATTCTGTTCAGCCTCTAAGCTCTTAACCAAGCTCCACTGGCTTCCTTTTGGAAAGCGCATGAAGTTTAAAGTACTATGCATCTCCCATAAGATCCTCTATAAACAAGGTGCGCCAAGTCTTGCTGCTCTGATGCACTTTCATTCCCCTATGAGAGCCTTACGCTCAGCAGATTTGAATCTGGCCTCCATGCCCCGTACCAGAAGAGCCAGAATGGGCTGACGTTCTTTTCGTGTCCTTGCCCCACCCCTATGGAACTCTTTGCCATCTTCGCTAAGAAAGACTCAAAACCACTTAAGTTCTCAGAAGCAACTAAAGACCTGGATGTTCTCCTCCTTAGCCTAGCCTGCCTTCCTCTTCTGCTGTTGTGTTACCTGTGACCAGCGTCAGAAAGCCCCCTTCCGGGTGCAGCCGTCCGCTTTAGAAATCTTTTTAACATAATTATTGCTCTGTATTCCAATGTATATGATAACCTGAAATCTGCAAGATGGCTCTAGTAGCCAGCTGCAAATGGGGTAATGTGCCCACAGAATCGAAGTGAAATAAATCAAGATATAAATACCCTTTTATATCCTACTTCACCGGCTTTAGACTTTTGACTGTCTTTCCTCGTTTTGACAGTGATCAGGGGGTAGAGGAAATGTTCAGCTATGCTGTAAACTCAGGAATATTTCTCAATTTTTGTATTTCTGTCGACGAACTCAAGTTTCCAATTAACTCTCAGCTTCTCCTGAGGCCTGGCTAAACTTTGAAATCCTTATACATTGTTACTCTATCTCGAGTAGAATCCTTGGAAAACCCTTCGTTTTGATTTCATTTTCATTAGTAGTTAAATTTAAATTCATTTAATTTCATTAAATATTTAGACCCCCAAAAATTACCTGTGCCATTGTTGTTGTTAGAGGATATAGTGGTCAGAAAATGTAGTGGCCAGGCCACGTAGCGGATGAGAGGTAATGGTTGGTTTTATAATGGACTAAAAGTATCTATCCTGGTAGGACATTCCGCACTAGGAATTGCAATTGAACCAAGAGTCACCTAAACCCCTCTCAAACACAAGTAAGAAGAGCGGGGACAGGAAAGCGAAATAGTGACCACGTGGAGGAGAAAAGCCCACATGCACAAGGGCACTGACGATATGGGTCTGGGTCCGGGGCAGCTACTGCAGTAAGACTGCACAGGTCTGAGATTGCGGGGCCAGGGTTCCTGAGAGCTCTTTGTTCAGTACAGTGGTTTACAACAGCGTCTATGAAAAATCTCAGGGCTGGAGCGAGACGCCAAAAGATGCGTGGGATCCTTCAGGTCTTGGGAGCCGTGGTTGCTGCAAGACAGCTCGGGTTGGTGGGAGAGGCAGTAAGAGAGCAGTTTTTCCAGTGCCCTCCGTGGCCTTCTTTAACAGTAGAAACAGTTTCAGCTGTTTCATAGGGGTGCTGAAACTGTACCTCTTCTATTTTTTAAATCTTCCGAGCTTCATGAACCTTTCAGACACAAGAAAGTGGTAAGAGTGCCAGTGTTCACCCACCTTTTCGGTGTCTTGTCTGGAGATTTCCATGCAGTTTATAAACAGCGTTTTTTGCAATATGCAATGTCAAGTAGACTATTGCACCCACTCACAATATCTACAGACATCTTTATCATCTACAATATTATCTACATGCCATTGTAACTTCCTTTAGTATCCCAATTAGAAAAACACCATATTTTTCAGAAATGACAACTTAGTACTGGGCGTTTCAACTGCAGAGAATCACTTGCACTACGCACACATTCTTCGCTCAGGCTGAAATTTGCATCTGTATAGTGCAACGCTACTACTTGTTTATCCAAGTGGCACCCTAACTTTCTTCGAAGTCCTGGCTATCTGGAGCTCATCTGAGTGGTCCAATCTATTCGGCAAGGACGCTGTTGCTTGTGTGCACAGTCCAATTGTGTCACTGTGAGCTTCGTGCAGTGTTAAGTGTGAAAATGTCCAGATGAGATGTTTGAGTAGAAGTTGTGCCCTGCTCAGTGGAAGGGTAAGTACATTTCTAAAGGAATGAGTGCTGTGCTCAGAGATAAGAGATGTGTCCCAATCATGTCACTGCAATCTTGTTGCTGCAGCAGTGTGCACTAGATTCACACAGCAGTAGATTAGCACAGTTTATTGCCCATCCAAAAGGACTATATAAGCTACTGGGGAAAATCCTGTATCTAAACGTACATTTTGGGTGCAGCATGATCAAGCCCTACCACTGTGCCACATCGTTGTATCATGTAACCTTAAGCTGTTTAGACTTCTGGATGTCTTGTGGGATTGAAATTCAATTGGCCTAGTCCAGGTTGACCCTCCTTCTGAATTTTAATTATTTATTTATTTAGCTAGAGTTTTATATAGCGCTGGCTAGACCCGGAGGTATCAGAGCGCTTTACAGAGGAACAATAGGAGTTACAAGGAACAATAACACAAATAACGAATTACAAGTTACAATAAATTAAACAATTTTTGCACAGTCATTACAAAGAAAGTGACCAATCTTTGGGGGAGAAGAGGCAAAGGGGGACAAGAAAAGGATTGTGAGAGAAGGTGAGAGGAGAGAAGGGAACCTGAGTGGGGGTTAAGGCAGTCCAGCAAGAAAGAGAAAACGTTCGGGGGTCATCAGGGGGGCTCAGGAGGGACGGGGGAAGGACGGAGGTCAAACAAGATGGCGGGTCAGGGTCGCGGGAAACGACGGAGACCAACACCAAAATGGCGGGGTGCACAAAAGTCGAAAATCCTGAGAGGAAGACCAGAGAGCAGGATTGAATTTAGTAGAGTCAGAAGGGCACGGATTTAAACAAGGAGAGTGGAAAAATCATAGGGGGATAGAGAGGGTAGAGGGGGATAAAAGTAGTGTTCTGAGAGAGGGTGAGGGGAGAGGAGGGAGTCAGGGGGGATGGAGTTAAGGCAGACCAGAAAGAGGGAGAAAAACGTTTGAGGATCGTCAGGGGAGAACGGAGGAAAGGGGGAAAGGACAGAGGTCGAAATAAGGTGGTGGGTCAGGGTCTTGGGAGTCGCCGGAGGCCAGCAACAAAATGGCAGGCTGAGCAAAAGTCAGAAGGTCCAAAAGTCCAAAGATACGAACCAGGGAGCAGGGTTTAAGTGTAAAAAAGAGTCAAAAGTGGAGGGGGACGCAGTTCCAAAATAAAAAGCGGGTGGAAGGAAGAAGAGACGTGCAGGCTCGGGACCACGGGGGCATCGGTATAGGCAGTCCACCGGTCGTGGCTCCCGCACCCCCATACCTGGAAAAGGTTTCTCGGGTCTCGGAAATCAGGGACGAGGCGGAGCACATCCAGGCAGACGGCCAGAATGGGGAGGCAGCGAGGCAGCAGCGAGGACTGGCAGACAGCCATTGAAGGTAGAGCTGCACCATGGCTGGCCCCATCATCAGCCATCCGCGGCGGCTCGCTCCGTGGAAGGGAGCAGAGGGAAAGAACAGCAGCAGCGGCGGCGGGATGAGGAATGACATGCCCCGATGTCCAGCTGGGTAGGTGACGGCCGCGGGAGAACCCGGGCTGGACTCCTCGATTGCCGAACCAAGCGGCTCCACTGGGCATCGGCCAAGTCGTCACGATGTCCCGGACGAGTGGAAATCATGCCCCAGAGCAATTTGACGGCATCCGGAGCCATCCGAGGGATCCAGAACTGCACCGAGGCTGGACAGTCATCAGGAGGACGATTAGCTCCGAGGGAGGTGGTTATAGAGGCGGTTATAGAGGCGGTTATAGAGGCGGAAAGAGAAGCATCAGCGGGATGAGGTAGGCCATGCCCCGATGTCCGGCTGGGTAGGTGCCGGCCGCGGGAGAAAACCCGGGCCAGACTCCTCTTTAGCTGAACCAGCGGCTCCACCGGGCATCGGCCAAGTCTTCTCAGTGTCCGCTGTCAGGATACGGGAGAAGATTACGGGGAAAACGGGGTTTTAAGGCCAGAACGGCAATCACTGACCGAAACATATTTATTTTCATAAATCTATCTGTGACTGTGTGCAAGCATTAGAGTCCGCTGTGCCTCTTCCTCACTCACTAGAGAAGGCATCGTCTGCTGGACCAACTCCTTCAGCTTTCCCACTAAGCTCACTCTCCACTGGGCCTAAGAGCTGATGTTACGAGCCCTAAAGAGATTCCACAAAGTCCAAAGTATAAATCCGGACTGGGAGCACCCCACAACTCCTGGCAAGGGTTAATAGTTGAGCTATCGCTTCCTCTGTTCCTTTCAAGCTCATCTTTAGCACTCTCAAACTGCTCAGAGGATTATGAAGGGAGGGGGAGTTTTCTATCTTTGGTGAGGCACCCAATCAATCTAGTGGTGCTCCATCCTCCTTCTACCCCTCACTGTCACCAACTCTACCAGCCCAGTGCCTGTCCCACCCTGTATACCATTCTGGGCTGAATTCAACACTGCAGCTTCTTCCAAATTCAGGGACATTGTTCTCTAAAATTTGCTCTCCTTGGTCTTTGGACCTACCTCCTCCCTCCAAAAATCTTCAATGGGCCCCAGTGCTGGGCAGCAGAGATAGAGGTCTCAGCTTGGTGCACTGCCATCACTGGGAGCTTCTCTTGCATTAATTATCAGGCGGTTTCAGATTATGCCTTGGAAAATCCAACTCTCCCTCGTCCTCCAGAAGGAGATTCCGAATTCCCCTGGATTGGGCATGTTATCTACTTTGGCAGTTAATATGCCAGGTGGTGCAGTACAATAACTAACTCACTGAGGCTGGTCAATTGATGATTTTCATTAAGAATAGACTCATAAAAATAGTTTTCAAACAAGCTATATTGATGAATTTAAATAACCTTAAATCCGGGCTTTGGAAAACAGGTACAATCTAGCAATACTTTAACCCTTGTACCATGTTTCAATCCAAAGTTTTAGTTTTTACAGTTTTTACATATAGTGGACAAAGTGAAAACATAAAATTGTATACACTTTAGCCAAAAAGAATGGTGTGTTCTTCTAGGATCTCTACAAATACATATGGCCAGAACCGAAAATGATCTTCCCCCGTCTTGTCGTCATGTTTACAGAAATGAATCTCAGGGAGATATGTGTGACCTGAACCAAGTTGCTTGGTAGGACGTAGAGGTTCGAATGTATCTTTTAAAAATCCAGAGAACATTCTGTTAAGTGATTTATGGTCAAGGAAAAGCATCTTAAAGGTACATCCATTCGCAACTCTAAGGTGGTTGACATACTCAAATTTCAGGATGCCATGCTAAGGCCTGCTATATTGCGAACCAATCAGATCAGATGTAACAGGTACAATTGCAAGTCCTTGATCTCTGGTGGAAGTGAAGTTAAAAAAATATTTTTAAAGCCATGATATCCGACCTGTTTCGATGGGATGCGATAGAGTCCAGATCTTACAGTCCAGGATGGTGATGTCGAAAGATCCACCTTGTGACCTCTGGCTTTACTTAACACTGCTAGCTTATTCCTCATCACAGTTGATGGTCACCTGCAACAACAGTTGTGTATGGTTTGTCAAGTAAGACTACTGCCTCGTCATGATGTGACACTTTTGAAATTAGGCAGTGCATCTACCCGTTCCTTAGTTCTCCCTAGGCGTTATCTGTATTCACTTGCCGAAGGACATGTGAGTCAAATACCTGTATCTGTTTACGACGTGCTTAGTGTCTACCTACTGCTTCCGCCACCACTTTCAGCACAAACAGAAAGATGAATGGATCAGTTGTGTTGCTGTCGTTTTTTTCATCCACATGACTAGTAATGCTTAGTTATTCTCTGCAGTCTTCAATGTTGTAGGTGTGCAGACACAAATACATATTATTGCCATAATCTTTAGTGGCATTTTAGGCAGGTGCACTGGTTTCATCCTTGAAGTGAGCCTTATTAATGAGGTATGCAGCTCACACACTTCTAAATTAGTCCTGGTTATTTCGATTTACCGTGGCACTGGCCATCAACAGAGTCCGAGTCAGCAGGCAGCAGTCCCTGCCCACTAGAGCAACATGATGATCTCAGAAACCTGCCCCCTCTAACCTGGATAGCAAGCCGTGCTAGGAATCCTTTTTCATTAGCCAGATGCGTTTTATGGCCTTATTTAAACAGAGATTCGCGGCAACGCAGAGTGTGGGGTAAGTGCATTCCCAGCATCCAACTCCCCCATCGACAGCCTCTTGACGGGTACAGTAGTTTTTCACTCAAAAGAAGGACGCACCCATCTATTAAAGACGTGATGTAAACGTTATTTTTTTTACTTAAATTGTTTAAAAAAATGTTAGAAATGTTATCGAATGGCCATGACTGAAACGCAATTTGCAAGATATGGGGCGCGTAGCAGTTATAGGCTCTTAAGCTGGGCTCACTCAGCAGCAGGCAGACGCGCTGGTAAGGGAGACACAACATTGAGTTAGTAAATACCCTGCTGCAAACGCAAGTTCCTCAACAGCACAGTTCAAAAAGACTTCATTCACCATTCCTGAAGTATGTGGAATTGCTCCTTTGTTTAGTTTCTGTCTGTACAATTGGAACAACGTAGTTAAATTGAATAATTCAGCAACAGGTTGGCAGGCAGCGATTTCCGTAAATTGAAACACAGCACTTGCTTAATGACACTGTACAAGGGAGTTATTAAGATTGGCAGCAGATGTTGGGTTGCCTGGCAACGGACTCCCAGTACCCTTGAGCCTGCCACGCGGCACATGTGGCCTGAGATTTACAAGAGATCCCGCCGCAGATCGTGCTTTCTCTCTGTCTCAGCTCGTCTGCGGCGGGGAGATTACACATCAAGAGGCACAAATGAGTATTAATAAGCCTCAGTTTGTATTAATTTTAAAAGCCCTTGTAAACCCTCGACGGCCAGAGGTTTTACCAAACAGGCAGTGTTATTTAGAACTTGCTGTATCATCTGGAAGTTTCCCATAGCAGTGTGCAGTGTGTGCCTGAGCAAAGGCTGCGTAAACAATATGGTATTTTTCAAGGCTTTGCCTTCACTAGAATAGCCATCTCAGGATTAGGAGTGCCTCAGTTAGGACAATTGGTCAAAAGATATTTCTCTACTGGGCGGATTCTATTCTAGAAGGTCCTCTGTTGAGAATTGTTTTTACTCACATTTCGATTTTGCTCCTTTATAATCTCGAACCAGTGCATTTATAATTGACTTAATCTGCTATATTATTTAGCACTACATATGTGTACCACAGAACCTAAATCAGCCAGCCCATACACTCAAACCCTTTAGGAGTGAAAACAGCAAGCACATGATTCTATTCTTCTAAGCTACATCCTCTATCATCACACCTTTTAAACACACGCGCTTCTCAGAAACCTAAGTGCCCTGTTTCAAAGCAATGGCAGACTCAAGAAACCAACAAGTGCTCTCTCCTCTTCTTCGAATTCTTGCCATGCCTCCTAAATTCTAATTTGTAATGAGGTTCAAATGAAACTCCTAGGGTTCAATCAGATTATCCACTATATGTTTACCTGCAACATACTTAACCTTTGTCAATCTAGCTCAAAATTGCCACACCAAAACGATCCCTCGACATCGAAGATTGGATGAAACATTTAACAGCCTTCAACTGCCTTCCACACAATTATAGATTCCACAAGATCACTGGGAATTGCACTTGAAAAGAATCTCAACATGCAGGAACACATCAGCTCAGCCACAAGAGGAGCAAACTTTCAAATGAGCATTCTAAGAAACATTAAACCCTTCTTCCCCTTCGACGACCTTAAGTCAGCTGTGCATGCTTTAGTGATCCCCAGGTTAGACCATGGGAGTGCTACCCTATGTGGTCTGCCGATATCCAAGTTGGCTCCTCTAATTGCATCTCTTAACTCTGGTGCAAGGCTCATCACTGGATCCAAAAGGAACAACCACATCACTCCAGATGTGAAGACACTAAACTGGTTCCCTTATGAGGCAAGGATACAGATGAAAATTGCTTACATGGCCCATAAAGCTCTACACTTCAACGCACCGAAGTACCTTGCTGATAAACTGGAACTGTCTGGCGGTGGCAGATCACCTAGAAGCACCAGCACCTTACTGTTGAAACCTCAAAAAGTTGGGAAAAAGAAAACCTACAGCCGAGCCTTCTCCGGATTGACCCCTACAATCTGGAACTCCCTGCCCCCTGAAATCAGACTGAACCCTTCAATCACTTCATTCAAAAAAGAAGCCAAACTGCTTTCAATGAACAAAACTCTACTCTGAACCCTCTGACTCATTCTCTGGCTACTAATACGATGCAGTTCTCCAACCTAGGTTTGCACTCACCGTCTAAGTCCTGGTTTCTAACTCACTGTCCTACTCCCGATTTGCAATGGATAGTGTCAGCATTTGTGTTTCTTGGTTGTCTGTTTTCTACTTATTGAACCATTTGTAAAGCACTCTGATACCCTTCTAGGTTCAAGTTCGTGCTATATAAAACTTTATAAATAAATAGCTTTCGGTGATCCTCTCCACAAGGACTGCTGTCACGCCCATCTCCAAAATGATAACTTCAGCACACCACCATTATGTCTCGTCTGTTTTTATCATCCTGTATCATCACTTGGAAATTCTAGTAGCCCTCACTTGTCCAGGTATGGCTATAGTGGTTAAAAAAACCTGAAGTGGTCCCCCAAGTCCTGTTCCACCAACATCCCTGAACATCTTTCCTGCCCCTGTATCCTTATTCTACTACCCACCTCCTAGCCTAGACATTTTGAAAAACCATAACCTTCAACATAATTGCAGGATAGGTCTGGCAATAACCAAAACAATGTCTGTCTCTCACACACAAGCACGCAGTTACAAAAAGATACCGATGTGAGAAGTTGGCCTGGTATATGCTGTCCACTAATTAACGTGGGCACCTTGCACCAGTCCAAACGACCTTTATTGATGATTAGGTTAAAAACAACCTTTATTGAAAGCTATCCTAGTGGTAGCTATGGAGAGCAGCCTTCAGGCTAAGTCTCGAAGGAATGTAAAGCAGCTTGTTTTACCAGTATATAACCTCCTGAATGACCAAATGAAAGGAGAACCACACAAGGTATATATAAAATATATGTATTTATTACTAAACACTCTCTACTAACCTCTTATGAGATTAGAGAACAAGACACACAATATTAAATCACTAGAACAACAGTAAATAGCACAATACACAGTGGGCTCCAGGGGGAGACCAAACCATATACTAAGAAAGTGGTATAACAACCACGACTTGACTAGACACAGTGCCTAGAGCACGTAGAATCTCTGGGACCCCAAGGAACCACCCAAGGTAGTGACACAGGGGACCCACGGAGGACGGGTGCAGTGTGTTAACACAGGCGCGAGCTCCGTACAACTCTATGGGAAAGTCGCGGTTGGAAATTTAAAGTTTAAGGACACTTCGGAGAGGACTTTAAGCAAACCCAGCTAAACATAGAAGGTTCTAAGGCCAGCACCCTTGAGAGTACCGAGGTACCCGTGTTACCTATCCCAGAGGAGCCGGGTGCATAGGGGTCAAGAGGTGTCGGAAACCCTCGTCGTTTTCAATGGTGTGATGCGAAAAAGTACTGCTGCCGTGGAGAAGAAAAGTGTCCGGTGTGATCCAAGTCTGTATTGGAGATGAGAAGAACCTGAAAGCAGAGGGGACAAAGTCTGGGTCACTTCACGTGACCAGGAGCGGAGCAATTGAATGCCCACCGATGTCGGGTGCTTCAGATGAGAAGAGGTGAAGCTTGACTCTGCAGCCATGGGGACCAGGAGGTGCTGACGATGACCAAAGTCCGGAGGTGAGCTGTCCCACAAAGGATGTCGAGGGCTGGGGGATCAGTGTCCGGATTGAACACCAACAAGCCTTGGCAACTGCAACCCACGCGGTCAGAGGAAAGATGCTTCTGTGAGGACCAGCAAGATCCTGGGGACTCTCCAAGCTATGGAGAGTCAGGGCACGTCTGGAGCAACAAGGAAAGCCCACTGAAAGTCAAAGTTACCTTCACAGGGACCCACAGGCCAACAGACCAGGGATCGCAAAGGGACCTCAAGCTGAATAACTAAATACCAGCCCACGGAACACTCGTGGAGTGTAGGCCGGAAATCTTTGGTGGAATTACTGCTCGCGGTCAGGACTACAAGTAGCCCAAAGCACAGCTTCAGGGATTGCCGAAAAGCATATGCTGCTGCAAATGTACACGGTACCCAGGGGTACGGGTTTCACGGTCCCCACAAGGGATACTGGCCTCAGAATTGCTGAGAGCGCAGATCAACCTCGGAGACCTTGGGAACCCACCTCCTGTGTTGCAGAAATCTTCGGAGTCCTTCAGGAGCTTCGTATATGCAAACCGGTCAGATGCATTTAGGTGCCTGCTCAGCAGGGGAGTAACTCCTTTACTCCAAGGGAGATTCTTCTGTCATCCAACGAAGTGTAGATCGTCAAAAGTACTTGGTTTCTGTAGCAGAGTTTAGTCCAGGTAAAATCCAAAGTCCTGTAGTCAGGGGTTCCTCTTTTATACCCAAGGAAGGGGTGGGACAAACTCTGGGGACCCACCTATGGGAGGGTCAGGACAGAGGGGTGGCTACACCCATGTCCTTTGTCCAGTCTCGCGCCAGAGCAGGAGCAAATGGCTCCTGCAACCGGTTTGAGCTGGACTATGCACAGGGACACCAAATGTGCCCCCAGTGCAGACATCAAAGCACTCTCAGAGTGCACCCACCCAGCCCCAATACACTAAAGCCTGTCTGGGAGGTGGTCACACCTCCCTGTGACAGGAAACCTGTTGTCAAACCTTCCCCTGCCGGAGTTTCGTCCAGCAGCAGGAGGGCAGACTCGTGTCTGTGGCTGGCAGCATCCATTTTGTGATGCCAGGGTCAAGAAAGCTGGTACCGGGTGTACCGGTGTTGTCATATTTCTCCCTCTAGGAGGGTGGAATCATACCTCCCACACCAGTTACTGGTGTGGAGGTATGATTCCAAGGTGTTTGACACCAAACACGACATGTTTCCATGCAGCCGTTTTAAAGTTAGCATTTACCGCGAGGTTATAATTAAGGCTCCCGGTTTTCCGTTTAAACGGATTTTTACATATAAATACAGATGGAAAAATATTTTTCTTTCCTCTGTATTTATAAATAGAAACGGAAAAATGCCAATAAATATGTTTACCTTTGCTGCTGTGTGCCAGGAGAAGACGAGCCTGTCCCAGCGCAGGACGGGAAAAGGGCTTATCAAATTTCAGCTGAGCCCATAACAAAGGTCGACATTAAGGGGCAATCAGGCCCCCTTTTGGTTAAGTATCCTGGCTGGAAGCTATGGGGGGTAGGGGCCGGTGAGGAGGAAGACGCATCCCTAAAAGCAATTGAGGGAAAACAAATGCGCACAGCTTATCACTTCACAGGTACTTACGAGAGGCCTGCAGAGAGGCCTGCATTTGACTTAGTTCAGTCACTGGAGCCAAGAGATATAAACGCACTGTAGGAATGTTAGATGTGATGGTTTATCCCAGTATTTACACAAATAACAATTTAAATTCTGCTATTGGATTTATTTCTTTTATAGCGCTATAGCCCTACTCATCATAATGCAAGGTCTCAGAGCGCTTGACAATAAATGTGTGTAAATCAATGTATATGATGTGTTGCATAAGACAGTGAGGGTTACAATAGGAGGACTGCAATTTACTAACTGCAAGTAACAAAAGGATCTTTGTTAAAAGCAGTAACCCATTTACCATCTACATAAATCTATCTAAACCTATAACAACCAAGCGCGCATTGCCTATTGAAATAAATGTGGAAAAATACTAACTGCATCTTCTGTTTTTGCTTGCGGCAAAATTAAATGTGGATAAATACAGATAAAATGATCAAAAAATAAATATGGATAAATACAGACGGAAATGTTAAAAAAATAAATACCACAAAACCGGGAGCCCTAGTTATAATGCACTTAAGTATATATGGTTGGCTGCATCACAGACAACCCCGGAAAAGACGTTCCGAAGGCTGCAGAGGGGCTCTGCTCATGCATGGGCACCCTCTCACATAAAACCCAGCAGCCTGCCTTCAGGATTGATAAGGCCTGCCATAGGGGTGACTGATAGGTTTATATGTGCAGTGATTAGGATAGATATAGTGAACCTATATCTAAGTAAGGGGTGCATGCACCACCTTACACAGGCTGCTGTAGCAGACCACTATTGTGTCATTTTAAATGGTCTCACAGGGGTGGCATAATACATGCTGCAGCCCCTGGGAGGCCTCTGGGGTACCTATGTCCTGGGTACATAGTATACCATATACTAGGGACTTATAAGGGTACCCCAGAATCCAATCTGGAGTGTACCTAAAGTACATGACCAACCAATTTAGGGAGAAAGCAGATAGACTGGGGTCCTGATTAGCAGGATCCCAGTCAGACTAAGTCGAAAACAGTGAAACATCAGCAAAAAGTAGGGGTAACTATAAGAAGCAGATCCTACTCTCCTACACAACACCCCCCCCCAAACGTCAGGACATTAAACTAACCTTGACCAGTTGAGTCTTCATGTTCTAAGTGGAAATATCTGGAGAGTCCATCTGCATTGGCATGGTTACTCCCAGGTCTATGTTCCACTGTATAGTCCATCCCCTGTAGGGAAATGGACCACCTCAAAAGTTTGGGGTTTTCACCCTTAATCTGTTTTAGCCATAAGAGGGGCTTGTGGTCTGTCTGAACAATGAAGTGAGTGCCAAACAAGTATGGCCTCAGCTTTTTCAAGGCCCAAACCGCAGCAAAGGCTTCCCTCTCAATAGCTGACCAACGTTTCTCTCTGTGGGTCAGCCTTCTGCTAATAAAAGCTATTGGCTGATCCTGACCTTCACCATTCAATTGTGATAACACAGCCCCTACCCCCAACTCAGATGCATCTGTTTGGACAATGAATTGTTTGGAGTAGTCAGGACTTTGCAGAATGGGAGCAGTGCACATGGCCTGCTTCAGGTCATCAAATGCCTTTTGACAGCTAACTGTCCACTGAACTTTCTTTGGCATTCTCTTGGAAGTTAAGTCATTCAAAGGGGTCACTATGGATCCATATCCTTTGACAAACCTCCTATAGTACCCAGTCAGGCCCAAGAAAGCTCTGACCTGAGTCTGGGTGGTTGGAGCAACCCAGTCCATGATGGTCTGGATTTTGCTCTGCAATGGTTGAACCTGGCCTCCACCCACAAGGTGGCCCAGGTATACAACTTGACTCTGCCCTACCTGGCACTTGGTGGCAATGATAGTGAGGCCTGCTTTCTGCAGGACCTCCAAAACATTTCTCAGGTGGACCAGGTGATCCTCCCAGGTGGAGCTAAAGACAGCAATATCATCCAGATAAGCTGCACTATAGGCTTCCAGGCCTGTAAGGACTTTATTCACCAACCTTTGAAAAGTGGCAGGTGCATTACTCAAACCAAAGGGCATCACCACAAATTGGTAGTGCCCACCAGGGGTTGAGAATGCTGTTTTGGCTTTTGCATCCTCAGCTAGTCTGATTTGCCAGTAGCCAGCTGTCAGGTCAAATGTGCTCAGAAACTTGGCTGAGGCCAAAGTATCTATAAGCTCATCTGCCCTAGGGATTGGATGGGCATCAGTCCTAGTGACTGCATTGAGGCCTCTGTAGTCAACACAAAACCTCATCTCTCTCTTACCACCCTGGGTGTGAGGTTTAGGTACCAAGACTACTGGACTAGCCCAAGAGCTATCTGAGGGTTCTACCACTCCCAAATCCAACATCTTGTGGACCTCAGTCCTGATGCAGTCCCTGACATGGTCAGGTTGCCTGTAAATCTTATTTTTAATAGGCAGACTGTCCCCAGTGTCCACTTCATGAGTGCACCAGGCAGTCTGACTAGGAGTCAGTGAAAACATATGTCTAAACTGGTTGAGAACTTTTCTGCAATCAGTTTGCTGCTGGTCAGTGAGGCTGCCTGCCAAGGCTACACCATATACTGAACCATCATCAGGGTTCTGTGAGAGCAGGTCAGGGAGTGGATCACTCTCTTCCTCCTGTCCCTCATCAGTAGCCATGAGCAAGCCCAAGTCTGCCCTGTCAACATATGGTTTGAGCCTGTTGACATGGAGAACCCTATGGGGGCTCCTGGGACTTCCAAGGTCCAGGTAGGTAACCTCTCCCTTTTGCTCAATGATTGTATGAGGGCCACTCCACTTGTCTTGGAGGGCTGCTGGGGCCACAGGCTCCAACACCCATACTTTCTGTCCTGGCTGATAAACAGTCAACACAGCCTCTTGGTCATGCCAGGCCTTTTGCAATTCCTGGCTAGCCTCAAGGTTTTTAGTTGCCTTCTTCATGTACTCAGCCATCCTGGAGCGGAGAACAAGTACATAGTCCACAATATCCTGTTTAGGGGGTTTGAGAGGTAACTCCCATCCTTCCTTCACTAGACACAATGGACCCCTAACTGGATGTCCAAACAGAAGTTCAAATGGGCTGTAACCAACCCCTTCTGAGGAACCTCTCTGTAGGCAAAGAGAAGGCAGGGCAAAAGTATGTCCCATCTGCGTCTAAGCTTTTCTGGGAGACCTTTAACCCCTTGACCGCGATCGGAATTCCGCTCGTGTGCTGGACTCAGCTCGTCATGCGCACATCGCTACCGCGCAGCATGACGAGCTGAGCTCGTCACGAGCATCGAAGGGGTTAAACATGCCCTTTATGGTTTTGTTGAACCTTTCAACTAACCCATTGCATTGTGGGTGATAAGGGGTGGTACATTTGTAATTTACACCACACTCCTTCCACATAGCAGTTAAGTAACCAGACATGAAGTTTGCATCTCGGTCTGATACTACCTCCTTAGGAAAACCCACCCTGGAAAATATTCCCAGGAGGGCCCTTGCCACCACAGGAGCTGTGGTAGTTCTAAGGGGAATTGCCTCTGGATACCTAGTGGCATGGTCCACCACCACCATTATAAATCTGTGCCCAGATGCAGTTTGAGGATCCATGGGACCAACAATGTCAATCCCAACCCTCTCAAAGGGAACCCCTACCACAGGTAGTGGTATCAGGGGGGCCTTTGTAGTACCACCTGCCTTACCACTGGCTTGACAGGTGACACAGGAGCGACACAACTCCTTGGTGTCTTCAGACATATGAGGCCAATGAAAGTGAGGGACAATTCTGTCCCAAGACTTGTTTTGGCCTAGGTGACCTGCTAATGGGATGTCATGTGCTAGTGTCAGTAGGAAGCCCCTAAACTTCAGAGGTATAACCAACCTCCTGGTAGCACCAGGCTTGGGGTCTCCACTCTCTGAGTAAAGGAGTCCATCATCCCAGTAGATCCTATGGGACCCACTAGCACTCCCAGCAGCCTCAGCAGCAGCTTGCTGTCTGAGGGGTTCAAGAGAGGGGCAGCTCAGCTGCTCCTGGCCCAGATCTGCCCTGGAAGGGCCCCCTGTCCCCAAGAACTCAACCTGATCAGGTTCAAGCTCATCTGGGACAGTTCCTTCTTCAGCACTCAGATCAGCTCCCTCAAGAGACTGGTCTGGATTCTGAGGCAGGGGGGAAGACACTGCCTTACCCCTACTGCTCCTTCTCTTGGAAGGTGCCTGGTCCATTTTTCCAGGATCCAGGGCCTGTTCAGTGTTAGACATTGTTGCCTGTGACCTGGTCATAGCAAACACATTTGCAGGGATACCCAACATTTCTGCATGAGTCCTGAGTTCCACTTCAGCCCAAGCTGAAGTTTCTAAATAATTGCCAAACAAGCATTCAACAGGGAGGTCTGCACTTACCACAACCATTTTAGGGCCAGTTACCCCTCCCCAGGTGAAATTAACAACTGCCAAGGAATGGTCTGTCCTGACATTGCTAGCATTGGTCACTTGGTACATCTCACCAAGTATGATTTGCTCAGGAGCCACAAGATCTTTTGTCACCATTGTGACACTTGCTCCTGTGTCCCTGAATGCCAAGGCCTCTTTCCCATTTATCAAAGGCTGCTGTCTGTATTTGCCCAGATTACTGGGGCTTACAAATAAGGAGGCAATATCCATGCCTCCATCACAGACCAACACAGCCTGAGTTGAAACTCTGCCTAGGCCAGAGTCCATCTCAGATCCCAGGGTTAACCCTACTACACACTTATTCTGAGTACCACCACTTGGAGCTGGACTAGGGGGAACAGTTGCCTTAGGGGCAGTGGTGGTTGGAGTTGAGTACTTGGACTTGGTACAATCACTTGTCCAATGGGTCTTCTGTTTACAGATTTGACACCATGGCTTCTTCTTGCCTTTACCCTTGTTTGATTGTGACTCCCCACCAGATGCAGATTTTTGGGACCCTTGAGAAGACTTCTGGTCTTTACCCTTCTCCCCACCCTTATCAGAGTTTTTAGAATCTTGCTTCATGGAGTCACCACCTTGGTTCTGAACCTTCTGCCTCACCCTGGTTCAGACCCATTTTCTGCCTTCTGGCCCAATTCTTGGGGAGAGGTCAGATCAGAGTCCACCAGGTACTGATGCAACAGCTGATTTTGACAGTTATTAAGGATTTGCTCTCTCATAATTAAATTATACAATCCTTTAAAGTCACACACCTTACTGCCAAGTAACCAGCCTTCCAGAGCCTTAGTAGCACAATCTACAAAGTCAACCCAGTCTTGAGTCTGTGCCTTTTGGGTATCTCTGAACTTGATCCTGTATTGCTCAGTGGTTAAGCCAAACCCATCAATCATAGCACTCTTCAAGACTTTGTAATTATCAGCATCCTCTTCTCTAACAGTGAGGAGCTTGTCTCTACCTTTGTCTGCAAAGGAGAGCCACAAGATTGCTGCCCACTGCTCCTACAGGCCCTCTCCAGTGCAGTTATCCATTTGTGGATGTCATCCCCACTCTGGTAGGGAGGGACAATCTTGTTCAGGTTCCTATGGTCATGAGTATGTTCTCTACTCCTAGGGACACTGTTGCTGCCACCATGGGGCTCTAGCCCCAACTTTTTAGAAGCTCTCTGGAGCTCCAGGGATTCCCTATCTAAGGCCAATTGCTCTCTCTTGATTCTGAGCTTAGCTCTCTCAAACTCAAGCAGTTGGCACTTCCTCTCATAAGAGGACTCCCTTTTATGAGAAGCAGAGGTCCTATGAGAAACAGAGCTCCCTACAGATGTACCAGAATAATTAGATTCCTGAGAAGGAGATCTTGATCTTCTTGGTAAACTGTTAACCCTTCCAGGTGGGGTAAAGAGAGGGCCACTGAGGCCTTCTCCCTCACCTTCAGGAAGAATTGGATTGTCCAGGTTAGGATCATTTTGATCCTCCTAGCCAGCATCAGAGTCCAGGTCATAGAAGTTTTGACTTCCTGGCCTTTCCTCTTCTGCTGCTCCACCCCCTTTGCCTGCCTCATCAGACCCTGGGGTCTTTCTGAGGTCATCTAAAAGTAAAGCCTCTATGAGGCGTTGGGTGTTTGGGTTTTTCCCTGTCTTCAGTTTTCTAGATGTACACATGGTTCTCAATTCCTGAAATGAGATGTGGTCATACTTAGTTGGCAGAGGCCCACTGGCTTCTGGCCTAGAATACATACTAGTGTGGTGTGGTGTAGGCACCTACCTACCCTAGTGGGAACTGAAACTCTCTTGAGTTGGAGAAAGGGTGTGCTAGGCCCTTGACTTACCCAACTCTAAGTTCAGTAGAACTTACTTTATTCTAGTCTTGATTTATATGTACCTAAGTACCTTTAGTGGTTTTCAGTTAGTCACTCAATGAGATTATCTGGTAAAACAATAGCAAGCTTGACTCCCAACCGCTGCACACCAATGTGAGAAGTTGGCCTGGTATATGCTGTCCACTAATTAAAGTGGGCACCTTGCACCAGTCCAAACGACCTTTATTGATGATTAGGTTAAAGACAACCTTTATTGAAGGCTATCCTAGTGGTAGCTATGGAGAGCAGCCTTCAGGCTAAGTCTCGAAGGAATGTAAAGCAGCTTGTTTTACCAGTATATAACCTCCTGAATGACCAAATGAAAGGAGAACCACACAAGGTATATATAAAATATAGGTATTTATTACTAAACACTCTCTACTAACCTCTTCATGAGATTAGAGAACAAGACACACAATATTAAATCACTAGAACGACAGTAAATAGCACAATACACAGTGGGCTCCAGGGGGAGACCAAACCATATACTAAGAAAGTGGTATAACAACCACGACTTGACTAGACACAGTGCTTACAGCACGTAGAATCGCTGGGACCCCAAGGAACCACCCAAGGTAGTGACACAGGGGACCCATGGAGGACGGGTGCAGTGTGTGAACACAGGCGCAAGCTCCGTACAACTCTATGGGAAAGTCGCGGTTGGAAATTTAAAGTTTAAGGACACTTCGGAGAGGACTTTAAGCAAACCCAGCTAAACATAGAAGGTTCTAAGGCCAGCACCCTTGAGAGTACCGAGGTACCCGTGTTAGCTATCCCAGAGGAGCCGGGTGCATAGGGGTCAAGTGGTGTCGGAAACCCTCGTCGTTTTCAATGGTGTGATGCAAAAAAGTACTGCTGCCGTGGAGAAGAAAAGTCTGGATCAGAGATGAGAAGAACCTGAAAGCAGAGAGGACAAAGTCTGGGTCACTTCACGTGACCAGGAGCGGAGCAATCGAATGCCCACCGATGTCGGGTGCTTCAGATGAGAAGAGGTGAAGCTTGACTCTGCAGCCACGGGGACCAGAAGGCGCTGATGGCAACCAAAGTCTGGAGGTGAGCTGTCCCACAAAGGATGTCGAGTGCTGGGGGGGTCAGTGTCCAGATTGAACACCAACAAGCCTTGGCAACTGCAACCCACCCGGTCAGAGGAAAGATGCTTCTGTGAGGACCAGCAAGGCCCTGGGGACTCTCCAAGCTATGGAGAGTCAGGGCACGTCTGGAGCAACCAGGAAATCCCACTGAAAGTCAAAGTTACCTTCACAGGGACCCACAGGCCAACGGACCAGGGATCGCGAAGGGACCTCAAGCTGAATAACTAAATACCAATCCACGGAACACTCGTGGAGTGTAGGCCGGAAATCTTCGGTGAAATTACTGCTCGGGGTCAGGACTACAAGTAGCCCAAAGTACAGCTTCAGGGATTGCCGAAAAGCATATGCTGCTGCAAATGTACAGGGTGCCCACGGGTACGGGTTTCACGGTCCCCACGAGGGATACGGACCTCAGAATTGCTGAGAGCACAGATCGACCTCAGAGACCTTGGGAACCCACCTCCTGTGTTGCAGAAATCTTCGGAGTCCTTCAGGAGCTTCATAGATGCAAACCGGTCAGATGCGTTTAGGTGCCTGCTCAGCAGGGGAGTAACTCCTTTTCTCCAAGGGAGATTCTTCTGTCGTCCAACGAAGTGTAGATCATCAAAAGTACTTTGTTTCTGTAGCAGAGTTTAGTCCTTTAAAATCCAAAGTCCTGTAGTCAGGGGTTCCTCTTTTATACCCAAGGAAGAAGTGGGACAAACTCTGGGGACCCACCTATGGGAGGGTCAGGACAGAGGGGTGGCTACACCCATGTCCTTTGCCCAGTTTCGCGCCAGAGCAGGAGCAAATGGCTCCTGCAACCGGTTTGAGCTGGACTATGCACAGGGACACCAAATGTGCCCCCAGTGCAGACATCAAAGCACTCTCAGAGTGCACCCACCCAGCCCCAATACACTAAAGCCTGTCTGGGAGGTGGTCACACCTCCCTGTGACAGGAAACCTATTGTCAAACCTTCCCCTGCCGGAGTCTCGTCCAGCAGCAGGAGGGCAGACTCGTGTCTGTGGCTGGCAGCATCCATTTTGTGATGCCAGGGTCAAGAAAGCTGGTACCGGGTGTACCGGTGTTGTCATATTTCTCCCTCTAGGAGGGTGGAATCATACCTCCCACACCAGTTACTGGTGTGTAGGTATGATTCCAAGGTGTTTGACACCAAACACGACATGTTTCCATGCAGCCGTTTTAAAGTTAGCATTTACCGCGAGGTTATAATGCACTTAAGTATATATGGTTGGCTGCATCACAGACAACCCCGGAAAAGAGGTCCGAAGGCTGCAGAGGGGCTCTGCTCATGCATGGGCACCCTCTCACATAAAACCCAGCACCCTGCCTTCAAGATTGATAAGGCCTGCCATAGGGGTGACTGATAGGTTTATATGTGCAGTGATTAGGATAGATATAGTGAACCTATATCTAAGTAAGGGGTGCATGCACCACCTTACACAGGCTGCTGTAGCAGACCTGTTATGTCATTTTAAATGGTCTCTCAGGGGTGGCATAATACATGCTGCAGCCCCTGGGAGGCCTCTGGGGTACCTATGCCCTGGGTACATAGTATACCATATACTAGGGACTTATAAGGGTACCCCAGAATCCAATCTGGAGTGTACCTAAAGTACATGACCAACCAATTTAGGGAGAAAGCAGATAGACTGGGGTCCTGATTAGCAGGATCCCAGTCAGACTAAGTCGAAAACAGTGAAACATCAGCAAAAAGTGGGGGTAACTATAAGAAGCAGATCCTACTCTCCTACAACCGACATACTCATACACACAATAACACATTCACACACATGCACTCACTCACTCTCCTCCCTCACTTTTTCTGTAGTATTCTGTTTCCCTCTCTTTATCTCTCACTCTTCCTTTCTCCCTATCTATATCACTCTCATACATACCCATTAGCAAATCCTTTTTGCATGGACATTGATTGATTGGGAATTGTACGTTTTCTGTTACAATGAGGATGGGTAAGAGAAAAGGGAAATATCTGTAGTTCTCATCATTGTTAGAGTGGCTCACAGTCTTCTAAATATTTGTTGAGACTTCTCAGCTGACTTTCTTTAAATCTGATAGCCGACATTCATAGGTTAAAATGTGTATGTCTTTTAATTTTTTGTCTCACTCATAAATCCTTCCAACCTAAAGCATTTAAATGCAGAATTAGAACTTGTTCCTCCTTATCATCCCAACTGTCCTTCTTTACAACAATATTACATTGAAACAATGTTTTTTGTTGTTGGAGAAGAGTGCAGCAGGCTGACAAACACATTACCCATCCACAGACTTATTTTGTTAAGTCATGGGGAGAGATGCCACAGTCTTGATGTGCGCTGTGACTGAGCCCTGACAAGGACCAAATCATTGGACTCCTGCCCAATCAACTAATTTTTGTGAGGAATCACTTGCTCATTCATGATAAAGTGCCTCAAACAGCAATGCTTTCCTCAAAAAAATGCATATGACTTGTTGGACCTGACCCTCTCTAAAGGGTCACCCGCAAATCTTTTGCCTTCATCGCTCCTGTTTTCTGATTAGCATATTTAATTTACTCAGAAGTTCGTAGTAAAGTGGTACAACATGTACCCAGGACTAGTAAATTAAATGCTACAAGTTGGCCTGCAGGACGTTTTGTGCCACTCACTTAAGTAGACTTTTGAAACATGTCTCAGGCCTGCCATTGCAGCCTGAATGTAGTTTCAAACTGCCAATTTGACTTGGCAAACTAAACCCCTGACTCCCATTTATAATACATATACGTCACTCCTGGGGAAGGCCCTAAACAGCACATAGGGCAGGATGCACTGTATTTAAAAAGTTGGATATGTAATTGTTACATGTCCTGGTAGTAAAAATCTCCCAAATTCGTTTTTTACTTCTGCAAGGCTTACCTCTCCCATAGGATAACATTGGGTTCCCTTATTACATTTATTAAGTGATAACAATTGTTTGGGAGCAGGTAGAAATGTCATGTTTGGTGTCTAAGGAATTTAATTTTAAAATCCTCTTTAATAGTAAAATCAGATTTTAAGTTGGGCACAGTTCTTCCTCGTCTCCCTGCTATGGCTCCTTCCTCCCCTCCCTCCTATGAATTCTCGCAACATTGTTTTTGTTTACTGTACCTTACTATGCTGATGTAACTTGTAACGCAACAATCCCCTGGTAAAGCGCTCTGATACCTCCGGGTCTAGCCAGCGCATATAAAACTTTTCAAATCATATCAAATCAAAACTGTTTTCCTGAACGCCGAGACCTGAGCAACATGGCTGATGCCTGGTGGAGCTGCTAGACAGCTATAGAGGAGATTGGCCCTGGTTTCCCCCTCGACCGTCACCTACCCAGCCGGACACTGGACACAGTTCCTCCTCGTCTCCCTGCTATGGCTCCTTCCTCCCCTCTCTCCTACGAATTCTCGCAATATTGTTTTTGTTTACTGTACCTTACTATGCTCTTGTAACTGATGTAACCTGTAACGCAACGATCCTAAATGTAAAGCGCCCTGATACCCTCTGGGGTCTAGTTCGCGCTATATAAAACTTTATAAATAAATAAAATTAAATAAATAAAGTAACAGCTCTGGAAAGGCCTCTTTTAGAAAGTTGGCATTTTCTTGTCCTAACCATTTGGTGCCTACAGCCTGTTCCTGGGTCCCAGGTCTAGGTGCAGTTGGCCTTTGTGTATTCCTTCCAGACAGCTGCGTAATAACGGGACTGAGTGTTGGCATGATGGGCCCTCCTGACTTGGTGGGAGGGGCGGAGCTGTCACCTGTCACACTTGCACTTCAAAGACACTGCCTTAGCTCACACACAATGATCTTCACACTAGCCAATTGTGACTGCAGGCAGACTAGGACCATGGCAGGGAGGCAGGAAATTCCAGACACTTTTGTGGGGGGAAAACTCCAGACGTTTCTTGCACTTTAAAGCTGGCATCAGATATAAAAATAGGACCCTCAGACCCACTCTTCAGTAGACTCCTTGTCCTATGGATTCTACAGAAGAAGGACTGCCCTGCTGCCTGAGGACTGCCCTGCTGCATGAGGCCTGCCATGCTTTTGAAAAGGAAGACATAACCTGCTCCCTTTAACACAGGCTACCTGAGTGACACCAAGGGTCAGCTGACTGACCTGTTCTGAGCTAGAAGGACACAACTAGCTCCAGAGGCGCACCTGCAACTGCCCAGCTGACCTACTATATTGGACCTGCTTTCACCTGCACCTAGACTGACCTGAGGTCTGCTGGCCCCTGTTGGAGTGAGTTCCTGATCCCCAAGTGGTGCCTCCCTAGGTCCTAGAATCATGCAACAATGTCTTAATGGGAATCAATGAAAGGAAGTAATTTAAAGAATAACCTAATTACACAGCATAGATTAAATCATGATAAATAGTCCCAGGAACAGGGTTAAATGCAATTATAATATCAGATTTCAGAAATCAGAATGCAGAATCAACCATGCTTTTTAAGTTGTGTAGTAAATGTGGAGGCGAACACTTTGTGCTTGTGAAAACATATTACACGGCGCAAGTGACACAAGTGGAAAAAAAGGGTACAGAATGCTACAGCGTACAAGACCAAAATTCAAAACAAAGATATACATGAAACAATACATTTATGGGATAATTTTGTAAAATCGTGTCATAATTCATAGTCCAAATTTAGCTTGTGCAAGTTGACGGTGTTTTGACCTTCATGACTGGAGGTCAGTTAGTGAGTCAGTCAAAATACTTTATTCCGTTAATTAAAACCATAAATGTCCATACAATGAAATCTAATAAAAGCATTATAAATATACATATTTAAAAAATCTTACTCCAGATCATCAAAAATGCTCCAAAAAGTTCAAGATAAAAACATTAACAATCATTACAAAGTAGGAATCAAATGTGCACATAGTTAAAAAAAGCCATTTTTTTTCCTTCCTTGACAGCTGCAACTAAAAAACTGGCGATGCTAAAACATTCCCATGAATTATTCAGCATCTGTAAATATATTAATACGTGTCTTACTTGCACGAAGCCTTTGTCTTTAAGTAACGGAAATATAAAACGTTTACGGATACGATGGTAATAGTCGCAAAACATCATAAAATGCAAAGAATCTTGAGTGGAGAAATTGTCAACGGAGCAGGGGACCAAATCTTACACCACCCCTGAGGTTCCGCCAGCACAGAAGGTAACAGGTTAAGTCTGAACCTTGTTAATAGGAAGTAGTGATATTATTATTATTTCAACCCAATAAGGTTCTATCAGTAAAGTTGTTTCCAGTAATATATAGGCCCGTACCGTAGGTTTCAGGAGCTCGCTGGTCTCTCGCTCTGCCTGCACCACAGACAGGAAGTGTTTTTTAACCCATGACAGGTCCTCTCTGACCAGCTCATTGGGAGAGTCAAATAAGGCAGAACGCCCTAACCTCTCTGCTAAGCACTTGATATAGCCTAGCTAGGGAATGTTTTTGCTCTGTCTAAAGATAAACAGTCCCGAGCGATTTTGTGGTTCAGCTCTAATTCTGGGTTGGTCCAGATCGTAATTCACAGCAGAAGTAGGGCCATTCCGATCAGATCTGAAACAAAGCCAGCCCCCAATTCCTGATGGGTAATATAAGAGGGGACTGATTGCAGAACTGAAAGCAGATTTCTACAAAACATATTCTCCACTATTTGGAAGTCTTCAGCCTCCTTATACCCCCAAATATCAGACCCATAGTAAGAGATAGCAATGCACTTGGCTCTATATATGTTTACCATAGCTTGAGTAGGTTTGCCCCCTAACCTCCTTGCAAAGTCGAGGACCGCTATAGTCGCACTCGCCATGGCATTTCTTTTTGCCGTTCTTTGTGGAGCCCATGTGCCCCTTTCATCAAACAATACCTCTAAGTAGGAAAAAGTAGTCACTCTTGTTATTTAATTTCCTTCACAAAAATTAGTTTTTGGTCTTCTAGCTCTTGGGCCCAGAATCATTCTATGTGATTTAGAAAAATTGACACTTTTAAGTCCAATGAGACCATGAAATCAATAAAAGAGTTAAGTAAACACTGAAGCCCTACTGCTGTCCACGCCATTAATACTGCGTCATCCATGTAAAGGAGCGCAGGGATTAGCCAGTCCCTTGCACAAGGGATATCTTTACAGGCTATACACAAAGACAAATCTAGGTTATTAGTATATAACGTAAACAATAAGGGAGCTAGAACATATCCCTCTCTGACTCCCCTTGCTATCCGTATATGCTGTGTGTGATTGCCCCTTTGATCATATCTCACCATAGCAGAGAGATCTCTATACAGGTTGGACAAGAAATTTACTATATTCTGATCCACTCCTAGATTAATCAGTAATGCCCATAATTTTATCTATTCATGCAGTCAAAAGCCGAGGATTGATCCATAAAGGTCAGGTATAGTGATTCCTTCTTGGCAGTAATATATTTCCCCGCTATCAAATGTTAATTGAGGCATTGGTCTATCGTGCCCCTACCCACCCTAAACACATATTGTAAATTGGACAATACCTTACGCTCATCTAACCAATCTGTTAATTTCCTGAGTATCACTCTTCCCCTGACTTTTACTGCTGAGTCAATCAGCGATACGGGCCTATAACATTGTGTGTCCTCTCTCTGCCCCTTCTTGAAAACTGGGATAATAATAGATTGTGACCACGACCTCGGCAAACCATACAAACAGGCCGCATTAAATACGTGTGTCAGTATTTTAGAGCATAATGTCACATTTAACTTTTAGAGGTCGGCCGTGACACCATCCAGGTCCGGGCGCTTTATTACTTGACATTAATATGATCAGGGGAGAGGATGTAGCCTTACGGCTAAAGCGGTCGACCTCGAAGCTGGGGAACTGGGTTCGAGTCTCGGCAGGGATGCTCATCATCCTGTGATTCTGGGCAAATTACTTAATCTCCCCTTGCCTAACAAAAATGAATGTGTCCATCTGTAACGAAACTGGTGCTCATATAAAGCGCTCTGATACCTGATATCTTCGGGTCTAGTTCGTGCTATATAAAACTCAAAAAAAAATAAAAAATCACCTCACTTACTTCTTCTTCATTGAAGACCATAGCATATTTGCCATCATCCAGAATCAAGGGAGAAGAAACTCCTGCATCAGCAGGCTTACCATAAATGTATACTGGAGGTCATCATCAGGACATAAACAACACAACTTTTGATGATAGCTGCCTGGAAGGTTTCATAGGCACATAGGAGGATTCTGACCAGGCTTGAGAATCCAATAGTCGGGGCTACAGTCGGCGGCTCACTTCCGCAAGGGTACGGATGTCCGAGCTGGGATGGTTCTGAGGGCTCCAACCCACAGAATGAACTGGAGAAGGGACTCCCCCTGGAAGGGTGGGAGTGACATTACTTGATTCACGGGTCTTAGAAAGATACCCTGGATACAGGCAAGGGATCCGGATGGGTGTCACGAGTTGACCGCTTGAACATCAATTGCGTATCGGCTGAAGATAGAAACTCAATCCCAACACTGGGTAGAGTGTAGAAGTTAATTTGCACGGGGCCCGACTGATAAATCAGTTAGCGAGTCCTGACTGACTCAGGTATGGAACCATAGGTCCTAGGCCATTGGCTGGCATCAGAGATACTTCCTCCTCGTCTTACTGATAATTCCACTAAATCTGGTGCAAGATGAGGTGAAGCCCTGCAAAGCCTTGCCGCACAGCTGCAAGCTTCAGTGGAACTAGCACTGAACAATGTGAGGCAGCGCTGCGCAGTTACCAGCTTTACTGGAACCGATGCCGAACTTGTGACTGTGTCCCGGTCCAGCGTGAACAGATGCCCTCATTTGGCCCTTTACACCTTTTGACGCTTCTTTTACCTAGATCTTTAAAATCTTTGAAATTGCTTTTGGTGTCAAATATTTTATTAAAATGTACTCTATTTCTCTAAATTAGTGTCGAATTTTTGTTGTGTTGTGTATTCACTTTATTATTGATTGAGTGCTCCATAAATACTTTACACACTGCCTGTAAGTTATGCCTGACTGCTTTTGTGCCAAGCTACCCGAGTGTTAAAGCACAGGTGGTTTTGTGGTTCACCCTGATAATTATTGTGGCTGTTGCTTGAGAAGGGCTCACACCTCCCCCTCAGCCAACAACCCAATATCTCACATGATTCATGTGCAACAAGTACCTAAAACAACCATATTGATAAAAAAGAACAATGTTTAAATGCTTCAATTGTTAGTTAAAGAGATAATAATACAAGGAATGCAATATTTTCCAAATTATGGACAACTGATGTAGGTGTAAATGTTCAAGAGATAATCAATAGGAGTAACTCCTGTTCAAATGGGTCTTTTCAACCTCAGTAAAATAAATATTTTCTCAAACAGCCACAAAATCTCAGCATTGCATTAGTATGTGGCTTTAAAAGGAAACAGTGCTCTCCAGTAAGAAAGTGAATTATAAATTGACATGAATGAAAGTCAACCTCAAGTAATAAAGTCACTAAGTCACTAACCTGTTAAGTCCAGTTAAAGTTTCCAGAAATTCAAAGCTGAGCTTAATCTCTGGTAGCTATGGCACAATGAAGACAGGCCTAATTTGAATTTAAAGGAAATGTGTAAAGCTGTTAGAAGTACCACAACAGTTAAGAAGTAAAAAACACAGAACAATAAAAAACCAACTCCAATTTATTTCAACGGAGAAACATTTAATAAGTAAAATGACACCAAAAGCACAAAAATCTAATAAGGGGAACTGAAGATATAGATTTTAGTACATTAAAGTGAAAATAGTAGCAAGAAGCATTAAGCGCCAATGATAGTCTATGGTCGCGATAGACTTGGACCTAGGCAGGATTTGCGACTGACCCCAAGGGAGCGTAGATCGAATACACCAGCCAAGTTTGTCCTGGTTGGTGATTTTACCTTTGGACTTAGTCTCTGAATTGGGAGTCGTAATACTCCAGTGGGTCAAAGTTGCAGGCTGGATCTGAGGAATTTGTTTTGAACTTAGATAGCCATTGGACGAGGTCTTGCTGAAGCAGTTGGTCTTGGTGGAAAAAGCTCTGAGCGGGAAAATTCAAATTTCACAGCCATTGAAGTCCTTTCGTCGGCAGGATACTTTTGGCATTCCTGAGTCATCAAGATTTCTACATTTAGAGTTAGACTCCTTTTCTGAGCTCAGAACCCTCCAATGTTGCAGGCCATACCCAACAATGAGTTCCATGAGACTGAATACCTTATCACTCAGGGCCCGCTGAAGAGGATTTGCTGCTGCGGAGATGCTCGAAGTGGTAGAAATGTATTTCTTTCACCCAGCAAAGTCACTCCTTGACTGGATTTGATTGGGTGGTTGGTCCTGGTTTTCCAGAGGTGTGAAAGTCCAAAAATCTTCTAAATCCCAACTTTTCAGTGGTGTTAGGAGAAGTCTTGTTAGACACAGCCAAGGAACAGCACTTGCGGGTCAAGACTCTCTCTGGTATTGGCTTCCAGCAGGGTCCAGTCTAGATCGAGTGGCTACTGGTCAGATGGATACTTCAGGGAGAAGGCCTGTTGTATCCCTGTAGCCAGAGAGGAGGGCAGCCAGTTGACCCATGGAGTCCTCTTCTTTGTCCTGGGTACAAGCGGGAGCTGGTCCGGCCCTTCAGGTTTCCTCATAGGTCTCAAACAGCAGATGTAGTCCTTCTACTGTTCCTCAACAGTGAAAGTGTTCTGAGGAGGAGGCCTTTGCGTTGCCACGTTCATGGCTGACATAAGTTAGTGGGTGAGGGTGACTCCTGGCTCCTCCCTTTGGGGTAAAAGTTTTCAGAGGCAACTGTACCCACTTTTGAAATAGTTCCTGTTTTTTGCTCTACTGTAAACAATTACACAGTGCACCTTACTCCCAAAATCCAGACGGGGGAACCCCTCCTCCCTTGCACTGAATCTGTGTGTCCACCCAGAGGTGTGGCCAAGTAAATGAGCAGTTCCCTCCTCTGTGGGCACTCAAAGCTATTTATGGGGGTAGCTTCACTTCTATTGCATTTGGTACCACCCAGACTGGGGGAAAAACCTGGCCTTCCACCGGCTTCACTTTACATTAACTTATGAAATGGCAGTCCCTTTACAAGTTAATGAAGTTCCTGGGTCCACCATACTAGTTTTCTGCCAGAGGAAGAAGACCACCACTCCACACCCAGGCCATAGCCCCTGCTGTGTGGGAGGTTTTCACACCTTATTAAGACCAAGTACTGGTTGGGCAGCTGCTGGAGAGCTAATGCTAATAAGCCTCCAGGCACCTCAGGTAGGAAAAAGGTAACTTTGCTAAATTATTTTTCCTAAATCTTTATTAAAAATCCAACTTTACCATTTGATTGGATTTTTAATAAATATTAGTTATATTGGTTGAATCTTTTTTCTAGCTGGTCCCAAGCTCAAGATAGCAGAATTAATATTTTAATCTCTGCTGTAGTTTTCTCACAGCCAGTGCCTTCCACAGTAAAAATAACTTTTGGGCCTTACCAGTGTAGGGACATGGTAACATTAAATCCCTACATGTCCTACTTTTAAATATCATGCACCCTACATAGGGGTGACTTATCCATATTTAAAATGGAGGTGTTTTCCCGGTCAGAAAGGGTTATCTTGTCAGGTCGGACTGTGGGTTTAACTGCAGCAGCCAGGCTACACTGGTAGGTCTGAAGCCTTGTTTTCGCTGTCACACCGATGGATGGCACAACAAGCTGCAGCCCACTCGTGACATTTAACTGTCAATGACATGGGTGAATTTCTGCACCATATACTACAGCCTTACAGGAAAATTAAATTAGCCAATTACGAGTCAGCCAATTTTTACCACGTTTTAGGGATTAGAGAACATGCACTTGTGCCTCATTAGAAAATGTCATAGTGCACAGAGTCAAATATAAAGCAGGATCAGTTAAAAGAAATGTGGGTGATTACACCAAAAAGGGCACTTTCTCACATCTCACTTTAGCTCCTTCAGTTGAAAACTGTGTACCTTTATAAAAATGTGTCCAACTCTTCAAGACTGAATCATCAGACACCTATTCACTGTTTCAGCTATATGAAATTCCAATAGAGGACCAAAGCAAAGTGTGCTATTGCAACAGGTCCACTGAATTCAAGAGTTTCCTCTGTCTATAAAAAAAAGATGCAACCTCCAGCCACAGGAAGGGTGTTTAATAGGAACAAACATAAGAAATGTTTATCTTTTAAGTGATATTCTTCCAGACAGCCTCCAGTTGACTTTGTTAAAGGACCTTCTGCACTCTTCAGCCACATGCAAGAAATGTTATTGGGGCAATCAGGCTTCAGAACTTGAACCACTGAATGCTGGGGAAAAGGTCCTCATTAAGAGGCTAGCATTACTAGTCCTTACTCTATTTTCTGGTCCCAGGGAATAAAGACTAAGGGGTCGATTCCGATTCGGGCCGGAAATTTCTCCGACCGAGCCGGACCCGGAGAGATTTCCGACCGAATCGGACCCGTGCAGTCCGACCGAACGAGTACGATGCGGCCGTATGTTATCGGACACGAGTCGGTCGGACTCCCATTGAAGTCAATGGGAGCCGGTCGTACAACGCGTACGCGGGCTCCCATTGCCTCAATGGGTGCGAGGCGGACAAGGGCGCCCCCTACAGCGAGTACGCCGCGAAGCGCTCGCGGCGTACACGCACAGGTAGGGGACCCTTGGGTCCCCCCTGTGTGCGCCTCGCACGGGTACGCGTACAGGGGGGTCCGACACGGACCCCAAAGTACGGCTCCGACAGCTCCTACGAGCCGGAGTGCGCGGCTCGGTCGGACTGCTCGCGGCGCGCATCGTACTTACCCGGCCGGGAAACGTCTCCATTGCGCGGTGCGAATCGGGTCCGACCGAGTCGGTCGGAGCGGTTCGAGTCCGAGCGAGTCGGTCGGAGTTGTCGGGACGCCCGGACGAGTCGGTCGGGGAATTCGCATCGTACTCGCTCGGCCGGACCCGCGTACGGTTCGGTCGGGAATCAGGCTTTCGCATGGCTTTTTTCCCGACCGAATGGTATTGGGTGCGCCTCCGACCGAGATCGGAATCGGCCCCTAAGCTGGAGATGACTCTCTTTGTAGCCCATGCACAGAAGTCTTTTTGTCTTCATCTGTCCAAAGAATTCTGTGCTGGAAGTGTATTGGAAGGTGGTTTAATAGTAGGTGCAGGTAGGTGCCTACAGCTAGTAATAACACCACAATCACAAATAAGGTCTAGTCATGTCTCAATAAATTAATCCCTGCTAAACCCTTGGTAGCTTGGCTCACAAGCAGTCAGGCTTAACTTAGGAGACAGGTGGGTAAAGCATTTAATAACACCAAACCGATAAAAATCTAATGTAGGGAACCAGAGATATGGATTTTTAAAGATTAAATGTAAAAGCTTGTTTTCTAGCGCCAGAAAGTGAAAAGCGCCAACCGCAGCTACCTGGTCCCCCTTGACCGTGACCAAGTCAAAGTTTTAGGCCAACCTCAAAGGAGCGTGGTTCGGATGCGTTGGATGGTTAGGGCTGGTCAAAAGTTTACCTACGCATTTAGTCACTTTTTTGGTTCTTTTTACCTTGACATCGAGCGGGTCCCTTAGCAAGCCGGGTTGCAGTTCAACGATGGCAGCTTCCTTCAGTGTGATGCCTCGGGGGTTCCTGCAGGTCTTGGTTTCTCGTCGACAGCGGCAAGAGCTCTGGAGCTTTCAGCAGGGCAAGCCTGAATTTCAGGCCGAGTTGTGGTTTGACGTCGTTGGCTTTACTCTCGTCGTCGGGTCGGTCAACTTAAGGAGCTTTTCAATAAAATTGTCCAGAAGGTCTCCTTTGGGTCTTTGAGGGTCTACAGCACCAGCCAAAGTCCAGAAGCTCTGAGTTGCCTATTGGAGGTTTGGGACTATAATTTCCACAATGCACTTGGTCAAATCCTTTAAAGTCCAGGTGAAGTTGGTGACTTCTTGAAGTTCATTTCTCCTAGTTGCTTTCAGGGAGTCCACTCCTTAATCTTTTGAAGCAAGGCAAGGTCCTTTTTTGTGAAGCCCAGAGTGTGCAGCAGGTGCAGTTCTTAAGAGCGCAGTCCTCTCGGTGCAGAACAGGGGTTCAACGGGGCAGTTCTTCTTCTCTTGATGTTTCCAGGCAGAGCTCTGAGTTGCTGGGCATCTGTTCCATATTTATTCCAGTTTCTGGGCTGGCAGAAGGGGGGGCACCCCTGACCAATGGGGTGCAGGGTGCCACTCTCTGTGATGATAGCCTCCTTAGAAGTGAGGTATATTTGTGTCCCAGAAAGCCCATCTCAACAAAAATCAAAATGGAGCAAATCTCTCGTGGAGGTTCAGGTCTGGCTAACCCAACCCATAGATGTGGCTAACTTTTCCCCTACCCTTCCATCCCTTCTCCTAATTCAATTACAGGGGCTCCTAATTGGCTGGGGGTTCAGGAAGTGGGGCCAGGCCTGGTTCCTGTCCTCACTGCCGTTCTCCCTTTGAATACCCGTTTGGCAACCTAGCCCCCTTCCTGTCCTGGCATCTGCAACAGCAGATCTTCTCCCACCAGATGGTCTCTTTATCTCTTTTTCTCAGCCCAGGCCACTTCACACCTAGTCAAGGGAGCTTGGCTCAGCCTGTCAAAGACTGGCCAATCAGAAGAGTCTGCTACAGGGCTGATTTTAGGTAACTTAAGTAAAGCCATTCTAAAACTACTTTCCTGCAATAGTTCTAATAAATCTAACATTGGTACGTTGTTGGATTTATTGTAACTATTATGTTTAATGCTTTTGCATAGAGAATAAATAAATGTGCCTAACAAATATGAATGTGTCCCTGTGTAATGCATCTGGTGCTCATGTAAAGCACTCTGATACCTGATACCTTCAGGGCAAGTTCGTGCTATAAAAAACTCTGAAAATAAATAAATAAATAATAATTTTAAAAAAATGATATGTTCATTCTGAATCAGTGAGATTATAAACACAGATCTGCCATCATCGCTGTACTGGGAGCGTTACTGGGAGCGTGCAGTCAACGCTACCACTGTGATTGAACTGAATGTTGCAGCTATTGCAAAGTGCTCAATTTGAAACTTGATGTGATGGTGGATCGATGTATATAATCTGATTGATTCAGAATTAAGATACCCTTTATTCTCCATACAGAAGATATGTCTACTTGTATGTCTGGATGAAGGCTCCATTCTTGAATTGAAATCTTGGGCTCGAAACGTCGATGTGTTAATTGTAGGGGTGGGCGAAGAATTCCACTCCGTCGGCAAAGTTTGCAGAGTTTTGCCCACTCTGTGCTCCATGTGGAGTCCGAAGTTCCGAAAAACTCAGCAAAGTGTTTTATTTCTCGAGCGGCTTGCCAACGGTAAGTTGGCAAGCGCTTGTGAGAAAAAATAACATGCCAGACTTCCTCCTGGCAAGATTTCTCATTGCGGGCGGTCGCGGCAGGTCACGATGAGGAAGCTGCCGCTTGAGTAGAATGTCTACTCAAGCAGTAGAGAGCACCAAGCAAAGCAGCAACGCCCTCTGGCGTGACGCATAGTACTGGCGCTAAAAAGCAGTGTGAGCAGCATGACTTAACTGATTCCGGCTGAGTTTATCTGGCACTATGCGGAGTTCAGCGGAGTGAAACTCTGCTAACTCCACCCAGGCTTAGTTGATTGTTGACTTTATAGAATTATTGGCATAGGTGTTACCCTGAAACCAGGGTTTCACAGACCGTGAATTTGTACAAACCTAAGTTATCATGTGTCTTTTTTAATTATGTTTCACCGCACACTTCTTGTTCACTAAATATCACACCATTCACTTAACTGCGCCGTCCACAAAGAGCACCTACAGTTCATTAGTTTTTATTATTGTGGATATTTGTACCATATGCAAATGTGTATACGCTATGTTTGCAAAGGAGTGCGCACACATGATTGTGAGGGTATCCATTAAACAGTTGGTCTATTTCCAGCACGTTTGTGACCAGGTGCATTCTTTCAGCCTAGGAAGCTAAGCCGTAAGCTTCCCCTGAGGGAACCTATTTCGTTTCTGAATCTATATTAACCCGGGTTCTTAGGGATACTGGGTCACCCATTATTTTGGTCACTAACATCAGTTTGGGAGCAGCTAGAATCATAACTCAAGAACTCATTTTAATAGTAATTTAAAATCTAACTTGACGGTCAAATCAGATTTTATATTACTTTTCTAGAAAGGACAAGTTTAGAAAGTTGTCTTTTCTCTGCTTAAGCCAAATGTGCTTTTCTGCCAATGTTCAGAGTCACCTTACTGCTAATGGCTCTCCAGTGGTGTTATGTGTATTGCTTTCAGGCAGTGGACAAGAGGCTGGGTTGTGGAGAGCAGTTTTTCTACCTTGAGCAGGATGGCTTGTGGTGTTGTGCCCCACTACTCCCTGAGCGTCAAAGGGTGCCTTCCCAGTGTGAGAGGGGAGCTGCCTCAAAACTGGTTAGGGGTGACTACAATGAAGGGTTTGCCCATTATAGCCACACATCTGGGTTGGTACAAGCAGCTTTGACCAGGGTAGAAGGGTTCTGCCATGTTAGATTTAGGTAGAGAAGGGCACTGTGGGATAGTTTAAAGTAAAACACAGAGGAAGTGGTGATACAAAAGTGGGTAAGGTCACCCCAGGGAACATTTACTCCATTGGTTAGGGAGTGACCAATAGTTTCCCCCAACCATAGCCTCGCACTGGGCATAAAAGTGGCATCCCCAGTACCCATCTCAAAACACTACTGGACCTGTGTAGAACCAGACGTTGGACTGTGCTGCTGTCTGAACAACATGAAGGAAGCCTGGGCCTGCTTGTCTTGAACCCAGGACCCCAGGAGTGACTCCAATTGTCAGTTGGCTGACCCCCTGTTTGATCTACAGCTATACTATAAGCTTCCAGATAACTTTCCTGCAGCTGCCCAGCTAACCAATTCCAAAAACACCTGCCCTGGACCCTGCTGCTGGGGTCTGCTGAAGTGAGTCTTGAACCCCAGGTGCTGTCCCCTCGGCTGATGTCAAAGCGTATTCCTCCTCAATGTTATTGAAGCGTGTAACTTAGAAACTTTTGCCAACGTTTTGCTCTGAGAACCGATGGGGAACTGGGACCAATCTGCCAAGCTTATCCGACAAAGGTGAATCACTGCCGGGCCAAAGATTCAGGTTGTTCCTGCTAAATGTGTTTCTGCAGCAGCAAATTTAATCCAGTGAGACTTCACAGAGAAGGTGTCCTTCTTCGTGGAGACCTCATTGGCTTCGGCCAGCAGCCTTGCTCTGCTGGAAGATCCGAGTTTAAAAAAAGTGCTGATGTTCGGAGGTAGAACAATCTGTAAAAGTATCCGGCCAGCAAGGAACGTTGTCTGTATGGGCACAAATTTCAATTTTTTCCTGTTCATAGCTGTCCTGCCAAAAGTCACTTCTGAGAATTTTTGACCTCCATTCCATAGACTAAGCCTGATGTTAAATTTTGTCACCGTGACGAAACTGGTCCCTGTATCCAACCTACTCTCCATTGCGGTCTGCCTTGACTTTTGACTTTGACCTGGTCAAGCCAACCAGATGATGTTGTTTTCTCACTTTATTGCTCTTTGAGTACTGCATAAATTCTTTACTCGTTGCCTCTAAGTTAAACCTGACTGTTTTAGTGCCAAGCTACCAGAAGGTTAAGCACAAATTAATTTAGTGACTTTTGTGGTTCTCCCTGACAAGGATTGTGGTTGTTGCCTGAGTGGGCTTCCATCCCCCCTGAGCCAATAACCCACTTTCTTACAGGATGATTCAGAGTACTACTATTTTGTACTTTTCCTTTCAGGTACTTTATGAGTGAACATATTTTCTAGGTTTCTCCCTCATGTGCTGCTTCCCCACCCCAAACATCCTCCCTTCCTTTTTATTATTCTTTAGTTTCTTTGCCCATAGCCTCAAGCGCCTTTGTTGCTTATTCGTCCCCTCCCACTACCTGTTGCTTCACCACACTTGCTCCCCTAACCCACTCTTGACTCTTGTGGCCCATGAAATATATATCTATATTTATTTTTGGAGGGCCTGGCACCTGCAATTTGCTGTTGAGCTGCCAAAAAAGCTTTTTGGCTTCCTAAAATGATCTTTATTTTATTTACCAATCCAAGTGGTGTCTGCCATCTTGGATTGGTAAGCAAACAAAATAAATTGCACATGCGCACACGTCATCCCGCATGCTCACAACCAGGGAATGATGATGTTCAAAACCTGCAAAAGAATTGGCAAACCCTATTGGTCAAATAAGCGTTACTTATTTGCTTTGACAATAATTGTTATTATTCCTGTGTGTTTTTTTTCTGTTGGTCTTTGCATTGAATGGTTCCTTCTGCTGCCTTTTTACGGGGATCCAGCCAGTAATTCACGTTTCCTCAATTCTGACAGCACGCTAAAAATCTCTCCTACGAGGTCCGTAAGCTCGACAGTTTTATTACTCAGAAGTTTATGCTGCAAAGTAATCAATAGAAAGAACAACTCATCGCTGATGCATGCAGCACTTGTACATACAAATTATTGGCCCGCCGTTAGAGTTCTCTAACTTTTATAGTTGCCAATGCGGAATCAGTGCGAAATTTATTAGCGCTTGATTCAGTCCTGTCCCAAGAAACAGCAAGTACATCCTGCCTTCTAGATGTGCTCAAGTGGGACATTTATGCATGCGCAGGGGTTAGATGTTTCCAGATTTGTATGTGGTCTGTTTCCACATGCAGCTGCCTAAGCCTCTCATCTAAATCTCACCCTGTCTTAGATTTGTATGCTGTATTATGTTTCTTGATGTGTGGCAAGTTGTGTGGTAGCCCACTGCAGATTGTGATAGAGACGCATTTTAGGCATGGGAATATATCAGAAGTTGCAAACCATCAGCAACACATCAACAGCACGCAAAGTCATACACATTTATTGCCCGCAGAAGCACATTTGTGGGTATAATTCCGTTTATCCTGATTCAAAGCGTATGGATTTGCTGACACGTACAAGGCCATCCCTAACATGATATCACAGGAAACCTGGGTTGATGAACATGGGTGTAGGGAGTGGCCTTTGAAAGAGTGCAAACACTGGAACAGTGGTAACTTCGCTGGTATCACAGCTATGTTAGCTTTTATCCTCTCCAAATACACGTGCGTGGTGGATAGGATTCCCGAAACACAACCAATTTTATAAAGAGGTATCCAGTGGAAAAAAACAGTGCTCTTAATTCAGTCCTGCATCACCAACAATCACCAATAATAGGCATTGTTGCTTTCTTTGATGACGTCTGCTGGGGCTTCGAGGTCTATTGTGCGGTCATTGGCGGAATGGCTCATTGAAAGGACCTGAGGTAATAGAGGGTTGCTCCAGAAAGAGTATTTTCCACATAGAAAAAAAATCCTATGTGCTAATGCAGCTTTAGAACCTCCTACTCCTGTGGACAAACATAAGGAGCGTAGAGGAGAAATGTGCACAGAACTACTTTACTGAAAAAAAACTATAACGTGTGACATTTTGAGCAAAAATCCTCATAAATTTCTATTCATGGTAGAATGATTCGACACTTAAAGTGAGCAGAATTACAATTCTGCACCTGTAATTTTTATGGAATGATAAATCAAGCGCAGAAAAAACAAAGCAGCACTAATCGCTGGAGTCCCTTAGGATGACATTATCTTTAAAAGCGGTTTGAAAATGTAATCAGGACCTTTAGATGGTAAATAACAAACTTAGGACACAAGTTACCCACTATATAATAGCTGGTAAGTATTATATTTTATAAGCTGTTTATTTTGATGCAATTAGCAAGAAAACTATGTTTTTTCTGCCAAGCAAAGGTTTATTGAAAACCGCAAGTAAAATACTGGCCTACACTGCTTGATTGCATATAGTAAAAAGAAGAATAAATATATTTAGTTATGTAGAAGAACAAAGGATGTTGAATAAAATTAACTCTTCTTTCCGACAAATCATATTCTGACCAAAGAAATTAGGGAATGTTGAAGCTACTGAAAGCAAGGCAGAGCTAGCAGTCGGCCCTGATTCTGAATAGAATGTTCCCTTTTCATGAATTAACTGTATGTATATAATTCCAGCAAGTATATACGCATTAACAGCAGCTAATCTCAGAGATATTTGAAACTTCTTCAGTGTTCAGCTGCCTGTGGCAGCCTTGCCAAGTGGCACGCATCAGGGGTTAGACTAATGCATTTTATTGCTGATGTCTGCATCACCTTACTTAAGTGCATTAGTCATGCATTAAAGTCAACACCCCGCCCCCCAAAGTCAGGTGAGTATCGCCTACTGTATGCTACATCACCAGACTCTGCGTGCTGCGGATGGTTAGACAGTGCGCTACAGACTCAGAGAGGCCCCTGGCAGTGGCGTAACGAAAGTTGAAGGGGCCCCCCTGCAAGGTACACTTGGGTGCCCCTGCTCCGGATTTAATCCGGAGGTCTCTGGCGTGAGTTCAGTGCTGAGGGGGCCCCCTGCAGCTCGGGGAACCCCCGCACTGCGGGGGCTGCGGGGGCTGCGGGGGCCTGTGTTACGCCCCTGGCCCCCGGGATGATCATAAATAATGAACAGAGCATAGATATCACTTGCTTTCACTGCTGCCCCCAGCTTCCAGCACAATTTGTGTGGCGTGGTCCGTGGTAAACAAAAATAATTAGCTAAGCGGAGCCCAGCTCAGACTGCATGCCCCAAGTGGAACTACCAGGGGGCCTGCGCCTTGAGTTGTTGCGTCATGCCCTCTGTGATGCAGCCTCATCAGGGCAGACGATGATTGGTGAGAAGTCGAGAGTGAGAGGCAGGCACTCAGGTGGTGGGTTGGGCTGCTTTGTTTCTCCTTGCCACTCCCACCGCCGACTCTGTCCTCATCTGTCAGTCTCTAGATGCACACAGGGTCCTTAGTGACGTGTCATATTCTTATTCTGTTGCTATTTCCACCTTCAAGTAGCTGCATGTGAAATAACGCAGCATACACCTTAAAATGAAAGATAAATGCAAGTAAAGTAATCAATAGGAAACGTATGCTTACATTAGGAGGTCTCATTGGTTAATGCTATTACTGCAAATATCCGTTTCTGTTTGTGTCACCTGAGAGAAACAAAATTGAATCATGGTTGATGTGGGGGGGACACTTAGTGACCTTCCATTTCCTTGGTTTTGAAGCAGTTTCAAGAAATTTTAAGAGCTTCTTCTTGCTCAAAAGGGTGTCATTGCTGATATTTATCTCTTTCCATGCACTTTATTGCTTGGCTTTGCTTGCAAGAAAGTGTCACTCCAAGTGTCACACATGTGGTTGTCGAATGTCACTCATAAGTACACTGAAACCATGAAAGTGTCACACATATGCAATCTGAAAAATTTGCAGATATGCAGTGGGCCCTGACTGCAATTTATATAGTAAAAGAGTAATGCCAGACATACTAGAACTACTTGCCAGGAAGCAGGTTCTTTTATTGTTTAATCATATTCACACTTTTCCCAGTTTGCAGTATTTGCTATGTTCATCCACTTTTCCTTGTAGACATGTTTCCTGTGCAAAAACGTAATATTCAACCTATATTTGTGGATGTTTTTATCTGGCAAATCCTTAAATATCTGTGTATTTCCCATTATGTCTTTTACACTTTGCAAACTTCTGGGCAGGGAAAAGCCATTGGCCTGTTAGTAACTCTGCATCAGCCGTCACAAAGAATTAGTGAACATCAGTACTTTAGTAATTAGAACCGTTGCATGCAAACAACCAGTTTGCAAAGTGAAACTACATGTGTAATTTGAAAGCATTTATGTGAAACACTGGGTTTGCTTGATACATTCAGCGCCTGAATCTGGAGAGGCTGCTGGGCTGATGAGGAGCAGAGGAGTGAATTAAGGGATTATGATTGATGACCCCTTAATATAACCTTGACATTGTATGATGCTTTTGTAGCGATCATGCAGCGTTTGTACCATCATGACTTGGGATCATGAAAAGGGAAACTAAATATACAATATCTAAACATGCCCCATTGCTGGCACCACATGATGGATTACATGTCAGCGTGTTAAACAAATAGTGAAGTGGAGGACACTAATTGCACTTTGAACATGTGTTCGATTTCTCCCTTCCTCTTCCTGTATTGTAGCGGTGTTTAGTAGATATGGATGCTGGTAAGCTTGGCTTCCTCTGAATGTTAAACTGAGATGTGCCAATGCGATAACAGAAATTAAAAAAATTAGGGGCATATTAGCAAGGGCTGGCGATATCATTATCGCCGCTTTAGCGTCCGTTTTTGGGCGAAAAGCGGCGATAATTATATCGCAATATCATCAAGGACACGCTAGCGCGTGTTTCCTTGATGTAGAGCCCGTTTTTTCACCGCCTCGCATCGCTAATGAGATGCAAAGAAGGCGTGGCTGTGAAAACAACACATGTTAATATCGTGAAGGCAGCTTCGCGATATTAACAAGGAGGTGCGGCGATAAAATAATCGCGCTACCTCAGCCTTAACTCAGGAATTTAACGTCTGTTAAATTCCTGACTAAGGCATACTTGTAATGGGAGATGGATTATGCTGATACGACCACAGGGTCGTATCAGCAATGTTATCTCTGTTTTCAATGGAACATCGCTGGAAAACCAGTGATGTTCCATTGAAAACACCGCTATCGCTGAAATATTATCGCCATAGCGCTATGCGTTGTAAATATAGCGTTATCATGGCGATAATATTCAGCGATAGCCAGCGATAATATTTCTATCGCTATGTACGGCCAGCGATAATTATCGCTGGCCGTTGATAATATGCCCCCTGATTTGTAAAAGTGGAATCACAAGCTGTGCTATATTTAGCGCTCCTAGAATTTCATTTGTATGTCTGGGATTTATCACATGGCTAACAGTTTTAAAAGGTATGAATTTTCTGACCGCGAATCCGTGAACATGATTACAAAGACCACAGTGGCTCTGCGTCACTGATTTAGTAGTGGGAGAAAATGCTGATTGTCTTTCCTCCTGTAAGACGCATCATGACTGGGAAAATTACACGAAATACTTTTCGCCAGTCTGCGTGCAAATTAAACTTACAAAAGTCTAGTGAGATACTGCCTAGAGTTTGGTTTGAGAAGACCAACACACTTCAGTTTCATGATAACTACAAGATTTATTCTGCTGGAACCAGCATCTTGCAGGTGAAAATTACACGAAATAGCTTCAATTGAAGGAAACAAAAATATAAAAATATGTAAAACCCAGCAATCGGTAAAAACGTGAGATTTTTCTTGGATAAAAAAAACCGCGAAGGCCTGATATCAACTAGTTTGCCATAAAATGCATGGAGTTTATCTAACAGATTCATTTTCCAGGGATGAGCACGTTTGATGAGGGCACTGTTGGGTTCTTCATTCTATGGTTTTTCATCCATGGTTCTCCTACCTTTTTATGCCATTCTTGTATTAGTTGAAGCAGAGCTGTTTTTCCTGGTTTCACTGAAGGATATTCACAGAGTCTGTAGTTTCATGTCTGCCTCAGAGGACATAGCGGCCGTTCTTTATAATGTAATGTCTGATCAGCTGTATATGATGTTTTCTTATTGTTATTATAATTTGTTTGTAGATTCCCCTGAAGAAGGGCTTCTGTTTATGCCCGAAATACATTGGGACTTGTATAATCCACGCAGGAATTGTTTGAATGTCATCTAAACATTTATGGAATGGTTTTCCCATGAAGCACCTGCGTTTGAACAATAAATTACAAAGAAGCTAAAAAGTCTATGTTTCAGGGATGATTCATTGATGTATTGTTGCAGTTTGGAATGTTGCTTGTGATTTAAGTTTTGCTTGTACATTGTTTTGAACTAGTTTACTATAAGTACATAATTAGGTAGACACTCTTTGAGTGAATAATAGTGGTGCACCTTATGTCTAGGACATAGGTCCTAGTTTTTCTTTTCACTTTTGAATCATGTGGTTGGGTAGACTCACCTCAGAGGGTGCACATTGAAATAATTAAATTTGTTTCTACTGTATACATTACATCATACTTTTGTTTACTTGAGTGCAACGCAGCTGTCTTTCTGCCCTTCAATTATGAATTTTCTCTGCCCAACACAGCTACTAGTTGCACCACACAATGTAATTCAGGACATTTTACATTTGACAGATAACAAGGCCGAAACCGAAGTTCATAGTGCATCTGAGGCGCAAGATATTTACGGCCTGATCCTTGAGGTCCGGATATTTGACGCAGCCCATGGGCCAGTGATTCAACAATTGAAACAACTTGAGTACCTTATGTGCAGGGAGATTAACCAGAGACTGCATGCTACCACTCTGATACAGTGTAACAAAGCCAGTAGGATACCGAGGGGTTCACGGTTGGCCATCAAACCAATGATGTTCAAAACAAACAAGAAGCTCATGGACAAGTGGTATGCTATACTCAACTAGTGTTCCTTAGATCTGATACTACTTATTGTTGAAGAACTATCTGCAGTCCTGGTAGGTCTAGAACAGGAAATCCGAGAGCTACAAGAATCCCTTACACATCCTATGGAAACTGAGAGCTGGCAATCTACTCTGCAAGAGATTAATGCTAAATTAGACACATATGCTAAGGAAATACACAAACGTAAAGTTCGCAAGTTCAGGAGGGATACTTTCGACTACAAACTTGATGAAGTGTACTCCTGGGCAGAGGTGTACGCGCAGAAACGTAATTTCAAAAAGCCAGGAACACCATCCTCAGAGGAGAGTTTAGTATGCATCAGCGACACACAGATAACAAGCGCACCAGTTCCCTCCACCTCTGGCTCTACAGATAGCGAGCTGACAACAGGCACTACTACAGCACCTAAGGTTTCTTTTTTAGGAATAAGCCCAGCTGCCAACAATCCACCATCAGGATCAACATTGGCGCAGATGGACGTAGCAAAACCCGTAGAGGCCATAGATTCAGCAAAACCCGCCAGTGCAGACCGGAGACAAAAGAAACACTAGTGGTTAACATATCTTCGACACAATTGACTAAATCACAGGTGGCGGTGTTGGACAAGGGGATTTCGTTTGTGCCCACTTTTCAGACTAAGCCTTTTGATACTGAAATCGCCCTATACAAATTTGTGAGGAAGTTAAGTCTTTGATACTTTTTTGCAAATTTGGAGTATAGTCCTGTGGATCATGAGGCTTCTGAATATCAAGAATCTAAACCTAAGAGTACCTTTATACCACCGACATTACATAAGGTGATTGATACATTTGAGACTCTAGTCAAGAAGAACCTGTCTAAAATACCATTCCCGTCCATGAAACGCCAAAACTTGACAAGAACTGATCAAGTGGCACTTAAAGCATTGAGGAAGAATGAGTCACTGGTTTTCTTTTCAGCAGAAAAAGGAGGGGCATTGGTGGTGATGGACCGAGTGTTTTATGATGGGAAAGTTGAAATTATGTTGTCAGATGAATCTACCTATTTACCCTTGACTCAAGATCGTACAGGGGAGTTTCAAGACACTCTCAAGGAGATACTGGCACACGCCAAAGACATGGAATGGATTTCTGACAAGACCTCAGAGTTCCTATACACACGACATCCTCGTAGACCAGTAATTTATATGCTCCCAAAGATTCACAAAAATCTGACAAACCCGCCCTTCCGACCAATCGTGTCTGGATGTGGATCAATTCATGAGCCTTTAGGGCATTATTTGGATTCTTTTTTTCAGGTCATCATCCAAGCTGGCTCATCATATGTACAAGATACCACTCATCTCCTAAAACTCTTGGAGGACATGGTTGTGCCAGAGATGGCAGAGATCTGGTTATGTACGGTTGACGTAGTAGCCCTCTATACTTCCATTCCGCATTCGGAGGGGATTGAATCTGTTGAATGGGCACTCCTCCAACAGGGGGTGTTACAGGCCAACAAAGTTTTCTTATTGGAATTGTTGCAGTACTGTCTGTTCCACAGTTACTTTAAGTGGAAGCAAAAATATTTTCTTCAAACTAATGGAACCTCCATGGGTTTTTCTGGGGCTCCCAGCTATGCCAACATCTTTATGATGAAATTCGAATCGGACTACATTTTATCGGACAAGACCTGGACAGATCGTCTGATACTCTATCGGAGGTATATTGATGATATACTCATCATCTGGCACGGTACACGTCAGGACTTAGAGGACAGGTTGATACAATTGAACAACAGGAATCCGAGGATCCAGTTTACATTTACGATGGACCAACGTAGCATCTCCTATTTGGATGTTAAAATAGATCTCGAGGGTACTAGTGTCAAAACCTCAGTGTTGAAGAAATCAACGGATCGCAATAATGCTTTGCTATATAGCAGTTTTCATCCTCTGTCCCTGAAGAAACATCTTCCTTTTTCTCAGTTTCTTAGAGTGAAACGGATTACTTCGGATAGCACACAATATGCTACTGCTCTGAAGGAATTTAAAAAGGGTTTTCTAGACCGCGGTTATCCTGCAGAGGTGGTGGAGAGTGCAGAAAGGCGGGCACAGGATTTACCAAGGACAGACCTGTTGAAGAAGTGGGTCAAGACAGCTGCCAGAAGAGAAGTCTTCGTTTCAACCTATTCGACTCAGTCACTAGCGATCAAACGGGTGATGCTGAATCGTTGGGATTTATTGCAATCTGAACCTGATTTTCGTGACATCTTTACGGACCCTCCTATTTTTGCATACAAGAGATCGAGTAATCTCAGGGAGATTCTTTTGAAATCTAACACAGAAGTGGCAATGGAACACAGAGGGATGCAGAGATGTTTCAATTGTTCTCATTGCAATAATGTGCTGGCTGGTTCCAGCATCTCACACCCGTGGTCAGGGAAAGACATCAACCTACATTTTACGGCAGATTGCAATGCACAAAATGTCATCTACGCGATTAGATGTCCATGTGGACTGTACTGCGTGGGCAAAACAGAGAGGGCTTTACGCACAAGTATCACCGAGCACAAGAGCAGGATCAGAACCAGAACAATTAGCTCACCTCTTGCGAGCCACTGGAATGACAACCATCATACCATTGCTCAACTCAGGTTTACTATTCTAGAAGTGGTTAAGATTCAAGCTGATAGGGATACCTCAAAATTTTTGACACAACGAGCGAGCTTTTGGATTCTCTTTCTGGATACCCTTATGCCCAAGGGTCTCAATGATAAGCTTGAACTATCTTGCTTCCTTTAAGATGAGGCATACTTCACATTTTGTAGATTTTCGGATTTTCAGGTTGCAGCCGCTCATTTTAGGGTTGTCGGAATATACAGGGGGTCACTGACACGCTGGGTTCCCTCTTTTTTTCTTCTTCTTAGTCATGGGGTAAGGCAGCTATGATTCTGCATTCATCTGCTTTGGGTTTACTATTTTACTGTTAGAATTATCATGTTAGGTTTACCCTCTATGCGTATGGTTTCCTTCTTCCACTATATATTTTAATATGAGAATTGTGGTTGTTAAAGATCGAGCACATCTTATGTTCATTATATTGGAACTAGCGTTGCAGGATTGGTACAAGCTGGGTGTTCAATGATATGCATCAATCACCATTTCAAATAGGATGAAAATGCTTACAGACTCATCATAAAACTCCTGTCATGGTATATTTCACATAATGTGATTTGGTTTTTCCTGGTGTTTTCACTAGGCAATTCTGTATATTGTGATAGTCGTGAGTGTTACATATGTATTCCATGCTGGAATTTCTAAATGTTTAATCATACATGTTAATTAAGAGCATTTATTGACTTACGTACACTTATTTTATGGATATATGACAAGTTTCTGTTTAATAGCAAAAGTAGAGATGTACATTTTGAATCACATTAACTTGTACTTCTAGTAATACATCATCGCATTGTATTCATGCATAATGGCAGACATGTTGTTTAGCCATTTTGGCTTCCTTTCGAAATTGTTTTCTGTCCTCTTTCTACTCTTACATCTGGTGGAGGTGTGTCTAGTTTCCCTCTGTGGTGGCTGGAGGCAGCACGCGTATATAGGATTGGGCAGTAACACACACGGTGGTAGCATCACTTTTTCTACACCGGGAGAAAGTCAAGGAGGTGTTCACGCGTTGAAATAGCGTCGGGAGAGTGGGAGAGCTCAGCATTTAACGCGAAGGTTCGGTAAGTGGGGCTGGGGTTTTCCGCATTTTGTTAGTCTAAGGAATTACGTTTGCAACCAAAACGTAATTGGGAAATAATGGGTCGTTTTATTTTTCAGAGGGAGTGGCTCTAGTAATTCGGGAGTGTCAACTTGAATCTATCATTGGATACACTGGATATCCTAGCGAGTAGCTTTTGGGGTTAGCCACGCTCTATTTTGGAGCCAGCTGAGGACTTGATTTACGGGGTCTCACTCAGCATTTAACATGGAGGTTCGGTAAGTGGGGCTGGGTTTTTCGACATTTTGCCAGGTAAAGTTACCGCCTTTGTAATGGAAACGCGATTGGGGACCAATGGGTCAGTTTGTTTTTCAGCTGGAGTTGCCCCCGCAATTCGGGGGGTTGTCAACTTGAATCTACTATTCGATATACTTGACATCCGAGCGGGCACCATTTGGGGTTGACCATGCACTGTTTTGGAGTCAGCTGAGGACTTGTGGTGAGTCAAGTTAGTGATTGAGTTATGAAAGCTGTTTACAGCAGTCATGTTTAGTAGGGATATGCATAGGTAACATTGCTTTCATTTATTTTCTTGGATATAGGAGTTTTGTATTCATTTGGATATTAAGCAGTCGGTACTGGTTGCCGGATTGCAAAGCGTGGAGGTACTTAATTTTGATAGAGGTGTGGCAATCACTGATGCATGGGTTTGCACGTTGGTTTACAAAGAGGTAAGGTGATAGTTGGTAGTTGGTAGGATTACGTAAAATGCATGGCGTTTGTCTCACAGATTCATTTTCCGGGGATGAGCACGTTTGGTGAGGGCACTGTTGGGTTCTTCATTCTATGGTTTTTCATCCATGGTTCTCCTACCTTTTTATGCCGTTCTTGTATTAGTTGAAGCAGAGCTGTTTTTCCTGGTTTCACTGAAGGATATTCAGAGTCTGTAGTTTCATGTCCGCCTCAGAGGACATAGCGGCCGTTCTTTATAATGTAATGTCTGATCAGCTGTATATGATGTTTTCTTATTGTTATTATAATTTGTTTGTAGATACCCCCGAAGAAGGGCTTCTGTTTATGCCCAAAATGCATTGGGACTTGTATAATCCACGCGGGAATTGTTTGAATGTCATCTAAACATTTATGGAACGGTTTTCCCATGAAGCACCTACGTTTGAACAATAAATTACGAAGAAGCTAAAAAATCAATGTTTCAGGGATGATTCATTGATGTATTGTTGCAGATTGGAATGTTGCTTGTGATTTAAGTTTTGCTTGTACATTGTTTTGAACTAGTTTACTATATGTACATAATTAGGTAGACACTCTTTGAGTGAATAATAGTAGTACACCTTATGTCTAGGACATAGGTCCTAGTTTTTCTTTTCACTTTTAGAAAGGTGGCATTTTCTTTTCCTAGCCATTTGATGCCTGTGCCTGTTCCTGAGTCAAATGACTAGGAAGAGTTGACAGTTGGCATTTGTGTATTCCTCCAAGACAGCCACATAATAGAGGGCCTGGATGTTGGCAGGATGTGCCGTTCTGACTTGAAGGGAGGGGAGGAGTTGTCGCTTTTCACACTTGCCCTTCAAAGACACTGCCTCATCTCACCAACAAAGAACTTCACACTAGCCTATTGTGTTACGGGCAGACTAGGACCAGGGCAGGGAGGCTAGAAATTCCAGACACTTCTGTGCAGGAAATCTTCCAGAAGTTTCTTCCACTTCAAAGCTGGCACCAGGTATAAAAATAGGACCCTTAAACCCACTCTTGAGTGCACTCCTAGACCTGCGGATTTTACAGAAGAAGAACTGCCCAGCTGACCTGCTCTACTGGACCTGCCTGGACCTTGCAACTAGACCTGCTTGAGATCTGCCCTGCAGTCTGAGAAGGAAGACTGAACCTGCTCCATTCATCCCAGACTGAAGTTACTCAAAGAGTCAGCTGACTTGCATCCTGTTCTGTGCTACTGAGACAAAACAAGCTCCAGAGGCCTCCCTGCTGCTGTCCAGATGACCTGCTTCACAGGACCTGCCTGGACCTTCAACTGGACTTGAATGAGCCCTCCTGGCCTCTGCTGAAGTGATTTCCTGGTCCCCAAGTGGCGTTTACCCAGGTCCTGGGCACTTGGCTGGCAGCAGAGAGAGCACCTCCTGGCCTACCGGAAGGCTCCACACAAACTGCGTGACGCAAAGCCCCGCAAACCCTTGCCACACAACTGCAAGCTTCATTGGAACCAATACTAGGTGATGCAAAGCCTTGCAAACCAACGTCATGCAGACCGTACACCAAGGACATAAGGTACCATCCTCAGTGGGCCAAACTTGGTCCTGTGCCCAGCATCCGCTCCATTGTGGGAGGCCTGAACTTTTAACTTTGTCCTGGTCCAGCATAACCAGATAGCTTCAGTTGGCACTTTGCGCCATTTGGCACTACTTTTACCTAAATCTTTAAAATTGCATATCACCAGTTCTACCGATTGGATTTTTGTTGTTTCTTTTTTTTAAAAACATTTTTTTATTTGAGTTTTCCAAATCAAACCAATGTCAGTCACAACTTGCACTGTTGAGTATACCATTTTATATTCATGCAGGATTTTTGTCATTTTGGTCTCAAATAATTTATTAAGATTTACTCTAGTTTAATAAATTGGGTGTGGGATTTTTCTTGTGTTATGTTTTCATTTTATTACTGTTTAAGTACTACATAAAGTCTTTACACATTGCTGCTAAGTTAAGCCTCACTGCTTTAGTTCCAATCTACCAGAGGGTTAAGCACAGGTTAATTATGTAACTTTTTGTGGTTCACCCTGACAAGGATTGTGGCTGTTGCTTGAGCAGGGCTCACACCCACTTCAAACAACAATCCCAATTTCTCACAATAGTTATTTGATTTGCTTAGTGCAGATAAAATATAATATAATACAAAAAAATGATTACATTCTGTATACATAGTGGGCCTGATTCACAGAACTAACTTACGTCAAACGTAAACGTAAAGTTAGTACTTTTTAGGTATTCACAGAATACACTTACTCATTTTGGTATTCACAGAATGAACTTACTCATTTCGGTATTCACAGAAGTTAGTAGTCCTAACTTTAGGACTACTAACTTCTGTGAATACCGAAATGAGTAAGTTCATTCTGTGAATACCAAAATGAGTAAGTGTATTCTGTGAATACCTAAAAAGTACTAACTTTACGTTTACGTTTACGTTTACGTTTTTGACGTAAGTTAATTCTGTGAATCAGGCCCATTGTGTGTATGAAATAAAATAAGTTGTTATAATACAGTGTACTTGTGTGAAGTAAAATAGTCCCTTATGCATTTGAATGCAAGCACTCCATAGGAGTAGGCACCAGGACATTTAGCCTGCCACTTGCCTGTGGCCTCCAGTTCCTTCTTGTTCCAGACTGATCCAGTGACACCGCCGCTGCCCGGGATTTCCCACCTCGGTTTTCCCGGCCAGGTTTTCATACTTACCGTTCTTCCCAGCAAAAGACGGCCAACCCACCCCAGGACCTACTTAATGCCGGTCGCAGTGTGTCAGTGAGCAGTAGGCATACCACTGGTGCGCCAAATGCAAGTCCATCTGCACCCGCCCACGCTTCGATCCACGCCTCGACTGAACCCAGTGCCATGACCCCTGGCCCTCCTGACGCTGCAACAAACACTGCCACCTCGCCGACCCACGCTCCATGGTAGGATCTTTCACCTGCACCCACTGCCACTTCACTTGCCACAGCACACACACCATCCTACCAACCAGTCCCACCACAAACACACCACAGACACCACCTGAATAAAAACACCTACTTGCATGCGCCCTTCTCAACACACTCACTATGCAAGCATTACACCCAATTATAGGACCTCATCCCCACCCTCGCACCCGACAGTGTCTTCCTCACTGAGACCTGGCTCAAGCCCACATCCACCCCAAACATTGCCACAGCAATCCCTGATGGATATAAAATCTCTCACCAAGACCGCATCAACAACTGAGAGGAGGAACAACCATCATCCACAAGGAGATAATACAGTGCACCACCACCACCAAAACAAAAACACCACCACCCCATGGAACATCTCACTTTCAAGCTCCACACAGACGATAAGACAACCATCAGAGGCACCCTCACATAACGACCCCGAGGCCCGCACTACAGCTTCTGCAACACCATAGCAGACTTCATTGCGCCCCTAGCCTTAGACTCCAAGGGCTACATCTTCCTTGGTGATCTAAATTTCCACATCGACAACCCTAACGACAATTGCACCACACACCTCCTCGCAATATGAGCAGCCTCGGATTGAGCCAGATCATCCACAATCCTTGTCACACCTCAGGACACACGCTCTAGCAACCGTGTCAAATACAACCAAGTCACTGAACTCACATGGATCGATCTCTCCATCATCCACTTCAGCATCTCCAGCACCCGCGCCACCAGTAAGGACACCTCCTACAGGGCAGCATTCAAGACCTCCCTCAACCTCTACCATATACTGCTGAGGGCAACAAAGAAGACAGTCCTGGGCTACGGCAACGCCCTCTATGTAGGAATTGCCCACACACCTTGTATAGAGACTTCAGACCATACAGACCCCCGCAGCCAGACTCACCCTCAGCCTTCCCCGATGAACCCACATCACACCCTACCTCAGGCAACTCCACAGGCTCCTCGTATAGAAGAGATGGCAATTTAAGCTGCTGACCCATGCACACAAAGCTATACACAACAAAGAACCCTCCTACATTAACCACCACCTGAACTTCCACAAACCATAGAGAAAATTATGCCTCCCTCTCACTTGCCCATACTCCCTGAATCTACTGAAGCAGAAGTGGAGAACGTTCCTTCTCCCATATCACAGCAAAGAGCTGGTGCAGCCTCCCCACACAACTCTGGACCATCATCTCACTTCCGGAATTCTGAATGGCCCTCAAAACCTGGCTATTTGCAAGCTCCTGGATACCCTATCGGGTGATTAGCCGTGCTTTATAAATCCTGATTGATTGATTGACAGGAGGAAGAAAGATACAACAAACAGCCAATAACATGGGGTGAGATAAATGCCCCACTGGATGGAGCGAATGTCCACTCTATGTATATTTTTAATGAATTGGTAACAATAGGTCAACAGACGGCTGCTCTGAGAAGCCACGCCTAAAATAAATGTTTATGCAAGCATTTACCTAGACCAATATTATTATTTACCTCCAATAGAACAGCAAGACCACAGCAAGGCAATGAGCTCAACACTGCTTACTAACCAATGCAAACGTGTATAATAGATAATTTAAGGTCATGACTTGGGGTGTTGCTTTCTGAAAAGAACCCATTGTGGCATGGCTTTCTGAAAAGGGCACATGGTTTGGGACAGCTTACCATGAGTAGAATTTCCTCTTACTACATCACTGAACAAAACTGCAGATATCCAAGTACCAAGGATATTTTCAAATCTTCAATTGTCCGTTGATGATGAGTTTGTGAACTAGCCACTGGGATGTACTGCCAGGGTCGATCAGGCAGTGCCCAACGGGGAGGTCTTACAGATCAGTTTGAGGCTGGTTTTCTGGTTATTTGTGGGCCGTTTTTTTGTGTTAATTTCTCTAATATTAAACCAAACATTGCCTAGACCAAGCTCAAATTCATACAGTCTTCCATACCTTGCAAAATACTTATACATTCTTTCTTTACAAACTCAAAACTGACCCAGATTGCAAACATGAGCCACGTTTTTAGCTTTCTAATTCACTAACGGGGTCACTTTTATTTTGGTGCCTGGGCTTATATTTTGTTCCAGTCCAGCCTTTGGTACTGTCCCTCTCACTCTCTTTAATATAGTCATATGCAGTTCTATAAACGTGCTTAGTATCAAGTAATATTTTCACAATATGAAGCAACTACTAATCAAACAGATGATTGTCTTTTTCAGGGCGGAGAAACGTTAATGATAGATCAGTGCACAACATGTCAATGCAGCACTGAAAAAGACAAAATTTTGAAGTTCAAACTCATGTGTGGTACAACTACTTGCGAACCCTGCCCAGAGGTGAGTAGTTAGTATGCGTTTGCATATTCTTTTTGATATATTTAAAATAACTAAAATAACTTCAGTAAGGGTCAAATTATGTTGTGAATGGGCTACGTACAAGTATCATTTACTTGTGCCTCATTGTTTTCCAGCTTATGATAATACCAAAAAAACAAGTAAGTCATCACATACCAACATACCAGCATTGCTGTTTGGATCAGTTTATTAAAAACTCTCCAACTGCCTGCCCTCTTTCATTTTCAGAATCACCACAGCAAACACACCTCAATTGTATTCCCACACAGATTTTTCAGGCAGTCTGCTGTCTAATAACGTCAGCCGAATATAATATAAACACCAAGACATTGACACACAAGAGAGGTTTAAGGCATGCAGTGAATAGTATTACTATTCTGCAGACATTTAGGGGCATATTTACAACAGAATGGAGAAGCATGGCATTAAGCAAACATTGCTAACGCCATGCTTCTCCATTCTGAAAATGCAGGGATGTGCTCATTCACAAGAATGCGGCGCACCCTTGCGTTTCCCCTAGCGCTGGCGCTGAGTTCAGCTGCCTAGCGCCAACGCAGGAACCCTTGCACCATAGTGCAAGGGTGTCTGCGTTAGGGGAAATGATTGTTTATGTGCAGGAAGTTCTCCCTTCCGGCACATAAACAATAATTCATAGCGTTTTGAAACTTCTGTGTGTGCTGCTTAATGCAGCACACATAGAAGTTGCAAAACGTCATTTTTGTTTTTTGATTGTTTATGTGCAGGAAGGGTCACCTTCCTGCACATAAACAGTCATGGGCAATTTGCTGTTTCTATGTGTGCTGCACAAGGCAGCACACATGGAAACAGCAAAAACGAGGAGAAATACAGCATTTCTCCTCGCTTCGCCTGTTCAAGACCAGGTTTTCCCTGGTCTTAATTTTAGTGTTGCCTCCTATTTAAGCCACCCTTGTAAATAGGGGGCAGCGTCAAAATCAATGGGTGTTGCGGTGGAACGCCCACTGCAACACCCATTGCCCTCCCCTTTCACGCTAAGTACAGCGTGAAAGGGAGTCTTATTTACAAGGCAGCGTTAAGCCACATTAAGTGGCTTAACGCTGCCTTGTAAATAAGGTGAAGCCCCTATTGCCAACACAACGTCACTTTTAGTGATGTTGTATTGGCGATAGGGGCTTGTAAATATGCCCCTTAGTTCCGATGCCTTTACTCCACAGATTTTACTCCTCAAGACTTTACTCTGTACTTTCGTTTAAAATAATGAACTCCTCACATTGTTTCTGGTGGTGGTGGGGTCGTCGGTGAGTGAGAGAATGAGTTGGATGTCATCTGCGTAGGAAATTATGTTGTGACCGTGGGATCTGATGATGTTGGCCAGCGGGGTCGTATATGTGTTAAAGACTGTAGGGCTAATGGATGAGCCCTGGGGGACACCACAGGTGATCTCCTTGGGTTTGGAGGCAAAAGGTGGGAAGTGGATCTTCTCAGTTCTTACAGTGAGGAAGGAGGCGATCCATCTGAGCGCATCCCCTTGGATGCCAATGTGGTGGAGCCTTTCGATCAGCATGTGGAGGGGTACGGTGTCCAAGGCTGCTGAGAGGTCAAGGAGGATCAGAACTGCTGTCATTGGTGGCTGTGATCAGGGCGGTTTTAGTTCTGTGGTTGCTGCAGAAGCCAGATTGGGAGGTGTCGAGTAGCTGGTTCTGCCCCAGGTGTGTCATAAGTCGCTTGTTGACCATCTTTTCCAGTACCTTCACTGGGAATGGGAACAGAGAGATTGGCCAGAAGTTTTTGCAGTCGCTGGAGTCAACGGAGGGTTTTTTGAGTAGTGGTCTGACTTCTGCGTGTTTCCAGGCATCGGGAAAAACTTCCTTTCTTACCAGTAAGGAGTAGTGTATGTATGTGTGTGTATATATAAATATATATATATATATATATTTACATATATATATGTATGTGTAAATATATATATATATATATATATATATGTATGTGTAAATATATATATATATATATATATAAGCCACAATCCTGAACCACCAACGTCACGGCGATACACAGGTACGGACCACAACGTGGGTTTTTCCAAAGTGCAGTGCTTTATTGCAGAAATTCTCAGCATCAATCAAATGTGTCGGCAAGTGCCCAGCATGACTCGTTTCGACCGCGTTACCATGGTCTTGATCACATATATATATATATATATATATGGTAAAACTGCAGCAAATTTATTAGATAACCTAAAAATCTATTTCCTATGTAAATGTGATTCTAACTATCTAACAACAATGTTTATGCGCAGTGATGTAATTGCATAAATTCGGGAAATTTTCAGTACAAGTTTAACATGAAATTCCCCAAAATTACACGAATTACACCAAAGTTTGCCCTGGGCTCCTTCTAATTGCTTCATCACAACCACCAATAATACCAGTACCAAACAACCAATACGACACATCACCATTACAAACACTACTGCCATCACCACTGTATAATACCAGGGCCACATCACCACCAATACCACCTCCCACCGCTACCACTAATACCACACCATCAAATCCCCCACCAATACCAGCAGGAATATCACCTACACCACTACTAGTACCACCAATACCAACAACAGTACCACCAATTCCACCACAAATACCACCACCATTATCAATATCACCAGCTCCAATACCATCACTCCGGACACCATTCATAACACCAACTAAAACACCACTAGCAATACCACCAATCTCAACACCGAAACTACATGACTAGCAATACAATAAGTACACCACCGCCATTACCACCACTACAAATACAACCATCACCAATATTACCATATCAATACCACCAGCACTGCCACTATCAGTACAGCACCACTAATACCACCACCCCCAGCAATACCAATACTACCTCCCATACCACACACAACCGGTACCACCAATACCACTATCAATACTACCACCACCCATATCAATAGCCCACCACAACACCACTACCATAACCATCACTACTACACACTGGCAATACCTAATAATGTGCTATTGCCAGGCTTTTTATGTTTAAGCCAAAAGCACATTAAAATGCTATTGCATTGCCTTTGCAAGGCTAATTTGAGTGATTAGGATTTTGAAGTGGGAGGGTCAAGGTTGTGAATATGTATTATAAGTAATAAAATACACCCAAAGTGATATCATAAAGATATTGCAAGTCATTGCGGAGTTTCAGAACCTTACAAAGAAACTTCTCCATGAATATCCTCATAGCCTTCGTAGGGGTATAGTTATGTCAGCCTATATAGTTTTTGCTATCCTAAAGCAGCACATTTACTATAATACCTTTGCTAATTGCCAAGGAAAAGTGTGCACACAGCACTGACAGACACTGTGTCTCTGTCAACATCTCATGTTGAACCAACATTTCTGTGCTATATGATCTTGTTGCAGAACTACAGGCCAGAAAAGCTCAACGGATCGTGCTGCGGACGATGCGTGCCAACCGTGTGTGCCATCAGGCTGAAGGATGGACGCGTGGTTAATTTGAAGGTCAGTGTCCACCATAGTAATAACATTTGAAAACAAGGTGTAAACCTAATCCACATTTCTAAACCCAGCATCTGCTGCCCACATTTGTGTCCATCTTGAAACAGATAAAACTCAGATGTCATAATAACCTCACCACCCGAGAGATATTACTCATTTTCCTTCACCTGGACTAGTTTAGAAATAGTTGAAATGCTTTCAGCAGGAAATGAGATTTTTCCTGAGAAGCCATTACACAATGTTTTGGATCTAAATGCCTCTCATGTCACAGTTTCCTGTGCCAGTTTATATCCGAGGGTCTGAACAAACCTTTATTTTGGACCATTTGCTTGAAGTGATTCATGGGCAACAATAGGTGGGACAATGCAGGCCACTCTCCAATATTCATGCTCGACTGGTTTCTTTCTGACTAGCTGTGCATGTGGGTTGAAATTAATTAAGACAAGATATTCTCATTGGGATGGCTCTCCAGAATGTTTCGAAACAAGTTGCATGTTTTTTAGGTCTCGCCTACACACATATTTAGTAGTTCTACCAGCCTCATGTAGTAAAAAAATACAAATAAAACAATATTCCCTTTCTTTTTATTATTTATCAGTTTTATGTTTTATTGTCTTTAGTGTGTTCAAAATATATCTTAAGGCTACAATACATTAAAGCCAGTAGTACATTTCCTTTGCACCAATGAGAATCACAGTTTTCTGTGATTTGCTGAAACAGGTGCCCATACCTGTCCTCAATTAACTTGCCTTCTAATTGGCACTGTACTATTCAAATAACATGATATGTGTTCGTTAATATTTTTCAATTTAAAATTTGCTTCGTAGGGATATGGCTGCCACGTTTAGGGTGTAAAAGACACACAATTGATGGACGGAATGCAGAACAAATCAAAACATTCACCCCCAGTCAAGAGATCTGGGTTAAATCCATCATTCTTTTGCTCACCATGCCACCCCAGTTTAGACCTGGCCATATGCAAATCAGTCTTGACCCTGTGCCTCATGGGAACAGTCCAGCCCGAACTGCCAAACCAGGTCCTCCCTGGACCGGAAACAAGCATCCTAGGACCGGTTTCGGGGTTTCACCGCTCTTCAGCCAGGATAGCTTGATTCCAGTGGCACAGTGAGCCCAGGACCCACGTCTGGGCATACCTGGCTCACTTAGGGCGAGAAAGCAAAAGACACACAATTGATGGACGGAATGCAGAACAAATCAAAACATTCACCCCCAGTCAAGAGTTCTGGGTTAAATCCATCATTCTTTTGCTCACCATGCCACCCCAGTTTAGACCTGGCCATATGCAAATCAGTCTTGACCCTGTGCCTCATGGGAACAGTCCAACCCGAACTGCCAAACCAGGTCCTCCCTGGACCGGAAACAAGCATCCTAGGACCGGTTTCGGGGTTTCACCCCTCTTCAGCCAGGATAGCTTGATTCCAGTGGCACAGTGAGCCCAGGACCCACGTCTGGGCATACCTGGCGCACTTAGGGCGAGAAAGCAAAAGACACACAATTGATGGACGGAATGCAGAACAAATCAAAACATTCACCCCCAGTCAAGAGATCTGGGTTAAATCCATCATTCTTTTGCTCACCATGCCACCCCAGTTTAGACCTGGCCATATGCAAATCAGTCTTGACCCTGTGCCTCATGGGAACAGTCCAGCCCGAACTGCCAAACCAGGTCCTCCCTGGACCGGAAACAAGCATCCTAGGACCGGTTTCGGGATTTCACCCCTCTTCAGCCAGGATAGCTTGATTCCAGTGGCACAGTGAGCCCAGGACCCACGTCTGGGCATACCTGGCGCACTTAGGGCGAGAAAGCAAAAGACACACAATTGATGGACGGAATGCAGAACAAATCAAAACATTCACCGCCAGTCAAGAGATCTGGGTTAAATCCATCATTCTTTTGCTCACCATGCCACCCCAGTTTAGACCTGCCCATATGCAAATCAGTCTTGACCCTGTGCCTCATGGGAACAGTCCAGCCCGAACTGCCAAACCAGGTCCTCCCTGGACCGGAAACAAGCATCGTAGGACCGGTTTCAGGGTTTCACCCCTCTTCAGCCAGGATAGCTTGATTCCAGTGGCACAGTGAGCCCAGGACCCACGTCTGGGCATACCTGGCGCACTTAGGGCGAGAAAGCAAAAGACACACAATTGATGGACAGAATGCAGAACAAATCAAAACATTCACCCCCAGTCAAGAGATCTGGGTTAAATCCATCATTCTTTTGCTCACCATGCCACCCCAGTTTAGACCTGGCCATATGCAAATCAGTCTTGACCCTGTGCCTCATGGGAACAGTCCAACCCGAACTGCCAAACCAGGTCCTCCCTGGACCGGAAACAAGCATCCTAGGACCGGTTTTGGGGTTTCACCCCTCTTCAGCCAGGATAGCTTGATTCCAGTGGCCCAGTGATCCCAGGACCCACGTCTGGGCATACCTGGCGCACTTAGGGCGAGAAAGCAAAAGACACACAATTGATGGACGGAATGCAGAACAAATCAAAACATTCACCCCCAGTCAAGAGATCTGGGTTAAATCCACCATTCTTTTGCTCACCATGCCACCCCAGTTTAGACCTGGCCATATGCAAATCAGTCTTGACCCTGTGCCTCATGGGAACAGTCCAGCCCGAACTGCCAAACCAGGTCCTCCCTGGACCAGAAACAAGCATCCTAGGACCAGTTTCGGCGTTTCACCCCTCTTCAGCCAGGATAGCTTGATTCCAGTGGCATAGTGAGCCCAGGACCCACGTCTGGGCATACCTGGCGCACTTAGGGTGAGAAAGCAAAAGACACACAATTGATGGACGGAATGCAGAACAAATCAAAACATTCACCCCCAGTCAAGAGATCTGGGTTAAATCCATCATTCTTTTGCTCACCATGCCACCCCAGTTTAGACCTGGCCATATGCAAATCAGTCTTGACCCTGTGCCTCATGGGAACAGTCCAGCCCGAACTGCCAAACCAGGTCCTCCCTGGACCAGAAACAAGCATCCTAGGACTGGTTTCGGGGTTTCACCCCTCTTCAGCCAGGATAGCTTGATTCCAGTGGCACAGTGAGCCCAGGACCCACGTCTGGGCATACCTGGCGCCCTTAGAGCGAGAAATCAAAAGACACACAATTGATGGACGGAATGCAGAACAAATCAAAACATTCACCCTCAGTCAAGAGATCTGGGTTAAATCCATCATTCTTTTGCTCACCATGCCACCCCAGTTTAGACCTGGCCATATGCAAATCAGTCTTGACCCTGTGCCTCATGGGAACAGTCCAGCCCGAACTGCCAAACGTTTAGGATGTGGCATATTTTCTTTTTATTTTTGTGGCATATGCTTGCAAAAAATATAAAACATAACCATTGCACTAGCTTGCAAAGGCCAGATCTGCTGACGTTTCCAATGCTTGTTCACAATGGGATCAAACCTTGATAGTACAAGAACCTCACTCGGACCTGCTTGTTTGGTTTTATGGCGGTTAATGTGAAAAAAGTAATAACACATTCGTTATAGTTAATTTTTGAAATCTGGTGAACTAAAAACAGCTGAAATATTGTTGTGTTGTATGTACGTGTCTGCAGGCAAAGACTAGGTTAGCTTTTACCTTTTATTAATCATGATTTAACCTTAATTTAATCACATCATTTGGCCAACATCTAAAATCCCCTCTGGTATTTCTTTTTTTTTTTGCAGAGGACACGCGAATAGTAACAATTTATTATTATCCAGTAATGCCCCCGAGGAGTCTTGATGACATGAGAAACCACAAGGGTGGTTTGTAAATGACCTCAGATTCTAGAGTTGGTTTTTACAGAACCACAAATGCATACTTAAATGTTATAATACACAATAAATCATATATATGTTTTTCACAGTACTGTACTTTGGCAAGAGAATACTTAATAATATTTCAGTTTATTTCAGCGTTTAGAAAGCACTGTAGTCATATTTTATTAGAGAGTACAAATACAAGCAAGTAAAGTATTTTCCTGTGGAGATATTAGGGGCATATCATCAAGGCGGCGCAATAAAATTATCGCCGCTTTTGCGTCCGTTTTCGGCCGAAAAGCGGCGATAATTTTATCGCCTTATCAGCAAGGTCACGCTATCGCGTGAATCCTTGCGGTAGCGGCCTTTCCCTTAACACCCAGCTTTGCATCTCTAATGAGATGCAAAGTGGGCGTCACTGGGCGTACCCCTGATGGACTACCTTGCAAATATCGCTGATGTTCACTTCGCGATATTTACAAGGCAGCCCACAGGATTTTAGCACATGTTAGATTTTGGCGAAAACGGCCGTTTTCGCCAAAATCTAACGTCTGCTAAAATCCTGACTTACCTATGTGTGACATAGGGGGTGGATTATGCTGATACGACCACAGGGTCGTATCAGCAGAAGTATCGTCGTTTGCAGGGAACATCGCTGGAAAACCAGCGATGTTCCCTGCAAAACGAGCGATAATCCTCGCTATCTCTGGAATTTTTATCGCCCTGGAGAAACGCGTTGTTAATAACGCGCTACCAGGGCGATAAATTCCAGAGATAGCCTGCGATAGGAAATCTATCGCTATAGCACGGCCAGCGAGCTGGCCGTTGATAATATGCCCCATTAGTGAGTGAAGGGTTACAAGATAGATCCCACTTTATGGACTTTTGCTATAGCAGGTTATTATGTGACTCAGCAATTGAGGTTGTAAAGAGGAGTTTGAATGTGGGATGTCTTTAATTTACTGCTTAGGAAGCATTGTAGCAGATAGGATGGCCATTGTATGCTGTTTTACTTTTTACTACGTTTCACTGTTTTTTAACAGTGTAATGTACGTAGCAAGTACTAAATAAGAGGAGGTTGGGAGGATTGTAGCAGTTGAGAATTGTCATGATTACCTTCCAATAACATTTATAACTCCCCATTCCCCTCTTTTTCGTACCAGTCATCTGTGTACAGATTTTTCAGTTAGGCCATTGTGTTCAGGACCAAACAGTCTAGGGGGCATATTATCAAGAGCAAAATCGCCACTTTTCCGGCGCTATGCGCTAGAATAGCGGCGATTTTTACAACTCACAATTAACAAGGACTCGCGATCACGCTTTAGCGCGAGTTTCCTTGAGTCAGGTGCCTTTTTAACCCTACTTTGCATGTCAGCAATATACATCGCTAATGACATGCAAAGTAGGCGTTCCCAACCTAACGCGCATGGATTCCGTCAAAAACATAACATCGCCCTATTATCGAGGCGGGTCAGGCGATCACAAAAGCCGCGCTAACCGCGTTTTGCGCCGGATTTTAACCCCTGAAGAAAACCTGACTTAGCCATCCTGCCAATGGAAGGTGGATTGTCAGGCTGAGTCCACCAGGGCGTATCAACAAGGATTTTGCCATTGGTGAGTTTATATCGCTGGATTTCCAGCGATATTCAGGCATTTTGCCGCTATTGCTGGATTTTAAATCGCCAATGCGCAAAGCGTTGTTAATACAGCGCTATCATGGCGATAAAATCCAGCGATAGCAAAAAACGCGCTAGCCGCGTTTAGCGATAATTATCGCTACGTGTTGATAATATGTCCCCAGGTCCTAGGAATGGCGAGTGGTTGATTAATTAGGCAGTACTGACTTACTTTCAATTTCCAAAGTTTCAGCCATAAATACTGTCTTGTTGTGAGAGAAGCTCCCCCTGCAGTAGCTAAGGACCACAGAAGATCAAATGTGATCTCTGATATGAGGCGGGCTTAATGTTCTGTGGTATCCAAGACAGTAGCTGGAGTCTCACCCTCCAATTAAACAATGATTTAAAGTCCTCGAACATTGTCTGTGCAGGATAAGCGGCATAGCCCCAGCGCTTAGTGAAGACTTGGAAGTTGTAAAGGAACCTTTGAGTGCCCTTTTTTCCCATTGCATAATGCAACATCTCTTCAGAAACTAAAGATGACGAAGAAGCTATTTTAACTAGAAGAGAATTGACTTTGTTATTGGTGTAAAATTCTTCCATTTCAGTCAGTTTATTCAGGTTAGGCAGGAATCTACAAATACCAGACTTGTCCATATCTGTGCACCTCTTTAATAGTAATCCTTTTATTGTAGGATGCATGGGTAGAGAATCTGCAGGAAGGGTTTCATACTGGGAATAGACATCACCAGTGACTTCTAATTCTGGTTCCTAAAAGCTCAGTAGGGGCATATTATCAAGCCGGCGATAAAAAATTATCGCCGCTTTAGCGTCTGTTTTCAGATGAAAAGCGGCGATAATTTTATCGCTGTATTAGCAAGGTCACGCTATTGCGTGAATCCTTGCCCTATCGCCCTTTTCCATAACGCCACCTTTGCATCTCTAATGAGATGCAAAGTGGGCGTCTCGTCCCAAAATAACTGGAGAAATGTCGTTAACCGACATTTCTCCAATTATCAAGGGAATCGCTAACAAGCATAGCGATGAGAAAAGTAGCGCTAACCTTGGTTAACGCTACTTTCCTTACGCATGCTTTTAGTTTGACTTAGCCATGATATCCAATGGAAGGTGGATATCATGGTTAAGTATGCCCAGCCCTATCAACAAGCTATCGCCAAATGTCGTGCGATTATCGCTGGATTTCCAGCGATAATCGGACATTTGGCAGCTTGCGCCAGGAATTTTATCGATTCTGAGATAAGCGTTGCTAATAGCTCGCTATCTCAGCGATAAAATTCATCGATAGCCGGCGATAAATATCCTAGCGCTAAGTGCGCTTTACGATATTTATCGCCGGTTGTTGATAATATGGCCCAGTAGCTCCTTAATGTGGGATATAAATTCTTGGAGTTTAACCTCGTGCACATACTTGCCTTCCTTTTTATCAATATCACCATCAGACAAGGGTTCTTGTGCACAATTCACTAGAGGAACATCAGCAGAATTTAAAGCATCAGCCACTGCCTCTGAAATCATGACTTGTAATTCATTCAAAGCGGATAGCCTGCTTCTGTAAATAACCAGTTGATGTGCAAGTCAACCCCCTTACAAATAAATAAAAGATAGGCTCAACAGGGGTTTTGAGCATTGTTTCTTTTCAAGCACCACAGTCACCTATAGAGAACTTAAATCACTGAACTCACCATAGAGAAACACACTATCTTCACATGCTAAGCTAAAGCAGAAGTATGAAGAGGTAGAAAGTTATTTCCACTCATGCCTCAGGCAGGGGTTACAAGTTCAGCAGTTTATGAAAGCTCTCCATCGATCAGGGAGCACAGTAGGAGTTCACACCACTGGATAGCATTTCATTGTTACCTCAGGTGATTGAGAGATGTCAATTGAAAGTGTAATAAAGACTCTTTAATTATGATAAGCCAAGACAAGATAACACAGTGTCAAATAAATAATAACATTCGTACATTAAACGGAAATCCTAATAAAAGGAAATTCGCCTCCAAACAGAAACAAGCATTGGCAAAGCCAATCAGTATGGCCTTTCACAAAGCTATTGTTACCTCAGGTAGTTACGAGATGTCCTTTTCGAGTCACAAATATATTGTGAAGTCTTTAACAAGACTGCAGCCCTTCAGAACTGTACAATAAGTCCTCTCAAGTCATAAACAACTGCTAAATAAGTCTGTCACAAAGCTGCAATAACTCATTGTGTTACTAAATGTCCCTCTTGAGTAAGATGCAACTGCTTAAAATTTCCTGCACAAAGTAGAGCGGGTGAGGCTTCAACATAAAAATGTACATATCCACTTTTATTATTGAAAACTGTTTTTTTTGAGTGGCACCATATTTATGTCTCAGTAAAATGGCCACTGCCTTATGCTAGGGGCTGTGGTAGGTAGAAGCAAATTGCAAGACAATAGATACAGATGTTCGGTAAAGAGTCTAAATAGATAGATAGATAGATAGATAGATAGATAGATAGATAGATAGGTAGATAGAGAGACAGATAGATTCAGATTCAAACCTGCAAATCCTGAAGTTGCTAGGTCTCTCTTGAGTCAGATGCTAAATTCTTTCCCAGAGCTGCAGTTCCTCAAGGCGTTACTAGAATTCACTCTTGAGTCAGATGCAAACGCTTTGAACTTCTTCTTGAAGCTGGAGTCCCTATAGCTACTGCAGGGCAGATTTACAATGTTTTCATGCAATGAGGGCAGCAAGCAAAGTTGCTGCGCTGCGTTGCATGAAAGGAAACAACAGAAATGCACCATAATTGCTAAGATATGATGCATTTTTGCTGTCTCCTAGCGCTAGCACACTGTGTGCAGCCTAGCTCCAACACAGGAACCCTTGCACCATGGTACAAGGGTGCCTGCGTTACAGCCAGGATATGTTTTGTGCCGTAAAGGACACCGTCCTGCAAAAAACAATCCTTAAAGCTATTTGAGAATGCAGCACGCATAGAAAGAGGAAGTAACAAGGAGAAATAAAGATGTTTCTCCTTGTAATGCCTGCTTGAGGGAGATGCAGGTTTCTGATGCATTTCGAGGTTTACAAGTCTTTGTAAATCTGGGAATGTGCCAAAATGCATGAGTGGATGCATGGGAGCATCTATTCTCCACCCATGTAACACCTTCCTAATGCAAGGTAGCGTGAGTCAACGTTTAGCATGTTAGCTTTGCTTGGATTTAGTAAATGCTACAAAATGATTTTGTGTCTGAATTCTGCCATAAAAGTGATGTTACACCGATACAAAACCTTAGTAAATATGCCCCAGATACCCCTCTCTCCCCAAATGCACATTCTTTGATATTCTTTCATGAGGGTGCTTTTCCGCAAGTCGTTGCTAGGTGCCCCTCACAAATCAAATGCAAAAGCATTTTTATTCTTCCATAAAGTGCAGTTCTAGAAGTTATTACTATGTATCCTTAATAAGTCAAACTCAAAAACACTGAAATTCTTACACAAAGCTGCAGTTCCAGTAGTTGTTACTAGGTTTCCCTCACAAGTCAAATGCAAATGCATTGATGGTGAAGATGCAGTTCCACAAGTCGTTACTAAGTGCTCCTCACAAGTCAAATGAAAAAGCATTGAAATTCTTACATCAAGCCGCAGTTCAACTAGTCATTACTAGGTGCCTCTCAAAAGCCGAATGCAAAAGCATTTAAATTCTTTCATGAAGCCGCAGTTCCACTCGTCATCTCTAGGTGTTCCTATCAATTTAGATGCAAAAGCATTGAAATTCTTATATGAATCTTCAGTTCCACTAGGTATTACTTAGTGGTCCTGACAAATCAATAGCAAAAGTAGTGAAATAATTTCATGAGGCTGCAGTTCTACTTGCTGTTAATAGAGGTCCAGCTCAAGTCAGAAGCAAATGCTTCTAATGGCCTGTATAGAGCTGAGAGTGTGAGAGTGTGTGGCCTTAGTATATACATTTTCTTTTCTATAGGACTAATTACAGATTTCAATATATTTGCTGAATTTCTTTTAAGCTTGTCATCACACCCTACTATTTTTAGGAACTTTAATTCACTGGTATGTAAAATAAGATATTATATTTCGATGTTTATGTTTCGGTGGGTGTAAGACTCAAGCAACTGGTGAACACGCCCACCCACTACGCCGGCCACACGCTTGACCCCGTCTTCTCGTCCAGCAAGCACATCTCCTTCAGCCACGCCACCGGACTCCACTGGACCGACCACAGCTGCGTCCACTTCAGCTTCAGAAAGACTGCGACCCACCACCACCCGCAACAGGCTCCCCGCCGGAGCTGGAGCAAGATCACCGCCGAGCAGCTCACCGCCTCCCTCAGCCAGAACACACCCACCGACACAACGGACCCAAACGAAGCAGCCAGCAACCTCGCCAAGTGGCTGACCGCCTGCGCCGACGACCTCGCACCACTAAAAAACCCTCCCAGCAGACCCGGAAGCAAGAAAACCCCTTGGTTCACCAACGAACTCAAGGAATCCAAGAAGAACTGCCGCACTCTCGAGAAAACCTGGCGACTCGACCAGACCACAGACAACAGGACCGCCCTCAAGCACGCCACCCGCAAACACCACCAGCTGATCCGTGCCACCAAGAAGTCGGCACTCAAAGAACGACTGGACAACAACGCCCATGACAGCAAGGGACTTTTCAGCATCGTCAAAGAGTTCTCCAACCCCAGCGCCGGAAACAACGACATCACCCCCTCGCAAGACCTCTGCAACTCACTCTCCGCGTTCTTCCACCGCAAGATCACCGACATACACAACAGCTTCAACGCACAAACAACGCACCCTACCGCCGAACCAATGCCCGCCACCACCACCCTCTGCAACTGGACCCCGATCAACACCGAAGACACCACCCGCACGATGAACTCCATCCACTCCGGATCACCAACCGACCCCTGCCCACACCACGTCTTCAACAAAGCCGACGCCACCATCGCACCCCATCTCCGGGACATCATCAACTCCTCCTTCCGCACCGCCACCTTCCCGGAGAGCTGGAAGCACGCCGAGCTTACCGCCCTCCTGAAGAAACCAACGGCGGACCCCACCGACCTCAAGAACTACCGCCCCCATCTCGCTCCTTCCGTTTCCGGCCAAAGTCATCGAGAAGACCGTCAACAGACAGCTTGCCGCCTTCCTCGAGACGAATGGATCCCTCGACCCCTCGCAGTCCGGGTTTCGGGCCAACCACAGCACCGAGACCGCCCTTATCGCAGCCACCGACGACATCAGAACCCTAACCGACAACGGGGAAACAGCTGCCCTCATCCTCCTGGACCTCTCCGCGGCGTTCGACACCGTCTGCCACCGCACCCTAGTGAAGCGCCTCAGCAACATCGGAATCCGAGAGAAAGCACTGGAATGGATCATCTCGTTCCTCGCCGGAAGAACCCAGAGAGTCCGCCTCTCCCCGTTCAGATCCGAAGCCACCGAAGTCATCTGCGGCGTTCCACAAGGATCCTCACTCAGCCCGACCCTCTTCAACGTCTACATGAGCCCCCTCGCAGCCATCGCACGCCGACACAACCTCAACGTCGCCGACTGGATGAGGAACAGCCGCCTTAAACTGAACTCAGACAAGACGGAAGTCCTCATCCTGGGCTCATCACCCTCCGCCTGGGACGACTCCTGGTGGCCCCCGGCCCTGGGCACCGCACCCAAGCCAACGGACCACGCACGCAACCTGGGCTTCATCCTGGACTCCTCCCTATCAATGACCAAACAAGTCAACGCCGTCTCATCTTCATGCTTCAACACCCTGCGCATGCTCCGCAAAATCTTCAGATGGATCCCCACTGAAACCAGGAAGACCGTCACCCAGGCACTCGTCACCAGCCGACTGGACTATGGGAACACCCTCTACGCCGGAACCACAGCCAAACTTCAAAAGAGACTCCAGCGCATCCAGAACGCCTCCGCACGACTCATCCTGGACATCCCCCGACACAGCCACATCACCGTACACCTGAAAGACCTGCACTGGCTCCCCGTCAGCAAGAGAATCACGTTCAGACTCCTCACCCACGCACACAAGGCCCTCCACGACCTGGGCCCAAAGTACCTCAACGACCGCATGTCCTTCTACACGCCCACACGCCAGCTACGATCAACCAGCCACGCCCTCGCCACCGTACCACGCATCCGCAGAACCACCGCCGGAGGAAGATCCTTCTCCTACCTGGCGGCCAAGACCTGGAACTCCTCCCCACTCACCTTCGGCGAACCCAGGACCATCTCGCCTTCAGGAAGCAGCTCAAGACCTGGCTGTTCGAGCAGTAACTTACCCCCTCCCCCAGCGCCTTGAGACCCTCCCGGGTGAGTAGCGCGCTCTATAAATGCCGTGATTGATTGATTGATTGATTGAGCCTCGTCTTTGATTTGAGAGGAGTGATCTCTGCATACTGACTTGTGCGGGTACAACACTCCAATAGGGAAGATTTAGGGCCATAGTATCAAGAACGGCGATCACAATATCGCCGCTTTAGCGGCAGGAAACTGCCGCTAAAGCGGCGATAAGGGGCTTGATAATATGCCCTATAGAATTCCAATAGAAGCCCAGGTTCTGGTGTGAAGGACATCAAACCTGAGCTTCTAATGGAATTCTATAGGGCATTTTATCAAGCCCCGCTTAATGTTATCGCCGTTCTTGATAATATGGCCCTCAGTTCCACAAGTAGTTACTTGAGGGCTCTGTCACATCAGATACAAGTGGTTGAAATGCAGGGCATGGGGTTGGGGGTGGCTTCAACATAAACATCTGCATATACATTCTAGCTATTCTAATGACTTGTACTCATTTTTAGTAGGATAAATAAATATAGCATGAAAGGAGTCCATTTTAATGTGGTTTAAGAGTCTGGCCAACCCATTTTAGCTACCAAAACATGTAGTTCATAGTTTTATCAAGCAGGTTGGCCTGATGGATGTTATTAAACGTTATGTGTGAAGTAAGCAGACTAGGATGCTAGGTTTACTAAACACGTTTCTGTTCCTAATGAAGTTTGTCTAATGCTGGTGAGTCAGCTTCATTGTATAGTTAATGGGTGTTTTCCCTTGAATCTTGGTGATTTGACAATAGGACTCTTCATTCAGATCTGGATTCTGTGCTCACTGTATCACGATACATTCTTGCCGTGGTTAAATGAAGTTGACCAGCTTTTCATAGGTGGGTGTCCACAATCGCTCCCTCACCCAGATTAACTGCCCAGAGGAGCTGCATGCCCTTTGGCCTGGCAGATGACATTCCTGCCCTATGCTGCCCATCAGGCCTCAGGTTACCTGTCTTGAATATACCAGAGAAAGGTTGTGGAGTGAGCACTGCAGTGAAGTCTTTGCAGTTTTTCCAGTGGTCAACAGTTTCCTTTATTTGTGATGCCATTTGATTTAGATGAACTAAAGCTAACCTTCTCTTAACACAGCGCATATATCTTGGAGCTCTTTGGGGAATTTTGCACTCTATACCTGGCTGCCAATAAAAACAAGTAATGCTTCCCTCAAAAGAATTCAGGTTTGGAATTCTAACATGTCTGCGGAACAATGCAGGAGTCATTTAGTCAACATCATGACCATGTCTTCTTTTTCAGATTCTGATTCTCAAGTCAGATCTCCACACAGGTTTACATTTTGTTAGTGCATTCTTCTTCATTCGATGAAAAAGTGGTTGGATCTATTTTTCATTTCGGTAATACCGAAACATGTAGATAAGAGGCACATTTGGCCATCCATTTATTAATATGACTGTAAAACTTACTCTTTTCATAGCCGGGTGAAACAATCCAAGATGGATGCAACAGCCACTACTGTAGAGTTAATGAAAGAGGGGAGTTTACCTGGGAAAAGAAAACAACAGGGTGTCCACCCTTTGATCGAGAGAAATGCCTGGCAGATGGGGTAAGTGTTACAAGTACCGCTGAGATGTAAGAAATTAACATTTATTTTTCATAACATGCATTAATGCCTGCTGAATACGTTGGTGGATATAGTTATTGGCATTCCTTGTAGGTATTGCTATATTTTTAGTAATGTGAGAAAGATTAGGCTTAACTTCATGCATGCAGTAGTTTATTCTCACAGTGGTCTACTGCTGCCTGCCCAGAATGTCTTGCTGCTTGTGCTTCAGTGAGCTTCTGGGAAGTAAAGTGGTGAGCACTAACTTTAGCGAGTAAAACATATGGTATTGAACTTACATCTAATGAAAAGTAGTACTGGGTATTTTATTTAACCCTGGGCGAAGTACTACACTACGCTCGCGTAGTTTGCGAAGTTTGCGCTACTTCGCACTACGCGAATTGCACGTAGCACAGTGCAAACAGGCGTAGCAGTCATTTTTTGCTTGCTCGCGGTCCTCAACGTCAAGTTGGCGACCGCGAGCAAGCAAAATGACATCCCGGCGAGACTTTTTCCTCATTCGCGATCAGCAACATCAAGTTGCCGATCGCGAGCGTGGAAAATAAACCTCCCGGCGAGATTCTCAATGCGGGGAGGTCAGGTTTCTCATTGCGAGTGGTCGCGTATGCTCGCGACCACTCGCGATGAGAAACTACCAGTCCGCGTTGAGAAAGCTGCCGCTCGAGTAGAAATCTACTAGAGCGGCAGAAAACGACCGCTTGCACTGTGCAAGATGCGGTTTGCACTGATTGCACAGTGCGGACAAGCATCCGGCACTGTGCAATCAGTGCGAACAGCATTTTGCACAGTGCACTACGCAGTTTGCGTAGCTACGCGTACGCGTAGCGCTACTACGCGAACTACGCCCAGGGTTAATTTTATTTACTTATTTATTTATGCAATTTCCGGTTCCTATTGTGCTGTTGTAAAACGTATTTACCCTTTCACCTTTGTGAACACAGGGAATTTGTGTGGGAGGTTTTAATTTGCAATCTCGATTTTTTGTGTGAGACTCGACTAGGCTTATATTTTAAATAAAAAAATTAGGTCGTTTTTTTAAGAATGAATCTGTTTGAGGTCGAAATTTGTATAACAAATTAAGTTATTTTTACCGTTACTTCAGGACCAACATGAGACGAATATTTAACTAGCCCCGCCGAGATGATGTCGGGATTCCTTATCTAGCCCCTTCACTATGCAAGGTGATGTAAAGAGTCAAGCATCACAGCACTCTTCCTGACAGATCCAAGCAACACAAAGGCTGCACATTCAGGGAGCATCAGCTAGCACTGAGAATTAATCTTCAAAAGGCCAGTCAATCTATATATATATATATATATATAAAGGGGGGGTCCCAAAACGCGTTTTCCCCATGTATTTCAAAGGAGATTTTTCATTTTTTTAACACGACTAGAGCCCGAACTGCTGAACAGAATTACACCAAATTTGTCAGAAAGCCAGATGTTGGTCCACAAAGCGTGCTTTTTGTGATTTGGTGTAAATGCATTCAGTAGTTTCAGAGATATTTAAGTTGAAAAAATATAGATATCTGGGAGCCCAAATCCTATTGAAACCCTACTGAAATTTGATTGGCTGCAACCACTTCAAATCAGGAAGTGTTAGCAGCCATCTTGTGACTTGGTTAAACCGAGTCACAGAAAAAAACATAAAAAATGAAAAAGGGGCAGGGTAGAAACACCCTGACCCCCTAGGCCCCCAGAGCCCGCAAATCATTTTTTCAAAGATTATTGGTGGGAGTCGCGGTGGATCCACGAATCCCAACAACTCTTTTTTTATTTTTTAAATGAAGCGCGGACTCCCGCGCTTCATTAATTATAGGCCTCTGGGGGGGGCAGGTCCCGGGGGCTCTATGCAAAAACAGGAGGGGGGTTCATGGGCCCCCCTTCCTGGTGCTTATTATGCCCCGGGGACCACCACCTCCCCGAGAGCTTCTTTAAACATGAATGCCTCTCCCACTGCTCCTTTGACCACCACCTTGCTGGGGCTTATTTCTTTTTAAGTGGGGGGTCCATAGGACCCCCCAGCCCCGGGGACCACCACCTCCCTGAGGCTTAATGCTAAAGCAATGCAAGGGGTCCTCATTGACAACCTGCAGCCTTGGGGGCTGCCACCTCCTTGGGGCTTTTTTGTACATTGAGTGTGGGGGGGACCACACAGAACACCCACAGCCCCGGGGACCACCAACTCTCTGGGGCAAAATTAAGAAAGGAGGGGGGCCACGTGCCCCCCTATTGGAGCCATACATGGCCCTGGGGGATCGCCACCCCCCCAGGGTCGGCTCCTGCTAACTTTCGAGGTGCCCACCCTCTGGAGGTAGGTGTCTGCTGTGGCTTGGCGGAAGCCATAGCAAACTCTGCTCCGCTTCTAGCAGGTACAAGCATTAAAAATGCTCTCGCTTGCTAGAAGTAGAGCAGAATTGCTCTTGGACAGAGGGAGCTGCATGTTCACCAGCTCCCTCTGTCCAAAAGCGATGCTGGCTCCCGCAGGACGCGGGGAGCTGGCAGGGCCCACAAGGACATTGAGGCTCCACCGGCGGTCCTCAACATGAGAAACTGGGTGCCTCAGGTGGGACGAGGGCACCCAGTATTGGCCCTCCTTCCATGTTTTAAAAAATAAATAAAGGGCAGGCCCTGGGAGATGGGGTCCCCGGGGCCAAAAAATGCCCCAGTATGGGGGGGGGCCATGTGCCCCCCCTTACTTTATTAAAATAATATATATTTAAAAAAAGAAAAAGTCAGGCTACGGAGGGGGGGGGGGGGCACACAGCCCCTTCCCCATTTTTAAATACCTGGCCCTGGGGGATGGGGTCCCCGGGGCATCGGCCCAGGGAAGTATACATTTTTAAAAAATAGAAAAAGCTACCGGCACGACGCCAGAGGCCTGCCCCCTTTCAGCACCACTCTGCAATCGCGCCTCCTGGCACGCTGCTGGTGGAGGGAGGAAGTCCCTTTGGCTGCTGAGGGTCCTTGGGGGCCAACAAGATCTCCTGTTACCTCCAGTAAGTCCCACACAGAGGAATTGTTGAGATGTGGCCGGAGTCCACGCTTCCTTTCTCCACCACATTGCAAATGTGCCTCTCGGTGCACTGCTCGTGAGGGAGTGAAGTCCCCTTGGATGCTGAGTGTCTTTGGGGGCCAACAAGCTCTCTTGTTACCTCCTGTAAGTTCCACAGCATGCGATTGCTGAGAGCACTTCGGAGGCCATGCCCCTTTTCTCCACCATTCTGCAAGCGCGCTTCCTGGCGCACTGCTGGTGGGAGATGACATTCCCTTGCGTGAGGGTCCTTGGCGGCAAACAAGACCTCCTGTTTACTCCAGTAAGTCCCACAGACCACGATTGTTGGGAGGACTTCAGAGGCCACGCCTCCTTTCCCCACCATTCTGTAAACGCACATCCTGGTGCACTACTGGTTGGGGGATGAAGTTTCCTTGGCCCAAGAGTGTCCTTAGGGGCCAACAAACCTTCCAGTTACCTCCAGTAAGTCCCACACATCGGAATTGCTGAGAGGTCTTCGGAGGCCAAGCCCTCTTTCTCCACCACTCTGCAAATGCGCCTCCTGGCACTCTGCTGGTTGGGGATGAAGTCCTCTTGGATGCTGAGGGTTCTTGGGGGCCAAGAAGCCCTCCTGTTACCTCCAGTAAGTCCGACACTCCAGGATTCCTGAGAGCTGGTCGGAGACCCCACCCCCTTTGTCCACCACTCTGCAAACGTGGCTACTAGTTAAAAAACCATAGAAATTCACTTAAAAAATCAAAGGTTACAGGGACGTTACAGTTTGAAAAACCTTAGAAATTCACTTAAAAAACCAAAGGTTACAGGGTCATTCATTATACTTAGCAAATAGAATTAAAAAAGCCTTAGAAATTCACTGAAAAAACAAAGTTTACAGGGACATTATAGTTACGCTCAGATTTCACTCGTACAAAACCAGTGAAATTCAGCAGTTATAATTATACCTGAGCTGACTATAACTTACACCCCCTCATTGCACTGCTCATGACCTCACCTATTACATCACTCTTGACATGGTCAGTGACATGGTCAGTGACATCACTGATGACATCTCAAATGACATCACTCATGACATCATCCACATTAGCTCCCACACACTCACTCACACCCCCATACAACCTCTCATTCACCCACTCACACACTGACACAACCATCCACATACGCATTCAGGCTCCGAAGTCATATATATATATATATATATATATATATATATATATATATATATATATATATATATATACTGTAAACTCCTTCTCGCAGCCTCTTCACCTCTGCGCACAAATGGAGTACGGACCACAATTTCGTGCAGCTTCAGATTTTATTCAGCTCGTATGAAACACAACTCCATCAGCATGACGCGTTTCAATCCCAAAGGGATCTTGATCACATGACGCGCTTTACACAGTGGGTGGTTCATTTAAATACAGATTTTTTGCTTTTTAAAGTGATATGTGCACTAATTTTCATTCGTCAATCTTGTAGATATAGACAAAATGCTTTTTTAATCTATTGGAATCTAATTTATGGTTGCATCAAACGCTTGGTTAAATGTACATTTAAAACCATAAAAACATCCCTTTTAAATATCTAAAAAGCATTTTAAACATTTTAAACATTTTAAAATCACACTGTAACATGTTACGAAGTTGTTAAAAAATCTCATAATGTTGAATTAGATTACAACCTCATTTTTACATGTTGGTTTCTGACATCCAGGTTTAAATACCAATTGTCAACTGTTTGTAACAGTTTGTTAAAGTGCTAGTGCTCTTACAGTACTAAGAAGATGTAAACGTCTATTATGTAAACAGATCGACTGGAGTTGTCCTATTAGTGCAAATATGGTTTGTGTAAAGTGCTGAGTGCAATGTTAAAAAACAACGTGTAACCCTTAATATGCAAACTAAAAAACCGTGTGTAAGTGTGTAAAAGTTAAAAAAGGCGGTGAAAAGTTCTAAAACCTAGTGATATATATATATATATATATCAAAGCTCCCAAGTTGCCCAAAGCAATGAGTTGCACTACAGATGAGCATAAGATGACAAGCCTTTATTAGGGTACGAACGTCTTCTGTCTCATGATTCAGTTCAACAGCCATTCCATCCTCTCCTGCCTGACGCATTTCAAAGGTGAGTCCTTCTTCTTCAGAGGCCAATAGATGGACAAGGTCACGTGCAGTTCCGACCTTCATTTCCCCTTACATGCGTAATTCCACGCCCCCTAATGGGCGGGTCCTATGACACAGCGGAGCATTGTGGGAACTGAAGTGTTCGTGTGCACTAATTCCTGTCAGTCACAATGTAAGCCCACAGATGGGCCTCCTGTGAGGCAGTGTCCGCTCTCAATCCTCGCGCCGTAATCCGCCAAATGGTTCGATAAATATCAGAACCAGCGGCTCCCTATGTTTACGGGGTGGTGCAAGCTCGGCGGCAGGGCAGCCGCCAAATATCAAAGCTCCCAAGTTGCCCAAAGCAATGAGCTGCACTCCAGACGAGCATAAGATGACAAGCCTTTATTAGGGTACGAACGTCTTCTGTCTCACGATTCAGTTCGACAGCCATTCCATCCTCTCCTGCCTGACGCGTTTCAAAGGTGAGTCCTTCTTCTTCAGAGGCCAATAGATGGACAAGGTCACGTGCAGTTCCGACCTTCATTTCCCCTTACATGCGTAATTACATGCATTACTCATGACATGGTCACTGACCATGTCATGAGTAATGCAATATGTGACGTCATCAGCAGTGCATTGCAGGGACGCGAGTAATAGTTACCTCAGCTAACTATAACGGCTGAATTTCTCTGGTTTTGTACGAGTGAAATGTCAGCCTAACTATAACGTCCCTGAAACCTGTGGTTTTTTCAGTGAATTTCTAAGGTTTTTAAATGCTAATTTCTAACTATAACGTCCCTGAAACCTATGTTTTTTTCAGTGAATTTCAAAGGTTTTTTAAATGCTAATTACTAACTATAATGTGCCTGAAACCTACGGTTTTTTCAGTGAAATCTAAAGGTTTTTTAAATGCTAATTTATAACTATTAACATTGTAATCGTGTTTGCAGAATGGTGCTGAAAGGGGGCTGGGCCTCCGACCAGCGCTCAGGAATTCCACTGCGTAGGCCCCCAAAGTCCCTAAGGAGTAAAGTGGACTTCATCCCCCAACCCGGAGTGTGCCAGGAGGCGCGTTTGCAGAGTGGTGGAGAAAGGGGGCGTGGCCTACGAAGACCTCTTAGCAATACCACTGTGTGGGACTTAGTGGAGGTAACAGGAGGGATAGTTGGCCCCGAAGGACATCCTTGGGGGCCAACTACCCCGCCTATTACCTCCAGTAAGTCCCAAACAGCAGCATTGGTAAGTTCTTATAGCAGGCCACGCCCCCATTGCCCACCATTCTGCAAATGCACTCCCTGGTGCGCTCTTGGATGGGGATTAAAGTCCCCTTCGATGCTGGGGCCAAGTAGCCTACCTGACACATCCAGTAAGCCCCAGGTAGTGGGATTGCTGAGAGGTGGACACAGGCCACACTCCTTCTGCACTACTTTCAACGCGCCTCCTGGCGTGCTGCTTGGTTAGGGATGAAGTCCCCTTGCCTCCTGATGGTCTCTGGGGCCAACTAGCCCTCCAGTTATCCTCCAGTAAGCCCCACACAGCTGGATTGCTGAGAATGGTCCGAGGCCATGCCCCTTTTACACCACTCTGCAAACGCACCTCCTGGCGCACTGCTGCTCGGGGGATGAAGTCCACTTTAGTCCTGAGGTTCTCAGGACACAAGAGGACCTCATCGCCCCACCAGCAGTGCGCCAAGAGGCGCGTTTGCAGAGTGGTGTAAAAAGGGGTGTGGCCTCGGACCACCTCTCAGCAATCCAACTGTGTGGGGCTTACTGGGGGTACCTGGTGGGCTAGTTGGCCCTTAAGGACCGTTAAGATTCTAGGGGACTAAATCCCCCAACCCAGAACGTGCCAGGAGGCGCGTTTGCAGAGTGGTGCAGGGAGGGGCGTAGGCCTCCCGGCAAGATGCCGGCTTTTTTTTTGGAAGAGGGGCTGTGTAGCCTCCTTCCTTAATTATTTTTGGGCCTTGGGGACCCCATCCCCCAGGGCCTGAGACATAGTTTTGTTTTTAAACAAAAACGGGAAGGGGGCCGCGCGGCCCCCCTCCCAAGGCCAACTTAGGCCCCGGGACCCCATCCCCCGGGCATGGCCAAATATTTTCATTTATTTTTTTAAATATTTTTAATGGAGGGGCCGCGCGGCCCCACTCCTGAGGCTTTATCGGCCCCGGGACCCCATCCCCCGGGGCATTGCCTTGTTTTAAAAAAAAAAAAAGATTAAATATTCGGGAGGGGGGCCGCGTGACCCCCCCCTTCCCTGGGCCACTTTTGGCTCCCGGGCCTGGCCAGCCTTGATTTTTTATTTTGGAGGGGGGCCGCATGTAAATTAAGTAAAGCCCCGGGGAGGTGGCAGTCCCCAGGGTTTGGGGGCCCACGAGGCCCCCCCCGCCCATAATTGTAAAAAGCCGCAGGGAGAAGGCGGTCCCGCATATATTTTGCACATTGCCCCCTGGACCTGGACCTCCCGGGGGCTTATTAAAACGAAGCACGGTAGACCGCGCTTCGTTATTTGAAAAAATATTGGCCGGATTCGCGCACCCAGCGCGAACCCCGCCCAATTGTTTTTAAAAAAAATGCTTTTTTGTGCCCTGGGGGTCTCTGTGGGACCCCCTGAGCATGCCTAGGGGTCAGGGTGTTTCTGCCCTTCCCCCTTTTCTTTTTTTTTAACCTTTTTTCTTGTGACTCGGTTCTACCGAGTGACAAGATGGCTGCCAACACTTCTTGGTTTGAAGTGTTGGCAGCCAATCAGAATGAAGCTCGTGCTCGGGAGGGTTCGCGAATCCTCCTCGGTCACCAGATATGGATATTTTTATTTTTATATTTTCAGAACTACTAAACTGGATTTACACTCATTTAAAGCAAAGAGTGCACTTGACCAAGAGTTGCCTTTCTGCCAAATTTGGTGTAATTCCGCTCAGCAGTTCGGGCTGGAGCTTCGACAAAAGTTCCTATGGAAATTAACATGGAGAAAACGCAGCTTTGGGACCCCCTATTGGTCTGCTGCTGACTAATCACCCCAAAACTTTCAAGACAGGAGCTGACCGAAGCGGGCCATTAGTTTTGAAAATTTTGCGAAGATTTGTCAAACGGCGCCAAAGATATTGGCAAATCACAAAAACACTTTTCCTAAGGAAACTAGGTCCTAACTATAACTACCTACTGGCGAATATATATATATATTATCTACTGGCGGTTGCCAGTAGATAGTTATAGTTAGGACCTATTTTCCATAGGAAATCCGCAACCTTCTATTTGAAATAACTTTGGCGCCGGTTGACGAATCTTCGTGAAATTTTCAAACTTGTTGGGGCGCTCCGGTCCACTCCTATCCTGAAAGTCTCGGGTGATTCGTCAAGCTGGGGCCGAGAAAAAGGGGGTCCCAAAACGCGTTTTCCCCATGCAATTTTCCATAGGAACCTTTAGTCGCAGCTACAGCCCGAACTGCTGAACGGAATTACACCAAATTTGGCAAATAGGTAGCCCTTGGTTCAGTGTCGTGCCTTTGCTTAAATGGTGTAAATCTGTTCAGTAGTTCCTGAGAAAATCAAAAGTAAAGTCACATATATATCTATGGCCGAGTAGGGTCCGCGTACCCTCCCGATCACGAGCTGCATGCTAATTGGCTGTCAAGTGGCTGTCAACACTCCAAATCAGGAAGTGTTGGCAGCCATTTTGTCCCTTGGTAGAACCGAGGACAGAAACAAGTGCGCAAAGCGCAAAAGGGGGCAGGGTAGAAACACCCTGACTCCCTAGGTCTGCTCAGGGGTCCCACAAGGACCCCTAGGCAGAAAAAAGCATTTTTTGTAAAAAAAATCGGCGGGATGCGCTTAGGGTGCGCGGATCCTGCCGTGATTAGAGGCACAGAAACACGTCGCCAAACGCAACAAGGGGGCAGGGTAGAAACACCCTGACCCCTAGGTCTGCTCAGGGGCTCCCACAAGGACCCCTGGGCAGAAAAAGCATATTTTATTTAAAAATCGGCGGGATGCGCTTAGGGTGCGCGGATCCCGCCGATAAAAAATCGAAGCGCGGTCTCCGCGCTCGATGCTATTTTGCCCCCGGGTGGCCCAAGTCCCGGGGCATGCGGGGGTGGGTTTATATTTTATGTGGGGGCCTCTAAGGCCCCCAAGCCCCGGGGACCGCCACCCCCGGGCTTTAAATAAAAATGGTGCGGGAGGGCTCTCCGCCTCCCGCAGCCCCGGGTACCGCCACCTCCCCGGGGCTTCTTTTTTTTTTGTAATCACCTGTGTGGGGGCCCAGCCCACACGCCCGGGACCGCCACCTCCCGGGGCACTTAGAAAACAAAATGTGGGGGTCCGTTTCGACTCCCGAAGCCCCGGGGACCACCACCTCCCCGGGCTGTGCAATTGAAGGAGGGGGCCGCGCGGCCCCCTCCTGGAGCCTGTGATGGCCCTGGGGACCGCCACCCCCAGGGCCGGCTCCTGCAGTGTCCCGGGTGCCTACCCCGGGACACTGCTGTTTGCAATGGCAGGACGGAGCCTCGCGGCTCCCGTCCTGTCATTGCAAACTTGCTTTGCTTCATTGAAGCGAGAGCAGGGAAACCTGCTCTCGCTTCAATGAAGCAGCAGATTGCTTTTCCATAAGGGGAGCTGCATGTCAGCAGCTCCCCTTATGGAAAGCAATGCCGGCTCCCGCAGGACGCGGGGAGCCGGGCGGGACCGCGGGGGGATTGGGGACCCCCACGGTCCCCAACGAGTGGCCAGGCCTCGCTCCCCAAAAGATAAAAAGAGAAATTAAAAAAACAAAAACGGAAAGGCCGGGCCCGGGGATGGGGTCCCCGGGCCTTAGATGGCCTGGAGGAGGGGAGCCACGCAGCCCCCTCCAAATATTTAAAATTTTAAAAAAGAGGGCATGCCCCGGGGATGGGGTCCCCGGGCCAATATAGGCCCAAGGAAGGGGGCCACGCGGTCCCCTTCCCCGTTTTATTTTAATTTAAATGGAATCCTCAGGCCCCGGGGGATGGGGTCCCCGGGGCCAAAAGTGACCGAGGGAAGGGGGGCCACGCAGCCCCCTCCCATACAAAAAAAAAAAAAGACTGACATCGTGCCGGAGGCCCCGCCCCCTCCCTGCAGCAGTCTGCAAACGCGCCCTGGCGCGCTTTGAGAAGGGGAGTATTCCCTTGAATACTGGGGTCCCTGGGGCCAACTAGCCCACCAGGAACCTCCAGTATGCGCTAGGAGCTGCGTTGCAGAGAGGTGTACAGAGGCCACGCTCCTTTTACACCTCTCTGCAACGCAGCTCTGTGGCGCTTTTGGAGGTACATGGTGGGCTAGTTGGACTCCAGGGACCCTCAGTATTCAAGGGGACTTAATCCCCCAACTTAAAACGCGCCACGGGGCGCGTTTGCACAGTGGTGAAGGGAGGGGGCGGGGCTTCAGGTGACATGTGTGCAAACAGGCCCCGTGGCGCGTTTTAAGATGGGGAATTAAATCCTCTTCATCCTGAGGGTCCCTGGAGCCAACTAGCCCACCAGGTACGTCCAGAAAGCGCCACAGAGCTGCGTTGCAGAAGGGTGTAAAAAGGGGCATGGCCTCTGACCACCTCTCTGCAACGCAGCTCCCTGGCGCATACTGGAGGTACAGGGTGGGCTAGTTGGACCCCAGGGACCCTCATGATTCAAGGGAACTTAATCCCCCAACTTAAAACGCGCCACCGGGCGCGTTTGCACAGTGGTGAAGGGAGGGGCGGGGCATGTTATTGTTAGAAATTAGCATTTAAAAACCTTTGAAATTCACTGAAAAACCATAGGTTTCAGACATGTTATAGTTAGAAATTAGCATTTAAAAACCTTTGAAATTCACTGAAAAAACCATAGGTTTTAGGGACAGTTATAGTTAGTTGGACATTGCACTCGTACAAAACCCGTGAAATTCCCCCGTTATAGTTAGTTCAGGTAACTATAACTCGCGCCCCGCAATGCACTGCTGATGACGTCACATATTACATCACTCATGACATGGTCAGTGACATCACTGACGACATCACTGATGACATCTCAAATGACATCACTGATGACATCACTGATGACATCATCCATGTGATAATTTGATGCATCTTCTCACACCCTAATATAACTTTTGATACACCCACTGTAAATTACAGACTGCCATTGTCAAAACCATAGACACTCCAACACCAATTACTATATACACACTCACTGATTCTTAGGTCTACACACACACATCTACTCACTCACCCGTACAGTCACTCAAACTTATAGTCACTCAGTACAGGACTATTATATGCATTCATACACCTATATAAACACTCACACACCGCCACTCATCCATAGAGGAATTCACACACCTAATCAGTCATGCAAAAAATTAAGCACACACTCATTTACTCACCTATACAGTTATACACACACCAACTCACTTACTCATACAAATACTAGCACATTCTTCAGTGATGTCATCAGTGATGTCACTGACCATGTCATGAGTGATGTAATATGTGACGTCATCAGCAGTGCATTGCGGGGGCGCGAGTTATAGTTACCTGAACTAACTATAACGGGGGAATTTCACGGGTTTTGTACGAGTGCAATGTCCAACTAACTATAACTGTCCCTAAAACCGATGGTTTTTTCAGTGAATATATATTTTTTACTGGCGGTCGCCAGTAGATAGTTATAGTTAGGACCTATTTTCCATAGGAAATCCGCAACATTCTATTTGAAATAACGTTGGCGCCGGTTGACGAATCTTTGCGAAAGTTTACAACTTGTTGGGGCGCTCCGGTCCGCTCCTATCCTGAAAGTCTTGGGGTGATTCATCAAGCGGGGGCCGAGAAAAAGGGGGTCCCAAAACACGTTTTCCCCACTCATTTTTCCATAGGAACCTTTAGTCGCAGCTACAGCCCGAACTGCTGAACGGAATTCACCAAATTTGGCAAAGAGGTAGCCGGTGGTTCAGTGTCGTGCCTTTGCTTAAATGGTGTAAATCCATTCAGTAGTTCCTGAGAAATTCAAAAGTAAAGTCACATATATATCTATGGCCGAGTAGGGTCCGCGTACCCTCCCGATCACGAGCAGCATGTTAATTGGCTGTCAACACTCCAAATCAGGAAGTGTTGGCAGCTATTTTGTCCCTCGGTAGAACCGAGGACAGAAACAAGTGCGCAAAGCGCAAAAGGGGGCAGGGTAGAAACACCCTGACCCCCAAGGTCTGCTCAGGGGGTCCCACAAGGACCCCCTGGGCAGAAAAAAGCATTTTTTTTTTTAAATCGGCGGGATGCGCTTAGGGTGCGCGGATCCCGCCGAGAAAAAAAAAAGAAACAAGTGCGCAAAAAACACAAAGGGGGCAGGTTAGAGACACGCTGACCCCCTAGGTCTGCTCAGGGGGTCCCACAAAGACCCCCTGGGCAGAAAAAAGCATTTTTTAAGAAAAAAAAAATCGAAGCGCGGTCTCCCGCGCTTTGATGCTATTTTGCCCCCGGGTGGGCCAAGTCCCGGGGGTATGCGGGGGGTGGGTTTATATTTAATTTTGGGGGGCCTCGAAGGCCCCCCAAATCCCCGGGGACTGCCACCCCCCGGGGCTTTAAAAAATAATGGTGCGGGAGGGCTGCATGTTAGCAGCTCCCCATGTGGAAAAGCAATGCTGGCTCCCGCAGGAGGCGGAGAGCCGGCAGGGTCCGTGGGGGAGTTGGGGTCCCCCCACGGACCCCAAAGGATAGGGCCAGCCCCGGGGGATGGGGTCCCCGGGGCAAAAGGAGGCCTGAGGAGGGGGGCCACGCAGCCCCCCTCCATAAAAATGTATTTAAAAGTGTGGCCATGCCCCAGGGGATGGGGTCCTTGGGGCCGGATTTGGCCACAGGAGGGGGGCCACGCAACCCCCTTCCCGTTTAATTTTTAAAAAAAAGAAAAGGGGTAACGCGCCCCCTGGTGCGTTTGCAGATGGGGAATGAATTCCCTTAATACTGGGGGTCCTCTGGGTTAACTAGCCCACCAGGAACCTCCAGTATGCGCCAGGCTGCGTTGCAGAGAGGTGTACAGAGGCCACGCCCCTTTTACACCTCTCTGCAACGCAGCTCTGTGGCGCTTTGGAGGCACATGGTGGGCTACTTGGACTCCAGGGACCCTCAGGATTCAAGGGGACTTAATCCCCCAACTTAACACGCGCCACGGGGCGCGTTTGCACAGTGGTGAAGGGAGGGGGCGGGGCTTCAGGTGACATGTGTGCAAACAGGCCTCGTGGCGTGTTTTAAGATGGGGAATTAAATCCTCTTCAATCCTGAGGGTCTCTGGGGCCAACTAGCCCACCAGGTACCTCCAGTAAGCGCCACGGAGCTGCGTTGCAGAGTGTTGTAAAAAGGGGCGTGGCCTCTGAACACCTCTCTGCAATGCAGCTCTCTGGCGCATACTGGAGGTACCTGGTGGGCTAGTTGGCCCCTAGGGACCCTCGGGATTGAGGAGGAATTAATTCTCCACCTTAAAACGCGCCACAGGGCGTGTTTGCAGACATGTATCCTCAGGACCCACCCCCTTTATTCACCATTGTGCAAATATTCCTCTAAAATCAGCCGAACTACGAATTCCGATTTACTCACCTGTTATCAGGAGAGACCTCAGTGCTGCATCTTTGAACCCAGTACTGATCCTGAAAAGTAATTCTAACCGTACTTACCAGTAACTTGAATTTCCTTCCATAGGCTAACATTGACTGGTTTCACTTGGAAATTCTTCTAAGTGTGGAGTTTTGGAACTTTATAATATTCCTCTAAAATCAGCCGAACTACTGAATTCCGATTTACTCACCTGTTATCAGGAGAGAACCCAGTGCTGCATCTTTAGCCCAGCACTGACCCTGAAAAATAATTCTAACCGTACTTATCAGTAACTTGAATTTCCTTCCATAGGAATCCATTGTCTGGTTTTCAGCAGAAAAGTTTCAAAGTGTCGATTTTCACAAACTACAAATATTCCTTAAAAATCGCCTGTGTGACTTAAACGCATTCTTTCAACTGTTTACAGGAGATGCACCAGTGCTGGATCCAGGATCCACCACTGAGTAAGAAAAAGTAACGATAACACTACTTACCTGCTAAGTGAATTTCCTCCCATAGGATAACATTGGTGATTCTATGTGAAAAAGTTTCTGTCAACTTTTAAAATACAATAATATTCCTTAAAAATCACTACTGTAACCAAAACGCTTTACTCAACTGTTTACAGGAGATGTCCCAGGACTGAATCTAGGATCCAGTCTTGTGGTTAGAAAAGTAATCCATAAAGTAACTAATTGCATTTAACTAGAAATTCACATTGAGCTGAATGTTGCATTGTGTTTGAAAATGTGTTGCCCATTGCAACAACTGTAACTACTGTACTTAAAAGTCTATTGCCTATTTGCAAAGTATTTAAACTAAAGTAATTCATTCTGAGAAAGTATATTTTGTAATGTAATGTATAATGTAATTACAATGTAATTTAAAAAATAAAATATCTAAAAATAAATAGTTTTAAAAAATGTTGTAAATCAGTATCAAAAAATAAATATAACAATTAATACATTTAAAAATTGTCATTTACAAAACCTTTGAAATTCACTGAAAAACCATAGGTTTCAGACACGTTACAGTTAGGAATTAGCATTTAAAAACCTTTGAAATTCACTGAAAAACCATAGGTTTCAGACACGTTATAGTTAGGAATTAGCATTTAAAAACCTTTGAAATTCACTGAAAAACTATAGGTTTCAGGCACGTTATAGTTAGAAATTAGCATTTAAAAACCTTAGAAATTCACTGAAAAAACCATAGGTTTTAGGGACAGTTATAGTTAGTTGGACATTGCACTCGTACAAAACCCGTGAAATTCCCTCGTTATAGTTAGTTCAGGTAACTATAACTCGCGCCCCGCAATGCACTGCTGATGACGTCACATATTACATCACTCATGACATGGTCAGTGACATCACTGATGACATCACTGATGACATCTCAAATGACATCACTGATGACATTACTGATGACATCATCCATAAGATAATTTGATGCATCTTCTCACACCCTAATATAACTTTTGATACACCCACTGTAAATTACAGACTGCCATTGTCAAAACCATAGACACTCCAACACCAATTACTATATACACACTCACTGATTCTTAGGTCTACACACACACACACTCTACTCACTCACCCGTACAATCACTCATACTTATAGTCACTCAGTACAGGACTATTATATGCACTCATACACCTATATAAACACTCACACACCGCCACTCATCCATAGAGGTACTCACACACCTAGTCAGTCATGCAAAAAATTAAGCACACACCCATTTACTCACCTATACAGTTATACACACACCAGCTCACTTACTCATACAAATACTAGCACATTCTTACGCTCTTATACAATCTCTGATACAAGCACACACTCATCCATACAGTCACTCTCACAATCACACATCTCGCTTATAGCTATTTATATACTCCAACACACATATATACTGCCTTTCACATATGTAGTTCCTCACACATGTACCACTGGGACATACATTCACTCACTAACACACTCTTACACACACTTACCCACCCATACAGTCTATCACAGATGCACTCTTGAAACCATCCACCCAGTGAATCACCCACTCACACATCTATGCACAGAGTCGCACACACCCCACCCACATAAACACTCAGGCACACATACAGATACTCAGACAACCAATCAATAACTCATATAGACACTCATGTAGCTATTCACAAACCCATGCAGCCACTTACACAGCAACAGACAGACGGTGTTAGACTTGGCATCTTTTGGCGTGTTTCCCCTGACTTTTTGCTTTCTGACCTCCCGGTTTTGACTCTGTTTTTGCTGGTGTGATGATTCTGCGCACTTTCCTCACTGCGGTCCAGTGGGAAAGTGCAAGTGCTCCTGTATAAAATGTGTTATGGATTGGTGTTTCCATGATTGGCCTATTTGGTTTATGTGTCAGTCCCTTGTAAAGTGCACTGCGAGTGCCAGGGCCTATAGACCAAATGCTGTTGGTGGGCTGCAGCACTGGATTGTGCCACCCACGCAAACAGCCCGTAAAGTGTAACTCGGGCCTGCCATCGCAGAGCCTGTGCGCAGCCTGGGGCTGCCATGTCGACTTGGCAAGTGCACACACTTGCAAGTCCCTAAACCTTCCCTTTGCTACATGTTAGTCACCCCTAAGGTAGGCCCAAGGTACCCCTGTGGGCAGGGTGCGTTGTACGCGAAAGGTAGGACATGCCCGGGTGTGTGCGGCATGTCCTGATAGTGAACTACAGCCTAGTTCGTTTTTCACTATTGCAAGGCTACCTGTTCCCCTTAGGCCAGAACGGGCAGTTTTGATTATTACAGCTTATAATCCTAACTGACCCCGGGAACATGGTAGAAATTCGAGTTTAGTATGCCTGGACTCAGAAGGATAAAATGCAGCTTTTAGTAAGGTTGGTTTTAACATTCTGTGTTTGAAAATACCACTTTTAGAAAGTGGGTATTTTCTTGTCTAACCATCCAAGCCTGCCTCTGCGAGATTGTGTATTCCTTGTCTGGAATGTGAGTGACAGGGGCTGGGGGATGCCAGGAGACAGGGTGAGTCAGCGCAGGGCTGAATAGCCAGATCGACCTGTAGATGGGTGGGAGGGGTCGCACCTGGGCCCTGAATAGGACAGTGCCTTCCCTCCACAATGCTGGCTCCACCTCCTGTGGTGCGTCTGATGTCCCTGGCCTACTCACTGAAAGAAGGGACGGAGACTTGTCAACAAAGTGCTCCAGAACTGGTTTGGACTAGGCAAAGGCCTCTCTGCCTTCAGAGAACAAAGGAATTTGGGATATAAATATTGGGGCCCTGACCCCATGAATTTAGATCTCGCTGGAATCAAGGAACCTGCCAAGACGAAGAGCTGGAAGAGCTGCCAGGAGGAGTACTGCCCCGTTGCTGTGTTGTTGCTTTGTTGGGTTGGCCTGCAGTTGCTGCTTCTGTCTTGGGCAGTGAAAGGACTGGACTGAACTTTCTCCGAACTTGTGCTGAGTATCTCCAAGGGCCAGAAACCGAGCTGGCCTCCTGTTAAGAAGTCTCAGGGACTGCAAAGACTTCACAAGCCTCTGGGTACCGCTGCTGGAACGCTGTTTCAGTTGCCACAGAGGAAGGGACCTGCAACCGACTCCGTCAACCGAATCCATCCCTGGCCGGTGACCTGTTTGCACCGCAGACCGCATCGCCCCGCTTCGCATCGCAACCCTGGTCTCACCGTGGGCGACGTCCGACGCCGCCAACATCGAGCCGCTGCTTGCACCGTGACCTGTGGGCACCGCAGTTCGCATCGCATCGCTTCACTGGGCCAGCCGGACCAGACCGACACTGTCGCTGCAACTGGCTCAAGAGTCGAGACCGCACCGCATTTGGGGCACCGCTCGCACGTCTGCGACGCACCGCTCCGACTCGCACCGCTGTCCGACGCCAGCTCCCGCACTCCGGCTAGGTCGCCTGCATCGCAACCTGTCAGCACCGCATCGAGCATCGTCTCGCCCTGCATCGCACGCCTTGGACTCACCGACTCCGTCTGCCCGACGCTCATCGAGCCGCTGCCTGCACCGCATCGAGGGACACCGCACCTTGCATCGCTCCGTCTTGCACCGCAACCGCGACGACCGCCGACCGGCTCGTACACTCCGTACCAGCCACAACGAGAAAAGGTACTGTGACCGAGTCTGTTCACGACTCTGCTGGCCCGTATCGACGCGGTCGGCTGGAACTGTTAGACTCTGTGGTTTTCAGCATCACGGTAGACTCGGACGGAGCTACCGACTCGTACGAACTTTGCTTTTGTGCTATTCCTGCAAAGAAGAAGTTAACGTATCAAGCATTCATTCGTAAAGTATAGTATTGTGGATTTTTGTCGTAATTGGTCTTGTCTTGAGTATATAAAATATTGGTTATTTTTCTAAACTGGTGTGGTGTCCGTTTGTAGTGCTTACACTGTATTACTGTTGGTTATGTGCAAATGCTTTACACACTGCCTCTGAATTAAGCCTGACTGCTCGTGCCAAGCTACCACGAGGGTGAGCAGGGGTTACTTCACGAGTGTAACAACCCTTACCCTGACTAGGAAGAAGGGTCCCTACTTGGACAAAGGTGCAAGCCCTTGCCAACTAGAGATCCCATTTCTAACATTGGTGGTCAGCGGTGAGGATAGGACTTGTGTTTGCACTTGACTTACAGTGATTGGTGTGCACTACTACCATATCGCAGACCATTACGTACCACATACTGGTTCTTTTTCTTTTGGCCTATTTTTGATCTTGCCAGTTTTCAACTCACGACTTTTGTCATGCCTGAATCAATTGCATCATCCGTTGCATCTCTGGAAGTTATCTTTGAGGAGGACAGGTTGGAATCCTACGCCGTAAAGGAGTTACGAGCGATTTGTAAAAACCTGAAAGTCCAAATTAAAGGCCTCACAAGGAAGGAGGAGCTACAGAAGGCGCTGAGGGCCTGGTAGCAGCCAGACATGCCAATGGGCAGCCTGGTGATCTCAGTGAGGAGGCGGAGGAGCCTATTTCCAGGGTGGATGTGCTTTTGGGTAGGGGGAACCCGCCAGGTCGGGCAGCAGCAGTCTGTCCCCAGAGGAGCTGGAGGACAGGCGGGAGGCAAGGCAGTTCGAGCTGCAGAAGCTCAGGCTGGAGAGTGAGCGGGAGGAGAAGAGATTGGCCATAGAGGAGAGGAAGATGCTCTTAGAGCATGAGAGAGAACTGAAGGAGCTAGAACTTAGGAGTAAGTCAGGCTCAGATGGTGGCAGCAATTCGTCCAGAAAGGCAGACAGGATTGTGCACATTCCCAAGAACGTAGGCAAGGAATTCAAGAAGGGGGATGACATACAAAGGTGGTTCCAGGGTTATGAGGCAGCCATACACATGAATGGGGTCCCTGAGGAGAATTGGGGAGCAGGATTGTGGCCACTTTTCCCGGAAGAAGCAAGGGATGCTCTGATAGCTTTGGGTAAGGGGTATCACCTCACCTATGCTGACATGAAGGATGCCCTTCTCACGAAGTATGGTCTTACTCCTGAAAAGTACAGGGATCAGTTCAGGTCCAGTAAGAAGTCTGATGTCAACACTTGGTTGGAATGTGTGGATGTGTTCTGCAGGTCTCTGGATGGTTGGGTGAAGGGCAGTAGTGTAACAGATTTTCAGGGGCTCTACAACTTGATTGCATGGGAGCACTTGTCTAGTCTATGTTTTGCAGATCTGCGCCAGCACCTAGTTGATAGTAAGCTAACTGACCCCAGGAAGCTTGCTATGGAAGCGGACCGCTGGGTGAGTACCAGGGTCCACAAGAAAGCGTTTGGGGGAGACTCAGCCAAAGGTGGGCAGGGTCCCCAGCAGAAAGGTGGGGGGACAAGGGTAAAGCACAGGAGTTCTCTAAAGGGCCCCAAACTAGTACCCAGGGTAAAGGTTCCCAGCCCCCCGGTGATAAGAAGAAAGGGGTCTCTACAGGGAAGCCTGTTGAGACCGGCCCCGCAAGTGTTATGCGTGTGACCAGGTAGGTCACTTTAAGGGGGACCCCAAGTGCCCGAAGGGGACACAGCCACCCACCGGTGGGCAGTCCAAAGTGTTGGCTAGTGTAGCGCTTGGGGAGGAGGGGTGCCCACAGGAGGGTGGGGATCCCGCAGAAATGACCCTTGTCTCACTCGGGGACAGTGAGATGGTCCCAGGAAACCAGGTGCCCCCTAACACAAAGAAATATAGCACCTGGGTGACCATTAATGGGAACAGGGTAGAGGCTCTCAGAGATACTGGAGCCAGTGTGACCTCAGTCCGGTGTCACCTGGTGTCTGAGAAGCAAGTAGTCCCAGGAGCATTCCACCAAGTAGTTGCTGTCGACAACTCAGAGCGCCAATGTATGGTGGCGCAGGTTCCCTTTGAATGGGGGGTCTCAGGTCCCTTAAGGGTGGTTGTGAGCCCTACCATGCCTGTAGATTGTCTGCTAGGAAACGACCTGGAGCAGTCCTCATGGAAGGAGGTTGAGCTCAGGTCCCACTTGGAGATGCTTGGGTTGCCAGAGTGGGCATGCGTGTCTACTCGGTCAATGGCGGCCAGAAAGGGTGATCAAGAGGACTTGGAGCCTGAAACAGTGGCCCAAGTCCCTGCCAAGAGAAAGGGCAGGGGGCGCGGGAAACCGGCCCCCGAAGTTCCCACGGACCGGGAGGAGGCGGACCTCGAGGGGGACGCCCGGTGCCTACAGGGGAGCAAGTAGCCGAACTGGGAGACATCTCTGAGCTGACCCATTGGCAGCAAGAAGGGGTCCCACCAGGGAGGAGTTCTGCAGGGAGCAGAACGAGTGCCCTACTCTGGAGGGTCTGCGGCGGCAGGCTGCAGACCAGGCAGCTGGTAATCAGTCCGGGTCACATCTGATCTACTGGGAGAGTGGTCTCCTATACAGTGAGCCTAAGGTTGCTGAGCCTGGGTCAGCCCGTGTGCTGGTGGTACCCCAGCGCTTCAGGACCTTCCTACTGGGTCTGGCTCATGACGTGCCTTTGGCAGGACATTTGGGGCAGGACAAGACCTTTGACAGGCTTGTCACCCACTTCTTTTGGCCCCAAATGCGAAGGCAGTCAGATGCACACTGCAGGTCTTGCCAAACTTGCCAGGCAAGTGGTAAGAGTGGGAGGAAGGTCAAAGCTCCTCTCCAACCTTTTCCGGTTGTTGGAACACCCTTTGAAAGGGTAGGGATGGATATTGTGGGGCCACTGGATCCCAAGACAGCCATGGGCAACAGGTACATCCTGGTCTTGGTGGACCATGCCACCCGGTACCCGGAGGCAATCCCTCTCAGGACAACGACGGCGCCAGTGGTGGGCCGGGCGTTAATGGGGATCTTTTCCCGTGTGGGATTCCCCAGAGAGGTGGTTTCTGATAGGGGGACCAATTTCATATCGAAGTATATGACATCCCTGTGGAAGGAGTGTGGGGTAACCTACAAGTTCACCACTCCTTACCACCCACAAGGAAACGGTCTGGTGGAGAGATTCAACCAGACCTTGAAAGGCATGATCAAGGGTCTAACAGAACCCATGAGGCGTAAGTGGGACGTCCTCTTGCCATGCCTACTCTTTGCATACAGGGAGGTGCCTCAGAAGTCTCTTGGGTACAGCCCCTTTGAGCTCCTGTATGGCCACCCTGTCAGAGGACCTCTGAGTTTGGTTAAGGAAGGCTGGGAGGCAGCTCCCAGGAAAACTCCCCAGGATGTATTTAGCTACATGCTGGCCTTTAGAAACCAAACTGCCCGCTTCAGGAAACTCGCTCAGGCGAACCTAGAAGCAAGCCAGGAAGAAATGAAGAGATGGTATGACCAGAACGCCACTCTGGTCGAATTTCAACCTGGACAAAAAGTGTGGGTCATGGCCCCAGTAGCACCTTGTGCCTTGCAGGACAAGTGGACTGGGCCATATGAGGTAAAGGAGCGCAAAAGTGACGTCACCTACCTGGTGGATTTGCAGGCTCCAAGGAACCCTTTGAGGGTCCTTCACGTGAACCGCCTCAAGCCCCACTTCGAGAGGTCCGAAGTGAGTATGCTCTTGGCGACAGATGATGGGGTGGAAGAGGAGAGCGAGCCTCTCCCTGACCTCCTGTCTACCAAGGAGCATGATGGGTCAGTAGAGGGTGTGATCCTCTCCCCTACTCTGACTCAGGAGCAGCAGGGGGCTGTCGCCAGTTGTTGGGACAGTTCGCCCCGCTGTTCTCTCTGACCCCCGGTGTTACTCACTGGTGTACCCATGACGTGGACACCGGTGACAGCCATCCTGTGAAGCACAAGATTTACAGGTTGACTGACCGGGTCAGAGCCAGCATCAAGGAGGAGGTCTCTAAGATGTTGGCGTTAGGGGTGATTGAGCCCTCCCACAGTCCTTGGGCCAGCCCAGTGGTATTGGTCCCAAAGGCTGCGGCGCCCGGTGCCACTCCAGAACTCCGGTTTTGTGTGGACTACCGTGGGCTCAATGCCGTCACCAGGACTGACGCGCACCCCATCCCCAGAGCTGATGAGCTCATTGATCGGTTGGGAGCTGCCCGGTTCCTCAGCACGTTTGATTTGACGTCTGGGTACTGGCAGATTGCCTTAACCGATGGGGCCAAGGAGAGATCAGCATTCTCAACCCCAGAAGGTCATTACCAATTCCGGGTGATGCCCTTTGGGTTGAAGAATGCCCCTGCCACCTTTCAGAGGTTGGTCAATCAGGTGTTGGCCGGGCTGGAGGATTTCAGTGCCGCCTACCTGGATGACATTGCTGTGTTCAGTTCCAGCTGGGAAGAACATTTACAGCACCTTGAGAAAGTGTTGAGGGCTCTGCAAGGTGCAGGCCTCACGATCAAGGCCAGTAAGTGCCAGATCGGGCAGGGTTCTGTGGTGTACTTGGGACACCAGGTAGGAAGCGGCCAGGTGGCGCCCCTACAACCCAAGATTGACACCATTCTGGCTTGGGAGCCCCCAAGACCCAGACAGAGGTGAGAGCCTTCTTAGGTCTCACCGGCTATTATAGGAGATTTGTTAAGGGCTATGGCACCATCGTTGCCCCCTTAACAGAGCTGACCTCTAAGAGGCAGCCCAGGAAAGTGATCTGGACTGAGTCCTGCCAGAAAGCTTTTGATGCCCTGAAGGCAGCCATGTGCACGGCGCCCGTGCTCAAGGCACCTGACTTCTCCAAGGAATTCGTCGTGCAGACTGACGCTTCAGAGCATGGTGTGGGAGCGGTGCTCTCACAACTGAACGAAGAGGGCCTGGATCAGCCTGTAGTCTTCCTTAGCAGGAGACTACTTCCCAGGGAACAGAGGTGGAGTGCCATAGAAAGGGAAGCTTTTGCTGTGGTCTGGGCGCTGAAGAAGTTGAGACCATACCTGTTTGGGACTCACTTCCGGGTTCAGACAGACCACAGGCCCCTCAGATGGTTGATGCAAATGAGGGGCGAGAATCCAAAACTGCTGAGGTGGTCCATCTCCCTACAGGGAATGGACTTTACGGTGGAACACCGTCCTGGTACAGAACACGCCAACGCAGATGGTCTGTCCAGGTTCTTCCGCCTTAGTGAAGAGAACTCCAATGGGGTTGGGTAGTTCTCCCTACTTTCAGCTGGAGGGGACATGTGTTAGACTTGGCATCTTTTGGCGTGTTTCCCCTGACTTTTTGCTTTCTGACCTCCCGGTTTTGACTCTGTTTTTGCTGGTGTGATGATTCTGCGCACTTTCCTCACTGCGGTCCAGTGGGAAAGTGCAAGTGCTCCTGTATAAAATGTGTTATGGATTGGTGTTTCCATGATTGGCCTATTTGGTTTATGTGTCAGTCCCTTGTAAAGTGCACTGCGAGTGCCAGGGCCTATAGACCAAATGCTGTTGGTGGGCTGCAGCACTGGATTGTGCCACCCACGCAAACAGCCCGTAAAGTGTAACTCGGGCCTGCCATCGCAGAGCCTGTGCGCAGCCTGGGGCTGCCATGTCGACTTGGCAAGTGCACACACTTGCAAGTCCCTAAACCTTCCCTTTGCTACATGTTAGTCACCCCTAAGGTAGGCCCAAGGTACCCCTGTGGGCAGGGTGCGTTGTACGCGAAAGGTAGGACATGCCCGGGTGTGTGCGGCATGTCCTGATAGTGAACTACAGCCTAGTTCGTTTTTCACTATTGCAAGGCTACCTGTTCCCCTTAGGCCAGAACGGGCAGTTTTGATTATTACAGCTTATAATCCTAACTGACCCCGGGAACATGGTAGAAATTCGAGTTTAGTATGCCTGGACTCAGAAGGATAAAATGCAGCTTTTAGTAAGGTTGGTTTTAACATTCTGTGTTTGAAAATACCACTTTTAGAAAGTGGGTATTTTCTTGTCTAACCATCCAAGCCTGCCTCTGCGAGATTGTGTATTCCTTGTCTGGAATGTGAGTGACAGGGGCTGGGGGATGCCAGGAGACAGGGTGAGTCAGCGCAGGGCTGAATAGCCAGATCGACCTGTAGATGGGTGGGAGGGGTCGCACCTGGGCCCTGAATAGGACAGTGCCTTCCCTCCACAATGCTGGCTCCACCTCCTGTGGTGCGTCTGATGTCCCTGGCCTACTCACTGAAAGAAGGGACGGAGACTTGTCAACAAAGTGCTCCAGAACTGGTTTGGACTAGGCAAAGGCCTCTCTGCCTTCAGAGAACAAAGGAATTTGGGATATAAATATTGGGGCCCTGACCCCATGAATTTAGATCTCGCTGGAATCAAGGAACCTGCCAAGACGAAGAGCTGGAAGAGCTGCCAGGAGGAGTACTGCCCCGTTGCTGTGTTGTTGCTTTGTTGGGTTGGCCTGCAGTTGCTGCTTCTGTCTTGGGCAGTGAAAGGACTGGACTGAACTTTCTCCGAACTTGTGCTGAGTATCTCCAAGGGCCAGAAACCGAGCTGGCCTCCTGTTAAGAAGTCTCAGGGACTGCAAAGACTTCACAAGCCTCTGGGTACCGCTGCTGGAACGCTGTTTCAGTTGCCACAGAGGAAGGGACCTGCAACCGACTCCGTCAACCGAATCCATCCCTGGCCGGTGACCTGTTTGCACCGCAGACCGCATCGCCCCGCTTCGCATCGCAACCCTGGTCTCACCGTGGGCGACGTCCGACGCCGCCAACATCGAGCCGCTGCTTGCACCGTGACCTGTGGGCACCGCAGTTCGCATCGCATCGCTTCACTGGGCCAGCCGGACCAGACCGACACTGTCGCTGCAACTGGCTCAAGAGTCGAGACCGCACCGCATTTGGGGCACCGCTCGCACGTCTGCGACGCACCGCTCCGACTCGCACCGCTGTCCGACGCCAGCTCCCGCACTCCGGCTAGGTCGCCTGCATCGCAACCTGTCAGCACCGCATCGAGCATCGTCTCGCCCTGCATCGCACGCCTTGGACTCACCGACTCCGTCTGCCCGACGCTCATCGAGCCGCTGCCTGCACCGCATCGAGGGACACCGCACCTTGCATCGCTCCGTCTTGCACCGCAACCGCGACGACCGCCGACCGGCTCGTACACTCCGTACCAGCCACAACGAGAAAAGGTACTGTGACCGAGTCTGTTCACGACTCTGCTGGCCCGTATCGACGCGGTCGGCTGGAACTGTTAGACTCTGTGGTTTTCAGCATCACGGTAGACTCGGACGGAGCTACCGACTCGTACGAACTTTGCTTTTGTGCTATTCCTGCAAAGAAGAAGTTAACGTATCAAGCATTCATTCGTAAAGTATAGTATTGTGGATTTTTGTCGTAATTGGTCTTGTCTTAAGTATATAAAATATTGGTTATTTTTCTAAACTGGTGTGGTGTCCGTTTGTAGTGCTTACACTGTATTACTGTTGGTTATGTGCAAATGCTTTACACACTGCCTCTGAATTAAGCCTGAGTGCTCGTGCCAAGCTACCACGAGGGTGAGCAGGGGTTACTTCACGAGTGTAACAACCCTTACCCTGACTAGGAAGAAGGGTCCCTACTTGGACAAAGGTGCAAGCCCTTGCCAACTAGAGATCCCATTTCTAACAGACGGATACAGACATTCACCCAGTTTAGTCACTAACCCATGCATTCAGTTAGATACGTTTAATCACTCACTTATAGAGTTAGTCACGCACCTACTAAATCATCCTTTCAGACACTTATACACCCACTCATTCTTCAATACGCCTTTCCCTATATATATTAAACATATTTAAACTTTACAGAAACACACAGTCACAGTGATGTCATCAGTGATGTCACTGACCATGTCATGAGTGATGTAATATGTGACGTCATCAGCAGTGCATTATGGGGCGCGAGTTATAGTTACCTGAACTAACTATAACGGGGGAATTTCACGGGTTTTGTACGAGTGCAATGTCCAACTAACTATAACTGTCCCTAAAACCTATGGTTTTTTCAGTGAATTTCTAAGGTTTTTTAAATGCTAATTTCTAACTATAACGTGCCTGAAACCTATGGTTTTTTCAGTGAATATATATATATATATAGTTATTTTATGATTCAGAGTGCAAGTAGATGACTTAAATCCTATGGTTAGCTTGGGTAAACCCTGTTCTGTGGTAAAGCTCGTTCATGGAAGGTGGACATGTCATATTGACTGGGACAAGGATGAATAGGACAAAAAGTAAAACATTACCGGTAGGTAATTGGGACATGGCACCTACGTCCCCTATCTTGTCCCCATCATTACTAAATAGGGAATACCAAAGCTATACTTGGTCTTCTGCACAGAAAGCATACACAAGGAGCCACCAATATTCCAACCCCTTGTGACTTTTTTAGTGACAACATGTATTGAAGACAAAATAGAATTGAGTAGACCAAAGGAACATTTTTCAGATGCATTGACCTAAAGATTGGGATAATGAATGAAGAGGTGAGCAGAAGACAAGGTGGCCACCAATCAGGTCTGAGACAAGGGAATGTGCTATACTTCTGCCCAGGAAGAAACCATACCCCTGGTTGATCTACTCTATATTTCTACAGGAATATCACATAGGGAAGAAACCAAGGCATTGAAGATTGGATCCAGTTGCTGAATGAAAGTAAAGCAGCCTTGTGACCTTTCCCAGCAATGTCAAAGGTAACAAATAAGTGATCAGGATAGCTAAAAGGGTGAGACTAATTTGAATTGGTCAATTTAGCCTCCTGAGCTATGGAGGCAACCTTAAGCAAAAAAGAATCAGGTTTAAGAACCACTTAATTCTCTATAATCTTAAGAAAGAAGCACAAAATGGCACTGACTTCAGATAAAAGTGAGTAATTTGCCACTCAATAAGTGGTACAAAAGTAACTAATAGAACAGTTTCGACCACCAAAAGGTAAATCTCAAGGAAAAGCAAAAGGATGGCTCACAGGATGTGATAAGGCAAAACTTTTCAAGAGACGAGAGGCAAGATGTTCAGTTTCCCCAGGAGGCCCATAGACTTCTTTCATTAGTACTTATTGACCATGTGGAGTGTAAACAATCCATTTTTCAAAACCCTCATAAATGAATTGAAGGATAGTAGGAAATGTACAATCAAATTAGGAAAACAAGTAGTCTTTACACCAAGGTTAAAAGGAGCTCCAAAATATAGAATAGGATGTAACATGGAGGGACATCTAGAATTCTGAATAACTTTGGCTAGTACATCTGGGAGGCCATACGCTTGCAACCCAAACCTATCAACCTCTAGGCTGACAGGCAAAGTGGCCTTGCTGATGATGCTTTTGGAATGGGAAAGTGGAAGGGACCAGAGGGAGCAGCCAATCTGTCAATAGAGCAATAGACAAAAGGAGAGGAAAACATGAGCAAGGAGGCCAAAAGAGGACCACTACAATGGCCTCAGATGAAACTGTATGAAAGTAAATGAGGCCATGGATTTTTTTATGCAGTCAACCTCCAAACGTTAGGCACAGGAAGAGGGAATGTAACAGGGGAACCTGAGCAGGCTCTAGGGAAGCAAACAGGTCCACAAAAGGCATCTCAAACATGCCAAAAAAGGCTTTGAAGGTAGCTGAAGAAAGGTACAGATACTAGGAAGATGGAAATAACTTACACAATCTGTCTGCCCTGATATTCTCTAGACCATTGATATGTTGAAGCCTTTAGAGACAATGTTGAAGCACAGCCAAATACCACAATGACTGAGTGACCACATTTAGAGATCAGGAGAGGGTACACCTTGCTGGGTTGATAGAGACTACATTGAAATGCATGTTCTGTTCGTACCAGAACATGATAGCCCCTCATGCGCACCTGAAACAGTCAACATACCCTGAGGACAGCAAATAGTTCTCACCAATTGGAAGAGTGGTATCTTTCCACTAACTTTCCTGCACTGAGAGACTCCCCACAGTTGCACCCAATCCAGACACCTTTTATCTTTGGTGAAAAACAAGGGCTCATCCAGATACAATGGAAAGCCTTTTTCAAGGGAGATGAAGTGAGCCACCATTGATGTTAAAAAGGAGAAAGGAAGACAATGAAATCAATGCCTTTAAGTTCTAAGATGTAGGTGACCAATGTCGCTGTACATATGAAGGCAATGGACAAACATGCAGACAGGTCCAATGGACAATAAAAACACAAGAGGCCATGTTGGGATGGGAATGTCCCCTGCCTTATGTACAGTTGTGACCCCTGCCCTGAGTGCCCAAAATGTATATACCTGTGATCCTGGATTTTAATTTTTGGTTAAACCATACACTAAAATCCCATAGGCTCTTGTTGACTGAGGCCCAGTGTTTGACAATGATCAGTTCTGGACCTTGTTCTGAACTGGGAGGGGGGCACCAAGCACCCCCTCAGAGCAACAGAGCACTACAGTCCCTGTCATGGGTTTCATAAGTGGAACACGGTGGTGGAGCTATACCGTGTTAGTGAAATTATAATAGCAGGCCATTTTACCTGGGAGACATAAATGCACACCTGCAGGCCCATTCATCTAAAAAGTTCCACTGCTCACAGTGAACCCAAGATCCCATACGTTGTACGTGTGTGTGTGTGTGTGTGCTAGGATTGCTAGCGTACCATGTACGAGTGATACAAGCTTGAGTGTTCCATTCTGGAAATTCACAGTACGGACCAGAGTACAAGACAGAGGAGTGGCTGCTTTCCCCAGTAAGTATGTGTGCATTAGTGTCATCTCCTAGAATTGAGGGGAACACCAGAAGCTATAGTGAAGAAAGAGGAGACAGGCTATCTTTAGAAGAGCCAGGGCCCTTCCTGCTACATTGGGCTGTAAATGACTCTGACTACAGTCCTCTGTTAGGAAGATGGCAGAGGGGCAGGGTGAGGCCTGCAGTATCTGTTGTTAGGGAAACGAGTCCTTCGAAGGGGCCCAGATTCTTGTCTCTCTTCCTAATCTCTGTGAGAGGAGGATGCAGCCGACTCATGCCTCTTTGTACTTCTATGGTGGGTACTCCACCTGGAGACTGTCCTGCTGGGCAGAGCAGCATTGCAGAAAAAGGCCAGGTCAGGGAAGTAGTCTGGTCACCACAGAGGAAAGGGGAACTGACCCAAACTGCTTCCAAGGAAGGAGACGTGAAGTACACATCCTCTGTCTGTGGCATCCGTATCAAGATGGGAGATAAAGATCTAGCAATGTTTATTGTTGTAGTCTCTTCTACCAAGAAGGGGGTGCTCCATAGAGCAAGTGAAGGAAGCGTCAGCCCTACAGGAGGAGCTGATCATGGAAGGGACTGCCATAAATGATCTGTCTGGCAGAGACTCGCTAAACAAGTACGCTGAAGGAATTGTCGTGCTGCCAGGCCGGACAGTGTGATCTTTATCATTTAACCCCATTGCAACTACCAGGGCACTTGGAGCGATGTGCCATTGTGATAGGCCCAACTGAAGTGGGAATAAGCATCTGCTGGCGGCCTGGATGCCCACAAAGGGATGGATTGTGTGACTGTGGCCCTGACAAAGTGTGCCATTGGGTTAGGATCAGTCTTGAAGATAAAGATACCCTAGAGGTGCCCTGGGAGCACCTTGTGATGAACCGAGGTCATCGCCTTGAGGCACTGTGTGCTGAAGATAGCACCTGATGACTGCTGCAACAGAAATCATCATCTGCAAACATGTGGCTACTATGCTCAATAAGAAGCACCAATTAATTATTGGAGTGTTAGAGTAGAGTATAGAACCTACCAGAGTGTCGGAGTGAACTGTGACCCACAGCGAGCCGCTCAGCGAAGGTCCCTCACAGAAGCCGCCTCTCTTGCCATAATCCTCTGTGTGATGTGCTGGGTGAATGGGTGCCATGAAGCTCTCTGAAAGACTACAGTCAGACCCCCCAGGATATTGCGGCATGGATTAGCAAATTTAGCGGCACAAATATGGAAATTTAGCGGCACAAATATGGAAATTTAGCGGCATTTTTGCGGCACTTTATTTTACTCATAATCATTCATTTTCAGCCTTAAATCAATGGAAACTGTTTTAGCAGAGTATTCCACTTTGAATAGGCAACCTGGGATATGGAACAGAGGAAGCAGCCCACAGGTGAAGGCTGTTATCCCTTGGAAATGCAATCCTCCATTTGCTTTAGTATAGGTTCTGAGAAGCCCATCAAAGATGGCCTGGTAGCATCCCATAGGAAATGGCATTCTAGAACCTACCTTAGTGTATGCTCTGGGGGTCCAGATTGGAGCGACAGGGAGATACCCAAAGAAATTGAAATTATGCAACCAGTCACAGTATATGACCTGTGGAATCCACTTAGGAGCAGCAGAGGAGAAACTCATAATAAAGGAACTATACAACCGTGCAATACTTCAAGGCAAATCGCGAAATCCTGGAGGGTCTGGCTAGGGCTCCGACCGTTTATGTTTTCACGGGTGAAGGGGGCGGGGGGCACAACGTTATAACATTTGCAATGTAATAGGACTCGCATTTACGCACGGGCAAGCTATTGACATTGTAAATGACAATGCCATTTATTTATGTTTTAAAAACCAAAACATAAATAAAAGGCATTGTCATTTACAATGCCAATAGCTCAAACTTGCGTAAATGCGAGACCGATTGCATTGCAAATGCTTGTTTTTTTACTATTCTGCTAGGGTGACAGACATTTACACAGGACATGTATGGATGGATTTTGCTGCTGCTCTGTCCTCTCTCCACCACTTCCTTGCCGCCTGACAGTTTCCAGAGTGTGACTTCTTTTCACCTGATCTGCCCCATTGGGTTCACTGCCTGCCCGCTAAGTGTCCTGTTCTGGCCCCTTGTCTCCATGGTACCCATCACCTTCTGGAAAATGTCCTCCTCTCTCTTGATTTCTACCCGCGCCAGGTTCTGCCCTAAGGTGCTCGCTTCCATCCCACTCCTTCCTGCCTTTGTCCTCATCTCATCTTCTTGTGCTGCCTTTTGCGCCATGATGCCCGACACCTTTCGTCCGCCTGGCCCTTACTTGTGCCAACTCTGTTACCAGGAAGCTTGCTGCCTGCCCTTCTCTCGCCTGCCACCTACATTTGTCATGTTGCCATTACCATACCAGTTCCTTCACTGGGTTTAGCTCCCAAGATGTCCTCTTTCTGCCCGAGTTTGCTATGATAAAGGCACCCTCTTAAAATGTGGAAGAAGCGTCTCCCCATGAAACTTAGTCACCAGCAGTTACTGTCTAATTGTGCGCATTGCCGATTTCGCGGGCACTTTTGTAAAAATTGAGGCATTTTTACAAAAGTGCCGATTTCGCGGGCACTTTTCTAAAAATCGCTGCATTTTTACAAAAGTGCCGATTTCGCGGCAAACCGCGAAATCGCGAAATCGCGAAATCCTGGAGGGTCTGTACAGTGTGCTGCCTGGAAGCTCCTTGTGACTTTGTGAGACCCAGCTGCTGCAGTTGTAACAAACGTGGCCCTGCTCTGTCCCTACAAACTGAATGAGCGGGTGTATGCATGAGAGGTGGAGTGCTGAGACCACACAAGGAGAGCACTCGCTGCACCTATAAACCTTACCCCCAATTCTTAACCTGGGGGAGTATCAAGAGAAGGGGGACTCATGAAGGTACAAGTGGAGGGGTAATTGGATCAGACAGCAGAGGCCCCTGAAAGAGCACAGAGTCACACCCATGAATTGCATATTAGTGCATGATTGGATGTGTAGTGAAATTCTATGTTTTCTGTGTACTTATGTTCTGAATATTGATCTTATTGCACTGCTGCAGGGTGGTATTGATTCCTGAGCCTGAGTTCCCACACACTAACCTTCCTGATAGGCCTCGGACTGCTTGCCTTGCTACTATTGAGAATCAAGTGCGGAAAGGGTTGTACTTGGCCCAGTTTGCAAAGCCATAGTAAGATAGGTCCTGTGTCAGCAATGGCAAAAGACTACAACCCCCATGATTGTGGCCCAGTAGCTGCTTCCTGCCCCCGGGCCTCCTGAAGAGGGTCTGATAATTGGCGGCAAGCATTGTGAGAGTCAAATTTCAAGCCACAGTAATACAGCAGGTCCAACCCTATTACCTTACAAATGCACAGCAACAATGTCAGATACAAGCATGAAGGAAGTAGACCTTAACATCCTGACCTTAGATCAGTCGAGGGATCTGTGTTTAGATAGAGGATCTAGGGCTTTCAGAAGCAAGGATAGGTAGATCCTTATGAGTTTGGTAAAAGCCCAGTTAGAAAACGGGAGGGGAGAAAAGAAACTGAAAAATTATGGGGAGGGTACATTGATGCAAACCAGGAGGAAGCATCATAGAATCCAATTCTCTGAGCCATATAGTTCAGTTTTCGCCTAAAGACATTGTGTGTATTTCCCAAAATGTGCTTACCCGAAGTTCCCTGTGTACTTACCAGAAATTCTCCACGGTAATAACTGCCACCTATTTCTAGGGTTCACTTGATAATGTGAAGGATCCCCTTGGGATGGGTAAGTCTAGCAGAGACCCCAAGTTTGCAATTGGCTCTCTAGGGAGCAAATGCTGATGAAGAAGAGAAGGCAAGGAAATTTGATAGGGAAACCAAGAGCACAGGAGGAAGATGAAAGAGGAAGAATGGGCCAGTGTAGAGAAAACTAGAGAGAGGGAAAGGCAAGACAAGGAAAAGGAGAGGGAATTGGAAAGGGAGTGAATAGCTCTTGAAGGGAAAAGCTTAGGATGGCAGCAGAGACATTTGCCCCTGGGAAAGGCTATTCCACTCCATACTCTTCTGGTGAGCTTGCCAAGGTTCTCCAGTAACTTGTACACATGTGTGTGAAAAAATAAGATACTTTGGAATGGTTTGTGAGTTTGGAGATTGCTTGTAAGGCTCAGGCTTTGAACGTTGTGCCTAAGATCACAAAAATAACGAGTTGCTTGCTACTGGGAGAGACATCAGTCATTGGAAGGATGCCTTTGGATGAGCAAATGGTGTGTGAGCAGATGGAAGAAGCTCTGAATTGGTTTGGGCTGAATCCAGCTCAGCATAAGAGACAGCAAGCTAATGGATGGTGTTCTGTTTGAAACTTGGATTAATAATGGGCTGCATGATTAGAATAAGTGCGTGAAAGGGATGGAGGCTATGGATTGCCATACCATGAACCAGCTGATGAATGAAGAGTGACTCATGGAGAAGTGCTTTGCCCCACTTAGGCAAAGTCTTTCACATGTGACAGCAAAGGATCCAGAGAAACTTGATGTGTCGGCTGACAAGCGGATAGCCAACAGAGTTCACAAAGGACTGGGGCAGCATGGCTCTTTGTCAGAAGGGGATAAACTGAAACAATGGATCACCTGGAATTCATTCATATACATTTTGTAGATAAGCAAATAAATATATTCTAAGCATAAAATGAATGTAGTAAAATGACAAACACACTCTAACCTTATGGGTGCTTTTAGTTCAACCAGAAAAGTATGGTGACTACACATTAATGTGTAGAGCACATAGAAATTGTACAAATGTCACATACAAGGTGCAATAAGCAGACAAATCAATTAATGTGCACTGTGTCCTAATGTGAAAAAACACATAGAAGTGAACAGGTGACAATTCTATGCACAGGCAGCAACTTTCAATGTGCTTTTATAAATGCACACATATGTGAATCAGTGAAAATGGCAAATTCATTTAAGCCACCCATAATTAATGTGCTTTGGTGTTGACACCATTCATGTAGTTACTATACTTTTCCGGTTTAATTAAAAGCACTCATAAGGCTAGAGTGTATTAGTGGTTTTACAACATTAATTGTATGCTTAGAATATATTCCCTTGCTTATCTACAAAGCTTGGATGAATAATTTACAGGTGAGCCATTGTTTTGAGTATATACTGAACGCCCAGGTTCTACTGGCATTAGGGCTACTCCTGTTGTATCATAGTATTCTAAGTCGAAAGGGGAGAGGAACTCTCCACATACTGTCTCCAAACCAGAAGGTAAAGGCCTGGGCAATTTCTAAGGTTCCGGGGGGGCCTAAAACAAGGAGGAAATTGGGGTCCTAGCCAGGAAAAAAGGAAGGAAAAAGGGGGACAGGAAAGTTCTCCCAAATCCAAAGTGATAACTTGCTTCAAGTGTCAAAAGGAGGGCTATTTTAAGAGAGACTGTCCGGTTAAAGCCTCTGTATGAACCACACTCATCATAGCTAGTATGCTAACTGTGAGGGGAGGGACCGGAGAGGGGCCTTTTTCTCTTAACCTAGTTGCTCTGGACGTTTGGGAAACCACAGCAATATTGTATCAGTACATTATCTTTTTTATTATCAGGGAATTATTGTTTTCAGTTTATGCATATGTGATACTTTTGCATAACAAGTCATTCAATCTGATGTGTACAAATGGATAATGCTCTTGGAAATATGAGCCTTCATTTCTTTCAGTGGCCTGCATGTATTGTGTTACACATCACAGTAAGGTGAGGGCCTTCTTTCATCCACTGGTATTGTGACGTCTAAATCTGGCCAAACAAGTTAACATACAATCTCAAGTTTAAAAATCATTAAAGCCCCATGTTGCTTCCTCCAATATGGCACATTCTAAATGGCTCTAATTCAATTTCAGTTTCAAAAGACTTTATTCGATTATAAAAAATATCATGCATTTACAATTTGAAACACACTTTGTATAAATATAAAATACATTAACTCAGATCTAAGGAATTCATAAAAGCTATGGGCCCGATTCACAAAAGTAATTTGAGACAAAATCCTAACTTTACGACTTTCGGTATTCACAAAAGGCATTTAGGAGTAGTAAAGTTAGGATTTTGTCTTAAGACCAAAACTTAAGACAAACTTAAGACAAAATCCTAACTTGACTACTCCTAAATGCCTTTTGTGAATACAGAAAGTCGTAAAGTTAGGATTTTGTCTCAGAATACTTTTGTGAATCGGGCCCACTGAAGGAACTGAGGAGCTGCTGAAGCCTCACTGCTGTTCTTGCTAGCAGCACGAAGTCATCCGCATATAAAAATGCTGGAATTAATTGAGCCCTAGCCTGAGGAATATCTCTACAAGCTGTTCATAGAGTTGGACCCAAGTAATTAATATATAATTTGAACAAAAGTGGGGCTAAAATGCAGCCTTGTCTTACCCCCATGTACCCTAATGGGTGAAGAAAGATTCCCAGTTTGATCGTATCTCACAGCCGCCGAAAGATCTAGATGTTGATCTAGATCCAGATGTTGATGTTATGACCCACCCCATATTAATAAGGAATAGCCATAGTTTTGACCTGTTGACTCTATCACAAGTTGATCCATAAAGGCAAGATGTAACATACCCCCTTTCACTACTGTATATATCCCAATGACCAAATGTAAATTTAGGCATTAATCTAAAGTGCCTTTTCCTAGTCTGAATCCATACTGGAGATTGGAAATAACTTTATTTCGATTTTGTCAAAATGTTAACCCGGACAGCATCACTTTCCCCATTACCTTGACCACAGAATCTATGAGGGAAATGGGTCTGTAACATCATGGATCAGTTCTTGCACCTTTCTTAAAAACTGGGATAATTTTAGATTTAGACCAAGAGGAAGGTAAACCTGTCATACAGGCAGCATTTAGGATGTGAGTTAATATTTTAACCCAAATTTTGGGATTTGTCCTATATAGATCCACTGGAACCCCATCGGGGCCAGGCACCTTGTCCTTTGACATGAGGGAAATAGCCTCTATTACTTCTTCATCTGCAAAAATCAGATCGATTTCTCCTCTGAGCTTTGTCGGGGTACTGTTAGGGGCATCCGCTGTCACACACCCATATATCCCCTGGAAATTCGTCGCCCATATTTCTGAGGTCATAGTACATTCTAAAATGCTGTTAGACACCTTATTAAACAAGCATTTGCAATGCATTAGGTCTTGCATTTGTAGGAGCTAGAGTGATTGGTGTTGTAAATGACAATGTCTTTTACCTATGTGTTTTTGTTTGGAGTGTAGTGGGTGTATGTCGTGTGGAGTGGAATTATGTGATTGTGATAGAATTGTTCGTTGTGGAATTGGGTGGTGTGAAGTGTATTTGTGTAGCGGAATTATGTGGCATGGTGAATAGATAAGGGTGAGAGCTGCATAGAATAAATAGAAAGGAAGATAGAGATGGATATGTAGTTTGTGCACGAAGTGGTGAATGAACTCTGGACAGAGGAGCAGAAAGTGTGGGGGAAAGAGAGAAAGAAGGGGACAGCAGGCTATAGACTTATAAAGAGGGAGTACCTTTGTACGCAGTAGACACGCTAAGAAGAGGAGGATAGCATGGGTTTGAGGTTTGGAAACTTTGAAAAGGTACAGGAAAGAAACTGTGCTTGAAGACCTGAAGTCAAATATATGAGAGAGTGTTATTGTTTGTTGTGGAATTGTGTTGTGTGGAGTGGATATATGTAGTGGAATTATGTGGCATGGTGTGCAGTGGAATTATGTGGATAGTAATTATGTGGTTTTGAGTGTAGTTGAAGCAAGATATCCTATAAATGGAAATATGACCTTTGCTAAGTGAAGCTTGATCTGAAACTGATGATCTGGACTGATTGTGAACAGGTTCAGGGCTGTTTATCCCAAAGTGCAGTGATATAGGACACGTTTTTACGTCTGAGCTTGTGGTAAACTACACCTACAAAAGTAACACCTGTAATGTATCCCAGTTTTATCTGAGGGCATAATGAATGTAATTAATGTTATCAGGTCTCCCAGGATCATTTTCTAATGGCCTATTTGGAAAGCGTAACTTATTCGTCAGTCACTGGCATCACATTTACATTATTACAAACACATCGGATCTCTTGTGTACTTCATACTTAAACCTTGCTTGTGGCTGGATAAAAAGTGCAACGTCAGACTCATGACTTTCTTTGTTGCATTAAGTAGAAAGATTGCAAAATATCAATAGATCCAAAGTGGGAAGAGAGCATTCTGTTAGTCAAATGTCTTTAAATCTGCATGCCAAAACCAGATTTCGTCGTGCAATTGCTACTGTTAACAATAATAGCAATGTCGCTTCCTGATGAAAAGAGACCCGATCCTAATATTTTCAAAATAAAAATGTCTTGCAATCACGTACCTGAACGAAATACGATACGGACGTTACACTAGAAAAAAAAGTAGCAGTGGGACTCGAACCCACACCTCCGGAGAGACTGGAGCTTTAACCCTGCGGCTTAGACCGCTCAGCCACGTTCCCTTCCGTCTGACAGACTGCAAAAGAGAGGCACTTATGTGTCTGGCATTGGATGACAATGAAATGGGGCCTACAAATGAGCATTTTACAGTCGTCTGCCTCTTTCCTTCTGCAGCAGCACTTCCAAAAGGGACCAATTTAAAACAACCTTTCACATTGTATTTTCTGTACGTGATTCAGGATGCAAATGGGGCACATACAATTTGATTTCTTCTGTCGGAGCAGTAGAGACTTGTGGGAGGTGGTGGGGGATGCCACGGGGAGATGAGGTAATTTATGGCAAACATGAAGCGCGGCGGCCGGAGCCTCGGTAAAGAATGAAAACCAGCAACGGAGAGTGAATAATAAGGAAACGGCAACAAATTTTAATGAAAAACACTATGCCCCTCATACTACCCTACCGCAGCTGAACATGTCTCCTCACCTCTCAAGCATTCTCCTGCTCACCAGCCCTGTGCTGTGCTCTTCGCTTTGTCGATTTTAATGGCGGAGGCCTATTGAGCTGCCTCAGGAGGGGGTGCGCCAGGGAACAGAGGACTGCTCGGGAAGATAGTGCCTCCTGTGAGCTGTTACAAGCTGATCTACAGCAGCAGCGCTGGCTCCGTGCATGGCCCTTTCACCAGTGTGGCACGGAACTTCAGACTTTGGGATTGGCGAACCGGGTTCGACTCTTGGCGTTGGCTCTCCTACCTACAAAAAAAATACTGATTGGGAGAAATAAAATAAACAAGCATTTGCAATGCAATAGGACTCGCATTTACGCGAGACCTATTGCATTGCAAATGGGAGTGCGGGCGGGCGAGAAGGCACAAACAACGGGAGTGCGGGGGGTGAGAAAGCATGGACTGCGGGAGGGGGATTAGGCACAGGAAGAAAATAGTGCTCACAATCTAAATAAAACATACTATGCAACACTCGAAGGGGCCATTAGCCATGGAAGGATACAAATGACGACATGGCCGTCATAAGGAGGGACTAACAAGCCTAAAACCAATCGGAAGGCAGCATTTAGGAACTAAGCCAATGAAAAAGATGGGCTTAGAGTGGGCGGAGCTTCCACGGAGCTTCCACTCCATACTGAATACTGCATGCCTCGCAAAGCGAGAAGCATAGGCTCGACCTAAAAAGGAACAATTACCAATTTCCCAGAATCTGGCACAATTTTTTTGAGACATTAGTCTGAAGTAGTTGGTCTCAAGCTTCCCTTTCAATTTATTTTTTTCAATCTGCTAGGGGCAGCTTGCATCTCTTCCTATAAATAGTTATCTTAATGATAATCCGCTGAGTTGTTTCAGTGCTAGAAGCAGGTTTTGGTGTGCCTTAGAGCAGTTATGGTCAAACCCCCTATCTCCCCAGGCTTAGGTTTACCCTCCACTCTCACAAGGCTATTTGCAACATGCTCACATACCCTGATAAAAGCACTTACTAAACGGTCTCCTTGCGTGCAACCCTCTACACACAAGCTAACATCTAGGCCACATTTGAGATGGAGGTTATTTAAAAAGGGGTACAAAGGGACCTTATTCCATTTCAATCTACGGGCTTGGTCTTGAGGTATGATTCCTGTGTTCCTATGTCCTAGTGAGGGACTAGCTTCCTCTCCCATTCTCCATTCAATAACCAAAAATAAAGGGTTGTGATCTCTAAACTGATTCCATTCGACTTCAAAGTTTAGAACAGACCGTACTAACAAGATGGAAATGTATATATAGTCAATAGTTGATTTGGAACATCTGTCAGTAAAGGTGGGAACATCCCCTTCATCTGTACTCTGGATGGTATTTGCCAGGTTAAAAATTCAATAGAAGATCATTATGTAGGTCCCCTTGACTAGTATGCTTTAAATGGCCTTTGTTTCGGCCATCTATGGATGGCTTCTCATAAGCAGAGCATGTGGATTGGCACGGATGAATATTAAAATCTTCAACTAGAATTATCAAGTCTGGAGAATTTCTATTTTCCGCATAAGACTCTAAAAAGTATTTTACGGCCAGCAGATGTTCTCCGAGTTTTGGACTGCCCAAATGATTTTAAAAATGTACAGCCAGTAAAGTAGGAGCATATTTAAAATCTGAGTGGACTGCCAGCAGATAACTCAAACCTGTCTCTACCTACGTAGACTTACATGGGATATTTAGGGATACCATTGTGAATAGGCACCCTTGGCTCTACCCGATTGCGACGGTAAAGCCATAGAAAAATAGGAGTTTTACCCTTTTAAATTATAAAGGAATTGTCTCTGTCCCACGTTTCTTGTATACTCACTATGTGCTGGTCAGATATTAAATTGAGCCACCTCTCATCAAACCTTTTATTACTCAGCCCTGCTATACTCCAGCTCATCACCTTCCAGTATGGGCCTAGCATGGATGCTAAATTAGCAGGGAGAATAACCCTTTTGTTCTCTATCGTGTCCCTCTCCTGCAAAGGACTGGTAAGCACAGGGACCTGTCAGTTGTTATTATCTAGGGAATTCGATGGGAGAAGTCTATTGGTCAACTGAATGAGAGCTACCCGATCACTTCTCACCTGGACACTCTGTAACCCTACTGGAGTCCTAGGGTTCCTGGTAAAATGTGTGTGTGGTGGATAGAAAAAGCCTAACGGAAATGCTTTGATTCCTGTGGGGAGAGAACTAGAATGAGATGGCTGTTGTATTAGAATCCCAGTAATATCAGGTTGATAAAAGTTGATAATAATACAGTCTCCTGATTCCTCCCTCGTTCCTTCCCATCCCACTCTTCTGGCCATAATGATATGAGTGGTCAGGTATGTCCTATCCACCAATTAGCTATTGGACCAGTGTGTGATCTTGCATATGACTTTGGAAGTGGTTTCTACCATGCCCGGCTTCAATGGGGGAACATCCACCAAAATTGCCACCAGTAGAGAAGATTCTGGAGGGAGCTGCAACCTGAGACTGTTTGCTGCTGTCTCAGCCAGAGTGGACAGTAAGTAGCTGTTTTCCCTCAGGCATACACATGTGCTAAAAGAAGGACAAACTGAGTGGGAAAGTGGCACCGAAGTAGGAGGAAGATGCAACCACTTCACCGATATTCTATTTTTACATGGAATAATGTTTGTATTTGTCTACATCATAAAAACATATGTGTGCCCTTGATTTCCCCTAGGTGACTCAGTGCCTTTTTATTTACTAGAAGGTTTATATGCGGTATAAGTGTGTTTCCTACCATGGACAGTACATTCGGGATGGCCCTCCTGAGTACCATTGTAGACGTGGCAAGGTACCTTTACCACATTTCCTGTATTTAAAGAATTCAAATTAGCAACGGTAGATTCCACTGCCGCCAATTTCACCTGGAGACCCCCACCTCACTTATAATTAGCTTTGTAATATTATCAAGTAAATTATTAAACAAGGGCTCCAACACTGTCTTGATAATAGATACAGAAGAAGCAAAAAACATAGGGGCTGATTACGATGTCAGTCGGAAAGGCTTCGAACGGGATTCGGATTTTCCTAACCAGTGTCAGAACCTATGATTCTGACAGACTCTGAAACATTTCCGACTGACCGATTACGATGGAAAGGTATCCGTTCGGTCATTCCAACTCAGTTCCGACTGGCATTCGGAGACTCCGAGTCGGTCGGAGCCGAATCGTACAGGTCTATGGACCGTGTTTCCGACCGACGTATTACGATGTCGGATTCAAACAGCCTTTCCAAATCAGTCAGTCTGACACGAAACGGCTGTCGGAAACTGACTTTGGGGCCCGTAGCAGGCCCACCTTCACACGGAGGTCTCCGGTTGGGGCCCGTGGGTGTCCCCATGGGACTACTCTGTACAACCATGCACAGTGTGGCAGACACCATGGGGTGCCCGCCACAGGGTGCAAGGTTTTCCGCAACCATCCCTTTTTTCAATGGGAGCCTGTGTTCTCGTTCGGATCACAGGCTCCCATTGAAGTCAATGGGAGTCCGACCGAATCGTGTTCAGAAACATCGTAATCGGTCGGTCGGACTCCCCAAATCGGTCGGAAACTATTCCAACAAGGAGTCGGCGGAATGCTTTCCGACCGACATCATAATGAGGCTGTAGTGTCCCATGATGATGGATAAAATAAGGGGAACCATGGGGCCAGGACAGAGTTATTCTACTTGTTGGTGGCCAATTTCGATAATTCAGTTCTAGGCCTTGCCCCTGGATTCTTCTTTTTCCTGGCTGGGGGACCCGTTCAAATGTTGGAGAACCAGGGGCCAAATGAGACTCAGCTGTCATAGCCCCCCTTGTTGCAGTCTCAGTTACAAGTGTAACCTAGTTATGGGTCTAGGCTTCAAGTTTTTGGCACATGCTATGTAAAACATTTCGGTCAGGTTAGTGTCTAAACCTAATTAATTCATGAAAAATACAAAGTTATCAATTATATGTTTAAGCCGGTTTGGGGTGTGCCACACAAGTATGGCATCATCAGCGTACAAAAGTGCTGGTACAGGTTTAGCTTTAACCAGGTGCATGCCCTGACCAGGTTCTATAAGAAAAGAATTTAATTTATTTATGTGTACTAGAAAAAAATAGGAGTTAGGACACAACCTAGTTGACACCCCGATTTGGGCACACTTGCCATGTTTGCCATACCTAACAGGGCGAGACCTCAGAATGTAATGCCTGAAAGAAATCAACCATAGATTGGTCTAAACCCATGCCCGTTAGTAGACCCAAAATCCCCCAAGGGGAAATTTGTTGCAAGACTATTTAGCCCACAACCTTAACCACTGAATCCAATCAAGAAATAGGTATATAACTTCACACGTCGTGTTGATTTTCCATTTTGAATACCGGCACAATATTGACACCATGCGATGAGCTAGGTAAAGCAGATTGGCAGGCCAAATTCAATGAATTGGTAATCATCGATGCCCAAAAATCAATATTATATTTGTAAAGGCCCATCAGGAGCCCGTCAGCACCCAGATTCTTTCCCGATGGACTCTCCGTGATTGCTGAGAGTACTTCGTGATACTCAAACTCAATGGCTAAGGGGTATACTGGAGCATTTTTCTGATAACAATAAATCATTTAAATTTGATACTCATTTATCAGCAGTAATGTGCATTCCTAGGGTCAGGACTTGTACATTAGTAAACTGAGTAGAATTTGCAATCTTCTAAAATTGCTTGGCGTTTTTAAGGCTACAGAAAGCGCCCAATCTTTCCCAGGTCTCTTGCCTGATGTTGACATTTTTTCTCTATAAGAATGCATTTATATTCAGCTCTACAGCTTACAATTTCTTCCCTGTTCCTAAGGTTTCTTTTAAGTGCCCTACGAAGGCTTTGGTTAGCCTGTGATAAGCGCTATTGAACCTTCAGAGAGAAAATGATTTATAGCTTCAAAAGGGAGTTCCTAACAAAACTTCCTAGGTTATTGAAGAGATCTATGACATACATTTTTTTTTTTTTTTAAATCCGTATTTGTAAAGCGCGAACTACTCACCCTCACGGGTCTCAAGGCGCTGGGGGCCGTCGTGGAAATTAAGAGAGCTATTACCCAGAGTCACATGGTGCTGAGCTGAGCTGCCGCCGGGGATCGAACCGTGAGCCTTGTGCTCCGAACTCAGCTGCCCTGGCTGCTGCACCACACCTCTCCATCACCTGGACAACCACCGAGGAAATGTACAAACTAATATATTCTGAACTCTTCCTAATCATATTGGTCAATATCTGTGGATGGTCAGCAAATAGCTAGCTTAATTCATAGATATAAAAAATAATAATATTTCTCTGGATCTTTTTTCAATAAAAGTTGTAATCTGCTGATTAACCTCCCGCACAATTGTGTAATTCCCATCATGCCACATAAGGCAGTAGGCATGAATGTTGAGACACCCAAGCCATATTATAGATTCGTGGAACTTCTACAAAGTAAGGTCCTTTGATTGGTTATTGTTAATTGCTCATACCAATTTTTATTTTTGGAAAAAAAAAAGAAACACCCAGCATTCCAAGCCAAAAATAAAAGTGTTTTGGTGATTTAGACATTGTTTCATAGAGTAATGAGTATTTACCAAGGGGATTATATAATCAGATGATGATACCTTTACTGTGGCTGCGCAAAAATAGATATAATGCAATATTGTATTTTTCTATGCATTGCTTGTTGTAAATGATTTAAATACATTTCATGTAATGTTGTTGTGGTACAAAATAATACACATTTAATAAAAACGAGCACTTTTCCTTATGCCCGTTCCTTATCTTGGGTCTATATATGTCAAGTAAAAACATTTCGAGCCTCAGGTCCAGAGGTTTTACTTTAGTAAAAGGGATATGTTCCACAAGGCGGAGCATGTGCACTTTTACCCATTTGAATTCATGTGCTAGGTGTGAGTCATACTATACTTTGAATCAGCAGGAATTGTTGTAGGTGTTCCATAATTATGCTTGACTGATATGAGCTACTTTCTTCTTTCTAGGGTACAGTGAAACAAATTGAAAATACTTGCTGTCAAACATGTAAGTAATTGCTCTTATTTGTTGTTCTCATGGGCCCTATGGTATTTTATGTGTGTTGTACACTTGTATATATGTACATTCCAATATATTTGATTGAATTTACTTTCAAATTGCAGCCAGTGCTATGTACCACAGTCATTGTGATGCAAATCGCAGTATTACTGGTGTTCTAAATATGTAGCATAATCACAAGGAAGGTGATGAACCATTCTACAAGGCTGAGCTCAAGAACTTGAACATGACAAGAACAACCTATCCATCTGTCACCCTGTCAGCGGCCTAATGACGATTCCATTTGTATTGGTAGCTGGGGACAGAGACTTATCTACTTAGAAAAGAGGATTTCCTATTTACTGGAAGAATTGGTAATGTGAAGATGGATTCCACTGGTTATTCCTTATTTTTTTAGATTTATTTAGAGGCTCCACTAGTTTGCAGGAGGTAGCATATCTGGGTGAAAGTCACGCAATCCGTGGAGTGACCATGGATCTCATAATTTCAATGAGGATGGTAATCCCTGTTGCAGTTACATCGGACTTGAAATCCCCTCAGAATGAGTGTTTAAGTGTTAGAAACGCAGGGAATATGTTGCATAATTAAATGCTGCATAATTCATTCTTTCAAGGACCCTTGTCGTCATTGCTCAGGTCACTCTGACTTCTGATTCTTAAACTTTGTAAGTTGTACACAATTAGTGTGTACCCCTTGTTTTCCATGTCTTTTCATGTACACTGAATCTCCAGTGTATGCAGTTATTACTTTTTTAATTTTTTTGTTGTCATTTTTATTGAAGATTCAAATGAAGATAAAACACAATATTGATAAACATTAGAAACATATTAATAACTATAAAAAAATATAAAATAGTAGGATTACTTATAATTCAAGGAAGATAATACAAATTTAGATACATAAATTAGATGTATTTTCTTTTTCTTATATAAAAAAGTAGAGAAGTGGAGAAAGAAATAAAGATAGGGAAAGAAAATGAAAAAGGAAAAAGAGAGAGAGAGAGAGAGATATAAAGAAAAAGAAAAGGAAGTGAAGGATGTAGAGAAAATAGGAAAGAACAATAAAGAGTGATATTTAAGGTAAAGGTGAGTAAGAAGAGAGATATGCAGTGAATGATAACCAATATAAGTCAGATTACATTTTCTGCTGTACAGATACTGATGAATCATTGGCTATTCTATGTTCGTCACAAAGAAAATTCCACCATGTTAAAATAGCCTAGAAGTATCTTTTGAACAAGAAAGAATAACTTTGAAAGCAAGTGCAATAAAAAGATCAAATGCATAGGTTTGAGGGAAAGACAATCAGAATCAGGTGACATAGTTTCAAAGAAAACATTTTGAATTGATAATGGAATATTACATTGAAAGTTTTTTAAACATTTTAACCAGACTATTTTCCAAAACTTTAACACATGAGAACAATAGTAAAGTAAGTGAATAAAAGTACCTGTAGAAGCAGAGCAAGACCAGCATAATGGATAAAAAGTTGGAGCTAACTTAGAAATAGACTCAGGTGTAAGAACAGCTCTGTTATAAACAAAACATAAGGACTGGGTGATACGAGCAGCTTTAGACGTTTTCAAATTTTTAAGCCATATTTTGTCCCAAATGTGAATAGGGTATGAGGTTGGTTTCCCATAGTAGTTCAATAGAAGCTTTAGGTCTTATAGTAGTAGGGGATAAAAACATGTTATATAAATAAGCAGCTTAGGGTATAAAGGACCTAATTACGATGCCGGGCGGAAAGCCTCCGACCAGCTGTCGGAGGCTTTCCCTCCGACATAGTAGGTTTCAGTCCGACTGCCGTTTTGGGATGATGGCGGTCGGAGTGAAACCTGCGGACATTCCGATGTGCGGTGCGTTGGATGGCACCATAATCCCCTAATGACGGCAGAGCCAGGCTCGGCTCCGCCATTGGGATTATGATCGCACTTTCCGCCTGCCTTTTCATGGCGGTCCGCCTGCCAAGAAAAGGCAGGCGGAAAAGGACTTTGGGGGCACCTAGCCGGGCCCCCCCTTCCCTCGGGCCCTCCGCAATTGGACCTGGGGGGCACCTATGGTGCCCCCCCTAAACATACCTGCACCATGTGGCAGGCACAGTGAGGTGCCTGCCACACGGTGAAGGGATGTTTCCAAATATCTATTTTGCTATGGCAGCTCTTTCTGCGGGCCTTTTCCGCCCGCCGCAAAAGCTGCCATAGGAAAATGGATGTTTCGACCACCCTATGGGCGGTCGCATCCAAATTGTGAAGTCAGACCCACAGACCTATGGTCGTGCGGTTCCAGATCGCTCCGACATCATAATGAGGCCCAAAGCCGTGAGGAATATTATGTAATGGAGCCGAAGGTAAAAGTGATACAATGTCATAAGGGAAATTATTAATTGATAAAAAGTGTTAGAGAGCAGAAGATAAGAGATGATGGGGGATATGTACAAGGAAGTGGCGGAGAGAGGCGCTAGCCTTCCTAGCTTAACGCCTCTCTCCGCCACTTTGAAACGCAAGGCTGCACCATATTTACAAGAATGTGGTGCAGCCTTGCGTTTCCCCCTGCGATGGCGCTAAGTTTAGCAACTTAGCGCCAACGCAGGCACCCTTGCACCATAGTGCAAGGGTGTCTGCGTGCAGGGGAGGATGTTTATGTTTATGTGAAGGAAGGTGTCCCTTCCTGCACATAAACAATTCTAAAATTCCGTTCTGTCACTGTCATGTGTGCTGCTTCATGCAGCACACATGAAAGTCACAAAATTGCATTTTTTTAAAGGATTGTTTATGTACAGGAAGGGACACCTTCTTGTACATAAACAATCCATGGCATTTTGCTTTTTCCATGTGTGCTGCACAAGGCAGCACGCATGGAAAAAGCAGAAACGAGGAGAAATAATGCATTTCTCCTCGTTTTGCCAACTTAAGACCAAGTTTTACCTGGTCTTAATTTTGGCGATGCCTCCTATGTACGCCACCCTTGTACATAGAGGGCAGTGTCAAAATGAATGGGTGTTGTGGTGAAACGCCCACCGCAACACCCACTGCCCACCCCTTTCACGCTAACCATAGCGTGAAAGGGGGCCTTATTTACAAGGCAGCGTTAAGCCACGTTAAGTGGCTTAACACTGACTTGTAAATAAGGCGCAGTCCCTATCGCCACCACAATGTCGATATAAGTGACGTTGTGGTGGCGATAGGGGCTTGTACATATGCCCCTATATTCCTGTAAACGGAGCTTGGTAGGTTAAATTGTGTATGTAAGTGAAGGAAAGGAATAACAGAGTTGTGCTGTACAAGTTGATGAACAAACCTCCGACAGACAACATTGCTTCCCATCTTCCCAAGAAACCTCAAAACCTGGCTCTTCGACAGACCCCCTCCTTGATTGACTGGAACCTGCACCCCGCCCTACCCCCAGCGCCTTGAGACCTTTATGGGTGAGTAGTCGCGCTTAACAAACACCTGATTGATTGATTGACAAACATAATACCTTTCTCCTTCCAATGTTTAAAATAAAATGATTTACGTTTAAATTTAATCAGTTTGTTTTCCAAACACAAGAAGTAAGAAAACATTGATAAAAATCAAAACCTGTAGAAAATATTTTATGCAGCAAGTGTTGGGAATGTGTTTGAATAGGGATTGTAGAAATAAAAGTACAATTGGTCATATAAATTACATCAGTAAATGAGAAATCCTTCAATAAAAAACATTCAAATACAATCCCTCGTTGTATGGAAGAATCCTGAAAATCATTACTTAAGGCATAAAATTGTTGAATTAAAAAAGCTGAAAGATAGAACTGAAAATCAGGAAAATGAACACCACCTTTATTCTTGGGATATTTAAGTTTAGACAAGGCAATACGTGCATGTTTATTCTTCCAAAGAAATCTGGTAAAAATTGAACTGATTTGAGAAAAATAGGAAGTGGGTATTTTAAAAGGTAGCATAGTCAACATATAAAGGACATGTGGTAGAATCATCATCTTTATGGTATCTAGCCTACCCCACCATGATGAATGAAGGGGAGACCATGATGAAAGTAATTTCTGAAGTTTAAGTTTTAAATTAGTAAATGTACAGCTGATTGTATTTGAAATAGTAGAGGAAAACCAAATACCAAGGTATTTGATTTTAGAAGGGCACGAGGTTAAATTATTTTCAGCAAACATATATTGATAGCATGAGGGATTTAGTGGTAGTATTTCAGTTTTGGAGTAGTTTAGGTTATAACCAGAAATAATAAAGTATAAAAAAGGAATTAAAAATTAGAGAGGGTTAGACATATATATTAAACTATCATCAGCATAAACCGAGAATTTGGTTTCAAAGGATTTATGTTTGAAGCCTGAAATAAGAGTATTACAACAAATACATTTGAGAAGAGGTTGTAGACAAAGAATAAAAAGCAAAGGAGAAAGGGGACAACCTTGTCTTGTACCTCTATGTAAATTAAAGTAAGGGGAAAAACATCCATTAACAAAAACACTAGCATGAGTGTCTGAGCCTAGTAGCTTTCTAAAAGAAATAAATTTAGGACCAAAACCAAACCAATGAAGCATAGTGAACATGATTTGCCAATTAATGCTGTCAAAATCCTTTTTGGTGTCAAGAGACAATGCGGCAAGGGGGGAATGATATTTTTTGCCAAATGCAAGAATTTTGGAGAACTTTCTGCCATGGTTTGCAGCTAGTTTACCCTTAATAAAACCAGATTGGTCAGCCTTCAAAAGCAGTGGACCTATATTTTTAAGATGGGGTGCTTTAATGTTAGCAAAGATTTCGCAATCGTACTTGATTAACGAAAAAGGGCGATAGTTTTCACAAAAGGTGTGGAATAATAACAATTAATGCTTCTAAAAAAAGATCCAGCGGCCTTAGAATCTAAAAGAAAATAAGTAAAAAGTTCTAGTAACTTTGGGGCAAAAATAGAAGAAAATAGTTCAATTGAAAAACCATCTGAGTCAGTAGCTTTAGCTTTTTTAGGGACTTAATAGCATCCATAATCTAATGTCAGCATCTAATGATTTAAATTGTTGAAAATGGAAAGAGGCTTTGGGATACCATTGAAAAAAGTATGCATATCTTGTTCTAAATGGTTAGTTTCTTCTGAATATAATGTTTTATAATATTCTTGGAAGATTGTAGAAATGTCAACATCTGAATATGCAATTTGGTTGTTAAATTCATTTCGAATAGGGACAATATTTTTACGTTCAGATTAGATTTTTTAAAAACTAGCCAACATCTTGCCAGCTTTATTTTGACCTCCATGATACTTTGATTAGATTTTTAGGAGGATATTACAAGCATCAATAGTGGCAAGTTTATTGAGAGTAAGCCTGGGCGTAGTTTGCGTAGCAGCACTTCACGCAGCTACGTGAAGTACATTTTTAACTGCACATTGCGTAGTGCATAGCTGTGTGCTTGACTGCACTGTACAATAATTGCCAAAAGCACCTTGTACAGTGCAAGTTAAGATAAAATAAATATCTCTGTCTTTATATGCTACAAATGCATATAGTTACTACAGAAAAGTGAAAACGATAAATTAACAAGCAGTGAGAGAGGTGATGATTTTAGGATCCTCCCTAACCTAGGGGAAAACCAAGCAGATGCCTTGAAAACAAAAAACACATCTTTTGAACCATTCAGTGGTGGTCCCATCCTCTTAGGACCACCCCAAGCACAGTTATTGGCAAAAATACAATCCCAACCAAAGGCCCTGCAAAGCATTATGGGACGAGATTAGCAGTGGCAGTGAATATTATAGTATCTAATATCAAAATAATTCTACAAAGAGCTGCAGTTCCACTAGTCGTTATTAGATGTCCTCACGAGTCAAATGCAAAAGCCTCATGAAAGATTTTCAATACTTTTGCATTTGACTCGTGAGGGACATCTTTGTAATCGACTCAGTGGAACTGCAGCTTGATGTATTAATAATTTCAATGCTTTTACATTTGACTCGTGAGGGACACCTAGTAACGACTAGTTGAACTGCAGCTCTTTGTAGAATTATTTTGATATTGGAAACTATAATATTCACTGCCCACTGCTAATCTTGTCCCATAATGCTTTGCAGGGCCTTTGGTTGGGATTGTATTTTTGCCCATAACAGTGCTTGGGGTGGTCCTAGGAGGAAGGGACCACCATTGAATCGTTCACATGATATGCTTTTTGTGTTCAAGGCATCTGCTTGGTCCTCCCCTAGGTTAGGGGGACTCCAAAATCATCACCTCTCTCATTGCTTGATATTTTATTGTCAAAATTCATTTTTGTGAATTGGTTATATATGCTTTTTAGCATAGAAAATTGTTTTATCAAAGCATTTGAAGGTGTTTATTTTACTGCTGCTACGCTACGTCAATTAACACAGTTATTCACTCTGCTACGTGCAATTTGCGTAGTAGCACAAACTTTGCATGCTCCGTGAGCGTAGCGAAGTATTATGCCCAGGGTTAATTGAGGGTAGACTTAGCTTTGATCAATTCATTTAGGACTGAAGAAGATTCGGAAGTAAAATAAGTATGTTTGAATGTTTTGATTTGCAATGAGAAAGCAATGTATTGGGTGTTGGATAGTTTTTTCTTTTTTGGCTGAATAAGCTATAGTGAAGGCACGAAAAGAGGCCTTGAGAGCATCCCAGTTGTTAGCAGTGGATGTTTCTTGGGATTGGTTAAATTTAAAGAATTCATTGATAAATGCAGTAGCTTCTGTAATAAGACAATTATCGGATAAGAGAAAATTATTACATTTCCAACAACTAGTTTTAGAGTTGGTGAAGGATAAATCAAAAGAAGGGAAAACAGGAGCATGATCTGAAATAAAAATAGATTCAATTTCCTAGGACTGAGCGGAGGGAAGTAAGTGCTTAGTGACCAAAATATAATCTATTCTAGGCCTGGTATGATGTACATTAGAGAAAAACGTAAATTCACAAATGCCAGTATTACAAGTTTTCCAGACATTAAATAATGGACGAGTGGCAATGGAAGATTGAAATGTTTTGTGGATCTTATCATGGTTAAATGTACATTGAGATTTCCTATCTGAATAAGGGTCTAACCATTGATTAAAACCTCCTGCCATAATAATATTAGGATTATCAATAGAGGCCAATGTTATTTTAAAGCTTTTCCAAAAATCTGGTTTAATAGGACCATATATATTAAATAAAGAGATCTGTCTATTATGGATTACAACTGTAACCAGTACCCATCGTCCATTAGTGTCACATTGAGTCGATAAAATCTGAGCATGTAACGATTTGTGAAAAAAAATAGCAACACCACCTTTATGGTTAATGGCTGGTGAGTAAAAGACTTGGCCTACCCATTGAAAATTTAACTTAAGTGATTCAATGTTGTTACAATGAGTTTCCTGTAAAAAAGTGATGAGAAATGAGAAAGTGCCTTTTGCCTTTTGACAGGGTGTCTCAGACCACGAACGTTCCACAAGACAATGTTAAACATTTTGGGGAATGGGAGGAGGGAGACAGAAAGAATCAATCAACCAATCAGGAATTTGTGAAGTGCACTACTCACCCATGAGGGGGGGGGGGGGTCGTTGTGCAGCTCTGTCTTACTTGAAGAGCCAGGTCTTGAGGCTCTTCCTGAAGGCTTGTAGGGTGGGTGAGCTTCTGATGCAGGATCGGGAGTTCGTTCCAGGTCTTTGCTGCGATGTAGGAGTAGGCTCTTAAACCCGTTCTGGCTCTGCCGATGCGGGGGGTTACAGCAAGGGCGAGGTCGGCGGAGCGGAGGCTTCTCTTGGGTGTGTGGAAGGAGACTCTTTCTTTGAGGTATTGGGGTCCGGTGTTGTGGAGGGATTTGTATGCATGAGTGAGTAGCTTGAAAGTCACTCTCTTCTCGACGGGGAGCCAGTGGAGCTCTCGTAGGTGCTGGGTGATGTGGTCTCGTCGCGGGATGCCGAGGACGAGTCTGGCGGCGGCGTTCTAGATGGTTTGGAGTCTTCGGAGCAGGGACTTGTTGATTCCGGCATAGAGGGCGTTTCTGTAGTCCAATTTGCTGGTTATGAGTGCGTGGGTGACGGTCTTGCGGAGGACGCGAGGGTGTTGAAGGACGCGGAGGAGACAGCGTTGATCTGTCGGGTCATGGAGAGGGAGGAGTCGAGTATGATGCTGAGGTTGCATGCGTGGTCCGTGGGTGTGGGGTGGTTGCTGAGGGTGGGGGGCCACCAGGTGTTGTCCCGAGCAGAGGGGATGGGTCAGAGGACGAGGACTTCTGTCTTTTTTACTTCAGGCAGCTGCTGCTCATCCAGGACATGGGTGACAACCTGCAAAAATGTAGGAGGAGATAAAAAGACACCATTCATTTACTACAATAAAACAACATTTAATTGATACAAACATGAAAGCAAGATAAAACAAAAAAAGCACTCACTACAAATCAAGAAAAGGTGCAAGAGAGGAAGAAGAGGAGCAAATAATAAAGTGAAGAGACAGATCAAGGAAATAAATCCAGAATCCAGATCTAAGCATACTAGCAAGCTTAGACATTGAAAGTCTGTACACAAGCCTCCCCCCCAAGATGACACCGTTGAGGTCATAGGAAGAGCCTTAGCTGAATCTGCCTGGGACTTCAATACACCGAAGTCCTTTATCATTGAATGTGCGAAACTTGCCCTAAAAGAGAATTTTTTGAATTTGAAGGAGAGCTCTTTTACAGACGTACGGAACTTCGATGGGTAGCACTTTTGCCCCGAGTGTGGCAGGCCTTTACGTATATGAATTCGAGAAAACATACATCCTCCACACTAGCAACCCGTTTGGAAAATATATCACCTTCCGGAAAAGGTACATAGACGACGTCTTGATGATATGGGAAGGCCCACAAGAGACCTTGGCTACCTTCCTAGAATGGATCAACAACTGTGACAGAAATCTGAAGTTCACTCACTGTATTGACAAAGAACAGATCACTTTTTTGGACATCACCATCACCAATGAAAATGGAAGACTGGAGACCAAGACCTTCCAAAAACCCACAGCAAGGAACACACTCCAAAAATTCGACAGCTGTCACCCGAGGACCCTGCAAGAAAAACTTCCCTATGGACTGTTTCTCCGCCTCAGAAGGAACTGTAGTAAATTGGGGGACTATCAGACACAAGCAAAAGACCTCTCCAATAAACTGAGAGCCCGCGGGTACCCCGAGAAGATAATAAAGACCTCTCAAAAACAGGCCCGCAACCAACAGAGGGATGCACTCCTGGAACACCCCCCCAGTACAGTGAATGAAATTCCCCTGACCTGTGTTACAACTTTCAGCACTATCTCCAACCAAGTGTCTAAATTCACCAACAGACACTGGCGCATACTGCAAACAGGAAATTTTAAATGGGAAAAACCACTGTTTTCCTATAAAAAAGCAAGGAGCTTAAAAGATACCCTAGTGTCTACCCGCCCAAAAAAGAACACTGAACAAACCACTAGGACTGTATTGAACGCCTGGGGACTACCAAATTTGACCGGACACTACCCATGTGGCAATTGTAGTGTCTGCCACCTCACCGTTACCACTAAATTCCTGAATCTAGAATCTGACAAAATTTAGCCTTTAAGATCCCACACAAATTGCAACTCGGCCAACGTGGTCTATATGCTAACATGTCCTTGTGGCTTACGTTACATCCGAATGACCAGCAGAAAGGTCAAATTGAGAATAGGGGAACATCGGAGTAACATAAGATGTAACCGGAACATGACCAAAATGACAAATCATTTTCTAAAGACTGGACACTAGGGGTGGGCGGAATTTGCGTAGTCACGCTACGCAAAGCTCCGCGAAACGGTAAAAAATCTCCGCGAGCACGCAGAGTTCCGCAAACACGTGGAATTGCTTGTTCCGCCCGTTCGCGATGCTTTTTTCCTGTTCGCGAACGATGTTTGCGTGCTCGGGGGGAAATATCTCGCGAACACGCATTTTGAAATCGCAAACAAGCAAAAAATTCCGCGAAGCCGCGGATCGCGGAATTTTTGGCATTTCCGCGTTCTCCGCGGAACGCGAAATTGCCCAAATTCCACAAATCCCGCGAGCAGACGGAATTTACCACCCAGGCCTACTGGACACACATGTGACGACCTTAAATGGGTCGTAATTGAACAAATTAGCACAGGAGACAATCAACAGAAACTCTTGGATAAAGAACAAAGATGGGTCTACAGACTCTTGACACACAAAGAGGGTCTTAATGACAATATTCCCTGGAATACACTAAACCAGAGATGACAAGCACACCCTTGTGCAGAATTATGAACCAGTCCTATAATTAACAGTCAATAGCGAGGTTCCAGTTGACTAGCCAAATACTATGGATCTGACACATACATACAAACTGAGTTTATTATGATACATCTTACTACTACATCAGTTGATGGCCAACACAACTGGGCTAGACATGAAAAATGGGTAATAGAACTCAATGTATGTTCATCCTTTCTCATAACTCGGGCTCGAGTTACGAGAATAAATAAATAAATCGGCACACAGGGAGTTAACTGCAAAATAAACCCTGGTGCTGGATTAAACGTCAATAGTTAGGGGGCAGCTGACAAGACAAATCTATGGATCTGAAACACACACAAAAACCGAGTTTATTATTTGTAATAAGATACATCTGATCACTGCCCAAGCTGTTAGCAACCACAGCTGGAATAGACAGAAGAAATGGAACGCTACGTATGTTTGCCCCTTCTCGTAACTTGAGAGCGAGTTACGTGAATATAGAAATATCCGCCTGAGGAAATATCGGCACACAGGGAGTTAATTCTTAAAGACCTCTGTCTTTGGCAAACACCTGATCGGAACGCAATTACGTCACCACGCCCGCCGTACTCACGTGACGGGAAGTGATTGCATTCTGGCAGGTGTGTACTTAACGGCGGTCAGAGGGCCACCCGAGCATCTCCGGGATCTCCTGACTGGGCCAGAATAGGTGAGAGACACGGGCGGCTGACTTTGACGAAGTAAGTAGAAAACCTAGAGTGAATCTACCGCCTAACCAGTACGGCCTCCCCTTCCTTCCCATGGGGTAAACTTTAAACTTTTTTCTCAACCGGCAGGGTTTGACTATAAGACAGCGCCCCCCATTGAGATCCATGAGGTATCGCCAACATGCATTAATTGTAAGATCCAATTTTTGATTCCTTGACCATTTCTCTACTGCCTGGCACAAACATGTGGACTTTGGGTGCTAACTGTTTTTATGTATTTTGATCACGCTGAATCCTACAGCCCGCACAAGCATGGGGGGCATTTGAAGAAGCTGCACGATGAGGTGCTGCTCTGATTATGTATCACGTAAATAATTATGACGAATGCTGAAAAATCTGCGAATTATGCATGCACACGGCTTCACACTTTTTGTTAAAAAGCACAATGACGCAGGCCGTCGTCAGTCCAGCGTATGGCTGAAAGGAGACACTAACTATCCAGGGATACTAGTGATGGTAGTGTTCACATACTAGGGACATTTCACTGTCTCTGTTGTATTTTACTGCATTGTGGGGATTATCACAAATGACTGTAACCTGTATTAATCCCATGAATTTTGCTTTACAGGTTATACGTATTGTAGCAAAACCGTAAGTTTTCGGTTCACTATTCACTACCAAATACACCATAGCGTGTGTATTTGCTTCACTGGTCCTGAAGAAAGCCTAGCTCATTAGTGCTGGAGGCTGGAACATGTAGACCAACACAGTGATGCTTTGAGATCATCTAATATCTCATATAACATCCATTCATAATATTTTTAATCTTGCCCTACGACCCCACTAATAAAGAATTAGGTTACCCTAATATAGACGGGGATCTTAGAGGCAATTTTAACTCTAAACCACCTAGTCACTCACTGACACTGCTCAAAATATCCTGCTCCGCTGTAATTCAGGAGTCAAAGCACACGTGGGAGGCACTCGGCGTCCCAGGTGGGAACCCAATGATGAAGCATGCCACCAACTAGGTTGGTGGGTGAGGGTTCTTTTAATAAAAATAATTATTTCCCTGCAATCCTGCATTTCTTTCTGAAGTAGTAATTGTTAGTACGGAACTGTTCCTTCTGTTGTTTATTTATTGATCCAGTAATTCAGACAGGAATTTTTTCAAGAAGACAAGAAGTTCAGGACCCTCCAAATTCTCAGGCAGTTCATGCGAACAAAGATTATTGTGCCTATTTCTATTTATAAGGTCTTCGGTGCGGAATTTAAGTCTTTGAATTTCCTGCTCAAGCTGCGGAATCCTATTGGCAACATCTTGAAGATCACTTATGCGCTGTTCCATATCGAACATCTTACTTTCCATAGCAATTCACCAATACTCAATCTGTTGGAGCTTTTTGTTAGTGGCACTCATGAAAGGTTTCAGACCCCTCACCTCATCAAGTATAGTATCTAAAATGGGGTTATGAAAAGACATAATAGGTGATGCAGTGGCGGCTCGCAGAGGGAGTGCTGCGGGGCAGTGGGGCGGGGCGGGGGGGTTGGTTGGGGGGGTAGTGGAGTCGGACATACGATGGGCAGGAGTAAAGTAAGTAAATAAATACATAAAACTATTTACCTTGCGCTCGATGCATCACCAACTCGATTACAGGCTGACCAGAATGGCTCACTATTTTGCACAACACTTTTTTGTGCTGTTCCTCAGATTTTTTCTAAACCCTACATCTTTTTTGTTGATGTGGGATGGGAGACATGGCGAGATAAAGTGATTACACCAGGATTAGAATGCTGAAAGACAAGTGTTACAGCCCAGAGGCCATATTACAGAACAATGCACCGACAGGTCATATTATTTGATCAGTAGCAGACAAATTACACCTCGGCCTGCCGCACAGACTTGCTAATCTTAATTCCAGAATTTATGCCCCCTGCTGTAGAGAAAAAGTCACATGAGCTGCACTGCCAACAGCCCATGAGAGTGGCAGTCTTGTCTGCTACAGTCTCAAATGTGCTTGAGGCTGCACCATCCCCACTGCGCTTTGTGGAAAGGAAAAGGGTCTTCCTGAAAGTGGATGCTGTCTCCCATAACATTGTCCCATATTTTCAAATGTTGACAGCTTATCCACCGGAATACATCCTTTTTCTATTTGAGAATTATTTCTGTATTGTTCAATCTACAGCTATACAAAAAATGGCTTTAAGAATTGAGCACAAGCATTGACTGACTTGGGTTTGCAGTTGAGTACTTTTTATGTCTATGCAAACTTTTGTACTCACAAGCAGGCAATTGGATGAAACGATTTCACCTTTGTGAAGTTGGGCAGACTAGAAACCTAGAACTCCACAATGTACAAGGTGCCAAGAAGATGGCAGCTGACACAATGGTAGAGTGCAGGTTTGTGGGCACGTAAGACTTGTTAAGGGGGCTACGCAGGGGTAACACACAGTACAGAAGATGACTTTGGAGTGCGATGTTCCCTGTCAGTGAGTAGGCCCAGAACAGTGGCTAGCAGACAAACGTGTCCACCAGTGGCCATTTGAGATGGCAGGGACAGTTACTCACTGTCATGAAGCCCCACTGATTAGGTATTATAACTCCATGAAATAAACCATTTTGTCAAAGTCGTCTACTTTATACTCAATGTGAGACACACTTCTTAATTTATGGGTATACAAGATAAAATACCTGGAAATATTTAAATACAGGCTAGTATTGGCTCTTTAAAACATTTTTTTAATTTAAAATGTGCTTCTCTCCCACTATCACCTGCAGGTGGATTTAATCTTTAATAGATGTAGCAGAGTTTAGTGGTTTATTAAAAACGACATTTTAGGTAAGCTTTGAGATTCCATAGGCACAACTGTCCAAAGGCAGAAACCCAACTGACTAACAAATGGAGCCTGGAAAAGTTATAGAGACACATGAATTTGTACTTCATGCTTTGGGACTTGTCAAAAGGAAAACTATTTTCATTTGGCCAAGTCATCAGAAAGCTGGCTAACTTGTACATGTGCTATCAACTGCAGGAAAGAATTCAATAAAAAGGATTGATGAGAAAATATTTCACTGCTCAATGACGAATGCAAGAGCTGACCTATGGAATACTCCTGTGTCTCCAGAGCGTGCATGTTAGAGAGACTCAAGCAAGGAAAGAGTCCATCCATAAAAAAGAGATGGCTATATTGATGTTGCAAACGAAGAACAGATGCTTGCAAGGACCAAAGAGAACTGGCTTTCTGGCAGACTATCTGGCCACGAACAGCCAGAGGAGACGAGACATTCATTATTGCCTGGACAGCAGCAGGCTGACTGCATAAGTGGCTTGGTTAGTGTGTTTATAGCACTTGATAAGGTTTGAAAAAGAACACACTAATATTTCTATCCCATTGACACACTAAGTGAGCTTTTTTACAACTCTACTGAGAAATGAAAATACGTAGCCTATGACAAAATAAATGTACTACAGCATAAACACGAGCCAAACCCGAACCAGTGTTGTATGATGTATATGTATAACATTGTAGATGGATAGCTGTCAACAGCGGAGATGATTTATTCTGAGGGGTTCCGAGTTACATTACTGACAAACTGAGAGTTGGTGATAGTGTCACTCAAAACCCCGAGATAAAAAACAACATTGTTTTTGGCAATCACCCATTTTTGTTATTCAGAGTCCCCTAAGTTGGTATTTGCAATAACACATGTTCACTTTTTGCTAAAGGAAAACAGGATATTACAACCTCTGCAAATAAAAGAAAATATTTGCATTTAAGTTGTTGTGAATTACACTCTTTTAGTTTTTAAATATTCATCTTTTATTGACGAAATGTATTAAAATTATTTTTCTATTATTTGTTTTAAAGTTAAAAACCACCTGTTTTCTTTTGGATTTTTCCGTTTTAATTTAGATGTTGGAGGGGGATATTTTCTCACTCTTCAATTCGTCTTCAGGAAAGATAAAGAAAACTGGAACATTCTAATTGAATGGAGCTCTTTGTTACCCGACCTTTGTAGACAGAAGCTTCAAAATTCTCTCACTTATACAATGCGTGTCTTAGGATAACAAAACAAGTGCTCTCTAACACCCCACTTTCTGAACAACATAATTTAAATTATTTTCTTTTTACTGCATTCAAAGGTATAGTGTAATCAACTATTTAACTACCTATTTACAAAATAAAATTTACCTCTCTAAAAATAGCATATTTTCATGAAATTGCATCAAAATAAATATGTAATATAAAAATATACCTTGCAGTCCTTACAGTGCTGACCATTAGCAAACCGCTCAGAGTTCGATCTTATATTGTATTCTGTTATCAGAACCCACAATTGCATAAATAGACGATAACACACAGTAATATCTGAAAATAGAGCGATAAAAACAAAGCATTACGGACCAGACGTATCAAAGGTTTTACTGATTCTGTGTCTATGGAAAAATGTGTTCCCACAAATGGCCACTTGTAAATTATTCACTGTTTAGTGATGACATATTTCATACTTATTTTTCTGGTATTGTTTTCATTGTAAAACCATTTTCTTCATTCACATTTTTTTTTGTTTCTTTGGATATCAGAGTAGGCTATTTTTACATTATTGTGGAATGACATTCCTGTATATTTTGTCAGGTTCTGGGAAAAAATCCCTGTATCCATCTTCTTCGTCCCAAACATGGTCTCATTTAGTAAAGAATAAAGCCACATCTGTTTAAAGAAAACTACATCATGATAAAGTATCTGCCTATCTGTACTCTCCTAAAAACCTATCTTCTCATCCAATCAGTTGTTGACTGTATCTTGCCCTTGAACCTGTACAGCACACCACTGACTTTTGACTAGGTCCAAGCTGTACAAATATCCCTTAGACACATTCATTTCAGCTTCATAATAGGTAAAAGAAACCTGTGCATTCTGAAAGCAACAGACCCCATTGCTGGCTTATCTTTGCAGATAGCAGCTTCAAAAACGTTACTTTTTCAGTGTGCTTCACAGCAAAGCAAAACAACTGATCACTAAAACCTAACTTCTGAAAAACATAATTAAACTTAAAATGTTTCTCTTTTTTTCCTTTTCTCTGTAGACAGCTAAACAGTATATTGCTGAATTCAACTACTTATTTTCAAAATGACAATTACCTGATTAAAATAGCATACATGTCATGCAAATATGCCCTTTAGAAATAGCCTGTATTATAGTTATAAACAAAGGTATGTACCTTGGGCTATGACATAGTGGTTAATTCTGCGGAATAGAATAAGTAATTTAAAATTTGTGGCTTACAATTTTTACCATTGATTTAATTTTAGCTTACAGAAAACCATAAGAACATACTCTCACACAGCTCTGATTGCCATCCCAGTATGATAAAGCATGCTTCTTGATCTGCATTAATGAACGACTGGAAAATAAAAACGCTGTTTTACTCATCATTGTGCTTAGCCGCTGCTATAGTTTGGTGCTTCTGAATCTGAGTCTCATTTCAAAAGTGCACAGTGAGATCCATCCAGTCCATTCAGGTATACCCATTGTTTGGGTGCAAACGTAGGACCTGTGTAATGCAGTACAAGTATTTCTGCATTTTCATGGGTGTGTTACCGCATGGGACATGCAAATGAGGGAACACCGAATTTGTATGTCCTTGTTTTATTTTATAGAGGAACATATAGGCAAAAAATGCTTTGTGAGACACACTGTGAGTCCCCAAGCAGGAAGGGCACAATTACTGTGCCCACTATGATGCCCATTGAGAGGGAACACTGAATGTCCTAGGGATCCATCAGTGATCCTCATGACCTCCAGGGCTTCCTTCAGTGGCTAGGTGCCTCCTGCACAGAAACTGAGTTCAGATAAACCACTTCTCGGTGTTTTCATACTGCTCTGTAAGAAGAACCTGCGTGAATGCACTCAGTTAGATCATGCATTGTAGGCAGTGCTTTTGTTAGAGAATCAGGCACACAGCCTCAGGCTTCACTGGGAGCTCCCGATGAGGGAACACACACTGACTGGTGTCATGCACTCAATTTGCAGTATTACCTGAGGAGATTTAAAAGGCAGGGGTCACTGGTAATATATTTGTCTCTTTTATTTGACTAGGTGAAGAGGCTGAATGTAAACAGACGACAGGAGTACTGAAATATGTAAAGGTTGATGATTGTGTGACACAAAATGAAGTCAATATTCACTATTGTGAGGTAAGCAAATTTCATTTTATTTAGTAATTGTGTACGTTGGGTGCTTGCGTGTATATACTTTATTTCCTTTTCTTGCAAATATGAACAGGTGCAATCCTTGCAACATGTGCAAAACAATGTTTCATAGTGAACAGTAGATAAAACCATTATAATAAATGCCTACCCAAACAGAGTTACATGGGAGTGGTAACTGGAAATCTGGAGGTCCGGGTGGAATAAATAAGTCTGAAAGTAGTTACTCTTCAGGGTGTTTTTTCATAAGGTCACCATAGAAAGTACTTGCTACATTTCTCCCATGTTACAGATTCTTTTTAAATGCAGGTATTTGATATAGCATAGGCTTAGATTAAAGAAGCAAAAGAGCTCTTTTCAGAAAACCTTTACTTTTATTGTAGCAGAACCTTCTTAAACTTTAGGTGCTGGTGTTAGAAGGTTACACTGAATTGTATTAGGTTGAGCTGTGATTGCAGAGGCCTGGATGTAATTAGAAAAGGGGCTGGAGGATGAGACTGGGAGAATTTCAGATGATACATTGTACTGTTTAGTTTCAAAATTACGCACATATACAATTTGAGGCACTAAGAGATTAATGAAATTCCGAGAAGCACACAATTATTGGACATGTGCTTGAGCCAGGATTATGGCAACAACATCCTACACCCTCCCACAAGCATGACTAATGTGAATGATCTTCCTGAACTTTACATCCACTCCATGCCAGACATACAGGATTCGATCGCTCTGAAGCTGCTTTAAAGAATACCCAGAAGAATGTCTAAACCCTGGTTCAAGAGTAACCTAAATGAGAAAAGGCACAATCTAAGGCTAGCTGAAAGATTATGGAGAATCTCTCCATTCAGCTCTCATCTCAAGCAACTGAGGGGCATATTATCAAGGGCTGGCGATATAATTATCGCCGCTTTAGCGTCCGTTTTCGGGCGAAAAGCGGCGATAATTATATCGCAATATCATCAAGGACAAGCTAGCGCGTGTTTCCTTGATGTAGAGCCTGCTTTTCACAGCCTCGCCTTGCATCGCTAATGAGATGCAAAGAAGGCGTGGCTGTGAAAACAACACAAGTTAATATCGCGAAGGCAGCTTCGCGATATTAACAAGGAGGTGCAGCGATAAAAGAAATCGCGCTACCTCAGATTTAACTCAGGAATTTAACGTCTGTTAAATTCCTGACTTAAGCATACTTTTCATGGGAGATGGATTCTGCTGATACGACCACAGGGTCGTATCAGCAAGGTTATCGCTGCTTTCCATGGAACATCGCTGGAAAACCAGCGATGTTCCATGGAAAACAAGCTATCGCAGGAATAATTATCGCCATTGCGCTATGCATTGTTAATACAGCGCTAGCATGGCGATAATTATCTGCGGTAGCCAGCGATAACTATTCTCACGCTGTGAACGGCCAGCGATAATTATCGCTGGCCGTTGATAATATGCCCCTAAGATCGATAAAAAGCTCCTACAACACACTCATTTATAGCTGAAAAGCAGAATACTTTAAAGTGCAACTAGACAATGCCAAAAACAAACACAGAAAACTATTCGAAATCGTCAAACAACAAGCAACTCGCCACTCTAACCATCTCTCGATAGATACTAGGACTCTGCCAAGCGACCAAGAGTTCTCCACTCACTTCATTGATAAGACAAGGGGGATCGAATATGAACCACAACTCGCCTCTACGCTTCTGCTCAGTCATGACCAGCCCACCCTCTTCACAGTGCAAGTCCCGGATAGGTCCCCTCTTACTAGCTAGTCTATAAAAAATAAGACTACCTAGTCTTTCTTCAAAATCAATGACGAAACTTACATACTCACAACGATTACATCAATAAAACCCTCAAACCACTTTAACGATCCTCTGCCCGCCAAGCTCATCAAAGACCTTAGATCTTTCTTGCTCCCCCAATGGACAAAGATTATCAGTGAATCTCTCTCTCAGGGCACAATTCCTGATTGCCTGTAGATAAGACAGGTCATCCCAATGTTTAAAAAAACAACTGCAAACCAGTCAGACTCTCAACAATTTCTGTCCAATTTCCAACATCCCTACCCTCGCAAACCTACTTGAGAAATATGTACACCTGCAACTCTGTAACCATATTGAAGAATTTCAGCTCCTAGACCATTGCCAGTCTGACCACAGATCTGAACATAGCACTGAAGCAGCTCTGACATATTGTTGACGATGCACTAGGACTGCTAGATCAGAACGAACCCTGTCCACTTATACTTCTTGATCTCTCGACCTGCGTTTGATACAGTTAAACATGACAGCTTGATTGCCCCCCTTGAAAAGAGGATGGGGGCTATCTGGTCCGATTTTAAACTGGTTTGTTTCATTCCTCCAAAATAGAGCTCTGAGAATCAGTCAATCCCACCCTACCGGATATCACACTGGGTACAATAGGAGTTCCTCAAGGTCCATGCTCTCACCCACGTTATTTAACCTGTATACATGGAACAGTTTACCGGAATTTTGAAGCTCTCAAACATACTTACCATATGAATGCAGAAGATACACAATTATATTTGAAATTCTCTTCACCGGATGATATTGAAGCACTCAACTGCACCCTACTGAAAACCCAGCAGTAGCTGACACGTAATCACCTCAAGCTTAATACCCTCAAAACAGAATTCCTTTTAATCGCACCCCCACACTCACACTACCCCAATTGAAGAATGGCTCAAACAACTCACAGCTCTCAACTGCTCCCCCATAATAATGATTCTACTCGATCTTTAGGTATCACTTTGGACAAATGCCTGAATATGCAAGATCAATCATTGCAACCACCAGGGGAGCCAATCACCTACTGAACACTCTAAGGAAAATCAAACCCTTCCTGCCCCCTGATAACTTTAAGCTAGTTGTACAATACCTAGTGATCTCATGAATAGATTACGGGAGTGCTGCTCTTGCAGGATTACCCAAAATAAAGATGGCTCCGCTAAAGGCCACTTTGAACTCAGCTGTCAGGCTCATAACAGGATCCAGAAGAACTGACCACATTACTCCAGTCCTAAAACATCTAAAATGTCTCCCATTTGAAGCAAGAATCTAATTGAAGTGTGCCTGCATGATGCACAAGGCCGTTTATTATAACACTCCTGTCTACCTGGCCAAAAAACTCTAACTTTAGGGGGGTAGTCTCTCCTTAAGAAGCGCAAATTCCCTATTGTTAAAACCACAAAAATTCAACAAAAAGAAAAATGTACAAATGCTCCTTTTATGGCCTTGCCCCAAGAATATGGAATGCATTACCTCCTGAAACCAGAACAAACCCCTCGACTACCTCCTTTAAAAAAGAAGTAAAAAAACTTCTGATGCATTAATTCCTTCATTAGGAGTCCTGAAATCTTTCAGCTTGTCTATCTTCTGGTGGATTACCACAGATCCTGGAGCTGCCTTCCTGACTGATATACTATATTTGTTTGTTCCTTGCTTATTCATTCTTATCTGTGGACTTTCCGGATCTTGGTTCTGACATGCTGATGGATATATTGCACTTATGTTGCTCCCTGCTATTCCTTCTTAGTTTATTATTTGCGTATTCTCTTTCCATTTATGTATGACAAGACTGCTTTATGTACAGCGCTCTGATACCCAGACGGGTCATGTTCACGCTATATAAAACTCTTCAAATAAATAAGTAACCCAGGTGTATAGATTTCAAGGTCAATAGTAGACTATGGACCTGCTGTACAAAACCCTTTTACAGTTGCAGACCCTTCAGTTCTCAAAATCACAGGGTTGGTGACCACAAAATAAAATTGTACTAGTTACTACACTACTTTGAGTCACAAAAGACTTTCCAACTCGTAACAGGGGTTTTAAGACCCATTTTGAATCACAGATAGGGGCAGACATGAAAGGGATGTCACCCTCTTATTTGGGAGTCACAATTGGTTGTATCAATGTTTGCCCGTTCAATTGCAGTTACGAAAAATTGATCACATACCATCACCTAAGTTTAGGGTGGTATCTGATTTACAATGTCCCCACAGGGACAACTATTTCTTTGGAAATCACGTTGGATGGCCTTGGTAGGAACAGGCAGCAGTCTAGAGACTATTGCTTGCCCATGTAGTCCCAAAGGGAAATAATTTATTATAAAACATAATTCTTTATTAAGGGTTTATCATTATATAGATAGATATTGTAGTCGTATCCAACTACATATACATAGACTATTTCACTTAGCATATTGCTACTAGGAGTTATAGAAATAACAATAACACTTGCAATTTTTAGCTTCCCCAAAGTATTTCAGGACTGGAGTTAAAATAGGAAATATGCCTCCTGAACTATTTTGAGCAAAGTTGCATTTTCCTCAGATTTTCTAGGACCAGAGTTTGAATAGTAATTTTGCCTTCCCAGCAGTCACAAGAACCCTCTGCTACCCTGAGGGTGCAACTGGAAGCAAGGTACATGTGGTGCTTTAAAATAAATGTGTCTGGGGGCGGAGCTTGGGTTGGGTGAAATGATGGCCTCGACAAAGTAGGTCTCCAAGATGTCCACAGGTGTAGTTTTCAGCAGCCAGTGATCTAACACACTATCTTGCTTTTGAGCTAAGGGACACTCGGACTGAAGGGGAGGGTTACTCCCTTCAGCTGCAGCTGTGCAAATCTAATCACTGCACTTTGATCATGTGCCTGGGGCCCTGTGACATTAAGACCTGCTGACGCAGAGCTCTCCGCGGAAGTCGAGGATGGAGCATCCTGGTCCAAGTTCTGTGATCCCTGTAGTAACCTCAGAAACAGCCAGTCTGTGACAAAGTGAGCACAGACTTCTCTTGGAACTATTTATTTATTTGTGGTGTTGTGGTCTCCATATACAGTGTACTGCATACCTGGTCATCTTCAGATCAACTTTAAAGAACTCCCCTTGAAATATGTTCATTTTTCCATGTAACAGATAGCGTGATGTAGGAGCATGTTACTATACATTTTAAGGAGGCATATCAAATCCTCTAGTTTATTTAATTTAAGCACGATCAACTTCGCAAGCTGGCAGTTCTTAACTGTTCCTTTCATCTGTATACCCCTCTAGTATATGGGGAAGTTCCTCATATCTTGACCTGCCGGGATTGATGAAGCAGTAGTATATCCCAAATAGGGTGAGTCTTGTGCTCTTTCTGCAGTTTTGGGTTTTTAATACACTGATTTGGTCACTACATACATGAGACATAATGTGACCACAACAACATTTGGCACCTGGTGTATATATGCCTGTAACACCTCACCACTGTGTGCTGTGATTTAGACACACAGGGAACAGGACAGTAGTGTTTGATACTCGTATTATTGGTTTGATATCATGCATTAATATGTGATTTTCTCTCCATAATAGGTAGAACCAGTACTACCAGTCATTAGACAGAGTAAGTCATGGTGGCATAAACCTCTATCATTAGTTCATTATTGTTTTTTCGGTCCACCTTAGTGTAGATAGTTTTTTAACTTTAGGTCCTGACGAATCGCCTCTAGACTTGTAGAATAGGCGAGAAACATGTTGACCAACCACACGGAAGAGCGCCACACCTGAGACATTAACTTAGCATTGCGCCTTTCCTTTTTATTTTAATCAGGGTAGGAGACCCCACAATTAAAATTATTTTTGCTGGTACTCCCAACCCTGTTTTAATTCACATAAACATCACACACCACTCATTCATCTACACTCACTAAGCCCCTCACCCCCACGGCACCAAACGGCTATTTGGAAAAAGATCTCCGCCAAAGTGCCCCTCATTGGGGGCCCGTCAGGCATTGCAGCGCCGGCCAGACAAGGAGCAGCCCGATGATGAAGCATGACACCCAACTGGGTGTGTGAGGGCATTATATTCCAAAGAAATGGATTCCCATCTCTTTGACTCTGTAGCCTACTGTCTTTTGTATATTGCTACACTCTAGATTATTTAGGAACAGCACAACTCTAATTTTCATCTTCAGATCACCCATGGGCAAAACAAGTGTGAGAGACATGTTCGACTGGAGAGAATGGCTACCTGAGGAGTGTCTTGGGGGTAATGTACACTGTCTTAGAATTCAGATGATTGAAAAACCACACATCGAATGGAGGAGAGTGGCCTATTCTTGTTTCTTTGCTAATGCCTGACGATACTACAGTCTCCCACCTACACAGCTGTAAACCTACTTGAGGCCCCAACTTTCTTCCTTTTATCTAGCATCTTATGGTTGCACCTGCTTGAATCCTGGCCCTCTTCAACTGGGATACAACTGCACCTGATGACACTGGCCTGGTGTTCCAGCCCACTGTTTTCACAGGTGTTGGAACACCAGAGCTAATAGCACTAGGCCAGTTATTCCAGGTAGTAAAATCACAAAAGGTTGTGGCTTAAACAGCTACAAAGCCTCATCCCTGCTTCACCCCGACTTATTTCTCTGGCAAAGGGCATGAGGGCAGCATTCAGTGCTCGCCCCTGCCAGAAAAAATCTTCTACTTCCCTCTGCTGCCTTCCGTAGCCCATCCATTCCTTCCACACACAGAAGGCCCTGCCAACATTCGCCACCTTCTCTGAGTGGGACTTTAATGTGTCTGTTAAACTCTTTAAAAGATGGAACATCAAGCAGAGTACTGCATGGTAAGTCTCTTCCTGCACATTTATTCCCATTTCTGAAGGGTTCAATTTGTAAATGCACAGTCCTGCTAATTATGTGTGCAGAGTAGGCCCGGGTGAGAGTTAAATTACGCTGGCCTATGTGATTTCAGGAATTTCGCATTACACATGTTATGAGAAGTTCCCAAAATGACACCATTACACCATCTTACGCCATTTATGACATGTGCAGCAAACTTTTACAGTGAGCATGCAGGAAGAACGCGTATGGCCAGAATGTGAGCAGCTGTATGTGGATTTTACACTTTTTGTCAGTTGAAATGTGCCATTCTGACATAAATTAATAAATAATAAATTAACACAAAGGATACATTTGGCACTAAAAATAGTGCTAAATCACAGATTTGAATTGCATATAATAACGTGTAATTTTGCATAATTTTCTTGAAATTACACAAACTCCGCACACCTCCAGTGCAGCGTTTGCACCCCACAAGCACCATGCAACTGTTAATCCGGGCCAATAAGTTCTACTGAATTCTCAATAATGCAGCAGAACTACCTCCACCTCATTTCAACAGAAATAGTTGACTACGCAGCCTCAATCTTAAATACAAAGCTTTGACGACTCTAAAATTGGCAACATTTCTACAATGTTTAAAATGTGAAATTTGACTCAGATCCTGCTGGGTACATCTAAACTGGCCTGATAGCCCATTTTTTATCCTGAAATACAGAGTGTCTTCACAAAATCTCCTCTAGCTTAAAAATGGCTTTATAAATCTTAAAAAAAGATTAAACATTTGATTCAGCTTTGTATAAAAGCCTAACCTGATGTATTTAATTTCTAGCTGCAATGATTTATTTACTTAATTACTATTAGCCCTTGTTAGCAATTCTGACTGACATAATGAAGCAGAGTAGAACCAAAACATTGCCACTTCGTACAAAAGTAGAAAATGAGACATTCGCAACAGCAACCATCAGTCGAGTCTCCTGTGCAGGAATAGCTTTACACATTGAAAATCATTTTTAAGGTTAATTTTCACTTGAGGAAACTGAAGGATATGCGCGTCACCTCCATAAGAATACAAAGGATTCAATTTCCACTACACCCCCTTAAGTAAAGGGATCCATTTTAGACTGTATGTGCTCCATTACATTTTAGGAATCATCGAGGTGTTGCTGATGCACTGCTATTGCCATTCTCCAAGATCACCATCCTGAAAAATACAGTATTAAAAATGATCCCTGTGTGGGGATAATTGTTCATCATTTCAATTTATGTCAATGTACATGCCTAAGAAACTCACAACTTGCATCCCGAGCTTGCTATCTTTGTCTTTTGTAAAAGTGTCTACTTTCCTATGAGAATTCAGAGCAGATAAGAACTTCTGGAGGTCAGTCAAGGAACAAAGTGGAATTATCGTATAAACAACATACATTATATCTGGGTGAGAAGAAGTAGTCAACTCTTGATGGCTGCAAATGCACAGAAAGCAGTGCCTAAGGCATGTCAGAAATGTATAACACAGGGACAAAATTCCAAAAGTTCATGTACGGGAATCTTGTCATTGAGGCCATTATGAATACACCATACTGTAGGCTTTGCCCACATTATTGATCAATAAATTTAGTCTGGGCCACCCTAACATCGATAAAACTACATTAGACAATGCTGCTCAATCCATAGTTGTGGACATCCTCTGTATCTTCCTGGAGAGTACTAAATTGAACAAAGTCCTGAAGACGTTTAACTATCAGGATCACTTCTAGGTTCTTTTTTGTAAACTTGACAAACGTTTGTCCCTGTTTAGGCATCAGAAATTGCAAGTGCATTTTAAATCCCTTCCAATAATGGGAAAATATGAAGTCCCTCAATCCAAAATCCTTTGTCAGGAATGTAATTGGCAAGTCACTTATTATGCATGCCACCTTCTTGTGTGATCCTGCAAGAGTCCACTTAAACAGCATGGAAGGGTTTGATATTTGGAGAATAGTTAGGTGATTTGTAACCCAGTGATGTATGATTGATGAGAAAGTTATAATCTCTTAGGTGGTCTTTGGTCAACAGCACAAACCACATCTATCAGTTAGTTCAGAATCACAGATATGTGCAATGTGCATCTTTTGTGAAGTGTATTATTTATACAGATTTCCTGAATTTAAGTCTTCAATGCTTATTAGCTAGGTTATATATCTATTAGTGTCTCTTGGTTTCCATAGTACATGGTGAAAATTCACAAAATTCAAATCAATTGCTCGTGCATATTAAACATCAGCCAAACCAAAGGATGAGTCTGCATATGATGAAATTCAGTACAGCCACAGGCAAATGCTCCTATCAGCTATGGTGTTACTCAATTCGATTTTATCATCCACATACCTTCATGCCCTTGCTTCCTGAACATGCAAATGAGAATCTGGGGGATCTCAGGTGGTATCAGTGCAAGTTATAAAATTACCAGTGATTTTGGTTGAATTTGCTGACCAACTTTGTGGCAATCAACAGGTGACCGTAGATATTGGGAATACAGTGAAATGCAGGCTATTTTGAGGTGGGTTAGTAAAAATGGTATCACAGCTTGGCCTATCCTTTTAGGGCTCCTTGCATTTAAAATTACACCATTTTGGAGATAGTGCTAGAAATCTTGTCATTCAGCAATCGTTTATGTTCAAAAGGGCTTTGTTAAAGAACAGAAAAAAAAGAGTAAAGAGTACAATATATCATAGAAATGGACGAAATCAAAGAATGTTAAGTCATGCGGTGTAAAACTAAAATACCAAATACTTGAGCAATTTACAAAAAGCCACGTGTAAACATTTTCCAATATGTGCATGCAGGTAAAGAAACAGGAAAGAAGGAGAGGAAAGGAGAGCCAGGTATTTATTGAAAGGAATATGTAGATAGTTATTAAATACCTAAGCCACTAATGCATAGGAAGACCAGGAATGTAGGTTATTGAATATAATCTAACATTACATCAATAAATATTCTGCACAACAAAGTTATATAACTGAGAATCAGAGAGTTCAAGGTGGTTTAAAATTCTCTGATAATGTACAACGAATACTTACAATTTGTTTAGCACTGTTATCTAAGAAAGTTGTAAGAGGTAACCAGAATAAATCACTGTTAAGCCTATGACCACTAGACAATCACTAGACAGCATAAAAGCTTTATCCAGTCTATGATGAGAACATACCCCCAAGCTTTGTATGAAATCTTTGAAGAACATTTACAATTATTTGTTGAAAGGCAAAAACTATTAACAGATCCAACAGTCTATTTTAAAAAAAACAGAGGTGCATCATTAGGAACAATTAAGCTACCAATAAAAAGATAAACAGTCTTCAAAGGACACCGATGGTGAAAGATTGTATTAATGTGATTCCAGATCATCTGCCAACAAGAAAAGGTATGTGGGCACCAAAAATAACATATGCAATAAATAATTAATAGTACCACCCCCTGAGAATATTTAGTCAAAAGGGAAGGAGTGATGTACAGTATGTTATAAATAACAAACATTGTTTTTTTGTGTTGGCTGTTCTGGGAGTCTTATAAAACAAAATCCCAGAGTTTTTTTCTAAAACATACTTGACTATTTAAAACCCAACTCTGCCTCCCAAGGAAGTTCTGTTCTAGACTTAGCCATCCAAGAATTAACTGTGGGTAGATATCTATAAATCTAATAGGCTTTTGGATTAGAAGCTAAGAAAATGGCAAAGTAGGATCAGTAGAAACTGGAGTATTTGTCTCATCTAGGGAAAGACCATCACCAAATATGACTCTCCTTTAGAGGATGCACCATCTACTAGTTACATGAACAGCTAACCTGCCAACGACATTGAGGACTGATTGCTTCTCACCAACACTCTATCATTACTCCTGTGTCTTCCATGCAATAGCAATGACCAAACTCTACAATTTAGTACACTGCTTCATGCCTGCTAGTAATGTCAGTTTCAAAATTAATTACTCCAAGAGCATCAGCAAGAAAAGGGCCAGAATTTTAAAAAATGACTCCTATTTTCATCCAGAGAATTTGCTGATCACTAATCCCTCACAGTGACATTTTACAAATCTCAAACACAATCTTAGGATCATACCTTTCAAGTGTAGCTCCCTGTTTCCAAAACAGACATTTTTGATATGCACTGTCTCTATGCCACATCACTTTAGATAATTAACATATATAACAATTTCAAGATCACATGAAGGAATTGTTGGACCTCAGTCATTCTATTTCTCTATTCCCATCTGATAGACCCATCAAGCAACACTAGACTGGACTTAACATTCCCCTCACCATTATGCTAAATTCTCCTGAAGAGAACTCAGAGTGCCATGATCACTTTACGATAGTCTCCTATAGGTAAATAAATGTGGTGGTACAGTGATTATTATTTGTTCACTGAGGGATGTGAGGGCAGCTGCACACCTGTATACTTAATCCTCAACTTTAATTCATAAAGGCACGAGGAAGCAAGTGCAATTTTTCTCTTTTCTAATAAAATTAATAATACTATATGTGCTTCTACATATTTTTACCACCTCCTTCAGCAGCTCTTTAGGACTTCTTCTCCACGGGGGGGCAGCCAAAATAGGAGGCACACACTTTCAAGCATGAGTGACATACCTGTTAAAGGAAATGGGAAGATTTGGTTTGGATATGATATGTCTGAATTTTAAAACAAATTTTAAGGTACCTACATTGAATAGTCCACTAAGCAATTTACGTAGACCCATAAATAATAATCCTCACTATATCTGTAGAGCTTCTGCAATAGAATTTGCCCCTACTCCCGGATCAGAATATTTTACAAAGCTTTGAGGTTCACCCTGAAGCATGGTAATTGTTCTACCCTTCCTTGCATAACCAAGCAGGGGTACAGGTATCCTTAGTCATACCAGTAAGCAGTGGCAGCTGCTGATTTTTTAAAGTGGTGGAGGTCAAATTCCTGCCAGGATTTCTCCCCATTTTTGTCCAAATTTACCTTGAGAGTTCCCCATATGCTTTAGTATCATCTTCATTGTGCCAATGCCAGAATTTTGTTATGGGTACCCTCCTATGCCAAGAAGTACAGACAATATTCCAGTGCATTAATTTTTACATTCAAACTTCCCATATCCCATGTGTGGCCTTTATGCACAAAAATTACCTCTAGTGTTTCAGAGCCTGCATGTTATCATGGTATTATGGGTATCAAAGCAATCACAAGGAAATTATGGACGGAGTGCTGAAACTTCTCAAACACTCACCCCCAGTCACAGATCTGGGTTGAATCCATCATCGTTCTTTAGCTCACTTCGCCACCCCAGTTCAGACACAGCTATATGCAAATCAGTCTTGTCCCTGTGCCTCATGGGAACAGTCCAGCCCAAACTGCCAAGCCAGGTCTTACCTGAACTGGAAACAAGCATCCTGGGACCGGTTTTCGGGGTAACACCCCTCATCAGCCAGGCTAGCTTGAATCCAGTGGCAAAGTGAGCTGACCTATATACTGGCAGTGTTGATGAAAACACAAAAGTTGTGTTTTCATAAGTACTGTTCAGTTAAATATTTAGCAGTTGTGGCAGTGGGCAGTAAGTGGTGCCTCACGGGAACCAGGGCTGTGCTCTGAAGACCCTAATAAGGAGCTGCTTCTGCCAGTAAGTCACATAACTGTGAGATAAATCCAACACATTCACTGGAGACAAAAACTGATTTTTTGTATAGAATGAAAAGATGTAATGAATTAGGTTGCAGACAACAGCAATTATGAGCAGAATATGAATGACCATGTCTCAGTGAAAAAAACAATCAACATAATGCATTATATTCCCTATTTTCTTCTCTGAATGCTGCCAGAAAAACAAGATGAGTTAATGAGACAAACCAAATGGCATAGAACACTGCATTAAAAGCAAGATGGCAAGAGAGCCCTGGTAGTTGTCTTTATTCTGATCCCTTCCCTCTTCCCATCCCATTTTCCTGCCATTTTTTACATCACTCCCACTGAACACACATAGAAAAATGTGCAAGTCTGGTATGCTCATATTGAGAAACAAAGAATTTGTATTTCCATGCAGCCCTGTAAAGACCAGAACCCTGAAGTTCTATGACTTAGGTTTAGAGACACACACCCCTCCAATAATTGGGAAGCCAACCCCTTTTAAGAAAATAACACCATTGATAAGGAGATGGTCAGACTGAAATTATCACAATATAATCCAGAGTAAAAAACTGATTTTTGAGCATCTCTGTGTGTTAGAAATGGGATCTCTAGTTGGCAAGGGCTTGCACCTTTGTCCAAGTAGGGACCCTTCTTCCTAGTCAGGGTAAGGGTGTTACACTCGTGAAGTAACCCCTGCTCACCCTCGTGGTAGCTTGGCACGAGCAGTCAGGCTTAATTCAGAGGCAGTGTGTAAAGCATTTGCACATAACCAACAGTAATACAGTGTAAGCACTACAAACGGACACCACACCAGTTTAGAAAAATAACCAATATTTTATATACTCAAGACAAGACCAATTACGACAAAAATCCACAATACGATACTTTAAAAATGAATGCTTGAAAAGGTAACTTCTTCTTTGCAGGAATAGCACAAAAGCAAAGTTCGTACGAGTCGGTAGCTCCGTCCGAGCCTACCGTGATGCTGAAACCCACAGAGTCTAACAGTTCCAGCCGACCGCGTCAATACGGGCCAGCAGAGTCGTGAACAGACTCGGTTACAGTACCTTTCTCGTTGTGGCTGGTACGGAGTGTACGAGCCGGTCGGCGTTCGTCGCGGTTGCGGTGCAAGACGGAGCGATGCAAGGTGCGGTGTCCCTCGATGCGGTGCAGGCAGCGGCTCGATGAGCGTCGTGCAGACGGAGTCGGTGAGTCCAAGGCGTGCGATGCAGGGTGAGACGATGCTCGATGAGGTGCTGACAGGTTGCGATGCAGGCAACCTAGCCGGAGTGCGGGAGCTGGCGTCGGACAGCGGTGCGAGTCGGAGCGGTGCGTCGCAGGCCTGCGAGCGGTGCCCCAACCGCGGTGCGGTCACGACTCTTGAGCCAGTTGCAGCGACAGCGTCGGTCTGGTCCGGCTGGCACAGCGAAGCGATGCGATGCGAACTGCGGTGCCCACAGGTCACGGTGCAAGCAGCGGCTCGATGTTGGCGGCGTCAGACGTCGCCCACGGTGAGACCAGGGTTGCGATGCGAAGCGGGGCGATGCGGTCTGCGGTGCAAACAGGTCACCGGCCAGGGATGGATTCGGCTGACGGAGTCGGTTGCAGTTCCCTTCCTCTGTGGCAACTGAAACAGCGTTCCAGCAGCGGTACCCAGAGGCTTGTGAAGTCTTTGTAGTCCCTGAGACTTCTTAACAGGAGGCCAGCTCGGTTCCTGGCCCTTGGAGATACTCAGCACAAGTTTGTAGAAAGTTCAGTCCTTTCACTGCCCAAGGCAGAAGCAGCAGCTGCAGGCCAACCCAACAAAGCAACAACACAGCAAAGGGGCAGTACTCCTCCTGGCAGCTCTTCCAGCTCTTCGTCTTGGCAGGTTCCTTGATTCCAGCGAGATCTAAATTCATGGGGTCAGGGCCCCAATATTTATATCCCAAATTCCTTTGTTCTCTGAAGGCAGAGAGGCCTTTGCCTAGTCCAAACCAGTTCTGGAGCACTTTGTTGACAAGTCTCCGTCCCTTCTTTCAGTGAGTAGGCCAGGGACATCAGACGCACCACAGGAGGTGGAGCCAGCATTGTGGAGGGAAGGCACTGTCCTATTCAGGGCCCAGGTGCGACCCCTCCCACCCATCTACATGTAGATCTTGCTATTCAGCCCTGTGCTGACTCACCCTGTCTCCTGGCATCCCCCAGCCCCTGTCACTCACATTCCAGACAAGGAATACACAACACTCGCAGAGGCAGGCTTGGATGGTTAGACAAGAAAATACCCACTTTCTAAAAGTGGTATTTTCAAACACAGAATGTTAAAACCAACTTTACTAAAAGCTGCATTTTATCATTCTGAGTCCAGGCATACTAAACTCGAATTTCTACCATGTTCCCGGGGTCAGTTAGGATTATAAACTGTAATAATCAAAACTGCCCGTTCTGGCCTAGGGGAACAGGTAGCCTTGCAATAGTGAAAACGAACTAGGCTGTAATTCACTATCATGACATGCCGCACACACCAGGGCATGTCCTACCTTTCGCGTACAACGCACCCTGCCCACAGGGGTACCTTGGGCCTACCTTAGGGGTGACTAACATGTAGCAAAGGGAAGGTTTAGGACTTGCAAGTGTGTGCACTTGCTAAGTCGATATGGCAGCCCCAGGCTGCGCACAGGCTCTGCGTTGGCAGGCCCGAGTTACATTTTACGGGCTGTTTGTGTGGGTGGCACAATCCAGTGCTGCAGCCCACCAACAGCATTTGGTCTATAGGCCCTGGCACTCGCAGTGCACTTTACAAGGGACTGACAGATAAACCAAATAGGCCAATCATGGAAACACCAATCCATAACACATTTTATACAGGAGCACTTGCACTTTCCCACTGGACCGCAGTGAGGAAAGTGCGCAGAATCATTACACCAGCAAAAACAGAGTCAAAACCGGGAGGTCAGAAAGCAAAAAGTCAGGGGAAACACGCCAAAAGATGCCAAGTCTAACACTGTGATTCACTCTTTTCTCAGTGACTCTGATCTGGATATAAATAATGCTGACCATAAAGCAAGTCCTCTACCACATCTCTATGACATCCCAGATTAGTCTTGCCCACTTCCCCCATTCTACACAATTTACTGTTCTTTGAAAATGGTTTCCAAACACAAGTCCACGACAGTCTTTCCTGATCGATCAAGCATGGGCAGTGTGCACCATCAAACACACCAAAGGTGATGGGAGGAATGCTTGCAAATAGTCTAACCACTGGCAACTGCACAAGGTATCATGTCAACCCATCCTTCTTTTGCCCAATATGCCACCTCAGAACGTCCCATATGCACACCAGTCTTGGCCCTGCTTCCACAGGAATGGCCCAGCCCAAACTTCCAAAACAGGTCCTCTCTGACACAGAACACAAGCAACCCAAGACCTGTTTCAGCCTAGTTTGGCCTCTTCAGTTGAGAACACCTTGGTTCCAGTGGCAGAGTGAGCACAGGACCAATGTTTAGGCATACCCTTTGCCACACAAGGCATTACATCAAACACACAAAAGGTGATGGGAGGAATGCTTGCAAATAGTCTATCCACTGGATATTGCTCTGAAGCATCTCAACCCAACTTTTTTGTCCACTATGCCATCTCAGATTAGACCCAGTCATAAACAATTCGGTCTTAGTCCTGCTCCAATAGGAGCAGCCCACCTCACACTGCCAAACTAAGTCCTCTCTGAACCAGAACATAAGCAACCCAAGACTGGTTTCAGTCTAGCTAGGATTCTGAAGTCAGGTACAGCTTAGTTCCAGTGGCACAGTAAGCATTAGACTCCCTTCTGGGCAGACCCTTGACCACTTAGAGCGTTACATCAAACATACAAAATTTGATCGAAGGAATGCTTGCACCTACCCTAACCACTAGCAATTGCTCGAGGATTATTCTACCCCATCATGTTTTTCTTTTGCCCACTATGCCACTTCAAATTAGACCCAGCCATATGGAAATGAGTATTTGTCCTGCTCCAATAGGAACAGTCATGCCTGAACTGCCAAACCAGGTCCTCCTTGAACCGCAACACGAGGAATCCAAAATTTATTTTTGGCCTAGTTGGGCCTCTTCAGCAGGGTGCAGATTTATTCAACCAGTGTCTGAGAATAGTTCAAGCATTCCATCCATCACTTTTTGTATTCATTATTGTTCGCCATGGCCATACCAGTAGACATATGCCATTAGATACCTCATGATGCAGCCCATCAGAATCAAAACCTGAATTCCACATATAAAATGGCACCACGAAGTGTAGTGGGCTCTGACAACAACTGCTTGTCATGTTTGGCATGCCAATCAATTACATTGTCCCGAAGTGTAAGAATGAAGCACATGCACATGTACCTGTCAGAAATTGGGTCTCTAGTTGGCAGAGGTATGCACCCTTTCCAACTAGGGACCACAATCCTTGCCAGGGTAAGTCAGATACACAACCTAAATAAACCTGTGCTCACCCTCTGGTAGCTTGGCACAGAGCAGTCAGGCTTAATTTAAAAGTCAATGTGTAAAGTATTTGTGCACACTTTAATTGCATTAACACAGTGAAAACACCACAAAAATACTCCACACCAGTAAAGAAAAATAAATAATATTTATCTGAGTAAAACAAGATCAAAACGACAAAAATCCAATCAGTAGAACTTGACACATGAATTTTTAAAGATTACATCCTAAAACAGTGCTTAGAAGTCAATAGCGCTAAAAGGTTACTTGAGGTCACACTAGACCGGGGTAAATCCAAAGTTCAGGCTGACTATGATGGAGGGCAGGCCGGCTACAGGACCCAATTCAGGGTCCACTGAAAAAGTACCTTTGTATGGAGCTAGCGTCGATTCACGCAGTCGGGTGGATGGGTTGGAGTCGAGCCTCTCCATGCATTCGGTGTCAAAGGATCGGCGCTGCATTGAAGTTTAGCCTCACAGCAGTGTCTTTGGATCGGTGCGGCATCATTGTCGAGCCTCACAGTCAGGGCCTGAGTTGTCGGGGAATCAGCTCTGCGTCAGAGGGCACTGCGTCGGTTCAGATCGGAACAAAGTGGTCACTGCATCAATGTTTGCAGAAAATAGCTGCAGAACCCACTTCTGAGGCACAGGACTGGAGGAGGGCCTCAGGCAAGGGTAGGAATCAAAGTTGGCAGTGTCCAGCAGCACCAGCAGAGTTGCACAAAGTATTTTGTGACCCTGAGACTCCAGCAAACAGGAGGCAAGCCAACAAGCCCTTGGAAAAACTTGGGTTCAATGTAGTAGAGAACAGGTCTACTCCTTCTCACTCCCAGTCATGAAGCAGCAGGCCAACACAGCAGAGCAGGTAGCAAAGTGGCAGTCCCTTCTACAGCACAGCAATAAGCAGACAACAGGCCAACACAGCAATGTAGTTAGGAAAGTGGCAGTCCCTCTTACAGCACAGCAGCTCATCTTCCAGGCAGAATGTCCTTGGTTCCAGCAAAGTTCTGATTTGGTGGAGTCTGAGGTCCAGTACTTATACCCTATTGTGCCTTTGAAGTGGGGGGATACTTCAAAGAGGCCGTTGAAAATCACAAGGCCCCTGCCTTTCTTGCCCTGGCTTCAGACTCACTACAGTGGGGTATGCAGCTCTTTGTGTGGGGTCAGGCACAGCCCTAATCAGGTGCAAGTGTCAGCTTGGTGATGGGCCATCAGGATACAAATTTAACACCCAGCTCCCTTTGTATGACTGTCTACAGGGAATGCAAATAGTCCATCAGTCACCCAACCAGACGTGTATTCAGAGACAGGCAGAGGCAAACAATGGTTAAAGTAAGAAAATGCCAACTTTCTAAAAGCAGTATAAACAAGCAAGGCTTGGGTCCATGACTGCCTGGACTGGACCACTATACTATATATAAACAAAACAAAGTGGCCAGGAAGACTAATACCATAGATTTGATGGGAAACCTAAACCATCAATTAGAGGGCGCCTCAGCTTTATTCAGCTCAATTTTTGATATTTTGTATAAAGAAACAATTACATTCAATTGTGCACGTCGTGAAATGGATAACACGTCATTAAAACAGTGACATACAATATTCATTTGAACAATTACTCAAGTACAATATATACAACACAAGAGGTTTGTGCAATAGTGACAGAAAAAACATACAAATAAGAAAATTCATACAAAGGAATGTGTTAATATAATACTGTTTGACCAGTCCTAATTCTGTAAATAAGCACTAGGCGGACATTCTCTTTTTATAGAGGTTACTAATATACGTCCTGCCTGTGAGCCAGAGGTGGGGTTACACAAGTTTATTGGGTGTTTTCTGGCAAGGGAGAGAATTAAACTAATTCCCTTATGGCACACCCCTGATTGGAATGCCCCATACTCATAGAAGTCATAAAAGTGGCATTTTCAGACTTACAATTTAAAATCCTACTTCACCCTAGGTTGTGATTTTAAGTTGAGAGTTCAGAGACACCAAACTACAAAATTCTATCTTTTCACAAGTGGCAATTACACTTAAAAGATGTTTTAAGGCAATCCCAATGTTAACCTATGGGTGAGATAGGCATTACAGTAGTGAAAAACGAAATTAGCAATTTTTCACTACCAGGACATGTGCAACTCAAAAGTACATGTCCTACCTTTTAACTCCACTGCACCCTGCCCATAGGGCTGCCTAAGGCCTGTTTGAGGGGTGACATATGTAATATAATGAAAGATTTGGGCCTGGCAAGTAGGTTAACTTGCCAGGTCGAAATGACAGTTTAAAACTGCCTGTTTTGGCAGGCCTGAGCCATGTTTAAAGGGCTGTTGAGTGAGTGGCACAATCAGTGCTGCAGGCCCACTTATAGCATTTAATTTACAGGCCCTGGGCATATATAGTGCACTTTACTAGGGACTTATAAGTAAATTAAATAGGTCAATTGTGGATAAGCCAATGTTATAGTGTTTTAGGGAGAGAGCACATGCTCTTTAGCACTGGTTAGCAGTGGTAAAGTGCCCAGAGTCATAAAGCCAACAAAAATGTGGTCAGAAAAAGGGGAGGAGGAAAGCAAAAAGTTTGGGTGTGACCCTGCAGAAAGGGCCAGGTCCAAAAGTACCCCTATAAAATGTGAATGGGAAAGTTTGGCTCTCATATGAGAGATGGGCTCCATCACAATGAATTAAAAATGCAAAGGACATAACGCTCTATGGCATACCATATACAGTTGAAGTGTTCACATAAAGCAAAACAGTTTATTGACCAATTTGCAGGCATATTTGTTAATAGTAACACAGTCCACAACCTGGCCCCACTGTTTGGATGAATTATAACTGACCAAAGTATGACTGATGAGAGACTCTCTGGTGTAGACGAGAGGTGTGGCGCAGTGGCCAAGTGGCTGACTCCAGAGTGTGGGGCTCATGGTTCGATCAGCTCAGCACCATGTGATTCTGGGCAATTGCTCACTTAATCTCCATGATGGCCCGCAGTGCCTTGCAACCTTAGGGGTTATATGTTTGGCTTTACAATTATGGATTATTATTATTATTATAGTGCTTTTCAAAGGGATATGTTGTGGTATAGAATCAGAACAAATTTGACAGGTGTGCACTTCGTATCAAAATTAAGGTTCACATCTGCCCATTAGAAATCCTATCATATGCCAGTGCACAGTATAGATTCATTACCACCTTGCTTGCTACAGAGTAAACGTATAGCCATATTACACAGAAACAAAAAAGAGCTGTGACAATTTATGGAAAAAGCAAAATGTATTTCTGACAAGGTGGATGATGAATGTGAATGAATATCACATTCGTGAATATATCTATATGTACTATGATGCTTTACACACTTTTCAACTTTCATTGCTCACTTCATACATGCTATATGTTGTAACCGCATTTTATTTTTACTTCTAGGGGAAATGTACAAGCAAGGCCATCTATTCGATTGAATCGGACCGCGTGGAGGATCAGTGCATTTGTTGCTCAGCTACTCAAACAGAGCCAATGAAAGTCCTTCTTCACTGTGCCAACAGCACAGTTGTGGAGCATGAAGTGCTGCATGCCAAGCAGTGTGAATGCCTGTCTAATAAGTGCACAAAATAAATCCTGCAAATGGAAACTCCTTGAAAGACAGGCACTAGTCTGAGAAAATGTATAGGTGTATTATAATGTATTTTGTGGTAAATCCATAGCACTTTTTCCATTACTTTCTCCATGATTTTCATTTAATAATAATTCAAGCATTGCAATAACGTTTCCTCACCTGCATGTTGTTAAGGAATATCTCTCTGAATTCCTTTGCTGATAAATCTCATATACTGAAATAAAGTAAACTTTTTGAAAGTAAAAGAACCTCTGATTTCTTGCATTGCTAATGATAGCAAATACATACACGTGTGATAGATTGAATCCTATTTCAGATCAAAGCATTTCTATTTTTTCTAATTTTCCAGTGCACTGGTTTCCACGCACAGGAAGTATGTGTTAGTGATAAGGAGGAAGAAAAGCTCCATGTTTAAATGTCTTTTGTAACCTCTTCTCATAAACCTTGAACGATAAATGAACGTTCATTTTAACAACGCAAAATACGATATGCAACGCAGAGTTTTTGTTTATTTTAACTGTTACAGTTAAAGCTATTACAGACACCACACATCAATAACGCAGAGTTAGCTGAGATGCAAAAGTTAGAACTGTAGCACACTGCGAAAAATCAGTAGTGATATGTGTGAGGGAAGGCTAAATTAGGACCCTGTGAAACTGTTCTGAGAACTAGCATATTTACATGAAAATGGAGCAATGGGGTACTGCAAGCAATTTTGCTGCGCTGAGCAGCATCATTTTCAAAACGCAGGAATGCACTGTTTTAACAAGAATATATGTTAACAAGAATATGGCGCATCCCTGTGCTCACCCTTGGGCTGGTGCTACAAGAGCTGCCTAGTGCCAATGCAGGCACCCTTGCACCATGGTGCAAGAGTGCCTGCGTTGCAGGGGTGATTGTGTTTGTGCAGGAAGGGACTGCTCCCTGCACAAAAACAATCATTAGTGGTGTTTTGCTCCTTTGATGTGTGCTGCAGAATGTAGGGCTAACATAGAATGTATGGGCTAACATTGAACGCCACCGAAGTGTCTTAAAAGGGACGCTCCGGCGGCACTAGGTGCTTGTAAATATGCCTCTTTGTTCCAGAACTATCTGCTATGTGGCAGTAGACTTGCAAGAAGAGCCACTTAAAAACATCTATCAGTAACAAGAAGACAAAACAAACAGTGAAATGTAGCAAATTTTGTACAGGATGGCAATCTATTCTGTGTCTGTGTGTATGTGTGCGTGTGAACACTTGTGCTTGTGTGTGTGCATCTGTGTGTCACCCAAAGCAGGGTCTAAGAATTTATGCAATAACTATCTGCAGTTTTATTTACATTTATGTACTTGCTATTTTGCATAGTGCATACCTGTGAGAAATTGGGTTACTGGTGGAGGGGGGGAGAGACCCATACTCAAACATCAAGCGACCCAGAGTGAGGCACAAGCAAACCTCTAATTTAACCTGTGCTCAACCCTCTGGTAGCTTGGCACAGAGCAGTCAGGATTAACTTAGAGGCAATGTGTAAAGTATTTATGCAGCACTTGAAACAGTAATAAAGTGGAAACACAACATGAGAAAAATACAACACCAAAATTTGGAAAAATAGACTAAAATGTAGTAAATAAATGAAGATCAAAATGACATAAATACAATCAGTAGAACTGGAGATTTGGAATTTTAAAGATTGAAGTGAAAATAGTGCCAAAAAGACCAAAGCGCCATCACAACTATCTGGTTGTGTGAGACCAGGAGAAAGTCACAAGTTCAGGCCACCCACGATGGAGCGCAGGTAGAGTACAGGGACCAGATTTGTTACACTGGAAAGTTACCGTCTCAGTCCAGCGCAAAGAGCCTAGTTCACAATGGAGGCAGCCGCAAGGAGCAAGGAAGCGTCTCGTACGGTTATTGTCGCAGCACAAAGAGCAGGCCGGGCATCATGGATGGTTGCCTCTGTAGAGTGAAGATCCTGTTGTCATCATGGGCAGTTGAGCCAGAGCTTTGCATTGGTGCTCCCCATGAGCGGTCGATGCTGTAGCATGAAGTGTCGGACTGACGGAACATTGCGTTGGTGGGCAGTGCGAGCAACAAGGTTTTGGCACCAACAAGCCCGTTCACGGTCACGAAACGCCCAAAAACTTCAATTCAGTTCTATTGCGGGCGCACCAAGGGTCCAGGACCTGAAGGGCACCACTAGGTGGGCAGGGGCGTACTCCAGCTGGAGTTGGGTGCTGGTTCAGGTGGTTGGGGGCCTGCTATGTCCCTGTGGATCTGAACAGGAGGCCAGCAAACTAACCCTTGGAGTCACTCTGGGTGTCCTGAGTTCAGGTGCATATCCAAATCCCTCTTGACTCAGGCAGGAGGGAAGCAGGGTAGCAAACCAGCAAGGCAGCAATCCAGCAAGGCAGTCGTCCAGCAGTGCAGCAGTCCAGAAAAATTGTAATCTTTTTATCCGCACAGCAGTCCTTCTTCCTGGCAGAGTATCCACAGGTCCAGAAGTGTATTGAATAGTTGGTGTCTGAGGTCCAATATTTATACCAGGTGCCTCCTTTGAAGTTGAAGAAGCTTCTAGAGGTTTCTCTTTGAAGTGAACAGGTTTCCTGCCTCCCCTGCCCTGGCTCCAGACTAATTACAGGGGTATACAGCCTTTGGGTGGAGGAAGGACACAGCCTATTCAAGTATAATATGGCTGTGCCCTGCTCCGCCTTCCATCCTGCCAGTGATGGCCCATCCAGGCACTTCTAAGCCTTCTATTGTGTGTGGCTCTCTAGGAGGTGTTCTAAAGTATTCAAAAAAGTGATGGATGGAATGCTTGACCTAATCTCAGCCACCATATCACCTCAGTTTGGAGCTAGCTATATGCAAACAACCTTGACCCTGCACCAATCGGAACAGCCCAGCCTGAAAAGCCAAGCCTGGTCCTCCCGGAACTGGAACACAATCAACCTAGGACTGGTTTTGACCTAATTATGGGCTCAGCAGCCGGGTATACCTTGGTTCCAGTGACACTGTGTGCACTGAGGTGACATGGTGTGGAAAATAACAATGGATTGGGATGCGGCCTGAGTAATTACCAGTGGCTGAGATTAATTCAAGCATTCCATTTATCACTTTTTTGCATACTTTTCTATGCCACCCTAAGTGGGACGGGTATGCCCAGACATGGGTCTCTTGCACACTGTGTCACTGGAACCAAGCTCGACGCAGCTGATAAGCCCATAACTAGGACAAAACTGGTCCTGGGTTGCTTGTGTTCTGGTTCAGGGAGGACCTGGCTTGTCGGTTCGGGCTGGACTGTTCCGATTGGAGTATGATCGAAACTGATTTGATATAGTTGGGTTCAAACTGAGGTGACATGGTGTGCAAAATACCAATGGATTCGGATGCAGCCTGAGTAATTACCAGTGACTAAGAATTATTCAAGCATTCCACCCATCACTTTTTTGTATACTTTAGTGTGTCTACTAGGTGTTGGTACAGCTCTGTAAAACAAATATTGAGCATGTGCTCCCTGAGAATAAAGTGCCTTGCTAGAGTAGTCCAGGAAATCCACACACCACTGGTTTAGAAGCTTGTGGCTGTCCCTGAACCCCTGGCGATACTTTTCAGTGGTCAGCCCAGATTTAGTGATAAGTATGGCTTTCATGGGGGCGTACTGGGTCTAGTCCTCTACTTCAAGTGTGAGTAGTGTGTCCCTCCCCACTGGAGGCATATGTTTCCACAAACCACCACCCCCCAGTGCTCCTCTTGTGCACCCTCAGGGTCTCCTCATTAGCAGAAAACCACTTATCTATATACTTTCCCCCACATAATTGGGCACCAGGTCTTTAGGTATGCAGACCTTCTTGTCTCCTTCAGATACTTTTATATTATAATTTATATATTTTTTATATTATATTATGTATGTTATATTATTATGGCGCATTCCTGTGTTTTCCTAGCGCCAGCACACTTTTTGCTGCCTAGTGCCAATGCAAGCACCATTGCGTCATGGTGCAAGGTTGCCTGCGTTGTAGGCAGGATTGGTTTTGTGCAGGAAGGGACACCTCTTGCACAAAAACAATCCTGAGAGGCATTCTGCAGCACACATAGAAAGAGGAAATAACAAGGAGAAATAATGATATTTCTTCTTGTTACTCCTCACCTGGAGAGGCATAGTATTTTGACACATTCCCAGGTCTACCACTGATGGTAAATCTGGGAATATGCCAAAATCCATGGGTGGATGTGTGGGCACATCCACCCTCCACCTATGGAACACCTCCCTGCACAAGGTAACAGAAGTAACACAAGGCAGTGATTTGCACTGCTTTGTGTTACTCTAGATATATCAAGTCATGCAGGTTTACGCAAGGTGACCTTGTGTGGCTTGATAAATCTCACTTTGGTTTTGTGTCTCCCTTCCACCCCCTTGTGTGACATAAGGGTGAAGCAAAACCTTGTTAAATCTGGCCCTGAGTGTTTGCTTCCACAATTGCAGCTGGACTCTGCCTGCCCAACTTTAGGGTTCAGCTCTGTGAGGCTCCTTTCATCAGTGGTGTAACATTAGCTCCCACGGACCCTGCAGTGTGGTGGGACACTGAGCTCCTGGATGCCTCCCTCCAGCACTGGGCATGGGTGGTGGGCCCTTGGCCCGAGAGCTCCTGACTGGGTCTGCAGCATGGGGGCCCCCCTCCATGTAATTTGCAGGGGGCCCCTCAAGTTTCCTTATGCCACTACTTTTCATGAGCCAATTTTTCCCCTTCTGATTCAATTTCCTTTCCTCCATTTTGAGTTGGGTCATCTTTAGCATGAACTCCCTCTCTGCCTTCCTGTCTGCCAGCTCCTCTGGGGACAGACTATGCAAGGAGACACTGCTGCCAGCTCTGCTAGGGAGTTCCAACTCAGGAGATGGGTCATCCTCCTCCACTGAAGGCTGTTTCTAAGGGCTGATATTCAGGTCCTGATCTGGCTCATCCTCCTCATTCTGCTCCTCTGCGGCTGTTAGTGACTGGTGAACCTACCCTCAGAGCTTTCTGCAGCTCCAACATCTTGGTACCCTTCTTGGCCTGGAGTTCCCTCTACTTGCACAACTGTTTAAGATCAACCAAAGTGTAATTTTCCAAGTTGGCCAGCTTGAATTCCATTGCTTCAGGTATGGTTACAGGCTGTCAGGTGGTAGAAATGAGAATAGATTTGGAAAAAGCAAAGGATCCAATCAAGGAGAACTTAAAAAACTCAAAATGGTCTCAAATGATTTATGTGGGATGGTAGTGTAAAACACAATCACTGTGTGACACTGAACAAACACAAGCCCAAATCCTCACCGCTGAATATCAGTGTGAGAAATTGGGTTACTGGTTGAGTCGAGGTAAAACCCTTACTTAAGCAGCAATCACAATCCTTGTCAGAGTGAGGCACAAGCAAACCCCAAATTAACTTTTGCTCAACCCTCTGGTAGCCTGGCACAGAGCAGTCAGGATTAATTAAGAGGAAAATTGTATAGTACTTATGCAGCACTCAAACAGTAAAAAAGTGAAAACACAATATAAGACAAGCATTTGCAATGCAATCGGTCTCGCCTTTGGGACCTTATATGTATTTAGCTATGCAACACAATATCCTGGGTGCTGAAACATCAACTGTTCTTTAATATGGAGGGAAAGTAGGCGCTAAACTGCGTGACACGCCAGGTATGGGAACACACGGAGAGAAATATTGCCTTTCAGTGGGAAAGGGTATAGTCCAAAGCTCTGTTTTTGATATAAAATCAGGGCTTTCGGTGGTCATATCACTGAAAATACAAGATTTGAAAAAAATATTATTGTCTACGGGTGTTCGTGGAAAACTATTTCTATGGACTGGAATCTAGAGAATGCTAAAGTGATTCTGGTATTTTACTGACCTCTGCTGGTCGTTTTCTATCAAAAAAGTTAAATAAAGGCAGTTGCCAGAAAAATAAAAAAAAGAAAGTCCCTCAGCAGAAAGCAATTCTGGTATTTTACTGACCTCTGCTGGTAGTTTTCTATCAAGACAGTTAAATAGAGGCAGTTGAACAGAAAAAAAGTCCCTAAGCGGAAGCAGACAAGTCCTGGGGCTGATTTCCAGAGCCCACAAAGTACAAACACATATAAGTATATAATAAGTATATACTAAAGTATATACAAGAGGTCTTGAATGCCCGACCTTAAAAAGGGCTAAAGCAGCAATATTGTTAGGATGGGTGCTAGGACTTTAACTTATGTAACAAAAAAACCCTAAAGATTCACTGAAAAAACAAAGTCTGAAATGGCATAATAGCTATGTGTTGAAATGAAACAAAGATGCATGTTAAAAAAAACCCATTAAAATAGGCTTGTAATACTAATGTCAACTAACTATAACTTGCAGCCTCTTCATGCACTGCTTATAGCCTCAGATTTTACATCACTCATGACATATTAAATGACATCATTGATGACAACACTAATTAGATTTAAAGGACAACATTGTTCAAATTACAAATGAGTACCGCTGTCCCCCCTCGAAAGAAGTTACAGAAAAAACAGGTTATGTGTGTGGGTAATGATCACGCATGGAGGGTTCGGTACGTATGTCATGGCTGATATAACACATGAGGTCATAAGCAGTGCGTAATGGGGGTGCAATTTATAGCTAGATGACTAAACTATAACTGGTGTAGTTCAGTGATCTTTAGGATTTTCAACGTTAGTGCTTGTCTACTTCCAACACCTAACTATACCATTAATTGTTTTTTCCAGAGTCACACTCAAAGACGGCATAAAAAGCCATCTACAAAGACAAAATACATTTTGAAAACAAGGACTTCATACAATATATCAAGACAATACTCTTTCAGGCTTAGAGTGCTTAATATATTATGCAAAACAGAAAGCATGGAATTTTGGGTAGTTCCCAAGTTTAGGCGGATTGCAACTCCTTTATATGGAGTACCCTACAACACAAGCAGCGCTCAGTATCAGTTCACCTCAAATGTCAGTTTTTCTAGCAGAGTTTAAAGCACAGGATTAGCACAGTGCCACCTATGCTGAACTGAAAAATGACAAAAACCTTTTACCACTCCAGGCACAGTATCACAGATTTGGATTGGTAAAATAGCATCCAAGCCAACCTGGAATTAATTAAAGCAACCACTGACACGAGTTTCAGTCTGTAAAAATGGCATAAAAATGTGGTAAGTGTAATAAATGAGCAGCTTGAGCCACTCATTGATTATTCACTATTCCCGGGAAGGAACATCCCATAATGCCCTTCGTAGGCCAATTGAAATATACTTTGGTGCATGGTGGTGCCCCAGAAGCATATTTTTTAAGTGCTTTGGGGTCGGGGCTGAAGGGAATTCAGCAGCACCCCAGAAATACTTAAAAGAATTAACCCTGTGTTTCCTGGGGACTACAGAACGTGACTTCAGTTAAATCTAGTGATATTTTTAAGCATAGCCAGAGCTGGAGCTTTTGCTTTTCAGCTTGGGCATGCAGGGGTTCCTTGTGGTTGGTCTTATAAGGGCTGCATTATGTGGCTGGAGGAGTGTAAAAGAAAGACTTTGACACTTGTTTTGCGAAGTTTTGATTAGAAATGTTTTAATGCAAAACGTTTATTGAAAGACGTTGCAATGATCTCTTGACAAAAACAATAAGTCTACCTTTCATACACTGACAGAGGCTTACATTTTTTTTAAAAACTAGAAATTCACTGATAAAAGAAACACGTTAATTGGGATTATAGTTAACATAACATTTAAAAATTAAAAAAAATGAAATTCAGCAGTTACAGTTAACTGAAGTAACTCTACCTTAAGCCCTTCAAGTAACTAGAACTCACCATGCACTGCTTATATCCTCACTTATCACATCAGTCAAGACATGTTCAATGATAGAGTTGAAAACATCTTTGATGACATCTGAAATTACATCATTTATGACAAGAACTGTTCATGGTGGGGGGGGGAATTATAGGTACTTTAGACCACAAGTTGTAGTCCTTTAACTTTTGTTTTTTTCTGTGAATTTCCAAGTTTTTTTATGTAAAAATAAGATATTATTACAAATCCTAACTGTAACAACACTTTAACCTTTGCTTTTTCAGCTATTATATGTCTCCATTACATAAATATGCTCAAATGTCAATTTAATTTGTACAGTTTATATAAATGTATTGGCATTGAATGTACAATTTACATGTTACAAAATGGCCACCGCATTGACCGCTGTAGACAAGCTGTGTGTATCATTAGTCCTTTGTCTATGTTTACAATGTTGATTTATGCACGTCTCTAAGGAGCAAAATTATCGTGTGAGCAAGACACTTGCTGTGTCGAAACGCGTAGCGGTTAAATAAACTTATGGTAATTATATCTGGACCCCTGAGAGTGCGTGATTACTGGTTTCCGACTCGGATATATATATATATATATATATATATATATATATATATAAAATTATTATTATTTTGGATTTTTTGAATTTTTAAAGGTCAAGATCGTCATGTGGCCAGACATCATATTCTTTCAATGTATCAATCTTTTGCATGCAGATGCTGACAGTTTTGATTTAGGTCTTAAATGGCCAAACTCTCATGAGGACATGTCACTGTGTTTTGCTTAGGACTTCTAGATGAATCACTCAAATTCTCTTAGCTAGACACAGTTAGAAATACCAAGACTCTGAAAGAATATGTAGAATAAGCTTTGGTACAGCTGCTTTATATAGAAACAGCTGCTGGACCAAAGCAGCAGCCAGTATTCAGAAATACATACAAATATTGTGAGCATATGACCCTTCTTCATACTCTTTCAGAGAGTTGGTATTTCAAAGTGGTAAGAGCCCAATGTAACATGCAGAAGCTAATGATGATGACAACCATGAAAGACTGCTTATGAGTAAATGAATGAGATACTATACCGATTCTCAGAACTGTGTCTAGCTAAAATAATCTCAGTGATTCAACTGTAAATCCTAAGAGAAGTGGGACGTAAATAAGGATAGGGCCTGGAGTAGAGTTATGCATGGCTATGTGCATATGTCCTTGTGTCAATGTGTGTGCAGGAACTTTTGAAGTGAGTTTGTGATGCATATGTGTTCTTGTTTGTGTGTACTTGTGTGATTGCCATTGAGGGCAAATTAGTAGAACTAGCATATTGTGATCTTGGCATTTTGTAGCCCTGAAACCCTTATTAAGGGGCATTCTTGGCAATAGTCTGGCTATACCTAAAAAGACAGTGGGCCTCCCATGAGGTACTGTGGGCATTCTTGGCAGCATTCCGACTATCCATACAACAATAGTGGTATAGCTCTGGCATATTATTGGCAGTTTCAGCAACATTCCAGCTATCCCTATCATAATAGTGGTTGATCCATAATATACCACAGACATCCTTTGCAAGATTTCTGCAACACCTGGTAAAATAGTAACCCTTGTATGTCATACTATGGCCATTCTTGGTGACACTGTGGCTATCCTTGCCATGTTAGTGGCCCATCCCACAGAATGTGGACGTTCTTGGTAATGCTCTGAGAATCTCTACCATGATAGCGGCCTATCCATTACATTTTGCAAGCATTCTTGGTCACGTGCTAGCTGTATCTAACAAAAAGGTTTTTCATTCATTACTTATTATTGACATTCAGGCTATACCTACAAAACAGTGGCCAATCAATTACTTATGTGTATAATCCTGGCACAATTCTGCATTCAGTGCCATAATAGTGGCCCATTCACAGAATATTGCTGGCATTTTTGGCAATGTTTTGGTATTCTGACTAGACCTACAATGACAGTGACCCATGCAGGACATATTGTGGACATTCTTTGTGACATTCCACCTAACCCATGCATAAAAGTGACATAACATAGGTGTTATTAACAACATTGTGGCTATACCTGGCAAATAATTAGTCCATTCATGACACACTGTGGGCATTCTTTGCGACATCAGCTAGCTCTGCCTAAACAGTGGCGAATCCATAAAATACTGTTGCCATCCTTGGCAAAATCCCGGCTATACTTTGCAAAATAATGACATATTGTGGGTATTCTTGCCATGTAAGTGGACCATCCTAGAGAATGTGGACATTCTACGCAATGTTCTGGGTATCTCTAACATGATAGCGGCCCATCCATTACATTTTGCAAGCATTCCTGGCCACATGCTGGCTGTATATAACAAAAAAGTTGTTAATTCATTACATATTAGTGACATTCAGGCTATACCTACAAAATAGTGGGCAATCAATTACTTATGTGGACAATCCTGGTACAATTCTGCTTTCAGTGCCATAATAGTGGCCCAGCCACAGTATTTTGTGGACATTGTTGGAATCATTCTGGCATCTGACTAGCCCTACAACAGTGGCCCATACATGGCATATTGTGGACATTCTTGGCGACATTCCAGCTAACCCATCCATAAAAGTGACATAACATAGGTGTTCTTGAAAACATTGTGGATATACTTGGCAAATAATAAGTCCATTAATGACATACTGTGAGCATTCTTTGTGACATCAGCTAGCCCTGCCTAAAAAGTGGCCAATCCATAAAATAATGTTGCAATCCTTGGCAACATCCCGGCTATACTTTGCAAAACAAATTACATATTGTGGGTATTCATGCCAACATTCTGGCTACAACTTGCTAAATAGTGGCAATTCCAGGATTTATGCTTAGCATAGTTAATGATATTCTGTCTACCTCTGGCATTATAGTTGTCCACTCTTGACATACTGTGGCCATTCTAGACAACATTTTGGCTACCTGCGGCATAATGGTGTTCCCTTAATGAAATACTGGGTTCTCTTTAGTACATCTAACAAACAAACTTGGAAGCGTGTCGGCTCCTTTGCAAGTTAACCCTAACAACAACCACAGGTGCAGTGCAGGCCTAGAGTGGTATAGTGTAGAACTGGGGAAACCAGGGATGCTTAAGCAAAGGTGCTACCCAGATGAAGAAAGTAAAATTACTGTTGCACTGCGTTTGAAGATCATGCTATAATAACTACTTGGAGATAATTAAAATGAATGTGTTAGTAATTATGTATGTACAATAAATATGTACAGTTCCATAATGTGAATCATTTTCTTTAACTAATAAATCAATATAAAAGACAATGGGAAAATCTGTCTAAAGACTAGCACAGCAGCACAGCCAAACTTTCAAGGAAGATGGATTTTCAGATAACGTAGAACTGCTTACACCTGAGATGCAGCAATTTTAAAAAAAAACAAAACGCTTGTAGCATCCCTATCATTTAGGTACAAGTTGATTGTCTCTCTCTTTTCTTTGCCCTACAACAATATTAAGCACTGCTACCCTAGACAGGATGAAAGCACCACTCTAGATATTCACGCTCAGCAACAAAACGCTTTCCACATAGACCATTCCAGGCAACCACTTCCAAAAAATGTTGCATGCTACCAAACTGATAATGTACATCTGCACCTCGGCAAGGTATGAAGTATTATACAAATGCAATTATAATTTAAATACTATTAACAATTACTGCCAATATTACTTACATCCCTGGACATTTTCACATTATTTACTAACAACATGTAAATGAAGAATGTTTTAAAATTCTGGCTTCCCCACAAAAGCACATTAAAGTAAACCAGGATCTCCATATTCTTAATATTATTATTTTCATAGTATTGCCATTGCTGGGGGAGGGGTCATTTTTCAGCTCGGCATGGATCGCACTAGCTCATCCTATGCTTAAAGACTTTACTGTAAAAATTACATAAGGCTTTGTCGCTTTTCTAGCTCAGCATGGATGGTACAATGCAAATCCAATACTTCAAATTCTGCCAGAAAAACAGACATTTGCGTAGAGCAGATTTAGAGTGTTGGTGGTGTTATGGAAGAGTCCATATAAAGGAACTAATCTCCACCTAAAACTTGGGAAATTCAGTTTTGCATATGAAAGTTGTTTTTTCTGCATATTAAACACATAAATTGGGCTTATGCTAATCTAGGCTGTGTTTACACTGTCCTCCATTTTGCACCAACGTCACAATATATCATGTGATAACTGCTGCCGCTCTTGTTCTAAATAAAAAATTGTGAGATTCACACTAACAGCGAATGCTCCCAGAGGCTTTCCCTCACTGCACCTAACCAATGATGTTTCAACTGTCCCAGGCTATCGTTACACAGTGTATCAATTTGAATGCTCGAATAAACCATGAAAATGACCGCAAACTCAATGTATTACTACCATGAGAGAAACTTTGGATGTATTCTGTAGTAAAATGTTTCTTCTTGCTCGTTCCCTATTGATGCATATCCTGAGAACCATGCACTAATGTAAAATGCATGAACGTCATAGTTGGAAGTCCTATAAAAGGGCGCTTGCATTTCTATGTATAGGATTCCTTATCTCGCACCTTTAGAAGGTGTATCTATGTAGGATTTTACTTAAAACTGCAAGGAGTTTTCTGTACTTATGATCTGTATGCTTTGCTACTAAAATCTCTCATAGCATGTTCTATGTAAACTACCTATTAATCATTTATATAAAGCTTTGAAACGACAACCATTGTCTGTCATTCTAACAAGAATGTTTATCACCTGCGACTGTGCTTAATCAAGTCAACAAAAGTGACTGCTCCAGTCGGGGAGTACCAAAGACCATATTGGGACTACACCGCTCCCAGTCCTAGTCCTTGCCGTGCCCCATGGGTTGGATTTTAGGATGTTTGCACGTCGACACATATATTTATATATTATAAATGGGCGCAAAATTTTCATAATTGCCAGTTGCTGATGGATGCACCAATTTTATGTCACCCTTTGTGTGATCCCTCCCCCCACCCCCGCAAAAAAAATCACTTCTACAGACGCACCACCAGTGTTTTAAATGGCACTTTTTTATTTTGAGAGGGGTAGTACTGGCACTTCTCAAGAGTGACGTAATACTATTAATTGGAGAGTACCGGCACTTCTCAGAAACAAGCAGGTACTCTGGAACAGGGTACCTGCACTTCTATTTTTCCATTTAAAGCACTGCACACCACTGATGCAAAACTGTCAAGAGGTCCTTAAATCTCCAGCATATTTTAGCTGTCCTATAGGAGTTTTAAGAATATACTTCACTTAAAATGCAAAAACAGAATTCAAACTGTTTTGGCAAAAAAAAGGAGTGACTTTCTGGTGCTGTCACACATGACTAAGAGTTACTTGGAAGTTACATACATTTAGTAAAAGTGAGTAAGAGTGGGCTTAAAGTATAGTCCTTGGATGACCAGAGTATTTCGATCTCGACGGACCCTCATTCAAACTTTTGAGAGCTAATGTAAATGCTTGTGGGTTTTTTATTAATTAGTCAAAAAAGAACCACGTGGGTATTTATTTATTAGGTCTTTCAACGACGTGACGATAATAATTTTGGGTTGTAACAGTGCTGAAACCCTCCGTTTCATTCCAGTGTGTGGCTGCACTAGGGGGTGACGGAAAACACATACCTATTTAGTGCAACGAAATATCAAAGTTCACCCATGTAAATGAATGGGGGTTGCACTTGGGATTTAGTGATACTGATTGTTTATGTGAATTGAAGGGCAGGTTCAGTTCCTAGCTGACTGGGGTGCAATAGTGTATTTAAAAAAGCAAAGAAGGAATCGGAGCTACAGACCCAGCAGCAGCCCGTCCATGTCAAAGATGACGTGGGTGACAGGTAAAAACTGTGCTTGTCCCATGATCCCAGCTTCTGCGCGCTCCATGCTGTCAGCGTCCATAGACCCAGGCAACAAAACAAAAGAAGTACTGGGGGTTAGCAATCATAACCTGTAAAGCCGCACGGCAACCGCGGAAGAATGAAGCAGCCATCTTAGAAACTGCAACTTTCCTATCGAACGCAGATTCGCATAATCAACTCGGTATACAAAGTATACACTGAAAAGTAGATGGCATATCCTTAGCTTGTCAACACAAAGTAAAACCGTAGAAACTAAAAGCAAAAAAAATCTTATACATTTAATTTACATATGATCATCTTTCGTAAAATTGAAATGTTTCACTACGAGTTTAATGGTTTGTGATAAAGTACGTTCCGTTGATTGTTAAGTCCAACTGAAGTTTATAAATAGAAGTTCCGTATTATTCTCAGACAGTCGCAACACTGGATAACAAGCATTGGCAATGCAATAGGACTCGCATTTACGCGAGACCTATTGCATTGCAAATAGCAATGCGTGCGGGCGACGAGGCAGGGGGTGGGTGGGTCGGCGGCGAGAAGGCATTGAACTGTGGGAGGGGGGCACGGGAAGAAAGTAGTCTGTGCTGTGAAGGGGCCAGTAGCCGTGGAAGGACACAAATGACTGACATGGCTGTTATGGGGAGGGACTAACAAGCTCAAAATCAATCGGAAGGCAGCATTTAGAACCTAAGCCAATGAAGAAGATGGGCCAGAGAGTGGGGGGAGCTTCCACAAAGCTTCCACACTATAGTGTATACTGCATGCCTCGCAAAGCGATGGCAGCGCATTCGCGCTGCACCGCTAGGCGAGACCTAAAAAATTGCACACTAATATAGAAAAATAGAACAGAATTTAATAAATAAATCAAGGCCAAAACAACAAAAGTCCAATCAGTAGAACCGGAGATATGCAATTTTAAAGATTAAAGTGAAAATAGTGCCAAAAAGCCAAAAGCGCCACTCGCAGCTATCTGGTCATGAGAGACTGGGAGAAAGTCACAAGTTCAGGCCAATAGCGATTGAGCGCGGGTCGAATACAGGGACCAGGTTAGTCCTGCTGAAAAGTTTACTTCTCAGTCCAACTCAAAGAGTCCCACTCATGGTGGAGGAGGCCGCGAGGAGCAGGGAAGCCTTGAGGATGGTCATTGTTGCAGCACGAAGATCAGGCCAGTTATTACAGACAGTCATCACTGTAGCGTGAAGATCCTGTCATCGCTGGCGGTTGGGCCGGACCCTCACATTGGTGCTCCCTGCGAGCTGTCGATGCTGTAGTGGGCTGAGGGATCTTCAAGTTGGTGGGCGGTGCAAGGGACAAAGGTTTGGCACCAAAGGGCCCATTCACTGTCGTGAAGGGCCCAAAACTTCAATTCAGTTCCACTGATGCCACACCAAGAGGCACAACTTGTTATGTCCCGGTGGCTCTGTACAGGAGGCCAGTAGAATAGCTCCTGGAGTTACTCTGGTAGTTCTGGGTTCAGGTGCAGGTCCAAATCTCTCTGACTCAGGCATGAGGGCAGCAGGGCGGGAATCCAGCAAGGCAGCTGTCCAGCAAAGCAGTATTCAAGCAGAGTAGCAGCCCAGCAGATTGGCAGTCTTTTCAGCAGCACAGCAACCCTTCTTTCTGGCAGAGTCCAGAAGTGTAGTGAAGAGTTGGTGTCTGAGGTCCAATATTTAGACCAGGTGCCTCCATTGCACTCTATTGTGTGTGGCTGCCTAGCAGCAACACAGAAAGCCCAACTGCCAACTACACCCAGTCATGTGACTGAGTGATGGGCTGCAGGCACTAAATGGCTAGAGCAGGAAAATTCCAACTTACTTAAATTGGCATTTTCAAAATTCTAATCTAAAATCCGACGTTACCATAAGTAAGGATTTTTCACTACAATTCCAAAGACACCAAACATGAACTGGTTACCTGTTCCCATTTGGAAGTTACAGCTTATGAAATATAATAAGGTAACTCTAATGTTATCCAGTGGAAGAGTTAGACCATGCAGTAGTGAAAAACAAATGTAAGAGTTTTTCACTACCAGGGCATGTATAACTTAAAAGTACATGTCCAACTTTTTAAATACACTGCACCCTGCCATCTGGGCTGTTTAGTGCTTACCGTATGGAAGACTTATATGTATTAAAAAAGAAGGATTGGGCCTGTCAAAAGTTTTCTTTTGCCATGTGGAAATCTCTGTTTAAAAACGGCACACACAGGCTGCAATGGGAGGCCTGAGACATGTTTAAGGGGCTACATAAGTGGGTGGCACAATAAGCGCTGCAGGCCCACTAGCAACATTTAACGTAAAGGCCCTAGGTACATGTAGTACCACGTTACTAGGGACTTATAAGTAAATTAAACATGATATTTGGGGATAAGCCAATGTTACCATGTTTTAAAGAGTGAGCACATGCACTTTAGCACTGGCTAGCAGTGGTAAAGTGCACAGAGTTCTAAGGCCTGAAAAAAACTAGACCATCAAAAATGGAGAAGGAAGGCAAAAGGTTTTCGGGGTAGACCACCCTAAGGCTTTGAGGTCTAACAATATCAGACCCATGTATGCCAGACTGCTATACAGGAGAAAAAATGTCAACAATTTCACTTGACCATCAGTGTTAGACTTGGCACCATTGGCGTGGGTCTCCCTTCCATTTTTTGCTGTTGCCTCTAATGTTTTTGCTGGTTTTAGATGCTTTTGGGCACTGTGCCACTGCTGTTCAGTGCCACAGTGCAAGTGCTCCCTACTGTAAATTGATGTGTTGATTAGTGACTCCATGATTGGGTTATTTGATTTACTTGTCAGACCCTAGTACAGTGCACCACGTGTGCCCAGGGCCTGTAAATCAAATGCTGCTGGTGGGCTTGCAGCACTGGTTGTGCCACCCACAGAAGCAGCTTGTAAAGTGTGTCTCAGGCCTGCCATTGCAGAGCCTGTGTGCAGTCTGTGACTGCCATGTCAACTTGGCAAGTGCACCCACTTGCCAGTCCCTAAACCTTCCCTTATCTTCATATCAGACACCCCTAAGGTAGGCCCAAGGGCAGGGTGCATTGTAAGTATAAGGTAGGACATGCCCTGGTGTGTGTGGCCTGTCCTAATAGTGAATTACAGCCATTTTCGTTTTTCACTATTGCAAGGCTACCTGTTTCCCATAGGCCAGAATGGGCAGTTTGATTATTACACCTTATAATCCTAACTGACCCAGGGAACATGGTAGAAAAACGAATTTAGTATGCCTGAACTCAGAATGATAAAATACATCTTTTAGTGAAGTTGGTTTTAACATTCTGTGTTTGAAAATACCACTTTTAGAAAGTAGGTATTTTCTTGCCCAACCATCCAGCTGCCTCTGCTCAGGTTGTGTATTGTATGTCTGGGTTTGTGAGTGACAGGGGCTGGGGGATTCCAGGAGGCAGGGTGAGTCAGCACTAGGCTGAATAGGTCTGCCTGAAGGAGGATGGGAGGGAGGAGTTGCACCTGGGTCTGAATAGGGCTGTGCCTGCCTTCCACAATGCTGGCTCCACCTCCTGCCGGGCGTCTGATGGCTCTGCCCCTCACTCTCAAAGGAAAGAAGGAGTCATGTACACAAAGTGCTCCAAGACTGACCAGAACTGGTTTGGACTAGGCAAAGGCCTCTCTGCCTTCAGAGAACAAAGGATTTCTGTGTATAAGTACTGGGGCCCAGACCCCATGAAATTAGATCACTTCTGGGAAATCAAGAAACCTGTTGCCAAGGAGAAGAACCGGAGAAGCTGAAGGAGGAGTACTGCCCCTGTGCTGTTTTGCTGATTGGGGTTGGCCTGCAGTGGTTGCTTTCTGCCAAGGACAGGAGAAAAGACTTTGCTGTGCTTATCATCTTGAAGAAGAGAATCTCCAAGGGTTTGAACTGAGCTTGCCTCCTGCGTGAAGTCACAGGGACACAAAGACTTCACCCCTTCTGTTTGTCTGCATCTAGAACTGCTGTTTTAGCTGCTAACAGAAGGAAATTGCAACACCGACGCCGGCGAGCGACGCCGTAACCTGCACCGAAGCCGTGGGCACCGCTCGTGAAGAGCACGACGCACCGCCCCGACTTGCACCGTAGGCCCGACGCCTGCTGACGCCGTGCGACATCGACTCCGAAGCCGTCACCGAGGCCGCTGCCTGCACCGGAGCCGAGGACACCACTCGTGACACTCACGACGCACCGTCCCGACTCGCACCGCAGCCCCGACTTCCCCGACGCCAGGGCTTCATCATCGCGGAGCCGATCCTCGACGTGGGTGACCCCCGAATCCATCGACACTGCACCATCGTAAGGAACCGACGCCTCGCCGCCATCCGTGACGTCACCTCCCCGACACAGTAAGGAACCGACGCCTCACCTCCCCTGCGCTGCAGTAAGGAACCGAGACATCACCTCCCCTGGGATCGTAAGGAACCGATGCCGCTGGCGCCAACGAAGCTTCACCTCCCGACTCCGTGCACCGTCTTTGTTTTCATCGAATTCCAGGTACTGTTCTTTGTGGGTCTGCTCGACTCCGGGCCCAACGCCGCGCACCTCGCGGTCGGCGCCGTAGTTTGGGATTTCCACCGGTCACGACGTCGTGATAACTCCAAGTGGAGTTATTTGTTGCTACAAGATTTATTTGATTGATTATCCTATTTTTGAAGATAACGTGAACTGTCTCTATCATTTTAAGTCTATTTTAGATTACAGTATTGTGGATTTTTGCTATTGGGTCTTGTGTTAAGTCTATACAAAGATTACTTATTTTTACATACAACCTGTGTGGTGTCCATCTGTAGTGTTTTCACTGTATTACTGTATGTGTTCACAAATGCTTTACACACTGCCTCTGAGATAAGCCTGTCTGCTCGTGCCAAGCTACCAGGGGGTGAGCAGGGTTATTTTAGGAGTGTATCCCCCTTATCCTGACTAGAAGCAAGGGTCCCTATTTGGACAAAGGTGCAAACCATTGCCAACTAGAGACCCCCAGTTCTAACATTGGTGGTCAGCGGTGAGGATTTGGACTTGCATTTGTGATTCATATACAGTGATTGGTGTACACTACTAGTGAGTGCAGATCAATACGCGACCACATACATTTTGATAGGACTTTTTTCCTTGGAACCTTTATTTTTGTTGAGAACTGACAATTTTCACCATGAGCAAAAGAGGATCCATTGCACCTGCAGATATTGAATTTGAAGAAGATAGGGTTGATACCTACACTGTGCCAGAGCTCAGAGCCGTTTGTAAAAAGTTTAAAATCTCTATGAGAGGCCTCACCAGGAAGGAGGAGCTTCAAAAGGCGCTGAGGGCCTGGTTGGAAGCACGGAATGCCGGTGGGCAGCCCGAGGAGCCTCTGGAGGAGGCAGAGAATTTAGATGAGCGGCTTGAGGGGCCATTGGGCTTACCTGGGAGGAGAGTGCCTTCCAGGGAGGGCAGCAGTGTTTCTCAAAGGGCCTGTCTCCAGAGGAGCTGGAGGACAGGGAGAAAAGCAGGATGCATGAAATGGAGATGGCCAAACTGAAACAGGGAAGCCATGATAGCCTTGAGCACAAGAAATTGGAGTTGGAAAGTAAGAGGTTGGCCATGGAAGAAAAGAAGATGCTTTTAGAGCATGAGAGAGTGGTGAGGGAGCTAGAGCTAAAGGCTAGGAGCCTAGAAATCACTCCCTCTGGTGGCAGCACACCTCCAGTGCCTGTAGAAGGAAGAGTGTACATCCCCAAGGAGGTTATTAAAGATTTCATGAAGGGGGAGGACATTGGGCAATGGTTTAAAGCATATGAGATCGCCATGACATCACACCGGGTCCCTGAGAAGGATTGGGGAGCGGGGTTGTGGGGCCGCTTTACAGGTGAGGGAAGGGAAACCTTGCTAGCCTTGCCCACAGGGGATCAGATGTCCTATGCCCACCTGAAGGAAGCTTTAGTGGCAAGGTATGGGTTAATTCCAGAGCTTTATAGGCAGAAGTTTAGGAACTGCAAAAAGCTGGAGTCTAGTACCTGGGTGGAGTATGTGTCTTATTTTTGCAGAGCATTGGATGGATGGGTGAAGGGTAGCAAAGTAAATGACTTGCAGGGGTTCTATGATTTAATTGCATGGGAGCACTTGTCCAGTAGTTGTTTTCCAGAGCTACGCCTGCACCTTGTTGACAGTAAGCTGACTAATCCTAGAAAGCTTGCTGAGGAGGCGGACCGCTGGGTCAGTACCCGGGTCCACAAGGGTCTTGTGGGAGACTCCGCCAAAGGTGGGCAGGGTCCCCAGCAGAAGAGTGGGGGGGTCAAGGGTAAACAGAAGGAGTTCCAAAAAGGGCCCCAAAGTAAACCCCAAGGGAACCAAGGTAAGGGTTCCCAGCCTCCCACTGAGAAAAGACCATGGGTCCCAACAGATAAGTCTGTTCAGAAGGGGCCCAAGGCATGTTTTAGTTGTGGTCAGGTGGGTCAGTTTGTAGGAAGTCCCAAGTGCCCCAATACCGTGACCACTGCACCCACTGGTGCACCACCCCGGCAGATGGCTAGTGTAGCCCTGGGAGAGGAGTTGGGTGCCCAAGGTGGGTGGGGTCCCGCAGAGATGTCCCTGGTCTCTTTAGGAGACAGTGAGATGGTCCCTAGGACCCAGCTGCCTGATAACACTAAAAAATACAGGCAGTAGGTGACCATCAATGGCCATAGGGTGGAGGCTCTGAGAGACAGCTGTCAGTTGTCGGCTGGTGTCTGAGGAGCAGGTGGTCCCCAACGTATTCTACCCCGTAGTTGCCGCTGACAACTCAGAGAGCCACTGTAAGGTGGCCCAGGTTCCCTTTGAGTGGGGGGGGGTCTCAGGTATCCTTCAAGTAGCTGTGAGGCCAGCCATGCCTGTTGACTGTCTGCTAGGCAATGATTTGGAGAGCTCCCCTTGGGCGAAGGTGGAGCGGAGGTCTCATTTGAAGACGTTGGGTCTGCCAGAGTGGGCGTGTGTGACCACTCGGTCAATGGCAGCCGGTAAGGGTATTCAAGAGGACCTGGAGCCTGGAAGAATGGCCCAGGTGCCTGCCTTAAAGAGAGGAGGCAGGGGGCACGGGAAACCAGCCCCCGAAGTTCCCACGGTCCAGGAGGAGGCAGACCTTGAGGGGGATGCCCTGGAACCTACAGGGGAACAAGTGGCTGAACTGGGGGACCTGCCTGAGCTGACCCATTGGCAGCAGGAAGGAGGTCCCTCCAGGGAAGAGTTCTGCGAGCAGCAGAAGAAGTGCCCTTCTCTTGAGGGCTTGCGGCAACAGGCTGCAAGCCAGGCAGCAGGTGATCAGTCTGGATCACACTGGATCTACTGGGAGAATGGTCTCCTGTATAGTGAGCCTAAGGTTGCTGAGCCTGGGTCAGCCCATGTGCTGGTGGTACCCCAGCGCTTCAGAGCCTTCCTACTGGGTCTGGCTCATGATGTGCCTTTAGCAGGACATTTGGGGCAAGACAAGACCTTCCAAAGGCTTGTCACCCACTTTCATTGGCCCCAAATGCGCAAGAGTTCAGATACTCATTGCAGGACCTGTCAGACTTGCCAGGCAAGTGGTAAGAGTGGGAGGAAGCGCAAGGCTCCTCTCCAACCTTTCCCTGTTGTCAGCACCCCCTTTGAGAGGGTGGGTATTGACATTGTGGGGCCTCTGGATCCCAAGACAGCCATGGGCAACAGGTTCATCCTGGTCTTGGTGGACCATGCCACCCGGTACCTGGAAGCCATCCCTCTTCGGACAGTGAGGGCCCCCGTGGTGGGACGTGCACTAATGGGGATTTTCTCCCGCGTGGGGTTCCCCAAGGAGGTGGTGTCTGACCGGGGTACCAACTTCATTTCCAATTATATGAAGTCCCTGTGGCAGGAGTGTGGTGTAACCTAAAAGTTCACCACTCCTTACCACCCCCAAGGTAATGGGCTGGTTGAGAGATTCAACCGGACCCTTAAAGGCATGATTATGGGTCTTGAAGAACCCATGAGGTGTAAGTGGGACGTCCTCTTGCCATGCCTGCTCTTTGCTTACAGAGAGGTGCCCCAGAAGTCCTTAGGGTTCAGTCCCTTTGAACTGCTGTACGGCCATCCTGTAAGAGGACCTCTGAGTCTGGTCAAGGAAGGCTGGGAGAAAGCTCCCAGGAAAACTCCCCAGGATGTATTTAGTTACATGCTGGCCTTCAGGAACCAGACTCGGCGTTTCAGACAACTCACTGAGGCGAATCTGGAAGCCAGCCAGGAAGAGATGAAACGTTGGCATGATCAGAATGCCACTCTGATCGAGTTTCAGCCTGGGCAAAAGGTTTGGGTCATGGCCCCAGTGGAGCCCTGTGCGCTCCAAGATAAGTGGACCGGACCATTTGAGGTGGTGGAGCGCAAGAGTGATGTCACCTACTTGGTGGACTTGCAGTCTCCCAGGAACCCCTTGCGGGTCCTGCATGTGAACCGCCTGAAGCCCCACTTTATGAGGTCTGAAGTGGGCATGCTCTTAGCAACAGATGCTGGGATGGAAGAAGAGACTGAACCTCTTCCTGACCTCCTGTATGCAAAAGAGCAAGATGGGTCAGTGGATGGTGTGAACCTCTCTCCCACCCTGACCCCTGAGCAGCAGAATGACTGTCGCCAACTGTTGGGACAGTTTTCTGATCTGTTCTCCCTGACTCTCAGTATCACAGAATGGTGCGTCCATGATGTGGACACTGGGGACAGTCCTCCTGTGAAGCACAAAACTTACAGAGTGACTGACAGGGTGAGAGCTTGCATCAAGGAGGAGGTCTCCAAGATGTTTGCCTTAGGGGTGATTGAGTCCTCTAACAGCCCTTGGGCCAGCCCAGTGGTCTTGGTCCCAAAGGCTGCCGCGCCTGGTGCCACACCCGAACTCCGGTTCTGTGTGGACTACCGAGGACTCAATTCTGACGCGCACCCCATCCCCAGAGCTGATGAGCTCATTGATCGGTTGGGGGCTGCCCGGTACCTCAGCACGTTTGATCTAACGTCTGGATACTGGCACATCACCTTAACTGATGGGGCCAAAGAGAGGTCAGCATTCTCCACACCAGATGGGCACTACCAATTCCGGGTGATGCCCTTTGGGATGAAGAATGCCCCTGCCACCTTTCAGAGGTTGGTCAACCAGGTGTTGGCTGGGCTGGAGGATTTCAGTGCTGCCTACCTGGATGACATTGCAGTGTTCAGTGCCACTTGGGAGGAACATCTGCACCACCTCTGGGAAGTGTTGAAGGCGCTGCAGAGGGCAGGCCTCACGATCAAGGCGAGTAAGTGCCAGATCGGGCAGGGTTCTGTGGTGTACTTAGAACACCAGGTTGGGAGCGGCCAGGTGGCGCCCCTACAGCCCAAGATAGATACCATCCTGGCTTGGGAACCCCCCAAAACCCAGACAGAGGTGAGAGCCTTCTTAGGACTCACCGGGTATTACAGGAGGTTTGTCAAGGGGTATGGCAACATTGTTGCACCCTTGACTGAGCTGACTTCCAGGAAGCAGCCCAGGAAAGTGAACAGGACTGATGCCTGCCAGAAGGCTTTTGATGCCCTAAAATCTGCCATGTGCACGGCGCCCGTGCTTCAGGCGCCCAACTTCTCAAGGGAATTCATTGTGCAGACAGATGCTTCAGAGCATGGTGTTGGGGCTGTGCTTTCACAGATGAATGAGGAGGGCCTAGACCAACCTGTAGCCTTTATTAGTAGGAGGTTACTCCCACGGGAACAGAGGTGGAGTGCGATTGAGCGTGAGGCATTTGCTGTGGTCTGGGCACTGAAGAAGTTGAGACCATACTTGTTTGGGACTCACTTCCGGGTTCAGACAGACCACAGGCCCCTCAGATGGTTAATGCAGATGAGGGGTGAGAATCCAAAACTGTTGAGGTGGTCCATTTCCCTACAGGGGATGGACTTCACGGTGGAACACCGCCCTGGTACAGAACACGCCAATGCTGATGGTCTGTCCAGATTTTTCCGCCTTAGTGATGAGAACTCCCAGGAGGGAGGGTAGTTCTCCCCACATTTCAGCTGGAGGGGACACGTGTTAGACTTGGCACCATTGGCGTGGGTCTCCTTTCCATTTTTTGCTGTTGCCTCTTATGTTTTTGCTGGTTTTAGATGCTTTTGGGCACTGTGCCACTGCTGTTCAGTGCCACAGTGCAAGTGCTCCCTACTGTAAATTGATGTGTTGATTAGTGACTCCATGATTGGGTTATTTGATTTACTTGTCAGACCCTAGTACAGTGCACCACGTGTGCCCAGGGCCTGTAAATCAAATGCTGCTGGTGGGCTTGCAGCACTGGTTGTGCCACCCTCAGAAGCAGCTTGTAAAGTGTGTCTCAGGCCTGCCATTGCAGAGCCTGTGTGCAGTCTGTGACTGCCATGTCAACTTGGCAAGTGCACCCACTTGCCAGTCCCTAAACCTTCCCTTATCTTCATATCAGACACCCCTAAGGTAGGCCCAAGGGCAGGGTGCATTGTAAGTATAAGGTAGGACATGCCCTGGTGTGTGTGGCCTGTCCTAATAGTGAATTACAGCCATTTTCGTTTTCACTATTGCAAGGCTACCTGTTCCCCATAGGCCAGAATGGGCAGTTTGATTATTACACCTTATAATCCTAACTGACCCAGGGAACATGGTAAAAAAACGAATTTAGTATGCCTGAACTCAGAATGATAAAATACATCTTTTAGTGAAGTTGGTTTTAACATTCTGTGTTTGAAAATACCACTTTTAGAAAGTAGGTATTTTCTTGCCCAACCATCCAGCTGCCTCTGCTCAGGTTGTGTATTGTATGTCTGGGTTTGTGAGTGACAGGGGCTGGGGGATTCCAGGAGGCAGGGTGAGTCAGCACTAGGCTGAATAGGTCTGCCTGAAGGAGGATGGGTGGGAGGAGTTGCACCTGGGTCTGAATAGGGCTGTGCCTGCCTTCCACAATGCTGGCTCCACCTCCTGCCGGGCGTCTGATGGCTCTGCCCCTCACTCTCAAAGGAAAGAAGGAGTCATGTACACAAAGTGCTCCAAGACTGACCAGAACTGGTTTGGATTAGGCAAAGGCCTCTCTGCCTTCAGAGAACAAAGGATTTCTGTGTATAACTACTGGGGCCCAGACCCCATGAAATTAGATCATTTCTGGGAAATCAAGAAACCTGTTGCCAAGGAGAAGAACCGGAGAAGCTGAAGGAGGAGTACTGCCCCTGTGCTGTTTTGCTGATTGGGGTTGGCCTGCAGTGGTTGCTTTCTGCCAAGGACAGGAGAAAAGACTTTGCTGTGCTTATCATCTTGAAGAAGAGAATCTCCAAGGGCTTGAACTGAGCTTGCCTCCTGCCTGAAGTCACAGGGACACAAAGACTTCACCCCTTCTGTTTGCCTGCATCTAGAACTGCTGTTTTAGCTGCTAACAGAAGGAAATTGCAACACCGACGCCGGCGAGCGACACCGTAACCTGCACCGAAGCTGTGGGCACCGCTCGTGAAGAGCACGACGCACCGCCCCGACTTGCACCGTAGGCCCGACGCCTGCTGACGCCATGTGACATCGACTCCAAAGCCGTCACCGAGGCCGCTGCCTGCACCGGAGCCGAGGACACCGCTCGTGACGCTCACGACGCACCGTCCCGACTCGCACCGCAGCCCCGACTTCCCCGACGCCAGGGCTTCATCATCGCGGAGCCGATCCTCGACGTGGGTGACCCCCGAATCCATCGACACCGCACCATCGTAAGGAACCGACGCCTCGCCGCCATCCGTGACGTCACCTCCCCGACACAGTAAGGAACCGACGCCTCACCTCCCCTGCGCTGCAGTAAGGAACCGAGACATCACCTCCCCTGGGGTCGTAAGGAACCGACGCCGCCGGCGCCAACGAAGCATCACCTCCCCGACTCCGTGCACCGTCTTTGTTTTCATCGAATTCCAGGTACTGTTCTTTGTGGGTCTGTTCGACTCCGGGCCCGACGCCGCGCACCTCGCAGTTGGCGCCGTACTTTGGGATTTCCACCGGTCACAACGTCGTGATAACTCCACGTGGAGTTATTTATTGGTATCAGTGTGGGGTTTTTAGTATTGACAGGAATAATGGCGCTCAAGCTAATTCGCGCTGAGTTTATGTTATACTAGGAGTGTGAACGGTGCAAACCAGGTCAGGGGATATGCCCTAAAACCCCCGTGATGGTATGGATAGAAATCCACACAAATGAAGTAGGTACAGTCCCGGGCACACGTAACGAGGATATAAATTTAGGGGATTAATCACTGGTTACTGACCACTCCATGAACCATGAACCTCATTATTCCAGTTGGAATATTTGATGAACCAGACATTTTCGTGAATCTCACAGCTATCTGTTAGTTTGATTATAGAGTTTCGAGATTTTAGTCACCTTGTGCGATTCTCACCCACTATTGTTGCTATCATGTCACTACTTTTGGTATAATGTCACTTCGCTTTACTATTCGGGTGAACGTCATGTCACAGCGGCGCCCACTATGGTCACCTGAATTATTTCTCATGTAACTTGGTTGTTAGCTTTAGGCTAAGCTTCATGCGAGTATTTCTCTCACAGTGTTACTCATGAAGTTTTGGTATATGCGTGTAATCCAGAGAGCATTTATTTATTATGGTATACTACTTTTATGTTTTGTTTTTTTCCCTCCAGGTCTTAGCATCTCTGTTTTGAGCATCTGACATGCACTCCATATCACAGGAGTTACACTACTTTTTCTCAGATGTTGCATCTATTTTCTCCTTCATCTCTCCTTTCAACATCCTCCATCGATTGGTTTGTCTACATTTTATGTACGTTTGTTCCCTTTTTCTTTCTTTATTTCAGTCTATGTTATTTTCTTTTTCCTTTTTTTCTGCTTTCAACTTGGGGCGTACATCCCTTTTACAGCACCAATTCCTACACCGGCACACTCTATACATGGCGTCCTGTGTAGCCCACCTCTGCTTTTGTCCTTCTGTGGTCTAGTCTTTCTCCACCTTGCCTATATAACCCCGCCTTCGCCCCTCCTCTTCCGGCCATCTTCCGGAACCATTTTCCTTCCTGAACAACACTTCTCCCAGGTGAGCGACTCAGTCCTCTCCACACGAGCCAACCTTTGCTAGCTCACTATCCCTGGTGTATCTGCTTACACCTTTTCTCCCCCTCTTTCACTATCTAGTTTCCTGTACTCCGGCGCATCCGCCGTTGTCGTCCTGGACTACTGACCTGGCACGCCTAATTCTATATTCCCCCTGTGCTACCTAGCACTTGGTTAATCTCGTCGCCACAGACTGCATCGACTTTTCTGAAGGTAAGCCTTCTTCACCTCGATACTCTAGTGTTTTCGTCTTTCCCCTTCCCCCTTTCCCTCCCACACTTGGCACTTCACTTCATTCCCATTTTCCGTTTTCTCTCAGGTCAATAGTCCTCATTGGCTTATCCGCCGCCCGGCGATATCCGTCTTCCTTTCCTTACATTTGGCAGTAGTCCACCTACCGTGGTTCGCACTGCTCTTCATTGCCGTTTTGGATTCTTGAACGGTCACTTGGTAAGGTTTCACTTTAGTTTCCCTGTACGTATTTTTCCTTTTCCAGCTCACCCCTTTCGCTTACCGTTTTCCTTTTCCTCTCCATAGAATCCACCTTGTTGGCACCGCCTTTCAGGTATTTTCTCTACCCTCTTTCCCCCCCTTTTTTCTTTTCTTTTACCTACTAGTAGCACACACTTAGGGCAGCCGTCTATTCCCTCCAGAGCCACCTACTAGGCTGTGTCTTTATCGTTCTTTCGCTTTCTCCGCATGTCTTTCAGTCGCACTCGTCCAGCTCACAATGGAGCTTGCTCGTGATCACCATTTCGTTCACTATGCGGTTTTGTCTTACCTTTGTGTACCAGAGGTCCTCCTTTTAACCCTGGGTGACCTATCCTCTATTTAGGAGTTCTTGTTTATCTAGTTGGTCTTCTGCCTGAGTACTTTTCACCAACACTGATTTTGCGTTTACAGCCGCTTTTAGAACCTGTTCGTTGCCATGACTGTGCGCCCTCCATTGCATGTATTTCCAACACGTTCCGCTTAGTGCGTGATTGTTATCTTTACAGGCTGCCTTCTCAATTTTATCACATTGGCTTGTGTCGCTTCTCATTTACCATGTTCTGATTATTTCGCCTCTTGGTCTGCATTTCCATTTATTTTTCTTCCTCTACACATTCACAGCTCGACCTTTTGATCTTGGTGCAAAGATCTTTCATTGTCATTTTGTGTGTAAGTTATGTAACCAGGTTTCCACTTGTATTTATGATTTTTAATTTCGACCTATACATCGTTTGTTTGCTTTTTTGTCAGTTTATCTTATGTTTTGTATCTTCCCCAGCCCTGAAGAGTCACGGGTTACTACCCTTTGTGACGAAACACGTGTCGGCTGGTTGCTTTTGTTTTGGCTGGTTGCTTATGCTCTGTTACTATATTAAACACCTATGACTATCATTCTGGTGTAGACCCTCTACATTTCTGCAGTATGAGACATTTCTCCTGATATTATATCCTCGTTACGTGTGCCCGGGACTGTACCTACTGGAGTTATTTGTTGTTACAAGCTTTATTTGATTGACTATCCTATTTTTGAAGATAACGTGAACTGTCTCTATCATTTTAAGTCTATTTTAGATTACAGTAATGTGGATTTTTGCTATTGGGTCTTGTGTTAAGTCTATATAAAGATTACTTATTTTTACAAACAACCTGTGTGGTGTCTATCTGTACTGTTTTCACTGTATTACTGTATGTGTTCACAAATGCTTTACACACTGCCTCTGAGGTAAGCCTGTCTGCTCGTGCCAAGCTACCAGGGGGTGAGCAGGGGTTATTTTAGGAGTGTATCCCCCTTATCCTGACTAGAAGCAAGGGTCCCTATTTGGACAAAGGTGCAAACCATTGCCAACTAGAGACCCCCAGTTCTAACAATCAGTTAGTGCTACTTCAGAAAATATCATTGCTAGATCAGCACATGTGTAGAGATATAATAGCAAATTACTAAATTGCACATACATTTTTCAAACCTATACAATATGAACCGAAATAGCAAATCTGCAAATGTACATGAAAGAAGAAAATCTGGCATATTCATTTGACACCAGAAAATATATTTAGATGCTCTAAAACACCTTCAGATTTTTTATTAGTCTGTGGTTGTTCTAAGTAATAGTTTAGTAAGTGGGCAATATGACCCAAGATACCAAAAACAAAGTGAAATGTTGGAGTTTGTACAGTACCCATTGCTGTTGGACTTGAATGTTGGAATTGGGGGTATCACTGTGCTTGATTTTGTGTGTGTGTGTGTGTGTGTGTGCGTGTGTGTGTGTGTGTGCGTCTGTATGTGTCTCTGTATGAGTGAAAAGGGAGATAAGACTTGTCGTCTATTTGTAAAATGTAAAGGCAACATCTTTTCTATAGACATCTGTTGGCCCTATCTGGAAAAGAAAAAATGTCACATGACTCTGCTGTTGTGGTTTGTGTATTGCTGCCAGAAAGTGAGATGAAGGAAGCATAGGTGTGGGCAGGATGGGTCATCCTGGTAGAATTGCTGGTGGTGAAGTTATACCCTGCTCCACTTACTCTTCAAAGGGCTGTGCCTCCAGCACACACAAGGAAATTTATACCAGGCTTGCCCTTGCTTATGTTCCCCTAGTTGTTTGGGAACCAAGCCCACGAATGACAGGAAAACTGTCCAGAACAAGTTTTGGGGATAGGTCAGGGAATTTCCCCACACAAAGGCTCTCACTAGGGATAAACTGTGGGACTCTCAGACTCCACTTAAGATCAGTCCTTGAACTGTGGAATATTCAGAAAGACTGTTTGCCTCCCTGCTGCTGAAATGACTTCACTGCTGTTGGAAGGATTGCCCTGCTGTTGGAAGGACTGATCTGCTGCCCTGATGCTTGAAGAATGAAGTCTGATCTTGCTCCCTTGAACCCGAGACCACCAGAATGATTCCCAAGGCTCGTTGGCTAGCCTCCTGTGTGAGCTACAGGGACATAACAACCATACAGAGACCTTTAACCCTACTGCTGGCCTCGACTAGAGTGAGACCTATCCCTCATGGAGTGCCCACAAAGTCCTGGAACCATGGAAATGGTGTTGGTGATACCTCTCCTGCCTAACTCCCAAGGCTGGGACTTAAAATCTTTTTCAAGAAATTCTGCTCTGAGAACCAACAGGGGACTGGGACCTACCTGCAAGCCCATCCAATGAAGGTGCATCGCCGGTGGGATTGACTTTGCCGTAGCTCCCGCTATATTCTTCGCCCCAGCAGCAAATCCTTTTCAACTGGACCTCTCGATGAATGAATCCGGCCTCATGGAGCCCTCTTTGGCTACAGTCTGCAGCCTCGTCTGGCTGGAACAATCCAAAATCTGAAAACATTGTCTTAGTCCGAAGGTAGAAATCTTCACCGTAACGTCGTCCTGTAGCTCCCTGATTATGAAAACCTTCTCTCGCCCACAGCCTGCTGCCTCGCCACGCTGAAGACTTTTCCTTCTATAATTTTCTAAGCCTGAAGGTAACTTTTAGAGTGAGGCCAACTTGATTCTTGTAACTGACCCACCCTCCATCGCAGTCGGCCTTAACTTGTGACTTTTACATTGTCTTGTGTGATCAGATACCCACGGTTTAGAGCTTTGTCCTTTTTAAATCTATTTTTCACTAAAAACTTTAAAAATTCATAACTCTGATTCTACTGATTGGAATTACTTTTTTGGGTGACATTTTATTTATTAAAGTGTATTATATTTTTCTAAATTAGTTTGGATTTTTTCTTATGTTGTGTTCTTACTTTATTACTGGTTATGCACTGCATAATTACTTCACACATTACATCTAAGTTAAGCCTGATGGCTTTTGTACTAAGCTGTCCAAGAGTTAAATAAAGTTTTATTTAGAGACTTTTTGTGATTGTTTTAATTATTGGATTGGGACTTCCGCCCCTCTCAACTAATAACCCAAATTCTTACAGCATATTACTAAGACAAATTATGCATAACCTCTAAGAAAACAAAAGGCTAATATCCTAGTTTTAAAAATGTATATTCACAACCTCAAGATCTGTGTCACTAGCTATTGAATTGTATGGACTAAAGCTCAAACTGCAGCTCTTTATGGGACAGAAATATGGGGACTGGTTAATACAAAAGATCTGCCCAGTAGGGAGTTTAGTTTCTTAAGATCCTTGCATAATTTACCACAAAGCACTCCATTATTACCACTTTATCTTTATCTCGACCTCAGCAGAGTAGATGGTTTACCTGCTCTCAAACCTGTTATTTTCTGGATGAGGTTCTGGTCAACATTCCAGTTGGCCTTGTATAGAAATGGCCAACAGGACATTCAGAACCTAAATAAGGCCCAAGCTTTCTTGCGGCTATGCCATGTAAAATCATGGTTGAAGGTTCTGGGGTTGGAGAATCTCTGTTATGATCCATCATTGATTACGATTGTGACAAAGGAGCACGTAAAAGCTGCTTACTGGGATTAGGTTTGGAACAGCGGCATCGTCCTACAAAAAGCAATAGAGTCACAGATACATTTTTGGTTCTTAAGCTTATTCCCTACATAGAAACCTACATGGATAATATTCTTCCACAGTGGGCAAAAACCTTGTAAAGCACATTTAGATTTGGAAACGTTTTTTCCAATAGTTTCCATGCAAATGGAAATCCAGGTGTGAGACTTCTGGAAACTGTAAAATGCGTAACTATGTAGTAGAGAAAATCAATCATATTTTGATCTTTTGCACAGCTTTTAAAAGAGCACAAAGAAAGTGGATAAGACCAGTTTGTCTTAACCTGGGCATTGGACATTATTCTATTGCATTAAGACTTCTCAAGACTGATACAAGAATGTTCATTGTTTTTGGGCCAAGTAACTTTTTGCCTGCGGTTTGGTTCTGAAGGAAATGGCAGGGGTTTTATATTAAAATATTGGCATAATGAAATCCTTGTCTACTATCTTTTCAATCCATATGATATTTGGACATTTGGATATTGTTTTATGAATTAATTATATACTCATTGTTCATTTGTATTGTACGCTTATTTGATTGATTGAAGACAGGAGGTCCACCCTATGTGTCCTGCACCTTGCCAAGCACAAAAGGTCTTGTGCTGCATTATTAAGCAATATTTCAGCCATGACGTTCCCCACAAACACTGATTAAATATCCTGCCAGGCTGCAGCAGAAGGCAAAGACTGCCATTTTTATTAAGTAAGATGAGTACCAACCAGAATGGAGGAAAAGGCAGGAAATCCGGCTCTAAGAATCCTGCACAGACCAGAATAATATTTCTCACTCTGTGGTAAAGCCCATTCCCCAGGATCTTCCTCCTAAAAAATTACAGACCAGCTAAAGGGATACAGCGCAAAACTCCCCTTTCTCACTCTCGCTCTATTAAAAGGAATCTCTGTTATTCAACTGGAACGTTGACTTCTATTCCGAATATGTTGTAAAATACTGGTGGGTAAATACAAATAGGGGTTAGTGAACATGGTCCATTGACAACATATTTCACATCACCAGGATTCCCGGGCCTTGACATAAATAGATACTGTTTATTGCAGCCAGTCCAGCTGATCGAATGGAGATATTTTACTCATGAGTAGAATGTGGCCCAGTTGAAGCAGATACTGGGGATTTTGCCAGATACTCACCAAAAAGACATATAGTGCTTTAAGAAAGCCAGGGCATTTCCATAAATTATCAGGATAACACATACAGAGTGGTTAAACAGGTAGTTCCCACCTATAGAGGGAGGAGTTAGGAGACATCAGTTGAGTCTTTCAGGGCTTATATGGCCAGTGTTAGGGGGATACACACCACATCCAAATCACAAAACGTAAATAGAGAACAATCAAGACAACTGTTGACTCAACTAATGACAGTATATATGTGACTGCAGAACTACGTACTGCAGACTGTGGGGACAAATGTGAATACAGGCCTTTTGCATGGACACCCCCAAACATACCATAAGCACACAGACTATTAATGCTGTAATGGGTAAAACACACCAAGTGAGACAAAGTGCCCTTCACGATAACTTGCAAAAATAATCAGTTAGAAGTGGTATACCCACCAACGAAACCCTAAGAGAAGCATAGAACAGGCATAATGTAATAACTTTGTGCCTTCCCATGGAAATGGTATCACATATTGAGGATTATACTACATAAGGGAGTATATTTTTTAACATGTATATCATCACACGTGGTAATCCCTCTATAGTGGTGTTACCGGATGTCTGAAACAGATACCGAATAAGCACAAACCTGTTCCAGAGGACAATTTCGACATGGCATTGATGGGAAATTGTAATACCCTGGGCTTTCTTCAGCAAGTATGAAAGAAATTTAAAGGATGATCCAGATGTATTGCGACTCAAAGACAATATTTACTTTATGACCCTGACTTGAATGAACAGCTATAAAGTGCATTAAGAATAGTGACTATGCTAATCAAAAATTGCAGTTAATAAAAAATTGAGTTCTTTCCTATCACTTTTGTAGGGTACAGAAAGTTCCATACTACAGGATAAGATACCATTCTTCCACATACATCATCCGATGGCCCATGAAAGTTGAGGGATTCATGCAAAAATGAACTATGTCACAGAATTAGCTGTAAGCACAACAGAGCAGACCTGTAAGAATGCCGCTATGACTCGATGTCAATCTTAAATCGATGCAAATATTATGATGGTGATACAGGTAACTAAAAAAGAGGGAGCACTCACTGAAGGATTCTGCTCTAAATATTGCTGCAATCTTACTGAAGATAATGCCACTAGGGCTTGTATTTTAGGGATAGGGGATAGGCATCACTTGTGGATGTCATCCATTCATGCCAGCATTATTGCTACTATATCAATGCTACAGGAAATATATTGGTAGTCCATGTAGCCAAAAAGCACAAAAAATGTGTACAGTGGTGTACTATTTGCCAAAAGATGAAGCCCTTTGTGGCTGCACAGCCCACTACACATCTCTTATAGTATGAGATTGACACTTCGATAGTGTTTATCTTTACTCACTATCTGACATTCTAAATCCATACTGGTTGCAGTTGATCTATGGTCTCTATTCATTGGTATTGAAACTGAAGCCTGACACTGCTTGAGTGGTCATAAAAAACTTTCAGTGCCTAGAAGGGATGGGAGCAGTGCAGACCTTTCATTCGCACAGCAGCATAGCACTTTTCGTTAACGTTTTTGCTTATGCTCTGGCTACTCAGAAGATGTCTTACTATTCCTGCAATTGAAGACAGTCATTAAGTGAGTATGCTTAAACAAGGTTGGTTCAAGGGCTTGCCCTGCTGAGTTCTGCAGAGCTCTAACTCCACATTTTGGGTTTCTCCTGTTGTTAATGGCAACAAGCAATAATAGAAGAATAAGGGATATCACAAGGGCTATCTAATGTCCTGCCTCACATTTTGACATTTGACTCGTATCATTAGCATTGTGCCAATGTTCACTTTCGAAGAATGGTTCCTAAAAGTCTTGAATAATGCAACTATCAACATAGATGGTTTGCCATAAAATTCCAGACTGTGATCATACAGCGTGTAGTAGTTGGAGAATAAAGAGATAAAGCTCACTGGTCAGGATCAGATGAACTGGTATTACTTGTGCTGTGCTCTACCAGAAATGAAGCATCTTCAAAAGCTACAGGGGCTTCAGTTTACCTTGATTGCCTTGCTGGTTAATACTTCAGTGTTTAGAAGCCTCAGTGTTGTCTGGTATTTGTGAAGTCCAGAAGGAAGTACTGTATCAGGAGAAACTGCAGGAAAAGCTCCCAGGTAATTAATAATTGAGGTAGAAGGGAACTCAGCCTCAGATCGGGCCCTCTGACTCCAAACCAGCTCAATAAGCGCCTGTAAATTACTCCTACTTGAATAATATTGCTTTTTATCATCATGGATTCTGGAGAATAAACAACTAGAATGTATGTGCTCTTTAGACTGGAAAGACTGGAAAAGGGAGAGTGAGAGAGAAATTGAATCTTCGGGGAAGTTTCAAAAGAAAGGTCTAATATGCAGAATGCGAATGCCAGTATTTACAATAACGGTTTATTACACTGTTTACATCGTGATCATTAGATCGTGTGCATCGTGAAAACGTTATGGAGTGCATGGGGGTTTTCTGTGTAGGTCTAAAATCTTAGATGGCGCAAGGCTAACAAGGAGTGGAGATGCTGAGGCTGTAAGTCTTGAGCAGTGTTTGAAAGTAAAGACAACCTTCCAGACCTGAGAAGTGGCTTCTTGTGGAAATTACGAGTGACCATTTTAAGGGTATTTTCTGGATTAGCGGACTTGGTCTTGGACATGAACTGAGCTGCTGTGGAAAAAATCCTACTTGATTTTAATTTCCCCCAAACTGTTTATTGGTGTAAATTGGAACTGTTGTTCAAAGAGGAGAATCTGACCAATTTTTTTCTAGTACATAGATATAGACAAGTCAAAAAGCACATTTTTCACAGCTGTATCCACTGGAAATTATGTTTTGCATAACAGGCTTGGCCCAATATTTTAGATCTCTTTTCCACAAAGCAGTACTACCGGAGAGAGAAGGATTTCTTTTTCGGTGAGGTACGATAGCAGTGAGTATGTCCGGATCAAGGGGCCTAATTTATTAGGCCCTATTGACACTTTTGCGCCCCCCAAAAAGGTCAATTTTTTGGCGTTCCGGTGGCGCAATGTGCCACCGCATATTATTAAGGGTGGCTTTTCATGGCCTTATAAATATGTGCCCCTTTCACGCAGAAAACTGCGTGAAATGGGTGTTCCATGGGTGTTGCTGTGGGTGTTCCCACGCAACACCCATGGAACCTGACACATTCCCAGATTTAGGAGGCATCGTAAACCTGGGAATGTCAGAACCTAATGCCACCCCCAGGGGTGGCGCTAGGGAGGCGCAACGAAGAGAGATAAAAATATTTCTCCTCGTGCTTTCATTTTTCATTCTGCATCACATATAGAAAAAGGAAAGCGCCTGAATGGTTTGATTTTGTGCAGGAAGGTTCCCTTCCTGCACAAAATCAATCATCCCCGCAACGCAGGCACCCTTGCACCATGGTGCAAAGGTGCCTGCGTCGGCGCACAGCAGCCCATTGTGCGCCGGCGCAGGGGAAAGGGACAGGAATGCGCCGGATCATATAGATTCAGCGCATTCCTGCCCTTTCCTTTTGCCGTAGGGCAGCGCCGCAGAGAGGCCTGCGGCGCTGCCCTACGGCAAAAGCCCATAAATAAGGCCCAAGATATTTACGCTGCTGAGGCTGGAGAACACCAGCAAATTGGACTGTGGAGCATATTTTGGTGAAGTGAGAAGCGCTTGTTGACTATATCTCAATCAGATGTTGATCTTGCCTGGGTTGGAGCTACTGTATTATTAATTAACTAGCATGTACTGCGCAGGTCCTACACCCCGCCAGAAATATGAGTTTAATACTTGTATTCAGTTAAAGGCTGTGTCCTGCGAGTGCACGCATTACTCTCTGCAAACTACAGTAAGAGGCAACGTAGAAAAAGAGACGGGCAGAAGGTAGACACACAACAAAACGGAACGGAAAAGGAAAGGTAAACACTGACACTGACACGTCAGCTCAAGTGTTCCCGTAGTGTAGCCGGCACGTCTTCGGTGTCTATCATCGTCACCTCCGGCGCATCTCAAGTGTCCTTCCTGTCTGGTACGGCTCGGATTACGTACTCACACATTGTGAGGCACCAAAACAAAGCCGAAATGCTGGCTCTACGAGTTGTTGTCGTCACGCGACAGCTGGTGAAGTTGTAAAGAGTAGTTTTAGTTCAGTGTTATAGACTGAGGGGCATATTAGCAAGACCGGCGATAATGGGCTTGCTAAATATGCGTTATAGAATTCCAATAGAAGCCCAGGTTAGCTGTGCAGGACATCTAACCTGGGCTTCTATTGGAATTCCATAACGCATATTAGCAAGCCCATTATCGCCGTTTTAGCGGCAGTTTCCTGCCGCTAAAACGGCGATAATTTTAACGTGGGTCTTGCTAATATGCCCCGGAGTCTTATCTACGATGTGGGAGGAGTGCTGCTTATTTTGAAGCTCTTCGCAGCTTTTCGCAGCATCCAGCAAAGGATTTGTTGTTTGAAAGCAAACCTTTTCAGCGCTTCATGTAAACACACGCTTCTAAAGTATGTAATAAAGCTAGCATTAGGAAGAACAGTGATTATATTACCAAGAGGGATGATTACAAAAAACTAAAAATCATTGGTCAACCTTTCACTGATAAATGAATAGAGGAATTAGAAGCAGGAATCTGCTACGGGGCGTTTGTAATTGAAAGCATGGGTTGCTCGAGTAAATATAAAAAGATAGGCAGACATGGATCGTGGAAGATGACTGTCCCTTCTGCGTGTTTACAATATTATTACAAAAAGTTTATCTCTCTGGGTTAAAGTAGTGATTACACTTTTTTAAATCAATCATAAATATACAGTTAAGTTCACATAATATAATTTCACTTTAAACCAGGTTCTATTTTATCACCTTTCCGATGAGGTAAATGGAACAAGAAAGTTTTCCTGTATTTAAATAGTTAAATTTCAATAATGCCTGTAAGGAATTGGGGGGCATATTAGCAAGACCCACGTTAAAATTATCGCCGTTTTAGCGGCAGGAAACTGCCGCTAAAACGGCGATAATGGGCTTGGTAATATGCGCTATAGAATTCCAATAGAAGCCCAGGTTAGATGTGCAGGACATCTAACCTGGGCTTCTATTGGAATTCCATAACGCATATTAGCAAGCCCATTATCGCCGCTTTAGCGGCAGTTTCCTGCCGCTAAAACGGCGATAATTTTAACGTGGGTCTTGCTAATATGCCCCTGGGTTATTAGTTGAGAAGCCCCACTCAAATAAATAACACTCCTGGTCAGGGTGAACCACAAAAGTCACTAAATTTACCTGTGCTTAATTAACCTTCTGGTAGTCTGGCACAAAAGCAGTCAGGCTTACTTTAGAGGCAATGTGTAAAGTATATTTATGCAGCACGTCAAACAGTAACTAAATGAAAGCACAACACAAGAAAAATCCCAATATAAAAAAATATAACACTTTATAGAAAATAAAATGAAACCTAGACGACACAAATTCCCTCAGTAGAACAAGAGATATGACTTTTTAACGTCGTAGGCAAAAATAGCGTCAAAAAGCACAATGCACCACTCATGGTAATCTTGGTTGCGCTGGACTGGTGGAAAGTCACAAGTTCAGGCCGACCTTAATGGAGCACAGGTCGGATTCAGGGACAAGGTTAGTCCCATTGAAGAGTTACCTTCTCAAGTCCAATGCGGAGGGTGCAACTTGCATCGATGGGGCCCTGAAGTTGAGCGTCGTGGATGGTCGTTGCTGTAACACGAAGAGTCGGTCATTGCTGGAGCTTCGCGTTGGTTGATTGTCATTGACAGTCACCGCAAAGAGCAGATCCCGCTGTAGCTTTGTGTTGGCAGTTGTCGGGGCTGGTCGTTTCTCAGGATGAAAAGGTTACTTCGAGGTTGCAAGGAGCCCAAAACTTCTGTATCGTCATCTTTCTTCAGGAAGAGGTCACACTGATGCCAGCCAATGGTCCAGGACCTTTGGACATTTCTTGGGGATCAAGGCTGACTCAAGCAGAAGCAAACAGCAGGGCTCAGGCTCCAGTTGGTACTAGTCTGCTGGTCAGTTGCAAGGAGGCCTCTGGAAGCTTGTTGTGTCACTATAGCTCACAGAAGAGGTCAGCCAACTTGGAGTCACTCTGAGTAGCCTGGATTCATGACAAGCAGGTCCATTTGGTTTAGGCAGAAAAATGAAAACTTTCTAAAAGTTACATTTTCAGGATAGTAACTTAAAATATAACTTTAACCTTAAGGAGGATTTTAAATTACAATTCATTTGAGTGTAAACAGCATATCTCTATGTGGCTCCAAATGGAAGTTAGCACGTATTAAGTGTAATAAGTTAGCCCAGCATTAGTCTATGGGAGAGATAGACTTACAACAGTGAAAAATGACTTTAGATGTTTTTCACTGCCAGGACATGTAAAACCTATACCCGCATATCATAATTTCTAAATGTAGGCCCTGCCGTAGTAGTGACATATAAGTATTAAAATGGATGGTTCAAAACATTTATTTTGACAGGTTGAAATGGCAGTTGAAAACTGCACTACAGGCTGCAGTAGCAGGTCTCAGACATGCTTTAAAAGGCTAAATGAGTGCTGCTGCCTACTAGTAGCATTTAATTTACAGGACCTAGGTACAGGAAGTGCCATTTACTAGAGACATACAAGTAAATTCATTGTGCCAATAAGGTGTAGGCCAATTTTACCATGTTTTAAGGAGTGAGCACAAACACTTTACCACTAGTTAGCAGGGAAAAAGTATAAAGAGTCCTAAAAGCCAACAAAAACAGGTTCAGCAAAAGAAGGCAAGGGAACGCAAAAAACCTGGGGTGACCCTAGAGACAGGGCCAAATCAAGCAATACCTCTCACATTAAATGTTACTCTATCCACCTTGAGAGCTCAAGAACAAAGACACATGCAGAAATATCACTTGCATCTGTCCAGTATCACAGGGTTAGGGAAGCAGGCATCACTTCTCCTTTTTATGTCTGGCTTGACAGCCCAGCCGTCACCAGACATTATGTGATCAACCAAAAAAAAAAGGCTTTAAGAAGCAATACCAGAAGAGGGGATTTGGCTTCGCCCACATTTTGCAATCCAGGAGTACATGTTTTGATTGGGCAGTAGTTGAGTGCTTCCATAAAAAAGTGCTTGCTCTACACCATAAAATGTCAGATGCCACATGAGTTAGGAACATATAGCCAATCAGGACCTAGCACACACAGTGATCATGTGCTCCCCATGCCAGACATCTGGATACGCTATCCACTTGCCACATTGTGTCCACAAGAGGTCGAGATCCACCTGCAGTAGCCATTAGACAATGGATTTACAACTCAAAAGGCAGCAACCAACATTCCTCACCAGATATATTACGCCAGAAAGGTTTATAACCCATCATGTTTTGTATAAAAGAAGGACACATGACAGTTGTAAATTGAGACAGTCCTCAGAACTTGTGCCTGAAACTGTTCTCCCAGCCATATGTTTAATTAAACAAACTGTTCCTGTTTTGCCACACACCTCTTGTCTTCTGTTTTTTAAGAGATTTTGAACTCAAGTAACAGGACAATGGTCTTTTAAGGGTGGATTGTTATAACACTGTGCTAAAGCCTGTATGCAGGAATTTTGTTACATGGAAATCTCACAGAATGCTTAGTGGGCGAGGGTTTTGATGTAGGTGACCCACCCGAACAAACCATGGAGATAGACTATTTGCACTATGGTAATCCTTAGTAGGCTCTATTAGTAGGGATTTTATACTGTTTTGACATCTGCAATTTGTGCACAATTGTAGGTTTATTATGGTATATCTGATGGTTGCCTTGTGGGAAGGATTATGACCAACATGGTAGGCCTTAGTTAGTTATGGTGACAAGCCAATGATAAAAGTTGTAGGTGGGATTCTTTATAATGTAACGTTATGATAATGGAGGTAGGCCTGACATATTGATTGTTAAAAGTATATGCTAAAGTCAATAGGCAATTAAGGGTTGTTATTACTCTGTATTAAATCCTACAGATACGTATTTTCTTATATGTAATTTTACAGATTACCTTAGTAGGCAAGGGTTTTGGAGCTGGTTACCCTCTGGCAAACGATGGGAAGATTTGCAGTGTCAGAAACCTTGTTAGGCCCTCTTAGAAGAGTTAGGCCCAGATTTACAAAACTGTCAAACAATGTAGCGTAGCACCCAAAGTTGCTGTGCTGCTTTGCTTGAGAGTGAGAGAGCAGGAAAGTACCATATCTACTAAGATATGGCACTGTCCTGCTCTCTTGCTAGCCCTGGTGCACAATTAGGCTGCCGAGCCCCACACACACACCTTTGCGCCATAGTGTGAATGTGTTTATGTGAGTCTAGCATAGGTTTTGTACAGGAAAGATACCCTTCTAGCACAAAATATTATGCATAGACAAACTATAAAACTTTTCCCACATTGGATGTGTGCTGTATATAGAAGCACACATGCAAAGTGGGAAAAATTAGGATAAATACTTTAGGGAAAATAAAAGCATTTCTCCTTTATAATGCCGGCATTCAAGTGGTGTTATTTGTTAATGCAAAACCATGTCTACAATTCTTTGTAGCTAAGGTTTTGCGTCAAAAACCATGGAGGGGTTGCACAGTAACTCCCATGTACCACCCATGGAATGCCCCCTTGACACAGACTAACACAAAGCAGCCGTAAGTGCTGCTTTTCATTACTTTCCAGCAATATTCCAGTGCAATACCAAGTTTTGCACTGGAAAGTAAAGAGAATACTTTTTTGCACAAGCTTGCTTGTGATGCAAGCCCAGCCCAAAATGTTTGTAAATCTGGCCTTATGTATATTGCTTTGCCAACTGTAATTTCGTATTCTATGTATTTTTGTCACTTCACTATATGCCTGGTGATTGCCTTGTGAGAATGCTTAAGCTCAGTACAGGAGGCCTCAGTTAGTTATGTTTAGTAGCCAATGATAGGAGCTAGAGGTCTGATTGGTAAAGTAGGAAAACACATTTCTGATGCCTTAGGTCTGATCTATTTAATATGAAAAGTTATGATAAACACAGTAGGCCTGACATATTGATTATGAGAAGCATTTTGTTGTAATGATTTAATGTGCTGCTTGAGCCCGGCAGTTCTATCTCCATGGCAGCGTCTTGTGTGAGACAGTTACACCAGGAGAGCTGACAGGCTGACAGCAGGAGTTGGTGGTGCTGTATTAAAGAGAAATAAACTTCTAGAAACTTACCAGTGTGTGGCCTCTTAACACTGGCGACGAGTGACACTTACGGGGGACAAGCTTGCCACCAACTCTCCCCTTCTTGAACCCACGGATTTCGTTTTTCCTTCGCCACGGTGGCCTGAGTCGTGTAACCAGTGAAGAAACACCGTTCTGGGTGTCCCGAGGATTTCCGCTGTCTACTGCTTCTTTTCCCGTCTTCAGGTGGGCTTGCATCTGGATTTTGGCAATTTTTGTCTGTTTTTGCCTTCCTAACGGCTCTGGTGGCTCGCGACGCCTTTCTTCTCGTGCGCACGCCAGTGTGACGTGGTGACGCTGACACGCGTGACGTCACGTGCACGTTGCGTGCTGCCATCTTTGTTGTCAATCTCCTTGACAACACTGCGCGGAGCCACACGGAGCCCGGAATTGAATCTCGAAGTAAGGATTAGATCCGATGAACATTGAAATCAACGCCCTGCAGGTATTGTCTCACTCCCTTTGACTATTGACACTTTCTACACTCAAACATTTAATTTTTATACTGCAATTGCGATAGTGAAGACTCTTTCAAGTGTTTTGGATATGTGGCATTCAATTGAATTACTCCTTTTGATACATTTTTGCCGCATTTGCCATAGTGTCTGCACTCAATTAATTTAACCTTTTGTTTACTGTTACTGGTACCAGTTTCTCAGTAAGCCATAATTTCTATAACTCTGCCAGCATGTCAGCCACATCAATGAACCAGCCTCCTCCCCTCCTATGCGAAAAGGGTGAGCCACTGTTACTCTGGAAAAGATGGAAACTGTTGTTTGATTCGTATTTAGTCGGCATTGGAGGCGAAATATTTTCAGCTCATAGAAGGCAAGCAATTCTTCTCCATAATCTTGGAATTGAAGGACGCAGCATATATGAAAGTATTGACACAATCCCTGTTGGTGAAGGTGATGGTGAACCGTCTGATGTATTCGAAATGTCCATAAAAATGTTGTAAACGTATTTTGGGCCACGCATCAATGTTGTCTTAGAGAGACACAAGTTTTTCATGAGGATTCAAGAACCCAATGAAAAAGTTGGGAACTATATTGCTTCATTAAAGACACTTGGCCGTACCTGTGAGTTTGGTGAACTTACGGACTCGTTGATACGTGATCAACTGGTCAGGTGCACCAACAGTCCTAGAGTGCAGGAGAAGCTCTTGTCTAGGAATCCTTCCCTCAAGGAAGCTATAGCCATCGTTGAGGGGATGGAAAAAACCTCTGGCTGGGTTAAAGAGATGAAGGCCCATAAAGCAACGACTGATGACACTTCTACTCCAAGTAGCATCCATGAGCTAATTCAAAAGGAAGCACCTCAAGATTCTATTGACAATATCTCTAAAGCAGTACGTGGGAGTAGGATTCGACCTTCCACTGACTTTTCAAAGATAAAATGTTATAGGTGTGGGAGCCTTAACCACTCCTCCAACTACCCTAATTGCTATGCTAGGAATACAACCTGCCACAAATGTGGGATCAAGGGTCACTATGCCAGGGTATGCAGGTCTGGTGGCAGAGTACGCACTGTGGAAAGCGTTGAGACCACTAATGACACTTCAAGAACCATTATGTTGAGCGTGAGAGGTGATGGCGTAGTAGATGCGGATCTCATCAGTATGCCTGAATGTGAAGTGGTGATTGGGGACTAATTATTTGTGGTTCTGGAAGAGTCTGGTTCCCCTTTTACCATGTTGGGCAATGAACTTTGGGACAAAACCTTTCCTGAATTACAGCTTTTTGCTCCTGACATTAGCCCGGTCAGTTATGGTGGTTCACACATTGACGTAATTGGATATGCCATCATGAAGATTCATTTCAAGGGAAGGGAAACTATTGGGAAAATTTATGTTGCCAAATGTGGTGATAACCTCCTTGGGTGGAGGCATCAAAGAGACTTGGGGATAATTCTCAACCCGAATGCTCGTTATCCCTCCGAGCAAGTCATGTTAATTGATCACTCTACAACCGTTCTTTGAGGAATTTTCCCAAGTCTTTTCTGACAATCTTGGTTTACTTAAAGACTTTGAGCATCGTATGGTCTTTAAGCAGAATGCAATACCAGTTGTACACAAAGTTAGAAAGGTTCCCAACATGATGTTAGATCCCATGAGGAATGAACTCAAAAGACTGGTGTGTTTGAATATTATTGAGGAAATCGAATCCTCGGAATGGTTGGCCCCAGTGGTTTTGGCCCCCAAGGATGGAGGGAAGAACATTAGGATGTGTGTTGACTTGAGGAGTCTGAACAAGTGGATATGGGTAGACCGTCAACCCCTTCCTAATATCGCTGAGTCAATTAACATGTTTGATGGTGTGAATGTTTTCAGTGTATTAGATTTGTCCTCAGCGTATCATCAAGTACCCCTCATCCAGATTCCAAGCACTTAACATCGTTCGTGAACACCACTGGGGGCATTCCGCTTCATCAGAATGCCGTTCGGATTAGCCTCGGCAGCTGCCTGATTTCAGCGCATCATGAAGATGATCTTGGGAGACATGTCTAATATCTTGTTCTTCCAGGACGATATCTTAGTTTATGGGTGAATGACTTGGAGCATGATAGTGTCTTGAGAGCTGTTCTGCAAAGACTAGCTGACAAAGGTTTGACTGTGAACAAACTAAAGTGTAAAATTGGTGTATCCTCTGTCACCTATTTAGGACATGTTATCTCTGGGGAGGGCATCCAACCGAAACTGGATCTTGCAAAGTGTATTCTTGATGCACCTGCTCCAGCTGATAAGGAGCAAGTAAGGTCTTTCCTCGGCCTTGCTGAGTTTTATTCAAAGTTTGTCCAAGGCTTTGCCACCATAGTTGAACTGATCAGCGCCCTTCTGAGAAAAGGCATACAGTTTGTCTGGTCGCAAGAGTGTGATGCAGCCTTTATCTCTGTCAAGCATGCTATAGGTAAGATGCCCACTCTTGGCCATTTTGATACCAGGAAGAAAACTGTTCTGACAACTGATGCCAGCCTATGTGGCCTTGGAGCAGTGCTTTCCCAGATTGATGGAAATGAGGAGAAAGTTGTTGCATTTGCCTCTGGAGCACTAAAGAAACCTGAACAACAGTACTCATGCATCGAAAGGGAGGCTTTGGCCATAGTGTGGGCAGTAAAGCATTTTAAGTTTTACTTATGGGGCATACCTTTCTTGGTGAGATCTGATCATCACCCTTTGGTTCAGGTATTCTCGTGTATTGAAAGCAAGAGACTGACTCCCAGGCTTAAGCGTTGGAGCGAAGGGTTGGAAGAATTTAATTTCCAAGTGCAATACCTTCCTGGTTCTGCCAATAAGGCAGCGGATTGCTTGTCAAGACTGCCCATTGAAAGTTGCAGAGACATTCCTGACTTGGAAACTGTTGGGCCAAAGAACCTGCCATCCAAGAATTTGAATGGTAACAAGCCTTATCTGAAGATGTACTGCTTCCTAGTGTGGTGGATTTTGTCATCAAAGGGTGGCCCGACTGCAAGAAACTTGTCTCTGATTTATTGCCTTTCTGGTCCATCAGGAATGAACTCACCCTTTGTCAAGGTCAACTCATGCGTGGTGAAAGGGTTGTACCCCCTGATGTCTTGAGATCCAAGCTTGTAAACCTTGCCCATGAGGGACATTTAGGAAGGAATCTCACCAAGTCCCGACTATGCGAGAGGTATTGGTGGCCCAGGATGGATAGTCAAGTTGAGAAGGTAGTTAAAGAGTGTTACCATTGTGCCACCTATGACAAATCTCAGGTCACCAACACTGCTCCTTTGTCACCTGTCGAGGTCCCACGAGAGCCTTGGGTTAAGCTTGGTCTGGATCTAATGGGCCCCTTTGAGCTATTAGGACCCACAGAAAAATATGTAATTCTTTTGGTGGATTACTCATCCAAGTGGGTTTCCACCAAATGTGTGAGCTCTGTCAGTACCAAAATAGTTATTGATTTTCTTAGGGATGAGTTTGCCAGTGAAGGTGTTCCCCGTTTCCTCATCACTGACAATGGTGTGCAATTTATCTCACAAGAGATGCAAGATTTTCTAAAAGATTTTGGTATTACCCATCAGAATACTGCGCTTTATGCACAGCAGGCCAATGGACTTGCGGAGCGCATGAACAGGGTGGTAAAAGCATGTGTGCAAAGGGCAATTGAAATGAAAATTCCTCTCAAAGGTGTTCTGAGGGATACTTGGTGGGCATACCGTACAGCCCTCAATGCTATTTTGCAAAAATCTCTTTTTCAAATATTGAGAGGCAGGGTTGCCCTATCCAAACTTAATCCTGGTTGGTTACCTCTCATTGGAGGTCCTGTTTTGAATAAGGAGGAGGTGGGTGCTAAAATTGAGTCTTACCAAAAGAAGTACAAGGAAAGGTTTGATTTTAAAAAATCAACTAGAGTCATGTCATGGAAGGTTGGAGACTGGGTACTCATAAAGAAACCATGGTGGCACAAGAAGGGTGTCACTGAATTTATGGGCCCTTTTGTCATAACTTCGGTGTACAGAAATGTTGTCACTGTTCACAATGGTGGTAAGTGGAGCATGTCTCGCCTTGTGAAATTCCGAGGTGAAAATCCTCGTTTCCTTCCTGTCCAGATGTTTTGCCTGATCCTGATTTGCTCATGTGTGGTTCTTCTCCGAGTTCTCATCTGCAAGGTCTTCCTTCAAGGTCTCGTTATCCTCCTAAGCGTTATAATGAATATGTGATGTGTTAAACTGTTGTAGTGTCATGTTATGACTTACTCTCTTATCTCATTTTCCTTTGCCTTCTTTTTCTCCTTTCTCCTATTTCTTTCCTCTCTCCGAGTTTCTTGTTCTTTACTTTCTTTTGTATTTTTAGTAAAGGGGATGTGTTGTAATGATTTAATGTGCTGCTCGAGCCTGGCAGTTCTATCTCCATGGCAGCGTCTCGTGTGAGACAGTTACACCAGGAGAGCTGACAGGCTGACAGCAGGAGTTGGTGGTGCTGTATTAAAGAGAAATAAACTTCTAGAAACTTACCAGTGTGTGGCCTCTTAACACATTTGTTAAAGTCAATAGGTATTTACAGGTGGATTGTTATTTTTCTGTATTAAAAGACTACACAGAGGTATATTTTTAGATGAAATAACACAAATTATCTATGTAGGGTAGATTTTTGGTGTTGCTTACCATCTCTGACAAACTGATTCGGGAAAAGATTTGCACTGCAATAATTCTTGCTAGAATGTCTTCTTATCTAAGGAAAATCATTTAATAATACATACATCCAAATATATACTTATCCATTTAGGTGCATAGAGGGCCTTTTGGTCAACTCTGTACAGCCTTTGGTCTGTCTCAATGTCATTAACACTCCATTCATGACAGTGCACTGTATGGGGTACTGGTTCAGTCCACATCAGTTCTGGGCTCTCTTGCTTGTGAATGACATCCTTTTCTGAGATTTCAATTTTCCCCTTTTATAATTCTTTTTTCATTTCTTTACTTGTCTTCTTTTAATTTTTAATATTTCTTAAGAGAGTACTCAAGCTCTTCAGGCAGTGCTAGCAGGTCGCTTGTTTTTTCTCATTGCATTCGCAGTGCGCCCCATCCCACGTGCCCATGTTTTCAAACCAGGAGGCCATTATGGAATGCTGATGTCCATTGTGTCATTGTTTTACCATTCCATAATGGCTAACATGATGGTTTGAAATGTGGCCGTGCTGAAACTTTAAAACAACAATAGACATTTACCATACCTCTGCAAGACAGATACCTGCTGCTATTTTAAGTTTTGTTTTTGCAAGGATATCCCTGCAGTGTTTAGATGGCAGTATGTTTTTCTATTTGGAATCATTTAATTTGTCATGCATATGTTGTTCAGTTTTTTGTGTGTTTTAATGCAGTGTCAAAAAGTATGAATGCATGAATGAGTTAGTGGGTGGATGAATGGATGCATGAGTGCAAAGATGAGTGACAGAGTGCATCCATGATGACTTATTGAGTGCCTAAAGCCATCAATCGCACAAGAGGCACTTTCATGCATAAGCCAGACCTATAGACATTGACAATGCATGTAAAATATTTGATTAGAAATCAAGCCAGCCGGAATGACCGTCTGGTTTGAATTCCGACCGCCGTATTCGTAATATGCAGTCGGAAGTCAAACCAGGGATGTCGGTTGGGAAGCCTCCGACCTGTGGCTGGAGGCTTTCCGATCGGCATCCTAATGAATCCCTAAAAGTCGGAGGGGCAGAGGGGAGTGGCTGGAAAATGGGGAATACTTACTACAAAAGGGGAGTGGAATAGGGAGGAGTAATGAGGGGTTAAGGGAGGTTAAGGATGTGTTTAAGGAGGGACCTCTACCCACCAGTAAGCCCCTACTGTAAAAAATTGGGTTACTGGTTGCGTGGCAGGCACGCAAGCAGCAACCACAATTCTTGTCTGGGTGAGGCACATGTGTAGTAATGTGAAAACCTATCTCTCCCTGTTATGATGTCACCTCCATGGTTACAGAACATTGCTGTTTGAAGTCCAGGGTCAGTTGTGACTATCCCTGGAGGCTGTGGAGATGAACGGTCAATAAACTAAGTGCTCTTACACTTACCTGTCTGTGTGTAATCACTTCAAATTTGGCGACGAGGATGGGATGTTTGTAGTGTGGGTGGTTTCTCAGAAAAGGAGTGGTTTGATGCCATGCAGTCAGGTAATGTTCTCAAGAAGGTAAAAGAACACATTGTTCTAGGTTGGCCTAAAGAAAAGCATCTTGATGCAGAACTTCAACCCTTTTCCAAAATTGCTGTTGAGCTTACCTTGGAGGGTGGAGAGATGATTATGCGTGGTGACAAATTTGTTCCACCTGAATCTTTGAGGTCACGCATTGTTACTTTGGGACACGAAGGACATCTGGAGCAAACCAGCACTAAAAGAAGAATTTGTGCTGTGTATTGGTGGCCATCCATGGACAGGCAGGTTGAGGATGTGGTCAAGGGGTGTGTGATTTGTTGTACGAGGGACAAGGTCATCAAGATTGTCACGCCCCCGATCCAAGTTGTTGAACCTCCTACAGGTCCATGGATGAAGTTGGCTGTAGATTTTGTAGGGCCTTTCAATGCATTGTCACACAGATACAAATTTGCGTTGGTTGTGGCTTACTATTACAGCAAGTGGTGGGAGGTCCATTTCATGGTTGAACCCAATACTAAAGAAGTTATTCGTTTTTTCCAAAGTTTGTTTGCAAGGGAAGGTTTTCCTAAAGAAATTGTCTCAGACAATGGTGTGCAATTCACATCAAGAGAAATGTCTGATTTCTTGTCTCAATCTGGCATTCTGCATCGCCGTGTGGCTTTATATCATCCTCAAGCCAATGGTTTGATTGAGCACATGAATCGCATTTTGGTCGAGTGTGTGCAGTGGGCTTTATCCAATCAGGTTGAAATCAAGGAAACGGTACATAACATGCTATGGGCGTATCGCACTACCCCCAGTCAAGCTTTGGGTAAGAGTCCATTTGAGCTCTTGCGTGGAAGAGTTGAAACTTTTGACAAGTGTCCTACTTGGATGAGGAAGTGGGGTTTGCGTACCAAGGTTGGGGCTTCGGACAGTGCTGTGACAACTTTTCCCAATTCAAGTGTGGGTGCGGATAAATGTTCAACCAGTGCATCCAATAATTTATCAAAGAATGTCTCAAATATGTTGTCTAAGAATGCTGTCCATGATTTTAATTCCAAAGCTTCGGTGGGCGATTGGGTTAAAGTTAAGCTTCCACTAAAAGTGGCCAAGGGTTTATTTATGTTCAGTCCTCCTGTTAAGGTGGATGCCACTTCACGCTTTGAGGTGAGGGTTAATGGTAAGTATTGGTGGAATTGTTCCAGAATTTACAAGATTCCTAGGAGTGTGGTTCTCAAATTGGGTCTCGAGAAAGGGTCTGGGAGTTGTGATCCTGAGTTGGTTCAGACCCAACCCAAAACACTTCCTCAACTACCTAGTACAGGTAGGAGTGTTAGAAGAAGTGTACCACCTAAACGTTTGGATTTGTAATTTGTAATTTGTAATTTGTTCATTCTTATGCGTTCCCTTCTTTTAATGGACGCAATGTGAATGTTTTATTTGCTACTGTTTTTGCAGATATCCTCGTTTTTGCCTCTTCTTTATTTTCTCTTTAGTCTAGCTCATTTTCTCTCTTTTTATTTCTTTGTTTTTCTTCTTTCCCATTTATATTATTATGCTGCATCTTAATGTTCCTTGTATGGAAAGAAGGGAGGTGTTGTAGTAATGTGACAACCTATATCTCCCTGTTATGATGTCACCTCCATGGTTACGTAACGTTGCTGTTTGAAGTCCAGGGTCAGTTGTGACTATTCCTGGAGGCTGTGGAGATGAACTGTCAATAAACTAAGTGCTCTTACACTTACCTGTCTGTGTGTAATCACTTCAACATGCAAACCCCAAATTAACTTGTGTTCAACCCTCTGGTAGCTTGGCACAGAACAGTAAGGCTTAACTTAGAGGCAATGTGTAAAGTATTTATGCAGCACTTCAAACAGCAGTAGAGTGAAAACACAACACAAGAAAAATCCCACACCAATTTAGGAAAATAGAGTTTATTGTAATATATAAAACAAGAGCCAACTGTGGCTATCTGGTCTCTCTGGACTGGGACAAATTCACAAGTTCAGGCCAATCACGATGGAGCATGGGCTGGCTACAGGGAACCAGTTAGATCTGCAGAACAAGAGTACCTTAAATCCTGGTTGCAGAACGTTGCAAGGTCCTGCACCGAAGATGGGCCATGCAGCCGAGGTGATCCATCAGTTTTGAGGAGCTGCAAATCAACCGATGTGAGATCCTGCTTCATTGTCAAGGATTCCATCGACTAGGACTTGCAATGCAAATTCTGGCGTCAGGATACATCGCGGAGTCGAGGGGATGCATCGGTTCTGAGGAGCTGCAAGGCTGAGATGCGAGAACTTGCATCATCTTAGAGGCTGCATCGATGAGAGATTTGTGATGCGAGAGCTTGCATTGGGAAAGCTTTGCACAGCAGCAGTTCCGACACAGTCTGCAAGATCAATGCGAGTCTTTCGCTGGGAGAATCCTTGCAGCAGAGGTGATGCCTCAGTTCTGCCTGGGATTGCGCCGCACAGCAGAGTCGATGCTTAGGTTCTGCTGGATCCACAGATGGGCTGGCAGAGCACCTTCAACCCCACTTCCAAGGGTCATGATCTGGAGTGGTACCACTTGGCAGTATAGGACAGGAAGGCCCAGGTGCTGGGTTCAAGATTGTTGGAGCATTCTGTGCCTGTGGCTCTAGTCAGGAGGCCAGCTAACTAGCCATTGGAGTCACTCTGAGGGTTCTGGGTTTAACAGATGCAGGTCCAGTCACCTCATCCAGGCAAGAGGGCAACAGGCAGCAGGTCAACACAGCAGGACAGCAGTTATCAGAGCAGGAGTCCAGCAGGGTAGCAGTTCTTTCAGTAAGACAACAGTCCTTCTTCTTGGGAGAGTATCCACAGATCCTGAAGTGTACTGCAGAGTTGGTGTTTGAGGCCCAATATTTATACCTGTGCCTTTCTTTAGAGTGAGAGAAGCTTCTAGTGGTTTCCCTTTCAAGTCCACAGGCTTCCTGCCTTTGCTGCTTTGGCACAGGTTCACTGAAAAAATTGTCCTACAAAAATATTGTGACATAAATATCGATGTCAAAAATATCGTCATCCTATACTTATCATGTAAATGACAAAAATATTTAAAAAAATATTGTCACTAATATCGTTGTCTGAAATATTGTTTTTTAAAATATATATAAATTTAAATAGAGTAAATATAATAAAAATAACTCTAATATAATAAAAATAAAATATAGTTAATTGATTTTAAAATAAATATTACTTTCATACGTATTTTCAAAAACTAAAACACACATATATAGTAATATATATATGTTTTTGTACACATATCTAATTAAAAAATAATATTAAACTAATAATTGGAATTAATATTATAATTGAATAATTATTTTTAAATGTAACAATATAAATATATATATATATATATACATATATATATATATATATATATATATATATGTCCAACAAATTGCCTTTCAGCTTCAAAGGTGCACTCGACGTTTGGCCTGCCATCCGGCTTAATAAGTGACAGCTCGCTTCGTTTCTCACATTTTATTATATTGCCTAACGCGTTTCAAGACACCCTTGCCTCTTCCTCATAGGCTGTTTGTGGATTTCACGGAGCTTTCCTCTTGGTGATTGGATAACTGCATGCTGACAGTTCATTAACGGCCCCCATTGGGCTGTGCTGAGTGCATGTCACAAGTAATGCATGTTGGGGTAAGTAGTCCCAGAGAAAAGTACGTATTATACCCTGAGTGGGTTCCATGATAAACCATCTTTTTTAAAACAACATATTCTTTTCCTTTAGTAGGACTGTGAGTTCTGAAGCGATTCTCGTTGCACATATATATATATGCAGGTACTGTCGTAGATCAGAATTGTGTCTGCCGACACAAACAGGAGCACACACCAAACTGACATTGACAAAGCCGTAATGGCGATACGCGTCTGTCAGCACTGAGGGGGGATATACTTGAATAAAGCAAGCTCTTATCACGAATCCTCGTGTGTGCTCCTGTTTGTGTCGGCGGACACAATTCTGGTCTACGACGGTACCTGCATGCAAACGCGGCTCACCACAGCGCAAGGAGGCACCCAGGACGAGTGGAAGCGGCAGTGGTGGTTCTCTGTATTATATATATATATATATATATATATCAAACAAAGTCGCTTCGCTAAGAAACAACAGGGAACAGCAACGGTCTGTAGACAGGTAGGTCTAGGTTTATTGAACGCGTTTCAGCTTTATACCTTCCTCAGATGCTAAACGATTAACACTGGCGCCTTTCACAGTTCCTCTTTTGAATGCAAACTGCATCCCCCCATTGGTGGAGACCCAATGGCCCATAGAAACTGCAAGTCCCAGCATCCCCCATCTTGGGACACTGAAGGTAGCTGCCAGTCACCGGAGTCTGATCGCCTGAGACTCCGCAATCCCCCCTGAATTAATATATATATATATATAAATATATGCAGCAACATACAATATTAAAAAAAAACTAAACAATTTAATTACAAATAAAAAAGTCGACAACAATTATTACAATTACAAAAAATATATTACATATTAAAACATTATTAATTATAAATATTATAATATTAAATACACAAAAACATAATAATATGAATTTCAACAATATAAACTAAACTATAAAATGTTACAAGTAATACATATGTTATTCCCACTCCAGTTTATTCAAGAGTAGGCAAACTAATGGACTCAGGAGGGGTAACATTTACTGGTCTCACTCCAGTCAGTGCAACACTAAGGTAATTGTTTGGTTGCGGAGGGGTAAAGTTTACTATTCCCACTGCAGTCCGTGTAACAGTAGGGAAAGTGTTGGATTGCGGAAGGGTAAAGATTACTATTCACACTCCAGCCAGTGCAACAGTAAGGAAAGTGTTGGATTGTGAAAGGGTACAATTTACTATTCCCACTCCAGTCAGCGCAACATTAGAACAAGACTAATTCACTTCAATAAAAATAATTAATTTCAGAAACATACTAAATAACAAAAAATCTAAATATATAAATATAAAAAATCTAAATATAATATTTACAATATATATATACACACACATATATATATATTACAATGTTTAATACATAATATAAATTACTACAAATATTATCATAATTTAAATGCTAAACTATATTCTCAAAATAATAACCAATAAATACAATCGTATTTACATTTAATAAGCACAATTAACACATACAATAATAAATAAGATAATTATAAAACATTAACTATTTTTAAATGTTGTATTACTTAACTTTCTAGCCTATAATTCTACAAAGTACACAACACATATCTAAATGTAATTTTTAAAATGATATTATTTACACATGTTACATAATTTAATATTCATTAAAATATTAATTAACTAACTACTAAAATAATTATATTTAATTACATCTCCACCCTTTATCCATACAAAACAAACAACCCACGCCTAATATATAAAGAAATATATATTATTTGCATCAATTCATAATTGTCAATAAACAAATATTATTAATAATTAACTGTAGCAAATGAATTATATTTAATTAACTTCCCACCCTTTACTCCTGCAAATGCCCCAACTCACACGTAATATATAATGTAAAGAGTATTTTATTAATTTGCTTCCCACCCTGTACCCCTATAAACAGTACAACGTGCTATGGTAATAACTATAAAAAAAATATATAAAATGTAATTGTAAAACTAATAACAATTTTTTTTTTTTATAAAAAACATTAAATAATTATAAAAACATTTTATAACATATACGGGCCGATTCCGATCTCAGACGGAAACCGTTCCGTCTGACACGGACCGGGAATGTATTCCGACCGACACATACATACGCTGTACGACCGGCCTAGTACGATGCAATGCGTGTGAAACACAACCGACTCGCACGGAGCACAGTACGTACGACCGATACGTACGGAAACCAGTGAATCGGCCGTAAAAGAGCCTGACGCGACCGACTCGTATGCGAACGCTGCAACATAGCATACCGTGAGTGGGACTGACTTGGATGACCCCACAAATGCAGCAGAAAGCTCCAGTCACGGTAAACTGAACGTCTCCGTCATGCTCAACTAAATCAAACAGAAACAGACAGAAAAAGACCAAACTAGCATTGACAAAGTCAAAAGAAAACAAAATATACAAATCCATTTAAGACACACCCACAACCCAACCAACATAAAGGACCAAAATCCCTACCATGATCCTTTGCAAATTCCACATACCTGCCAGCAGAGAAGACCACAACACTGCACTGAGATACACACTCACAATTCACCCACCACACAACCTTTACACCACTAGCACCTCGCCAAAAGCAGACTCACAAACACCCAGCTTGACTTACTCTCACTCACCCCCACTTCCACACTCACACACACATCCATCTCCACCACCACCCATCACCATGCCCCCAAAGAAGAATCAAAAGTTCACAGATAGTGAGTTGGAAGTCATGGTAGATGAAATTCTCAGAGTAGAGCCACAGTTATTTGGCACAAAAGCATGATTGGAGTCATAGTCACAGCCAACAGTCCTCCCCCCACATGGCCCATCAAGCCCACATTCAACCATGCTCAGCTCACAGGGAGTGGAAAAGGACTGACAAGATGGCTGACACTGGGCTCTGCTGTGGGGAGCACAAGGCCCTGTTGGGAGTTGTGCTCAAACAAACAACAGGACACCACTGTCAACCATCTTGCCAGCACTGTTACACCACCTCACAGGGAAGCTGATTCACAGGAAGGAAGGAGGCTTGGGTTTCCTGGGAAGGTGGGAGTAGCCAAAAGCATGATGGGAGTCATAGTCACAGCCAACAGTCTTTCCCCCACATGGCCCATCAAGCCCACATTCAACCATGCTCAGCTCACAGGGAGTGGAAAAGGACTGACAAGATGGCTGACACTGGGCCCTGCTGTGGGGAGCACAAGGCCCTGTTGGGAGTTGTGCTCAAACAAACAACAGGACACCACTGTAAGCCATCTTGCCAGCACTGTTACACCACCTCACACGGAAGCTGATTCACAGGAAGAAAGGAAGCTTGGGTGTCCTGGGAAGGTGGGAGCAGCCAAAAGCAGGATGGGAGTCGTAGTCACAGCCAACAGTCCTCCCCCCACATGGCCCATCAAGCCCACATTCAACCATGCTCAGCTCACAGGGAGTGGAAAAGGACTGACAAGATGGCTGACACTGGGCCCTGCTGTGGGGAGCACAAGGCCCTGTTGGGAGTTGTGCTCAAACAAACAACAGGACACCACTGTCAGCCATCTTGCCAGCACTGTTACACCACTTCACAGGGAAGCTTATTCACAGGAAGGAAGGAAGCTTGGGTTTCCTGGGAAGGTGGGAGTAGCCAAAAGCATGATGGGAGTCGTAGTCACAGCCAACAGTCCTCCCCCCCACATGGCCCATCAAGCCCACATTCAACCATGCTCAGCTCACAGGGAGTGGAAAAGGACTGACAAGATGGCTGACACTGGGCCCTGCTGTGGGGAGCACAAGGCCCTGTTGGGAGTTGTGCTCAAACAAATAACAGGACACCACTGGCTGACATCCTGAACGTAAACTTTGACTCCCTGTAATGGAAGCATGGTTCATCGGGGATTATCTGGGCTCTGGGGGAGAAGGAGGTTCTGCAATGACTCCAACTGCCATCAAGGTCATCTCTCCACACACATTCTCAGCCAGAACAAATACTACTCTTGGGAGCAGTCACTCCATGACAGTGAAAGTAAATTCCCCGGCAAGATGTCTGACACATGGGCCTGATGTATGAATTGGCTGCAAGTCACACCTAGGCACTGGCCCTCTCACACACGTTCACACTCGCGGCCATCTTAACTGTATATTCCCACTCACTGTCTGGGAATGCATTGTCCCCGGGCTGTTCCCTGGCCTGGCTGTGAAGGTGTGTGGAGTACAGGACAAGTGGTGAGATGCAGACCTAGCACATATCAAAACACACACACGAAGCTACAGAGACATCATTGACAAGGGATACCTGACAGTGAATGGAATGGCCACAGAAAGATAGCTGACACTGCTGCATGGTGTCATTTACACAAAACGCTGTTGTGAGCTGCATCCTACTCCTACATCATGCAGTGTTGTCATCATCCCTGTCACAACACTCCCCTCACTGTCATTGACACATTCAGCACAAGGAATTATCTGGACTGGGTTGGAGGAGGCGTACAACTTACAGCAGCATGACTCAAACACACAAACCTCTGGCACCCACTGTCATGAGCATGGAAAAGCAAGAGAGTAGCCTTGGTCAACTCATATGTACATGGAGGACATTGACAAGATAAATGACGTTATCACGTACAAAGCCCTGCAGCAACATCATTTGCTACGGTAACACAATCACATGTGTGCAATGAGATGAGAACCAGGAACACATATAACAAAATAGTATATCTCAATTGATCACATACCCACCGGACTGGGACTATGTCGTCAGACACACCAATGTGACTCAAAAATACATGCAGAAATGCCAGTACACATGCACAAATCTTGAAACACATCGTAAGAGGAAGTGCACGTATGTCATTGTCAAAGCACAAATGTTGACAACAACAACACACCTGTGTCAGGCACAGGATGGCACTTGAGTTGCAATGGCTATGTACAGTCAATGAATCAATACATGAGCTGACCATGCACAAAGCTCCACGTGCACATCAAAGCGCTTCAGGTTGTAATAACAATGTTCTTAACCAGTATAGGCCTCTGTCTGTGACAATTCAGGACAATGCAATGTACACACACTCATTATGAAGTACAATAGCAACTGTAATGTGTGTGATATGTTGATGTGTGCAGAATCACAACATACATTGTGGTTTCTCCTACCCACAGGGCCTGCTGGGGACACTGCAGGAACCGAACAAGAATCCCAGTACCAGACTCTGGTTGACCCTGAGCTCTCCTGTGTGGATGTCTCTCAGTCCTCTTCGGACGACGACGAACGACCTGACCCCTCCGGTGTGGACCACCATGCAGCACCAGCAGCTGTAACTTCTGCACCCCCTGCTACCACTCCTGCTACATCTGCCAACACCCAGATGACCTCTACCAACACGGACAGACCAAGTCCAGAAAACACCAACGGCACAGCTACACAGGGCACTCTGGAGTTGGCGGCCAACAACACCAGTGTCAACAGTGAAGGAGGCCCAGTGTTGTCTGTGTCTGCAACAGCAAATGTGTGCAAAGCGTTCACCTTGTTGACTGCCACTGAACTCACCCACATGTGATGGAGGGTCGAAGTTGGAACAATGAATCAAATGACTGTGGACTTGGCTCTGAAAATTTCATCTACTAACACTGACAACTCCTCTGTGAACTTTGGATTTCTATCACACTGTACAGCACTATCAATTATGTGTACTATTTTCACACATGCATCAAAATTAAATCCTGATCACACAATACTTGCATCTGTTGTGAATTAAACTTGTTTTGCGAGATAGAGATGATGACCAGCTAAACAAAGACTGTGCAGGAAAACAACTACAGCAATTCAAACACAGTTTTGTGAGTCATGGTGATGTGACACATATGAGAGATACACACTACTAGGTCAACACAACACAAATTTCCCATGGCCCACATACTCATTTCCGCCACTATTGTGAACTGACAAGACACTGAAATGCACATACCCTAAACCCATTCTGAGAAAGTGGCAATCAGGCCACAGGTACAGTATGCAAATTGATGTTGGATGTGTGTATACAGACGAGGCACACCCCAATGTGGAGCACAGGTCTATTACACAATCACATGTTGCCTCCACAACTGATGCAATGTAACCTCACTTGACAGTGAGCACAAAGTAACCAAGAGGGTCAGAAATGTCAGTACTTGGGGGTGTGGCACCGCCTCCTGTTTCCAAGAAATGTCGCACTCTGTAACAGCACTGTGTGTTTTGGAGGTCACATGTCACCAGACAACAGCCAAAGGACCCTGTGAATGACAGACATACAACAGACTTGAAATACAAAAATAGCTGCATACATCTCCAATAGACATTCCATACACAAGCCTCATGATTTGTGAAAACAACCTAGGACGCATGTCAACACTGCAATGGTGAACATACTAACTCAACGGACACATTACTGCAAGGAGGATGTCTAGTAGCATGCAGACACACGTATGCAGGGACATTTCACTACATACACATATCAGGCAAAGGAAAAGCTCAGACAACTCATCACTGTATACTCACAATCATGAGAAGAAGTTGTTGATGAGCTGTGTCCGAACATCCCCCTCAACCTCATCATCACTGGCCACATGACCCAGGGCTGGATCCTCCCCTGCTGGAGGCTGCTGGTTGTCATCATCTTGGATGAGAGGTAGCTCTTCCCTCACTGCCAGGTTGTGCAGCATGCAACACACAATGATGATCTGACACACCTTTTCTGGTGCATATTGTAGGGCCCCTCCTGTCCGGTCCAGACAGCGAAATCTGCTTTTCAGCAGTCCAAATGTCCGCTCTATCACTCGCCTGGTACGCCCATGTGCCTAATTAAAATGTATCTCAGCAGGGGTAACAGGGTTCCTGAGTGGTGTCAGCAACCATGGCATGTTGGGGTATCCGGAGTCACCTACATACCAACAAACAAACATATCATGGGTCTGAAAAGAGGGAACAATCTGAGATACAAAAAGCACACAAGGTAAACAGATATTACACATCGACAAGCCAGGCACGCTGATTTTGCAGTTGTGACATCATCTGTGGGATCCTACTATTCCTCATGATGTATGCATCGTGTGCGGATCCGGGGAACCGTGCACAGACATGTGAGATAGTCATGTCAGGCAGACATACCACCAGGGCATTAATGGAGTGAAAATGCTTACGGTTCCTGTATGTCACTTCATTTGCTTGTGGTGGTACCAAAGCCACATGTGTACCATCTATTGAGCCAATGAGATTTGGCATCCTTCCCAGAGCATAAAAGTCACTCTTGATGTCAGCAATTTGTCGTGGTGCCGGGAATTCGATGTACTGGTTTAGCAAATTCAACATTCCCTCCAAAACATCACGGAGCACACGGCTAAACATTGTCTGCAACATCCCACCAGCAGTAGCCACAGTGTACTGGAAGGTTCCTGTGGCAAAGAAATGCAGGGCTGCCATCACCTTCACCTTGGGGGTCAGCGCTGATGGATATGGCCGTCCAGGTTGCAGATGTGGGGCCAACTGCTCTGCCAAATCCTCAATTAGTGCTCTGGTGAAGCGGTATCGTCGGATACTGTCACGTTCAGCCATGGTTGCTAGGTCTGGGAAGGGTCTGTGGACAGCTGGTCTCCTGCGGTACATAGGTGGGCAAAGAAAGAATATCATTACCCTTTCACATCTGGCAATTCACTTGCAGAATATCACATGCTACATCATAGCAAGACTCAATGGAGTCCGGTGTGTGGTGTTGAGCATAGACACATATGCCAGCTATGTGCCCCATGCCAAACCCTTCAGCTCCGGATGCTTTAACAACAAGTGCAATGCTGTGCTGTGAACAATCTATGGGGTCTGTCCCAGCACATCTGCTCAAATGTCACATACCAAACACACACCTCAGTGACTAGTGAAGATAGATGTGTTGTCCAAATGACATGCGTTTGTGAAGGTCCACACACAGGGATCTTGTTATGCCACATGGACACTGTCATTAGGTAACGTCTGATGTACATGTACCATCACACCCATGAAACACACATGATGTGCCCCCAAATTTGTTTGCATGGCAAACATGTATGTCTGTGACACACAGACACAACAGCGACTCACATGCCAAATACAGATGGATGTGTGAGACGATTTACATCTACAACATACAACAGGAATCATCTGTGTAGCACAATACGCAATTAAACTGGATTAACACCACAATAGTAGCTCTGGAAAACTTTGTAACACACAGTCCATTAGAGCTGTAATTCAGGGTGTATGTAACATGTGATCACACAATGTGCCCCTGGAACTGTGCCCATGCCTAGGGTGGTGATCTGAAAAGTTGACACTCACAGTTGTGATGTGCATCACACAAAATGGATTATGTCCCCATGAAACATGGCTCATCATGGGAGTGTGTGCTACAAAGAGCTCTGTCCAATCTAAAATGTGAAGCTCTGTACCCACACCTGTGATGAAGCAGGAAATGTGGTTTACCATACTGTGTGACAGGCTTATTGATTGGTGTAGGGCACCTGAGGCTCAGCCAAAATAGTGTGGATGGCACCCTTTGGCTGTTAAACCGTAATGGTGACAGACGCGGGTGACTATTCCAAAGACGCGGCGTACACTGCTAGCCCGAGCCGGACACAGACATTGGCTATTGGCCTTCTGTGGGACAGACGCTGGTGACTATTCAAAAGACGCGGCGTACACTGCAAGACAATGCCGGACGCATACATTGGATATTGGCCTTCTGTGGGACAGAAGTGGGTGACTATTCAAAAGACGCGGCGTACACTGCAAGACCAAGCCGGACGCATACATTGGATATTGGCCTTCTGTGGGACAGACGCGGGTGAGTATTCAAAAGATGCGGCGTACACTGCAAGACCAAGCCGGACGCATACATTGGATATTGGCCTTCTGTGGGACAGACGCGGGTGACTATTCATAAGACTCAGCGTAGACTGCAAGACCAAGCCAGACGCATACATTGGATATTGGCCTTCTGTGGGACAGACACGGGTGACTATTCTTAAGGGGCCCGATTCACAGAACTAACTTAAGACAAAATCCTAAACTTACTACCATTTTGGTATTCACAGAAGGCACTTACTCATTTTGGTATTCACAGAAGGCACTTACTCATTTCGGTATTCACAGAAGTTAGGAGTCCTAACTTTAGGACTCCTAAATGCCTTCTGTGAATACCGAAAGTCTTAAAGTTAGGATTTTTCTCAGTTTAGGAGTAGTAAAGTTAGGACTCCTAACTTTAGGACTCCTAAATGCCTTCTGTGAATACCGAAAGTCTTAAAGTTAGGATTTTTCTCAGTTTAGGAGTAGTAAAGTTGACTTTACTACTTAAAGTTAGGATTTTTCTCAGTTTAGGAGTAGTAAAGTTGACTTTATTACTCCTAAATTGAGAAAAATCCTAACTTTAAGACTTTCAGTATTCACAGAAGGCATTTAGGAGTCCTAAAGTTAGGAGTCCTAACTTTACTACTCCTAAACTGAGAAAAATCCTAACTTTAAGACTTTCGGTATTCACAGAAGGCATTTAGGAGTCCTAAAGTTAGGACTCCTAACTTCTGTGACTACCGAAATGAGTAAGTGAGAAATGAGTAAGTGCCTTCTGTGAATACCAAAATGAGTAAGTGCCTTCTGTGAATACCAAAATGGTAGTAAGTTTAGGATTTTGTCTTAAGTTAGTTCTGTGAATCGGGCCCAAGATGCGGCGTACACTGCAAGACCAAGCCGGATGCATACATTGGATATTGGCCTTCGGTGGGACAGACGCGGGTGAGTATTCAAAAGACGCGGCGTACACTTCAAGACCAAGCCGGACGCACACATTGGATATTTGTCGTCATGGGGACAGACACGTTTTAGCAGGGTGTACGAATTGCGTGCACACAAAATCGGTTGGGCAACAACAACAATGTATCCAATTCAATAGTGCCATGATGCAGTAAGATTTGAAGGACGCGGTAGGCGTGTCCGAGGCGTGCAATTTGATGTATTGGACAAATTCTGATAATGCGAAAGTCTCTAACCTATCTCTTTGGACCCATGGGACAGAATCTGCCTCTGCAGCACAGATTTAAGGCTGTCTGTTCCCTAGAGACTTCACTTGCCTGCACTACATGCTACTTGCCAACATCACACCCTACCACTGCTGCTGTCTCTGCATCCTCTGGAGTCTGCAATGGCACGTACTGTGGAGAGGGCACCAGCCTTCACAGAGGAGGAGAACCAGGCCCTGCTGGACAGCCTCCTTCCACAGTACAGCAAGCTGTATGGGAAACCAGGGGAGCAGGTGAGTGTTGATTGCACTGACTTCTCAGTACACCATGTCCCCTAACAGGCACTACTAGCATTCTGCTCACCAAGGACATGCATGCACACAGAGTCATTGTAATTCTCATAGTTTGTAGAATCATGTACTGGACAGGGACTGTGAAGTAAAAGTGCATTCTGTGCTATTTCGTCTCATGCACTGTACTCATGTTGTGGGGGCAGGCTTACACACAGGACAACTGCCCCTGCTGATACTCAGTAATCCTTGATGCATCTTCAGCCCTACTACCAATGACCTATATGTTCACGTGTGTGATATACAAACATGTCGCATGTGTAGTAAGTGTGTGTCACTATGTTATCCTTACAGGTCGACGCCCATCAGAAGCAGGAGATTTGGTTGACCATCGTCCGAGCTGTGAGATCTGTGGGGGTCTTCAAACGCCGCATCCGCCACTGCCAGAAGAGGTGGCAGGACCTCCGTGGCTGGTCCTGGAGGATTGCTAGGGTCCAGTTGAAGCTGTCACCTCCTCGCAAGAGGGGCGGACGACGGACCCTCACCCCCCACATGCTACGGATACTCACGGTGGTCTTCCCTGACCTGGATGGGCAGTTGAAGGCCAGACAGCAGCAAGGAGGGGGTGAGTTTGTGCCAGTTAGCTGTACTCTGTCTGACATGCATGTTGCACTTCCTCAGCCTGGTAACACTATCACAAGTCGTGTGTATGCTGAGACAACACTTGTGTGCCAAAACTGTAAAGATGCCCCATTGTCATCTGAGGCCCAGGTGTGTCCCTTTCCGTCAGTGACATGTGTCACTAGTCTCCTGTGTATGAGCTGTAGTCCAAGGTCACTGTGCACAGCACCATGTCCAACAGGTGCATTGTGTTGACCGTCATGAGTGATGTGCTTGTCTGACATGTGTCAGCAACTTGACAGACATATGACCTGCACTCTGTGTGGTACATGCCTAAATGGACGATCAGATGATTGGACTGATGACACAGGTTTGTGACATGAATACTGCACACACGTGCAGCAGGTCAGACCGATGTTGGTGTATCTGACATATGAACTGTGTTTGCTCAAATTATGCATGGTGATCAGCCTCGTACTCCCACTATTCCCATGTTTCACATGGACCTAGGACAGGTAAGCCAAATCAGGCCATCAGGGACACTGTCACATCCCATTTTTGTGTGTCAGGCAACACTGTGACCATTGCAAATGAAGATTCATGTGTCTGACTCGGTGTCAGTGTGTACAGGACGAGCAATTCTGATGGCACATGTGGCCAATGTTTCGCATATGGGCAGGAACCTCATGTATGTCAATTGGCTCAGATGCCCAGGTCAAATCATGTGTGTCTCATCCCTTGACTGTGCATATTGGTGGCTTCAACAGATATGTGTATGCTGCATTACTTTGATTATGTGAGTATGCAACATGCTCCTGTATTGGGATATCAGACTTCATATACTCATATGTCTCAGTTGAACAATATGAGCCTGTCAAAGTGTACAAATTCTATGTAGCACTTAGGGCACATGTATACTTGTGCACTACAGATTTACTTGCACAGTATATACTTGAGTGTGACATGGGGCTGACTGTTGAATCTTGATTCACTGGCCCGGTAACGAGAGTCAGTACAGACTGTTCAGGCAGACAGGACTGTGGCATAGTGTTGCACATGAAAAAGTGTAAGATGCAGTTTTGTACTTGTCAGTTGTTCTGCATGTAGACCTTTTTAGCATTTGAGTTCACAACATAAGCCCAGATTGGTTACTGTGGGTGTGAGTATATTCATCATGTAAACTCTGGTATTTCTCCATCCCATTTGCGTGCCCAATTCCAGACTCCCTTGCATGAGATGGGACATGTTTGTGTTACGCCCTGACACTCAGGGCATTACAGACAAGGCAACAGGCAAGACAGTGCCCTGTTGGGCATGTACATAGTTTAAATTCTGATACATCTAACAGATGTTTCCATTGGCAACATGTGTTTGGTAACCATGATTTACAGACAGACTGACAGAAGACCTATTTACAGATGTGTGAGTTAAGGAATAGTGGCTTCGACATTATGCAAGGCCTTGCTCAGTGATGTTTTGGGAACATAAATCTAGTGTCAAGTATATGCTGATGACTGATGTGAATCTGTTTCCCCTCCTTGTTCACAGCATCATCAACAACAACTGTAGGAGAGAGTTCCACGGACCAGGAGGAAGCAGCTAGCCAGACGGGATCCACTGTGGAGGAAGATGAGGGACCCAGTGGCACAGAGGGTGAGGGGAGCCACACTGAAGCACGCTCAACAACATCAACATCAGCTGATGACCCAACCAGCTCAAGTGATGACTCCCTTGTGATGGTGGGTGTTACCAGAGCAGAGGCCGCACCCACAGAGTCTGTCCCCGCCACCACCACCATCTCCACCCTCCCAGCTGCTCCCATTCCTAAAGTCCATGGACCCTCCCGTGTTAGGGAGCATGTCTCCTTTGGTCCAGGCACTGCATCCCCTGCGTCTGTCACCCCTGCTGCCCTGGGTGTGTAGTCAGTGGACTTGCTTAAACAGTTACATGTGGGGCAGACATTCATGCTGAGTGTCCTCCATGCTCACACTGGTCTATTGACACAATTGGTGTCATACGTGGAGGGCATCTCAGCAAACATGTCTGCCCTTCAGCGAACAAATCAGTCCATGGCCTCCTCACTGACGCCAGCAGTGTCCCTCCTGCAGCAATCCCTCACCTCTCCTTCCTCTGCCCCATCCACAATCCCCACTACCCTACCTGACCGAAGCACACTCACACAGGCACATGCACACACCCCAACAGACACAGGCAGCACACAGCCACCAAAAACAAAGTCAAATAAAACACGCACGCACACTCCGGGGACTGACATCACACACACAGGGGATAGGGCAAAAAAACACACACCCATCCACAAGCACTGCGCATTCCTCAGGTACCTCTCCCTCCAAAAGCCTGACCCTTGACTCTCCTGCAACCCCCCCTTCCCAGAGGGTCTTCCTCTGTGACCTAGGCCTCTTCCCCACTGACACATCAGTTCGAACTCGAAAGGGGAAGAGGAGGTCCCCCACCACACACACACCCTCCCCTAAGAGTGGGTACACTGAGGCCCCCAATCGTACATCCTCCAGGACGAAGAAAGGAAACCCCCACCACCATCCCACACTTCCCCCCCAAAGCTACCCCTGCCCAACCCAAGGCCACCCGTCCCAGAGTTCACACACCACAAGCCATCCCCGGTTCACCCACACACCGTTACACCATCCCCAAGATGATTAGGCCCTCACCCCCTTACACAGGCACTTCCACTACCACAACACCACACACTCAGTCACTTACATACACTGCAGTGGAGACCCTGCCCCCCCATCTGACCTGTCCACTGCAGTGGATCCCCGAGCCCCACAATCTAACATGGGCACTGCAGTGGAGCCCCCACCCCCACAATCAGACATGGGCACTGCAGTGGAGCCCCCACCCCCTCAGTCCAACATGTTGACTGCAGTGGCTCCAGCACACCCTCAATCTGATTTATCCACTGCAGTTGCTACAGACACTCTAGTTGCCCCAACCCCCACTTTACCCATCCTGCTGCACCCTAATCCTGTCCCTGCGGTGCCTGGCCTGCCCCAGAAGATGCCCCTTCTTGGGGATTTTTCCCCTAGTGATGTATGTGCAGGCAAGCAATATATGGGAACTCATCCTATATATCCCCTGAAGGACTCATTGACATGGACTGGCCATTGGCCTTGTTTTATTTTGCACGATTTGTGTTTACCAATTTAAATGCTGAATAAAGCAGATTTATGTAATTTGGCCTAATTTCTGGGGTGTACATGATGTTGCTGATTATTTAACTGCAAATGCTGTTGTGACATTGATTTCAGCCAAATCAGGATGGAGTGATGTGATGGACTGCCGGAGGTCCATGTGATATGTGTCCTAGTACAGTGTGTTGTGGAGTTGTTCTAGGCTGAAATGGCTTGTTGTCACGAGCAACATTGTTTTTGACAAGGAGTGTGACATTCTTTTCACATCCTCTCCCTTCTTTGGCGTACACGTTAGCACATATGTAGTGCTTGACATTTATACCCAATTTTTACTGTTTCTTATGGTATGCACCACTCAAATGGACATGCATATTAGAGCATTGATGATGAACAAGTCATCTGTGTCCCAGGTGCCACTTGGTATACATGGATTGTTGCTACGTGTGGCCAACTTGGGAATCACACCTGTACACAGGACGATGGGACCAAAGTATTCTGTGTGTTGTGATAGTTCAGTCAATGTCCGTGTCTCATTCTGACAAGGCAGACACATGCCAAGACCAAGCTTGACACAGCGGTACTTCAACAGTAGTGACGCATATGTCTCAGTGGGGTTTTGACCAACATCGGGGGGGTGGAGCCTAGGGACACTTACACACACACATGTTGTGTTTGTTCTGCAGAGTGTGGTTGGCTGTCTGTATTGGCACATCTTGAACCGCGTATTTCTACTGGCTTTGTGAGCAGTATTTGGATGTATGGTTTAGTTTGTTTAGCTACTGTCCCTGGGAGTCCAACATCTTCAATTTGGCCATTGATCATGGTCTTGAATTGCCATTGCTGCCATAGTGTGGAACAAGATCTTGTCTACACTTTGGTTTCTTGCTGAATTCCTTTGTATGTGTGTCTGTATGTGAACAAATGCGTGTTTGTGCATTTAGATGGTCACTTCTTCCATTGTCAGAATAAATATTGGTGGCAGTGTTAGCCCGCAATGGCAATGCTTGTCTCCCCATGGCATGTTTGTCTTTGTAAGGCCCAACTATGTCTGCCTCAACAGATATGTGTTCGTTTGGCACACAAGCACTACTTTGTCACTACATTGTTGCTGGTTTTCTGCCTCAGGAAGTCATACATGATTGTGTGCAAATGCTGGGAGTCTGGACCCCACACTCAGCTTTTTCTCACTACACTGATGGGGGTGTTGCAACCCATGTCCCCTATGTGCTTGGCTAAGTTTGGGGTTTGGACCCCATGCTCATCTTTTGTGCACCACACTGATGGAGGGTGATACCCCTTCTCCCCTATGTGCTTGTCACTGCTGGGTGTTTGATCCCCCTATCACCTTATGGTGACCACACTGAGGGGGCGGGGGGGTTTATACCCCATGTCCCCTATGTGCTTGCCAAAGAAGGGGGTTTGTACCCCAAGCTCATCTTTTGTGCACCACACTGATGGGGGGTAATACCCCATCTACCCTATTTGCAAGTCAATGCTGGGGGTTTGTACACCACAATCAGCCTTTGTTCACGAGAGTGATAGATGTGACTGCATTTATTAGCCTAATGTGTCACAGAATCTAGATGTTTGTGCACAATACACAAGCCTGGCATGGGAGTAGGGGGGAGTGTTTGCCCTCCACCTCCTCTGGGGCGGACTGTGCTGGGGGGATGTGCATCCAACCCTTCTGGGGTGGACTGTGCTGAGGGATGTGCATCCACCCCTTCTGGGGTGGACTGTGCTGGGGGGATGCGCATCCACCTCCTCTGGGGTGGACTGTGCTGGGGGGATGTGCACCAACCCCTTCTGGGGCAGACTGTGCTGGGGGATGTGCATCCACCCCTTCTGGGGAAGACTGTGCTGGGGGGATGTGCATCCACCCCTTCTGGGGCGGACTGTGCTGGGTGATGTGCATCCACCCCTTCTGGGGTGGACTGTGCGGGGGGGATGTGCATCCACCCCTTCTGGGGCAGACTGTGCTGGGAGGATGTGCATCCTCCCCTTCTGGGGTGGACTGTGCTGGGGGGATGTGCATCCACCCCTTCTGGGGTGGACTGTGCTGGGGGGATGTGCATCCACCCCTTCTGGGGCGGACTGTGCTGGGGGGCATGTGCATCCACCCCTTCTGGGGTGGACTGTGCTGGGGGGATGTGCATCCACCCCTTCTGGGGTGGACTGTGCTGGGGTGTGGGCAGCCACCCCTATGTGTGCTTTGGCTTTCGAGAGATCTTCACGTATTGGTGGGTGGTAGGTGTCTGACTTACCGTCTGCGACGTACGCGTCGGTGCCGGTGGTTGATCGGTCATAGGCGTACAGTGCAGGGATGACATGGGCGATTGGATACATGGGAGCTTCGTCTCGTACGTGGTGTTCGTGTTGTGGCACGATTCGGTCCTGATATACTGCTCTTCCGGATGCTGTGACATGCTGGAGGTGGCAACCTGTTCGGCACGGAGGACGTACGCATCGTACTTGCCCGGCCGGAAACTGCTACGCTAATGCTTCCGGGCGAGTCCAATCTGTGTTGATGGAGCCAGCTCGTACGGGAAATGTTGCTCGATTAGGAGCGTACGTGTCGTTCGGAAAATGCACACATTTGCGCATCGTACTGCCTCGTTTGGACGGACCGGCTCCGGGAACGAGTCGGTCGGAAGGTGAGGCTACGGAGGGCTGTCTGAGCGAGATCGGAATCGACCCCATAGAATTAAAATACAAACTAAAATACATAAACATAATTAAAAAACGATATTCTTAACAACAATATTTTTGTAAACTTTAGAGCTGATTATGATGGTGGTCGGATGAGCTTCCGACCACTATAGCTGCGGGAACAGGTAGTCGCCGGTCCCGCCCGCCAAATTATGATCTAACCGCCATGGAGGCGGTCTGACACATGTCTCTTAGCATTGAAGCTTGTGCTGTGGCCCGGAAAAGGGCCGCAGCACAAGCCTGAATGCCAAAAGGCATGCTTGTAAACCTCCCTGCACCCTGTGGCAGGCATCATGCGGTGCCTGCCACACGATTCAGGGATGGCCCCCAGGGCCCACAGCAGAGGGCCACGGAAGACAGGCGCCCTGCGAGGGCCCCCAAAAAAGCCTTACCGCCAGCCTTTTCACTTCAGAAGAACCCACGTGAAATGGCTGATGGAAATTTGGATTGTAATCCCCACGGTGGGGCCTGAGAAGGCACCGCCTCCATGGTGAGGAATGCGACCTGACCAACCTTAAGCCCATCGGAAGCTGTGGGTCAGTCCCTGGGGCACTGTGGTCCGACCGACTGCATCGAATATGGCGGTCTGACCGCGGTTGTAGATGTCGGTGGTGTTTTTGCCCATTGGGCGTTGTAGCTGGGGGCACATATTGTGCCCCCCTTTGCCTGCACTGTCATGCGTGCACTGTGTGCGATGTACGACATGGTGCATGGCAACGGTGCACGCATGACAGTGCAGGAACTGCAGTGCAGCAGCATTGCCTTCAGGCTCACTCTGTGAGCCTAAGCATGCGGCAAGACTGCTGCCAGCATACCGCCAGCCCGGCGGTCAACTCCAAATGCGGCAGTCCGGATGCTTCAAGCTCACCGCAATGGCGGTCTGGAGGTCAGACGTCCAAAGTTGAAATTGAACCCTAAATAAATATAATTTAATGTTAAACATATATAAAAATAGTACATGTTTTTAATTTGATTATAGAATATTTTTAATAACTTTTTATGCATTAAAACTTTTATGCAACTATAAATGTTATTAAATATAATTAAATTACACTTTATTAATTTTATACATCACTTGTAATAATTATTAATGGATAATAAAAATATTTTTAAGTGGGAATTTTTTTAATTAAATATATCTTTATTAGCATTTGAAACAAAATTGGGAATTTATTTTATATTTAAGCTATAGAAAAATATTTTTAATATAATTTTATATATTTTAAATATTTTCATTTTTAAGTTAAAACTTAGTTAATAATGCTGCAGCATTTTCATCTTTAGTTCTACAATTAAAATAAATATATAAAAATAATTTTCATTAATATTTAACATAAAACTATTTTAAGTGTTTTTTCTGAGTTTAATAACCTTTTTCTTTTCCCTATGCTTTACCATAGGGACCATCTCCTAAAGACACTGTTGTCCTATCCGCCATCTTAGCGACCTTGGTCCGTACCTCCGGTCCAGCCGGTCTCTAGCTGGGCGACCTTTCGTTCGTCTATCTTCTCCATAGATCTACTCATCGTTTGTGAATAATGCTGATGCCCCTGATCCCATCACTCATCACTCCCTCCCCTACCTCTTCCCTCCCTCACTCTCTTTCTACCTCCCCTATTCCTTTCCTCTCTCCCCTTGCCTTTTTCCCCATGCCTGAGCCATGCTTCTGTAACTCATAAATATATATATATGTAAATATGTAATATAGAATTGTCCAAGCCTAATCGCTGTTAAAATGTAATCCTGAGTGAATTTACTATTTGTATATATAGAACTCTAACCACTAGTATATGTAGTAGACCTTTGTACTTACTACCATTCCTTTGTGATTTTGAGTTTTTCCGTTTGTATCTCTTCCTTGAGTGACCTTACAACTTGTACATTTGCAATTTTCTTCTGTTTGTATCTCTTCCTTGAATGACTTTACAACTTGTACATTTGCAATTTTTTCTGTTTGTATCTCTTATGTAACTCATGCAATCCAAAGTCCTTATGTAACGCAACTGGTTCTTTTTGTAAAGCGCTCTGACACCTTCGGGTAATGTTCGCGCTATATAAAATCGCATTAAATAAATAAAATAAATAAAAATAAATAAATGAGGCAGGCCTGTCTTCAGCCACTTAGCCATGCCCCTATTTAGATGAGCTTTCCTCTCACCTAACAGTGTCGCTTATCTCCTGTACCAAACCCTAACTATCTAAGAAGGTTCTGAAAATGAATAGGAGAAGCCCTTCCTGGCATCTTCAAATCAAAACAGGTAGTACTAAACTGCCCCTTGTTCTGCCAGCTGTTTCTGTCCACTCCCAAATAGCTCATTCCTGCAATCAGCAGTTAATACTCATTTACTCCTCCTAGACTCGGGTGCAGGCGGTAGTCATCTGAGCCACAGTTTCTAAATCTCCCAGCTAAGAATGTGTATTCCAGTTTAAAAGGTGTGATAAGTGGCATACATGGTTTTAAGCCAGTTCTGGCAGTCTAAAGAACAATTTTACAAAGTCTACATAAGTAATCAAAAATCTGATTTCAACATCAGATTTTAAAAACTAAGGGGCATATTAGCAAGAACCTGCGATAATTATCGCAAAGCTTGCTTAGCGCGCGTTTTTCTATCGCCGGCTATCGCTGGATATTACCGCGGAGATAACATGCTATTAGCAAGGTTTATCTCCAATGCGATAAAATATCCAGCGATAGCGGCAAACTCAGCAATAACGCGAGAAATCCAGCGATAGATTCCTCGCGCTAATGCTGGGGACTTAACCTTGCAATCCACCTCCCATTGACTATTATTGTTAAGTCATGCTTTTACCAGTTCTAAAAACCAGCGCTAATCGCGGTTAGCGCGCGTATTTTTATCGCCTCGCGGTTATTGCTAATAGGCGATAGCGATGTTAGCGACTGTTTTCAGTCGCTGTTAGGTTGGGAACGCCTACCTTGCATGTCATTAGCGATAAATATCGCTGACATGCAAGGCGATGTAATTCCCAGCCTCTAACGCCTGAAAGCTGTCGCTAACGCCTGTTAGCGACAGCTTGCTAATAGGGCGTTAAAAATATCGCCGATTTAGCGGCAAAAAGTGCCGCTAAATCGGCGATAAAGCCCTTGATAATATGCCCCTAAGGGGCATATTAGCAAGGGCACTATCGCCGCTTTAGCGGCACTTTTTGCCGCTAAAGAGGCAATATTTATATCGCCCTATCAGCAAACTGTCTCTAACAGCAGTTAGCGACAGTTTGCGGGCATTAGCGCCCGTTTTTTACCGCTTTGCATGTCAGCGATATTTATCGCTAATGACATGCAAAGTGGGCGTTCCCGACGAACAAACCTGGGAAACACTCGCTAACAGGCCTATCGCCTATTAGCAAGGTGGCCATGGCCCCAGTTAGCGACGTGAAAAATCGCGCTAACCGGGGTCATCGCCATTTATTTAACACCTGCAATTAGCAGGTGTTAGCCATACCTAACATGGGGGGGTGGATTATGCTGATACGACCACAGGGTCGTATCAGCAAGGTGTTCTCCCTTCTCCATGCAACATCGCTGGTTTTTCAGCGATGTTGGCCCATTTCCCCGCTATCGCTGGAATATTCATCGCCATAGCGCTAATCGTTGCTAATACAGCGTTAGCGTGGCGATATATTCCAGCGATAGCCGGCGATAAAAAAAATCACGCTAAGCAGGGTTAGCGATGATTATCGCCTCTTCTTGCTAATATGCCCCTAAGCCCGGAAATTACTTTGAAGCATTTTTCTAGCCTTTGTAAGGAATCAACATGATTTCCAAGATTCTAGAAAGCAGCCGCGGCCGCTGCAGGTAAAAGTGGTGGGGCCGTTGGGGGGTGAGGAGGGGGGTATTTCGACGGACAATGACTAGGGAAAATTAATTATTTATTTAATTTTCCATCGTCATCATCCGTCAAAATCCCCCACCGCTCTTACCCTGCACCGGCCGCGGCTGCTAGAAAGATCACAAGAACAGCAGTGAGATGTTTTCATTTAAGGCTTTGACATACCCGTCTATGTTGGCTGGGTCACACTGTGAATAGCTAGCTGGCTGGGGCTATGGGCTGGACTTCTGGGTCCCGATAGACAGCAACATTATTTAATCTTTAGGAAAGCAATACGAAGCTGCCTAGTATTGTATTGTCTCTTCACGGTCTCTAGTTCGCCCATTATTCCCGTACTTCGCATTTGTCGTTATCTCCCTCTACAGTTCCTCAGTTCCTTTGACCTCCTTTTCTGTTTACATTGATCTTGCTCTTTCGATTCTGTTTGGCTTTGGGTATCCTCCTTTCTGGCTCTTCGATCCTTTGCCTGTTAATACTGACCTTGCTCTTTGGATTTTCTCTCGGCTCTGGTGTTTTACTGCTCCTCTACCTGTACAACTCTCTGAGCCTTTTTTCTGGTATGCTGATGTTGCTCTTTAGACTTTTTTTTTTTTTCATCTGGCTGTGTATCTCCGGCTCCCTTGACCTATTCAGATGTATCCAAATCCTTGTCTGAGAGTGGGGCTTACCAGCTTTACTTCATACTAGTTTCGGATCACTGTAACTCTCGTTTCGGAAGCTGATGAGTATACATGCTAACTTTATGTTTGTGTGGAACATCATGTATTTATGCATATCTTTAAGATACAACATCAACCTTTTTTTGTCGAATGTGTTGCATTACCTCCTGAATGTTTTTGGGAATGCCTGCACTGCGACCAGAGACGTAACACCAGAGACAGCCATACCAAAGTTTAGTTGGGAGTGCCACTTGTCTATCTCTCTCCCCCCTCCCCCCTCTCTCTCTCCCTCTCTATCTCTCGCTCTCTCTCCTCCATTCCCTTACCCCTCCAGTGTTTGACCCTCTCTCGTGCAGTCTAGTTAGTGCAGATTGGAATAACCTGAGGAGTGAGGCGGATTCTCATCAGAACTCTTTGTATAACGCTCGTAAAAACTGACAGTTTTCCAGGCCCAACTCAAACCAACAATAATTCTTATACCAAAACCTTGCCGGCTATGGCACAGGCCAATTCAGAGATCCAAGAGGATCTCAAGACTGATAAATCAGTTAAGTTAAGTTTTGGCTCATCCAGGAGAAACAACTAATGCTTCCATGACTCTCAACACTGTTGAGCTCGGGCACACCTCCTCGTGTGAAACATTCTTTTGATGGGAATGGCTCCACTGGAGAAGTTTATCCGGGATCCTCAGTTTGTCCAATTGCTTCTAGCACAATGCAGCCTACCAGTTTGACCCACACAATTCTCATCAGATTAATTTTGTTCTATTTAACGAAAGACACTCTCATTTGGGCCACACCTTAGATGTTAAATCAGAGCTCTCGGCTATAACAATGTAATGTGTTTATTGCACTATTTAAAGCTGTCTTCAGATGAAAACATACCACCCAAATCACGTATGCTGGATTATCCTTACAACAGGGCTCCAAAGATATCATCTCTAATATTAGCTGTTTCAGTCAGTGTAAAGCAGAACTGGAATGGATGGATGGAGCCTCTGCAGCCGCATTTTATTTCAGACTTCAGGATGATTTAAAACACACACTGGCTATTAACTATCTCATCTCCACTAATGCATTGCTTGATATGGTACCTCGAACTGATCATCAACAAAGGAGAGGTGATCTGAAAGAAGAAGCATGTCTCATCAATGAATAACCAGTGCCCCTTTGGAGCATTCTGCAGTTTTTACTTCAGACTAACCCACGCAGAATGGTAACATGCACAAGTTTCTTTCACATGAAGAGGGAGGGAGAAAATGTGCAAGACTATGGCTGCATGTACTGTGGTCAAATGGGTCATTTTGTAAGGAACTAGCCTCAACTGCACGGGATCACACAAGTTCGGGCTTAAGCTGCAGACCAAGATGGGCCAAGAAGGAAATTTCCGTGTCTGCAGAGAGTCAAGCTCACTTTTTGTTGAAAGTTACTTTGGCAACTCCAAATGGTCCATTAGAATGCTTAGCCCTATTAGATTTGGGGGCAGCGGCTTTCTTATTTGCATATCAAGATTGTTGAAGTCCATCATATTTCTACTAGAAGAAAGAACAGACACAAACCCATCCATGGGATTGATGGTACTTCACACACCTCAGGAGAAGTATGAAAGAAACAAAAGATTTGGTCATGGCTACAGACAGACCTAGGACATTCGGGAGGCCATTTGTTTTGATCTTATAGATATTCCACCGTTAACATTATGTTAAGAACATCTTGGCTGAAACTGTGCAATAAACAAGCATCATAGTTTCACTTTACTTCTGAGTTTTGGAAGAATAAATGTTTTCCTAAAGCCAGCGTTATCTCTACTGAACCATTGTTGAGTGCATATATGACTTTCACCAGAGAAGAACTTTAACATTGCTGAAACTTACATTGAATTTACATATGTGTTCAGTGAATAAGATACGACCACTTCCACTACACAGAGAATATGATTGCACCATGGACTTGATACCAGATGCCAAGATACCACACGGTTGTATCTATCCTTTGATTAAGGATGAGAAGGAATAACTGAAAGAATATATTGATGAGAATTTGGAGAAAGGTATTATTTGCCACTCAACATCCACTGCTGGATCACCAATCTTTTTCATCATCTAGGCCAATATTGATCCTCTACCCTGAGTTGACAGAGTATTCAACTCAATCACAGTGAAGAATAGGTATTCATTATGTTTAATTTCGATCTTGTTAGAGCAAGTCCATTTGGAAAACATCTTCCCTAAATTAGATTTCAGAGAATTAAATAATCTCATCCGAATATAAGTAGAAAACTTCTTTTAGTACTAGATACAAATTTTCTGTGTACTTTTTTAATGTCTTTTGATTTATGCCCTGCCCCAGTTTGAATCTAACACCTGGTAAATGACCTTAGCATATCAGATACCTTCATCATTTTTCATAACCTTGAAGGAACATAGACAACATGTGAAAGCAGTCGCGGCCGACATGACTCGCTGGTGGGTGGGGGGTCACGTGGGGAGGGGGTAGCACTGGGAGGGGGGGTTAATTTAATTAAAAAATAAAAATTAAAACTTACCTTCACCTCCGGTCCCGCATTGCATCTCCTCTCTCTGCTCACAGGAAGCAGAAGCAGGCAGCCTCCCTCTCCTCCCCTAAGCCAATCACAACGCTGCAATGGCAGCATTGTGATTGGCTGTGATGCCGACTGAACAGGCGTCTATGGGGAGACCGTTTTCTCCATGCAGCCTACATGGAGAAAATGGGAGAGTGTGCATGACTGGTTTGGTCGGCCATGGGGCCGACGAAACAGTCAGTGCACACAACATTAGGCTAGCCACTCCTCCCCGACCCGCACTAACCAAACCCTTCTTCTGCTTTCTTGCAGTGCAAGAAGCAGAAACATAAAATGGTATTTATACCATTTTATGTTTCTGCTTCTCGCACTACGAGAAAGCAGCGGGGCGACGCTCCTCCGCCCACCTGGAGGAGCCGCCCCTGTGTGAAAGAAGTATTGAATAGACTATGTGAACATTCCTGATATGCTAAACTGGACAAATATATGTTTGAAGATAAATCAGTATCTGTCTTATGATTCATCTTGTCAGACCAGGATATCAGCATGAATCCTCAAAAGATATCAGCGGTGGCTTAGTGGCCGATTCCATGTACTGTAAATGGGATGCAAATATTTTTGGGGTTTGCAAATTTTACATATACTTTATTGAAGATTTTGAAGATTGAAGACTATTATGGTACCCAGTGTACCTTTATCGAAGAAAGGCAGTACCTTTCACAGGGATCAAGACAAAGACAACCATATGCTTTCGACTTAGGAAAAAAGCATTTACAATAGCACCTACTTCAAAACACAAAGATCAAACTTTGCTTTTCATTGTGGAGATAGATGCTTCATCCTTCACCTTAGGAGCTATTTTGTCTCAGAGAGATTTAATCACTGAAGAAGTTCACCAAATTGCTTATTTCTCTCAGACCTTGACATCTACCAAACAGAATTACACAATTTATGATAAGGAGCTTCTTGCAATCAAAGATTCCTTTGCCCATTGGCAACATCATCTGAATGGCACAGAGTATCTGTGAGAAATCAGGCCCCGATCACCCTTTCCTTACCTGCAGTCCGCCATGCCATCCTCATTGTGAGCTCCTGCGTTATCTCGGACCCTGTAAAAAAAAGAAAAGAAAGGTTTAAACCACTGAGCCCGGCAGTAACAAGAACATTGAAGGACGACTGTCTCTACAAACAGGAGGGTGGGGCCGCTGTATGGAGGAACCAATCCCAAGGAAACAAGCTGGACAAAAAGAAAGCCCAGGGCCTGAAAGAAGAGGAGGCATGCCGGAAGGATGAGAGGACTGAAGGCATGGAGAATGGATCAGAGCTGGGAGAAAGCTGTGATAGCCTGGACGTGTCGAAGCACTGGAAGGCATCTGTAAAATCAGACGCAGCAGGAGGACGCTATCCTCACAGAGAGGACGCCAAAAGGGGAAGCAGAAGCCGAACCGCTCCTGACTGTGAGGAGGAGAAGACCTGGTATGAAGACTGGTGGTCTGCCCCGCTGGAAAGCAGACACAACTCTTGAGAGGATTCCGGGTCCACCCCACTCTTCTAAGACCGACAAAGAGAAAGACGAGAAGATTAACACATCAGCAACATCAGAGATGCCATTTCCACTTCATTTATTTTTCTATCCTTCACAATTGAAATAAAAGACACCATTGCTAATCCAACCCAGCCTCATTGCTTATACATCCGCCCTAGTATATTACAAGTGGTTTCAGAAGTGGGATCAGGAAGTATTGAGGCTGCAGTTAATAGGATGGCAGAAAGCCATGGGAAACTGTAACATGTAATAGAGAAGTTCCCCACCACTGCATCAGAGGATAGGGAGTCCATACACAAAGCCCTGACAACTCAGGCAACCACCCAGGAAACAGCACTCTGTAGACTGGCCGATACCCTGGGCCAACAAAGAGGACATAAAGCATTACCATTTTTGGTTCTTCAAAAATATGTCAGTGGAGAGGACCCAGATTTGTTTTTCAATACTTTTGAGAGAATGGCCCTAGCTGCTGTTTGTCAATATCTGGGTCCCTTGTTGACCAGCAATTCACAATTGGCCTACCGAGCTTCAAATCCCTAAGGGGCCACGCCATATGTTGATATTAAGGGAAACATCTTTGAAAGATTGGGGATAAATGATGAGACTTATCGAATTAAGTTGCGACACATCAAGTAAGGGTCTCAAGAAACCGCTAGGGCCCTATACATTCATGTGAAAGACATGACTGACTGATGGCTAAGACCTCATACCGCAAGAAGAAATCATGGAGAAGATATATCTTGAGCAGTACCTCACCTCTCTCCATCCCCCGGTACAGAAGTGGGTTCAACAGCGCACACAATTAACTTTGGAAAGAGCGGTGGAAATAGCCAGTGAGTACAGTTGAGCCAAGGAGCTGCAAATAGGAAGGGAAGAAACAATCTGGAGATGAGCGCCCCCTGGTCCGGTCCGTCATCGCCACCCACCTCCCTAGAGGATACCCAAATTGATGACCTTACTCCCTTAGTCCGATTCCAAGACAAACAGCTCCAGGTCCGCAATGGAAATTGGGATAACCCACACTATATTGTAGACCTCCCAAAGACAAAATTCCTTATCATTGTGACTTGTCCATAAATGACTTGCCTGTCACGGTACTGATAGACACTGGATGCTTATAAAGTGTGATGCGACCACATGTGCTTCTAAACGGAATCCCTGGTATTGAGGGTACCATGAATATTCAGTGATATCCCTTAGCAGAAGTGCATATACAACACTGAGACCTACCGGTAATCCCCCTGAAAGTGGGTCTTATTCCGCAACTACTGGAGCCTTTGATTGTAGGCAATTATTACCCACATTTAAATTCATTGGTACAGGAGACTTGGAAAGAGGGGGACCATTGGTGCAGTGTTGCTCCCTTTTGTCAAGTAGAATATTAGGAATGGCCTTCAGGCAAGCAGAAGAAAAGTAGAAAACAGGGAAGAAAAGAGAAAAAACAAGCCCCTCTGAGGGTCTTTCCCACAAAAATGGGGAGTAAATTTGGGACACCGACTGCAACTCAAATGCGGCTCAGAGGGAAGACACCACGTTTCGGGAAGCCTGACGTATCGCCTATGATCGGGAAGACCCTGCCAAAGTAGGGTCCCAAGTTTTAAAAACACAATGGGCTCCTATATAGGAAGGAGGGATCTGGGGACCCTTCCCACTTACTGGTACCCACCCCTTTTCATGATAAAATCCTATTTCTTGCTCATATTCATCTTCTAGGGGGACACTTCAGATTTTATTGTCCTGGCATATTCCAACAAGTGCAGAAATATTGCAGAGAATGTCCTGTTTGTCAGAAGAACAGTGAGTACAAACCCGGTAAGAGTCCCATGATGCCCTGCCAGTTATAGAAGTACCATTTGCTCTAGGGGATGGATATCATAGGCCCTCTATTACCCTCCAAGAGCAGTTGTAGGCTTGTACTTGTAGATTATGCCACACATTTCCCTGAGGCTATTGCTTTATGCCACCCCAACATCATGAATGTAGCCAAGGCAATGATCGATGTGTTGCAAGGGTAGGATTCCCAAAGGAAATCCTAACAGATCAAGGGACACCATTTGTCTCCAGGCTCATGCGACAACTATGCCGCATGTTGGGAATAACCCAAATATGCACTGCAGCGTATCATCCCCAAACAGATGGTCTTGTCGAGAGATACAACGCTATGCTGAAGAGCACTCTTGAAAAGCTATTGGATCTCAAGACAAGACAGTCAGAAGACATTTTACCTTTGGCCTTGTTTGCTGTAAGGATTAAAGTCCAAAAGAGCACAGGATATTCTCCTTTTGAGCTCCTGTATGATCCCCAACCCCGTTTACTGTTGAACATGGCAAAAGAGGGATGGGAAAGCGAGGAGGATGGGACCAAACATTTGCCAGAATACGTAGCCAGGTTAAAATCCCATTTGTGCCAGGTGAGGAGCATTGTTAAGACAAACCTGGAACAAGCCCAGATGTTACAAAAAGGGCAAAATGGTTTTAAAAAAACAAAGAAAGATCTTTTAATGTAGGGGATCATGTTTTAATAATGATGTTTTCATCCGACCACAAATTGCTAGGGCAGTGGCAAGGCCCTTATAAAGTGCTTGTAAAAGTAACTCCTGTTACTTATCGCAAAGAGGTAAACTCCAGTAGAAAAACCACACAGATTTACCATATTAACCTCCTGAAAAAGTGGATAGGTCCAGTACCAGTTTTAACAGGAGTGGTCCCAGAATAAAGCCCTCTCTTTTTACAGAGTAGAGATCCAGATCTTCCTGCTCTTTTACAACAGGAGTTGGTTCAAGGGTTACATTCCCATGCTGGGGTATTTTCCCTATTCCCAGGTAGATCTATAGCAGTTGAACACTCCATACAGACCCCTCCAGGGACTACAGTGAGATTGAAACCCTATTGTATACCAGAAGCTTGAAGGGAGATTATAGAAAATGAAAACAAATGCTTTGAATGGGTGTCATTGAGCCATCAACAAGTGAGTGGAACTCCCCGATTGTATTGGTGACAAAAAATCGCTTTTAGAGAGGTGAATAAGATCTCCTAATTTGATGCCTATGCCCTTACCCAAGTCGATGAGATGGTAGAAAGACTATGGGAGGCACAATATATCAGCACCCTTGACCTCTGTCAGGGGTAATGGTATGTGCCCATCAGGACTCAAGATAGAAAACAGCATTTTCAACACCAAGAGGATTGCATCAATTCAAGGTCTTACCTTTCGGGCTTTATGGCGTTCCCGCCACATTCTAACATTTAATGAATCCAGTCCTTTGACCCCACACCCAATACTATGCTGCATATATAGACAAGATTGTCACATACACCAACACTTGGAGTCAACACCTGGAACACTTACTAGCGGTCATACACACAATGGATTCCAGGAGGTTGAAGATCTACCCAAAAAAAACTGTTGGCTGCCAAAAATGTGAAGTATCTCGGTTACTTTTTGGGAGGGGGCCACATCAGACCACAGGCAGAAAAGTTCACCGCCATTTCCAAAATACCTATGTCTGGCACAAAAGGGGAATTGTGAGCACTTTTGGGCCTCTTAGACTGTTACAGCCACTTCATACCCTGTTTTTCACAGATAGCGTCCCCTTTGACAGATTTGCTAAAAAATCCTCCAAGACAGAAGCGGAGTTAAGACATTTCTCCCCCGAAGTGTTAAGTGCATTCAATACCCTTGAGAAAACCCTTTTGTCCGAACCAGTCTTGATCAGTCCGGATTATACAAAACCTTTTATAGTGCAAACCTATGCTTCAGATGTAGGTTTAAGGGCTCTGTTGCTCCAATGGGATGGAAAGGGAGAAGAATGCCCCATAACCTACATCAGTCGGAAACTGCTCCCTAGGGAAAAGAATTGCACAGTAATTGAGAAAGAAGCATTGGCCATTAAAGGGACCATTAATACACTACATTATTACCTGGAGCGCCGTGAATTTACACTTTTCACAGTTCATGCCCCATTGCAATGGATGCACAAAGGGGTTTGGCCCTAAGATGGTTGGGTAGGGCCGAGAAAATTTATACACTGAGGAAGGACCCGACCGTCTGATTTCTGGTGCTGAAATTAATTTCCCAGACTGAGAGCATTCGCTTATTCAAATGTTCTAAAGCATTTATTAGCTTATCATTTATCTTTTTACAATTAAATCATTGCATTTGTGAAGCATGCCTGACCATAAGACACACCTTCTTCACAGTGAATTACACATATTGAACCAACATTACAAACTTCCGACATCAATGAAATACATTCAATATACACAATAAACAAAAATGATAATACATAAAGTAAAAAATGGTGAAATGCATTAAAGTTAAATCCAGTCAGTTTAAAATACAACAACCAGTATTTAACTATACAGTACTGATTCTGTATGGAAAATCAAAGGTTGTTGCTGCTGGGTGTATATATAACTATTATGCAAGGGTAATTTATTTTTACTTGCTCCCTGCAATGAATCATATTAATTGGTTGATCTATCCCAGCAGTACTGGACGTCGATACGTTTCGAGCCCCATCCTAGTTAAGGGGTTCTCCTCAGGGCCTTTAGGCTGGATTTCTTCTTCACTCTTTTCTGTGTATGCAGTTCTCGTTTTCACTTTTGTGATTCCTTCTTATTTGAGTGTTCTGCCTATGCCTAAGGCAATTTTCGTTGGGTTATCGAGACGTGTGGGTTTCTGTATCACACCTTCTCTAATGAGCTTAAATATTCACCAGGGCACGTTTCTCCAAAGGAATTTCCATTCTTGTTCCTTGGCTTAAAGTGTTAAAATTGACTTTTGCTCGCTTCAGGGGATCGTGTGTCAAGCGGATGGCCTTGCAACAATGAAAAACGAAATAGAGAGTATTTCACTGTTAGGACATGGTACACACCTCAGTACATGTCCTACCTTTCACAGACAACGCTCGCAGCCTTTCCCATCTTTGCAGCGCGAGCCTCCGCTCAAGTCCATATCGCGGCCCATACTTGCGAGGAGTGGCAGTACCGGGGCCGGAGTGTGGAGATGCACTTTGTTTTCCATCATAACAGTGTTGGGGGCATGTTTTGGCAGTAGCTGACCGCGAGTCAGTACGAGTGGCATAGAGACCGTCCACAGCACCGCGATCGGTGCTGAAGTATCTTTTTTTTGCATTACGAACTGCCTGATTGTTGCATTACGAAGTGCCCTATTTTTGCATTACGAACTGCATAGCATTGCATTAGGACTGCATTAGATCATTGAGAATTGCTCATTAATACTGCAAGAACCTACCAGTGCTCGCTGGCCTAATAACCGGCAAGGTGAAATATTACAAATACGCATATGTTGGATTTTTATCGTGTGGTCTCATCGTATATCTTTTTTCTTACAAAAATATAATTGTTTTTTTATGAAACTCGTGTGGATTCCATTTGTGGTGTTATCACTGTGTCACTGAGAGCGTGGTTGCAAATACTTTTCACATTTGCCTTGGAGATAAGCCTGGCTGCTCGTGCCAAGCTACCGAGGGGGTGAGCAGGGGCTAACTGAGAAGGTGTCCTTCCTTTCCCTGACTTAGAAGCAAGGGTCCCTATTTGGCCTAAGGTACCTTCCTCAGCCAACTAGAGACCCCCAGTTCTAACATGCCCAGTGGCTAAGTTGGCAATTGAGAACGGGCCGTGAGAGCCGGGCTTTCTCCCCCTCTTGCGGTTTCCCTTCTACCCAAGACCAGCGGGATCGGCTGGAGAGAAGATGAGGGTGATCCGAGCCCTCCGGGCCTTCCTCGCCCAGGAGGGCCTGATGTCTCCTGAGCAGTGGTAGTCCTAATGCCGGATAGCCGATCGGTCGGAGGACTGCCCTGCAGTGGACTGACCTCTTCGGTGCCCCATCAGAAAGCAAGTGGAGGGGGCAAGATGGCGGCTGCCTAGAACGCTGCACTAGCCGCCTCACCCAGCTCCGGTGATATGATGTTTTTGGATGATCGCTAAGGAGGGCTTTTTCAATCTGGACTTACCGCTACGCTTCTGGGGAGCTGCCAGGCATGCAACGGCTCCCCTTCTGCAGGTTGTACGCACCCTTTGAGTTTCTTGTTCACTCCAGGGGAGCGCGACGAGCAGTCTTGAGGATCTTGTCGAGGCTGACAGAAGGCGGCTGCGAGAGTGCACCGTGGAACGGCAATTCGAATACTATGATGCCACCTTGTGTCAACAAGCTGTGAAGGAAAAGGAGAAGGAGCGGAGAGAGCCTCTGCCCGCAGCCCCTTCGGCTCGCAAAACCATGGAGCTGAGAAAGGGCAATGACGGGGAGATGTGGACTCAAAACAGAAAGCGAAAGCAGGAAACACTATAGACAATGCTCTAGGAAATCCAAGGTCGCCGAAGAACTTCTGGGCTACAATTGTCAGACTCGCACAGGCAGTGTCCAAACAGCCTGTGATTCCCTCAATCTTCAGTGGGGTCACTCGGTACATTGGCCCACCTGAACTGGACCAGGGGGAGAAAGGAGGACCCTGGCTGCCTGCAGTAGATCTTGCTGTAAGTACTGACAAAGTGGCTAAGGTGGGGACTGAGGAGGGAGCTGCTCTAGGGACGCCGGCATGTGGGCAAGAGGGGCTAGTGGAGGAGGTAGAGGGGGGCGCATGTGGTATTACCCCTCCATATCCCCAGAACTCTCTATTAACCAGGCAACTCCTCCCAGTATACTTGATATAGTGCCTAACAGACCATCGGACAGCACCGAGGCAAGAAATCTGAACTCACCTGACCAAGGCGATACATTTTTTTCCCTAACGGATGATTCAGACAGCTCCAATCTAACTGAGGATCTTTCTGACGGAGGAGATTGCGATTCTGGTGGCTCCGATAGCAGTACCTCTGAAGGAGCTAAACCCCGAGCATACAAAAACGGCGTGTTAAAAAGAGGAAAAGTAAAAATAGCTCTGCTAGTAAATATATCTCAATCTGCAATAATACACCCATAGCCTTGGCTCCACCATCTCAGCTAGTTTGGGATTATTCTGCAACCCAACATGTTTATGAAGACGAGAGGGGACATACTGTTGAACAAGCGAGCAGGGCCTCAGAGATTCCTACAATGGATTTAATATATAACCTATTGAAGCAAGTACAAGGAGAAGCCAAAGTGGCGACTCAAAAAGCCCATCAAGCCGCTAAGAATGTCCAGGGAACAATCCGCAAAGTCAATAAATGCTATACAGACATGGCCGAGAGGATGTCGACGATTGAAGCCCGGACAGTTGCTATTGAGGAGTCTACCTGTGTTTTACAAACGAGAGTGGATAGCCATGATGCCCAGCTTATAGATGTCCAGTGGAAGCTTGAGGACTTCGAAAACCGCCAGCGGCGGAATAATTTGCGTTTTTTGGGAATAGCAGAGAATGTTGAGGGCAACCATGTCAGACCCTTTATTATCAACCTGCTTAGAGGTGCCTGCCCTAAGTTATCTAATTGGAACTGGGACACAGAAATACAGCGGGCACACAGATTTCCCCTGGTCCTACAGAAAGCCAGGCAGGGAGGTCAGCCTGAAAAGCCGAGAGAGATACTAGTCTTCTTTGGAAATGTTTTGCTACGGCAGGCCATTTTTGAAAAAGCGAGACCAGATGCTAGGCGCTCTTTTGATGGCCATTCATTCTTTGTGAGACCTGACTTCTGCCATGCTACGGTGGAGAGGGGGTGGCGTCTACGACAGATGTTCTCCCCTCTGCAAGAAGCAGGATGTCAGGTCTTTTTGCTCAACCCAGCTAGATTAAAGGTCATCTTTAACGGCAGAACCTGATCTTTCACGTCGGAAATAAAAGCCCACGAATTTCTAAATGAGATCCATCCTGGTCGAAAGGGCTCTAAAGAAGGAAATGCCAGCTAAAGACGTGCAACTAATCTGACCTCTCTTTGATGGTCCTCTTGGATCTGGACTGGGGTCTGGGTCTTCCGCTGGGATATATCGCCAGAGGATTTAGAAGAGAAATGTTCTCTCTCCTTCTTTGGTGATCTCTTTTTCCTCTCCTGTCTTTTTCTTGATTTTTATGCTTTACTGTTTGCCTGTGGTCCCTCCTGTGGTCCTTTTTTTTTTTTCTTTTTCACCCGGAGCCGGAGTGGGGTGGGGGTGGGTATCTTAGTGGGAGCCATCACTAGGGTCTTTTCTCCATATGGGGTTTAGGGTTGGGGGAGGGGAAATCTGGGTCTAGGGAGATGGGAGAGGTTGGGGGTGGGGTTGTGGAGGGGGGTCAGGCAGACAAAGATGCAAGTATCAAGGAAAGGATTTGTTGAAGATGAAGAGATTCTTTTTGTGTATCAGCCTAGTGATATGTTTCAGCCAAGGCCCATTGCTGGTCTTTTTTGATTTTTCTTTTGATTTAAATGAATAAACTTCGTATTGTTTATGTTAACATATGTGGGCTCAAAGACAGCCGGAAGAGGCAAAGGATCGCCTTTGATTTAAAGATGCTAAAACCAGATATAGTATGTCTCCAAGAGACACATATTCAGAAATCCCGTAGAAATCTGTTTAATGGTCTTGGCTTCCAGATAGTATGTAGTAGTACTACGCAGGGAACCCGCACAAAGGGGGTTGCAATTCTTTCTAAAAGGGGTGTGTGTGATTTTCCTCGGTCCCGCTCAGATAGTCTGGGCCGATGGGCTATTACAGAGTGCCGCTTTAGCTTGAATTCTTTTACACTATGCTCTATTTATGGCCCTGTTCTAGATGATCCAGCACTGTTAGGATGGCTTAATAGCGAGTTGGTGTCCTGGTCTTTACCTCTTATAATTTGTGGGGACTTTAATATAAATTTAACCTGCTTAGTAAATGGACATGGTGTAGGAATTATGTTGGTAGGAAACCAAAAATATACCATGCGTTGGCTGATCTACAAAATAGTCATGGATTGGCAGACGTATGGAAGGAGACAATGAAGGCGGATCCTGGTTATACATACTTCTCGGCCCCACATAAGGTGCATGCCAGACTTGACTATTTTTTTATCTCTAAAAGCTTGATTAGGCATGCATGTATTTCAAAATTCCCTAGGGTCATGTCGGATCTCAATACTCTTCTCTTGGAGCTCCAAATGACCCAGCTCCCGAGAGTGGAGCGCTCGTGGTCTTTTGAAAGGGCACTTTTATTAGACCCATAATATGTGAGCCACATCCAGGCATGGATTCCCCAGTTTTTTTTAGACAATCAGGGCAGTGCTCAGATCAGCGTTGTATGAGATACATTTAAGGACTGCCTTGGGGGGAGACGTTGAGGTTTAGTGTTGAACATCAAAACGGGAAAAAACACTAATGGAGGGACTGTATTCAGACTTAACTAATGCCAAATTAAAACTGGCTAATAAACTCTCTTCTGGGGATGAGTCTGACATTGCCCTTCTGGAACTGGCAAACACTAAAGCTAGGATAGTAGATATTTCTGTTACAAAGGCCGCGGATAAGTACTTGGTATGGCGGGAGAAAATATACGAATACAATGAAAAGGTAGGCCAAAACCTCACTTTTAGAGCAAGATTATTAACTGTGGGTGGACAAATAAGGGAAATAAGAGCTCCGGTGCTTGGAGAGAAATCTGAACCGGCTGAGATTAGGGCGGCATATCAGTGGTTTTACCAGCAATTATATTCCAAGGCAAGTGAAGCCCCTAATACCACGGGTGAATATCTCTCTGCTTCATGTGAGGCATTTCTTGAAGAATCCGACAGACAGAGAATTGATCAGCCTATTTCATTAGAAGAGATAGAAGCAGCTATTAAGAGTTTAAAATCTGGGAAAGCGACCGGCATGGATTCTATCCCTGGAGAATTCTATAAAATATTTGCTGTGGCACTTAAAAGACATCTAGCGGAACTGATGCGGGAAGTACAAAAAGGGAATACCCACCCCGGGTAGCTGGGCGACGGCTAGGATTGCAGTTTTTCTAAAAAAGAACAAACCAGCTAGAGAGCTAGGCTCATATCGCCCTATTACGCTTATTAATAGTGACTCCAAGATTTATGCAAAAATCTTAGCTATGCGTCTAGCCACGGTTATTAGCCTTATCACATCTTCCGTACAACATGGTTTTATTCCCGTCAAGGGGGCAACAGATCATATCAGACGAGTCATCACCCTCTTTGATGCGGCCGGGGTTATTAAAGATCCCTTGGTGCTAATTTTGCTAGACACCGAAAAAGCGTTTGTTCGGGTCTCCAGGCCGTATCTCTGGGAGGTGATGGCTCATAAGGGGATTGGACAGGGAGTTATTAGATCGGTGAAAGCCCTTTATTACAATCCCAGGGCTAGGATCTCTATAATGGGAGGCCTATCTGATGAAGCAAGTATAGAACGAGGCACTAGGCAAGGATGCCCCTGTTCCCCCTGTGGAGAAGTGGGGTGCAGCGGCCAGGGCAGCTGACTTCGGAGCACAGGGCTCACGGTTCGATCTCCGGCGGCAGCTCAGCTCAGCACCATGTGACTCTGGGCAATAGCTCACTTAATTTCCGCGACGGCCCCCAGCGCCTTGAGACCCGTAAGGGTGAGTAGTTCGCGCTTTACAAATACGGATTTATTTATTTTATTTATTTATTTTTCCCACTTTTATTTGTCATCTATATCGACCCCCTGATTAGACAAATTCAACACAACCGGGCAATCCAGCCGATTAAATCAGCTGGGGGGAGACAAAAATCTTGGCGTATGCCGGTGATCTTGCCATCGCTACTCCTGATCCCAGCGGCGCTATAGTACAGGTTGAAAAGGAAGCTAAGAGATTTAGCCAGTTTTCTGGCTACCTTTTGAATAGGGAAAAACCCAGGTTATTATCTACAAAGATGAACTCCTGGTTGATGGGCGGGTTACCAAGGAAGCAGTATATCTTGGGGTGGTTATCAAAGCAGAGGTAGGAAACATTGTGGAAGCTAACCTGACGCCCTTAATTTTCAAAGCGAAACAAGATTTTTGGAGATGGAATAACTTGAGACTGTCAGTGATCAGGCGGACCAGTCTGATCAAAATGATATTTTTACCTAAGGTTTTATATCTTTTTCGGGCTCTTCCGTTGGAAATGGGTAATAATTGGTTTAAGTTAATTGATCAGATAGTGACTCGATTTCTGTGGGCATATACCAACCCCAGGAGAGCGCTTAGATTCTTGACTCTCCCAAAAGAACAGGGAGGGATGGCGGTGCCCAATTTTAAATTGTACTATTGGGCCGCTGCTTTACAACAACTGTCTTTCCTCATGGGCAAGAAGGGGGATGACATAGGACGGGGGGGCATCCCATCTATATACGAGCTTATACTGGGGGAAACAGGCAGGGGTTGTCTGCTGCGACAAATCAAATTCGGATATTATAAAAGAGTACGATTTAAGGTTGTAGTAGCGGCTTACCACAAGTGGGGGAAAGTGAGTAAAAGAATAGGCCTTGGGAGATTTAATTTCTATACCCCGATACGGGATAATCTGCTATTGCCAGAGATTTCTTCAGAGACTGTTATATATGTGCACATGGATGACACATGGAGTTCGAACATTAGGAGACTTTTTTGTACGAGATTCATTTAAGCCTTTTGATATTATTAAAAAAAAAGTTTAACTTTGACAATAAAGATTTCTTTAAATACCTACAAATTAGAGCCTTTCCAATGAAGAAGGGTGGTGGGATGAGGGGATTTGAAAAAATAGAAGTTATGGAGCTGATCATGGCAGACAATATCAGGATAGGGGCCTTTGTTAAAGCCCTAAATATTACAATGCAAGATGATTTATTAAAACATTTACAGGGGTGGGAGGATAGGATTAACGCTTAACCGAATGATTTATTAAGATCTTTGGAGGATGCTCATAGATTTTTAATCTCAGCCAATTTACAGACTCAACACTAACCCTGGGCGTAGTACTACGCTACGCTCACGGAGCATGCGTAGTTTGTGCTACTACGCAAATTGCACGTAGCACAGTGCATAAACTTTGCTAATTGACACAACGTTACAGCAAAATCAACAACACCTACAAATGCTTTGATAAAACAATTTTACATACTAAAAAGCATATAACCAGTTCACAAAAATGAACTTTGAGACTGAAAATATCAGGCAATGAGAGAGGTGATGATTTTGGGGTCCCCCCTAACCTAGGGGGAGGACCAAGCAGATGCCTTGAACACAAAGAGCATATCATGCTGAAGGATTCAGTGGTGGTCCCTTCCTCCTAGGACCACCCCAAGCACAGTTATGGGCAAAAATACAATCCCAACCAAAGGCCCTGCAAAGCATTATGGGACGAGATTAGCAGTGGGCAGTGAATATTATAGTGTCCAATATCAAAATAATTCTACAAAGAGCTGCAGTTCAACTAGTCGTTACTAGATGTCCCTCACGAGTCAAATGCAAAAGCATTGAAATTATTAATACATCAAGCTGCAGTTCCACTAGTCGTTACTAGATGTCCCTCACGAGTCAAATGCAAAAGCATTGAAACCCTTTCATGAAGCTTTTGCATTTGACTCGTGAGGGACATCTAGTAACGACTAGTGGAACTGTAATGTAAATGTAATGTAATGTAAGGGCTATTTATAGAGCGCACTGTGACCCGCCGGGTATCCTGGCGCTGAGAGACGGAAGAGAGCCTGTGATAAAGAGTAGGAGGCATCAAACTCTGGGGAAGAGCCAGGTCTTCAATTTCTTCCTGAAAGGCATAAAATCCGTCATCTGTCGCAACTCCGTGGGTAGGCTATTCCAAAGTCTTGCAGCAGCAACGCTGAAAGCTTGCCCCCCCAGTTTAGCTCTCTTGACCCTAGGCACTTTCACCCAGTTAGCAGAGGAAGATCTGAGGCAACGGGTGGGAACATACCAACTGAATTTCCTCTGCAAAGGTAATGGCCCACGACCGTGCAATGCCTTAAACACAACACAGAGGGATTTAAAATGAACCCTCTGCAGGATTGGAAGCCAATGAAGGTCCATCAGAGCCTGAGAGGAGGAGGACTGACGAGGTCTCGTCAAGGCCAACTTAGCTGCTATATTCTGGATTCTCTGCAGTCTCCCCATTAAGTATTTAGGAGACTCCAATAGCAAGGCATTACAATAATCTATCCTACTCAGGATGACGCTCCTTACTACCAGAGCACGAGTATGTACCGGGAGCATGGGGAGTACTTTTTAAGAACTCTGATAAGGGAGTAGCAACTCCCAACCGTCTTGTTGACTTGATTTTCTAAAGTCAACTCATCATTAAAGCAAATTCCCAGGTTACGAACAGATTTAGAGGGTACCAGCGGGGCATCAGCAGTAGTCGGCCACATATTGGCTGGGAGAGGATGTGGTACTCTTCCACCTGCAATATAAAGAAACTCTGTTTTATCTGCATTAAATTGCAGGGAATTATTTCGCAGCCAATATACCACACTCTGCATACATGCATGAAAGTTTTCCACAGAAAATGACTGTTCTCTATCCCAAGAGAGAATAAGCTGGGTGTCATCCGCATAATTTACAAGACCTATACCGTAAGATTTAATGACATCCACCAAGGGACGCATATAGGCGTTGAAAAGAATAGGGCTGATAGCAGAGCCTTGCGGTACACCATGATGTATCTTAGTAAACTTGGATTGAAAAGGGGGAGGGCCACAGCCTGACATCTGTCAGACAGATATGAATGCAGCCATTTCTCGGCCAAGCCCACTACCCCCACTCCTTCCAATCGTTCCAGGAGAACCTTGTGATTGACTGTGTTGAATGCAGCGGACAGATCCAACAGGATCAGTATAGTAGATTGACCCATGTCCGCACGCAAACGAAGATCATCCAACACAGTCAGCAAGGCATATAAACACAGAGAAAAAGGAAGGGGTATGGGGCAATAATCACTGCACTTATCAGCTATCGGGTAATAGTCAGTATTTATTATATATTCAGGGTGCAAAGGACCTGAGGCTCAATACCCCTAAGCCTCCTTGGGATAATCCCACAATTAAGACAAAAACACAGTAATCCAGCACTCCACTCAATAGTAAAACAGAACTATAAAAAGAGAGAAAAATATTCGAATCCATTCAGTAGATCTTGTATAAATTTTCTTTATTCATATTCTTCATTAAAACACACGACCGTAGCCAACGCGTTTCGTCCCTAAGGACTTCTTCAGGGCAAAAAATGTCAAGAAAGCATTCGTGGCGTTCATCTATGTCATGCAGACGGAGTTTTAATCCCTCCCAATGCTACCACCTGTTTCAAATCCTAAATTAATACATTCTTGGAGTCACCGTTCCTATGTTAAGGGGTCCAATTTATCATGTTCGGTCAGTAAGCTGGATTTCAGCTATCCATACCACAGAAGGACCACGCGATGGGGGCAGACTGACGCCGTTTTCGAATGAAGACTGGTTTATACTGAAATCCAGCTTACTGACCGAACATGATAAATTGGACCCCTTAACATAGGAACGGTGACTCCAAGAATGTATTAATTTAGGATCGGGGGTGGTCATTCATTATTTTAAAAACACTTTTGGAGCTATTAGGTGCCTTCAAAATTGCATTTGCGAAAAATTCCGCTTTAGCCGAGGCAGTATATTTCTTATAGTGGAGAATTTTCTCCTTCCACTCAGCTTTAGCTGTATCAGAGTATCCCCTCCTCCATTGCCGTTCTGCTTGCTTACAGCCAAGTTTTAGCTTTTTTAGTTCAGCATTATACCAAGGAGCAGAGGGTTTGCCTACTTTTTTCACTAGCTTTTGTGGAACAAGCTGATCAAGTTGATCATTGATCAGAAGACAAAAGGTGGTATAATTTTCATCCACCTGTTTCTCGGGGTCGAAAGATTCTTCTAGGTGGAATACAGGGGTGGTACTAGCTTTCCTCAGGAGACCTTTCCAGTCCCTACTAAGGAGACATCTAGTCTCCTTCACAATTGCCAGGCTGTTCTGCTTAACGTTAAGTACATCAAATTGAACTAAATGATGATCGGACCAGCCCATCGGCAAAACATTTCCCACTTCCACTGAGTCTTTCCCCGCAAAAACAAGGTCCAACACATGTCCTCCTATATGAGTAGGTTCCATCACCCTTTGAGGGAGCTGTAAATCCATACAGGATTGTAAGAGATTATTATGCCCAGGGTCCATGCTCCCATTGGCCCATAGGTTAAAATCTCCTAGTATTAATAATCTGGCATGTGAAAGAGCCATGTTACTAAAAACATCAATCATATTTTTTTGTTGCAGGAGACTGGCCGTTCCTGGAGGCTTATAACAAATAATACCAGTCAGTACATGTTTCCCCTGGTCCTTTTGTGCAAAGCCCAACAGTTCAGCCCCTTCAACCTCATCAATATCTATAGGGGAAAAATTCCATGCCTCCTTAAATATGATCCCCAGCCCTCCACCTCTACCGCTTGGGCGTGGCTTATGAAAAGCTTTATAGCCCTGAGGACAGGCCAAACCCAGCTCTAGGTCAGACCCGGGATGAGTCCAAGTCTCGGTCATCACCAGGGCATCTAGATCATGTAGCTCTAATAACAGCTGTATCTCCATGTAGTGTTTACACAGGGATCTAACATTGAGCAGTCCACATTTTAAAGAGTCCCCTTTCATGAAGTCAGCCACTGGCCCAGCCGTGTCTCTCAGTATGAACTCCCCATGGGCACCACCCTGCACCCCTATTGCTCGCAATGAGGCACTCGAGTACTTATAGGCAATATTATCTGGTAGATTTCTCCTACCTTCAGCATAATGGCTGGCGCTGTGCGTTGCCAGTGCGCGTACGGGCGCAGACGGGCTTGCCTTTGGCGCGCCGTTGGCGCGCCCGCTGCGCGCGTCTGCTGCGCGATCGCTCCAGCGCAATGCTTTATAGGCCGTGGCGCGGGGATAGGCAACTAGAATGCTAACCCCTATGGATACCGCAGCCCGCAGAACTGCAGCTTGATGTAATAATAATTTCAATGCTTTTGCATTTGACTCGTGAGGGACATCTAGTAACGACTAGTTGAACTGCAGCTCTTTGTAGAATTATTTTGATATTGGATACTATAATATTCACTGCCCACTGCTAATCTCGTCCCATAATGCTTTGCAGGGCCTTTGGTTGGGATTGTATTTTTGCCAATAACTGTGCTTGGGGTGGTCCTAAGAGGATGGGACCACCACCGAATCGTTCAATAAGATGAGCTTTTTGTTTTCAAGGCATCTGCTTGGTTCTCTCCCTAGGTTAGGGAGGATCCCAAAATCATCACCTCTCTCACTGCTTGTTAGTTTTTTGTTTTCACTTTTGTGAAACGACTATATGCATTTTAGCATATAAAGACAGAGATACTTGTTTTATCTTAACTTGCACTGTGCAAGATGCTCTTGGCAATTATCAACAATAATCAAGAAAGGGACCCTGAAAAAATTCAATAGGTGAGGAAGGAACCAGGGAAATAGTTACTGCAAAAACATATGAGCCTTCTCTCACACATATACATCTAACATTGGCCATAAGTCCATAGTTTAAGAAAACCCACAGACCAAAAAATATATTAGTAGAAAAAAGTTTGTTTTAAATCATTTATTTATCAAAGTATATTTGCTTCATGATATCATATGTATTTTTTCTTTTTTTCCTCCATTTACATATGAGATACAAAAAACATCACACAAAATTCAATAAAAACAAGTCAGAAGCCCAGCATCATAATGTAATGGGGTACCTATGAGTAAATATACATGAAACCACCCCAACCACCACATACAACAAAACCAACAATAACTAGCAAAAAGCCTTACAAAACAGATATTGACAAAATACAATTTTTTCTACTAATATATTTTTTGGTCTGTGGGTTTTCTTAAACTATGGACTTATGGCCAATGTTAGATGTATATGTGTGAGGGAAGGCTCATATGTTTTTGCTCTTGGCAATTATTGCACAGTGCAGACAAGCACACAGCTACGCACTATTGCGTAGCTATGTGTAGTTCAAAGTGTACTTCGCGTAGCTACGTGTAGTGCTACTGATTGCCAAGTGGGGCGGGGTCACTGGGACAAGATGCCCCAGGTGTAAAGACCTTGTGGTAGATTTGGTCCACATGTTGGCTACATGCCCTATGTTAGATAGACTGAAAACAGAGATTAATAAATTTCTGGTAGAAAAATTGGGGATTGATATTGTTTTAACCTCTTGATGGATTTAGCTAGGAGTTGACGATGAGATAGCCTTAGCTAATGTCCAACCTTTTATGTTTGTTGATATGGCTGTCTATCGGATTTGATTGACAACAGTCTGGCTCGACCCCTCTCCTCCAGTGTTTCAGCAATGGTGTGCCCACTTATTGTCAATTTATCTTCTGGAAATGGCTATCTATTCTAGGAAAAGCAAGAAGACAAGGGAAAAAATTTCAAGAGTATGGCTTCCTCTATGTAACCTGGAAACTATCTTACGATTTGAGGTAGTAGCTGAACTCCCACCTGACGATGAGATGCTTGGTATAGGTTCTTTTTTCTTTCTGTTGTCCCCATAATTCTCCCTAGTGGGGCCTTCTTTTCTTCTAGGCTTTTTTTTATTTTTAAGATGGCTGAAGGTGTATATATTTATCTATGTATTTAATGTATATTTTTTCCTCTTTATCAAAATCTGGTTTTGTAACTTATTTGATTAAATGGTTAATAGCTAGGAAACTGTCTGCTTGGAGGAGTGGTGGGGAGGGGGTTATTATTATTAAGAGCAAAATCAATAAAAACATTTAAAAAAAAAGAAAGCAAGTGGAGGGAGGATAAAACTGTGAGATCCCTCCCTCCCTCCCCGACTAAGACGAGAGAGATCTCCGCGGTGGAGCTCCATTCGACGCTGGGAAGGTGAGTGGTGTTTAGCGCTCCGGCTCCACCTGGTGGAGGCCTACATCCTGGAGTGGTAGGGGAGGTGAGGCAAGAGCCCAGAGAGGCTGACGTCCGCACAACCGGCCAAGCGGGGAGACGCGACTACAGCTGCAGTGACCGGGAGGGCCTGAGTCGCGGCTGCGGGCCTGTGGCGGAGTCCGAGACCCCCCGCAGTCGTCAGACAGTGCGCGACTGAGGACCACGCCGAGAGTGCATCCAGGTGGCAGCGATAAAGTGAAACGCAGCCAGCGGTATGGTAGGTGCGGAGGAGCCTACCTGGAAACCGCGTGGTTGAAAGACGCCGTTGCAGATCTGAGGCTCGTGCACTGACGGGTCATAGCCAAGGGCCCCAACGACTATATAGGTGACCAAGACACTGACAATGAAATTTGCGGCCTAAGTGGACAGCGAGGAGCCAGCTGAGCCAGTCACCGGTGAGTGACATCCAAAGAAGTTGAAAGGGAGTCTGAGACTGTCCTCCTGGGGGGACCTGTGGCTGTGAGGCCCCCCACATCCCCGTCTTTTGAGGAAGAAGATATATGACTGATGCCGTCTATTGCGGCCCTTTTTCATCCTGGAATTATTCGCAGTGGTCTGTGAGCGGAAGGAGCGGTATGCGCTTAGGGAAAACAGAATACCAGCGAGGTGTGGAGTAGGAACTGTGGCGTCGCCGAGGGGGACTCCCTTTCCCCTCTCTCTCCACTGCTGTTGTGGGCTGAGACGGCAGGAGCCCGGACGACGGAGGGTGACTCAGGTCATGGTCACCCTTGGGCCCCCCCTCCTTGCTTGTTCACAGTGCTGGTAATGGAGAAACGTTGCTCCCCATAGGAAACGACCCGATATAGGGAGGAACGGTCGACGGGAGAGATCGATCCCGCGCCAGAGAGAGACGAACGGAGCCGTGGGGAGGGGGAACCCCAAGATGTCACTGGAGAGCCTCTTCCCCCCCCTTTTTGTGATGAGTGGGCGCTGACCTGGAAAACACTCTAGTGGGTGGGGACCCCCTGAGAGAGCACAAAGTCGACTTGTTCTGACCCAGGCGCAGTGGAGGAACGATCATCAGATAAACCAAGCCAGTCCACACTCACTGGAGGACTTTTAAAGTGGTGCTCTAGCCTAAGTGATCTCTTCCATGCCCTGTGCGAGCTCTTCTGTTGCACTACTAGAAAGACCACATTGCAATCATCCAGAGGTATCTCTCCGTGGTCAAAGACTGGAAACACAAACTCAGCCGAGACCGCACACATATCCTGGCCATCAACCCAGTATGGCACGAGACAAAGATCCAAATCCCACGGGGCAGGGTAAGCTAGATAAATACGTCAAGGTGGTCCACCCACAGCAGGGAACGGAGAGTGAGGCCGCACACGCACCGGATAATGTAGCCATACTACAGGCCATATACACCTCGTGTGAGGCCTTGGAGGGGAAGATGGCAGAGGTGTGCACAGAGGTGACACTACTACGACAAGACTTGTGTAAAGTCTCTGAAAAAGTGACTCACGCAGAAACCCGTATTTCTAAAGTGGAAGATATCTCCCATACCACGAGGAGAGAAGTCACGGGACTAGCTGCCTCACTAAAGGAGGTAGCCTGGAAGGTGGACGATGCGGAAAATAGAGCCTGCAGGAACAACTTTTATTTTTTATAGGTTTCCTGGAGGGGGTGGAGGGAGGAGACCCGGTACAGTTCCTGGGGACATGGCTCAAGGATTCCCTCCTGACTGCGCAGTTCTCAACTTGCTTTATAATCGAGAGGGCGCATAGGATGCCGAGCTTCCGGCCACCTTCGGGAGCTCCACAGAGACCTCTAATAGCGCGCTTCCTTAACTTTCAAGATTGTGACCTTATACTTTGGGAAATAAGACAAAGGGGTGAAATTGGGCATGCTAACACACAGGTCATGGTGTTCCCAGATTATTCTCGGGAGGTACAGAAACAGCAGCGGACCTTTGATTCTGTCAAGGCTAAATTACGGGCCCTTAAGATCCAATACATGCTGTTATTTCCGGCAAAACTTAAGGTCATATTTCAGGGAGCAACGCAGTTCTTCCAGACTCCGGAGGAGGCTTGGACCTGGCTTGAGGAGCGACCCCCTGTAAGACGCAGTCAGGAGATGACGAGGGAACCCGGTACAACCCCGCAGGGGAGCTCTGGCAAACAGAGGGGGAAAAGACTACGTACATCTGCTGAATCATGCAGGGTGTATACTGGAACTCCATTCCGTGCCAAAAGACTGGTCCCCCAAAAAACACAGATGTCGAACTCAGAGGAGGATGTTGCCTGAGACACGGATAGCCGACAACACAGTAAGTCCCGAGACCAAACCACCTCGGGTCCCTCTGACAAGAAATATACATCAGATACGGACAGTGATCATCCAATCCTGCAGAATATCCACCAACTAGAAGAGCAAAGTCCGGAGCCCATCGCCAAGGAAATCCAACAGCAGCAGCTGACGAAAAGTGGTGAAGAAGGCTGAAATGCTGGGGCCGAGCAGCTGCCGAGAGACAGTAAGATACTGGTTCAGTGCTAATAGACACTGTACGTTGCACCCACGGGGCAACTGATTCTAATACGAACTTATAGTTTTTAGTTATTAAGGGAGGGGGGGGTGACAGACCTCTCAAGCTTCACCTGTGCTACAGTTGTCATGTTGGCCAATTTTGGAGTGGCGTGGGTAGAGGGAGAGTGTGGGGAGGAGGGGTTGAATGGGGTTCACAGGGAAGTCAACGATCAAGATTGAGATTTGTTTTTTCATGTACAGCAAGCATGCACGGACACATAGGAGTCAGAGACACAACTAGACATGATCTGAATCAAGGGGAGGCACACTATGAAACTTGTGACAAGTATAGACATATGCAAAGGGCGAGGGGGAATATTCGGTGTTGACGTGGAATGTCAACGGACTAGGCAATAAAATCAAAAGTGGCTAGTCAGTAAATATATCAAACAACTTAAGCCAGATATCGTTCTCCTATATAAGACGCACTTGATGGGCTCACACTGCTCCTTTTTTGGGAGTAGCATGTATATCACACTGGCCCACGCGGGTTTCTCATCGGGGTCGAGAGGAGTTGCTATACTCATTAAGAAGTCGCCACCCTTCCATACATCTAGAACGTGGACAGACCCAAATGGTACGTTTGTAGCGGTGCAGGGGACTTGCGTCCGAAGAGAACTTACTCTGATTAGCGTATATGCTCACCTAAGACTGCAGCAGCACACTCTAGGAAAAGTTGCACGAAGACTCTTAGATTCGTGTCCTTCCACCCATATTGTGGGCGGTGATTTTAATGATGTTATAAACCCGCACTTAGACCGTACACATGTTGGACCTGGCTCGCGTTCCTCCACCCAGCTCGAACAGTTTCAGAACACACTTGGTTTGACTGATCTTTGGCGGCGGCGCCACCACCCGGTAGAATGGACATACTCGTACTTTTCGGGAGCCCACAAGGTTTTTTCCAGATTAGGTTACCTCTTTGCCCCGTCGGGAGAGGTAGAACTAATAGAAAAAGTGGAATATTTGGCAAGGGGTATATCTGACCACTCGCCTCTCTGGTGAACAGTGGGCAGGAGAACCTTGGGGAGCTGAGGAGAGTGGAGGCTACAAGCTTGGGCTTTACAAGATAAAGACATCGCCCACGGGATTCAAATTGATTCGGAGCTCTATTTTCCTGAGAACGAGGGCACAGTGTCCTCGGCAGTCACTTTATGGGAGGCATACAAAACGGTCTTAAGGGACAGGGCGCAAAATATTATAGCCCATAAGAAAAGGCAAAAGATACGAGAAATTGAGGCCCTGGAACGCAGACTCCTAAACTTAGGAAAACAGATTGACTCACAGACCGACCAACACACGCTAAAGCAGATAGAGGTAACACGAAGGGAATACAGAGCCCTAGTAACCCAAGAGGTGAAATCTCAACTTTTAGCCATGCAACACCGCCTATATGAGGCAGGAGAGAGGGTGGGAAAGCTGCTAGCCTGGCTGAGCAAGTACGAACGGGAAAAGCGATGGGTTGCCTCCATTCATGAGCAAGACACGATTCATACTACATCCCAAAATATAGCAAGTGCATTTGCTCGCTATTATACAGAACTATACAAGGCCAGACTACTGTCAGACAGTGCCCAATTTGACTCCTACTTGCAAGCAGTAGAAGTCCCCACCCTTTCCCGAGAAGATAGAGAAGTATTGGAGAAGGAGTTGACTCTAGGGGAAGTGACTGATGCAATTATCAGGCAAAAGTCAGGAAAGGTTCCAGGCCCAAATGGTCTCCCAGCAGAAATTTTTAAATGTAACGCCAACCTACTGGCCCCGAACCTCCTAAATATGTTCCAGGCATCTCTGGAAGAGGGGACACTCCCAATGGTGCTTCGAAACACCACAGTGGTAGTTATACACAAACCGGGCAAACCCCCAACGGACTGTGGTTCCTATCAACCCATATCCTTGCTGAATGTGGAAACCAAAATCCTGGCCACTATATTGGCAACATGCCTCCTGACAGTAATACCACCCCTCATTCATTGGGACCAATCCGGCTTCATGCCAAAGAGAGCCACGAGACTTAACCTCCGCCGCCTGGCCAATTGGCTGGACACGGTAAAGAATAGATCCACGGTGCACGTGTTCCTTTCTTTAGATGCCGAGAACGCTTTGACACAGTGCACTGGCCATTCCTGCAACAAGTCTTGTCAAGGTTCAGGTTTGGCCCAGTCTTTCTGACTTGGGTGGAACTGCGGTACACTAATCCAGTGGCTAGGGTCTGAGTCAACGGGGTGACCTCGGAGGCCTTTACGGTCCAGAGAGGTACCCGTCGGGGCTGCCCCCTATCCCCGTTGCTGTTTGCACTGGTGCTGGAACATCTGGCTTGTGTAATTAGGAAGCGTCCAGAGATTAGTGGTTTTAAAGACAACGAGGAAGCCCTTTCAATTGAGCATATATCACTCTATGCCGACGACATCCTATTATATATCACAAACCCAGACAGGATGCTTCCGTCAGTTCTGAGTGCCTTCCAGGAAAACGGTTGGCATGCTGGGTATAGTATCAATTGGGACAAATCTAATCTCTACTCGGTAGGGGGGCCCATAGATACAAGGCGACTTCCGGGAGGTTTCCCAGAGGTTAAAGAAGGGTTCCGTTACTTGGGTCTATACATCACCACCAATGACACGACTAATCTCAAGCAGAATATTGGAAGAGTTCTCACGGAATTCCGCGAAGATGTTGAGAGGTGCTGTTGGATCTCTCCGTGGCCTTCGATACCGTGCCCCACAGTGGACTTGTACGCAGGCTTCAAGAGGGGGGGATTGGAGGCACAGTGCTAAGATGGTTTAACTCTTTTCTGAATGACCGCCAGCAAACCAGCTGGTCTCCGCCTTTCTCGGCATCTATTCCCCCTATGAATGTGGGAGTCCCTCAGGGCTCAATTCTCAGCCCCACATTATTCAATGTTTATCTGGCACCTTTGGCTCGGCTCGCTGAGAGTTACGGGGCAAAGATAGTGTCATATGCTGATGACACACAACTACTGTTTACCTGCGAGAAGAGCTCGGAATTCAACAGTAAGGAAATCAATTTTTGCCTATCAGAGGTTTTCCACTGGCTCCAGAAACATCAACTGAAGTGCAATACTGAAAAATCTGAGATGATGTTCTTCGGCTCTCGGTCCTGTGATTTATGGCACCACTGGTGGCTGCAAGACTTGTCCCCTCCCACCTCAGCTGTTCAGATTGTAAAAAACCTTGGCGTCAAATTTGACGACTCTCTCTCAATGAAGGCCCAGATTCAATCAGTGGCTGGGACCTGCTTTGGAATACTGAGGATGCTGAGAAACTTTCTCCCGCTATTACCGGTTTCTCACAGGAAGACGATAGTCCAAGCTCTGGTGGTATCGAGACTGGATTACGCCAATGCCTTGTATCTTGGCCTCCCTGAATTTTTACTCAACCGCCTTCAGGTGGTTCAGAATGTGGCGGCCAGAGTTACTCTTTTGGCAGGACCGAGAACTCACTCTACTCCCCTCCTGGCCTCACTGCATTGGCTACCCATTAGGAAACGGATCGCTTTTAAATCATTGGTATTGGTTTTTAAGGCCTTCCATAAAATAGGTGCCCCATATCTTGGGGCTAGAATGCAGCACTACAGTCCGTGCCGTACTTTGAGGTCATCCGCCAAGTCACTGATCATCACACCCAGAATTCGGCTTTCTCGGAAAGGAGGTAGATCCTTTCAAGTGGTGGCTTCTCACCTCTGGAACAGCTTGCCCCTCGCGCTGAGGCAATCCCAGGATCTCCTCACATTCAGAAGGAAACTTAAAACTTGGCTTTTCCAACAGCAGTCCTAGGCCGAGGTACTTGAGCTCAGCACTGCGGGTCGTATTTATTTTTTTTGTTAGCGCCGGGACACTCTTGGGAGTAGCTGTGCGCTTAATAAATACCTGCTAACATAACATAACATAACAGAAGACTCCCACTAACGATAATGGGCAGAGCAGCATTATTTAAAATGATTACGCTCCCGAAATTACTTTACGTACTCCAAAACACGTATTGTAAAATACCCAAAGCTATATTTAATACTATAAACACTGATTTCCATACGTTATTATGGGACTGAGCGCACCCAAGGGTCGCACTGCAGACGCTCCAGCGAAACCAATACAATGGGGGACTCGCGTTACCGGATATACGAGCATATAACAGGGCTGCCCATCTTATACTGATTAATGACTGAGGACATGCGGCTGGTGACCATCCCACCTATGCCCTAGAGTGCCTACAGTTCAGAAACCACACACATCTTCACTATCTATACGGAGGCAAAGGGACTTTACAGCTATTGCCGGCCACTCAGAGGGCAGTAGAGGCCTGGAGGGGGGCAGAAAGGCAGATGGGATGGCCGGATCACGAGAGAGACCCCACTTTGGGAGGGATCAAGACTGCCAGAGATTGGTAAACTCTGAGGGCTTAAAAAATGGGACCTGATCGGGATCTCTAGACTAGGGGATATCCTGGAAGGAGACATTCTGGCCCCTTTTGACATGCTTAAAAACACATACCACTTATGTGACACCCAGGAATACTCGTATCTTAGGCAACAACACGCCAGCAAAGCGTAGGGGATAGCCAATAGAGATATACTAGAATTTGCACCTCTGGAAGGCAGATTACTTCAAGAAGAACTCTCTTGTAAAGCTGGCTCATGGACTTATAAAACGTTAATGAATAATATTCCAGACAAATTGGGGCCCCTTAGGGCCAAGTGGGAAATCACTACCGGACCACTGGAAGATATTGACTGGGAGGCGGCTCTAATGTACCTGAGAGAAGTGGCCATTAGACAGCGGCTACGTCTCATACAATTTAAGATTCTCCATAGAGTATATTTTGACAGAGCTCGCCTCCATCATGTGGGCAGAGCAGAGACACCTCACTGCCTAAGATGCAAAACAGAACAGGGTACATACATACACATTCTCTGGGGTTGTCGCCGAATCCAAGGATACTGGAACCAAGTACTGGGGCAACTGAGTAAGGTACTCAGAACACAACTAGAGCTAGAGCCTAAATACACCCTGTTGGGCATTCCTACTGAGATAGATTTACCACGTAGCAAACTCCTGCTATGCAACTTAGGGCTCATAGTGGCTAAGAGAAATATAGCCCGCCAATGGGGAGCCCCCGATCCACCCGTACTTTGTGAATGGAAGGCCCTCATGGACCTATACATGGTAGTGGAAAGAGTGACGTATCAGGCGAGGGGGTGCCCCCAAAAAATGTGCAAAATCTGGACCCCTTGGCTGAAGTATTATGGGCTGAGTGTGGGGGAAGAAGGGGAGATACACAATGTAGAGGGGCAGAGCCAGGGAATGCGAGGAGTTAAAGGACCGCTGCCCCGTGCACCCACATCCCTGCTCTTGTATGCTACTGCTCCCCTTCTTCCCTCTCCCAAACCCAGACCATCACAGTGCTTGAAATTGTATATAGTCTGAAGATGCCTGCCTTCACAGTAACCCTATGTGTGCTCATGTCATTCTGTATTATGTTATTTGCAGCACTGCTATGTCGCGTATGTGTCTATGCACTACTGATTCTTGATTATCCATGTACTGCTCATATTTTTGTTAATAAAAAACAGTGTATAAAAAAAGAAATCTCATGTCTCTGAATTGGATAAGTTTTTGCACTCGGTCAAATTGGAAGCAAGAAGTTCGATTCTAAGAGTGAACTGTCTTTGATGGGCTGTTTTTCCATTGGCGGAAGGTATTCCTTCCCAATAAAGAATGTCAGAATAAAGCTTTTTTCTGGTATCATGACTCTCTCAGTGCTGGGCATTTTGGTGAAAGAAAGACATTGGATCTATTAAAAAGACACTTGTGTCGGTCTTTGGTGAAACACGATGTTCAATGATAGGTTTAGCAGTGCTTTGTTTGTGCTCTGGTGGCAAAATAACATCAAATAAATGCCTGGTTCTTTGATTTATCTTTCTTCACCAAATCACCCCTAGAAAAAAAATGTAAATTGATTATATTATGGATTTGTCGTTGATTTCTGTACTAAGTATGCACATTTTGTACCTTTAGGTTATTTAAGGCTTCACAATTAGCCATGGTTTTGTTAAAGGGGATTCGAGGAATGCATGTGAAATATTGAATAATAGAAGTCTTTAATTAATTTCTACATTCTGGAATGCCCTAATCCATTGCTTGGCCATGGTCATGTTCAAATCAACCACCCATCATGTCCTGGTCTGAAGGGCAGAGAGAGTAAATCAATTAATCATTAGAGCAATACTTCCACGGCAAATCTATGAACCAATAAGAGCAGTAGGTTACTTGTTTATCATTGGCCGAATTAACACACAAGAACTCATTACACTCATCTCTTAACTAACCATTCCATTGTTCTTTTGGTTTTCACCCTCAACTCTTTCAAGATCTATCTCCCTGTTAGACATGGCATCCTTAGTGTGGTTTTCCCCTAACTTTTTGCCTTCAAACCTCCTGTTTTTGCTAACGTAGTTTTTGGTGGCTTTAAAATTCTGTGCACATTGCCAATGCTAACCAGGGCTAAAGTGCTTGTGCTCTTTCCCTAAAACATGGTAACATTGGCTTATACTCAATTGGCATCATTAATGTATGTATAAATCCAAAGTAAAGAAAACTACATGTGCCCAGGGCCTGTAAATTAAATGCTACTATTAGGCCTGCAGCACTGGTTGAGCCACCAACTTAACTAGCACTTTCAGGCCTGACATTACAGAGCTTGTGTGTGCAGTTTAAACTGACATTTCAACCTGACAAAATAAACCTCTTGCCAGGCCCAAACCGTTTTACATGTCCGGTAATGAAAAACTCTCCCATTTGTTTGTCCCTACTGCAAGGTCTACCAGATTGATTACTGGGACAAAAGAAATGATCACATATCCCCAGCCCTAAAATCCCTAATCTGGTTGCCATACGATGCAAGAATACAGTTAAAAATTGCCTGCATGATGCACAAAGCCCTTTATTTCAAGACCCCCATTTATCTGGTTCAAAAACGAGAATTATCAGGGGGCTGCAGACTGTCACAAAGTGCAAGTTCAATGCACCTGAAACCACAGATTTTCCACAAAATGAGAACGAGTAACAGAGCCTTCTCAGGCATTGAGCCAAAGATTTGAAACCCTCTTCCTCCGGAAGTCCGTCGAATCTCCTCCACCGCTTCTTTCAAAAAGGAAGTGAAAAAAATCCTAATGCTCAAGTTTCTGCCCTAAAGGCCTTGGCTCTTATGCTTCAGTGCTGCCCTCCATTCGGATGTCTTGATTGACTTTTACATGATTATATACCTGGGAATATCATTGTTAGCATGCTATGTACATATATGTGTCGAATGTTCTTCTACCATTACTGTATCCATCCAACCCTAATGTGAAGCGCTCTGATACCCGCCGGGGTCATGGTCATGATATATGCCAGGGTCATGCCCTGCATATATATGTAACGAATGTTCTCTTCCCAATATTGTATCCTACCTACCCAAAATTGTGAAGCGCTCTGATACCCGCTTATGTCATGTTCACGCTATACAAAACTTTATAAATAAAATAAATAAAAATACCTCACCCAATTACATTTTATAAGTGTAATTTCCAAATGGGAAAAGGTAACTAGTTCATTGAAATCCTAACTTATGGTGAAGTGAGATTTTAAATTATAATTCTGAAAATGTCACTTTAAGAAAGTTGGCATTTTCTTGCCTTAGCCATTTGGTGCCTGCAGCCTGTCTCTGGTTCACATAACTGGGAATGGATGACAGTTGGGCTTTGTGTAGTTCTCCTAGGCAGCCACACAATAGGAGCTCATGTGTGACTGGATGGGACATCACTGGCAGGATGGGTGAGAGGAACTGGGCACAGCCTCACTTACAGTCAAATAGGATTTGTCCTGCCTCCACACAAAGGGCTGCAGTTAGTGTGGAGCCAGGGTCAGGAAGGCAGGGCATCTGTGCACTTCAAAGGCATGCTTTAAGAAGCTTCTTCCCCCTTCTAAGGCACAACTGTGTATAAAAGAAGGACCTCAGACACCACTTTTTCCGACACTTCGGAATCAGAAGGTGAAGGTAGCTCAACCTATTACGAACCCCAAATTACACATAATATGTTTAACACTAACCAACAGACACGACAGCCTTTTTTGGCCCAGCGCGGCATACGCCGAGGCCGACAGAGAGTGAGATTCCAACCACAACCCAGAGAGAACTATCAGAACCATCATTACCAACCAGAGACTCAACATGTGTTGGAAACTCGCAAGAGACAGTATTGGAGACAAGGGATGTGATCCCTATCTTCAACCTGTCCTCTAACACCCTAAACTCTGCTAGTTTGATCCTTCTTTCTAAAGGCTTGTCATATGTACCCCACACACAGATGAATAAATTTGAACTATACCGAGATATCATCTAATTTTTTCGTAAAATTAGATTAAAAAAATTATTTTGTGAGGAACGTATTAATACAGAATTACCAAATGGGAATGAATTATGTGTCCCATCTAACTTCACACCTACATTAGACCAAATAGGGCCTGAAGTATCTGTTTTTGAGCACACAGTCTTAAAACGTCTTGATCAAGCCTGCCGCTATATTCCTAAACCGATTTACAATTTAGATAAAGAAGAATCTCTGACTTTAAAATCTTTAGTCCAGAACCAAGCGGTAACAGTAAAAAATTGCGATAAAGGTGGGGGAATTGTAGTAATCGATACAAATACATATGAACAAAAGATGTTAACTATGCTTGGGGAGCAAACCTTTTATTCTAAAATAACATCAAACCCCACCCGCCGCATAGCACAAAAAATTAAATGGCTTACAGATTTAGGGGCCGATTCCGATCTCGGCCGGTAGGGCTCCGAATCGGATTCGGCTTTACCGGATCCGATTCGGAGCCCTGTTTCCCGACCGAACCGTACGCGGGTCCGGCCGAGCGAGTACGATGCGAAATCGCCGACCGACTCGTCCGGGCGTCCCGACCGCTCCGACCGACTCGCTCCCGGCTCGAACCGCTCCGACCGACTCGCTCGGACTCGACTCGCACCGCGCAATGGAGACGTTTCCCGGCCGGGTAAGTACGATGCGCGCCGCGAGCGAGTCCGACCGAGCCGCGCACTCCGGCTCGTAAGAGCTGTCGGAGCCGTACTTTGGGGGTCCGTGTCGGACCCCCTGTACGCGTAGCCGCGCGAGTCGCACACAGGGGGACCCATGGGTCCCCCTACCTGTGCGTGTACGGCGCGAGTCGCTTCGCCGCGTACCCGCTGTAGGGGGCGCCCTTGTCCGACTTCGCACCCATTGAGTCAATGGGAGCCCGCGTACGCGTTATACGACCGGCTCCCATTGACATCAATGGGAGTCCGACCGACTCGAGTCCGATAACATACGGACGCATCGTACTCGTTCGGTCGGACTGCACGGGTCCGATTCGGTCGGAAATCTCTCCGGGTCCGGCTCGGTCGGAGAAATTTCCGGCCCGAATCGGAATCGACCCCTTAGCGTTAAATGCAGGACATATAAGTAAAAAGGAGTATGAATATTTGAACAGCTCGCAAGGTAAAATGCCCTGTATCTATGGTATCCCTAAGATACATAAAAATGAGAAAGATCCACCATATCGCCCTATTGTATCCACGATTGGATCAATTACGGAACCGCTGTCCAAATACATAGACAATAAAATTAGACCCTTCATTTCTAAAATTCAGTCATATGTGCAAGACACAAGGGATATAATCAACAAAGTTGAAAGCCTTTAATTCAATCCAGAAAGGAATATTTTAGTGACTCTAGATATAGAGTCACTTTATAGTAATATCCCACAAAAAGAAGCCTTGGAGGCTGTTGAATGGTTCATGGACAAATTTGAGATTCCATGTCCACAATCTTTCATAATAGAATGTCTTCACATTGTTTTAAATGAAAACAATTTTGAATTTGGAAACAATCTTTTTAAACAAACTAAGGGCGTAAGCATGGAGGCCTCAGTATCGCCTTCGGTAGCAAACATCTATATGGCCATTTTCATATCTAACGAAATTGCCCCATTCTTTGAATCAATTTCCCATTGGTCAAGATATATAGACAATTTTTTTTTATCTGGACCGATGAGGAACAAACTCTCCAGGAATTTTTATCTTGGCTGAACCTAGCAGATAATAATCTTAAATTTACAGCACATATTAGTAAACAGGCAGTCGAATTTTTAGATATCATAATCAGATATAATATGGGTGCGTTGGAAGTGGATTTATTTGTTAAGCCAACGGCTAGAAACACACTTCTCCATTTTAATAGTTACCACCCTCGCACCCAGAAACAAAGTATTCCTTTTTCACAATTTTTACGATTGCGACGTAATTGTACTAAGCTGGCAGATTTTGATATACAAGCAAATGCCATGAAAATGAAGTTTATAGCAAGAGGATATCCCCACCGGCTGGTGAGAGAATCCTACAAAAGAGCCAGATTTTATGATAGAGACCATCTCCTATCTGGGACCACACGAAAAAAACCTGACCAACTTGTATGTGTCACAAAACATTCCACACTAAATGCCAAAGTTAAACAAATAATAAATTCCAATTGGCATATTTTAAATAGTGACCCAGAACAAGAAATAAAACTGGCCAAACCTCTATTTGCATATTGGCGCAATAAAAACATTAAAGACATGATTGTACATTCACGTTTTAATGCTGACAAAACTTTCATTAAAAAAACCATTGATGGAAGTATCCCGATCAAAGGAACCTTTAAATGTCTATCATGTAAATCCTGCGATACAGTGATGGAAGGGGAAACCCTAGTTTTTAACGGTTATACCATTCGTGCACAGCAAATGTGGAACTGCAAAACCCATAATGTGATCTACCTTATTGTATGTCCCTGCGAATTAGGTTACGTAGGTGAGACCTCACGAGCAGTAAATACGAGAATTACAGAACATCGTTCTGCCATCCGTACTGCCAGAATAACTGCACCATTAGTTAAACACTATCTTGACTTAAAACACAAACCAGAAGATATGCAATGGCCAGTGTTAGAAAAGATAAAAAGTTCTGAAGAGAATGGAGGCACAGGAATTCGTAAAAGAAGGGAAGTCTATTGGATTTTTTCCCTTAATACCTCGAATTGTGGATTAAATAATGAGTTACCATGGGAAAATGCAATTTAGTGTAGACATCTGTCGCATCCAACACAAAGAATCTAATGTGTCTTCCAGATACAGCGGTAAAATAACTATGCTGCCAACTGAATGAATTAGATAGTTAAAAATCACTTAGCCGTGAGAATGTTTCTATTTATCTTTACATAAAATAAATAGACTGATTAGATCTATAGAAATGTTATTAAAGATTGTGATAAATATTAAGTTGTATTCCGGACAGACCTGCGAGCGTTATGATTAAAGAAATGGAGAAATTACATTTCCGACAGTCAGCGTTCTAGCGTATAATCCCCTTTTACGAAAGGATAAAAGTGCTGATCACATGACTAGGGTACGTTTTTATTAACAATGAAACATAGCGAATGGGCCACGTGATTGGCCCTCGCCACACGATCCATTCACGTAATGCATGGGGATGCGTCAATTATGCTACGATTCACAGACCAATCCGGACGCACAACAGACGGAACTGAAAATGTTCAAAAAGAGGTCAAAGATGAAGCCCAACCTTTTCAGCACATAGACGCGGCCAGTTAGGACGTATCCACGCCGACAGGGCCGATATCTGTCTTCTAAATTCTCCCTCACAAGTAAGTCCTTCAATAAATAAGGAATAAGTTACAGCTTATAAATTAGCTCAATGTTTTAAGTAAAGGGGTAAATAAAAACTGAAATTAAATCGTATTTATAGGAAATCGAAAAATACGAACCAGTATGATGGACTCTGTATCCCAATTAGGGCCGTTAGGGCCTTCATATTCCTGCTATTTTTCTTTTAATACCAATAAATAGGTCGGATTTGCGAGTCGCTTCTATTCTGTATAAACAACCTTCAAAAATCGACTATACTTTCTCTTTATCTAAGAAATGTGACCTGTCAATTTAGAATATAAAACCCTGGATACTTTATTTTGCCCATTTGCCTGTTTCCGAATAATAGAAAAAATAGTTGTCTAATCACCACTATTGGTATACCCTCCACAGTTAAACTAAAAGGGAAAACCATTCACGAATTTTAATGAAAACTCTCTGAATATAACTGGACCTGTTAGAATTTTCTGAGCACATCGATAAGGAGTTGTGAAAGTTTCAGGTACTGACAACCATTAACACAAATTTTTAACTTTATAAAGTAAACTTGTCGTATCGTGATATCAATAGCTGTTTATTGATTTTTTATTTAGATTCCAAAGGAATACATATCGTTTTAAATATATAGAAATACGCGACTATCTTTAAGAAGGACATATCAGAGTCCTACAGGATCTAAATTAGGGTAACTATGATGTCCTCCACACTCGATATACAAAATTCGATGTATAAAGAAGAATTAACTGAGTACCACTTTATTAATCCTTCTAGATTTTGTAAGCCCATCGATACGCTGGACCCAGATACCCAACAATAAATTGAATATAAAACGCTGGACCATAAAATCCAATAATAAGCCTGAAACAATAAGTAAGCATTCATCACTGGGTCTACCTAAATCTTCTTTCAATCGGAAATGGAATTCTTGGTGACTTATGGCGTCCTATAAATCTGACTATATCTAAACTAGTCACGTTCTTTTCCTTCTTTACACACTCTCAGAAAGAAGACACAATAGATATTTCTTTATGATTCTTCACTGCTTTCCCAGGTGATGGTCAATCTACTATGCAATTTATCATGAACTTCAGTGTAACTCTCGAAAATTATGTTTTAGGTAATTGTGTGGCATTTCCTGACGAAGGCGCAGATTGCGTCGAAACGCACGAAGACAAAAACCTTTTTCTGCCATGGTTTAAATCTGTGTATTTTATGTGATCGGTTGAAGAAAACTGTTTGTTTTTATACAATTGAGTACATGTATTTATATGCTAACTACATACAAAGTATAGTATGAAGTGTTATTTTATGAATTGATTTCAAGATTGTAATAAACTGTGGGGCATATTAGCAAGACCGGCGATAAAATTATCGCGGCGATAATGCCGCTTGAAAATATGCGTTATAGAATTCCAATAGAAGCCCATGTTAGATGTGCAGGACATCTAACCTGGGCTTCTATTGGAATTCTATAACGCATATTAGCAAGCGGCAGTTTCCTGCCGCTAAAACGGCGATAATGTTATCGCCGGTCTTGCTAATATGCCCCTATATTTTTAACTACCACAAATTCAAATTGTAATTTTTAATTTTTTCTGCTGATTGTTACACTGAGTTCACAAATAATGTGTATCTAATGGACGTATATATTTAGAGATTTGTAACATTAGTAACTCCATAATTGCCTTCGGATTTATATTTCACTTTATTAGTGCCCTGCCCTAGGAATTGCTGTATCAATTCGACAGGGGGTCCTTGTTATTTTCACCACTTCTTCACTGCACTTCTGGACCTGTGGATACTCAGAAAGAAGGACTGCTGTGCTGCTACAAGGACTGCCACTCTACTGGACTACTGATGTAAAGGAACTGCTGCCCTGCTGTTCTGACCTGCTGCCCTCTTGCTTGGGGAAGAAGAACTGGACCTGCATCTTTAACCCCAGATCCCAAAGTGACTCAAAGGGCTCGTCTGCTAATCTGTGTTTCAGGGGCATAAAAAGCTACCCATCCAGCTCCTCCACCCAGCTGCAGCGTGTTCCAGACCCCCAAGTAGTGCCCCTCAGGTCCTGGACCCTTGGTGTGTCTCAGCGGGCTCTTAAATCAAACTTTTGGGCTCTTCGTGACCATGAATGGGTCAGTTCGCACCAAGGCCATACCACTCGCACCGAAATTCAGCATGAGCCCCCGCCAGCCCATCTCTTAGTACAGCAGCATCAATAGACTGCCAACGCAAATCTCCAGTCCGCCCGTCTATTACACCTGGCCTGCTCTTCGCACCACGCTGACTACTGGCCGTGACACTCTCCTTGCTCCTCACTACCCTCTCCAAAGTTAACGTGATTCTTGGCACAAAACTTGAGAAGGTAAAACTTCTGCAAGACTAATCTGGTACTGTATCCGACCCACATTTTCATTGCAGTTGGCCTGAACTTTTGACTTTGACCCAGTCCAGCGTGACCAGATAGCCGCGGTTGGCACTTTCTACTTTTAGGCACTATTTTACAGTTTATTCATATAGCGGGTTCTACTGATTAGAATTTTTTTGTTTCGTCTTGTTTTAGTTTTTAAATTAAGCTCTATTTTTCTGAAATGATGTGGGATCTTTTTATGTGGTGTTGCACCAATACTTTACACATTACCTCTAAGTTAATCATGACTGCTCTATGCCAAGCTACCAGGGGGTTGAGCACAGGTTAATTTGGGCTTTGCTTGTGCCTTACCCTGACTAGGATTGTGGTTGCTGTTTGACCAGGGCTCACACCCCAGTCAATCAGTAACTAGGTCTGGGCGGAAGTCATGGAATTTCACTCAGCAGAATTCCACGAAGTTACCAAAAAAACTCAGCGAGATTCCGCAGAATTCCACCAATGGGCAGAAAATGGTCTTCCTGATGCTTGAGCTGTGTTTTTTCATGCCAGTAGCACATTCCACACTGAAAATCAATGCAAACAGCCCCATGCGGTGCACATGGGCATGGCCATTTTGTTGCACCTGCTTCTGCTTCTACTACTGGCCTGCTTTCCTTAATTCTAATCCTCCCCCATCTGATCACCCCAATCTTAATCCCACCTCTCATTTACTGATTTTTATCACTGTCTTTCTGTGTGTTTATTTTACGTTTCTGTCTGTGTTTTTTACTTTTCTTGACTTTTTTGTACTTCTTTTTTAATTAGTTTTCCCTATGCATTCCTCCTCCTGTTCCACTTCCTTCCTTTTTCCACTGCATTATTCCAGAAGCAGACAGCTGTGGTGAAAGTGACACCAAACCTCTCTGGGCACCACCGGCGTGTAGGGGTGCAGCTCCACCCATTTTCAGCAAGGCAAAGGTGGCCGCATTCATCATTTGGGTACAGGGCCACCTACCCCGCATGTTGGAAGCAGGCGTCAGGCCCGCCAAGTGTTGCGTCCTGTGGGAGCGTCGGCTGATGTGGGGGAGAGTGCGGTGGTGCATGCGGTGAGTTTTCTCTTGTACTCTGCTGGTGCGATACTAAGTGCTGCCTACCGCACCAATGCACTCAACCTTGCACCATGGTGCGAGGGTTTCACAAAACATTGCACAGCACCCTAGATTGTTTGGACAGGAAGGGGACACCTCCCTGGAAAAAAACCAATTCTTACAGCCAAGGCCAAAACAAACAATAAATCCTCGCTAAATCTGGGTACTGGGCTTGGAGTGGTGGTGTATGGTGTCAGGCTCAGTCTGACAGGGGTTTGTTTCACCACAGGAGTGGAGTGCACATCGAATGAATGATACTGTGTGGATTCTGATCCAGTATGAGCTAGCCAGGTGCTCAACGCTCGCATGGGCTGATTTAAGAAGTGGTGCTGACTCCACCTGTCCTGTCACTATTAAGACACTTCACTGGCTGCCAGTAAAGAAAATGAGAACATTCAAAAATTGTTGCTCAACTCACAAATGCCAGCTGGGCATAGGTCCTGTGTATCTATGTCAGAGGCTCAAATGTTATCACCCTGCAAGGAATCTGCGTTCCAGTGAGAAGGACCAACTGTCAGTCCCTCGTATTCCTCGATCTAGATGCTGTGGGAGGTCTTTTTCTTATTTGGCCCCACCCTCTGGAGCAAACTGCCATTTTCTGTCAGAACCTGTCCAGATGACAACACATTTAGGAAAGCACAAAAAATTGCATTGTTTTAGGTCTATTTTTTGCCTTTCTGTACTGACGGTAAGCCGAGATACCCCAGTCGGGGTGGTTTAATAGTAGTATATCAGGGTGTTAGCGTTCTTCTCTGTGCCTTAATGTAGCTCATACAATCCCAGTTTCCCTGATGTGTAGTATGCATTGCAAAGGTAAACTTTGCCCATCAAAGCAGGTGGAGAAGCAAAGATCATTTGTTGCAATTCATCAGTCGTTCAAAATGTAATTTTAGGTTTAGGAAACTAAGAATATGGCTATAGGCTATCTGATTTAGAAAGTACAATGTTGCTGTGTGTGCCTGTCAAAATATTTTTATACAGAGTGACTGTACCACTAATTTTTTTTTTTTAATTTGCTTTATTTCTTACATCAGCACCCTAGGGGAAGAGGGCATTGGAAGACGAGGGGGCTGCTACCACCAGCACAGCAGTGGGTGGAAATACCACCAACACCAGCGCCGCTGCAGATGGTCTCCTGGCCCCAGTAAGTCCTGTTTATTATTATTTCTTTCTTTTACCTCTCCTCACTAGTAAAATAATGTGGCCTTGTGTATTATTTTATACTGTCTACTTTTTTTTAACTCCCCTATCAAATGTTTGTTATCCCTGCATTATCCTGTTTTTTCTATATTTCCTGTTTCTGCAGCTGACTTTTTACTGTCTTTAGCTTTCTTCTGCTCTCTTTTTGGCAAGCTTTCCCTCGCTCCTCTGTTATATGTCTGTACGAATAAGAGAACAGATGTTTGGTACCTTGAAGAAGATTGCAGGCCCAAGTAAACTATTATTCACCAAATATGTTGGTTGAGAAGGCTTTCTTGATCAAACAGTCAAAAAGAGGTAGAGTGGCAATGATCATTTGCCCCCAATGTTCTCTTATTTACACAGTATACCATCAGTTTCTATGACAGTCCAGCATAGCATGAAAAGAATGAGATACCATTACCGAACAATACCATATGTCCATCATTGACCATTCCCTTACACACCTTCACTGCGCTTCACTCTCATCCTTTTGTAGCCTTGTCCCTCCATTACGAGAACAAAGTTTTTGGTTGACTTGACTACCTAGCTTTTTTAAAATGTCATCAACCAATGAACCTCCCAAATTGATAATTTCTATAAGAGATACTGCTAACCGAACTGTAGTGAGGTATTGCTGTTGCACTTTGTGCAAAATAATTACTTAGATGGCCAATCTGGTATCTAAAATGGATCATTTATATATTTTTTATAGCTGCACAGACCACCAGTGCCACAGCCAGTGCCAGCAGCCAGTCAGGGAGTGGGATGGAGGAGGCCCAGGCAGTTGAAGGGTGAGCAGTCCCAGCGGTGGCAGGAACAAGAGTTAGGTCACCTTGCTTGCTTATTGACAAATTGTACTGTATTTGTTAAGCAAGACAGATATCCCACCCATCATCACCTCCCTGCCCATGGCATTTCGCCACCCATAACCTAACTGCAGCATGGTTTAATTCGGCGCTGCAGTGTAGGCAGTGCAATGTGCATCTGCTTCAGTTAACAATGTGGCAATACGAAGTTTGCAATGCATTACAAACTGAAAACAAGGTGTGCTTCCCAGTGTCCACTCAGTCACCTACTAATAGTATTTCATTTCAACATTCTTTTGTTCTGTCCCAGCCTACCAAAAAATTGTAAATTCCATTCTTGGCATGTGCCACATTTTTCTGCAGAAGTGATTTATATTTCATGGTTTCCATGATGGGTTTATGTCTGTTCCAATTTTTTCCTTTCGTCATTCGTCAACCACAGTGACTAATAAGCAAAAGCGTAGAAGATAATCAGTGACACCCCACTAGTCTATAGCAAAATCTCTTTCCAGCTTAATCCCTCTAGCTCACCTTTCAGTAGAATAACTTTCCCTACTGTGAAGTGAAGGCATTTGTTGAAAATAATTTGTGGTGGAGGGCGAGGCCAGGGTGTAATGTGAGACTAAGGGCCTCATTACGATGGCAGAGGGACCGCCACTGCCAGGTCATCGGTGGTGGTCCCACTGCCATCGGATCGTGGAGGTTAGCCCACCGCATTACAATGGCAGGCGGATGGTCAGAGAGACCGACCGCCACGTATCCGACCTACGGTGCCCCCCCATATATCCCTGCACCATGTGCGGTGCCTGCCACATAGTGCAAGGATATGCAAAATGTGTTTATTTTATACTGCGGCATGTGCTGCAGCCCACAACACAAGCCGTAAAACAAGATATACACATTGCGAACGCATTGAAGATGGTCACATCCTAATACCGATGGCTGGACCACTGACAGCTAGTCAGGCGGTCCCGTTCCAGACAGGATGGCGGTCGGACAAGAGTCTGACCGCCAATTTAATCAGGCCCTAAGTGCCTGAATTAGAGTTTGCGAGATGGGATACTCTATGACAAACATGCCAAATAAAATATATCTCGTTCCCTTCCTTGTACTGCAGTGCATCATTTATAATCTGTGACCTGTCTACTTACGGCGGACAGCATATCTGTTATACCTCACGTGTGTGACGGAGTATTCAATCTGCCTCTTCTAAGGTTGGAGTCAGGGTAGAATTGAAGAGGCTGTCAGATAAGAGGAAGGACATTGAAATTAATTATAATAAGTTAATGAATTATCCATTACAGCTGACCCAAAAACATGCTGCAGATTGCAGAGTAGCAGACCTGCTAGCATGCCTCCATTAACATTGCACATCAAGTATACTATTAATTGTTCAGCATATATGCCTTACTCGTTATTGGGAGGTAATTTACACACAAAGGGCCTGATTTAGATTTTGACAGATGGGTTACTCCATCACAACGATGATGGATATCCCATCACCTGAAATGTAAATCCCATAGGATATTATGGGATTTATATTTCAGCAGACGGGAATCTTAACCAGGCCCAAAGTGTATGTTTAGTTTCACTATGAATCCTTTAAATGAAAAAAATTAATTTTTGATTAAGGTGGTCTTCTGGCTTAATTCCTTGCACTCAGTGCTAATATTGTTTGTGTGAGGAAAACTTGTGTTTTTCATTTTTTTTCTTTCTTGATATTGCTACTTCAGCTGCTGGTGTTCACCCATCCCTGTAGGAGATAGCTGCCTGGATGGATGGAGGTCGTCGTGGCCCAATACCGCTGGCTGGTTGCCTTGGAGGAGGAGGAGGCACGTGCTTCCAGTTCCTCCCTCTAGCCTGGCCTACCTTTATCCCAGTCACCAGTCACACCAACACCAGTGCCGCCGGCAGCCGGGGTCCACCAATGCTGCACAGAGGAACACCCCCCATCTCATCGTTGACATCAGCGATGACAGACCACCTCCTCTTCCACGACCTATGTGAGCTGGCACTGCTTCGTCGTGGCAAGCAAGACTGGCTTAGGAAGTGGCCCACCTACACACCCGCATGGATGACCTCTGAGCCCTTTTTTATTGGACTTTTTTTGGTGGGAAAGAGTGTGTTGTTGTGGTGGGCATTGGGAAAGGAAGTTGGGGAAAGGGTCAGACATGATTGATGGGACATTTGGAGCTATTTGCTTGGGGAGAGGAGTGGGTCTGTTGTTGATGTAGAGGGTAGGTTACATTGTAAAAAAATAAAGCAATCTGTTTTTTATCTTTGGCTGCTTTTTAGCATAGCATTGTGTTTTTTAATTGACAAGATGCTGTCCTCTGAAATAGTCACATACTGTACATCAACTTTTACCCCTAGACTTTCCCTACCTGAAGTCCCTTGCCATATATTTATTTGCTAGGTTACTTACTTTAGTTACATCCTCTTCCTGCAGTCCACTATACCCAATACCCCACTACCAGAGTGGGAACAACAGACTACAGGGCATATTTACAAAGAAATGATGCAGCACAGCTCTGCAAGCATTTTAGCAGTGCTGCACTGCATCATTTTAAAAACCGCAGGAAAGTGCTGTATTCACAAGAATACGGCACACCTCTGTGTGTTCCCTTGCGCTGGCACTAAAAATGCTGGCTAGCGCCTACACAGACACCCTTGCACCATGGTGCCAGGATGCCTGCATTGCAAAGATGATTGTTTATGTGCAGGAAGGGGTACCTTCCTGTACATAAACAATCATTAAAGGGGATTTGCTCCTTCTACGTGTGCTGCAGAATGCAAAAAACGAGAAGTAAAGGTATTTTTCCTCATTGCACCACCCTAATGCCTGCTTTTCAATGGCATTAGTTTTTGACGCTGCCTCAGATTTACACATCCTTATAAATCTGGGGCAGCATCAAAAAGCAATGACTCAAAACTCAAAAGGTTCCCTAGAAGTTGGTCAGCTAATGCACTTGAGTCCGACCAATCACCCTCATCCTCCTCCTGTGCTGTATCAGGAACAGTGTAATCTTGTGGTATGAAATGTTGTTTTATTTTAATCATGGTCAATCTCTCCACATTTTGAGGTGAGAGACTGGTCCTTCTGACTGTGACAGCTGTGCTAGCTGCACTGAACACACGCTCAGCAGACACACTGGTGACTGCACAAGCCAGATACTTTATTGCCACGCTGCTGAGCTATGGCCATTGGCGCATCTTCATCCACCAATAGACCAATAGGTTTTGATTCAGGTAGTCATGTTTTGGGTCATCCAGATAGTCTTGGACCATACTCTGAATAGTCATTGGTGCGGCCATTTGCTCGACCTCTGCTGCCTTTGCCTCTGCACTTGACTTAAGCCCTGCCACTTGAAACCAAGCAAACACAGAGGTTGGGTCCTATTCTTCTGTTGCTGGTGTTGTTGCTGGTGTTGGCTGCTGTTAGAAACAATTCCTCGGCCGTCTCTGGAGGTTGAAGGCTGCATGGCAGAACTTCTCCCCTGGATTCTAAATTTGAGCCATTCTTCTTCCAGGTCTCTTGCTTGCTCACCAATACAAGTCTTGTATTGTGACACATCCCCTTCTGAAAAAGGAATGAAAGAGGCCAGCATTTTATTAGAACACAAAAAGATGATGGACAGAATGCAGAACATTGTCAAACAATCACCCCCAGTCACAGATCTGGGTTTAATCTATTGTTATTTTGCTCGCCACACTATTCCAGTTTAGACCCAGCCATATGCAAATCAGCCTTGACCCTGCCCCCCTGTGAACAGTTCAGGCCGAACTGCCAGGCCAGGTCCTTCCTGGACCAGAAAACAAGCATTCTGAGACAGATCTCTTGACTGGGGGTGAGTGGTTGAAAAGTTTCAGCACTCCGTTCATCATCTTGTTGTGTTTGCTATGTTCCCTCTAAGTGGCCAAAGGTATGCTTGCTGTGCCACTGGATTCAAGCTAGCCTGGCTGATGAGGGTTGATTCCTCAAATTCAGTCCCAGGATGCTGGTTTGAGGTCCAAAGAAGACCTGGCCTGGCAGTTCAGGTTGGACTGTTCCCATGAGGAGCAGGGTCAAGACTGATTTGCATATGGCAGGGGCCAAACTGGAGTGGCATATTGAGGAAAAGAACAATGCATTAAACCCAGATCTCTTGACTGGGAGTGAGTGGTTGAAACGTTTCAGCACTCCGTCCATTATCTTGTTGTGTTTGTGGTATTTATTGCACCATGGATCAAGTATTGTGGCACAGATGTACTATTTGGAGGACACAAGTTCTCTTTCTAGCCTTGTTTTAACAGCCAATGAAGGATTAAGCTCTGAACCAACTCATAGGCTTCTTCATTCACACCAGCAAACCTTTGCGACACCTTTTTTAACTGTCCTGTAGCAGATGCAACAACAGGATTGCTTGGCTCATCGTACTGTCCTCCTTGCAGACTTCCCAGGAGAAAACTTCAAAAGGAAGTAGCATTTATGTCAGGCATTTGACTAGCCCCCATTTCTCCATCTCCATGGTCATACTTTTCCCAGTTGCATCCCCTCCTCTTTGAAGGGCATAGTCGGTGATCTGTCTGTACTGCTTAAACAGATGTTGCAACATGTAGTAGTTCGAGTTCCAATGTGTTGGCACCTCCTGTATGAGGGCTTTAACCAGTACTCTATTGGCATGCTGAACGATCCTCAACTGCTCCCGGACTTTAAAAGAATAACCTAAATGAGTGCAGATTCTTCTGCAGGTGGCCAGTATGTTGGTGACTATGTCTTCTTTTTTGAGAAAGTCCCACAGAATCAGGCTGATGCAATGCGCCAAACACAGGACCCGGAAATATCCACCGTCTGTCATGGCCTTGACTATATTATTGCCTTTGTCCGTGTCAACATTAAAATTCTGAGACCTCTGGGTCAAAGCCATTCAAACACCTCGCAGTTTAAGTCTTCCAAAATTTTGCAGCAGTATGGGATTTCTCCATGGCGAACATTGCTACTGTTGCATGCCACTGAAAGTCCTTAAAACTTTCTTCAATGCTGAGACCTGCAGATAGCTGTTGGCTAACACCCACAAAAGATATCAGTGTGCAGTGATACACTTGTAGTCAGTTGCTTGACAACTGGTCCACATGTATGTCATCAGGTGGATAGTGTGAACAGCACTCTTCACCATAGCTTGACCAACCAATTGCAGCACATCATGTTGAAGCAGTGGAACAGCAAATCTGGAAAAATAGGTCCACCTGGGAACCTTCCGTTTTGGGCAGCTGGCCACCACAAATTCTAAACATCCCACTCCTTCTACAAAAGAAAACAGGAGGAGGTCCAGTGCTGACATTTTAGCCAGCTTCCCGTGGTACAAATGTGCCATTGGGTGGTTGCGTTCATAGGGCCCCGCCTGCCTAAACATGCCCATAACAGTAGCTTGGATTTTTTTCTTTTGTGATGCCACTCACACAGGTGACCTCTGGCAAGAAATAGGAGGTGGTAGACTCAATGTGCGTCTTGGGGTAATCACTGTATGTGGTGGTGTTTGCATCTGAGTCTTGTGCCATTTGGAGGTTGCTGATGCCGGTGATGTTGGCACATGGCAGGGGGCAGGGCTGCTTTGTGTAAAGCTGTCTTCCTCTTTTTCCTCATCACCTCCTCCTAGCACTATGATCAGAGCTGTTTCCCTTCTCTTTACCACTACCAGCTACCTTTTTAAGGTGCTCCTTCCACCAGATTGCGTGATATTTTTTCATATGGGATGTTGGCCTTCAGTACCATAGTGTGAACCAGGCTTACCTTGATGAACACTCGTGTGGCAAATGGAGCATATTGCAATGTTATCCTCCTGCTTGCTAGTTGTAAAGAAGTCCTAAACTGGGGAGGCAAACTTTTTTAGTGGTCTACTGCCAATGTCTGAAGAACTGAAGGTAAGTGGGTGTGTCATGTGCTTCTCTGCGGTGCACACTTTGACTGTGGTAGTGGTGGACGCAGGTCTAAGTGGGGGCCTTACGAATAAGGAAGCTTGCTGTGGTTGTGTTGGAACCAGTTATTAGTGTGGGGGATAGAGGTGCACTACCTATTTCTGTTATTTTATCAAAAAACTAATATGCTAGAAAATTTAATCTGTAGGTGCATCACCACTGCGCGTGTTTATAGCATGTGCAGTTATCAACTGACAGTCTAACAGGAATGCAGGGCCTGAATGTGGTGAGCACTGTTCACTGAGAACTGAAAGTTCTAAACTCTTCTGAATTCACCTTTTACAATTTTCATACATATGATGCAAGTTAAATAAACTCAATAAATCATAAAGAATATGTCACTTGTTTTTATGTATCATAATCAAATCAAACGACATATTTACTACCGATATGTGTCAAGCTATTCCTGGGTGCTACCTCCAATACTGTGAACTTCAAATTGCTATTAGTGTGGGGGATAGAGGTGCACTACCTATTTCTGTTATTTTATCAAAAAACTAATATGCTAGAAAATTTAATCTGTAGGTGCATCACCACTGCACGTGTTGACAGCACGTGCAGTTATCAACTGAAAGTCTAACAGGAACCAGGGCCTGGATGTGGTGAGCACTGTTCACTGAGAACTGAAAGTTCTAAACTCTTCTGAATTCACCTTTTACAATTTTCATACATATGATGCAAGTTAAATAAACTCAATAAATCATAAAGAATATGTCACTTGTTTTTATGTATCATAATCAAATCAAACAACAGTATTGGAGGTAGCACCCAGGAATAGCTTGACACATATCGGTAGTAAATATGTCGTTTGATTTGATTATGATACATAAAAACAAGTGACATATTCTTTATGATTTATTGAGCTTATTTAACTTGCATCATATGTATAAAAATTGTAAAAGGTGAATTCAGAAGAGTTTAGAACTTTCAGTTCTCAGTGAACAGTCCTCACCACATCCAGTCCCTGGTTCCTGTTAGACTTTGTGTTGGAACCAGTGCCACATCCCTCTGAGCAGATTGAATAGGAGGGGTCATCTCGGTTTCCTCTGAGCCGCCTTCCATTCTGACAATAACTTGTCCGTCCTCATCACTGTCACTTTACATAATTCTAAGGCTTTCAGGAACGTTCCTTTTCCCTTGTCTCTTGTGGCGGGTCTCAGACTTGACCATGGTCCAATCCATGTCCAGATCATCAGAAGGGTGCTTGGAAAAGATGGTGGAGTACCCTTTCTTTTTCTTGCTATAGATCATGAAGCCAATGGCTAAAGAGAGCATTTTGCTCAGAAGGAAATTCAACCTCCTGTTCTGCTCCTACTTCAGGAAGAACTGTTGCTGGCCTTGGCTCCTGTTTCCCATTTTGCTCAGTTTTCTGTGATGACTGAGTACTTTGTGGCTGAGGCAAATCCAATTCAAACTCACTGCTCATTGCCATGATTGCAGAGGCTGTCTTGCTGAGAAACATCAGCTTAAGTTGGGGTGGTGCCATTGATGCGGGAGTGCTACTCCCACCTTGCTGCCCAGAGGACAGTGCAGCAGGCAGACAGCGTTTCCTGAAAAAGGTGGAGGATGGCACTCCAGTCGTGGCAATCTGCTTCTTCTTCTCCTCCACACTGGCCATGTTCTTGGCAGGAACACATTTCTTTGGGGCCCATCTTCAAGCTCTGTTATTTGGCATTGAGCTGCACAAGCGGAAGCAGAGGAGGGGTCGGGTGGTGTGGTGTCACTTTGTGCCGGCCTTCAGTTTGGCAGTAGTTTGGGTGATGTCACACACCCAAAGCTCAGAAAAACAAATGGCCACTTGGCCAGCAAACAAAGGAGGCATGGTAAACAAAGAAGAAAATGCTACTATTAATTCAACAATGCCAAAAGAAAATTAAGTCACCTATACAGATTTTTCCAAAACACACATCCTCCCAAGGCATCAAAATATTACCCCACCAAATGTCACTTTTTGCAGACCGAAAAACGTGAAATACAAAAAAAAAAACACATTTTCCATTTAATCCAATGCCATCCCTGGCCTAAATCATAGATGTTTTAAAACATCTATGATTTAGGCCAGGGATGGCCAGGGAAAGCCTAATGCCTAGTACTGGCTGGATGGCCACTTAGCAGACTAGGCCACACGGTAACATAAATATAAGTGCGCATTTCAGAAACATGGAGAAAATATACTTAACTGTGCAACCTTTTTCCCTCATAAAAGCAAAAAATGGAATGCAAAAAAAATAGTCCCCTATTGCAACTCCAGGCCACCAACCACAACCAAAATCAAATTAAAAAATTGAATAAAAGGTACAAGTATATACTGATGCATGCCCAATATCAAACAACACCCTTATCCAAAGGTTTTTTTAACTTACTTGTTATCCAATGGTATATATGCAGCAGGAATTGCAGACAAAAAGAGTTATCCTTTTACCTCGAAATCCAAATGAAAGATGACTAGGAGGTGGACAAAGCACTGGGAGGAGCCTTATGGACAGGAAGAGGAAGTTGGAGTCTCTGTGCCACTTCCTTCCTGTAAAAAAAAAGTAAAATAAAAAAATGCTTTTCGCACTAAAAAAAACTACCTGAACTGTCGGTTCAAGGAGAATATTCACTCAAAAAGGTATTTTCGAGTTGATTTAGCTGCTTCTCAAGTAGACTACTTACTCAAGAAGCAGCCCCAACCACTCGCGACCACCGGTGTCACAAAATGGCCCTGGAATGTGCCGCAGTTACAGGAAATCACGCCGGGGGCTGGCAAACATCGCAAGTGAGCATTGCTGGAGCCTTGCATTGTTCCCATAAACATCGGGGGGATTGAACAGATTTCTAATGGGAGATTACAGACAGGAACCCATAAGGTTTCCAAAGTTCTAGAAAGGTCATGAGAACAACAGTGAGTTGTTTTCTTTTAAGGCTGTGGCTTACCGGTCTATGGTGGCTGGGGTGCTGTCAACAGCTAGCCAGGGTCAAGGGCACGGCTTGTGGGTCTACAAAGGTAGCAGCAATATTTACCCTTCAAGAAAGGACCATAAATCTGCCTGACAACTGATAATGGGTCTTTGCTGTCGGGTAGTTCTTCCACTAATTCCTTCCCTCACCTTTATTGCTTTCTCCCTTTACTGTGCCTCAGTTCTCTTGACCTCCTTGCCTGTTTAAATTTAATCGCTCTTTGGATTCTGTTTGGCATTGGCTTTCCTCCTTTGAGCCTCTCACGCCCCTTTCCCCTGATTCTTTATTCTGATTCTCATTTGTCTTTCGTGTTTTTCTGTGGATCTACCTGTATGATTTTCTGACCCTTTTTTCCCTGTTATGCTGACCTTGCTCTTTGATCTCTTCTTTGGCTTTGTTGTTTGGCTGTGCTTCTCCCACTCTCTTCTCCTAGTCAGTTGTATCCCGAACCCTTTTCGGAGTATGGGATTTACTTATTTTAGTTAACCTCTTGAACTAATACAGATGGTTCGAAAGATCCATAAAATCAAAGTCAAGGAATGAAAAAGCAGTGTCTGTGTGGCGTAGATTCTTCTTGTCAACTAAGTAAAACATTTATGATAATCTGGTAACCAGGTCACAACAACAATAGGCGCTCTGCAATGAGTGTGGGGAAAGTAATACAGCCCAAGTATTTTGAATGGTGCTCACAGGAAAACAGAGTCGGTTACCAAACAACCCTAATATGCTTGTCTACAGAGGAGCAAACTAAATCAACAGAATGATCCGAGTACTCAAAAGGTAAGAAAAATTATAATGTCACTCCAAAGTTAAAGAATACAAGTCCACTTTAATCCATGTTTGGGCCAAAAGGAGGTGTAATCCAAAAAATCTTCAGATCAAGAAACGTTAATTTTCACATAACCAATGAAATTCCAAACACAAATGGTTTAAGAGAAGAATTCAGCCAACACGTGTTTCGTCAACATGTGAGTTATACCTCAACTTCATCAGGACTGAAAGATCAAATTAACATCATCAAACCAAAATAAAAGAGAGATTCTAAGTAGTAGTAAACTTAACCCACCACAGGTGTCTGGTTTAAGAAATAAAGCCATAAAAGGAAAAAGAAAACAGAGAAAGATGAAAAACGTACAATAAGTGCATCAATGCTATTCAAGCAGTGATACAAAGCACCAAAGAACAGTATCGTAAAATGTGCTATAATACCTACAAAATATTGTAAACATTAAAAGTGACCAAATCTTACAATCGTAAACACCACAAATCAGTGTAATTCATCATGCAGCTGCACATGTAAACGCATGAAAATATCACAACATAACGGGTACGGAGCCATCTCCAAAAGAATATATAGTCTTGCTATGTGCTCACATGGCAATGAAGACAAAGGATAGGACCACAATTCCTGGCATGCAGAAATATTCAAAACCACAGGTGCGCAATCTCCCCTAAATTGGATAAGATATAATAACCTGATAAACAAGGAACAGTCCATTCAGAAGCAAGAGCAAGTATCAGGATAACCAATTCAGTAACGACATAATCATACACCACAGGATAAATGCATTACCTGAATAAAGAAGGGGAGAAAGAACAAATGAATATTTTAAAAGTCGTACATTAGCACCCCAAGCATAAGACTGGATCCATATATCAGTATATTGATGATAAACACAGAACACATCTAGACAACGATTTATTCCTAGTTTAGAAAAGTCGATGCTAACCCTTGTAGTGTAACTGATGACAATATGGGAAAAAGATCATCTTATCTCGCAATACTCAGAAAACGTTCCGGAGCTATCTAAAGAACATCTAAACTCATTAATTATCCACTAGCAAGTGGAAAACGTAAACATGTAAGCCGTGGTCTTATATGTTAAATAGTGTAAAATACATCAAAAGTAAACCTGCATCTAAAATAGGTAAGCAGAGCCGGCATCCTAACTAGCGAATCCAATCAATGTAAAGCAGAAATTGCCATCCCCAACACATATAGTAGTTCAAATTAATTAAAACAGCGAATCACACTTACAGTAAGCAGCAAATTGCCAAAAACGGAGAGTACTCCTGATCCTACATGTGTTGCGGCGTGGACCACTGGAGCCATCTCAAAGCGATTCCTTGTTTATCAGGTTATTATATATTAACCTGTGGTTTAGAATATCTCTGCATGCCAGGAATTGTGGTCCTATCCTTTGTCTTCATTGCTATGTGAGCACATAGCTAGACTATCTATTCTTTTGGAGATGGCTCCCGTACCTGTTATGTTGTGATATTTTCATGCATTTACATGTGCAGCTGCATGATGACTTACCCTGATTTGTGGTGTTTAGGATTGTAAGATTGGGTCACTTTTAATGTATACAATTTTTTGTAGGTATTGTAGCACATTTTACAACACTGTTCTTTGGTGCTTTGTATCACTGCTTGACTAGCAAGGATGCACTTTTTTGTACGTTTTTCATCTTTCTCTTTTTTCTTTTCTTTTTCCTTTTATGGCTTTATTTCTTAAAGCCAGACACCTGTAGTGGGTTAAGTTTAATACTACTTAGAATCTCTGTTTTATTTTGGTTTGACGATGTTAATTTGATCTTTCAGCCCTGATGAAGTCGAGGTATTACTCACCTGTTGATGAAACACGTGTTGGCTGAATTCTTCTCTTAAACCATTTGTGTTTGGAATTTCATTGGTTATGCGAAAATCAATGTTTCTTGATCTGAAGATTTTTTAGATTATACCTCCTTTTGGCCCGAACATGAATTAAAGTGGACTTTTATTCTTTAACTTTGGATGGACATTATAATTTTTCTTACCTTTTGAGTGCTCGGATCATTCTGTTAACTAAGTAAAACACTTCTTTTGCACTCATGATCCTCACCCATAACAGTGAGTAGGGTGGGGGTTGAAAAGTGCAAGGACTTTTCTTCTTTTAAAAAGAAAAAATAGTAAACCACACTATTGCTCCATCTTTCAATAAAAATCGGTAAATACGTCCCTCAAGAGCACTGCAAAGTGGCCTGTGCCTGCTGACCAGAGTGACATAACTGTGTCACCCAGAGTGTCTTATTGCAACATAATGGGGCCCCCATACAGAATGTGATGAGTCTCACGTATCTCCCACATATTCATTGGCTTTAGGCTAGATGGAGTCCCTTTGAAATGTTGCCCCTCCCCAATGTGCGACTGGAGCTACAGGAGCCTGCGTTACTTCCCTGTTATCCCCAGTGGCACATTCATGTGTGTTGTATGCATGAACTAACCTCCCTGAAAAGACTCCCTTAGTGCTGGATGGGATTGGAACCTAGGTCCTACTTCTGAGACCCAGTAGTGTAGATATCCCCTATGGACCCACAAATGCCATTTCGCAATTGGTAACACAACAAGATGTGGTGTATATGAAATGTTAACAATCAACACAAGCTTCATAACAAAACCAAATTACAGGATGATTTATTTGACAAGCCCAAGCAACTCACAGCACTACATTAATACACAATACACAAAATAACAAGAAAAATTAATCAGAGATAAGTACACATTTATCACAGTTTATGTGCTTAAGAAATTGGCTCCTTAAACTCATACATGAGAAGATGTTGTAGGAATTGGTGGCCAAATATGTAGAGGTACAACACACGCACCTAGTTTAGAGAATGAGAGGAGCACAATAGGCCCCTACCACAGTGCAAACAAAACTATTTTCTACTATAAAAAACACATGCTATAGAAATATGCTTCAAATAAATACCAGAAAATTACAAATATGATAGATTCATCAAACCACTAACATGGCAAATCCAAATATAACTATTAATTGTAAACTCTGGTTTAGTTATCAAGCCTGTCACTTATACTTTGAATGATCATGGAATCGAGAACAAATTTGGATTAACATAATATCTTGCAACCCCAGATCCCATTGACTGGATGTTCTTCTGAAAAGAATAAGGTAATATTTTAAGGGAGGACATTCAATCACAAGATTTCACTCTATATATCAATAGGCTACTCAAAATATTTAGAGATATTACTTAAAATTAAAATCAGGCACCTATATTCACCCAGTAGAGTGAGGAAAATAGTGATGGGGTTTCTGGCATTGCAAATATCAATAAAGGACATTGTTCAAAGGCATACCATTACAACTTTTATAATAACAACCATCATTTCCAAAACATCATATTACATATTTGGTTTTTTTCAAGGTGACATACCAAGATGAAAGTAATTGGCCTCTATAGTATTGTCTACTCTTCCTGAGGATACAAAATCCCAAGTTCTCAATGGGAGCAGCACTCCTGCTGACTACGATGACCTTAGAGACCAGCCTGGCCCCTCAGGTTTGAGTGGCCAGCACCCCCTAACTGTCCCTGAGGGCATAGGACCTAAAACATCCAGCAGTCATGTCCCAATTACCACATCAGTGTTCCAACAAGACCCTAATGGCTCCACCCGCAACAACCGTGGCCACACCTGTTCTGTCTCTTTTAACAACCACAACCATTATATCTGCAGTGCAACCAGGACAAAGTACACCTCTGGCCACCCAGTGAAGGTCATAGTGTGGTTTTTAAAGGCCTGAGGCAGGCCTTACTGAGGAGAGAGAGGCTCAGGATGCGGTCACCAAAGCCATCACCATGAGCAAAGACCTGATTGGTGTAGCTATGCAGCAGGAGGATTACCTGGGACAGATAATTGAAATCCCAATGGACCAGAAAGATATCCTGGAGCATCAACTGAGTGTGAACATTTTAGTGTAGTAGGATGGCTTCACAACAGAGACTGCAGCTATGTCTGATTTAGCTGATGCTTTCCGTAGTCAAGCACCATCTGCTGTGAGATTTGTCTGTGAAAATATTTTAGCTACCAGCACCACAGAAAGATGGGCACTGCTGCCCACGGAGCCACCTGTCACCACCCTAATTCACCCTAATTGTGAATTAGGGTGGTGACAGGTGGCTCCGTGGCCACTTCAGTGGCACTTATGAGATGTCTTTCAGCTGGCCGGGTTGAGGACAATACCAAGGTACCCACCACCAACAGATGCAAACAGGGATGTCCTATTGTGACTGTCTGAAATAGTCTCTTTATTTACCCAATGACCATGCATTTCCTGTCCGCTCATGGACTGTTGTCGGAAGAAGGACTGTAACCAACTGTTGGCTAATTTTAAGTTTCTCATCCAGCATTCAAGTTGCCTTACTTTCTGAGAATCTTGCATGTCTAAACAGTTGTAATATTTATATATTTTAAAATTAATAAAATCAATATTGAATACAAATAATATCTGTTAGCACCTCCTTCTTAAAATCATATTGCAAAACATATTTTGTTACAATACATACATTTTTCACATCAAAATGAATTCATTTGTCATTAATGTAGTCTAAACAGGCAATACACATTTCATGACCACATGCAATTAGAGTAAAACTAACATCATTATATAAAACAGCAGTAATTCTTTTTGCAATACAAGGAAATGTGATAGACACCCAAAAGCCCAGCAAGGAAGAACACATCTACAATAAGCACATACACTTGTCTAAATACAGGCCTTGCGGTGAAGGCACAACATTAGGAAGTGCAGATGTGATTATAAATAGGAGGCATATTCGACATTGAAATTTGAATGATCCAATGCAAGGAATTTAAGGAATCCATCTTTTGTGAAGATATAAAGTCAGCATTACATATTGGTGACAACTGGCACTCTAAATACAGTGGAAACCCAACTCATAGTCTTCATCAACACATTTGGCTGCCCTCATGTTGTCCACATTCATTATGCTCAGATACAGACATATGGTACACCACATATTCATGGATAGGGTACAGCTGATCACATCAGATTTGGGTTTTAGACTTTGAGAAACACATCATGTGTGCCATGTCCCTTTGATGAAAGCCAGGCATCACTCCATGACTAAGAAGTGTACCGCAAACTGAATTACAAATCATTCCACCAATGGTCAGGCAACATGCACTGCATATCTGTACAAAACCACCAATGTATGTGCAACAGTCCAAAGTATCCACCAATGGTTTGCTATTACCCCAGCAGACGTCAGGATGGCATGACCTAGGAAGGATTAAAAAGATACAACCATGAATATTAGGCTAACATTCTCTTCAATTTTATGATTATACCAAAATGTTTAGAAGGCAACCTCAACTGCTGTACTGTGGAACTTCTCAACAAGCATGGTCATGATGTTTTTTTATTTTCAGAAAATATAATTGTTACATATAAACAGATTATTCACCTCAATAGTACTTTGCAGACAGAAAAAAAACTTGTATATAAAGTTATTTTTGTGTTTAGCATTGTCAAAAAAGATATGCCTACATAACCCCAGAACCAAATGACATATTCATTACATTCACATACTATCAGGTAAATATGTTTTCAATGTGTTTGTGCCTGAGGTCAGTGCTTTCATCCTCATCACTGTCATCTAGCTGACGAATGTCACCAGCATCAACATGGGGTTACCACTGGCAATCCTCATCAGGAATGAATGTTGTGTTCCTCCACAGGGCAATGTTGTGAAGCATACAACAGAACACCACAATCTTGCAGAATTTGCCAGAAGAGTAGAGGTGGGCCCTTCTGGTCTTGTCCAGGCACCTGTTCTGGGCATTCAGGAGCCCAAAATCCCGATTAACAGGACCCCAGATTCACATGAGGGCCTCATTGAAGCAGCCCATCCATGGCATTATTGGGTTCCTAAGAGGGGTCAAAAGTCAGGTAGGACTCGGATACCTTAAGTCCCCTGATAAGCATTATCACAAAAGCAAATGCAAGTGAACTGGAGTTTGGCTGGACAAACTATAGCAGTTACAATGGCAAATACATAAGAGCTGAGACTTGCCAACAAGGCAAGCCCTCCTCAATGCAAGGCCTGCCATTTATTGTGGTATGTAGCTGTTGCACAGTACCAGGAAGTCATGGGTGGTACCTGGAAATCTTGCACAGACACTGATGATGTAGAGGTCCGCAAAGCAAACGACTTGCACACTGATGTAAGGGAAACGCTTCCTTTTGTGGTACACTTCCTCCATGTAATGAGGTGACACCAATTCAATGTGGGTTCTATCTATGGTACCTATCACATGTGGTATTTGTTTTTACAATTTCAAATAGTGCAAATTCGGCCGAGGGCATGGGAGCACTTATGAGCATCAGATTATGGTACACAAGGTGAGATTATTTTTTTTGTAATTTTTAGACACAGGGAGATAAGGTGATTTGCCTAGAATGACAGGATGTTGAGCCGATGCTGGGACTTGAACCTGGTTTCCAAGTTCCACAGTCTGCAGCTCATGCCATTAGGCCACATCTTATTATTCTTCCCAGTCCATAGAAAACTGCTTTTATAATGTTCACTGTAGCATACGCCATAGAAAATGGAATGTTCTCATGCATGGTTCTGAGTGTAACATCCAGGACCTGGTTGCGGTCTGCCAAAAAAAGGTTTCATTTGAGTTACCAATTGTATTTTAGAATGATCCAGTTGAACAGAAATCTGACACTGTCAGATTCTTCACAGTAGGTGGCATTGCATTCTGAATTCTGATGTCCGGCAAAAGTTCTGATTGCAATTACTGTTCTTTTGCCACTGTGGTTTTGTGGTACTAAGACTCTTCCCTTCAGTTATTCAGTCCTTAGGGCTTCTGTGGAGGGAAAGCAGATACATTCTTTACCAGCTCCAACGTTGGCTAACTCACCACCTTTGAGTAGAGGAAAAAACGTAGGAGTTATAGGTGATGGAGTGGTGTGTCTGACTTTGCATTCGGTGATTGGGCCTCCAGTTGTAAGCAATGGGGGGGGGAATCTCATTCTGGGACCAGCTCCCCCTATTTACGATGGGGTTTTACAATCCCAGGAAGCCCGAATCAAAATACTGTCATGGAATGTAGCAGGGCTAACCAAGCTATTGGAGGTGGATGAGTGGGGCCAATTCATTGAAAGCTTTGACATATGTTTCTTCCAAGAGATGTGGTGCCTAGCCCCAGCTTATGAGAGCATGTGCACATCTTTTTGTGTGAATGTGACCCGATCTGCCAGCGGTAGGCCTTCAGGTGGGTTGTGCACATGGGTCAAAACATCACTCCAATGCAGAATATCTTCAGTGCCTGTAGCTTGTTGTGATATACTAGTAGTTAGACTGGTGCTTCCATCTTGGCTGATACTAAGAATTTATAATGTATATACTAGAGGGGAGAATAGTAGTAAGGAGACCAAGGTAATTAGTATACTAGAAGAAGCTCTTTTGGAGAGTCTGGATAAGGATAGGCTTTTGGTGGCTGGGGACCTAAATGCCACCTTTGAACCATTGGTGGTCTCTCGACACTCTCCACTTGATTTAATGCAAGAACAGGACAGCCAATGGGTTATTCCATCAATATATCTTCCCTTAGTCAGGTGGACAGCAAAGGCGGGCCTATTACTGGCCCTGACATTAAATTGTGATCTTAGGGCCACCAATGGCCCTAGCGCTGGGACGCCCCGTTGCTGGGGCAGCTATGCGCTGTATAAATCTGCTAATAATAATAATAATGGCAGATGTCATTCAGATCGACAGGATAAAACGACATATAACAAGGTAGGATACAGTAAAAGAATCAACTATTTTTTGGCAGACGTAAATCTCTGGCCAGCAATTGTGGATATGGACATAGTCGAGCGTACAGATAGTAATCATAATGCCCTTTGTATGATGTTATGGGATGAAGCACCTCCAGTTCAGGCATCCTATGGAAATAGAGATATAGGTTCCCTATGGTATACCAATAATTTTAGAACTATTAGATGGGACTGGGTGCTGAAAAACCCTGAAGCACTGAAAGTGGTTAAGGATAGTGTAACAGTTTACCACGAGTCCCTATTGAAACACCCTCTTGTGACTAGGATTGACAAATTTGCTATTAGTCATGAAAAATTATCAGCTCACATTAGAGAGGTACTGGGGAAACAAAGGCGCAGGGGGAATACTGATAACTGGTACAATGGTGAATGTAGAATAGCCAAGAACAAGCTTATTGTGGCTATCAAGTAAAAAATACAGCCAGTTATAACCAAGAAAAGGATGCATTATCAGCAGGTGTTAAACAAAGCTAAAAGGGAATGTGAGAGTTCCTTATGGACAAATTTGCATGTAGCACTTTCCAACAAAGATAATTAAGTCATTTTGGAAAACAGTTGCTAGTTGTTTAAATGGTCGTAAACAGACTCTAGGTTTCTGTATCAAACCGGATGACAGGATAGCACATTTTGAACAGCTTTACTCCTTCAAGTGTGACACTACCAAGAGTGATGTAAAGGCTAAGCAAATCAGTTCCATCCGCACGTCCAATAATCTGACTTTCTCGTTAAAGGAAACACTAACATCTATTAATTCTTGCACCCCCGGACACGCTACAGGACCAGATAGACTGCCAAATGACCTTTACAGGGAAAATCCTGAAATTTGGAGGCCATACATCAACCTGCAATCCAATACAATCCTAGCTGGTATGGAGATTCCCCCCTCCTGGAAACTAGCGGAAATCATTACCATCTATAAAAAAGGGGACAGGGCAAATCCGGCCAACTATACGCCCATTAGCCTGATTGACTCCCTACAAAAAAAAAATTGTAAACAGGTTTTGGCTCGTATACAGGATTGGATCAGGGACATGAATGTGCTCTCGGATTGGCAGGCGGTCAAATGTGAGTACTGTGGATCAGATTTTTCATTTCGCCTGCATGTACTGGAGAGAGGTGATTATTGGCAAGGGTAAACTTTATGTTGCATTCATTGACCTTCACGCAGAGTTTGATTTGGTTCCACGTGCGAAGCTATGGAGTGTCCTATAGGAGATGGGGTTACCCGCTCCCCTGTTGGACATCCTAGTGAAGCTTCATGCTAACACACTCCCTCAGGTGAGGTGGGGGCAGGATATGGCCCTGACAGACTGTATCCATATAGATCGGGCGGGAAGGCAGGGGTGTGTTTTGGCACCCACTCTCTTCATGCTATATATAAATGGTGTAATTGGCTTTTTGGATAGGGATGGGTGTGATACACCCAAGATAGGAAGGTGAAGGGTTCCTTCACTCCTTTTTGCCGACGACACCTTGCTAATATCCAAATCGCCGCAGGGTCTACAGCAACTCCTGAACTCTTTTCAAGTGTTCTGTGTTGAGCAAGGCTTGGAGATTAATAGATCCAAGACCAAATGTATGACTTTCACTAGACAGACAATGAGTTTTTGTAAGAGGAGATGTTAGTGGTTAATACAACCCTAGATGTAGTGCGCAGTTTTGAGTGTTTGGGTATAAAATTGACCAAGAATTTATGCTGGATACCGAAGGTGAAAAAAGCACATTTATCCCTGATCCAATATACTGCCTATATAGGGAAAATCCATAGAAAAACCTCATCCAGAAGGGCAGCTCCGGCACTGGAAATATACAATGTAAAGGCCCTTGGGGTGGTTTTATATGGTGCAGAGCTGTGGGGTTACTCACACACAGAGAGCCTTTCCATAGTGGAGCAAAGGTTTATAAGAACCCTACTGAATCTCCCTAGAAGCACACCGCTGATCCCCCTATACATAGATATGGTCCAAAAGAAAATTGCACACTTACCCTAGATTTCTATTGGGAGGGAACCAAAGATCTTTTGGTCCCACAGTATGCACAGAAAATACTGTGGCTCTGTGCTATCAAGGCCCTACTTTATAGACTGAATATGGACAAATATTAGACCACGCCAGAGAGTATGTGTTTAATTGGCAAAGCTAGCATAAAGGGAATATTGTGGGAGAGTGTGGCAATAGACAAAGTAGAACAGTGCAAGGGCTCTTTATCTATGTCTTTCATTGACAGGAAACCAATGGCTTTTTACAAAAGTACCATTGATGAAATTGTCCCTCCAATAGCAAGGAAACTCTACTTTCAATTTAGGTACAGCACCTTACCTGTAAAATGATTCACTGGTAGATGGCATCAGGGAAATGGCCAATATAATGATCTGTGTGTAAGCTGTGAAGGATGTTCTGAATCGCTTACCCATATTCTGTTTTTTTGCCCCCTCTATAAACACATGCGTGCAAAATCGATTGCTCCAGGTGCAAAAATCTGGGTTAAAGGGAGTTCCAGGAATCGTTTAGATTATTGCAATATGACACTAGACAGATGGGGTTTTTTGCCTGGCTATGTTTTTAAAGGCATTTTGGATTAAGCATGCAAACCTCGTACAGTCAGCTACTGATCTATGAAAAGACTCATTTGATGTTGGTGATGCATTGTGGTGGAACATTTAATATTGCTGTAGATTCCAATCGTGATTTCTGGCTTCCTATGCTTTTAGACAATGGTTTGTGTTATGAAATTTGTGGTTTTATATTGTTCTTTTTAAATGCTAGCTGGAGCTTTTTATATATTGATATAATTATATTTTATTGATATTTATATTTGCATTTTTATGTATATGTGTATTGTGGCTGTTTTGTTTGTCTATACTTTTATGATCTACAGAGATTGAAATAAAGTCCTTTGATGATGATGATGGTTTTTTGGTTTAGCTTGTACTTCCTAATGATGTGTCTTTTCTGCATGGTCTGTAGATCTGGCAGGGTCTACACAGATGTTCATTATGTTGATTTATCCTTATCTGTCTTGCTTGGGTGGATGATGGACATCTCCGCAAAATATAAGTGTAATGCAGAAATGAGGCAGCATTCACATCTTAGATGTACACATTTGTTGCACTCAGGCACCTATCACTTAGCTACAATGTGAGTTCTATTGGTTAGGGGACTTATACATTCAAAAATATAATATGCAACAGATACAATTATATTTTTTTCTAATAAATATCTGTCATTTAGTATATATAGACATGCAAACAGTTTCAATTATTTTTTAAATATAAGTTAACAGTTTGATTAAACAAAAGGGACAAAATTACAGAGGTAATATTTTAAATGTGCTTTTAAAGGTCTTCCCCAAAGAAAAAGTGGTGAAGCCATCGCTGACCCCTATCATGTACTCTGGCTTGGATAGGAATCTGCAGGCCATGGAGCAGCGATAAGGGGGGAGGGAGTAAATGTCATCAATGTTGAAAACTGCGGCTTTGATTATGACTCTTCTTGTCAGTTTGAATGATGGTATACCACATCAAAAATAAGACAGATATACTGTCCACATTATTACAAGTATCATGGAACATACTGCACTTGTAAGTGAGCAGAAAGAACAACCATCACATTAGTCACAAAGATTTCCAAACTGGAAATCAAGCCGTGTCTAGATAATGGCTTATGTGTCAATACTAACAATGCTTTACTAATTTTTTGCATGTAGCTTTGCATATTAATATATATTTTTTTAAATTAAAGACGATGGGCCTGACTTAGAGTTTGATGAACAGGGACTGCAACACAAATGTGATGAATGTCCTGTTTACCATATTCTCCTATGGCACATGTAATACAGTGGTTGGGACATCAGAGTCATTGGAGATAAAGAATCCTATCTTTCAAACTCTGAATGAGGCCTTTAGTTTACTAATATATGTATATATAGACTAGCAAGCAAACATGATTACTTATACAACTTAATTTGAGGTATATATTTTGTGGTGGGAAATGCCATAGCAAAAATGATGCCTAGACTGTTGTATTACAAGTGCTATACACATTAATGGACTGTAATATGGGAGATGGGATATCTGCTTCATTTAGAATGGAGTATCCCATCCAAAAAACTTGAAACCAGGCCCCTAAACAATTGTTTCATTAGGCTTACACTCCTGTGGTGCAGATAAACATTGCAGGGGAAGCTCAGATCTCTTGAGGGCATGATGTGTGTACAATACTGTGGTTAAATTGACAGTGTTAACTTGGCTTGAATTCTGTGACTTAAGTTTTTGTGACATCACGTTAAGTGCCATTGCTTCAGCATAATAACATTGCTGTAAATAAATCTAGACCTTTTTGCTGTGAATTATATTTGATATTTTACTCTGTACTGTTGAACTGATGTGCACAAACATCTCCATTCAGCTTCCTCCGAAGCAAGGAAGGAACATGCTGGCCACACCTCGGGAGACCTGCAGGGGGCCACTGGGAGTCGAATGGTGGGCACATCCACAATGAAGGATCCAGTGCCACTGTGGTTGAGGGACTGTAATCCTAGTTTTTTGCCCTGAGCTGTCGCCTAAGGGCAGCACTTTCTGCAATTCAACATTAATACTTTTTAACCCTTCCTAAAAATACTTGGGAAATTTATAACTTTCCCCAAAACATTCCAGGACTGGAGCTAGAATGGTAAATTAGCCTCCTGAAATATTTGGGGGAAAGTTGCTGCTTTCCCAAATATTGTAGGACTGGAGTTAGGATAGTAAATTTGACCTTCAAGTGTCCTCCACTCCCACTGCTATCCTGAGGGTGCATTTCAGGACAAGAAACACAAACGAGCTCGAGGGACCTGGCTAGGAGGAACTTCCCCAACAGATTCAGTACACCCTCAAGCGGGAGCCTAAACCTTCAGAGTCCATGACATCTAATCCTGTTGCTGCCACAACCAATAGCATCAGCGCTACCCTCTGCCTTGCCTGCTGATACCACGCTAGAACCCAGTGCACAAATGGACTGGGGGTCTTCTTCTCCCCTGGTACCTCCCCTTGCTCGCATACCACCAACACTGCTGTCAGAGGAGGCACTGGAGGTTCTTAAGAGTCTCTCTGTGGGATAGACAGCAGTTTTGCATTACATCCAGGATGTCGGTCAGCAGCTAGGGAGAGTGACTGACATCCTGGAGGACATGCACTTTGCCATGTCTGCCCCACAGAGTTGTCTTGTCTCTGGTAGTGGCTCATCGGACACCATTGTTTCCGGGACACCTGCCCCTATTCCCCCTTCTGACCCCATTACACCACCTGGTCCCATTCCCACCCCTGACCACATTTGAACACACCAATATTACCTGCACACTCAATTCCTCCACCTCTGTCTGATCAAAAACCTCCCTCTGCCCTGTTCCACCCCCAAAAATACTCAAAATCCCCACCTTGTTCCAGAAGGATAGAGAGCCCCCTGAGGAGGAAAGTGCAAGAGTTGTTTGGGTGCAAGCAGTGCGGCTGGAGCCATTGAACTTTAAGACTGTGATGGAACACTATTCCACCCCTCAGTCAACCAAATGTTTATTTTTGTTAATTTTTTTATTGAACCATAAAAGTCACATATACACACAAAGATGCAAATTTTTTTTTTTTTTTAAACGCATGAATGACGTAAATCCCACCGTGAGCAGCAAACCCAGGTGCAACACATAAATAGATCCTTATCAATTATCAGTTTTCAGCTGCATCAGGACAGTTTTCCCCTTTTTTTTTTTAAATGCAAGACACCGGACCTCAGCAATAAAACCAGGCATTTTCCAAAGTGCATAGTGCCCTTTTTTAGTGCAAACTTTCTTGGCTAAGCGCCAGTGTGTAAACTAGGGCATGTAAACATTAGATAAAGTGCATTATAACTTTCCACTGAGACTGAAAGGTTTCAAACATTAGATAAAGTGCATGCTGGCTTTCCACTGAAATTACGTTTCAATCAAATGTAATTCATTTTCTTATTGCCAATGACTTTCAGGGGGATTTAAAATTCAGCCAATGAATGAATGCTGACTTAATGTCAATCATTCATTAAAGTGCAATAGTGCTTAATTGACAGTACCAGAAAAATCAATATATACAATATAAAATCCCCCACTAAGTGCAGATGAACATTTTAAAAGACAATCTCAGAGGGTATCAAATAAAACAGAATCTCAAATAAGAAAGACCCCTTATTTTCCAACTAACCTCCTTAAACGAAGAGCAGCAGAAATAAATCTATATATCATTTCGCAAATGTATTTTGATTGGAGTAGTCGGAGATAAAATAGCACTGGCCTACATTTTTTGATATTCAAGACCCTCTGTTAATTAATTTTAATAGAGGATGAAGATTTTTGTTGTGCTTTTTTACATTTATTAAAAAAAATATGTAATTTCTGTGGCTGTTTTTCTGCTTGGAGATATTGGTTGTTATTGAAAATGTTATATTGTTTGCCAAATGTGACTGCATATTTCAATACACCCCCTTATTTTAACCATTTCCAGGTCTTGTGATTTCTTATGTGCTGCATTTTTGGAGATGTATTTCATTCTCTTTCCCATGTGTGTTCAATGAACTGGGAGTGATGGCCTGAAGGACTAGTGTGTGTGGAATACAGAGCAGGAGTGTCTGTGACTACATTGTATGTTATTATTTGGAAGTTAAAATGCAGGTATTCCTTCAAGTATTGGGGTTCACATATAGCACCTGACATACATTACGGGTTAATACAGCTAGGTTGCCTAAACGAGTACGATGTCTGGCATGTGGGGGTGTGCCTGCCCTTGATATGTGCAATATTTAAAAGGTACCACAGCAGTGAGTGGGCTGTGGTAATCTCCGTATTACATTGTTGAATCAAATGATTGTGGTGTGTGAGGTAAGTGGTTGAACAGGGATCAAGGATAGACTTGCAATAGCTGTGTATTTTAATCAAACCACTTCAGGTTAAATTCATTGCTAGAATAAATACACTTCAGTAAAAAAAAAAGAAAACAGGTTATAATGTGTTAACAAATATATGTTTGACTGACCATGTACGTTTTACAAAAATGTGCATTATCTTACTGATTTGAAGTGGGGGGGGATAGTGAATTATACCAAGGGCCTTATTACGATGTCGGTTGCGGAATGGGGACCACCGACCTCTGGTCGGCGGTCCTGACCGCAGCATTACAATGCAACCGCACATGGTGCGGTCGCATACTCCCATTTCTCTATGGGAGCTTGTGCTGCGGTCGTAAACCGGCAATAGCACAAGCTCCCATAGAGAAATGGGAGAATCTGTTCATCCATGCAGGTGCCTGCCACACGGTGCAGGGATTAACCCCCAACCGGAGGCCGCAGAGAGGGCCTCAAAAGTCGCTTTCCGATAGGCTTTCCATGTCGGAAAACCCGACATGGAAAGCCTGTCGGAAACCGACATCGTATAGGGATTACGGTGAGGCCTCTGACTGGCTGACGGGCTCCTTGAGTCTGTCGGAATCCAGCCGGAATGACCGGCTGGTTTCACTATGGACCGTCTGCATTGTAATGCGGCGGTCGAAAGTGAAACCCATGGTATGACTCGGAAAGCCTCCGATCTGTATTCGGAGGCTTTCCGAGTCGCATCGTAGGGTAGGTAATGTGAGGTATGTGGACAGGCAGGAAGACAGTGTAACATTTTGTTAAATACGCTTCATCATAGATAACTAAAGTTACATCAATAGTGAACCTAGTTCCCTCGTACTTACCTTCTATTCTATTGTGCATTGCATTATTGTTCATCCTCCACTTCCAGATAGAGTCCCAGATAGGGTCCCAGGGTTTGTTGAGGATCACAGGTGTGGAGGATAAACTGCCATGTTTCTAACGGAATTTTATTACACGCTAAACATGGCAGATGGAGTATTTAGTGTCTACAGCTGTCAATCAGTAAGGAAAATATGGCAGAGGCAATGGCCGGATGACGGCCTTTCGTCCATGAAACCGCTAAACTCAAAATACGGTTGCCGGACCTCCATGGGGTAAAGGGTTGAACAGTCAGACTTTGATGGCTCACCTGCATCCGCAAAACTTTAAATCAGTTACTAAATCTGATTTAAACATTTTATTATTGAACATAGATTAAAGAATAAGAATCTCAGAGTTTTACATCCTAATTCAAAATATCACGCAGGTCCATAGCTTGTGCATCACCACAGCGATGAGCAGGGCAAGCTCTAGGGTGGTGTGACCGGTGCAACCGCACCGGGTGCTAACCTCAGGGAGCGCTGAGTTTTATTTTGGTTTTAAAAGCACCTGCTGCCCGATAAAAATGTCAAGATAACTTCCGTGATTAATGTTCTTCCTAGAGAGAGATCAGAGTTTTGTCTAGTTGAGGTTTTGACTCATCGTAAGCGCACAGGGTTAATATGCCTGCTGCAAAGAATGTGTACCATGCAGATCACAAAGTGCAAATAATGTAAATAGGTCACTGGCTTACTGCTTTTCTAAGAGGCATCATTTGTTTCTTGCAGTTTATAAGTTAAAAGCCTAATGTAGAACAGTGAATTATTAACTGTCATCAAAGAACTGCATGCACACTGGAAAGTATAGATTACAGCATAGATTAATGTTGCGAAAAGGGTTCATTTGGGTAGAAATTGATTCTTATTATTACAGAGAACCCCCAACTATGGTGTTTTGTTTTCAGTTCTGAGTTTGTGCTGCTTCATACCAAGCACTCTTAAACTATACTGCCTACCAGTATGGATGACATGTCACTCCTGCGCATTGTAGACCTCTGGCTTATGTAACATTTCCTATACACTGATTTACACACATATGATTGATTGTCTCTGTGTAATGTGTGTGTGATGCAAAGTGCTCTGACACCCTACATTGATCCGAGTGACGCTATATAACTAATTAAATGCATCTGAAACAGCGTGGCTATGGAGACTTGAGAGGCACTATTAAAAGGTGGTGGTGAGGGAATCCTTGGTGGAGGTGGTCACCACCCCCACTACGGACGGGGGGCTACAACATAGTTGTCGCACCGGGCGCCCCCAGCGCTAAAGCCGGCCCTGGCGATGAGTACAGCAGGTGTAGAGCAAATGCCGCCTAATCGAGGGGAGGATGTCGTTCTATTTTCTCTAAAAGAAAGCAAAAGTAATACATCATTGAAAAGGGAAATGGGGAAACTTGAGCTACATTATCGTGCATTTCTAAATACCCGATTTCAATAATGTACTTGTTCCCATGTGCATTCCGCTTGAGAGGCTGCTGCCGGAGGACACCTGTTGAAAACATGAGTGGTTGCTGGGAACTCCGTCTGTGTGCCCTGGGAGGGTTCCCATGGAGACCATCTGAGAAACTGCCTCCTCGGGGATGCCGTAGACGTGCACTCTCTTGCACAACACCTTAGAAAAAATATCGAAACTATCCACCCACCAGGGAAGTTTCATGTAAACTCAGCGAGTTCGCACCGATAAAAGAAGTTCTGGGAGTGCACACGGGGTGTAGTAAGAAGTTGCACTGTCATTTCTAAAAACAACAGGTTATGATGCATCATTGAGACCCTTATGAAAGCGTCAAACTTTCATAAAGCACATGGTCTGAGTACTGTCGGGATTAACTCCTATTCCATGTTTGCTATTGTAGCTTAATTGCTATACGAAATGGTGGGAACCATTGAAATAATATCCCTGGTTAAAATAAGTGTGAACTTTATGTGTGTTCTCGTCGTCTTCATGTACCTGCCCATCATGTAAGAGAAAATAGATGCTTGGATTTAACAGACAAATATATCAATTTCATGTAAATAAAAACGATATTTAATGAACGCTCGCATTGAAAAACATCATGCAGAACATTTAAATACATGTTAATACAAAGCTAAATCAGTTTTTAGTAGAGGGATTATTGAACACAATTTATTTATGTTTTTTAGGCAGTGTGAGACTGTATTTAGCAGATATTACTACATGAGAAAATAGTAATGTATCCATATAGGTTACTCATGCACAGGACAGTCTAAAGACCAAAACCTAGATACATAAAGGAACTCTCAGGGACTAAAATCAGCGCTGTTCAAAGAGGTAATGTTCTTATATGGTTTTCGCAATGCTTTAGGAGTAGTGTGCTATACAGCATACATTCGAAATGATAATGCTGAGATTGCAACTCTTCAGGAGTTACAAGGAAAAGTTGGCGTTGCCTCCTTTTTTGTGAGTTACAAGGACATGTACAAACAAGCAATGGCAAAGCCAATGGCGTTGGAATTGGCAGCCAGCCTTCTGGCAATTATTGTTATTTTTGTCATGTTTTTTCCAAAACTTTATTGGTTTGGAATACACCAGGCCCTTTATCAATCTATTAAAAAACACATTTGCTGCAGGCAAAAACGTTTGGTTGGTTTAAAAAAACACACACATTACCATACTACTCACTGGCACCGAACATAACATTTTTGTGTGTGGATGTCATCCTTGTGAAAGGGCAGCATGCCGAAATTCGTAGTAAAGTCAGTTAATGGCTGAAGTGGGCTGACACAGTGCCTCTTAATGGATGCTGGAGTGGGTGGAAGAAAATGTGAATGACAACAACCACAGACTAATGGATGAAGTCTGTCTGAATCCCAAGAAAGAAAGAAGCAAACAAACAAAGACGAAAGTAAGAAAGAAAGCAAGAAAGAAAGCAAGATTGATTTAAGTTGTATGTGCCCAAGGTAAAATAATGGCTGGCTCCTGCTGTAGCACCAAAGTGAATGTAAAGTGTGGTGCCTCAGGTGGGATCAGGACACCCAAACAAAACAAAAAAGCATAATACCCTCCAAGGACTTTTGGATTATAGTTTTTTTATCCTATGGTTGCCCTTAGACACATATTTTTATAGTGTTGTGGAGGGCTGCAGAGAGCTCAGCAGCCCCCCAGCAACATTAAAACAACATCCTAAGTCTCCCGGATATTTGAATCCATGAGACTAGGAGAGCTTACCATAATTTTTAAAGCATGTCGAGCTGGAGCTGTTTGCTGTTCAGCTAGAATGCAGAGGATCCTTGTGGTTGGTTCTATAACTGCATTTTGTGGCTTGAAAAATGTGAAAAAAGACTCAAAGACATGTTTACGGTTGTTATAAAAATGCTTTATTGTAAATAATTGTGTGAGAATGAATATTGTTAAACATTGCTACGGGTGTATTCATAGGACATACATTTGTTTATAATTATTGGTGACATTTTGACAAAGCCAATAGATCTTCTTTATATAGTTTGGTGTGCTTTCCTCCTGATTAAGCCAATAGGTTTGCCATATATTTTTATATATTTAAAACAAGGGATCTGGGTGCTTGCGAACGTTGGGTGCAGGGCTTGGTCTTAGATGATGAATATCTTATTTTATGATTAAAAAAAATAGAAATTCACAATAAAAAGTTAAAGTGATGTTATAGTTAGGAATTATAATAATATATAACTTTACATTAAATAAACGTAGAAATTCACTGAAAAAACAAAGGTCAAATGGACATTAGGGTTAGGTGAAAATGTCAATTAAAACATACCTTTTTAAACTAACAAAACCACTGAAATTCAGTGGTTCTAGTTATCTTAAGTAACTATAACTCAAACCCTTAAGTAACTAAAACTAGCACCCTTGCATGTACTTCTAATTACCTCACAGATTACATTACTCATGACATGTTCTATGACATCATTGATAATATCACAGCAACATTTGCAGTCACATCAATGATGATAACACTGCGCATGGGGGTGCGAGTTATAGTGACCTTGGGGCAAGAGTTATAGTTGGTTTTTTCAGTTTAAAACTTTACTTTGGCTCAGAAATTTTCACCTAACAATAACATCACTTTAGCTTTTGTTTTTTTTTCAGTAAAAAAAATAAAGATATATAATATATACAAATATATACACACATATACATATGTATACTCATAAAGGTGTGCTTATCTATAAATAGATGCACATATATATATATATATACATATATATATATATATATATTCACTGAAAAGAACAAAGATTATTGTACAAACGTAATGTTTTAAAGTTAACTTAAGTAATTAGAAATCGCACCCTCGCCATGCAGTTTTCTCGTCAATAATTTCATTGCAAATGTTGGGGTGATATCAATAATGTCACAGAAGATGTCATTAGTAATGTAATATGTATATTAATTAGCAATGCACAGCAAAATTTGCTTCAGACATAAAGTTTTATTGCTAACACTATGTAGAACACAAAGGATAAAGTGTGTAGATCAGGTAACAGCAAATATTTATAATTCAAGCATCACCAAGTTTTATTTTGATACTATTATAATCTATGACCCTGATTTAGACTTTGGTGAGAGGGTACTCCATCGCCCTTGCCAAACTGAAGTTCTGCCTACCTCATTTAGAAAAAAGAACAATTGATGGACAGAATGCAGAACAATGTCATACATTCACCCCAGGACAGAGATTTGGGCCTAAATCGATCGTTTTTTTGCTCACCATGCCATTCCAGTTTGGACCCAGCCATATGCAAATCAGTCTTGACCCTGTGCCCAATGGGAACAGTTCTGCCCGAATTGCCAGGCCAGGTCCACCCTCGACTGAAAACAAGCACACTAGGACCGGCTTCAGGGTTTCACCACTCATCAGCCAGGATAGCTTGACTCCAGTGGCATGGAGAGCACGGGACACACGTCTGGGCATACCCGTCCCACTCGGGGTGACAATTGCAAAAAGAATAATTGATGGACAGAATGCAGAACAATGTCATACATTCACCCCAGTACAGAGATCTGGGCCTAAATCCCTCGTTTTTTTGCTCACCATGCCATTCCAGTTTGAACCCAGCCATATGCAAATCAGTCTTGACCCTGTGCTCAATGGGAACAGTCCAGCCCGAATTGCCAGGCCAGGTCCTCCCTGGACTGGAAACAAGCACACTAGGACCGGTTTCAGGGTTTCACCCTTCATCATCCAGGATAGCTTGACTCCAGTGGCATGGAGAGCACGGGAACCACGTCTGGGCATACCCGTCCCACTCGGGGTGACAATTGCAAAAAGAACAATTGATGGACAGAATGCAGAACAATGTCATACATTCACCCCAGTACAGAGATCTGGGCCTAAATCCATCGTTTTTTTGCTCACCATGCCATTCCAGTTTGGACCCAGTCATATGCAAATCAGTCTTGACCCTGTGCCCAATTGTCCAGCCTGAATTGCTTGGCAGTTCGGGCTGGACTGTTCCCATGAGGCACAGAGTCAAGACTGATTTGCATATAGCTGGGTCTGAACTGAGGTGGCGAAGTGAGCTAAAGAATGATGATGGATTCAAACCAGATCTGTGACTGGGGGTGAGCGTCTGAAAAGTTTCAGCGCTCTGTCCATCATCTCCTTGCTTGTGTTTGCTTTGTTTGCCCTAAGTTGGCAGGGTATGCCCAGACGTGGGTCCCTTGCTCACTTTGCCACTGGATTCAAGCTAGCCTGGCTGATGAAGGGTGTTACCCAGAAACCGGTCCCGGGATGCTTGTTTCTGGTTCAGGGATGCCCTGGCTTGGCAGTTCGGGCTGGACTGCTCCCATGAGGCACAGGGTCAAGACTGATTTGCATATAGCTGGGTCTGAACTGAGGTGGCGAAGTGAGCTAAAGAATGATGATGGATTCAACCCAGATCTGTGACTGGGGGTGAGCGTCTGAAAAGTTTCAGTGCTTCGTCCATCATCTCCTTGCTTGTGTTTGCTTTGTTCGCGGTAAGTTGGCAGGGTATGCCCAGACGTGGGTCCCTTTCTCACTTTGCCAATGGATTCAAGTTAGCCTGGCTGATGAAGGGTGTTAACCAGAAACGGGTCCCGGGATGCTTGTTTCTGGTTCAGGGAAGACCTGGCTTGGCAGTTCGGGCTGGACTGTTCCCATGAGGCACAGCGTCAAGACTGATTTGCATATAGCTGGGTCTGAACTGAGGTGGCGAAGTGAGCTAAAGAATGATGATGGATTCAACCCAGATCTGTGAGTGGGGGTGAGCGTCTGAAAAGTTTCAGCGCTCTGTCCATCATCTCCTTGCTTGTGTTTGCTTTGTTCACCCTAAGTTGGCAGGGTATGCCCAGACATGGGTCCCTTTCTCACTTTGCCACTGGATTCAAGCTAGCCTGGCTGATGAAGGGTGCTACCCAGAAGCCGGTCCCGGGATGCTTGTTTCTGGTTCAGGGAAGACCTGGCTTGGCAGTTCGGGCTGGACTGTTCTCATGAGGCACAGGGTCAACACTGATTTGCATATAGCTGGGTCTGAACTGAGGTGGCAAAGTGATCTAAAGAATGATGATGGATTTAACCCAGATCTGTGACTGGGGGTGAGCGTCTGAAAAGTTTCAGCGCTCCGTCCATCATCTCCTTGCTTGTGTTTGCTTTACCTCATTTAGAGTCAGGCAAAACTTAAGTATTTCAGTGGCGGAGACTACTCCATCTCTGCTGCTGATATACTCTTCTGGTGACCTGATGGAGTAACAGCAATTGGAGGTTTAGTCTTTTGTCTACGTACCCAATTTAGAGCACGTGAACAAATGGCTAGTTTTTACTTTCACACACCTTCATCCAGAATATGGCAGTAAGTGAAAGTAAAAACATTTTAAAGACCGCTCTAGCCATGGGAAAAAATTCCCATGGCGAGGGGGTCATTGTTTTTTTATTTCTAAAAAGAAAATTCCAATTTGGGATTTTGTTTTTGAAAATAAAAAAAGATATTGAACGTGTTCCATACACCACCATCATTGTGAAGGGGCTACGCGGTACACCTTCAATGGATTGACAGAAACCGCTGTTACAGTGGTTCCTGCCAATGTAAGAGATGTCCCAAATTAACCTATGCTCATCCCCCTGATAGCGTGGCACACAGCAGCCAGGCTTAACTTAGAGGCACTGTGCAAAGTATATGTGCAACACTTTAAACAGTAACCCAGTGAAAACACACAACAAAAAGAGCCCACAACAGTATTAGAAAAAGAGGGTGCTTTTTAATAAATAAAACAATACCAAAATGACAAAAATCCAAATACTAGAACCCGAGACATTAAATATTTAACATTTTAGTCAAAATAGCGCCAAAATGCACAAAGCGCCAACTGTGGATATCTGGTTGCACCAGAAGGGGACAAAGTCACAAGTTCAGGCTGACCACGATGGAGTGTGGACCGGCTACAAGGGCCCAGTTAGACCCGCTAAACAAAGTACCTTAAATCCTGGTTGCGAAGTGTTGCGAGGATCCATGTCGAGGATGTGCTGTGCAGCCGAAGCAATGCGTTGGTTATGAGATGCTGTGAGGCTGTGGTGTGAGGTACTATTGGGTCGACAGCAAAGATTCTGCTGATGGGGCTTGCGATGCAAAGTCCGACATCGGGGATGCACCTCGCAGTCGGGATGATGAGTTGGTTTCCGAATATCTGTATCTGCAAGGCGAACTCTGGGCTGCCCTTGACAAGACATGTGAGGGTCTGCGCCAAGGATGTGTTGGTTTCCGAAGGCGATGTTTGTTGCGGCAGCGATGCGAGTCCTTGCGACGGGTCCAATCCCCCAGCAGTGGAGTTGCATCGGATCTGTTCGGCATTGCGCCGCACAGCAGAGGAGATACGTCAGTTCTGCTGGATCCACAGAGGCTGGTAAAGCACCTTAAGCCCACTTCCAAGTGGGCCTGTTGCTAGACCTGGCATTCTTGGCATGGTTTCTCCTGTCTTTTTACCTCTACCTGTTGTATTTCTGATGTTATGCTGCACTTCGTTTTTGCTGGTTTAGGTACTCTGGGCACTTTACCACTGCTGACCAGTGCTAAAGTGCAAGTGCGCTCTGGGTAAATTGTAATTCCGATTGGTTCTCCATGATTGGCATATTTGATTTACTGGAAAGTCCCTACTAAAGTGCACTGTGTGTTCCCAGGGCCTGTAAAGCAAATGCTGCTAGTGGGCCTGCAGCACTGGTTATGTCTCCCTTTTACTACATAGAAGGAACCCTAAGGTAGGCCCAAGGTACCCCCAGGGGTAGGGTTCTGTGTCTGTGAAAGGTAGAACATGTACTGGTGTATTTTACATGTCCTGATAGTGAAATACTGCCAATTTCGTTTTTCACTATTGCAAGGACTAGCTCTTCCATAGGTTATCATTGGAGCTGCCTTGTAACATTTTACAATTGTAACTTTCAATTGGGAACAGCTAGAGGTTTTTAGTTTGGGCTCTCCAAGCTCAGAATTTAATAACACTTTTCTTAGTGAAGGTGGTTTTTAAATTGTGTGTTTGAAATTGCACTTTTAGAAAGTCGGCATTTCCTTGTTTAACCATCCTGTGCCTCTGCCTGCCAGCAGAATCAATGTCTGGTTTAGACTGACAGGGGCCTGTTTGTGCATTCACTCTAGATACTCACACAGGGAGTTGGCGTGTGCCCAGCATATCCTGATGGGATATCACCAGGCTGATGGGCCTCCCTAAGCTAGAGTGGTGGAAGGAGCTGTCACCTGCACCTGAAAAGGACTGTGCCTCGCCTCTTACAATGCTGTCTCCACCCCTATGGAGGGTGTCTGGAGCCACGACCAGGCAGGACAAGAGCTTGTGCACTACAAAGACAATCCTTTGAAGAATGCCTACTTCAAAGGCCAAAAGGGGTATACGTTTTGGACCTAAAACCCCAGAATTTTAGAACACTTCTGGATCAAAAAGAACCTCTGCCAAGGAGAAGAGCTGAAGATATGTGAGGAGGAGTACTGCCCCTTTGCTGTGTGTTGCTTTGCTGGATTGGCCTGCATTTTCTGCTTCTGCTTTGGAGAGGAAAAGGACTGGACTTAGCATTGTATCCTGCTTGTGAACTTTCTCCAAGGCCTTGTGTGTGCTTGCCTCCTGTTGGAAGTTTCAAGGCCATCAAAGACTTCATCTGCAGCATCCTTGAACTCCACTGCTCGGAGTTCTGACCTGTCTTGTGGTGCCAAATCAAATTCTGGGCCCTTGTAGTTTGTTCCTGCTGCAAAGACCTGCTTAAAACCATCAGAATAGACGCATCGCCCTTCCAGTATCTGTTTTTCCAACACAAAAACAAAATTGATGGAAAGAATGCAGAACAATGTCATACATTCTGGGGTGGCATGGTGAGCAAAAGAATGATGGATTTAACCCAGATCGCTTGACTGGGGGTGAATGTTTTGATTTGTTCTGCATTCCGTCCATCAATTGTGTGTCTTTTGTTTTTCCAACACAGCACCGCCGTGCAGGAGTAATTCCCACGCACCGCCGCCGTGCGGCTGAAGAAATCAACGCAGTGGCTGCCAGCAGTTGAACAAACCACCGCAGCCTGAGTTCAGCGCACTGTGTCTCCGAAGTCCGAGACCCCCGGACTGACTTCGACGCAGGCTCTGATGTGCGGCTGAAAGAATCGACGCATCGTGTGACCGCGGCTAAACAAATTGAAGCAGCGCCTGTTTGCCGCTGCAGCATTGATCTTCAGTGCGTGTGGATTTCCAGACATCGCACCTGTTTGCCAAGTTTTTCCGATGCATCACCCTCAGAGCAGAACCGTCTTGGATTTTGACGCATCGCTTCCCCCTACTGTCCGGATTCTACGCAACACTTCTCCTGCGTGCAGCAGAACTGACGCATCGCCTCCCTGTGGACTAAGGAACTGATGCATCGATGTGTTTCCTGATGCTTCCCTGCTCTGCCGATGTTTTGCCTTGTGGATTTTGACGTATTTGAGGTACTTTGTGTAAAATCACTGCATCCATAGAGTTCCATAGACAGAATTGCTTGAAACCTTTAAAAAGTCATATTCTGAGTTGTGTATATTGGATTTTTGTCATTTTGGTCTTGTTTGGTTTAGCTGAAGATACTCTATTTTTCTACACTGGTGTGGTGTCCATTTGTCGTGGTTTCACTGTGTTACTGTGTGTTATGTACAAATACTATACACATTTCCTCTGAGATAAGACTGACTGCTCATGCCAAGATACCATGGGGTTGAGCATGGGTTATCTGGGTGTGCAACTCCCTCATCCTGACTAGAAGTAAGGGTCCCTACTTGGACAGGGTGTGTACCACTGCCAACTAGAGACCCCCATTTCTAACATCTGTCCCACAGATTGGGGTCTTGTTGGACCGGCAGGGGTGCCCAAAGTGCTACTCTCATAGTAGTGAGAGACTACTGCCTTCACCAGGAGCTACGCAACATGAGCGCAGTTGAAGCAGCTTACTGTGTAGTGATCGGTAGGAGAGAACAGATCCTTTTTAACCCATGTCACTGGAGTGAGGCCTACAGGCTCACTCAGTTAAAGTTCTGCTGCTGTGTGCTTAACTCATCCTTGGCCTACATTGGTTTGATATGTAGTGCTGCACAGCACAATGCATGAATGGTGTATCTGTGCTGGGTGTATGTCTGCCTGAGAAGGGTACAATAAAGGGATAATGCAGTACTGAGCAGTGCGTGCATGGAAAATACATATGCTAGATGTATGTGTACCTCTGAGTGGTACAGGATGAGGACTTTGGACCAAATTTATTATACCGGCAGACATTTCACTGCCTGCACTGCAGCACTTAATTAAACAGCGCTGCAGTTGTAGGTGGTGAAATGCATGCACTGTTTGCCTTCATCAACGATTCGTAAGGAGGTGTTAGACCCAGTAGTTTCTGGCTGGCTGAGACGCATCCAAGCCAGTCAGAATCCACTGTTCCAAATAGGATGAGTATGATACACTTGTCTGATAACCTGTGCTCACCCTCTGGTAGCTTGGCACCGAGCAGTCAGGCTTATCTTCAAGGCTTGAGTGTAAAGTATTGGCACATCAGCCCCCGTCGCAGCACACTGCGTTTGCCACAAAAAGACTCCACACTGTATGTATAAACAAGCATTTGTAATGCAATAGGTCTTGTATTTTTTTAGAGTAAGAGCTATTACCTTGTAAATGATAATGTTTTTACTATGTGTTTTGTTTTGGAGTGTAGTGGATGTATGAACAGAGACACAGCTGCAGCACTGCCTAGAGGCCTGAGAATGAGGAATTACTGATGGAACCAGAGAAGTAGCTAGCAGCACTGTCTAGAGGACTCAGAAAGAGGAATTTCAACTGGGACCATAGAAGCAGCTAGTAGCACTGACTATAGGACTAAGAATGAGGAATTACCACTGGAACTAGAGAAGCAGCTAGTAGCACTGTCTAGTGGACTATGAACGGCGAATTACCACAAGGAACAGAGACCCAACTGCAGCACTCATATACTGCTGAAACATTTGAGCAACTTTAAGTCAGGGCTGTAAACTGGCAGTAGGCGGCATGCAGCTATATTACTTCTGCCGCACAAACTCATGCAACTAGAACTGGCAGAAGAGTCCTGGAGGAAACCAAAAGGTACTATTGCATTTACAAAGAAAGAGAGTCAATTGGACACAAAGACACCCAGATGGGTGCAGGAAGGTATTAATCTAAGTCACAATGAACCAAAAAAGAATATAGGAGTCAATTATGACACATCACCTTTGAAAACATAGCACAAGTGCAGTATAGAGATTGCTTACAGTAAAAGTTGAAAGACATAGTAGCTCTCCCTCTAGGATTGCAATAAACTTTTCTTCTATGAAAAATAAAAAAATAGTAATGTCTAACATAAAGAGTTAGAGACAAGTGGTATCACTCATGAGTGTGAAATATTTATAGTCTCTTCTGCAGCTAGCAAAACTGGGGGATTAGTGAAATGGAGTCAAATGAGAAAATGATCCCCTCCCCAGCACATTTGCAACACAGGACTGGGAATTTTTAAATCAGTCTGAGAAGACCCGTTAGCCTCGTGGCCTGAAGTCATAAATCATGACAAAAAGAATAGACTGTTGGAATGCGATGCTGCTGTGCAAAAGAGAAATTACTTGTGCTATGGGAATTCATATGCACCCCGAGCATAATATGTGAAGATGTAAAGTTTTTTCATGAGAAAATCTAGATATAGAGAATGATTTTATAGTGTGTTTGTGGAAATATTGGTAATTCAGTTTAAAAAATGAGGGGGCATATTAGCAACACCGGCGATAAAATTATCGCCGCTTTAGCGGCAGGAAACTGCCGCTAAAACGGCGATAATGGGCTTGCTAATATGCGTTATGGAATTCAATAGAGCCCAGGTTAGATGTCCTGCACATCTAACCTGGGCTTCTATTGGAATTCTATAACGCATATTAGCAAGCCCATTATCGCCGTTTTAGCGGCAGTTTCCTGCCGCTAAAACGGCGATAATTTTATCGTCGGTCTTGCTAATATGCCCCGAGGTTCTTTTAACAGTGAGCAGCAGTGAAGCAAGATAGTTGAGCGGGCGATGGTGAGAAAACATGCAGCTATTGCCAATCACAGGGGTGTGCGTGGGGAGCAAGCAGGGGCAGGGGACACAGACATTGCCAACAGTAATACAGATTCTCCCATCAGCCTGCAAGTACGCTCCCAGGGCTACATTCATAATAACTAAGCCTGGGCGTAGTTTGCATAGTAGCACTTCACGTAGCTACGTGAAGTACATTGTTAACTACACGTAGCTATGCGTATTGCGTAGCTGTGTGCTTGACTGCACTGTACAATAATTACCAAAAGCATATTGTACAGTGCAAGTTAAAATAAAATAAATATCTCTGTCTTTATATGCTAAAAAATGCATATAGTTACTACACAAAAGTGAAAACAATAAATTAACAAGCAGTGAGAGAGGTGATGATTTTGGGATCCTCCCTAACCTAGGGGGAAAACCAAGCAGATGCCTTGAAAACAAAAACCACATCATTTGAACCATTCAGTGGTGGTCCCATCCTCTTAGGACCACCCCAAGCACAGTTATTGGCAAAAATACAATCCCAACCAAAGGCCCTGCAAAGCATTATGGGACGAGATTAGCACTGGGCAGTGAATATTATAGAATCCAATATCAAAATAATTCTACAAAGAGCTGCAGTTCCACTAGTCGTTACTAGGTGTCCCTCACGAGTCAAAGGCAAAAGCTTCATGAAAGGTTTTCAATGCTTTTGCATTTGACTCGTGAGGGACATCTTGTAACGACTAGTGGAACTGCAGCTTGATGTATTAATAATTTCAATGCTTTTGCATTTGACTCGTGAGGGACACCTAGTAACGACTAGTTGAACTGCAGCTCTTTGTAGAATTATTTTGATATTGGACACTATAATATTCACTGCCCACTGCTAATCTCGTCCCATAATGCTTTGCAGGGCCTTTGGTTGGGATTGTATTTTTGCCCATAACTGTGCTTGGGGTGGTCATAGGAGGAAGGGACCACCATTGAATCGTTCACATGATATGCTTTTTGTGTTCAAGGCATCTGCTTGGTCCTCCCCTAGGTAAGGGGGACTCCAAAATCATCACCTCTCTCATTGCTTGATATTTTATTGTCAAAATTCATTTTTGTGAATTGGTTATATGCGTTTTAGCATAGAAAATTGCTTTATCAAAGCAATTTGAAGGTGTTTATTTTACTGCTGCTATGCTACGTCAATTAGCAAAGTTATTCACTCTGCTACGTGCAATTTGTGTAGTGCGTAGTAGCACAAACTTTGCATGCTCTGTGAACGTAGCGAAGTATTATGCCCAGGGTTAATAATGACATTTTTAAACAGCGCGATAGTTATAGTGTGGTGACACTGGGGTTTCAGCAGCAATCCACGCCTCAATCGTAAACAGTGGTTTCTCTCAGTAAGGCTCTGTAGCTTTCCTTTCCTCCTCGTCTGCAGTGAAACTGCTTTATCACAGGTGAACTTTATGCACCTCTGTGCAGCATTCCAGCTCACTTCTTGGCAATCATCTACAAGGTCAGTGACATTCCCTGAGAGCCCTCACGAGTCTACATAGCTTCAGCCACATGAAAGGCATGCGAAGACGTGATGAAAATGCTGGCCTCTGCCACTGGGTGGGGTTGCCAAATCGCCCCATGTTGACACAGCACCATGCATTCAGTGCTGGGCTTGCATTTAACAACCCAATGCACAATGGGAGTTGTATTCTTTGGATTAACTCGAAATGATCAGCGTTTGCTCAGGTGTTTTGTGCCAGTGCAGTTCGAGCTTGCTCTGCTGTCACGTGTTAGTGTAGCTAATATTTAGCCATTCAGGGGCAGATTTACAAGCCCCATGCGCCACTTTTGCGTCACTTTTAACATTGGAAAAGTGACGCAAAAGTGGCGCAAGGGGCTTGTAAATCTGCCCCTCAGTGTTTGACCTGATATGCGTTTTGTTCCCGTTAGTGCTTGCCCTTGTTTTTGTGTCGAGTCAGTCAATGGCTGCCTCTTTGTGAAAAAGCCCACAGGGTTTATGTCATTAGTTCGAATTAGCTACCTAGTCATAGTGTTCAGCCCACTGGATTAGGCACACTGCGACTTGCACACTTACGTGTTCAATGGAAAAGTGAAACTACAGTTCCCAGCAAGCCCACAGCTGTTTGCAAACCAAAAACTGTCAAAATGTTACCCTGCTAAAAGCAGTGTGATGTTGGCCCAGTTAGTGTTTCTCATCGTGGCTGTGCTGCTGTGCAGTCAGTAACTAGGGGGCATATTATCAAGAACGGCGTTAAAATTATCGCCGGTTTAGCGGCAGAAAACTGCCGCTAAAGCGGCGATAATGGGCTTGATAATATGCCCTGGAGAATTCCAATAGAAGCCCATGTTCACACCAGAACATGGACTTCTATTGAATTCACAAGGGCATATTATCAAGCCCATTATCGCCGCTTTAGCGGCAGTTTTCTGCCGCTAAACCAGCGATAATTTTTAACGCTGTTCTTGATAATATGCCCCTAGGTGTCTCTGAGTTGGTTGTGCACTCAGCACTTGTCACTGTTGGTCGCTTGTCACTGTTGGTTATACAAAACCCGTCCTCCAACCCTGCTTTCCCCGGTCTCTCACCAGTCTTCCGGCTACCAGACACCCGAACAGGCTTGCAGCTGTTTTTGCAAGATTGGGCTTAGCTGTCAACCCAGAGATCAACTGGAGGTGCCACAGATGTTTCCAGAAGGGGCAGTAATTTAAGGCCGCCCGCACCATCAGCAGGAAACCATGGCATTACAACCGGAAACGCTCCAGGTGGTTGGCAATGAAAAGCATGGTTGGCACATAAGGATCGTTTTATTGGTCGCCGATGTTCAAGGCTAACCGTGATTGCGTGCCCATAGCTTATCTTCTCACTGAGGGAGCAAGCAGACCTTTGTGTACATATCAAAGAGGCAGGGTCGGATCCTCGTAGTGGGCAGAGCAAATGCTTGTGTGTAGTGCTTTTACTTGCCTAATGGTACCGGTGACCATTACAAAATAATGGGGTAACCCAATAAACGTCACAGGACCTGGGTACAGTATAATATAAAGAAAGTTGGTCCTTGACTGCTTTAGAGAAGGTATTTAAATAAGGGAATCATGATTTCAGGGTTGCCAGGAGGGTCAACCTGAGGTAATGGATACTTTATAATTGTGTATACACACCCTAGTAAAACGGTAAGGTTCTCCAATATACTTATACAAATTAAAGCCACACAAATTTTACTTAGGAAAGGTCATTATTTATATATTCCTTGTAATTGAAATACAAACATCAGGCATCCGGTAATGCGATTGCCATGTACATTTGAGAGAAGGTTGCACAAGAGAAGAGGAAAAGAGGTTGGATGCTCGTGAAAAGAAAGTGAGAAATCAAAGAGTTCAAAGATACACAATGGGGTATATTCACCAGAACGTGTGCTAAACATCTCCAAAAAATGTCAACGCAACTTTGCACATCGCAGCCTATCGTGGGAAAATAACCCTGTGTCACCGTGGAATTCACAACACGGCGGTACCATGCGATAGTCTCCCGAAACTGCGGCCAATGTCCGCGATACAACCACCTCGACGGAGATAAAAACACAAACCCCAACACCAAAAAACATGCGATGAGCCCATTCGCGAGGAGGAAAGCAACAATAAGCAGTGCAAGGCCCGCGACACATATACGTCATGCGGGAATAAGCACAACAAAAGCAGGAAAAAGAAAGACAAACCAAACAGAAAACAACAGCGAAGCACAATGGAGGCAGTCGGAGCTAGCACACAACCCCACAAGCACCATTGGCAACAAAACATCAGACATGGCAGGCCATCGTGGACAAGGTGAATGCAGCCGGAGAGCGGAGGAGGACAATGGCAGAAAACCAGAACAGCTGGAATGATGCGAAACGCACAAACAAGCACAAACACGCCAGCAACCACAAGGCAGCAATGCACACCGGAGGTGGGAGTCCAGCGCCACACCAGGAGCTGGATGACATGGAGGAAATGGTGTCCACCGCATCAGTCTGGAGACGGTGGCAGGAGTCGGGGACCGGAAACTGCTCAAAATCAACAGACACAACAGCAACAGGGAGAGGAACGACCAGGGACTGGGGGGACGGGGGGAGATGGGCGCAATGGCACACATGCACAATTAAGCACAGCACAACTGCAGACAAACCATGCCCAAGAGGAACAACACCAACCAAGAGCACAAGTCACACAACTCGGCAATATCACACCACTGAACAAGCACAGAAGTGAAAACCACACTGCCTGAAAGGGAGAAGGGTGAGCCAAATCAGAGCCGAAGGGACATCTCACACACAATGCAGCACACACACATAGGAAGCAGAGCACCCCAACATCCAACACAATGTGGTACAAACACCAACATCTGCACAACCGAACACAGGACACAAGTGTACCCGCTTGTGGCCGGTAAATGGCCATATGCATCTGGCAAAGCACGAAACAGGGACATGATAATGCACAAGTACCAACCCACAGCCCTGATGGGGCAGCAATGCATTTAAGGCAGGGACCCAGATAGGCCGTGACACACACATTGGCATACAAATAAACACTCAACACAGTTGGAGACAAGTGAACGTGCAGAAGCTTTATCAACAATTGCGTGTCAGTACGGCCAAGGGAAGTGCCACGACATGCAGACCAATGCAGCAGCATGTCTGCATGAGGAACGTTGGAAAGCGCCCATGTCCACCCTGGGGGAGTCCATCACCAACACAAGTCATTGCCAACCCACGTATGTTGTCCGCGCATGGATCAGGAGTCCAGGCCAATGCAGCCATGTCCACTGTCTCCTAGTGACATGTGACCAGATCCCCAACATGAAAACAGGCGTCGGGACACGTGCAATGGGTCACATGCAGTCCTGGCTGCAGGTACCTTGCCACTCGTCCATGAACGCGAGTGCAGCAGCGTAGGCCAACATTTCCAATGCGAGATCGTTGTCCACCACATCTGACATGTCGGCGACGTAACCCATTAGCTGTCTCGGACAGATGTGCTCACTCCAACCCCTGGACCCAATATGCGCGAAAGCCCAATCAGGGAGCGGCTCAATGTGGTCACTGCACACGACGACTCCTGTAATATCCCAGGTCCAGTCCCCAGCATGCATGCCAAACATCCAGGCATGCCATAATCGGGCATCACGGTGACACTCCTGGTCGTGGTCTAACAGGAGGCGCACACACACGTCGAAATCCAGGTCAGCTACCGTAACGTTGGAGAGGCAGACATCCATGGACCACTCGAATATGCACGAGCGACAGTGCAACACAGGCTGAACGCAGGTGACGTTAGCAAGGTGGAAGCTCAGCCTGTAACTGATCCGCAGCACTGCCAATGGCAGTGCCCCCAGTACATGCAGCAGACGTGCACGGTACAGGTCCACGTGACTGGAGTAGAGCATGTGTCCGGGATGGTCTGCCATTGCGTCAGTGGCTCTGCTTGAAGTGGCACTGTGAGGACCTGGGCCAGTCCTGTGGATGAAACGCCACAGCTTGGAGCAATGAGCAGTGTCTGTGTGCAATGGGTGCAGGCCTGGGGTGTGGTGGGAGTACGAGTGAAGGCCATTTCACGCACGCAAACTACGACCAAGGACTTCTGCATGTGGGATGTGTACACGTTGGCCTCACGTCTGGCAGTGCGTAGTGTGGGAGTCGCCTGGAAATGCTATCCTATCTGTCAGGGGGTGCTGGGCACATGCAAGTCATATCTAGGAGCTGCAGATATGCTACCGCCAGATAGTGCAGACAAAGGACCATTCATCCCTACAGTAACTACACCATCTGCATGCATTCAGGAGACGTACAGAGGCCTGCCGTGGGTGTGGTGGGTTGTCTGCGACCCTGGGAATCATGGATGATATGCCCAGCACGTGGCACATGTGCGGCCTCACTGTGTGTTACGTTGCCTCACAGCTGCTCCACCCTCCCACGAGCCCCCACACTTGTGTGCCCTGCGCGGTTGTATCACGTGCACTCCTACGGCACACCATTGAAATGCCTGTCCGCGCATGTCCAGCGGCATGCCACCAACACTGTGACGCTGGCCTTTGAAGGTGTGCGGCCTAGTGAGTGTAGGCCAATGGTCCGGACAGGGCGGACACAAGTGTACAGTCCATGGCTGGCTGTGATCACGCTGTGAATGAGGCTAGGCAACTGACTCATGCAGCCGCAGGACTGATACACATAACACTTGGCATGCATGTGCCAAGACCCCGAGCGGTCTTGCGCTCCTACATTTCCCCGTCCGTGCGGGCCCGCCCTCCTGGTGCATGCTACATTGCAACATCGTCTACTGTGGCCCTGGTGGTGACAACACCCCAACACAGAGACACACTTACCACACATCCTGCCCAAGGCCAGGTCTGAGCCATGCCCTGCTCCCCCTGCCGATGCAGCACACCCCTGCGCTGAACTGACGTATGCCGGACCAGCACACGCCGCTTGTGCATGCAGGGGGGGCCGGGCGAAGCTACATGTCCAAGGTCACTGCCAACGCTGAGGTGACATGGTATCGTCCGCTGAGGATAGCACACTGTGATGTTGCAGTGCCGTGCCCATCATGCTGACACAATGACCACACAGACACACTTGCTCAGATGGTGTGAATGGCTACGGGCACGTGCGCCCGGCCACATTTATTAGCAGGCACACATATCGAGTGACACCTGTGTTGGATGTGTGTGGGGTGTGTGCACACCAGCCGGCAAGGGCTGCCTGGTGCAGTCAGAAATCGACAACAGTGTACATCGTAAAGGACACAACTATTCAACCGTAAAGGACCCATGACCTGAGCTGCACAGAGTTAGTGGCCCCGGATGTACAGCGTCCTGCACGGGCCTACCGCCATGGGCTGCTGACTTGCGGTGCACTGGGGCAGGGTCACGAGAGCAGAGCAGGTTCCCGCAGATGACTAGGGGGGTTGTCGCGGAGTGTCTCGGTGGACAGTGGAAGGTGTACCCCCAGGGCATGATGCCGAGGGCAGAACCACACTGAAACAGTCACCATGGTGGAGATGAGTGGAGCAAACACATGTCGGACACCAAGTCCGTCCCAGCCAGATGATGATGCAGACAACCCCCAGGCCATGGACTCAGACGCCACCAAAGTTCAACCAGAGAGTGCCCATGAGTCATTGCGCACAGAGTTAGTGGTACCAGTGCTGATAGGGGATGCCGCCTGCGATGAGGCGTGTCCAATGGTGTGGACTCCTCCATATCTTACCCAGGACAAAGTTCCACATGTGTGGCCTACTGGACCGCAGTGTAGGCCTGAGGCAGCGGCAAGCAGGGGCCATTCACCGAGTGTCGCCGGCTTAGGTTGGATGGTCCTACCGGCCTGTGTAGTTCAGGTTCAGTGACACCACGGGACGCAGACTTGCGTTGCACAGGGTTAGTGGCACCAGGTCAGTTGATGCTAGTGTTCGGTCACCTCCGTAACGAGGATGCGGCTTTCATCCGGACTGAACCGCATCTTCCTCTTACTCCTCTCCATGCGTTCACTGGTATGGACTCTGCCATCCATGAATCATGACTGGGTGCTGGATGTGGGGCCTACTGGACCGCAGTGTAGGCCGGGGGCAGCGGTCAGCACGGGCCCACAGACATGTATCGTGTGCTTGTGATGCATTCGTTTGCTTCACTGATAGCAGGGAGTTTAGTGATATCACCCCTGCAGTAGACATCTGGTCACTGCCATTCATGACTCAGGACACAGTTCCACATGTGGGAGCCACTGGGCCGCTGTGTAGGCCTGTGCCCTCATCCATGTGGCGCAGGCTTGCGTTGAACAGGGTTAGTGGCACCACGTGTCGCCGGCTTGCGTTGAACAGGGTTAGTGGCACCACGTGTCGCCGGCCTGCGATATGGAATTTTGCCTCACTGATCGAAGAGAGTCTGGTGCTGTGGCCGCTGCCACGGACTTGGGGTCACTGCCATTCATGACTCAGGACACAGTTCCACATGTGGGACCCACTGGGCCGAGGAGGACGCTGGTGGAGTATGTAAATGTAAAAGGAGTACTGTGGGCCTGCGCCGTGGAGGCCAGCGAGGGGCTGTGGAGGCTGCAAAGGTCGCGGGCCTGGGGCCTGGAGCTTGCACGGGCACGTGGTGGGCCCTCTTTGACACACGCCGGTGTCAGCAAGTGAGCGGAGCCTCGTTGGTGCGCTGGGGCAGGCATGACGGGTCGGGGGCCCAGCGTCCCGGGGTGCAGCAGGCGCACAGGGACGCAGGCCCCGCCGCGCTCGGCGCCGGACTCGTGGCAGGCTGAGAGGCGCCGCCCTGGCAGACGCGTTGTCCATTCCGAATGAGGACCACGCCCAGTGTGACGGGCTTTTTGTTCACACCCCTATGCAGGCCTGGAGTACGCAGGTCCAACCCACTGTGCCCGCGCATGCAGGGGGGGGACGTAACGTGCGACATTTCCGCGTTCTGTCCCACAGCCTGTGGGGACATGGTAGTGTCCACCGGCCACTACACTCCATGCACCAGCAGTTGATCTCCATATGGCCATTTCCGTGATTTGCACGCTGTGGTCTGTCGGGCATCTCCACGCCACATCTGGCATTGGGTAGGTTCACATTCCTTAGTCACTTGCCGCTCTCGCACATGCCTGCTCCATGCCTCTCCTCACATCCTGCTATTGTGTGTCTGTGGTGCCATGCCGTGGCTGGGTTGTGGGCATGGCAAGGTCAAGTTCCTAATGGAGTCGTGTTGTCTTGTCTGGTCGGTTGGCATGTTGTGTGGCATGTTGAATGTAGTTGTGCTGCGTGCCCATTGCCAGTGTCGTGAGTTGCATGACTGTGGGCTGGAGGTGTGTGGTGTGTTCATTTGGTACTTACCAACGAGCACTGCATTGCCAAGGGTGCCATCCTGGGAGCGCTGGGTGATGATGAACTGTCGGGAGATGTGCGGATCAGGCACTCTGCCTGGGGAGTTGGCCACTACATTGTTGAGGGGTCGCGGGCGGTCCACTATTGCCTGCACATTCATGGGATGCATGTGCTTTCAGTTGTGGTAGTTGTGTGCAGTGTCGGCAGGGGGCACGAGGGGTACATGTGTGCAGTTGGCCCTGACACGTGAGGGAATCCAGCTATGGCGTAGGGGCCTTGCTTGGTCTCCAGCTGCTCCTGCGCAGTGTGGGTGAAGTGAAGGGGCTGGGGCTGGGGCTGGGGTACCAGGCTGATGTTGGCATCCAGGACAGGTGTGATGACCTTGTATGGGGCTGGCTGTGTGACTCCTCCGACTCTGGCAGTTGGGGTTGGGGTTGGAAGGTACCAGAGGCCGACATGTGCTGCGCAGCCGGCAGCTTTGTCTGCGGAGGGATGTTGGTTGTCCGCTGGGTTGGTACCATCAGCAGGTGGGGGATGTGGGTCAGCATGCGGGGGTTGGTTGTCCTTTTGGGCCTGTAGTGGGCACTGTCCTCCTCTGGCGTTGGGTCTGGGCGGCAGGTGCGTTTCAGGTGGGTCCGCTGTCTTTGTGTACGCTGCCTCTGTGGTGTTCCCGGGGGGGGCGGGACAGGTCCTGGGGGTGGTGGCGGGCCTGGGGGTGGTGGCGGTGGGTGTTGTGTGCCTCATGGGTCTCAGAGCTACATGATCATTGTCTCCATGGCATCTGTGGGTCTTCCGATGTGGCTCTGTGCTGGGCTCCCTTTCGTACTGCAGGTAGTCGTCCTGCTTAACACCAGCAGAAGGCAGGTGTTAAATCCCTGGTGCTACCGCGGCTTATCGCCTGTTTTTGGTTCGCATCGCAGATCTGGCAGTTTGTTGTGAAAGTGGTGTGTGGTTTTTTCGTGTGTTTTTGCACGGGAACGGCTACTCTGCATCTCATTAGGGTTAGTTGGTGGTGTCCACCGTGGAGATAAATTTTGGGGCAGTTATCTCGGGAATACTGGTGATGTCTGCAGTTTGCACCCGCTTGTGAATGGGGTGTTAAATCTATCTCCACTTTTGATGAGTTAAGGTGGAGATAAATCGGAGATAAGTCCTTGTGAATATCCCCCAATGTTCCTTATTGTAGAGGGCACTGGTCTATACAAGAACCAGTTTTCATAGGCCTGTCCACAGTCTTTTGTAATCTATTTACATTACTCTCGAGTGCATAGATGCAACATCCACTTCAAGTGGGGGGATAAGGTATGAAGCAGGCCTTTGCTGGGGAGATGCGTCGACGTTTCACCTAAGACGGGTCAAAACGTAAATAGATTACAAAAGACTGTGGACAGGCCTATGAAAACTGGTTCTTGTATAGACCAGTGTCCTCTACAATAAGGAACTTTGTGTATCTTTGAACTCTTTGATTTCTCACTTTCTTTTCACGAGCACCCAACCTCTTTTCCTCTTCCTTTGTGCAACCTTCTCTCAAATGTACATGGCAATCGCATTACCGGATGCCTGATGTTTGTATTTCAATTACAAGGAATATATAAATAATGACCTTTCCTAAGTAAAATTTGTGTGGCTTTAATTTGTATAAGTATATTGGAGAACCTTACCGTTTTACTAGGGTGTGTATACACGAGTATAAAGGATCCATTACCTCAGGTTGACCCTCCTGGCAACCCTGAAATCATTATTCCCTTATTTAAATACCTTCTCTAAAGCAGTCAAGGACCAACTTTCTTTATATGTTAATGGTACCGGTGAGCGCTCAAAGCAGTCAACACCGCTAAAGAACACTAGCGAAAGAGTAAAAAAAAAAAAGAAAAAAAAGGAAATAGCAGCAAGGCACTGTTGTTTTTCAACATAGGTCTGCGGTACTCCCTGGGTAGCTTGATTTGTTATGGAGCTCTGTCTATAAATCTGTAGGAGCTAAAGAAAAAAAATGCAAATTCCCACTAGCAATGTTCTTGGTACACAAAGCGCAAAGAAGAACTGTCTAAATGAACATGGTCACTATCACAAAAATTAGCTGATCGCGAATGACCCAGCAAACAAATGATAATTAGCAGGTGCTGTGCTGAAGTCATGCCTGTTGTCTTCCAGTCTCCTCCTCAGGGTTCCCTCGTCGAGTTGACTTTGGCACAAATCTGGTGAATAACGGTGGTCTGGCGGAAGAACCGTCCTGTGCCAGCGGCAAAGTGAAAACATTAAACGACCATCCAGTCTTTCCCGAGGCGTCCACTGTAGGAGACGTGGAAACCCTGCATGTTGTTATCTATAGGCAAACATGAAAGCCAAGTATGTTGGGAATGTCCTCGCGCCTGAATCCAAGGTAATGGAAACTGCGTAAGCAAAAACCTGAAGGGTAGGGATTGGTGGATATCAGGGAGGGGCACGTTTCAATGAATTGCCGTAACCTTGTGCACTGTGATGAAATTGTTTCATGAAGATTCAAAGAAACTGCGTTCAGCAGATTACCCACACTTTTCAACTACAGTAAGTGCAGGAACTAATTAAGCTCTCTGACCAGTATTATAGTAGACTTTCTGGATATGCATACTCAGAACCAGTATTAAGAAAGCAGAGCATTTTAATAGAGGAGGTATGGATGGGGGGCAAGGCAAAGCGGCTGCACCTGAAGTCGTGGGATGCCGAAAGATGAAAAAGAGTTCTCGAAAACACCACAGAAAGAAAGGAAGCAGAAGGAAACTGTACTTGGGCAATGGTCTTGTGAAAAAAAACGGAAGTGACATATCCCTGAAATAACCATTTAGGAAGCAGCAAAGAAGAGTGACACTGCACTAAACCAATGAGAAGTCAGCAGGCGGGAGCAAAGTCGTTTAACGAATACAGCAGGTCTTGCAGACACTGTATGTGTGCTGCCTAGGCTCCACCTAAAAATCACTTGTTTTTATATTACACACACACACTGAAATCAAAACGAGATACACATTGTCTATACACTCTACAGTTATACGCAAATGTCAAACTTCTCTACTGAAATCAAAATGAAACGCAAATTGGATATGCACTTTACAGTTATATACAAATGTCAGACTTTCCCATTGCAGAAAGTTGAAACAGTCACCAGTCTTCGTCTATGCCTCGTGACCCAGCCCCTCAGTCTTTCAACTTCACTAGCCAACGATACACATTGCCCCATCTGGCGCCCTGTTGACTAGACAGTTGGAAGCACCTAAACACGGAAAAAAACAGTTACTTAGTTTTGACCACCCGGATTAGATGTCCAGGTGCCCGAAGCACCTGTGTGAGTGTATAATCGCTAGTCCCCCCACAGACAAAAGGTTGCGACCCAAGAAGCTAGCGCACTTCAACTTCTGGAGAAATGTTTTCCCTTCAAGCAGAGGTGTGACCTTCCATAGTCCTCGAGCAGTCAGCTGCAGATGCCCACAAGGAACATAAGACCCCTAGAGCCTTGTTACAATGTTTTCCACGACAAAGCACTCTGTGGCGTGGGTCCAGAGAGAGGGAGCCTATGACCTCAGACAGAGGCCGCAATGGCAGGCACTGTCATCCTCCCAGTCTTGAGTCCGAAGACAGTCTTAGCTCCTGGTTCAGGTTCACCCAACACCCCTTAGACACCACACACTCTGGAACACAAGCAAGCACAGGTCTCCATGGTTGCAAGCACGTGTCCCTCAGACTCTGCAAGCTTCCACTGCACTCCTTGAACTACTCACGTCCTGGCATCTCAGATGGCTGCCGATCTTGGCACACAAACTCCTCTTGCACAGCGAGATGATTAACCCTGGGCGGTGAACTACGCTACGCTCGTGGAGTTTGCGTAGTGTCGGTAACTTCGCGATTCGCGTAGAGGGCGAAGTAGCCGAGCACTATGCAATTTGCGGCGTAGCGTAGCTGTTTTTCTTCTTCGCGCGCTCAATATGCATTCTCGCGCGCGCGATAACGACCTACCGTGATTCTGCATTCGCCGACGCGATTTCCTATCCGTTCGCGGGCGCCACGAGATTTGGAATCCAGCTGCACGATCTCGCGAGAGTGTGCGAACGCGAACACATAATTCGGACGCGCGATCTGACTTCCGGCGACAGTGTTGGTAAGATCGCGATCCCGAACACGAAGAAACTACAATCTGGCGAAGAATATCTCTCGAGCATCATAAAACCTTCTCGAAAATGATGATTTTGCTCCAAAAAACTCCTCAGATTGTGATTTGGCTGTAGTTTTTTGTGCAAGGAGTCCTTTTTCTTTTTTTACTTTTTTTTCCAAGAGGAAGGAAGTGCCCCTGAGTCTCAAACTTCCTGTTCCTGTCCAGCAGGCTCCTCCCAGTGCTTTGTCCATGTGCTGTTCACTTTCATTTGGATTTGGAGCTGGAAGGATCACTTTTTGTGTCTGTCTGCTGCATCATATCATTGGATTGGATTTGAGGACTTTTGGATTTGAGATTTTACAAGTAAGTTGGAGAATTGGTGTACTTGTTTGTTTGATTGGGGCTTGGTTGTACCTACATCTTTTTGGGATTTTCATCGTTTTTAAAATTTATTGTTGTGGCCTGTAGTTTCAGTAGGGGCCTAGTTGTTTTTCTTTGATTGGAATTTCAGCCAGTAGGCCCAGAGCCAGAGGTACCCATGGGTGCATGTTTCTGTGGTGTCTGTTGAATTTAAACATCATGTAGGGCATGGATGGCATTGGATTGAATTGGTAAATGTGGTTTTTGGGGTGTATTTCACTTTTTGGGTGTGTGTTAATAAATAAATACCTTTGTTGGATGTGTGTGTGTGCTTGTTGTGTAACTTTCCAACCTTTCGTAGCCCTTTGGATTTTCGTTTTTGCATTTTTGTATTAAAGCTGTGTTGTTTAGCAGGCCTCCTTTGTCTGGTCATATTATAGGCCTGCTTGAGTTCATTGTTTTCCATGGCCTGTTGTGACTGTGAATGACCACGTGGCTTGGGGCCATTTTGTGGTGGTAGTTTAGTAGTGTGCTGCTTTTTCCATATAGGCCTGCATGTCTTTTCTTTGTTCCCTTTGGCTTATGCATGTTGTTGTGGGTGGCTTGACCATGTGGTGGCGGCCATTTTGTGGGACCAGCCACTGTGCTTTTGCCATAGGCCTCCAAGCTTGCGGCCTAGTCTGCCAGTAGGCCCAGAGGGAGTCATCATGGGTGCATAAAAACTGTTTCTGTGTTGTCTGTTGAATTTTAACATCATTTAGAGCATGGATGGCACTGGATTGAATTGCAAAATGTGGTTTTTGGGGTGGTATTTCAGTTTTTGGTGTGTGTTAAATAAATAGGCCTTTTCAGCCAGTAGGTAACCCTGGGCGTTCAGCTCGCGGACTTTGGGCAACTCCGCACTGCGCGACAACGCGGACTTACACTTTTATCTTCTTCGCGCGCTCAATATACGTTTTCGCGCGCGCGATAACGACTTTTTGTGACGATCGCGATGCCGAACACGCAGAATTTACAATCTGGCGAAGAATATCTCTCGAGCAGCATAAAACCTTCTCGAAAATGATGATTTAGTTCATTTTGCTTAAAAAACTCCTCAGGTTGTCATTTAGATGTAGTTTTGTGAGCAAGGAGTCACTTTTTTTTTTTACAATTTTTTTAAAGAGGAAGGAAGTTGCCCAGATTCTCCAACTTCCTGGTCCTGTCCTTTGTCTTCACTTTCTTGTTATTGTGGGTGGCCTGGCCATGTGGGTGGCGGCCATTTTGTAAAGCCAGGCATTGTGCTTTTGCCATAGGCCTGCATTGTCTGTCTTGTCTTCCTTTTCTTGTTGTTGTGGGTGGCCTGGCCATGTGGTGGCGGCCATTTTGTGGGACCAGCCACTGTGCTTTTGCCATAGGCCTCCAAGCTTGCGGCCTAGTCTGCCAGTAGGCCCAGAGGTAGTCATCATGGGTGCATAAAAACTGTTTCTGTGTTGTCTGTTGAATTTTAACATCATTTAGGGCATGGATGGCATTGGATTGAATTGCAAAATGTGGGTTTTTTGGGGGTCTATTTCACTTTTTGGGTGTGTTAAATAAATGCCTTTTTTGCGTGTGTATGTGTTGTTGTTGTGGTTGTTGTCTAACTTTCCAAACTGTTTTTAGCCATGTGGATTTTAGTGTTTGCATTAAAGCTGTGTGTGTTTTATCAGGCATCCTTTGTCTGGCCATATATAGGCCTGCTTGAGTTCATTGTTTGCCGTGCCTTGTGCCTGTGAGTGACCATGTTGCTGGGGGCCATTTTGTGGTGGTAGTTAGTAGTGTGCTGTTTTTGCCACATAGGCCTGCGTGTCTTTCCATTGTTCCTCTTGTCTTACTGCTTCCAAATCCATCCCCATTGCCAGCTGCAGCTCCCTGATGCTGCATCCATCCCACGTGATGCACAAATTTAGGCCAAACATGCTCCACTACATTTTAGTTTTTGTTCTTTGCTATTCTTATTCTTCCTGAGTGTACACACTACACAGTACACCAGGAAAGCCCTGGCCTTGTTGTCAAAGTCTCATAAATGGCTACACTGTTGTTGTTCACTGAGTTTCTAAAATTTAATAATTGAGACAACCACACACTAAGTTATATATTATATTAGTTTGAGTTGTGCTATCGTTTGACTGATGTTCTTCTGGCTTTTTTGCTTTTAGGTGCACAAAAGACTGAGGAGGAGGTGTGTCATCATTGCCCGTTGTACTGCCAGACAGACATCCTGCTGCTGTACACAACGTGACGTGTGACCTGACCAGACATCTCTGCAACTTGTGCAACTGAGTGCTGCTGACATCTGTAGAAGATGGGCCCAAAGAAAGCAGGTACCAGGTCCTCCAGTACCAAGAAAGTTGCTATTGAGAAGAAGGAACAGAAGAAGGAAGTGACACTTAAGTCTGGTCTGCCGCCCAATACCTTTTTTGGGAAAAAAAAAATGACGCCTGCAGCAGCGGTGTCCGGGGGGCAAGCTGGGGGCAGCACCTCCGCATCAGTGGGCCCAACCCACCAACCCAGGCCCAAGCACATGAGTGTGGAAGAGGTAGCCAGCCTAATGGTGGAAAGCAGTGATGCTGAGCCTGAGATAAACTTATCGCTATCTCAAAGTAGTACCCAATCAACGCAGAGGAAACACAGCAGATAAGTGGTCAACAACAACAACAGCAGCAACCACCGCCCGCAATAGTAGTTGTTGTTCCTCCCGAAGTAGGGGCAGTTCAGGAAATTGAGCCTCATGCAGAGGTAGAAGAAGAAGCCACTCATTCAGAAGATCCATTGTCTTCCAAATCTCCAGCAAGGAAAAGGAGGGGTAGTCCATCAAGTTCTTCGCCAAGCCCCCTTCTGATGATCTAGATGCCACTTGGAAGCCACAAACTGAGTCTGAGAGGGAGACACGTCCCAAGACCAAGCTAGGGAAAAGGAAGGTTCCAGAAAGCCTTACACTTATGGAGGTCGATGTAGAACAGCAGGATGATGATGAAGAGCCAGTCATCACGAACATCACTCCCGGCCCCGAGGAGATGGAGACCAACATTATTACCCTATCCAAAATCGCTGCGAGGGATGTAGCACGCATACCTCCACAGGTAACACCAACACAACCTACAGCTTCCATATTTGCATTAGCAAAGGCCCGGCAGCGACCTACATCCAGCACAACCACCACCTCAGTAGAAGTAGGTAGTGGTACAGCACAGAGTCAAATTCAACACACACCCTCCAGTTCATCCGGCATTGGAAGTGGCACCTCCAGCAGGAGGCAAAAGTTAAGCTCCCCAGTTTGGGACTTCTTTACGGTTAGCGAAAAGGAGGAGAACATTGCTATATGCTCCATTTGTAATACCTCTGTTAGTCGTGGTAAGCTTGGTACAAACTATGGTACCGAAGGCCAAATAACCCATCTGAAAAAACACCACTTGATCAGATGGGAGGACCACCTTCGCGGCATAAAAACTGCAACCATTGGTGTTGGTGGGGATAAAGGAGTAGAAGATCCGATCACGGTGGAAGAGGAAGGACAGGGAGACATTCTCTATGGTAGTGGTACACAAAGTCTCCCTGTCCCCAGCAGTGCAGTGTTAATGTCGCCCACATCTTCAGCAACATCTCAGTGGCACAAGAGTAAGAGTCAGCCTGAGACACCAAGGAGTACCGCAATGAAAAAAAGTGCGTTGTTGAGCCTAAGAGAAAGGAAAACCATGCAGCCCACTGTAGTGTAGCTCCTATTTCCCTAATAGGCTCTGCGCATTGGAATAATATCCCCTATAGGTTTGACATAGGACTAAGGTCAGTATATCCCTATCGAGTATATTAAACTTAATTACTTGTGCCAGCTAGCTCAGAGGCCACTAGAAACTCCTTGACAAACAAGAAGGGAGTAGTTTCTGGCAGCCGCAAAACATGACAACTTTGTTTCCCTTTAGAATCAGAACGTGTCCCAGAGTCGTAGAAACAATAGATAACTATTTCACTCAGCTCAGTCGTGCATACTTAGTTTTCCTCAAAGTTACACAGAAAGAATAGACGGGCGTTTCAATAAAAGATTTATTGAACAGTCTTGTTTCTGGTGTAAGTTAAATGTGCTGTTACGATCACAAGACAGTATGCAAGATAAATAATGTACAGCGTAAGCAGTAGAAATAAATAATACTGTGCTAGCATTATCTTTTAGCATATATGCATTTACATAAATAACATAGACTAAGAATGCGAGTACTCATACGATGCGTCTCTAAACTAGTTCTACCCCAATGTGCCTAACCTGTCCTAGGTGTAGGGAGAAGTATGAAGTAGGTGAAGTATTCCTCACTATGGTATACTAAGAGTATGTTAAGCCTAGTATGCCAAGAGTCCCTCTAGGTTCTAGTCAGCCCCATACATTAAGAATGAGAGAGGTAGGAATCTCTTGCCAGATTCGAACTCCAACACCCCGCAAGGGAAGTCACATCACTGGAAGCTGGATTCTCTGCATGCAGGGATGACAGCGTCTTCTCAGTGCGTCAGGCCGGGAAACGGGCTCCTCTGAAGTCGAGGTCTCCTCTGATTTACAGGGGCTAGGGAAGGTATATTTATACCTGAGAGGTACCTCAGAATGTTAGCATTGACGTTAATCGGGCAGCGGAAGACGTCATGAATGAACCCCTAAGGTATAACGGTTCATGCATAATAGATGAGTCCTTGAAGAAATCAATAGTCCTGTGCTAGGGAAACTTCCGAAGCCTAAGGGTCTGTTCTTCAAGAACTCGTTGTGACGTTAGGGTGGACGGATGTCGGAGACCATGCCTGTCTTTGGAGTGCACGGTTTAATGCCTAAATAAGGACTGGGATTTCATGCCTATATAAGGGCAGGGCGAATTGTGCCTATATAAGGACATGATACAGGAAAGCCCGTGTATGGACACCCTAAGAGGAATACAACACCCACTCCACTTTCGTGTGTACGATAATACTAAAATGCTAAACATTTAAAATGCTAAACATTAAATGGAGTACCGCATATTAAAAAATATATCTTAAAAGCATTAAAAAACATAGTAAAATGCAAAAGGTACTGTACATATTTAAGCAATGCTTTTCAATTCAGGCATAAAGTTTGAAATTAAATGCAATTTGAATGAAATTAGCAGTAATATTTACATGTGACAGAAAATGATCGATAAGTTTTGCAAAATCAAAGTCATTTCATGTCATGAAAATTAATAAACTGTTTTAGACACACAAGATGACTAAGTGTCCGTGGAAGTACCGCGAAGTCTGTACTATAAGGCTAGTTCTACTTTAAGCAGATTGAAGTGCCATTTTAGTTCGAAAAAATGGGAAAAAGTACAAATTTGGAAGAGTTACAAGTTTTTGAAATATGAAGGCCAAATTGTTACTGCATCTCTGGAACACTGTAGGCTGAATCAGAGTCAGTTCACGGGTCTGGTGTAAACATGAGATCATCTATTTCCGTAGACAAAACATCGTCCACTAAAGTTGGTGTCAGTTGGAACACCTCGTGTAGTAGATTACAGCATAGGTTGCCGCAGCAATGTTCGCGTCCATTGTTACCTGTGTGCCTGTAGATCTTTCTCGTACTTCAGCAGCAGCCGGAAGCGTCTGTGAGATCTCAATGAATGCTGACATCAGGATTGGTAGCCTCTGGGGACAACACAGAGCATGGGCCGTTATCGGGAACAGCAGAGTATCGACATCGGTTGGCGTTGCTGATGGAAATGTTAGACAGGTGTCCAACACGCATTCTTCACCGCATACCAGGCATCGTAGAATAGGTAAGATGCAATCTTGCCAGATTGGTCTGAACGACAGGAACCACATGGTATTCAGGTCCCGTAGACGAGTCTTGCCCAAAAACTGTACTATTCGCTCACGGCACTTTCGTTCAAGGAGAGCTTTCTCCATTTCGCTCGGAGTGATGTCTGCGAATAGGCTGGCCATAGCGTAATGTGTTACAGCAAACAAATGATGGACGGAATGCTGACAATGCAAACATTCTCCCCCAGTCAAAAGATCTGGGTTAAATCCATCGTTCTTTTGCCCACTACGCCACCCCAGTTTGGACCCAGCCATATGCAAATCAGTCTTGACCCTGTGCCCTATGGGAACAGTCCAGACCGAACTGCCAGGCCAGGTCCTCCCTGGACCGGAAACAAGCATCCTGGGACCGGTTTCAGGGTATGTCACCCTTCTTCAGCCAGGCTAGGTTGAATCCAGTGGCACAGTGAGCAAGGGACCCAGGTCTGGGCATACCCATCCTACTTAGGGCGAAAAGTGTTACAGCAAACAAATGATGGACGGAATGCTGACAATGCAAACATTCTCCCCCAGTCAAAAGATCTGGTTTAAATCCATCGTTCTTTTGCCCACTACGCCACCCCAGTTTGGACCCAGCCATATGCAAATCAGTCTTGACCCTGTGCCCTATGGGAACAGTCCAGACCGAACTGCCAGGCCAGGTCCTCCCTGGACCGGAAACAAGCATCCTGGGACCGGTTTCAGGGTATGTCACCCTTCTTCAGCCAGGCTAGGTTGAATCCAGTGGCACAGTGAGCAAGGGACCCACATCTGGGCATACCCATCCCACTTAGGGCGAAAAGTGTTACAGCAAACAAATGGTGGACGGAATGCTGACAATGCAAACATTCTCCCCCAGTCAAAAGATCTGGGTTAAATCCATCGTTCTTTTGCCCACTACGCCACCCCAGTTTGGACCCAGCCATATGCAAATCAGTCTTGACCCTGTGCCCTATGGGAACAGTCCAGACCGAACTGCCAGGCCAGGTCCTCCCTGGACCGGAAACAAGCTTCCTGGGACCGGTTTCAGGGTATGTCACCCTTCTTCAGCCAGGCTAGGTTGAATCCAGTGGCACAGTGAGCAAGGGACCCACATCTGGGCATACCCATCCCACTAAGGGCAAAAAGTGTTACAGCAAACAAATGATGGACGGAATGCTGACAATGCAAACATTCTCCCCCAGTCAAAAGATCTGGGTTAAATCCATCGTTCTTTTGCCCACTACGCCACCCCAGTTTGGACCCAGCCATATGCAAATCAGTCTTGACCCTGTGCCCTATGGGAACAGTCCAGATCGAACTGCCAGGCCAGGTCCTCCCTGGACCGGAAACAAGCATCCTGGGACCGGTTTCAGGGTATGTCACCCTTCTTCAGCCAGGCTAGGTTGAATCCAGTGGCACAGTGAGCAAGGGACCCACGTCTGGGCATACCCATCCCACTTAGGGCGAAAAGTGTTACAACAAACAAATGATGGACGGAATGCTGACAATGCAAACATTCTCCCCCAGTCAAAAGATCTGGTTTAAATCCATCGTTCTTTTGCCCACTACACCACCCCAGTTTGGACCCAGCCATATGCAAATCAGTCTTGACCCTGTGCCCTATGGGAACAGTCCAGACCGAACTGCCAGGCCAGGTCCTCCCTGGACCGGAAACAAGCATCCTGGGACCGGTTTCAGGGTATGTCACCCTTCTTCAGCCAGGCTAGGTTGAATCCAGTGGCACAGTGAGCAAGGGACCCACGTCTGGGCATACCCATCCCACTTAGGGCGAAAAGTGTTACAGCAAACAAATGATGGACGGAATGCTGACAATGCAAACATTCTCCCCCAGTCAAAAGATCTGGGTTAAATCCATCGTTCTTTTGCCCACTACGCCACCCCAGTTTGGACCCAGCCATATGCAAATCAGTCTTGACCCTGTGCCCCATGGGAACAGTCCAGACCGAACTGCCAGGCCAGGTCCTCCCTGGACCGGAAACAAGCATCCTGGGACCGGTTTCAGGGTATGTCACCCTTCTTCAGCCAGGCTAGGTTGAATCCAGTGGCACAGTGAGCAAGGGACCCACGTCTGGGCATACCCATCCCACTTAGGGCGAAAAGTGTTACAGCAAACAAATGATGGACGGAATGCTGACAATGCAAACATTCTCCCCCAGTCAAAAGATCTGGGTTAAATCCATCGTTCTTTTGCCCACTACGCCACCCCAGTTTGGACCCAGCCATATGCAAATCAGTCTTGACCCTGTGCCCTATGGGAACAGTCCAGACCGAACTGCCAGGCCAGGTCCTCCCTGGACCGGAAACAAGCATCCTGGGACCGGTTTCAGGGTATGTCACCCTTCTTCAGCCAGGCTAGGTTGAATCCAGTGGCACAGTGAGCAAGGGACCCACGTCTGGGCATACCCATCCCACTTAGGGCGAAAAGTGTTACAGCAAACAAATGATGGACGGAATGCTGACAATGCAAACATTCTCCCCCAGTCAAAAGATCTGGGTTAAATCATCGTTCTTTTGCCCACTACGCCACCCCAGTTTGGACCCAGCCATATGCAAATCAGTCTTGACCCTGTGCCCTATGGAAACAGTCCAGACCGAACTGCCAGGCCAGGTCATCCCTGGACCGGAAACAAGCATCCTGGGACCGGTTTCAGGGTATGTCACCCTTCTTCAGCCAGGCTAGGTTGAATCCAGTGGCACAGTGAGCAAGGGACCCACGTCTGGGCATACCCATCCCACTTAGGGCGAAAAGTGTTACAGCAAACAAATGAAGGACGGAATGCTGACAATGCAAACATTCTCCCCCAGTCAAAAGATCTGGGTTTAATCCATCGTTCTTTTGCCCACTACGCCACCCCAGTTTGGACCCAGCCATATGCAAATCAGTCTTGACCCTGTGCCCTATGGGAACAGTCCAGACCGAACTGCCAGGCCAGGTCCTCCCTGGACCGGAAACAAGCATCCTGGGACCGGTTTCAGGGTATGTCACCCTTCTTCAGCCAGGCTAGGTTGAATCCAGTGGCACAGTGAGCAAGGGACCCACGTCTGGGCATACCCATCCCACTTAGGGCGAAAAGTGTTACAGCAAACAAATGATGGACGGAATGCTGACAATGCAAACATTCTCCCCCAGTCAAAAGATCTGGGTTAAATCCATCGTTCTTTTGCCCACTACGCCACCCCAGTTTGGACCCAGCCATATGCAAATCAGTCTTGACCCTGTGCCCTATGGGAACAGTCCAGACCGAACTGCCAGGCCAGGTCCTCCCTGGACCGGAAACAAGCATCCTGGGACCGGTTTCAGGGTATGTCACCCTTCTTCAGCCAGGCTAGGTTGAATCCAGTGGCACAGTGAGCAAGGGACCCACGTCTGGGCATACCCATCCCACTTAGGGCGAAAAGTGTTACAGCAAACAAATGATGGACGGAATGCTGACAATGCAAACATTCTCCCCCAGTCAAAAGATATGGGTTAAATCCATCGTTCTTTTGCCCACTACGCCACCCCAGTTTGGACCCAGCCATATGCAAATCAGTCTTGACCCTGTGCCCTATGGGAACAGTCCAGACCGAACTGCCAGGCCAGGTCCTCCCTGGACCGGAAACAAGCATCCTGGGACCGGTTTCAGGGTATGTCACCCTTCTTCAGCCAGGCTAGGTTGAATCCAGTGGCACAGTGAGCAAGGGACACACATCTGGGCATACCCATCCCACTTAGGGCGAAAAGTAGCGTAATAGCAGGAAGAGAAATAGAATTCCTGCAACAAGTGCTAGAATTAATGGTATGCCACCAAACACCGAATGTGCAAAGTTCGGGATGATTCCGAGTATTGCCTGGAAAGGTGCTAACAGACCGGAGCAGATGCTCTTAAATACATGTACAATTCCGGTGGTATCAGACATGTTGAAGATACGTCCTATCATTTCCACGAAATGTATAGGGCAGTTTGTACGTATTAAAGTCTGTATCTCAGCCGAAGTCCTTGCTACTTGTAGATCATAGGTTTCTTTGGCCGAGGTCAAAGGCACTGTTTGCTGTAAAAGCATGGCTTTCATTCTGCTCAAAGTATCAAATCTTATAAAAGAGACATTCAGCGAAGGCCATAGAGGTGACTCCCTGACTGTGTCTATTAGGGCAAACAATACTTGCATACAGCAAGTGACCCTGGAGTTGACCGTTACTAGATATGGGATGCCTGGCAACATGCCGCAGCAACTCTGATCATTCAACATGAGGTAACTCCCATTAGAAAGTTGTCCAAACGTTGGATTAATCACAGCAGCTGGTGTACCCTGCTGATGGCAAGACAAATTTGCCACAGAACCATTACAAGCCCCGTGTAAAGAAATGTCCTGACATATAAGTGAACCGCTCAGTGCATGTTTACAGTGTGTACCGCTCAGAAACACTTCACGATCCCCACTCCAACATCTATATGTATACGGTAAATTCCAAGATGTCTTAATGTATTCCTTACCCAACCTTTCATATTTGCCTGCTTGCATTTGTCTGAGGCAATACTGAAACTGAAAAAGTAGTCACAGGTAATGTTATTTTGCCATGAATGAGCCATTCTGTAGCTGGTTTTTCTGCCACTGTGAATGGTAATTTTTCCAGTTTTTCAATGCTCAGCACTGTATACTTTGCTCCTCTTTGTGCCAGTTCGATCTGTTTATCAGTTAGATTGTATTCTGCAAACAGAGCTGACGTGTTGATGAAACGCCAAGGCACATAGCCCGCACGCAAAGATTGCAGCGTCCAGCTTAATAACACAATATAATTGAGATTGGCCTTGCTGTAACATCGCCAAATCTTGTTCTAGTATGTCGATAGCAGAGGATACAATGCCATCCAATGAATATATTCTGGAGGACAAAGTTGTTAACCCATTGTCGACCACAGAGAGGGTTTTTTCTAAATTAATACGATCAAGTTCACGTATTCGTTCTGCGGCCTCCATCTGTGATACTTTCCATGCTTCATTATAGGCAGCATAAATGCCGGCATATATGAAATGTTTTTGACGCAGTTTTCTTGGTCCAAGCAAGAATTCCCTAAGGTCTGCGTCATCTTTAAGTAAGGATAAGTGTTGTTTCACATCCTGTAGTGTAGATTTCTGAAGCCAATCGAGGCATAATTTTCCTACACTGTATGTTGTTACTACCCCCGGATGCTGTCTTTGGGCGTATCTTGGGTCTGGCCTATGAATAGTAAAGCCCTGAGTTTTATTCAGGAATCTTTCCTGACAGTTGTTCGTGTCTGTGGGCCAGATCAACCATTCTTTCCAATCAGGATTAGATCTGTTGAGTTGTAGTATTTTGTCAACTGTCACCGCTGCCTGTGTATTGTTATCACATGCAGGTGTTGGTACAGAAGGTGTTTTCATCTCTTTTATCTTGGCTAGTCCAAGACAAGATGTTTGTTGGACGGTTTCATTCAAAAACAGTATTTGTTCAGGGATGATGCAAGCTCTAAATAAAGCTTCTATTCCCTGCACTTGCCAATCTTTAGTACCCCAGACAGTTTTTGTGTCTATTGTGTCTTTCCATAAGTCGAAACCCTGTCTAAATGCTGCAGAGTAAATCTGTTTCGTATTAGTTAACATAATTTTCAGTCCTGTTTTGTTTACATTTTTATAGTAAAACGTTTCTGGATCAGATGTATTGTAACCTGAAAAATATGGAAACTTGTTAGCAAATGTTTTTGAACTACCTTGTGGTGGTGTAGAACAATGCTCCCATTGGTTAAACATAAACACATTTCTAGGGTATGCAGATTTATGCAAATAATGATGACCATAGTGGTTATAGCAATACAGCTGTTCATAGTCTGATGAACCCTCTAAATATTCATTTTTAGAAAATGCAGCAGATTTTTCTAGGTCAAACATTATGTCGTTTACAGTCTCAAAGTCCCAATCATCAGAATAGGTACTGGACGAAATTAGATCACTTAGTGAAATTTTAAACAAATGTGGAATGTTCAATTGTTCCGTCGGGCCGAAGATATCAAAATCTGTTTTGTCCCACACTATTCCATCCTGTAAAGGAACGGCTGTGATGTTCACTGATGACAAGTCTCTTGCTTCACGATGGGAAGATTTATGAGGTTTCAAAAGTACGTTCACGTCTTTTCCTTCAGTATTCACATGGATGTATCTGCCACTTATAAGCATGCTCACAGTTGTAACCAAAGCTAGCCAGAGCAGGAAAACAAAAAGTCCAGATGTAATCCAGAGTTCAATCCATGGTGAAACCAGATAAGTCATTTTCATAAAGTGAAGAAAGTCTTGTACTTGCTGCTTGAGTTTGAATGATGCTGGCGTCGTTTCAGGTTCACTCGGATCTTCTGAGAACGTATCAAAGTTAATGAAATAGCCAGAAGCAGTTCTGTCAATTGTTGGAATTGCATCACGATTTGTCGAAATCGCTGGAACCAGTTCATCACTTGCTACATTGGTGTAGACAGGTGTATTTGGACGAACTGTGACTTGTTTTTCAAGAGGGATGAGTTCCATTGCATTGTTGCTCAGTCCTTCATCTGTTACAGTTGAATTCTCAATGGTTTTCAGTCTTTCAGTCTGAACCTCTTGGATAGTAGCGAGAGGAGTGCGTCTGCTACTAGGTCGGAGTCCACGTGGCCTACTATTTAGTATTGGCCACATACTGTGGTTTGATGAGGTCGATGGACACAAATCTTTTCTCCTTTCTTCCAGCAAGGGGCGGCAGAAGTACTGTTCTTATTCCTTGAACTGCTAGGACAGGTACTGGTTGTCTGTAAGAAGGTCCAAATTCCTTCTTGTCCGCAATTCTTTCTCTGACTAGATCCCCAACTTTTGGAATCCAGACAGGCCTTGCTAGGACCGCCGGTTTTCCCCCAGTGGTGGTTGGCTGCAGGAATACGTTGCTTTGTTTCGTTCTTAACTCATTCAGTTCCTGTAAAACAGCAAAACGATCTTTGATATCAAATGTTTTATTTTCCACCACTGTGCCTACATGATCGAGATCTGGTACCCACATTCTTGTCCCAAATAGGACCTCATATGGAGTGACCCCCCCCTAGAGAACTTCTTGGCAGGTTGTTCAATGAGCGCTGAACCCCATAAAGATGTTTGACCCACCCATCACCCGAACCTAATACCCTAGCTGTTATAGACTTCTTTATGTCCCGGTTTTTCCTTTCTACAACCGAAGTTCCCTCAGGATGGAATGGAGAGGAGTACCGCAATGCAACGCCCAGACTGGCCATGGCTTCTTTGTAAGCCCGAGAGCTAAACGCAGGGCCCTGGTCAGAATGTAGCGTGCCTATTGCGTATGTGCCGATAAAGACTCGCAAAACTTTTATAACAGTTCGAGCGTCAGCCGAGCGCTGAGGCCATATCCATAGGAACCTAGAGCAAGAATCCACTGCGACCATGATATATTTATAGTTACCGTCCCTTTGCAAGGGTCCGCAGTGGTCCAGGTAAACACAAGCTAATGGTTTATCTGAAATTAACAGGGGTGTCTGCGCTGGACGTTTTACTGTGGAGACTTTCATCTGTTGGCATATATCACATTCTAAAACATAGTTCTTAGTTTGTTTCCGAATGCCAGGCCACCAATATCTTTGCTTGAGTAAAGATACTGTTGCAGAAACACCTGCATGGGCAGAAGCTATCCCTTCGTGTGCTGCTAGGATTAGTCCCAATCTGCGTTCCTTGTTTGGAATTATCCTATCCCCCACTCCAGGGATTCGAGCAAAAGGAACGTTGTTCGCATCAATTACATAAGAGTACTTGAGTGGAAACTTTTTTGGTAACGCTGCACTGCTGCCCTTGCTTGAAGCATTGACAGCCAACATTATCTCACCGTCTATTTTTGTTTTTGAATGAGTGATCGCAGCTACGGAAGCCGTCTGAACAGCCCCCTTTGCGGCTTCGTCAGCCAATGAATTCCCTGCAACGTGAACGCCATCACGTTGATGACTCAGTGTGTGGATCACGTGAGCCTTCGGTAGTTCGTTTTTCAACTGAACTACTTGTTCCCAAAGCATTTTGTGCTTTATTGTGCCACCTTTCGCATCTTTGAAACCATTTTCAAGCCAGTTTTGTATATATTCATTATACGACTGAACACAGTAAAAGGAATGGCACACTATCAGTGTGGGGAATTCTCGATCTGTACTCTCAAGTGCCAGTTTGAATGCTTGTAGTTCAGCTCGCTGAGCTGTACAATCTCCTAGAGATTGAGTTTTTGTGACCATAGGTCTGAAGATGCCATCTCGCATGCGACCTTTAACGATTGCACACGCTGCACTGTAAGCTTGCTTACTCCCTGTTGCGGGCTGTGCGGATCCGTCAGTGTAAATTATGAATTCGTACTGATCGAGAGGCAGAATCTCAGTGGGCAGAGGACATTCTTGTTCATATTGCAGGAATGCTTGTGTTTTTAAATCGGGATCAAAAACATATTCAACATCTGTTGCAGCAAGAGAATTAACCCATTGTATCCATCTTGGATGTAATGCTTTAGCATTTGGAATGCTTGCTTTTGTGACCGCTTCTAAAGCTGGTACTGGGGTTACGACAATAATGCGTTTCCCTTGGGCTAAGGCTCTTTCTTTTGCTACAGCGGTTTGAACTGCTGTCAGAATTTTTTCAGTTGAACTGAAGCGCATTTCCGCCTGTGTATACAAATGAGACTTGTATGCGATTGGTATTTTCTCACCTTCATTAAATGTTAAGTAGGTGAATCCGCATTGACCCGAAATTATTCGGATCACCAAATTGCGTTGACTTACGCGTGTTTGTAAGTGATTTGTTGCTAACATGTTAGCCTGGAGTGAACGCAAAATTTCTGTGTGTTCCTGTGTCCAGTTTTTGATTGAAAAATCAGGATTGATTAATGCGTAGAGAGGTTTAACCCTTTCTGCGTAATTTAGAATGTATGTTCTTCCAAAATTTAGGAAACCCAGGATGGATTGTAAGTTTTTTAGCGTTTTTGGAGGTTGGAGCAGCGCACACTTTTCTAAAAAGTTAGCTGCCACGCTCTTGCCTTCACTTGAAAGCTCATATCCTAGAAATAGGACATTGAGATGGGCAATTCTGGACTTTTTAAAGTTGAACTTGTAGCCCTCAGAGGCGAAGCCCAGTATAATGGTATTCACCCTGTTCAAGTGTTTTCCCGGTCATCGTCTGTCCGATAGATGTCATCGACATAGGACAATGCCTCATTGTCATAAATTTGTAGTAACTCCATTACCCTCGCTGAGAATAAACCTGGGCTGTTCTTGAACCCTTGTGGGAGTCGACAAAAGTGACGCTGGGACCCCATTATGGAGAATGCTGTTAAGTACCTGCTTTCAGGTGCTATGTTTTGACAAAAGAAACCATTTGAGATGTCTAATGTTGTTTTGTATTTTTTACGCAAAATGTTATTCATTAATGCTGTGCTATGTGAAAATGTTTTAGAACAAGTGTTTAGGTGTCTGTAATCCAAAACTAGACGATATGTATTGTCTGGTTTGGAGACAGGAAACAAAGGATTGTTCATTGAGGAGGTGCATGTTTCAATCACCCATTGGTATTCAAGTTGATCTAAGATCTCCCTGACCTGTTTCTTAGCTTCTTGCTTTATTGGATACTGCCTTTGTGCAGTTGGTTCATGTTTCAGATGTATTTTATGGTGAGGTGAGACCTCATCCCATCCTACATGATTTTTATATAATGCTGGGGCCTGGGCCACTGCCCATTTCCTGGCATATGTATATTTTAGGTGAATTGGAATATGGTTGGAGAAGGCAGGCATAATAATGTCCTCGCCGTGTGGGGACTCTCTGACAAATTGTGGTGGCCAGTCTTTTTCTGCTAGAAGTATGTCATAGCCCCTTGATAGTCTTTCCTAAAAAAGTGCTTTCACCTGTCTAGGTATGTCTCCCTCCATCCGGAGTGTTATTTCATATAACTTTTGTGGAGTACTAACCCTGGTGTCTATAGTCTCAACTGTAATGTACTCATTCAAGTCCACTATCTCCAGAAGTTCCTTCAGGTTCTGGCGAACTATTGTGACTTCTGCTGCACTGTCCAGCATTGTCTGAGCCCATTCTCCGTTCTTGAGTTGTGTTCTCAGTATTCTCGGCATGTCTGATCTTCAGACCTGCTACCTTCTTTTTGGAGAATTGAGGTTTTGCTTTATTTTTTGGAGCGTGTTTTTCGTCTTTCGATTTCACGCGTTCTTCTCTATGTTCTGATTGTCCTCTTCTTTCCGAAGTCTGTGATGAGATCTGAAAGGGACGAGAGGAACGTGTATCAATATCTTGATACCTGTCAGGTTTTCTCAAATTATCCCTATTCCTGAGGTTATACCTCCTTTCAGAGGGCTCCTTTTGAGGAGACCTACCTCGGGATTGAGAACGTTTCTCGTTTGAATTTTGTTTATTAGTCTCCCACTTCTTTTTAGAAGATGTAGGAGTTTGTTTAATAGAGTCCTTCTCAGGACCTTCAGATAGTTTCGGCTTCACTGATCTTCCACCCAAACTGCCTAATTCAGCATAAGATTGTTCTATAATTCTGGGTAGCTCAGTTTGATGTTCTGTAACATCAAATTCCCTTAACTTTTGGCGGATCGCCACTGCTGCTGCCTCCCCTTTAATATTAGATAATATTACAGTTGAGACCTGGTCGAAATTTTTCAGTAATTTCATACCTAAATTTAGAGCAGGCTCTGCCCCGTATTCGTTTTGAATTTGTTTCAGGACATCTGGTATTACCGCAATTGACGGAATGCCATGTGTTTTAGTATAGATAGCAGCAAAGACTGAGCCCCAAGTGGTGCAGTCTTCCAGTTGTGGTGTGATCCCCATCGGTAAACTGATTGTTAGTATTCTGTGTTTCTCATACGGGCTAGTATTTGGAAATACTGCTTCGATTTGAGTAATTTTTTGAGCTATCCAAAATGAAACCTGCTCACGTTTTGTGGGCATTTTACCCATGACTGAGTATAGAGTCTGTGGTGTAATTTTTAGTGTATTCCCCTGTTGAGGAGTTTGATTTGGAAGTGTCAATGGTGGTTGGACTGTGAAAGTCTGCATGACATATTGGACTAATTGTCTGTAGATTTTTATTAACTCTGTAAGTTGAGTAAGTAGTTCCTCATCTGACATTATATCTAGTTCAGGATGAGGTGTGTAGCCGGCTAGAATCGGCCATGTTGCTCCTGGTCTACCTAGTGGACCGAGCCTGGTTATGTTTCTGTAATGTTTTAGGGCGCCTTTAAACCAGAGCTGATGCTCTTGGTATGTTAATGGAATTTCTATATCCTCGAAAGGAATGTATTCCTCTGGTGGATCATCTTCTTTGTAGAAGTGAAACAGTTTTGCAACTGGATTGGATTCAGGAAATATTACCCATGAATAGAATACATCTGTCTGAAAGGATTCGTGTGCCTCTATCACGAAAACTGCTCTACCGCCTCTTGGTGGTAGGCCATGTTTTATAAGTTTTAGAGTGATGGCTCTTCTTAAGTTTGGAGTGATGTCTATAACACCCTCCTCGGTTTCATTTAAACCTGTAATGTTAAAAACTGCTAAGGCTGGGTCAGCCGCAGCTCCACCGGTTTCGGTCATTTTGTTTTTTGAAAAATGTAGAACAAGTTTCAAGGAAACAAAGATAAGGTGCACAATATTTTGGAACAGTGTATCCTTCAACGTTGAGCAAACCAAACAGCTAATATATAGGGTGCTTCCCTATGTAGCCATGTGGATACTTAACCCTGCCCACTCCAGACGTCTTTTGGAGTATATGGGTAGGGGTCTCTGAGAGAAAAAGCACGGCTGAGTTACTCAGTATCTAGCGTTAAATTACCGCCTTACCAAACGTTGGGCGCCATGTAGTGTAGCTCCTATTTCCCTAATAGGCTCTGCGCATTGGAATAATATCCCCTATAGGTTTGACATAGGGCTAAGGTCAGTATGTCGCTATCGAGTATATTAAACTTAATTACTTGTGCCAGCTAGCTCAGAGGCCACTAGAAACTCCTTGACAAACATGAAGGGAGTAGTAACTGGCAGCCGCAAAACATGACAACTTTGTTTCCCTTTAGAATCAGAACGTGTCCCAGAGTCGTAGAAACAATAGATAACTATTTCACTCAGCTCAGTCGTGCATACTTAGTTTTCCTCAAAGTTACACAGAAAGAATAGACGGGCGTTTCAATAAAAGATTTATTGAACAGTCTTGTTTCTGGTGTAAGTTAAATGTGCTGTTACGATCACAAGACAGTATGCAAGATAAATAATGTACAGCGTAAGCAGTAGAAATAAATAATACTGCACTAGCATTATCTTTTAGCATATATGCATTTACATAAATAACATAGACTAAGAATGCGAGTACTCATACGATGCGTCTCTAAACTAGTTCTACCCCAATGTACCTAACCTGTCCTAGGTGTAGGGAGAGGTATGAAGTAGGTGAAGTATTCCTCACTATGGTATACTAAGAGTATGTTAAGCCTAGTATGCCAAGTATGCCAAGAGTCCCTCTAGGTTCTAGTCAGCCCCATACCTTAAGAATGAGAGAGGTAGGAATCTCTTGCCAGATTCGAACTCCAACACCCCGCAAGGGAAGTCAGATCACTGGAAGCTGGATTCTCTGCATGCAGGGATGACAGCGTCTTCTCAGTGCGTCAGGCCGGGAAATGGGCTGCTCTGAAGTCGAGGTCTCCTCTGATCTACAGGGGCTAGGGAAGGTATATTTATACCTGAGAGGTACCTCAGAATGTTAGCATTGACGTTAATCGGACAGCGGAAGACGTCATGAATGAACCCCTAAGGTATAACGGTTCATGCATAATAGATGAGGTCTTGAAGAAATCAATAGTCCTGTGCTAGGGAAACTCCCGAAGCCTAAGAGTCTGTTCTTCAAGAACTAGTTGTGACATTAGGGTGGACGTATGTCGGAGACCATGCCTGTATTTGGAGTGCACGGTTTAATGCCTAAATAAGGACTGGAATTTCATGCCTATATAAGGGCAGGGCGAATTGTGCCTATATAAGGACATGCTACAGGAAAGCCTGTGTATGGACACCCTAAGAGGAATACAACACTACCATTATCAGCATGTTTGGGGGGGAGGGGCAGTACGAACACAACCACCCAATAGCACGTTTGTACAATGCGAAGCTGGCTAAAATGTTAGCACTGGACCTTCTCCCTTTTTCTTTTGTTGAAGGGGTGGGTTTTCTGGAATTTGTGACAGCCATCTGCCCAAAATGGCATGTTCCCAGCCGCTACTATTTTGCCAGATTTGCTGTTCTAGCACTACATTACGACGTGCTGGAATTGCTTGGAAAAGCCTTGAAGCAGAGTGCTGTTCACAGTATCCACCTGACAACAGACATGTGGACCAGTTGCCAAGCCACAGATTACATGTGCATCACTGCACACTGGATCTCTTTTGCGGGGGTTAGAGAACAGATATCTGCTGGTGTTGACGCTGCTGAGATTTTTCATGCCACTCGCAAACATGCAACTGTAGCCATGTTTGCCATGGAGAAATCTCATACTGCTGCAAACATTTTGGAAGAGTTTTACACCAAGGTCTTTGAGTGGCTGCGCCCAAGAGGGCTTACGATTGGTTTTGTTGCCACGGACAATGGCAGTAATGTAGTTAAGGCCATGGGCGATGGTGGCTATTTCAGGGTCCCGTGTTTGGCACACTGCATTAACATTGTTGTTCAAGACTTTTTGAAAAATGAATCCAAAGTCAGCAACTTACTGGCCACCTGCAGAAGAATATGCACACATTTCAGCCATTCTTTTTAAGCCCGGAAGCAGCTGAGGGTCATTCAACGAGAGCATAAAATGCTAGTCAAAGCACTCATCCAGGAGGTGCCAACACGTTGGAACTCAACTTATTACATGCTTGATAGTCTGTTTGACCTGTACATACCACTCAATGCTTATGTCATGCAAAGATTAGGGGAACCTACTGTGAGAGGCATGACCGTTGAGATGGGTCAATGGGACCTCATTAAATGCCTGACTGAGATGCTACTTCCTTTTGAGATCTTCACACGTGAAGTCAGCAGGGAGGACTGTACTATGGGCCAAGCTATCCCATTGTTTCACATGCTAGAGCAACAGCTGAAGGAGGTGTCTGAAACGTACGCAGGTGTGGATGACAAACAAGATGCATATCATTTGGCGGAGTCCTTAGCCGCTCGCTTATCTACAATAATACAAGGATTAAAAATAAAATTGTGTCAAAACAACATTACATTACTGCCACAATTTTGGATCCACGGTACAAAGTATTTCTGAACAGTAAGGCAGTAATTCCTTTTTCGGAAGTGGATGTTGCCAACTACAAAACTTTGATAGCTGAGGAAGCCACTAACTTCGAAAACAAACGGCTGGTAATTACAGGCCCCCCACCCCAGGCCATAATAAGTACTACAGGGCATCCAGAGTCAAGACCTACTTCGGAGCCTGAGGGCAGTGCGTTTGCCTCCCAGCAGTTACCGACACCAACACTACCAATAACATCAACAACAGCAAGAACACGATCATCCACAGTACAATCGGCAACTGATTGGTTTCTACGGCAGGGGTATGGTAAGTCCAGTGCTGATGCAAAGGCAAAACAGGCCGAGCACATCGGAGCACCCCTGAACATTGAGCGGACGGTCCAGGCCTATCTGGATGACCCAACAGAGGTCTTTATGGATCGAAACCCATTGGTGTATTGGTATGGGAAAAGAAGCCAATGGACAGTGCTCAGCAGGCTGGCGATAAAGTATCTGGCTTCCCCTGTCGCAAGTGTCTCTTCTGAGCGTGTTTTCAGTGCTGCTGGTGCCATTGTAACTTTGAAAAGGACCAGTCTCTCGCCCAAAAGTGTGGAGAGGTTAACCATGATCAAAATGAATCAGCACTTTATACCACTGGATTACAAAATACGTGAATCACAGCAGGAAGAGGAGAGCGACTTGGATGACGTAAGTAGTGGGTTACAGGACCTACTTCTGTCCGAACCACCAGAGTTTGAGGACGAGCTCCTCTTCCCTGACAACTAGGCTTTCAAATTGTTACTTTCTTCCTTCCTTTATTTGTCTGTGTATCTGTCTTTCTGGTTCAAATCAAATCACAACAAATCCATCACCACCGTCTTCTCTTTTTATTTCCCTATTGGAGTTGCACGTCTGTGCATTTAACTGTCCACTCTTCAGAGTCCTGCTTCATCTTCCTGACTCGCCCTAATTACATTTCCATCAAGCCAGACATTGGAGTACAAGAAATGTTGCCTTTAACAGTCCCTCCATAAGAAGTGAAACGTGACTATAGCTATCCTCCGTTTTGTTTCCGAGCCGAAACTCATCACTGTCCGAAGGCTACCGTCTCTGCAGGCATCCACAACTCTTCACTGTCAGAATTTGGGCAGGCATCCAAAAGTAAACTCATCACTGTCCGAAGGCTACAGCCTCGGCAGGCATCCACAGCTCATCACTGTCAGGACAGAAGGTACTTAACTTGGCAGAGAAAGACAAGACTCTTCGAAGAAACTTGCTGACATTTGTGCAAACTCAATTGACCAGCAATGACCGCTACCCAGGCCGCGGCCCATCACAGCGCTGACCATGTGAAGCAACTTAAACTGTGACAAAGTGCCACAGATGAATAAGACACAAACCGAAACAGCGACTAACACTCAAAATGAATGTGGAGTAATAATGAGGCCACTGCCTCGTTAAAAAAAAACACACACACCTGTTAGAACTAGGCATATGATGATCTGACAGCCAAAGAGAAGAGCAAGACAGGTAATGATGGCATGCATTGGATGCTTGCTGACTCTGAGCGATTGCTGTTTGTTGTGTTGATGTTGTGCATGAAGTCGAACTCTACTCTACTAGTTAATCTACAAAGTGAAAGTGACTCAAGTGACAGTCAATGTTTCCCTTCTTGTTGTTTAATAACCAAATTGTACTCCTACTACTGCAGGTGCAGGCCAATATCTGTTGCAATTTTTTAATATGGAATATGGACTTAATCGGAGTTACTACAGACTGAGTTGGAGTTGGACAATACGTACCACACCATGATGATGACCATACTATCTTTGCACGCAGTCAGTCAGTTGGATCGGAGATGATTGAAGGAATAACTGCGTTTCATGAAGTGGCATAAAAGGTAAACATAAACACAACAATTCAGCAAGAAAGTAAACACAGCAGACCTACATGTCCATTTAGTGGTGGAGTCGAGTGTAGTCATATGACTGACAGCGGCGCATTGATTTAGTCACTTAATTTTGAAAATGCTAGGTTGCTGTATATGCCTTTTGTCTGGCTCTGTCAAAATTTAAGGTAAATGGAGGTTGGGTCACGGGCTGGTGCTGTGGTGGGCCTGTTCTGTCCCGTTGTTGTTGTAGCTTAATGCTGTAAACAGAATATACACGATATATCCAAGCTGCCTCAGTCTGAAAGTGTTCTCTCTTCTCTTCTTGGACTCCACCGTAATTGATGCTTTTTTTTATTCATTGATTTTTCAATACCCCTTTTGTTTTTCCATCTACACTTACAGGCCGGCCTTTACCCTGTGCTATACTGGGAGACACAACTCACACTTACCTTACCAATCCGCATCAGGCAGGCAGTGGCTCCCAAGATTGATGTGCGGAGCATCCATGGAAGATAGGACCAAGAGGAATGATGAGATTCAACTCCACAATTTGACCAGGATAATACAGTAACTTTAGTATCATTCATCATTCGTCTTTTAATTAATTTGATTCCTTTTTTCTCTTCAATCATTATGACTGTGTGTTGTGTTGTTGTTTATTTGCTAATTGATCCCTACAACTATTTTTTAATTTTCTTTGCTATCTTTAAAAGTAAGCCCGGTACAACATGGAATTTGGGTCTCTGAGGGCATATTACAGGCAAGGCAAATTGCATAGAATATACTGCTGCCCTGTACTGTCTAATTGTCTAGTAGTAGTTAGTAAGTACTACTCATTAACCATCAAGTTATCTTCATCATCATGCATGCATTTCCTTTTTCTCCCTTTATAGATTTATTGGATAAGATCATTGTCGTCTGCCAAGATTGCGCTTTGCTTTTGTTGAGTCCATGCGTACTGTTTTTCTTTGTCAAACCTTTCCCCAAACCCCCGTCCCATCCATTCATCAAACCCTAACCCTCTTCCCCCGGGCTGTGATTTATATTGAGGTGTGATGTGACTACATTAAATGTACACCAATTGATCACACGCTTGCTGGGGCAGATGTGGTGAAAGCAACACTAATTCAATTTCAAGTCAGGGCGAGGATCTTCTTCTGCTTCCCACCCATGCTCAGTCTATGTGCAAGCCAATTTTTTTTCCAAAGCGACCGTCACCTAATACATCATAATTAATTGCCGGCATTGATTGGATTCATCATCAACATCCTACCACACAGCAGTAAAGGTTACGAATTACGATTGTGTTAAGTTAAGTGACTCACTCGACACAACTACAGTTTGTAACTTCTTGTACTAGGCTGGCCCCGCCACCATTATGTTTTATTTTACTTTAGCAGTTGCAATATTGTTTGTTTGGCAGTCTTCTTCTGTACTGTACTTTACTTCGTTCTACTACTCCTCCCACAGTCGCTCTCAGGCAAGTGACTGTTTCTTTTTTATTTTTTTTGCAAATGCTACTGCCAGTGTCTACTACTACCACCATGGCATCTTCTCCATTCTCTTGGGAAACCATGCAGCCATCGCTGTGCCGAACTTAATCATCATCAATCACAGGTAAGATAAGTTTGGTGGGAGGTATAATGGACTAGGAGGAGAGACTGACTGTACTAGTAGGACAAATAACTCAGTGAGGGGTACCGCATCTATCTGTTTGTGTTACATCATCGGCAGATTATTTAAATCAAACACTGGCTGCGGCCCTGCAGCAGCAAGGAAACTATGTGATGTAAATTCGTAAAACAGTAACCCCCCACAAAACATTAACATTGTATGTTTAAGTATAAATATAATTTATTACCCTAACAAAAATAAACTATCTCACACCTGACCCACCCCTCTCCCTAACCCCAACCAATGTCCAAAACGAAAAAAGTCCAAACAATGTCCAGAAACCCCAACGCCCAATTCCCACCCACCAACAAAAGGAATAAAAAAGGGGCAATCCAACAGGGTCCTATAGTTCTTATATTCGGCGGGCTTTCAGGTGTTTGTCCACCAGGATCTTGACACGCTCCTCTAGTTGCTCCTCTATGCGTGAAATCCGGAGGAGCATCTGGCGGCGAAATGCCCTGCAGTGGCATCCCGGGTGGGGGACAGCAGTGCTGGCTGATAAAGAATTGCGGCGGCGGGCGGCTGCCAGACCGCGGCGCCATACCACTGGAGGTAGGGCCTGGCTGGGGCCCGGGGCATCGGAAGAGGCTGCAGCTGCTGCCGCCTCCTCCTCCTCCTCCGCCTGAGCCACCAGCCACCGGTACTCTTCACAGATGGCCTCCAGTTTCCGGCGCCGGGCCCTGGCTGCCAACTCCTTCCGGGATGGTTTTTCTTGGGAAGGAGTATCTATATCAAGAAAGAAAAAGAATATTGTTGTATCCAATACTCTTAGCAAAACAGTAACACAAAATTAATTCAACACATAGTGGCACAGTAGCACTAGCAAGAAGCACAGTACATAACATTTGTGGTAATAATCTATCTATCCTCCCACTTCCTCGGCCTCTAACATTTGTGGGAGTTTCAGGCATTATACTAGCACTATGGACTTCAGTACACAGTACACCAGTCTTCTTCTTATCTCTAGTTTAGCGAAATTACATAACCTGGTTGTAGCTGGCATGCCAGCTCAGTCAGCTATGCTTGCCCCCAAGACAAACATACGAGTCATGACGCAGACTCACGTTAGTTTTATTTACTACTGTCTGCAGGTGGGGAAGCTCGTATTTTTCTATTACGGGTGGCACTGGCCATACTCTCTCTGTTACATGTAGGGCAATTGCTCAATTTCACTTTCACAGTGCCCTGGCTACTACAAAAAGGCAGATTATATATCTGATCCAATGATCATTGCTTATATATGGGACGACGACATAAGGTCAGTAGCGGTCGGTGGTGGGAGTGCTGCCGGGCGGTGACGTGGGGAGGGGCAGAGTGGGGGATAGTAAACTATGGATTACGGCCAATTACAGGTAAGTAAACATATAAATAAATAAAACTAATTTCGTTGCGCGCACTGCATCGCATTTGGCGGTGCAGTGCGCACAATGAAATTCACTTTATTTATTTTATGTTTACAGTAAAGTTAGCTGTATTTGGCCGCGTAATCCATTGTTTACTACCCCCACCCTGCCCCTCCCCACATCAGCGCCCGGCAGCACTCCCACCACCGACCGCTACTGCATAAGGTACTTTGTTTTGATTGACTGTGTAACCAACAGATAGGCCACCCTTTGCAGGCTGGCTGACACATTCGAAAATAAATTAACATAGGTAGGGAAGGCGCTTGATAACTAACTATACACAATATATATGATGTGCTTGCAAACTATTGTGAGTCAACTGTATTCTGAAAATACAACTTGTATTCCCCTCGGCTTTGCTACTCTGGCGCGGTTTCTTTTACATTCCCTTCAAACTAAGACTCTGCATCCTGTGACAGTCTCCACCTATGCTGTCTATGATGAATACATACATGCATCCATCCATTCTAAGTAAATGTCTATCATTCTTCTTAATCTCTCCACAAACCTTACTTTGTTTCACCAACAACCACCCATGCGTCCACTCCTTCCTTGCTTGCCTTGGCTTTGAGTTTCACCCAAACACCGCTGATGATTCTTGCTATCCACAGTATCCACCCATACTGGGTCGCCCACCCAGGCAGGCATCCATTCTTCTTTCACCTTCCACCCATCCTTCAACAACACATGCATCTGATTCCTATCAGCCACCTATCCATGCTTCCAACGTATCCTTCTCTGCCAGTCATATTAAATCTCACCCGTCCTTCCTCCTTCCACCCTTCTTTCCCTTTTTGTTCAACACATCCATCAAGGTCATCTGATCTGACTTTTAGTCTTCTCCATAAAACTTTCACAGCTGAGTTGGAGTCAGATAGAAGAGGCCATTGGTTTCTCAACTCACGCTGCTAATGCTATTGCTAATGCATTGCTAATGCTAAGTAAAGGGTGTCTTCTTCAACCGTTGTATAATGTTCACTACAACTTCATACCTAATAAGTCTCAACAACAGTACAGTGAGTGAAGTGAACACCCTTCCAGCTAGTTCACGACGGTGCAGTGGTATGGTTATAGGTAAAATAGCGCTCCAAGAATGAGTAGCACTTACCACTATTTAGATTTCTGAGAAATTTATATGGACGGTGCTGAAAGGTGAGAAGAACCACCAGTCTCCCCAAACACGTGGTCGAAACCAACATAAACATAAACACAATCCTCAGCACACGTCTTTTAAGGAATATGCAATTGTCCAATTTGTTTTAGTCAAGCATAAATGATACAGAGAAATTTTCGAGCTTGGTTTCTTTTCTTTATTCTCTTTGTTCTTGCATCAGCCAACACGTGTTTCGTCGCACAAAGGAATTTTGTCCCGCGACTTTCTCAAGGCTGTATATACAAAACAAACACAAGCCCTTGTAAAATTACACAAAACAGGTGTATTTAATACACCCATCAAACCTCACCCGTGTGCATAGCGGTATTCTATATGAATTTTTGCGGCAAGCACAGGGATCTTTGCCGAATAGACCGTGCTCTTTCCAAAGCATAAGAAGTAATGGGTTGTTAAATGCAGGCCATCAGAATCTCGCCCCGTATATTCAGTGGTGATGGAGAAAACCAATAACAAGGTCCTGATTGTCGGTATCTATCCGCGTGCACCCGGTGTGTGTGCACTGATCAATACGTGTCAAGATTAAAAAAGCACGATCACCTCCTGTGTCACACACACTTGAGGATCTAGTGCCAATTACTAGGTGACGGTGAGACGAGCAAAATCGGTGAAATAAGTGTGGTGGCTTTAAAATAAATCCCAAATCACTCCTCACAAGTAAAAGATCAGGAATACCTTACAAGAGTCCAAAATGTTCCCTGAAAAACCCAAAACCTATTTTAGTTTGCACTATTAAGAGTAGACCGGTTCACTAGATATCCATTATGTTCATGTATTAAGGCTACCTACATTATCAGTGGTGATAATTCCATCCCACTGGGAAATTAAAATCTATGTTCCGATGTCCACGCCGCATTTAACCGTGGATCTTCGTCATGAGCCAAACCTAGAGCACTAAGGAAAAATAGGGATGTCTTAAACCTCATCCGTGATCACGTATCATCTAAGTATAAGCACCCTTCCTGTATCTTAGTGCTGTGTACCGCAGTATATAAAAGCATACAGCATAAATCAGCAGTATTCAGCACGCTATTTAAAGCTATCTGTGTTCGCGCTGGGTATTATTACAAAAATTCCATTTCAACGCTTATGATATTACGCTATGTAAAACCTGTATCTGATAACATATAGCATGTCTCTACAGTAATCACCACGCTATTCCAAAATATCTATGTTCCCGCCGGGTATTCCCCCAAACGCCTCACTTTAAGCTTTAAAACTCTTAGTAAACTTAACCAGGTGCCCCAGATTCTTCTAAATCTGCTACCTCACACATTCAAATAAAAAAACTTCCACTATTACCTCGTGTCACTACTCGAACGCTAGGCTACTATAATCCAGTGCCTCTGCTTACCGTAAAAAGGACGTGTAGGTCCCCACATCAGCGCCGTGTTCTCGAGTGCGAGAATGCCGGTCTCCATGATCCACCATTTTTAAAAACCCCTCCAGCTCACACGTGACATAAACAGAGAAAAGGGACCCGATCCCCTTCTCAGCTTTGGGAGTCATCTTGTAACGTGCTCCAAATGTGCTACAAACACCCGGATTGCTATTTATAATCAACACTGGACTAACCATAAGTTGGATGTCAAACATATTCTAAAACGCTGATTCCATTTCCTAAAATTGCAGGAAAGAAAAAATGTCCGCGTCCTTTCGTACTCCTCCCTTCTTGTATATCGTTCCTGCCACTCAAAACGGGCGCCATCTTTAAGCCATCAGTTCCATATATATATATACACGTGTTTTCATATTAGTTCAGTGAACACCCAAGTGTATCAAAATAGATATATCCAACAGATCCCACATCTGTTAGGTAAAAAATATTCTGAAGTCAATACATTTATGTTAATTTTTGTGTCTGTTTGATAGTGAACTATCTTACTCAATTACATCCTTTATGTAGATGTATCCAATTGTATCCACAGTCATTCTCGTGTGAGTATGAGATATTGGAGGTCTCCATTCCCATGTATGTTATAATTAGTAAAGTGGTGCATACTTAATTGATAAACAAATCCATATTCACTCAAAGAACAGTTATTAACAGAATTGTTGCATAAAGTAAATATTAAAAAAAGGCAAAAGAAAGGAAAAACCGTGGTTAAAGAAAGGTCATACAGTTTCTGCATTAATCAACATTAAGTACATCAAGTTGTTCATTTCCCCAGAAAGTAATTTGACTCTGGATTAATGTTTAGTTTCTATATCAGTTTCTAAATTAATCACCATTATGTACATCAAGTTGTTCATTTACCCAGAAAGTAATGTAACTCTGGATCAATGTTAATTCCTATATCAGTGCACCGTAATCTCAAGATCCAGAGTGCTTCCCTCTTCCGTAAGGCTAGCTCTCTGTTTCCTCCCCTGTGGTGTCTCTGAGTATGTTCTATACCATAAAATAAAAACTGTTTGTTGGTAGTCTGTGAGGGGCAATGCATAATGTGTGCAGAGATGGGATACCTTTCATCACTCTGTTTCACTGCCCTCGTATGTTCTGCAATCCTTTCACGTAATGTTCTTATTGTGCTCCCTACATACTTTTTGTTGCATTTGCATTCAATGACATAAACCACAAATTTGGTCATACAGTTTATGTTAGTCAATATCTTGTATGTCTTGTTCCCTGGGCCTCTGAAATCTGTCTTGTTGTTCCATGCACATTTACAAACAGTGCAGTGTCCACATCCATAGAACCCTTTCATTCGATGGGTTAACCAATTTTCTGTTGTTAGCGCTCTGGGGTAACTAGGGCTGCATAGATTTCTCAAGGAAATCCCTCGTCGGTATGTGATATTGAGTCTCTCTGACACGGAAACCCCCAGGGATCTATCTGCTTTCAGAATGTGCCAGTGCCTGTGTAGACTCCGCATCATAACCGCTGATAGTGTATTATACCCTGTTATCATCCGCACTTTGTCATCTCTCTGTGTGTCTTTGGTACGTACTCTAAGAGTGTCTTGTCTCTTAATTTTTTGATTCTCTTCTCCGCTCTGGCCAAAGTCTCATTATTGTAACCTCTTTTTCGGAAGCGGGCCAACACTCCTTTTTTGCACTCCTCATATTCTCTTTCTTCACTACAATTGCGTCTCACCCGAACAAGTTCACCAAAAGGGATGGACCTAATCTGGTGAGCTGGATGAGCACTAGAAGCATGAAGTAATGCATTACATGCTGTTTTCTTGCGGAATAGTTTGCTTTGAATCTTGTTGCCACTTGTGTATAGTTCCACATCTAAGTACGCAATTTTACTTGTGCTGTGCTCAAAAGTAAACCTGATGTTGCATACATTACCATTGAGGTATTCGACAAATGCTAAGAGTTTGCTGGTGGTGCCTGTCCATATCATTAAGCAGTCATCAATATAACGACCCCAATATAAAATAGAGTCATTCCAATCAGATCCCATTGGGCCCCAGATCCTCATCTCCTCGAACCAACCCATGAACAGATTGGCATACGAAGGAGAGAATCTGGAACCCATGGCAACCCCCTGCTTCTGCCTGTACCATTCGTCTTTAAACAAAAAGATGTTATTATCCAGAATCAGCTCAATCATTTCGATTAACATCTCTGTATGGTCCCATGCGCTTGCTGATCTTGTGTTTAGAATTTTTCTAATACCGCGCAGGCCTGTTTCTCTCCTAATGCTCGTGTATAGGGCTGTCACATCTAGGGTGACCAAGGTCATGCTATCCTCCCAAATAAGATCAGAGAGTATTGCCAGAACATGTTTCGTGTCCCGGATGTAAGATGCTAGATTGCCCACCATAGGTTTCAGAAATGTGTCAAAATACTCTGATAATCTTTCGGTTGGCCCATCATTTCCTGAAATGATGGGTCTACCTAGAGGAAAGGGAAGGTCTTTGTGTAATTTAGGAAGTGTGTAGATGCATGGGTATCTTGGACGGTCAACTCTGAGGTAAGTAACTTCATCATCATCCAGTAACCCACATTCATGCCATCGTCTTAGATGTTTGTTTATGTGATCTATTAAAGTCCAGATGGGGTTGTTAGGGAGAGGTTCATAGCATTCCTGATCATTCAATTGTGATAAAATATCACGTTCATAATCTGTGTTCTGCATTATGACTATGTTCCCCCCCTTATCTGCTTCACGGATCATGATGTCCTGATCCTGCATAAGACATTTAAGTGCATCACGTTCCCTATATGTCAAATTGTCTTTCATTTTGATGGTCTGTTTCTTTCTATCCATGTGTTTGTCTAAATCCGATAATACCAATTTGTAAAAGATGTCTATATTGTTGCCTGCCAAAAGAGTTGGTGTCCACTTGGATTTCTCCCTTAGGCTACTAGAAATGCTAGGGTCGCTAACCACATTCAAGTCCCGCATAATCATATCCGTAGTTATTATCTCATCTTCACAGTCAGTAAGTGACACAAGTAATCTTGTGTCCAAAATTTCTTGAATCGAAATTTCACTGAGGCGAAAACCCCACGTTTTGGTTGCATATTTTTATTGCCACAATCCATTGCCAGAAAATGTTTCTTGATTTTCAACCTCCTAACAAATTTAAACAAGTCTATTTTAAGTTCACACATATCACCAATACTGCTTGGACAGAAGCTCATGCCCTTCGATAATAGAGATATGGTATCATCAGAGAAACATTTATTGGTCAGGTTCACTACATTGACATCATTCATTTTTTCAGGTTCCACGACCTGGTTCTCATTCCGAGTCTCTCTTCTCCCTGCACCCCCTCTCTTTCCCCTTCTTGTCTTGCTGCCTGTGCGGGGCGTCTGCTTTGCTCCCTGTTTCCTTTTCTTATCCTTTGAACCTCTTGTAAAAAACGATTTTCACTGTTCATAGCATAATTAGAACCCTCTCCTCTTTCTGTTTCACTTTCACTAGTGTGGACGGTGTCCAGAGATGTAGAACTAGAACTAACTGACTGTCCTTCCTTTGTTCTAAGTAGGCTATCTTTTGGCATTAAGTAATCATATTTTTTCGCAAAAGTGAAAATCCTGCCATTTTCATAGTTGTGCTCATCTCGCTTTAGCTTTCTCGTTTTTCTTTGTTTAATGTCTGCTAGATGGCGTTGTAATACGTCATTCAAGATGGTGAAGTTCTTTTCAGTTGCCTCTGCTAAATTCATTTGTTTAATCTCAAGCTCCAACAAGTCTATTTCTTTCTGTAACTGTCTGACCTTTCTTTCACAATTTTCAATTAAAATCCCCATTAATCTATTGGAATTGTCTGTCAATTCTCTTTCCCATGCTAGTAACATCTGTTTCAAGGTCATCGTACGTAGGTATTATCTGAGACCTAAGACCCCTGGGGATTCTTTTTACTTTAATGTACTGGTTCAAGGTTGCTGCGTCCCACCATTTAGACATCTCGCTCTTTCTGAGCCTTTCTAACTTGATACATTTTTCTCTCAAACCTTCTTGTCTCAATTTTTGTCCTCCCTGTGCATACGAGGTCGTAGCATTGTTACTGGAAATATTATTGAAGAGGTCATCCGCCTCCTTATCTCTGTTCAGCCTCTCGTTCATGAAAGTAGTCATAGTGCCTCCTGGGCTGCCACCTATCTCATAACTAATTCACGACGGTGCAGTGGTATGGTTATAGGTAAAATAGCGCTCCAAGAATGAGTAGCACTTACACTCTATTTATATTTCTGAGAAATTTATATGGACGGTGCTGAAAGGTGAGAAGAACCACCAGTCTCCCCAAACACGTGGTCGAAACCAACATAAACATAAACACAATCCTCAGCACACGTCTTTTAAGTAATATGCAATTGTCCAATTTGTTTTAGTCAAGCATAAATGATACAGAGAAATTTTTGAGCTTGGTTTCTTTTCTTTATTCTCTTTGTTCTTGCATCAGCCAACACGTGTTTCGTCGCACAAAGGAATTTTGTCCCGCGACTTTCTCAAGGCTGTATATACAAAACAAACACAAGCCCATGTAAAATTACACAAAACAGGTGTATTTAATACACCCATCAAACCTCACCCGTGTGCATAGCGGTATTCTATACGAATTTTTGCGGCAAGCACAGGATCTTTGCCCAATAGACCGTGCTCTTTCCAAAGCATAAGAAGTAATGGGTTGTTAACGCAGGCCATCAGAATCTCGCCCGTATATTCAGTGGTGATGGAGAAAACCAATAACAAGGTCCTGATTGTCGGTATCTATCCGCGTGCACCCGGTGTGTGTGCACTGATCAAAAGGTGTCAAGATTAAAAAAGCACGATCACCTCCTGTGTCACACACACTTGAGGATCTAGTGCCAATTACTAGGTGACGGTGAGACGAGCAAAATCGGTGAAATAAGTGTGGTGGCTTTAAAATAAATCCCAAATCACTCCTCACAAGTAAAAGATCAGAAATACCTTACAAGAGTCCAAAATGTTCCCTGAAAAACCCAAAACCTATTTTAGTATGCACTATTAAGAGTAGACCGGTTCACTAGATATCCATTTTGTTCATGTATTAAGGCTACCTACTTTATCAGTGGTGATAATTCCATCCCACTGGGAAATTAAAATCTATGTTCCGATGTCCACGCCGCATTTAACCGTGGATCTTCGTCATGAGCCAAACCTAGAGCACTAAGGAAAAATAGGGATGTCTTAAACCTCATCCGTGATCACGTATCATCTAAGTATAAGCACTCTTCCTGTATCTTAGCGCCGTGTACCGCAGTATATAAAAGCATACAGCATAAATCAGCAGTATTCAGCACGCTATTTAAAGCTATCTGTGTTCGCGCTGGGTATTATTACAAAAATTCCATTTCAACGCTTATGATATTACGCTATGTAAAACCTGTACCTGATAACATATAGCATGTCTCTACAGTAATCACCATGCTATTCCAAAATATCTATGTTCCCGCCGGGTATTCCCCCAAACGCCTCACTTTATGCTTTAAAACTATTAGTAAACTTAACCTGGTGCTCCAGATTCTTCTAAATCTCCTACCTCACACATTCAAATCAAAAAACTTCCACTATTACCTCGTGTCACTACTCGAACGCTAGGCTACTATAATCCAGTGCCTCTGCTTACCGTAAAAGGACGTGTAGGTCCCCACATCAGCGCCGTGTTCTCGAGTGCGAGAATGCCGGTCTCCATGATCCACCATTTTTAAAAACCCCTCCAGCTCACATGTGACATAAACAGAGAAAAGGGACCCGATCCCCTTCTCAGCTTTGGGAGCCATCTTGTAACATGCTCCAAATGTGCTACAGACACCCGGATTGCTATTTATAATCAACACTGGACTAACCATAAGTTGGATGTCAAACATATTCTAAAACGCCGATTCCATTTCCTAAAATTGCAGGAAAGAAAAAACGTCTGCGTCCTTTCGTACTCCTCCCTTCTTGTATATCGTTCCTGACACTCAAAACGGGCGCCATCTTTAAGCCATCAGTTCCATATATATATACACGTGTTTTCCTATTAGTTCAGTGAACACCCAAGTGTATCAAAATAGATATATCCAACAGATCCCACATCTGTTAGGTAAAAAATATTCTGAAGTCAATACATTTATGTTAATTTTTGTGTCTGTTTGATAGTGAACTATCTTACTCAATTACATCCTTTATGTAGATGTATCCAATTGTATCCACAGTCATTCTCGTGTTCTTTGAGTGAATATGGATTTGTTTATCAATAAGTATGCACCACTTTACTAATTATAACATACATGGGAATGGAGACCTCCAATATCTCATACTCACACGAGAATGACTGTGGATACAATTGGATACATCTACATAAAGGATGTAATTGAGTAAGATAGTTCACTATCAAACAGACACAAAAATTAACGTAAATGTATTGACTTCAGAATATTTTTTACCTAACAGATGTGGGATCTGTTGGATATATCTATTTTGATACACTTGGGTGTTCACTGAACTAATAGGAAAACATGTGTATATATATATGGAACTGATGGCTTAAAGATGGCGCCCGTTTTGAGTGGCAGGAACGATATACAAGAAGGGAGGAGTACGAAAGGACGCGGACGTTTTCTTTCCTGCAATTTTAGGAAATGGAATCGGCGTTTTAGAATATGTTTGACATCCAACTTATGGTTAGTCCAGTGTTGATTATAAATAGCAATCCGGGTGTTTGTAGCACATTTGGAGCACGTTACAAGATGGCTCCCAAAGCTGAGAAGGGATCGAGTCCCTTTTCTCTGTTTATGTCACGTGTGAGCTGGAGGGGTTTTAAAAATGGTGGATCATGGAGACCTGCATTCTCGCACTCGAGAACACGGCGCTGATGTGGGACCTACACGTCCTTTTACGGTAAGCAGAGGCACTGGATTATAGTAGCCTAGCGTTCGAGTAGTGACACGAGGTAATAGTGGAAGTTTTTTGATTTGAATGTGTGAGGTAGCAGATTTAGAAGAATCTGGAGCACCTGGTTAAATGTACTAAGAGTTTTAAAGCTTAAAGTGAGGCGTTTGGGGGAATACCCGGCGGGAACATAGATATTTTGGAATAGCGTGGTGATTACTGTAGAGACATGCTATATGTTATCAGATACAGGTTTTACATAGCGTAATATCATAAGCGTTGAAATGGAATTTTTGTAATAATACCCAGGGCGTAACACAGATAGCTTTAAATAGCGTGCTGAATACTGCTGATTTATGCTGTATGCTTTTATATACTGCGGTACACGGCGCTAAGATACAGGAAGAGTGCTTATACTTAGATGATACGTGATCACGGATGAGGTTTAAGACATCCCTATTTTTCCTTAGTGCTCTAGGTTTGGCTCATGACGAAGATCCACGGTTAAATGCGGCGTGGACATCGGAACATAGATTTTAATTTCCCAGTGGGATGGAATTATCACCACTGAAAAGTAGGTAGCCTTAATACATGAACATAATGGATATCTAGTGAACCGGTCTACTCTTAATAGTGCATACTAAAATAGGTTTTGGGTTTTTCAGGAACATTTTGGACTCTTGTAAGGTATTTCTGATCTTTACTTGTGAGGAGTGATTTGGGATTTATTTTAAAGCCACCACACTTATTTCACCGATTTTGCTCTGCCTCACCATCACCTAGTAATTGGCACTAGATCCTCAAGTGTGTGTGACACAGGAGGTGATCGTGCTTTTTAATCTTGACACGTATTGATCAGTGCACACACACCGGTGCACGCGGATAGATACCGACAATCAGGACCTTGTTATTGGTTTTCTCCATCACCACTGAATATACGGGCGAGATTCTGATGGCCTGCGTTTAACAACCCATTACTTCTTATGCTTTGGAAAGAGCACGGTCTATTGGGCAAAGATCCCTGTGCTTGCGCAAAAATTCGTATAGAATACCGCTATGCACACGGGTGAGGTTTGATGGGTGTATTAAATACACCTGTTTTGTGTAATTTACAAGGGCTTGTGTTTGTTTTGTATATACAGCCTTGAGAAAGTCGTGGGACAAAATTCCTTTGTGCTACGAAACACGTGTTGGCTGATGCAAGAACAAAGAGAATAAAGAAAAGAAACCAAGCTCGAAAATTTCTCTGTATCATTTATGCTTGACTAAAACAAATTGGACAATTGCATATTACTTAAAAGACGTGTGCTGAGGATTGTGTTTATGTTTATGTTGGTTTCGACCACGTGTTTGGGGAGACTGGTGGTTCTTCTCACCTTTCAGCACCGTCCATATAAATTTCTCAGAAATCTAGAGTGTAAGTGCTACTCATTCTTGGAGCGCTATTTTACCTATACCCATACCACTGCACCGTCGTGAATTAGTTATCAGATAGGTGGCAGCCCAGAAGGTATTATGACTACTTTCATGAACAAGAGGCTGAACAGAGATAAGGAGGCAGATGACCTCTTCAATAATATTTCCAGTAACAATGCTACGACCTCGCTTGCACAGGGAGGACAAAAATTGAGACAAGAAGGTTTGAGAGAAAAATGTATCAAGTTAGAAAGGCTCAGAAAGAGCGAGATGTCTAAATGGTGGGATGCAGCAACCTTGAAACAGTACATTAAAGTAAAAAGAATCCCCAGAGGTCTTAGGTCTCAGATAATACCTACGTACGATGACCTTGAAACAGATCTGTTACTAGCATGGGAAAGAGAATTGACAGACAATTCCAATAGATTAATGGGGATTTTAATTGAAAATTGTGAAAGAAAGGTCAGACAGTTACAGAAAGAAATAGACTTGTTGGAACTTGAGATTAAACAAATGAATTTAGCAGAGGCAACTGAAAAGAACTTCACCATCTTGAATGACGTATTACAACGCCATCTAGCAGACATTAAACAAAGAAAAACGAGAAAGCTAAAGCGAGATGAGCACGACTAAGAAAATGGCAGGATTTTCACTTTTGCGAAAAAATATGATTACTTAATGCCAAAAGATAGCCTACTTAGAACAAAGGAAGGACAGTCAGTTAGTTCTAGTTCTACATCTCTGGACACCGTCCACACTAGTGAAAGTGAAACAGAAAGAGGAGAGGGTTCTAATTATGCTACAAACAGTGAAAATCGTTTTTTACAAGAGGTTCAAAGGATAAAAAAAGGAAACAGGGAGCAAAGCAGACGCCCGCACAGGCAGCAAGACAAGAAGGGGAAAGAGAGGGGGTGCAGGGAGAAGAGAGACCCGGAATGAGAACCAGGTCATGGAACCTGAAAAATGAATGATGTCAATGTAGTGAACCTGACCAATAAATGTTTCTCTGATGATACCATATCTCTATTATCGAAGGGCATGAGCTTCTGTCCAAGCAGTATTGGTGATATGTGTGAACTTAAAATAGACTTGTTTAAATTTGTTAGGAGGTTGAAAATCAAGAAACATTTTCTGACAATGGATTGTGGCAATAAAAATATGCAACCAAAACGTGGGGTTTTCGCCTCTAATGAAATTTTGATTCAAGAAATTTTGGACACAAGATTACTTGTGTCACTTACTGACTGTGAGGATGAGATAATAACTACGGATATGATTATGCGGGACTTGAATGTGGTTAGCGACCCTAGCATTTCTAGAAGCCTAAGGGAGAAATCCAAGTGGACACCAACTCTTTTGGCAGACAACAATATAGACATCTTTCACAAATTGGTATTATCGGATTTAGACAAACACATGGATAGAAAGAAACAGACAATCAAAATGAAAGACAATTTGACATATAGGGAACGTGATGCACTTAAATGTCTTATGCAGGATCAGGACATCATGATCCGTGAAGCAGATAAGGGGGGAACATAGTCATAATGCAGAACACAGATTATGAACGTGATATTTTATCACAATTGAATGATCAGGAATGCTATGAACCTCTCCCTAACAACCCCATCTGGACTTTAATAGATCACATAAACAAACATCTAAGACGATGGCATGAATGTGGGTTACTGGATGATGATGAAGTTACTTACCTCAGAGTTGACCGTACAAGATACCCATGCATCTACACGCTTCCTAAATTACACAAAGACCTTCCCTTTCCTCCAGGTAGACCCATCATTTCAGGAAATGATGGGCCAACCGAAAGATTATCAGAGTATGTTGACACATTTCTGAAACCTTTGGTGGGCAATCTAGCATCTTACATCCGGGACACGAAACATGTTCCGGCAATACTCTCTGATCTTATTTGGGAGGATAGCATGACCTTGGTCACCCTAGACGTGACAGCCCTATACACGAGCATTAGAGAGAAACAGGCCTGCTGCGCTATTAGAAAAATTCAAAACACAAGATCAGCAAGCGCATGGGACCATACAGAGATGTTAATCGAAATGATTGAGCTGATTCTGGATAATAACATCTTTTGTTTAAGGACGAATGGTACAGGCAGAAGCAGGGTTGCCATGGGTTCCAGATTCTCTCCTTCGTATGCCAATCTGTTCATGGGTTGGTTCGAGGAGATGAGGATCTGGGGCCCAATGGGATTCGGATCAAATGACTCTATTTTATATTGGGGTCGGTATAGTGATGACTGCTTAATGATAAGGACAGGCACCACCAGCAAACTCTTAGCATTTGTCGAATACCTAAATGGTAATGATTGCAACATCAGGTTTACTTTTGAGCACAGCACAAGTAAAATTGCGTTCTTAGATGTGGAACTATACACAAGTGGCAACAAGATTCAAAGCAAACTATTCGCAAGAAAACAGCATGTAATGCATTACTTCATGCTTCTAGTGCTCATCCAGCTCACCAGATTAGGTCCATCCCTTTGGTGAACTTGTTCGGTGAGACGCAATTGTAGTGAAGAAAGAATATGAGGAGTGCAAAAAGGAGTGTTGGCCCGCTTCCGAAAAAGAGGTTACAATAATGAGACTTTGGCCAGAGCGGAGAAGAGAATCAAAAAAATTAAGAGACAAGACACTCTTAGAGAACGTACAAATGTACAAAGAGATGACAAAGTGCGGATGATAACAGGGTATAATACACTATCAGCGGTTATGATGCGGAGTCTACACAGGCACTGGCACATTCTGAAAGCAGATAGATCCCTGGGGGTTTCCGTGTCAGAGAGACCCAATTTCACATACCGACTAGGGATTTCCTTGAGAAATCTACTCAGCCCTAGTTACCCCAGAGCGCTAACAACAGAAAATTGGTTAACCCAACGAATGAAAGGGTTCTATGGATGTGGACACTGTAGTGTTTGTAAATGGGCATGGAACAACAAGACAGATTTCAGAGGCCCAGGGAACAAGACATACAAGATATTGACTAACATAAACTGTATGACCAAATTTGTGGTTTATGTCATTGAATGCAAATGCAACAAAAAGTATGTAGGGAGCACAATAAGAACATTACGTGAAAGGATTGCAGAACATATGAGGGCAGTGAAACAGAGTGATAAAAGGTATCCCATCTCTGCACACAATATGCATTGCCCTCACAGACTACCAACAAACAGTTTTTATTTTATGGTATAGAACATACTCAGAGACACCCCAGGGAGGAAACAGAGAGCTAGCCTTACGGAAGAGGGAAGCACTCTGGATCTTGAGATTACGGTGCACTGATATAGGAATTAACATTGATCCAGAGTTACATTACTTTCTGGGTAAATGAACAACTTGATGTACATAATGGTGATTAATTTAGAAACTGATATAGAAACTAAACATTAATCCAGAGTTACATTACTTTCTGGGTAAATGAACAACTTGATGTACTTAATGTTGATTAATGTAGAAACTGTATGACCTTTCTTTAACCACGGTTTTTCCTTTCTTTTGCCTTTTTTTAATATTTACTTTATGCAACAATTCTGTTAATACTGTTCTTTGAGTGAATATGGATTTGTTTATCAATTAAGTATGCACCACTTTACTAATTATAACATACATGGGAATGGAGACCTCCAATATCTCATACTCACACGAGAATGACTGTGGATACAATTGGATACATCTACATAAAGGATGTAATTGAGTAAGATAGTTCCCTATCAAACAGACACATAAATTTACGTAAATGTATTGACTTCAGAATATTTTTTACCTAACAGATGTGGGATCTGTTGGATATATCTATTTTGATACACTTGGGTGTTCACTGAACTAATAGGAAAACACATGTATATATATATGGAACTGATGGCTTAAAGATGGCGCCCGTTTTGAGTGGCAGGAACGATATACAAGAAGGGAGGAGTACGAAAGGACGCAGACGTTTTTTCTTTCCTGCAATTTTAGGAAATGGAATCGGCGTTTTAGAATATGTTTGACATCCAACTTATGGTTAGTCCAGTGTTGATTATAAATAGCAATCCGGGTGTTTGTAGCACATTTGGAGCACGTTACAAGATGGCTCCCAAAGCTGAGAAGGATCGGGTCCCTTTTCTCTGTTTATGTCACGTGGTGAGCTGGAGGGGTTTTAAAAATGGTGGATCATGGAGACCGGCATTCTCGCACTCGAGAACACGGCGCTGATGTGGGGACCTCTCGTCCTTTTACGGTAAGCAGAGGCACTGGATTATAGTAGCCTAGCGTTCGAGTAGTGACACGAGGTAATAGTGGAAGTTTTTGATTTGAATGTGTGAGGTAGCAGATTTAGAAGAATCTGGAGCACCTGGTTAAGTTTACTAAGAGTTTTAAAGCTTAAAGTGAGGCGTTTGGGGGAATACCCGGTGGGAACATAGATATTTTGGAATAGCGTGGTGATTACTGTAGAGACATGCTATATGTTATCAGATACAGGTTTTACATAGCGTAATATCATAAGCGTTGAAATGGAATTTTTGTAATAATACCCAGCGCGAACACAGATAGCTTTAAATAGCGTGCTGAATACTGCTGATTTATGCTGTATGCTTTTATATACTGCGGTACACGGCGCTAAAATACAGGAAGGGTGCTTATACTTAGATGATACGTGATCACGGATGAGGTTTAAGACATCCCTATTTTTCCTTAGTGCTCTAGGTTTGGCTCATGACGAAGATCCACGGTTAAATGCGGCGTGGACATCGGAACATAGATTTTAATTTCCCAGTGGGATGGAATTATCACCACTGATAAAGTAGGTAGCCTTAATACATGAACATAATGGATATCTAGTGAACCGGTCTACTCTTAATAGTGCATACTAAAATAGGTTTGGGGTTTTTCAGGGAACATTTTGGACTCTTGTAAGGTATTTCTGATCTTTTACTTGTGAGGAGTGATTTGGGATTTATTTTAAAGCCACCACACTTATTTCACCAATTTTGCTCGTTTCACCGTCACCTAGTAATTGGCTCTAGATCCTCAAGTGTGTGTGACACAGGAGGTGATCGTGCTTTTTTAATCTTGACACGTATTGATCAGTGCACACACACTGGGTGCACGCGGATAGATACCGACAATCAGGACCTTGTTATTGGTTTTCTCCATCACCACTGAATATACCGGGCGAGATTCTGATGGCCTGCGTTTAACAACCCATTACTTCTTATGCTTTGGAAAGAGCACGGTCTATTGGGCAAAGATCCCTGTGCTTGCCGCAAAAATTCGTATAGAATACCGCTATGCACACGGTGAGGTTTGATGGGTGTATTAAATACACCTGTTTTGTGTAATTTTACAAGGGCTTGTGTTTGTTTTGTATATACAGCCTTGAGAAAGTCGCGGGACAAAATTCCTTTGTGCGACGAAACACGTGTTGGCTGATGCAAGAACAAAGAGAATAAAGAAAATAAACCAAGCTCGAAAATTTCTCTGTATCATTTATGCTTGACTAAAACAAATTGGACAATTGCATATTACCTAAAAGACGTGTGCTGAGGATTGTGTTTACCCTTCCAGCTAGTGCAATGTCAATAAGTAATGAATTTAACTTACCACCGCCCGCCACTGCTGCTGGCTCACCCCCTGTAGCTCCTGCAGGTGCCGCATCTCCTGCCCCCTCCGGAATGGTTGCATCGCCGCTGGCCCCGGCGGCACTGGTGGTCGCTAGTACGCCTAGAAAAAAACATGACACATTTTTAGATGCCTGTACACCTCCCCCTATTTATTCGTTTTCACTAGCAAGATTGAAAAAAAAGTTAATACATACATATACAACATACATCACTAGTCCAAATCGGGTACTAGAGTAGAGTCAGTAGACACTAGTAGTGTTATGGTCCCTAGGGTCATTATTATAGTATACTCTACTCTTTGTAAAGTTAGCCTGAGCCATGCAACCATTTTTCGCTTCATGTCTTTTGCGCATGTTACCTCGCAGCTTGTTGTGCAGTAACAGTAAGATGCCTTTTTGAGCCCACATGAGCTCATACAGCTACTGTCTGAGCGTTGCGTACAAGAGGTCGAAAAACAAGCCACTTTGTTATGGAGTTCGGTTAGTCCGTATTGCTTAGCCATAAGTAACATGTTACACTTTTTGGCATGACTGAGAAATGCTTGCATTATACTATGTAACGCGCACTATTTTTCTCATAACAGGCAGAAGATTCCCTTCTATGAACCAGAGATTTGCAGAGCTTATGAATGATGCATGTAACCAGTACTTCTACGTTCTACGGTGAGGGGTCTCCCAGAATTCGCACAGATCTTTTGTCTTCTATCATGCACTTGTAACAATGTTTATTGTTTTAATCTTATGCATTTTGGTATATTTGTCTTACTAGTAAAGTCCCTAGTAAAATGCACTATGTGTGCCAGGGCTGGTAATACAAATGCTACTAGTGGGCCTGCAGCACTAATTGTGCCACCCACACCAGTAGCCTTAAAGAGAGATCTCAGGCCAGCCACTGCAGTGCCTGCGCGCAGTTTGCTAAACTGCCATGTTGTCCTGACAAGTGCACCCACTTGCCAGGCCTTACCCTTCCCTTTTTATGCACATCAGACACCCCTATGGTATGCCCAAGGTGCCCCCTGGGCAGGGTGCAGTGTATGTGAAAGGTAGGACATGTACTAAGGTGTGTACCATGTACTGACAGTGAAATACTCTCCATTTCGTTTTTCACTGTTGCAAGGCCATCTTGCCCATAGGACAGAATGGGGGAGGCTGTGTAATATGTTTCCAGCCTATCTTCCCATAGGCTTAAGATGGAGAGGTGAAGTTTAGTGTGCCTGAATTCACAATTTAATAACACATCTTTTTCTGAAGGTGGTTTTTACATTGTGTGTTTAGAAACCACACTTTTAGAAGTGGCTGGTTTTTTTGTTCTAACAATTCTGTGTGTCTCTGCCTGGTTGTGGATTGACTGTCTGGATTTGAATGTGATAGGATCTGGGAAATGTCTTGACCCAGGGGAGGAGGTGAGACAGCAACAGGCTGACCTGCATCTGGAGTGTAGGGGGGAGGAGTAGCCCCTGGAGGTGAAGAGGCCTGGGCTGCCGCCATAAAACAATGGCTCCATCTCCTGCTGAGTGATTGAAGACCCAGACCCCCACTATCAAAGGAAAAAGGTGTCACTGGCATGGAGACACCCAGAACTGGTTTAGACAGGGGTCAGTGCCCCCCTGAACACAAAGACTTCAAAGACATTTAGGGGTATAACTATGAGAGCTGAAACCCCTGAACATTGGACTGTCCAAGACTGGAATGGACTGATCAAGACTGAAAAGGATTGAAACTACTTCGTGGTCAAGAGGAACTTCTGCCAAGGAAGAAACAGCTGAAGAGACTGAGGGAAAGGACTGACCCTTGCTGTGTGTTCTGGGGCTGGCCTGCAGTTTGCTGATTTAACCAAGGAGAGGCTAAGGGACTTTGCTGTGTGCTGTGTCCCCCTGCTTGAGAGGACTTTGCTGTGTGCTGTGTCCTGTAGTAACTTGTCCCCAAGGGCCCGAGGAGAGCTGGCTCCCTGTTCTGGAAACTCAGGAACACAAAAGTTTCCAGGTGGTTCTCAGCGACGCTGTGTGCGTGTGCTTTTTGCAGCCTGAGACCTGCGTAAGGATTGCCCTGTGATCGTGTGCACCCGGAGTCCAAGGGAGTCTCAGCGACGCTGTGTGCGTGTGCTTCGTTCAGCCTGAGACCTTCGTGAGGATTGCCCTGTGATCGTGTGCACCCGGAGTCCAAGTGAGTCTCAGCGACGCTGTGTGCCCGTGGTTCGTGCAGCCTGAGACCTTCGTGAGGATTGCCCTGTTATCGTGTGCACCCGGAGTCCAAGTGAGTCTCAGTGATGCTGTGTGCGTGTGCTTCCTGCAGCCTGAGACCTTTGTGAGGATTGCCCTGTGATCGTGTACATCCGGAACTCAAGTGAGTCTCAGCGACGCTGTGTGTGTGTGCCCTGTTGCAGCCTGAGACCTTCGTGAGAATTGCCCAGCGACGGTGTGTCCCGGAGCAGTCTTGTTCTCTGCGTCGATCGAGCAGCGTGACCAGAGCTGCTGCGATCGTCATTGCCATCGGCCCAGACCGGCATCCCCAGAGGAGCTGTGCCGCCGGCCCGAGCCTGCCTGTGCCAAGGATAGACATCAAACCATCATCGTCGGGGGTCCGAGATCCACTGCCCAAGATCAACGAAGTCGCACCGGAGGCCCAAGTCATGAGGAGAGGAGAGTGAGATTGCACCCCCCAGGTAACGCTCAGCGAGCGTGCGTGTGTCGCCGCCTGGGGCGGGGTGCGGGCTCCAAGAGAGAAGGTCTCGGCTTTTCCCATCTTTGCAGCGCGAGCCTCCGCTCAAGTCCGTATCGCGGCCCGTACTTGTCGAGGAGTGGCAGTACCGGGGCCGGAGTGTGGAGCTGCACTTTGTTTTCCATCCTAACCGTGTTGGGGGCATGTTTTGGCAGTAGCTGACCGTGAGTCAGTAAGAGTGGCAAAGAGACCGTGCAGAGCACCGCGATTGGTGCTGAAGTATCTTGTTTGTGCATTACGAACTGCCTGATAGTTGCATTACGAAGTGCCCTATTTTTGCATTACGAACTGCCTGATTGTTGCATTACAAAGTGCCCTATTTTTGCATTACGAACTGCCTGATTGTTGCATTACGAAGTGCCTTATTTTTTGCATTACGAACTACCTGATTGTTGCATTACGAATTGCATTATTGTCGCATTACGAACTGCCTGATTGGTGCATTAAGAATTGCCTGATTCTTGCATTACAAATTGCATAGCATTGCATTAGGACTGCATTAGATCATTGAGAATTGCTCATTAATACTGCAAGAACCTACCAGTGCTTGCTGGCCTAATAACCGGCAAGGTGAAATATTACAAATACGCATATGTTGGATTTTTATCGTGTGGTCTCATCGTATATCTTTTTTCTTATAAACCTATACTTGTTTTTTATGAAACTCGTGTGGAGTCCATTTGTGGTGTTATCCCTGTGTCACTGAGAGCATGGTTGCAAATACTTTACACATTTCCCTTGGAGATAAGCCTGGCTGCTCGTGCCAAGCTACCGAGGGGGTGAGCAGGGGCTATCTGAGAAGGTGTCCTTCCTTTCCCTGACTTAGAAGCAAGGGTCCCTATTTGGCCTAAGGTACCTACCTCAGCCAACTAGAGACCCCCAGTTCTAACACCCACCATGGCATTTGAAGATACAATCAGTTCAAAAGGCCACCTTTCAAATGCACAGGCCCTTTCCAAATGCTTTTCTGTTTGCCATCCTACCTCAGGAGGTTTGATCACAATCGTTATTGGGGCCAAGACCCTGCCCCTTGGAATGCAGGTTCCAATTCCACCCCCACGTAGCCATCCCAGTAAGTCCCTTCAGAGTCAGAGGTCTGCAGTTTCCAGTAAACCCCTAGTTTATGGCCCTCCATCAGGAATGCACATATGTGGCTGTCCTCCTAGCACCCAGTTGTGAATTTGGAAACAGACTGCCAGGCACACAGAGCGACACACATCAAAATGCCCACTTTCCCCAAGTGACATTTCCCTCACCGTAATGTCAAACCCGCTCCCACTACTGGAGAGGATTTGACATTACGAACTCATCGATACCAAACACTATACTGTCACTATTCTGCCCATAAGAAATAATGTTCAATAGCCTTTCCCTACACTCCCTCGTGCTAATCAAATGCGAGAAGCAGGGCCTGTTGTACTGAACACACCACCCGATGCCATTCACGTTCCTTGCATGTAACGCACACGTGCATGTGCCCGACCTCTTCCCAACACCACACCCTGTCACCATGGAGTACTTCGATATAGCAGGAGATATGCAGAAACTTGCCATGTAGCTCTCTTAATGCCAAACTAAATAATAGTAACCCGTGCACACAGGGCACACATGGGTAAACCTGTGGCACAATCGATGCCCCTGTTATAGGTCTTAGAGCTAACTCGAATCAATAAATCAATCAATCAGGAAATTGTAAGCGCGCTACTCACCCGTGAGGGTCTCAAGGCGCTGGGGGGGGGGGTCCGCAGATCTGTTTAGCCGCAGAGCCCGGTCTTGAGGGTCTTCCTGAAGGTGTTCAGGGAGGGGGCGTGTCTGATGTCTGCCGGTAGCTCGTTCCAGGTCTTGGCTGCAATTTGAAAGAAGGATCTTCCACCTGCTCTGGCTCTGTGGATGCGCGGGGTTTCGGCCAGTGCGAGGTTGGAAGATCGGAAGTTTCTTTTGGGTACGTGGAAGTTGATTTTGTCGTTGAGGTATTTGGGTCCGTTGTTGTGTAGGCATTTGTAGGCGTGAGTGAGGATTTTGAAAGTGACTCTTTTCTCCACGGGGAGCCAGTGGAGACTTCGTAGGTGTTGGCTGATGTGTTTGTGTCGGGGGATGCCGAGGACGAGTCTGGCGGCGGTGTTCTGTATTGTCTGGAGTTTGCGGAGTAGGGACTTGTTGATGCCGGCGTAGAGTGCGTTTCCATAGTCCAGTCTGCTAGTGATGAGTGCGTGGGTGACTGTCTTCCTTGACTCAGGGGGATCCACTTGAAGGTCTTGCAGAGGATGCGGAGGGTGTTGAGGCAGCTGGAGGTGACGGCGTTGACCTGTCGGTTCATGGTGAGTGATGAGTCGAGTACGATGCCGAGGTTCTTGGTGTGGTCTGAGGGGGTAGGTGGGCTTCCGAGGGTGGTCGGCCCATCTTATTTACACCGCCGTATGTATATGATGAGTCCAGCGCTTTGACACTGCACGGGAGTGCCAAACGTGCTCCAGTCCTAAGGCTAGCATCCAGAGCAGTGGAAAACTGGGAAGGAGAAAAGCAAAAAGTCAAGGGAAAGCACCCTAGAAATGCCCATTTCCAACAGGAGGAATCTATGATCATAAGAATGAATGATTCTTTGCTGTGACCAGATTTAAAACCAGGCTGATATAGCCCGGCAAACCATTTTCTGATGCATATTTATTCAACTGAGTAGCTATATATTTGTCTAATGACTTTAGCTAGGAGAGCTAGACCTGTAACAGGTCTATAGCTTCAAAGTTTGCAGGTTCAGTTTTCAGGTTTTTTTTTAAAAATAGATTTCAGACATGGCCCCCATTTAGCACATCTGGAAAAGTGCCTTGGGCAAGAGTGGAGTTTATGATTTCCTGCCATCTGGAAAGGAGGGATTCAGCATGCTCCATGGCAAGGAAACATGAAAGTGGGTCAGCAGAGTTGGATGACCACCTAGTGCTTACAACAATGTCTTTCTTCAAGTCAATTTCTGCAATGGGAGTAAAGGAGGAACATGACAATGGTGGTGCTTCTCTGGTGAATGGCATTTCTTTTGGTTTGAGACAGAGTGTGAGGTGGTCAATGTTATCTCTGATCTTCTGAATTTTTTTAAGTTGAGAGTTTGACTAGGTCATTACATTTTATTAGGTGGGGGAGTCATTGCATTATGTGTCTGGTCATGATTGATTTTGAAAAGCTCACTGGGTTTGTTGTTAGCATTCTAAGGTTTGTTGCTTAAAAATTTGGACTTTGACGTTTTATACGTTTTTCTTTTTGTATCTAAGAATGTGAATTTAGAGCGAGTAGGGAATTTCTTTGATGTCCTCTCATGGATAACTACGATCTTTCTCTGACAGTTAATCATATTGTTAAACCAATGAGATGACTTTTTGGTTTGCATTTTCTTTTGGCTGGAGTAAGATTATTAAACAGTGTAGATGATTTATAATTGAATTGCTTGATCAAAGCAGTGGGGCCAACAGAGGGAGGTCTATTAAGTGTGATAGAGTGGTTGATAGAGTCTAATTGGCTATGCGTCATTCCCTTTATACCTCTCACTTACCTCTCAATGCTGTTAGTACCACCCAAATCTTAGGTTGGCAGGGCAAAGAATGTAAAATAGGATGATACAGAGGTCTGACCAGTTGACATGTATGGGGTTAAGCATACCGATGTAGGTAGGTTTAGAAATCACTATGTTGAAGGTAGCACCTTTGTTTGGGTAGCAAATTTACATTGTTGTGTTTTCTTAGGGAAAGAGTTGCATAGTGTGTCTGTCAGTTTGTTCCATGTGAGGTTAAAATATCCAAGAACGTTATGCTTACATGTTGATATTATCTGAGCTCTCATTAATTTTTTTAATTCTTGTACAAATAGGATGTCTTGAAAGGGGTGATTAATGATATGTATTCGAGGTTTAGAGTTTTGGGCCGTACCAATGTCAGCAGTAAGAGATTGGAAGGACTTAGCTGAGAGGGTATCTCTCAGTGTGTAGGATAGTGATTCTTCAAAAATATTAGGGACCCCACCACCTGTTTCATCACTTCATTTTAGGTGCATTATCAGGCAGCTGGGAGGGAGAAGGAGGTCAAAGAGAAACATTGATGACCGTGTGAACCATGCTTCTGTGAGTTCAAGCATGTCAAGGATAAAGGGGAGATGACTGCAGAGGCAGATATTGAAGAACTATTGCTTATCACTTCACCTCTGCTAGGTAGAATGTCTTGTGTTGTGTTAAAGTTTGGAAAGCAGATACTAATCAGGATATTTGTACATATAAATCTGTGATTCAGACTGTATATACTAATTCTCATAAAGGTGGTAATGGGGAGATATTTGATGCCGCATTTTTTGGCATGAGGATTTAATATAGGGCCTTTCATGGATGTTTATTTACTTAGTGGTTGTTGTAACTATGCAACACCTGTCCTGTACTCGGAATGGCACGCAAAGCGACGTCTTGAAATTTGGTACACGGCATACCGAATGTGAGACTTTGGGAGCTTGGGACGTAATTGGATCCCGTAGACAGATGTGCTGCAGAGTGAGACGTCGCAAGCTACGGCACCCCATTTTGTGGGTTGGAATTATCACCACGAAATAAAGTTGACTACAAGGAGGACATAGCCTTGATAAAGTCGCGGGAGTATTACCCTGTTAGCGACGAAACACGTGTCGGCTGTCTGAGGAACCAGAAAATAAAAGAAAGAAAATTACAAGAATCCACTCACTTGTGTTTATTTTATGCTCATAACGTGCAATTTTAACTACTGCATTACTGTTTACGTGTGCCGAGGACATTTCTTCTGTTTACCAAATTGGCACAGGCCGATAGCTTGGGGAGATTAGTGGTGCTCCTCACCTTTCAGCACCGTTACCAATATAGACAACCCTATACTGATTTGGATGGTATTCTCCTGAGTGGCGCCATCATTCCTATACTCTAAACCACTGCCCTTTGTTTCGCATGCAACACTATACTCAGAAACTCACTATAGGCTTTGTGTAGGTTGAGAAGGAAAAGGAGTTGCTTGAAATGGTTCACAGTGTGTGTGTGCTAGGGCTGTGGCTCGCACACTGCTGGGTGCCCACACTGCATGAGGCGCTCTGGTGTTTCCTTGCTCACTGCACCTAGAGCGGTGATCCATGAGCAGGGTGGGGCACCAAGTGTGCAGGGAATGAATGAGGTGTGGGACGCTGTGCTAGCTGAAGGATGCCAAATGTAGGCTTCTTCTTAGACTACCTGGGGAACACCATGAATTCCTGAAATGGGGCATGTTTAATCCTGATATGGTACTTCAATCCAGAATTATGGATTTCCCATGGAATATCAAAGTAGGTTCCCAATCCAAGATGTGGCTGATTTCTTCATGTGAGGTTCCTGTTACCTTCATATACAAAGGATCATTTTCCCATCCTGAGCGCATTGAGATGCATTAATTCTCTGTTATTCAATGCTTTTATTGTCCTTTGCTTCACTTTTTTGTCCCAAGTTTTTTCTCATAGCTTTTCTATGCTCTTTCTGGAGTCTTGGTCTGGAGTTTGTATGGTTCTGTTCTCCTTCCAGATGTCAGGAAGAGTTTGGTGGTTTGCTGTTATCATTCAATTCATTCTTTATTTTCAATCAAGAGCTACAATGATTGCCAAGGAGACTTTCCCCCTTGTGGGTTTTTCCTCCTAATTGTGAGCCACATTAGTAGACATTTGACACCTTTCATGTATACTGTTCAGTGCACTGTGGCACTATGGTTACTGGGAGGATTTGTCCTTTCCTTGGGCAATCAAGAAAATGACTAAACAGCCCTTCACAGTATCTTGTCCTTGTCTTGAGTGAGACAGGTGAGCAGAGAAAGGAGTTATGTGTTTGATTCTTTATTCGTTTCTCTTGGGTATCTGATCGTTATGGTTTCTGTTCAAGCTGACTATGGGAGGTAATTGCAGTCAAGTGTCTGCAATGACTCCAGATGCAAAGTTGTGCATTGCATTGCATTGGCAGCGAAGAATATGAGGATCAATGAAATTGATGTCGTTTTCACAAACCTGCCATTTTTGCAAATAAACAATTTCCAGCACCAAAGATTTTACATTGAGACTCATTCACTGAAATTCTAACTGTAAACTTAAATAAATTGCCTTGGGTTCAGGGAGGGGCTGGACACCACTACAGAACATGCACTGAACGTCCTAGTCCTCTGTATTAAGAGCACTGTGCAGCGTGTGAATAAAGATATCATCCCAAATTGGATAGCTTTCCTTTTTTTCTAGCTATTTAATGTTTATTTTCTAGCTAGTTAATGTTGAAGGCTACCCAGTCACTGCTGTTCATTCCATGTTCCATTACGTTCTGACATTGTCACCTTTTAGATACCTTTTTTACACATTTCTTTACTTCATCCATCACATCCCCATCTAAAAGTGTGTAACTCTTTCAACACAAGTATTACCATGATGGACTTTACAACACAGGGCTATACAACACAATGATGGGCTTTTTTTCAGTACTTTACAACACGGGGTTTTACAATGCTGATAAGTCTTTTAACTCATTATTTATTAAGGGAAATAGGGAATGTAAGTAATTTTAAGAGTTCATGGATGGGTAAGTGGATGGGTTGGTAAGTGTGATTAAGGGTTCAGGGATGGGTGAGGGTACAGAGAAGTAAGATTTAAATGTGGTTTTAGGGTACATGGATGGGCAAAGGTAGGGGTTAGTAATGAGCTTTAGGAGTTAGTGTTGGGTAAGTGTGAAGGCTAGTAGAGTTTTATAGGTGGGTAAAGGTAGGGGTAGTAAGGATTTTAAGTGGTTTTAGAGTTTGGGGTGGGTAAGGGTACAAGATGTTAAGGGTTTTAGTGTTCAGCAATGAGTAAGGGGTAGTTAAGTTTATAAGGGGTGTGTAGGGTTCAGGAATGTGTAAGGGTAAGCATTAGTAAGGGTTCAGAGGGTTTAAAGGATTCAGGTCTGACTAAGGGTACTAGTTGGTAAGGGTATTTTAATTTCAGGGATAACAGTATGAGTTGGAAGCTTTTTTTTAGGGTTCCAGGACGGGTAAGGGTATGAGGTAGTAAGGGTTATAAGAGGTTTTTAGGGTTCAAGGTGGGCGAAGGGTATGGGGTAAGATGGGATTTCTAGAGTTTAGGGATGGGTAAGAATAAGGGTAGTAAAGGTTACAAGGGGTTTTTAGGGTTCAGGGATGGCTAAGGATAGAGGTCAGTAAGGGCCTTTAAGGGTTAAGAGTTCTTTAAGGGTACAGGGTTGTTAAGGGCTTTCTAGGTCTTAGAGATGGGTATGGGTACAGGGTGGAGGGTGGTAAGGTTTTCACAGGGTTTTAGGGTTCAGGGATGGGTAATGGTAGGGGTTAATAATGGGCTTTTATGATTCAAGGTTGTACAAGGGTACAGAGTAGTAAGGGCTTTAAGGGCTGAAGGAAAGTGGGGGAGTAAGGACTTTTTTAGGGTTCAAGTGTGTTTCAAGGTATGTATATATACACATACTTAACCAGTGAAAATAAACAAAGGTTAAAGGGATGTTATAGTTAGGTGAAAATGTCAGTTAAAACGTAACATTTTTAAAATAACAAAACCATTGAAATTTTCCAGTTATAGTTATCTAAAGTAACTGTGACTCGCGCCCTGGCCATGCATAGTGTTGTTATCAATTATGTCATTTCAGATGTCATTAGGAGTGTTATCAATGCAGTCATTGAACATGCTATTAGTGATGTAATATGTGAGGGTACGACCAGTGCATGGCAAGGGCAAGAGAGTTTTTTTAGGGCATGAGTTATAGTTACTTGAGATAACTATAACTGATGAATTTCAGTGGTTTTGTTATTTTAAAACAATACATTTTAACTGACATTTTCACCTAACTATGACCCTCTTTAATGTTTGTTTTTACAGTGAATTTCTAAAGTTTTCTAAAGTAAAGTAAGATATTTGTACAATTCCTAACTATAACATCACTTTAACCTGTGTTTTTTTTCAGTGAATTATTATGGCTTTTTAATGTAATTTGTGTGGCAAAGACCCTACTACACACACCCTCACTAAGGTTGCAAAGCCCCTACTACACACAAGACCTGTACAGAAGACCTCACGAAGAGCCTTGTATCAGGCTATTTGTGGGGAGGTGATTTCTTGGGCGCAATCAACAAAATGTGAGTACACAGGCCCTACAACACACAGTCTATGTCTTATAAAGAAGTCTTCTAGGAGAGCCCACTCTCTTCTGACACCCATGCATCGTTAGGTGGCAAAGACCCTACTACGCACACCCTCACTAAGGTGGCAAAGCCCCAAATACATACACTCTACACCTTGTGCAGAAGACCTCACAGAGATTCCACTACCTTTAGGCACCCACACCATCGTAGGTGGCAAAGACCCTACTACGCACACATTTCACCCTGTACCAGGCTATTTGCAAGTAGATAGTCTCTTGTGTACAATCAACGCGATGCAAGTGGCCAAGTTACTATAGCACACAGCCTGTGCCTTGTACATATGTCTTCAAGCAGAGCCCACTCCTTTCAAATACCCACACCCCTTTATGTGGCCATGTCCCTACTAGGCACACACTGTGGGGCCGATTCCGATCTCGGTCGGAGGCGGACCCAATACCATTCGGTCGGGAAAAAAGCCATGCGAAAGCCTGTTTCCCGACCGAACCGTACTGTGAGTCCGGCCGAGCGAGTACGATGCGGAGTCGCCGACCGACTCGTCCGGGCGTCCCGACAACTCCGACCGACTCGCTCGGACTCGAACCGCTCCGACCGACTCGCTCGGACCCGGTCCCGCACCGCGCAATGGAGACGTTTTCCGGCCGGGTAAGTACGATGCGCACCTCGACCGCTCCGACCGACTCGCGCCGTCCGACTCGAACTCGCTGTCGGAGCCGTACTTTGGGGGTCCGTGTCGGACCCCCTGTACGCGTACCCGTGCGAGGCGCACACAGAGGGGACCCAAGGGTCCCCCTACCTGTGCGTGTACGCCGCGAGCGCTTCGCGGCGTACTCGCTGTAGGGAGCGCCCTTGTCCGCCTCGCACCCATTGAGGCAATGGGAGCCCGCGTACGCGTTGTGCGACCGGCTCCCATTGAGTTCAATGGGAGTCCGACCGACTCGTGTCCGATAACATACGGACGCATCGTACTCGTTCGGTCGGACTGCACGGGTCCGATTCGGTCGGAAATCCCTCCGGGTCCGGCTCGGTCGGAGAGATTTCCGGCCCGAATCGGAATCGACCCCTGTGTGTTCCAGGCAGGTCGCTCTCCACGCCGCACAGCACCACCAGACTGCGCCCGTGTCCCTCTGCCCACTGCTGCTGCTGCCATCGTGAGTTCGAGGCCCCTGCCTCGCTTGGGTAATTTCTGTACTTTCGTTTTTTGCTCCACTGTTTCTTTTCTCTGATTTGTGCCCCTGACTTATTGTTGCTATTGTTTTTTCTGTGCCCCCTTTTGCCTTCTGTGCCCGTTCTGTGCCTGTTTTTCCCACTGCTGCGTCCCCTGTGGCCCCACCCCCCCGCTCGCCTATTCGTCCCCTCCCACCTCCCAGCTGCTCCTCCCTCCCACCTCCCCTTCTTATGGCGGCCGCGCGCAGAGGGCGCGCCGCTGGCGCGCCGAAGGCACGACTAAGGCAAGCCTGTCTGTGGACGTCCGCGCCTGGACCGCGCCCAGCGCCAGGACCCCTGGCCCCCACGACAGCCACGACCGCTGCCGCTACGACACCAGCACCCTCCTCACTCTCAACCCCAGATGATCACACACCTGCTTCCTAGCCGCCCCGAAGCGCACCCATGGACTCTTCACATGCCGGAACTGCAGCTTCACCAGCCTCCGAGCCGCCAACCCTCCCGCCAAGAAAGAACTCAACCACCTCAGATGCATCCTTCTGAACACCCGCTCCACACGCAAGCATGCCGTCGAACTCTGGGACCTGCTCGACTCGTCCTCCCCGGACGTCGCCTTCCTGACCGAGACCTGGATGAACCCCTCCTCGGCCCCGGACATCGCCATAGCCATCCCGGATGGCTACAAGATCCCCCGCAGGGACCGCACCAACGGAGTTGGAGGTGGAATCGCCATCATCCACAAGAACACCATCAAGGTCTCGGCCAGCACCGACAACACCCTCAGCACCGCTGAACACCTGCACTTCCAGATCCACACGGACCCCAACACCACCCTCAGAGGAACTCTCATCTACAGACCCCCGGACCACAGCCCCAGTTCAGCGACTCCATCGCCGACTTCATCAGCACGCACGCCCTGGCCTCTACAGACTACATCCTCCTCAGAGACCTGAACTTCCACCTGGAGAACAACAACGACACCAACTCCACCACCCTAATCGACAACCTCGCCAACCTTGGACTCAGACAGCTCGTCACAACGCCCACCCACTCCGCTGGTCACACGATCGACCCCATCTTCTCCGCAAGCTCCCATGTCACCTTCAGCCACACCACCGAACTCCACTGGACCGACCATCGCTGCATCCACTTTACCTTCCGGAAACCCACCACGCACCACCGCACTCAACCGACCCCCCGCCGCAGCTGGAGCAAAGTCACCGAAGACCAGCTAAACACCACCCTCGCACGAAGCCCACCCCTAAACCCACCAACACCGACACCGCCGCCCGCAACCTCAGGCGATGGATCAACGACTGTGCCAACACCCTCGCCCGATCAAGAAACCCTCCAACAGGCACACCGACAAAAAAGCCAGCTGGTTCACCGCGGACCTCCAGGCCTCCAAGCAAACCTGCCGGAAACTTGAGAAGAAATGGCACCGCGAACAGACACCGGACAGCCTCTCAGCGCAACGCCATCCGCAGCCACCACCACCTCATCAGGTCCGCCAAGAGGGCCTCCTTCAAAAACCGCCTCAACAGCAATGCACACAACAGCAAAGAGCTCTTCAACATCGTGAAGGAACTCTCCAACCCCAGCTCCAGCACCAACGACATCCCACCATCGCAAGACCTGTGCGACTCCCTCGCCACCTTCTTCCACCGTAAGATCGCAGACATCTACGACAGCTTCAACAACCAGACCGGCCCGGCAGCCACCGATGCCTCAGACCACACGCCCACCCTCCACCTCGACCCCCTGCTCGCCTGGACCAACGTGAATGACGACGACAGCATCAAAACCATGAACACCATCCACTCCGGCTCTCCGTCAGACCCATGCCCGCACCACATCTTCAACAAAGCCAGCGCCTCCATCGCACCCCATCTCCGCAAAGTCATCAACATCTCCTTCAAGACTGCGACCTTCCCGGAGAGTTGGAAGCATGCCGAGATCAACGCCTTACTGAAGAAACCCAAGGCGGACCCGACAGACCTCAAGAATTTCCGGCCCATCTCCCTGCTCCCATTCCCGGCAAAGGTCATCGAGAAGATCGCCAACGGACAACTGACCCGCTACCTCAAGGAGAACAACATCCTGGACCCGTCCCAGTCCAGGTTCCGCAGCGGCCACAGTACCGAAACCGCCCTCATCGCCGCCACCGATGACATCAGGATCCTGCTGGACAACGGTGAAACCGTGGCCCTCATCCTCCTGGACCTCTCAGCCGCCTTCGACACTGTCTGCCACCGCACCCTACGCACACGCCTCCACGACGCAGGGATCCGAGACAAGGCTCTGGAATGGACCACCTCCTTCCTCTCCGGCAGAACCCAGCGCGTCCGCCTCCCCCCTTTCCAGTCCGAAGCCTCCAAGATCATCTGTGCCCCAAGGTTCATCCCTCAGCCCGACTCTGTTCAACATCTACATGGCGCCGCTCGCCCACGTCGCCCGACTGCACAACATCATCTCCTACGCCGACGACACCCAGCTGATCCTCTCCCTCACCAACGACCCCCTCACCGCCAAATCCAACCTCAACGAAGGAATGAAGGCCGTTGCCGAATGGATGAAGACCAGCCGACTGAAGCTGAACTCGGACAAGACGGAGGTCCTCATCCTCGGCTCCAACCCCTCAGCCTGGGACGACTCCTGGTGGCCGACCGCACTAGGAGCCGCCCCGACACCCACCGACCATGCACGCAACCAGGGGTTCATCCTCGACTCAACACTCTCCATGACCAAGCAAGTCAACGCCGTCTCCTCCTCCTGCTTCAACATCCTCCGCATGCTCCGCAAGATCTTCAGATGGATCCCCACCGAAACAAGAAGAACAGTCACCCAGGCCCTCGTCAGCAGCAGGCTGGACTATGGAAACGCCCTCTACGCCGGAGCTCCGGCCAAACTCCTGAAACGACTGCAGCGTATACAGAACGCCTCTGCACGCCTGATCCTCAACGTACCTCGCCACAGCCACATCACTCCCCACCTAAGGGACCTGCACTGGCTCCCCGTCGACAAGAGGATCACCTTCAAGCTCCCCACCCACGCTCACAAAGCACTCTACAACACCGGACCGGCCTACCTCAACAGGCGACTCACCCTCTACACCCCGAACCGCCAGCTCCGCTCAGCCGACCTCGCCCTCACCGCCGTCCCACGCATCAGAAGAACAACCACCGGCAGCAGATCCTTCTCCCACCTCGCCGCCAAGACTTGGAACACCCTCCCCCTGCTCCTACGTCAGACCCAGGACCTGCTAACCTTCAGGAGGCTACTCAAGACCTGGCTGTTCGAGCAGTAGCAGACCCCCTCCTCCCCCCAGCGCCTTGAGACCCTCACGGGTGAGTAGCGCGCTTTACAAATGTCTTGATTGATTGATTGATTGTGACATACACAAAGTCGAACATACATACATATGCAAACATACTCTGACACACACACACACATGCACTCACAAGCACATAGACACACACAGACACTCACTCTGTTAGAGATCGGGCTCCTGATTGACTGGGGTATTGTATTGTAATTGCTTTTATATAGTGCTTACTACCCCTGATGAGGCGTCGAAGCACTTTTTCAACAAGTAGAATGCTACTCCGGAACCCATAAAGGATTAGTAGTGAATCAGTATAGTGAAATATGAAAGTAATTTGAGTGGTGGATATGTTAGTCAGTTATTTGGATTCAGAAGGATAGTGGAGGGATAGAAGAGGGAAGTGGTTTACATTTATATAGCGCTTGCTACCCCTGATGGGCTGTTGAAGCATTTTTTTTTCGGCGAGTAGCACGCTACTCCGGAACCCATAAAGGATTAGTGGTAAATTAGTATAGTGAAATATGAAATTCATTTGAGAGGTGGACATGTTAGTCTGTTATTTGGATTGAAAGGATAGTGGAGGGATAGAAGAGGGAAGGATTTATACTTTTTTTTGTTTGTTTTTTGTTCTGGAGATCATAGCAGTAGGAGGAGCAACAACCACAATCCTACTCATGATAAGGCACAAACAATGCCCAAATTTACCTGTGCTCAGCCCCAGGTAGCTTGGGACAGAGCTGTCAGACCTAACTTAAAGATAATGTGTAAGGTATTGGTGCAACACTTGAAACAGTAAAAAGTGAAAACACTACACAGAAAGATCCCACACCAGGTTAGAAAAATGGAGCTGAAGAATTTAAAGAATAAAACAAAACCAAAATGAAAAAAATCCAAAAAGTAGAAATGGAGTTATGAATTTTTAAAGAATAAACTGCAATATAGCACCTAAAAGCCTCAAAGTCAAATGTTCAGGCTGACCACATGGAGCGCAGGTCAGAAACAGTTCTAGATTAGTCCAGCTGAAAATTTAACTTTTCAAGTTTGGTGCCTGGAGTCCTGTTCACATTAGAGAGGGTCACGAGGAGCAAGGAGAGCGTAGTGGGCGGTGTTCGGCATTGTGAAAAGAGCAGGGTGGGTGTCGCAGACAGGCGGGCTTCAGCATCGCATTGGAGGTCCCTCGTCGGCTTTCAATGCTGCTGTATAAAGAGATGGGCTGGCAGTAGCTCGCATTGATTTTCGAATGCTAGCAACACCGTTCCGATGTGAATGGACCCGTTCACTGTTGTAAACAGCCCAAAAGCTTGATTTAAAGCACCTGTAAGCCACACCAACGGTCCAGGGCATGAGAGGCACCACTTGAGGCTCAAGATCTCGCTGAAGATGGTTCCAGGTGTGGTTGGGGAGCCTTTTGTGCCCTTGAGATCAGGAGGCCTGCAGACTAGCCCTTTGAGTCACTCTGGGTTCGCAATGAAGTTGCATTTCCAGTTCTTATTTCCCAGGCAAGAGGGCAGCATGCAGCAGGTCAGAATAGCAGGGCAGCAGTCCAGCAGAATGACAGTGTTTATAGCAGCATAGCAATCCTTTTTCCTCGAAGAGTATCCATAGGTCCAGACGTATACTGAAGTTGTGGTGTCTAAGGTCCTTCTTTTATTCAGAATTGTGCCTTTGAAAAGGGGGAGAAGCTTCTAGAAGCATGCCTTTGAAGTTCACAGATGCCCTGTCTTCCCGGCCCTAACTCCGGACTAACTATAGGGGGTATGCAGCCATTTGTTTGGCGGCAGGGCACAGCCTATTTAAGTGTAAGTGGGGCTGTGCCCAGCTCCTCCCTTCCATCCTGCCAGTGATGACCCATCCAGTCCCATTGAGTGTGGTTGTCTAGGGGGAATACACAAAGTCCAACTGTCACCCATACCCATATGTGACTCAGAGACATGCTGCTGGCCCAAATGGCTAAGGCAAAAAAATGCCAACTTTCTAAATGTGGCATTTTCAGAATTGCAAATTAAAATCTGACTTCACCATAAGTTTGGATTTTAAAGTAGGATTCAAGAGACACCAAACATGAATTGCTAATATTTTCCCATTCGGAAAAATACACTTATAAAATGTAATAAGGCAACTCCAATCTTATCCTATGGGAGAGATAGTCCTTGCAGTAGTGAAAAATGAATTTAAGAGATTTTCATTACCAGGACTGGTAAAACTTAAACGTATATGTCCTATCTTTTATATACATTGCACCCTGCCCTCTGGGCTGTCCAGGTTCTACTTTAGGGGTGACATATATGCATTAAGAAGGGAAGTTTGGTCCTGGCAAAAGGTTTATTTTGCCAAGTTCGAATGGTTCTGCATTGGCATGCCTGAAAGATGTTTATGAGGCTACTTAGGTGGGTGGCACAATCAATGCTGCAGGCCCACTAGCAGCATTTGATTCACAGGGCCTGGGTACATGTAGTGACACTCTACTATCGAGTTATAAGTCAATTAAATATGCCAATTCAATATAAGTCAATGTTACCATGTTTTAGGGAAAGAACACAAGTACTTACGCACTGGTTAGTAGTGGTAAAGTGTGCAGTGTCATAAGGCCAGCAAAACGAAATCAACAAAAACAGGAGGTCTGCAGGCAAAAAGTTAGGGGGAAGCCATGCCAAGGATGCCAGGTCTAACACACACACACATCTATTCTCACACACACACTCACACAGACACACACTGCGCGCACATGCATATGGCCACACACTGTGACACATATACATAAACACAAGCACACACACTCATTCATATTTATACACTCACGCACCCACACACATGCAGTCACACACACACTTTCACACTTACAGAGACACACACACTCTCTGACACACATACATGCACAAAGTCTAACACACACACATAAACACACTGACACTCAGACATACACGCATGCACACACAGTCACACTTATACATACACAAAAGCACATATACCCACTCACACTCATACACTCTCTCAGACACAGACACATGGTCACACACATGCACACTTTCACACATAGAGATACTCACACATACATACGCATGCACACATAATACTCAGACCATACACTCACACCCACATACAGGAAATCCAAACAGACACACACACACAGAAACACATGAAGAACACACAGACACAGTCACCAAAGTCTCACACATGCAATACTTACACACACACAGAGCCACGCACACACTGCCTCACACATAACACTCACCCACAAACACCCAACACACATGCACACACATGCACACAAATATACGCACAGCCACTCCTATACATCTGAACCTCCCACACACAGACAGATGCACACACAGTAAACAGCCAAACACATACTCATGCACACACACAGAAACACATAGGCATCCAGATACACACATTCACAGTCACATGCACACACACAACAGCCAGACACACGGAGATACAGACACTCGTGCGCACACAGAAAATTCAAATTTTTGTATTGTTTGTACTAAAGAAGTAACACAAACCTGTTACAACATTTTTATAAATGGATGATAAATTCATTGCTATAAGTCATTCCATTGTTTTCCAACAAAAACCCATAGACATCTTTTATTATAAAGGATAAACTGCTGTAGTAGGCTAGTATTAAATAGAAACATAAGGAAACATACATGTCAAACAACATATAGTTGTTTTCTATTTTTAAACCAGTAAAGTTGGTTCTAAAAAGAACTTTTGTTCACTGTTTTTTCAATGTTTAACCTCTTCGGTGCTCATGACGAGACCAGCTCGTCATGAGTCACAGTGGAGCTGTGCTCATGACAAGCTGGTCTCGTCATAACGGCTGCGCTCCGCCCACGCGGGATTAATTCTCCGCCTGTGCGGGAGAATTAATCAGTGGGCGGGATCGTGACGAGACCAGCTCGTCATGAGCACAGCTCCACCGTGACTCATGACGAGCTGGTCTCGTCACGAGCACCGCGGCGCTGCGCTCACCCCCCTGCACACGTGGGTGAATTACCCCCGCAGGGAAGGGGTTAAATTTTGGGGGTTTCAACTTAAAAAAATACAAGTATCTACACTTGGAATTCTCACAGAAAAAAATATTTGTGCTGCTTGCACTTGTGCTCAGTTACAACCTTCTTGCAGGTTGCACCACTTGTTTCTCCTGCCCCCACTATCTCTGAGCATCAGCTGCAATGTGTTGCCATAAATTGGTACTCTGGGATAAAGTCAGTGTTGTGTTGGAGGGCATGAAGTGGTGAGTTCTCTCCAGGTCCCACAGACAGTCCTCAGTCAGATGTGGATGCCTCCTTTTGATCCAACTGAGACTGGTGCTGAGGCTCAACTTGGGCAAAATGATGTGGATGAATTCATAGCATGTGCTTTATCATACCAGATGTTCCCTAAGAATATTTATTTTCTATTCCCCTTCTGAACTGTTGATGGCACAAGTTAGAGGTCACAATGTTAGCATTGACCTTTTTTTCTCCTGGTGGGATAGAGAAAAATTCCCATCTCACTGACTCATTGTCAGGAAGCCTGCACCTCCTCCTCGATTTCCTCTGGCTTCTCTCCACCAGATACCATATTTTTTTTTTTAACACCAACCTAATTAAATAAAATTCAAAAAACATCAGGGAGGGAGGTGTGCAACACCTGAACACAGCCACGTGTTTCTCTTAAATTATTTTCAAAGGGTGGGATATTCCTCTAAGTGTAAAAATATGATAACGTCTATTCAAAATGTAAAATGTGCATATTTTACCACAGAGTTTGGTAAACTGGGGAAGCTGGTATTAATCTCAGGCTTTCTGGTTTCACATGGTGCAATTCAGCCACTAGATGTATATGCTTTGCTTCCCCTATACCCACCTTCGGGCACCCTCCCCCCCTTTCCCAAATTGCCACCCTCCTGGTATCGATGCGGCCCTCGTCACATCACAGACCAAACTTTGTGGCCCTTGAGAAAATGTTTGCAAGTACCCATGTAAAGAAAGACAGTGATTTCAGCCAATCAGATGTTTTTTATATGTGTGACACCGGTCTCCCTTTACTCCATAAGTACAGTGGCACTTTTGTGAAACCTCAAAACACAAAAATCAAGGGATTTTTATATAAAACACTCAAGGGGTGCTCATAATCTGACCCATCTAGAAAACCTATGGCCTTAAAGTTAAGCAACAATCAATGTTTTATAGTACGCACAATGTTTTATGTTCTGAGGCTGTCCCACAGTACTACCATGAGACCCAAAACAGGAAGGACAATCCCTCAGAGTTCCCATGGGGGTTTGCCAATAACTCTGCCGATCTGGCGAGAGTACTGAGGTAGCATGGAAAGAGAAATATATATATATATATTTGAAACTGTGAAAAAGCCATCAACAAATGTGCTTACCAACTTTGCAAGAGTTATCCTTAAATCCAACAATTTTACATTCAATGGTAAACACTATCTGCAGATACAAGGGACTTCCATGGGCACTCGGATGGCTCCATCCTATGCAAATATCTTCATGGGCAAACTAGAGAACTGTATACTTGCTACTTCTAGCATCAAACCACTGGTATGGCTAAGATACATTGATGAACATACAAAGAAAGTGGTGGGGTGCACACCTTATTTTCATATTTTTTTACTCTTGTCCATGATTATCCAAGAATGCGTGCTCATCGGCAAGGTGCCATGCCCTGTGGGCACCTGGGTTATTAACAACATGGTTGGGTGGGGCATTCACTTGCCCCAAACCGACCGCACAGCTACTTTGTGCCACTTAGGCAAATTATTCATTTTTTATCCTTTGTAATCCATTTTTAAACATCTATTCAATTCTTATGTCTCCATATTTTTCGACTTATACTCAAAATCCACACGCGGGATGTTGTGCCATTTTCAAGTTTCTTATGTTAAAGCAGTGCCCATCCGGACCTCTCGCTAAAACATGACAAAAGCAGAAGTTCATCCAAAGCAGCATTTATTGAAAACCCAATGCATTTCGGGCCAGAAGCGCCCTTCGTCAGGGGTCACTGTAAGTAACAATAAAACAAATATCCATCATTACAATCACCGTGGATCAACATCTTATTTAAGCACCATAGCACATCAAAGTAATAAAAAAAAAAAAAATATGTCAGAACCCCTTATATGCCCTTTCACCCCGTCCTCATTGTGAACAATATGTATTGCCAAAAATACCCCTCCGTTCTAGTAACTAACTCAAATTCTCTATGCAGCCCATTTCCTTTGTTGACACCCTCTATTCTGCAAAATAAACACCCGCCCCTACTCTTAACTCTAAGTCATGTCCTTATTCACACCTTACTTACTTACCTCCCCCCCCGGCATCCATACTACTTACGCCTCCTATATAAATGGGCTCGCACCCCCGTAAACCCCTTGCCTCTCTCACCTCTCACTACTCCTCCATTTCCATTCGTTCAACCCACTCTCACATGGACCCTTTCATCCTTCCTACTTCACATTCATCCCACTCAATCCAAACAGTTCCCATCTCTCCTGATATAATCAACTTTACTCGTTTAGACAGTTCCCGTTTTTCTTCTCCCCTGTTCCTGCTCACGACTTCCGTCCGCTCAATCATCCACCCTCATAACCAAAATACACACTCCAATCTTGCCTTAACCAAAAATAAAAATAAATAATGCGAAGGTTCCACACACCTGCTGCAAACGTTTCAAACTAATCCATCTCCTTCTCCGTTTCGACAAATGTTTGTGCCAGCAATAGTCCCACCCTAATTTAACCACTACCTCCGTGACTAGTGCCTCCTGATTGGCCCACTTAATTCACATGCTCCCGCCATGAGAACGGTAACAAAATTACTTTAAAATTAAATCAACTGCATTACCCATAATGCAGTGTGCTCAAACAGTTAAATAATGTCTACGGTTTCCTCCCTCGTGCTTTGAAAACAGAAACAAAATAATAAAATCATGCTGATCAACAATTGAATATAAATTGTTGTGTAAATTGTTTTAAAGTCCATCTCTTTTAAACGCCGCTTCTTTATCGAACCCAGGTCTCGCTCCTTCGTGTGGATGGTAGCAATCTAATCCACTTCTTCTCCATTTCTCCTTTCCAGGCTGCCGGGTGCTCCCCAATGTAGGGCATCATTATGAACATACAAAGAAAGTGGTGGGGTGCACACCTTATTTTCATATTTTTTACTCTTGTCCATGATTATCCAAGAATGCGTGCTCATCGGCAAGGTGCCATGCCCTGTGGGCACCTGGGTTATTAACAACATGGTTGGGTGGGGCATTCACTTGCCCCAAACCGACCGCACAGCTACTTTGTGCCACTTAGGCAAATTATTCATTTTTATCCTTTGTAATCCATTTTTAAACATCTATTCAATTCTTATGTCTCCATATTTTTCGACTTATACTCAAAATCCACACGCGGGATGTTGTGCCATTTTCAAGTTTCTTATGTTAAAGCAGTGCCCATCCGGACCTCTCGCTAAAACATGACAAAAGCAGAAGTTCATCCAAAGCAGCATTTATTGAAAACCCAATGCATTTCGGGCCAGAAGCGCCCTTCGTCAGGGGTCACTGTAAGTAACAATAAAACAAATATCCATCATTACAATCACCGTGGATCAACATCTTATTTAAGCACCATAGCACATCATAGTAATAAAAAAATAAAAAATATGTCAGAACCCCTTATATGCCCTTTCACCCCGTCCTCATTGTGAACAATATGTATTGCCAAAAATACCCCTCCGTTCTAGTAACTAACTCAAATTCTCTATGCAGCCCATTTCCTTTGTTGACACCCTCTATTCTGCAAAATAAACACCCGCCCCTACTCTTAACTCTAAGTCATGTCCTTATTCACACCTTACTTACTTACCTCCCCCGGCATCCATACTACTTACTCCTCCTATATAAATGGGCTCGCACCCCCGTAAACCCCTTGCCTCTCTCACCTCTCACTACTCCTCCATTTCCATTCGTTCAACCCACTCTCACACGGACCCTTTCATCCTTCCTACTTCACATTCATCCCACTCAATCCAAACAGTTCCCATCTCTCCTGATATAATCAACTTTACTCGTTTAGACAGTTCCCGTTTTTCTTCTCCCCTGTTGGGCTGGTTTTCAGACGAGTCAGTGTTGTGTCAGGGAGGCTGTTGAGCAGAGTGTTGCCTCCATCCGAGGGGGGGGGGAGGAGGGGGAGGATCTGGGCTTGCACTGCTGTTATGAAGTCAGATTTCAGTAGGAAGGGTTTTATTTTTCAAGAGGAGACAGCTGGAATCGCACTGTAGTGGTTTTCTTGATGTAGTGTTCTTTGAAAGAGAGGTCTGCGTCGAGGGAAACAGTACTTGGAATATTTTATTACCGGTATCATCTACACATGTAGGAATCTTCTCACTTAGGAGTGAGGCAGGCTCCTAACAATGTTCAAGGTCGGTCCCCAAATTACGGCATGCATATAAAGACGCAAATCACCAACAACTGATATAAGGAAGCATCTTTAATCAAATTAGCTGATTCTTACCCTAAAGTAACTGAGCCCAGTAAACAGCCACGGTTTAAACTACCTCTGGAAGGCCTGTGGATTTCCTGGCATCTTAGTCTTAAGGGGTGGGAGCATCCTCAGTGCGGGGACAAACAGCAAAAAGAAAGACCGGTGTATATGCCCTTTCAAGCACGAGAGAGTTATCGGCTTGTCAAGGTGGCATTGATTGTAGAAATTTTACAAATTTACACATGACACACCAGTGTCATTGGGCTTTATTTTTTTAAAGAGAAGAAGCCCTATTGTACAGTAGACACCACAAGGCCTCAAAGACAATTAAAAAAAATAAGTCATTGTGGTGTTTTGAACGTACCAATGCCACTACAAACATGAAACTTAGCTTCTGGAAACTAATGAAGGTATCTTCAGTCGCCCTGAAACCTTCGACTAGACTTATTTTGAAGTAGAAATGCCGGGCTAATCCTACAGTTGATTACAAGATAATCTGTTTAATTTTTCATGCAGGAGTGCTTTTGCCTACAACTGGTGTAACCTGAGAGAAGGAAGACGAAGCCGACTGAACAGCTTTCACAAGCTCCCCTCTGATCGGCTGTCACCGAGCTCTCCTTGAGGGTTTGCAAGACACAATAATTGTCCTCCGCGCTATAATTTAGGAAATTAAACAGCAATCGAGTTTTGGTTGGGAGCATGTGGTGACTGTTGCCATGTTTTCGCCGTGCCCTTGTTTACCCTCCTACCACGTTTGCCCAGGAGTTTCGTTGGCTTTGCAATTTAAGGACATCCCTGCCTTTCTTGCTCCCCGGTAGCAGGGAGGGGAGCGCGCTGGACTGGTCGCGTGGCCCTGCTATGGACCCCCGTGTTATTCTTCGACAGCAGCGCTGCTGATTGCCTCAGCAGACGGTCGGGTAATTATCTGCAGGTGGCGGTTGCCTGAAGCTGCTGCAAGCTGAGATGGAATTAGCCGCCAGCACCATTCGTAAACTACGGCAGGTCAGGACGAGGAGCAGGCTGTACTCGCTCACATCACAGCCACATGATCCTATTAGCGCGCGCTCCGTGTCCAGTCAAATCCCCGTCTGCAACATGATGGAGGAGGCCCCCCCTTCGCAGCCGCCTGGTAAGTTTATCCTTCCACATTATTCACCTCTTTTCCTCTTTGGCGACTGGTTAGTGAAAGAAGCAACAGGGTTTTTTTTTTTTACCTAATTGGGGGCACGGTGTGTAGGAGCTTGGTACTTTACCTGCAATAATCCGGGTCCTGGGAGATGCGCCAAGCGCAAAAATACACTCGTGTAATAACTCCTGTTGGATTATTGTGGGGGCACCTTCCTGTCTGGTAGTGTGTACACCACCCACGCACACACGTTTACGGTTGCCACTGCACATTGGCTTGCCCCCTTCGAATACGGATTTTTAGAATACATTTCTCGGAAAAGAAAGGCAAGATTACACTACACGTATATATTACACGCCTAACAGGCAAGTTCACCGATTTAATATTTTTATGTAAGAGCTTGAGAATTATCTGCCTGCATTAATAAGAGAGAACACACTTGTAGTTTGTAATACGCTTCCACGGAGATGTACCATGACAAGTTAAATACAGCTTGTAAGGGTTCAGGCTGAATGTATCTTCAAGGAGTGATGTGATGTTGTGTGCTGCCGTTCATAGATACTAATTATAATGAAAAAGGAGATGACCGGACAGCGAGTTGCGCATGGTGGTGGTACATACATGTTTCCCCCCTGAGTATTTGTTAGAGGGCTAGAAGCGGTGTATGTTTTTTATGCTATTTTTGACTATTCGACTACTCTAATATGACTGCTAAATATATATACACCCCCACACGCCCTCCACACACATACACACATATATATTTTGTTTAATGTACATGCTGTGGATTCAACAGCTTTTACGTTAATGTTTATCTTTGCTGAAGTCTCTTAAATAGATTGACATTTCTTGCTGCGTTATATATATGTGCTTGTTTCATCATAAACCGGGAAGTAATTAATAATATTCTAAAGGGAGTCCTCATCAATGGAGATGTTCGGTCCTCGTGATGCACTGCTTGAAATGGAACCCCTGGGTGATTTACCGCTTTAGGGAGCGGTGCAGGAACATTTCAGACATCAACAGCAGGGTCTGGTAAGTGTCAGCCCGTGAGCACACATACCATGAGCCATGAAGAAATCACAACATGGCCATACCAATCCTGATCAAACCTCAGCTTGAACAGACCCAGCATAAGTAAAACCTAACGTGAGCAACGCCGGCATGAACCCACTCCTGCACCAACAAAACCGTACGTGACACGAGCACGAACAGGCACCAGAATGAAAAACTCCAGCGTGGGACAAAAAGCCTAGCAAGAGCAAATTATACTATATCCAACATGAACCAACTTCGCCATAAACAAATACAAGCCCATTCAAATATCGACATGCAAAACAGCAACATGACCACATCACTCACGTACTATCCTAGCACACATACACACAGTGTCACAATAGCCACCTCGTGGAAACTGAAAGTCATGAATTACCACATCAACAACGAGTGAACTCCAACATAAGGAAATCATGCCTAATCAAACCTCGGTGTGCAGAAACCGAAGTATGGAAACACTCCAGCATAACTATAGACAGCACGAGCAGACAAACCTCCAATGTAACAAGCGCTGGAATGAACAAATAACAAGTAGTATGAATATAGGTGATCAGGTACAGCTCCCAAAAATAGGAACCCCAAAAGGCGTAACCTTCATCATCGAAAATGCACATGGACAAACCTCAAGATGACTAAAACCACAAATGACCACACCTAGCACGTGCAGACCGAGTTCAAATAGCATGACAGACAGAACACCTTACCCATCATGACCGCATACATTACGAATAAACTCCTGCACAAACAACCATCAATAAACAAACCTCACTGTGAAGAAAGCTGAGTATGAATGCATCCTAACATGACCATTCCAAATAAAACCCAATCGCAATAGGAGCATGCTCCAGGATCACTAAACAGCATAAAATGAAATAAAAAATAGTATCGACGAAGCTGAGCAAGAACAGTCTCCAAGATTATGAACTCCTGCAGAAGCAAACCTCAGTATAAACAAGCTTCCTGCATGAAGAAACCCAGCCTGTGCAAGCACCAGTATGATACACTCCTACATGAACAATGTAGGCAAAGATGCTCAGTGAATTAAATGCTCACTGCTGATGTCTGTGTGAGTTGCACGTAAAAAGTACGAATCTCAGCAAGGCCAATTCTGCCTCTCATTCTTCCAAAATTGATAAATATATTACCACACCATTAATTTGGGAAAGATGACTTTAAATGTCCTCTATAGCACAGAGAATGTCAAATAAGTGCTAGATAAATAGTTAAATTCATAGCTTTTTTTAAGAGAGTGGCAAAACCGACTCTGCGGTTACATATACTTGCACTTTACATTGAAATAGCACTACTGGATTGCCACTCCTTCCCAGGAATGTACACGTTCACTTGCGATTGATCCTGGAAAGTTTAGCGTTGGATGGTCAAAGAGGGAAAAGGATTTGAGGGGTCCCAAAATTTGCATTTCTAATTCAGCTTCCCTTGGGAATTTTTCTGAAAATTGTTACCAGAATTCACAGACGTGATTTGACCACCCTTAATTTGTTCTGTGGTTTTTGATAAATGTAAGAATAAAAAATAGAAATGACAAATTACTACTTTATTTTAGAATGAGTTTATCCAGTTTGTGTAGAGGTTCACAAATAGAAATTTTGAATAATACATCAAATTGGAGTTGCTGCAATGCTCTTTCTCTCAGTGAGCATCTCCCTGTTGGTGACCAGACTCTCCTGAGTTACAAACTTCAAGATGCCTTAATGACTCGGATAGCTTAGTAATTTAACTTTGGTGACCATTACAATGATTAAATATTTGCTTATTTTTTTACAGACCCCGTTGTACAAAACGCTTTGATGACCCATATTGGAGCAATGCGCATGATCAAACCACTGCACAGACCCTAACACGAACACACATGGCATGAGCAAACATCAGCACTAAATGAATAAACCCAATATAAACAAAACACAAGAATGAACTCCCGAATGCATATTGCTGGTAAAGTAGCTCAGTAAGCCGTAGCTTTAAATCCAGGCTTACCCTGTTCTCAGATTGTGGTTGATAAATGTGGTATAATTAAAGCATGACATACACAAATACTGACATTTGTGTTTTTTCTGTCTGTAAATATGGCACACGCCTTAGTTTTTTTTTTTTTGTATAAACATGGATTTGACACCCTTTTCACACAATCTCATAAATGCTGCATAGCAAGCAGATTTAAACAAACAAAATGGTTCAAGCTTAAATGGAACTCAGGTTATTATAATCACAGCACCTGCGGAGCAATGCTGTGACACTTGGAAAAAGTTAAATGCTTTCAGAAGTCATTGCTGGATTTAGACATTAGTGGACAAGCAAAAGCAAAGTTGTCTACATCCTGAAATGAAAAACCTGTAGAACAAAAAACCGTCCAGCACATATTGAGATGCCAGCAAGATTGATGGGGATCTTTTTGCCAAAAGTGCTCCTGCCTGCACGTCAGGAGCACTTTTACTGAAAACGTAATACTGGTATCTGCCATGTAATGGTGGATGGCCAGCATTTATTTTCAGAAACAAGGCCACAAAGGTTGTTCTAAATGTAAAGCAAAAATGGCCCAGAGGCACTCAGGATTATGTCCAAGCACATTGCAATATATTTTATTTCTAGGTAGAAATCATTATGATATTCATGTCAATTGCGTTCAGAAAAAAGCATTTTGGAAGGCCCACCCAAAAAAGTAATGGGCCACCTGATGCCGTGCATGTGGCAGCCCTGTGGCAGATGGCCACTGCCAAGGAGAGTCTCACAGCCGATCCAGCTGAGGTCTGCCACTGACAACTCATTAGTTCTCCCACATCTAATCGAGGCGAGAAATAGGCGGGAAGCTGATTTGAGACCTCTGCCAAATTATTGTGCATTGTCCGTAGTTGTCACAATGCATATATGCCTCTTTCAGTTCAGTTCAGAATATCTTTATTTCGGCTATCAAAAGCCATAAAAGTATGTGCAAAGCACAGCACAAATCAAATATAAATACATAAAACACATTAAGTAATATAAAAGGTTAAAACACAATTCATATAGAAAACCTTTTAAATATACCAGAAACACAACACAGCAGAGGGGAGATACAGTGCAAAACAAAATGTGTTAAGGAGCAATCTTATATGTGCACAAAGAGGCCTCATAAGCACCAACCACATGGCACCCAAAAATTTAGCGACAGCACAAGCAAATAATGGCTGAGAGTCAAATTTAAGAATATGAAGGGCAGTGCTGTGGCTTCTAGTCCATAACTCTTTACATATTGGCAAGAGCCAATAAGCATGCGCACGTGTATACTCAGGACACACAAAAAAAATGGGCTATAGATTCCTTACAAGAGTTACACGCAGGGCAAGTCGAAGATTCTGCGACTGCCCATTTGCAAGTGAACTGTTTTAGCGGTAGGGTGCCCACTCTGAATTGAATATAACATTTTCTGTCTGATGGTACTGTGATAGTGTCCCAAAACTGCTCGTAAGCACATGATGATTTAAAATCAAGAAATTCACCAGTCAAGGTAGTACTAGCAGGTTTGTGAGCCTCATCAGACAACGTTGTTCCCCAGTAAAGCCTCTTCATAGTTTCTTTAGAAGGAATAGGGCACTCATGAGGGTTCTCCCATAGCTCATTTAGTCCTAAGAAAGTAAAAGACAGCTTAATATGATTAAGCCAATGAATCTTATGGAAATGGTCTGACTTAATTACATCCTGGAGTGAAGTAGTGAAATGAGCCAACTCGGGGGTTGACCAAAGGCGTCTCCAAAACAACAGCGTGCGTAATCTACATTTACCCTCTACCCGTTTTACGCCCATATCCAAGGTCAAAGGCTGTAGAGGTGTACTGGGTGGCAAGCGGACAATAGTTCTTAAAAATGTGTGTTCTGATTTAGCTAATCCATCGATATTATCAAAGTCCCACAGCTCTCCCCCATAAAGGGCAGAGCCCAAGGCCTTCGCCTCGTAGATCTGAAGAGCGAGTGCTATTGGCTTGCTAAAAGATGCTTGACGTTCTTTGGCAATGACTCCCGCTAGCTGTCAATGCTTAATTATCGCCTTGCCAATGTGAGGCTTCCAAGACAAGGAAGCCACCAGGGTAACACCTAACTAAGAAAAAGAATCCATTCGCTCTAGGGGCACGCCTGCAGACACCAAATTTCCTTTAAATGTTTTAGGTGGATAAAAAACATCAGCTTAGTCTTTGCAGTGTTGATTTCCAAGCGTCGGGTGCAACAAAACTCCCCGAAAAGATTCAGGAGTTTCTGAAATCCACTCGGGGTCTTAGACATCAACAGACTGTCACCTGCAAGGAGCAGAGTAAGAACTTTCTCGAAAGCCAAAGAAGGAGCATCAATATAGGATAAGGTTTCATATTGTACTATATCATTTAAATACAATGAGAACAAATTTGGTGCCAGCACGCATCCCTGGCAAACACTTCAGGACATTGTAACTCTATCTATCATCTCGTTCTGCGCACCCCAATGAATTCTAGCAGAATTTTAATCGTGTAGGCGAATAATTATAGACAGAATGTCAGGAGGCATACCCATATCTTTAAGTACTCCCGATAGTTTTATATGGGGGACCAAGTCAAAAGCCGGTTTTAGGTCAACAAAGGCAACATAAAGGTTGCCCTTATCTAGCAACACAGTATTCCAATAAATTAGCAAAAAATAGAAGACTTGATCTATGGTTGAGACTCCTTTCCTGAACCCGGCCTGAAAATGACTTAAGATATTGTTATCTTCTATCCATTCATGTATCTTAAGAAATATACAGCAGCTAAAAACCTTTTGGGTATGGTCTTTTAGGCTAATTGGCCTATAATTACCCGTTTGGAAATTATCACCTTTTTAAAGACGTGTAATACAATAGCACCATTCCAGGAATCTGGAATCGGGGCTGCTCTAGCAATAGCATTGGTAAGAAGAAGAATATACTTAGACCAGACCTCTACATCATGGAGAAAGATATCCACTGGGATACAATCCAGGCCGGCAGCTCTGCCTTTTGAAGTAGATTTAAGGGAACCTAATATATTGGACATATCACATAGAGACTCATTATTACTCTGAAAAGAGAAAGTCAATCAAGAACTACTGTGCCATCGTAGTAAAGATTTTTAAAATGATCAAGCCATTCAAGTGGGGAAACATAGTTCTTTGGTTACATGGCAGCTGGGTTTCCTGACTTTGACACCAATGCCCTGAACTTTATGGAACCCCTGGCAGAGTAGGCATCTTTATGATCCTGCCATCTATGGTCCTCCCATGCTCTTTTCGCACTACCCAATGACTTTTTATACTCACTTCTACAGATTCAGATTTGGACAACATCTTTATCCTTGATGGCCTGGACTAAAAGGCTTTTAAGCTGTCTACATCCCCTATTATACCAAGAACTGGGTTTATTACCTGATTGTTTTTTAGAGGTTGTGATGAAATTGTAAAATATGTTGGAATTTGTTCAAAGAATGTTATATGTAAAGTGCCAATTTCCTTAAAACCTTCACCAGTAGGGGCAATCTCATAGAACACAGTCGGCATACTTTGTAAGTCCTGACTGATTGAAGTCATAATATCTAGGGGTGGGCAGAGATCACGGAGGTGCACTACACAGAATTCCATGGAGTTGCATTAAAAACTCTGTGGAATTTCGCGGAGTTCCGCAAGCGGATTTGCTCCACTTGCCCACCCCTACGCACAATACATGCTCCTCAAATGATCAGAGTGCCCCCAACCGCACAGGAGGTAGCCCACCCCACCCCGGAAAGGCAGGAGAGACGAACAATCTTCTTTCCCATGGCATCCCTGACTCACCACCATTGTTGGTCCTTTTGGTGCTGGTGGCCTCAGTGGGGGTCTCCAAGGGCCTCTTCCTGTAGTCTGGGGGCTCGGAGTCCATGTGTGGGGGCTGCTGCTGCTGGTGGGGGCTTTCGCCAGAGTAAGAGGAGATGCCGTTCTAGTGCACGGAGCCTCCTAACATCATCTTCTTCAGACACACATACACACTCACCGGAGGAGGGGAGAGGGAGCAGGAGGGGGTTGTGGAGGCACACTCTGCCTCCGATCAATGACAACTCGCCCTGCTCCTCTGAAATCCTTTTAACTCACCCCCAAAATAGCCAAGACAAGCAGTTCGGAAGGGGTCACTTGGGCCTTCCTGATTGTGCTGGAATAACAAAGGGGAGGCAGTGGCAAGATGCTCAGGAGGCACAAAGGATCCTACCATGGGCCGAGCTGCGGACCACAGGGCCTTATATCTAGCGGGGATGATGGGGGAAGATGCGGGACAGGGAGGTGGCAGGTTTAGGGAGCGATGGGAGGTGGAGCTCGGCAAGCAGCAAGGGGATGTAGCTGAAGTCTGCTGCTGCAGCTTGGTGCAGGTGTGGGTGTTGCATCCCTCGCAAGCGCCTGGGATAGAGCACTTGCCTGCAGTCCTCCAGGACAGGGCAGACCTATAGGTTCAGAGGGCCCACCCATATACCTCCCAACTGCTGCGCCGATAGTGCCAGCACCAGCAAGGGCAGCCGCCTTGAGGGCCGCTGCGCCACTGAGCGACACTGCACAGCAAACAGGAAGGTGTAGAGCAGTTGTCAGGCATTTAGCCACATAGCTCACCTGCTGCACCCTCCGTTGCTCCATACCTCAGGCTCCGAGCCTGTCACCGGCATCGACTCAATTGCACACCACCGCGGTAGCCGAATGAGCGGCCTCAACTCCTGCCTCCTCAGCTCCTAATGCTCATGTCTATGTCAGTTCAGCCCCCAAGGTGCTTAGTCTTGCATCTAATGTTCATGTGCAGTAGTAGGACGCCAGCCGTGCTGTTTTCGCACTGTCTGGGCATGCCCTTGTGAATAGTATCTCCTCTTCTGGCATGCTGCAATACAGTGGCTGCATTCTCTTCTTAGCAGTCTGAGGGCACTTGGGTGCCGGTAAACTCCACTACACAGTGTAGGCAAAGTTTTGACCAAACTTTGCCCTCCAAGCGGAGTGCTGAGCAACAAAAACTCAGTGAACTCCGCCGGCGGACCAGAATTTACTGCCCACCAATAATAATATACGAATGGGCAGCTACCTGTTGCCATTTCAAATGGCTTATATACCTCTTTCAGAATCAAGAAGAATCCTAAACTTGTTGCATCTCTTTTTGAGGTCTGTTGTGTTTCCCATCCAAAGTACCACTCAAGGAGGCAATATGCATAATAGATAAGTGTGAGAAAGTGGATTATTAGTTTGGGTAGATGGTAGTTCACCACAAGTAATAATGTCACTATTCTTGTTAGGTCTAGTAAAGGTTTCAGTAATTTAAACCTGGAAGCTATGGCACAGAGCAGACATACTTATCTGACAAAAATCGAAAGTCAACAAAAATCTCACTCCAATTTATAAAAATAGAGAATAATTTCATGATCCAAATGATACCACAACGACAAAAATCCCATAATGGGATCCGGGCATATGAATTTATAAAGTTTAAATAAAAATAGAGCCAAAAAGTGGTAGCTGGTAACTGCGGTCATCTGATTATGCCTGACCGGATCTAGGTCAGCTTTGAGGCCAACCGCAATGAACATCAGTCAGATACAGGAACCACGTTTGTCCAGATCAAAAGGTTCACTTCTGCCTTAGTCTCCGAAATGGAAGTCAAAAATCCTCAGTTGGCAAAGCAGCGGGCTGTAGCCAAGAAGGGCTCCATGAGGCGAGACAGTTGGGAAATGAAGTCCTGTTGAAGCCGTTGATTTTTGACAGGGAAGCTCATAGTGGGAGAAATTCAAACTTCCTGTCTAAGGAAGATTCCTCACCGGCCAGATACTTTTGGTCCCTTCGCTGTGTGGAGCTTCTTTTGTTCAGACTTAGTCACTTTTTTGGAGCTCGGATTTCACCTGTAGGGCAAGGCTGCAAGCTGTAACTGAACAGAGATTCACAAGCTGTTGTGTTCTCCGCAACATCCAGTTGAAACAGATTTGCTGCTGTGGAAAAGATCTGAGCGAGAGCAACCTGAATCTCTCGCCCAACAACAACCCTTCTTCATTGGATTGACTTGATAGGTTTGTCCCTGTCGTCCAGAGGTCTTTGGATCCCAAAAATGTTTAAGTCACAGGTTTTTCAGGACCTTAGAAGGAGTACACTTTGACGCAGCCAATGGTCCTAGGACTCACTCCAGCAGAAACAAACAGTAGGGTTCAGGTCACGTCCAGTTGGAACTGATCAGCTAGGCTTTTCAGAGAAAGGGCTTCTACCAGCTTGTTGTTCTCATATTGCTTAACAGGAGGTCAGTCAACTGACACTTGGAGTCCATGTCTTTGTCCAGCTTTCTCTTGGGGGCATGTCCAGCCTTTTAGGTCTCCTCACAGGTCTCAACAGCAGGCGCAGTACTTCTTTTATCATCCACAGTCCAAATTGTGTTCTGAAGAGGGTACCCAGAAGTGACACATGTTTGCTTGGCACTAGCCTGAGGGTGGGCGTGACTCCTGGCCTTCCCTAACCAATAGGGAGAACATTCCCAGGAAAACCTTACCCACTTTTGCTGCAGATCCTGTGTGCCCCATTGCAAACAATCCCCCAGTGTTCCTCTCTATCTAAATCCAACATGGGAGAAACTTTCTTCCCTAACAATCTCTCCTCCTGATGCCTGACACCCACTCAACGCGTCGGTACTTGAGCGGACTCGCCGACCTCGCTGAAACCTTGGGATCAGCTGAAATTGTTGCAGAAAACGCTGCCTTGTAGGGATTTGGAGGCTTTTGCAGTGAGATTGGGGCCTCCCTAATAGGTCGTTCAATGCATATTGTTGGGGGCATTTATCTTGCTCCCTGCACTCAACCGTCAAAGCCAGTACTGGCAGTCGTTGTTAGGACACTGCTCCTAGGGGCAGGGTATTGCCTTCTGGCTTGCCACCCTATATGCTGCAGAGCAGACAAAGGTCTGCTTCAAAGCCCCTGAACTGGCAATAATCCAAAAGGGGCCTGGGTGCTCTCCTGGCATTAGGGGCACTAGCCTTATAGTTCCTAACATTGGAGTGGAAACTCAGAAGGAGCATTGTGGAAGTAAGCAGCTAGGAATCATCTGTACAGGGTGGAAGAGATGGTGCAGCAGCACGGCTCCAGTCTCTTGTGCAGCTGTAGGAGGTAAGTGAACTTATTTTATTCTACTATTGGAGGAAAATTTCTTTGCGCTCCATGCCAAGCTGGCAGTGATGCCTCCTCCAAGGAAAAGGGGCATCAAGTTCCCATGGCTGGAAAAAGCTAAATAAATGTTGGGGCAACAGTTAACACTCCTAAAACAAGGGACTCTCAAGGTCCTGAGTCTATTGTGCCCTTTCACCATGATGAGGCATCCCAAGTGAATGTGGAAATCTCTTTTGTAGCTGGAAATGTGCAATCTTTGGCTAAAGTGTTGGTTGACTCAATAAAGGATTTTGTGGGAAAGCACTTTTAGGTGATTGTAATACAAGGTTCTGCAAATGGGGATCATACAGGCTCCTTGGCTTGAGGGCCGTTGGAGTCATGTGATACCCAGGAAAAGGAGGCTTTGAATTTGATTGGACATGTTGGAACAATACGCTCACATCTTTCCTCCTCTCCCTCTTTGTTTCGCCCATCTGAACTGAGCTTTGTGAGCTCTGAAGAGAGGTCCAGGATAGTGGGGGGTTCAGAGGAGTACATAAGTAAGAGGGCAGGGCCTGTTAATGGTCAGCCCAAGGTGTGTTGACGGCTATGCCCGACATGGCCGGTGGGTTGCCTTATGGTGGGTCATAAGGGACATTAGCCTACTCAGCTGCAAACTGGCTGTAATTCACTATCAGGACATGCCACACACACCAGGGCATGTCCTACCTTACACATACAATGCACCCTGCCCTAGGGCCTACCTTAGGGGTGACTAATATGCAGGAAAGGGAAGGTTTGGGGACTGGTAAGTGGGTGCACTTACCAAGTCGACATGGCAGTACCAGACTGCACACAGGCTCTGCAATGGCAGGCCTGAGACACACTTTACAAGCTGTTCCTGTGGGTGGCACAACCAGTGCTGCAAGCCCACCAGCAGCATTTTATTCACAGGCCCTGGGCACAAACAGTGCACTGTAGTGGGGTCTGACAGTGAATCAAATAGGCCAAACATGGAGTCACTAATCCATACATCAATTTATCATAGGGAGCACTTGCACTTTGGCACTGATTAGCAGTGGCAAAGTGCCCAAAGCATCTATACCAGCAAAAACAGGTCAACCACAGTGGAGGCATAGTGAAAAAATGGAAGGGAGACCCACGCCAAGGATGCCAGGTCTAACACTCAGTGATTGGTAATTCACCGATTTTGGATGCAGAAAACACCGTATGGTCTTTTAGAATCTGCACTAGCCACAAACGAGTCTCTGAAATCGGAGGCCTGTACGCTTAAGGAGATTCTGTCTGAGCTAAAATCGATTAATTCATGTATGCCTACGCTTGTGAGGCCGGTAGCCTTGCAAATGTTGAAGTTCGGTGAGGATGTACCTGCACAAAGGGGAGATCAGGGTAACACCACTGAGTTTGTCCCACGAAGACCCATGTTAAAGAGAAGATGGAATCATGGGTGGGCCTGGGACTGTTGCTTATGTTGTTTTAATGCAAGGAAAGGTAGGAGTACAGGGAAAAAGCTAAGAAATCTTTGTTAGACCCGGGGTTCAAATCCCCTACCTCTGCCACCCAGATGCTAGAACCGGGGTTCAAATCCCCTGGTTGGCTGAGGTAGGTACCCGAGTTCCAACGTCAGGGTAAGGAAGGTCACCTTCTGAGATAGCCCCGCTCACCCCCTCAGTAGCTTGGCACGAGCAGCCAGGCTTATCTTCAAGGCAAATGTGTAAAGTATTTGCAATCACGCTCACAGCAACCCAATGATGACACACAAATAGACTCCACACGAGTTTTATAAAAACGAGTATAAATTTTATATAAAAAGATATACGATCAGACCACACGATATAAATCCAACATATGCGTATTTGTAATATTCCTCCTGGCCGGTTGTTAGGCCAGCTAGCCCTTATCAGTTCTGGCGATATTAATGAGCACTTCTAAACATCCTACTCTAATCCTAACACCCTGTTATGCAGATCGGAATGCTAGAATCAGGTACTGCTGCAATGTAAAAATAATGCAATGCGTACACAACAATCAGGCACTTTGCGATGTAAACATAATGCAATGCGTAGCACAACCACCAGGTACGTCGTTATACAGATGTAAGGCAATGCGTAATACACTAATCAGGTAGTCCGTTATGCAGGAATAATGCAATGCGTCATACGCTAATCAGGTAGTTCGTTATGCAGAAACAATGCAATGCGTCATTCGACAATCAGGTAGTTCGTTATGCAGAAATGGTATAATGCGTAATACACTCCGGCACCGATCACTGTGCCGTAGGCGGTCTCTCCGCCTCTCCTTCTGACTTGCAGTCAGACTCTCAACAGTTGCCCCCAACACAGGTACGATGTAACCAAAAAGTGCAGCTCCCCACTCAAGCCCTTGTACTGCCACTCCCTTGGCAATACAGGCCACGATATGAGCCGAAGCAGAGGCTCGCGCTGCCGGAACAAGAGAGAGGCCGAGAGCGTCTCCCTCCGAGCCCGCACCCCGCCCCAGGAGTCGACTCACGTTACCTGGGGGGCGCGAACTCACTCTCCTCTCCTCGTCCAGCGGCTGGGCCTCCAATGCAATCTTTGTCAATTGGCAACGGCGGGCTCGGGCCGGCGGCTCAGCTCCTCCGGGGCTGCCGGTCCGGGCCACTACAGTTACGAAGATCTCAGGCTGCCACAGGGCACACGCACACAGCACCGCTGAGTCTTCCTTGAACTTCGAGTGCACGATCACTGGGCACTCCACACGAAGGTCTCAGGCTGCACGAAGATCACGTGCGCAGCACCGCTGAGACTCACTTTAACTCCGGTGCACACGATAACAAGGCAAATCCTCACGAAGTTCTCTCTGTGCCCAACGCACCCGCACACAGCGTCGATGAGACTCACTTGGATTCTGGTACACACGATAACAAGGCCAATCCTCACGAAGGTCTCACAGTGCCCAACGCACACGCACACAGCGTCGATGAGACTCACTTGGATTCCGGTGCACACGATAGAAGGCAAATCCTCACGAAGGTCTCACGGTGCCCAACGCACCCGCACACAGCGTCGATGAGACTCACTTGGATTCCGGTGCACACGATACTGGACGATCCGCACAAAAGGTTCAGGCTGCACGAAGCACACGCACACAGCGTCGCTGATCCTTGCTTGGACTCCAGGTGCCCACAATCACAGGGCACGCCTTACGAGGGTCTCAGGCTGCAACAAGCACGCACACACAGTGCCGCTGAGACTCTCATGGAAACTTTTGTGTTCCTGTGTTTCCGCAACAGGGAGCCAGCTCACCTCGGGCCCTTGGGGATATGTTACTTCAGGACACAGCACACAGCAAAGTCCTTCAAGCAGGGGGACACAGCACACCGCAAAGTCCCTTTAGCCTTTCCTTGGTTAAAACAGCAAACTGCAGGCCAGCCCCAGAACACACAGCAAGGGTCAGTCCTATCCTTCAGTCTATTCAGTTGTTTGTTCCTTGGCAAAGGTCCTCTTGACCACAAAGTAGCTCCAGTCTTGTTCACACTTGATCAAGCCATTCTCCAAAGTTCAGGGGCTTCAGCTCTCATAGTTATACCCCTCAATGGCTTTGAAGTCTTTGTATTCAGGGGGCACTGACCCCTGTTCAAACCAGTTCTGGGTGCCTCCCTGCCAGTGACACCTTTATCCTTTGATTAGTGGGGGTCTGGATTCTCAATCACTCAGCAGGAGATGGGACAATTGTTTTATAGCAGCAACCCAGGCCTCTTCACCTCTAGGGGCTACTCCTCCCCTACACTCCAGATGCAGGTCAGCCTGTTGCTGTCTCACCTCCTCCCCTGGGTCAAAACATTCCCCAGATCCTATGGCTTTCAAATCCAGACAGTCAATCCACAACCAGGCAGAGACACACAGAAAGGTTAGAGCACAAAAACTCAGCCACTTCTAAAAGAGTGGCTTCTGAACACACAACGCAAAAACCACCTGCATAAAAAGATGTGTTATTACATTGTGAGTTCAGGCATACTAAACTTCACCTTTCCATCTTAAGCCTTTGGGAAGATAGGCTGGAAAACATATTACACAGCCTCCCCATTCTGTCCTATGGGCAAGATGGCCTTTCAAGAGTGAAAAACGAAATGGAGATTATTTCACTGTCAGGACATGGTACACACCTTAGTACATGTCCTACCTTTCACATGCACTGCACCCTGCCCAGGGGGTACCCTAGACCTACCATAGGGGTGTCGGACATGCATAGAAAGGGAAGGGTAAGGTCTGGCAAGTGAGTGCACTTGTCAGACAACATGGCAGTTTACCAAACTGCGCGCAGGCCCTGCAATGGTAGGCCTGAATTCCCTTTTTAAAGCTACTTGTGTGGGTGGCACAAATAGTGCTGCAGGCCCACTAGTAGCGTTTGCATTACCAGCCCTGGCACACATAGTGCACTTTACTAGGGACTTTACTAGTAAGGCAAACATACCAATCATGGACAACCAATTACCATTACACTTTACACAGGGAGCACTTGCACTTTGACACTGTTTAGCAGTGGCAAAGTGTCCAAAGCATCTAAGTTGGCAACACAATGTCAGAAAAAAGGTCTAGGGGGAAAGCAAAAAGTTTAGGGAACTTTAGCCAAAAAGTGCCAAGTCCTACACAACCCCCTCCCAGCCAAAAGCCAGGGCAGACCAATCAACTACCTTGATGGACTTCCCTGCTTAGAGCGATAAAACACGGACGCAGGCCCACTACCACAGGGACACCCTCCGGTTCTATGCTTTCCTGACCCCAGGGGATTCTCTTGATCACCACTCCCTGGGCCAACTATGCCACTCTATGGGTAGTTCCAGACAGTTGGGGCCTCTCTAGGGGCGCTGGCCCCTTGCCAACCCCCACCTAGAGCTGTATCCCTAGAAGACCCATCAGTCAGGACACTGTTCCCAGTTATCCTTTCCTCCAGGTTAGATGTGAGTGTACCCTGGTCACTCCTAGGGGACCCAGCTCTACTAGCTGGACACTGTCACACGGGTTTTCCCACTGAGGGAAACCTCCCTCTCTTAATCTTCCATTTAGATTTCTGTGCCTGCCATTTGGGAATGGCACCCACAAACTTCAGGACTGGGGGAGCTCTGATGACAGACGCCCTATGCCCTCCTGACGCTAGGTGTTCTTCCTCGCACAGCTGGCAAGTAGGTGCTAGGCCTCCCACCTGGTGCTCCTGTAAGGAACCCTCCAGTCTCTGGGGTGGGGTGGTGAACCCCTGGGGACGCTGCTCACACTCCCTCCCTCTCCTTTGAGACAGGGCGCTAGCCCGCATGCCCCCCCCCCACTACTCTGGGACCTAACGATTCTACTTTGCCTCTCTTCCCTCTCTAGGGCCTTTTCAGGCCCTTGGACCCATGACCAGGGGTCCGGCTCTTGTGCCAGCTCCCGGGAATCAAAGAGCTCGCACCCTAACACGGGTTGGGGCAATCCTGTAAAATGATTACTGAGCCTAGGCTCCCTAGGGGTAAGGTTGAGCAACCCCTTCAAATCAATTGCCATGCTCACCAACACCCAGTCATCCAGTGCACGCGTGTACTCATCCACACTTGGCACTGGCTGTACGCTGCCACCATTCAAACTGGACTCTGCCTGTTTAACCTTAATGTCCAGTTCCCTCATGCTTAACTCATGAGCTAAGAGAATCTTTTTCTCTTCCAAGGCGAGAGCGTTCCTGCTCTCCTCTGCTCGCTTTTTACTTTCAATGAGCAGCTTCTTCTCTTCCGCTTGAGCTTTAAGTTTCAAAACCTCCAACTCATGCTCTCTGACCCTTTGGTTTTCCTCCAGCTCCTCTGGTGAAAAACTCCTCCCTGAATGGCTACTACCAGCCCCTAAGGCTGGTCCCTCCACTGGCAAATCCTGTGGACCAAATCCATTCCCTGGGTCATCCTCATCCACCTCAACATCACCCGCCTCCTGAGTCCCTTTGGCTTCCCACCAGGCCCTCAAGGCCATTTGCAGCTCCTCCTTCTTGACGCTACTTTTCATGGGACATCCCAAAGCTCTGCAGAATTGCCTCAATTGATCAACTTTGTAGGTAAGCAATGCCTCAATGTCAAACTCTAATTCTGCAGCCTCACTGGCTCCTTGACTCCTCTGAGACATGATGTGTGGCTTAAAGGTCGCTCAAAAATAAAACCAACTAGAACCAACAAATCAAGAACACACTATGTGGTTGCGTCGTGGTCTGCGCTACTTGTGATGTACACCAATTACTGCGAGTAAATGTGCAAATACACATTCAGATCCCACCGCTGCCACCAAATGTTAGACCCGGGGTTCAAATCCCCTACCTCTGCCACCCAGATGCTAGAACCGGGGTTCAAATCCCCTGGTTGGCTGAGGTAGGTACCCGCGTTCCAACGTCAGGGTAAGGGAGGTCACCTTCTGAGATAGCCCGGCTCACCCCCTTGGTAGCTTTGCACGAGCAGCCAGGCTTATCTTCAAGGCAAATGTGTAAAGTATTTGCAATCACGCTCACAGCAACCCAATGATGACACACAAATAGACTCCACACGAGTTTTATAAAACGAGTATAAATTTTATATAAAAAGATATACGATCAGACCACACAATATAAATCCAACATATGCATATTTGTAATATTCCTCCTGGCCGGTTGTTAGGCCAGCCAGCCCTTATCAGTTCTGGCGATAATAATGAGCACTTCTAAACATCCTACTCTAATCCTAACACCCTGTTATGCAGATCGTAATGCTAGAATCAGGTACTGCTGCAATGTAAAAATAATGCAATGCGTACGCAACAATCAGGCACTTTGCGATGTAAACATAATGCAATGCGTAGCACAACCACCAGTTACGTCGTTATACAGATGTAAGGCAATGTGTAATACACTAATCAGGTAGTCCGTTATGCAGGAATAATGCAATGTGTCATACGCTAATCAGGTAGTTCGTTATGCAGAAACAATGCAATGCGTCATACGACAATCAGGTAGTTCGTTATGCAGAAATTGAATAATGCGTAATACACTCCGACACCGATCACTGTGCCGTAGGCGGTCTCTCCGCCTCTCCTTCTGACTTGCAGTCAGACTCTCAACAGTTGCCCCCAACACAGGTACAATGTAACCAAAAAGTGCAGCTCCGCAGTCCGGCCCCTGTACTGCCACTCAATTGGCAATATGGGCCGCGATACGAGCCGAAGCAGAGGCTCGCGCTGCCGGAACGAGAGAGAGGCAGAGAGCGTCTCCCTCCGAGCCCGCCCCCCGCCCCAGGAGTCAACACACGTTACCTGGGGGGCGCGAACTCACTCTCCTCTCCTCGTCCAGGGGCTGGGCCTCCAGTGCAATCTTTGTCAATTGGCAATGGCGGGCTCGGGCCGGCGGCTCAGCTCCTCCGGGGCTGCCGGTCCGGGCCGCTACAGTTACGAAGATCTCAGGCTGCCACAGGGCACACGCACACAGCACCGCTGAGTCTTCCTTGAACTTCGAGTGCACGATCACTGGGCACTCCACACGAAGGTCTCAGGCAGCACGAAGATCACGCGCGCAGCGTCGCTGAGACTCACTTTAACTCCGGTGCACACGATAACAAGGCAAATCCTCATGAAGGTCTCTCGGTGCCCAACCCACCCGCACACAGCGTCGATGAGACTCACTTGGATTCTGGTACACACGATAACAAGGCCAATCCTCACGAAGGTCTCACAGTGCCCAACGCACACGCACACAGCGTCGATGAGACTCACTTGGATTCCGGTGCACACGATAGAAGGCAAATCCTCACGAAGGTCTCACGGTGCCCAACGCACCCGCACACAGCATCGATGAGACTCTCTTGGATTCCGGTGCACACGATACTGGACGATCCGCACAAAAGGTTCAGGCTGCACGAAGCACACACACACAGCGTCGCTGATCCTTGCTTGGACTCCAGGTGCCCACAATCACAGGGCACGCCTTACGAGGGTCTCAGGCTGCAACAAGCACGCACACACAGTGCCGCTGAGACTCTCATGGAAACTTTTGTGTTCCTGTGTTTCTGCAACAGGGAGCCAGCTCACCTCGGGCCCTTGGGGATATGTTACTTCAGGACACAGCACACATCAAAGTCCTTCAAGCAGGGGGACACAGCACACCGCAAAGTCCCTTTAGCCTTTCCTTGGTTAAAACAGCAAACTGCAGGCCAGCCCCAGAACACACAGCAAGGGTCAGTCCTATCCTTCAGTCTATTCAGTTGTTTGTTCCTTGGCAAAGGTCCTCTTGACCACGAAGTAGCTCCAGTCTTGTTCACACTTGATCAAGCCATTCTCCAAAGTTCAGGGGCTTCAGCTCTCATAGTTATACCCCTCAATGGCTTTGAAGTCTTTGTATTCAGGGGGCACTGACCCCTGTTCAAACCAGTTCTGGGTGCCTCCCTGCCAGTGACACCTTTATCCTTTGATTAGTGGGGGTCTGGATTCTCAATCACTCAGCAGGAGATGGGACAATTGTTTTATAGCAGCAACCCAGGCCTCTTCACCTCTAGGGGCTACTCCTCCCCTACACTCCAGATGCAGGTCAGCCTGTTGCTGTCTCACCTCCTCCCCTGGGTCAAGACATTCCCCAGATCCTATCGCTTTCAAATCCAGACAGTCAATCCACAACCAGGCAGAGACACACAGAAAGGTTAGAGCACAAAAACTCAGCCACTTCTAAAAGAGTGGCTTCTGAACACACAACGCAAAAACCACCTGCATAAAAAGATGTGTTATTACATTGTGAGTTCAGGCATACTAAACTTCATCTTTCCATCTTAAGCCTTCGGGAAGATAGGCTGGAAAACATATTACACAGCCTCCCCATTCTGTCCTCTGGGCAAGATGGCCTTTCAACAGTGAAAAACGAAATGGAGATTATTTCACTGTCAGGACATGGTACACATTCCTTAGTACATGTCCTACCTTTCACATGCACTGCACCCTGCCCAGGGGGTTCCCTAGACCTACCATAGGGGTGTCGGACATGCATAGAAAGGGAAGGGTAAGGTCTGGCAAGTGGGTGCACTTGTCAGACAACATGGCAGTTTACCAAACTGCGCACAGGCCCTGCAATGCTAGGCCTGAATTCCCGTGCACTTTACTAGGGACTTTACTAGTAAGGCAAACATACCAATCATGGACAACCAATTGCCATTACACTTTACACAGGGAGCACTTGCACTTTGACACTGTTTAGCAGTGGCAAAGTGTCCAAAGCATCTAAGTTGGCAACACAATGTCAGAAAAAAGGTCTAGGGGGAAAGCAAAAAGTTTAGGGAACTTTAGCCAAAAAGGGCCATGTCCTACAATCTCCCTCAGAAGTCTAGGCTAGTGGAAGACCAAGAGATCTACTCTCAATCTGTAAAGAATCAATGAGAGAAAAGGAGAGTATGCTGAGGGGAAAAGGGTGTGACAAAAAGAGCTAAGGGTAGTGCAAAGGAGATTACTCCTAAACTCCAGTCAGGTCCTAGGTCCCAAAGCAATCGATGTAGAATTTGAGGCAATAAGAAGGGAATTATCGGCTCCAAGAGTACCAAGACCTCCCAGCTATTCAACACATGGACTTAGAAATTGCCCATGGTCAGGCCCAAACACACCGTAGGGACCCCAGAGTAAAGTTATTGTATATGGAGGGGGGGAAAAGCAAGCAAGTAGAAGCCATTAAATAGGTTGAATTTGTTAAGGCTTTCTCAGCCTGTAAGGCATTAGAGGAGCTAACGACAAGGGGTAGAGAGCAAGTAGCATGCAACCTTCTCTCAGTGTATCCAATCCAAGTATGATTTGCACCTTGTAAGAATCCTTGCTGTGCTAGGTTTTGTCTGCCTAAATAGTTAGTTCAGGGAGGACATACCGGCGGGTCAAACATTTCTGGATGGGAAGCAAACCTGCTTCATAGACTATATGTTTATATAGGCATGGTCTTTTGATACCTGTACAAGCTTTAAGGTATTACGATAAAGGGGTAGGGATCATTGGGGCTTGAAAACAGCCCAATGTGCAGCTCCTTACCGAAGAGAAAATGTAATACCATTGGAAGTAGCCTTCCCAAAGCACTTAACAACAAGAATCAATGAAAGATACATGTCCCAACTGGTGCAATTGCAAATGTCTAATGATTTGGACTTTGAGGAGGTCCCAGAATGGTACTTGGAAACCATAGCAGAGGCAGTAAAGGGGCTGACCCCTATAGTTATGACATGTAACCAGGAGGCTAAGAAGTATAATCCTAGACGACCCCTAAATCAGCTGTGGTATGACAAAGAGTGCTTAAATGCTAGGAAGAAGCTGAGGAAAGCAGGGAGGATGAGGTGCACCAAGGAGAACGCAAATGGAAGAGAGGGTTACATTTACACAAAGAAGGAATCTGAGGTCCTGATTAGGGCTAAAAAACAGGTTTTTTACCAATCTAACTGGGACCTTATTATTAGTACACTCCAGGATAAAGATATGATTAAGAGTTGGAAGTAAGACCAGAGGGGGTGTAGTAAATTGAATCCCCTCCCCAGGTACACAGTCCCAGAAAACACTTGGGTTGCCCACCTAAGTAATATCTATAAGGCGAGGGAGATAACTGTGAGAGGTAACTGGCCTCGATTGGAAGAGGGTTCATTGGACTCCTTCTCTGTACATGCTATTGCTAAACGGATAGCTTCCCAAAACCTAACAAAAGTGGCGGGCCGGATAACCTGCCTGCAGTTGTATTAAAGTCAAATCATATGTGGTGGGCAGGCATCTTCTCCAATGTTTTTGTAGCAATAACAAAATCTGGTGTATTCCTGCCCAGCTGGAAGGGTGCAATAATTAAACTCATACACAAAAAAAGGGAGACAGATGTCTCGAGTAATTTTTGCTTGGTAAGCCTCCTTGATGTAGGTGCTAAATTGTACTCAAAGGTAATCCTCATTTCCCTTAAGAATTTGATTGAGTGTAATGGTATGGTTCCTATGGAACAAGGCGGCTTCAAGCAAGGGCATTCCATTGCAAAAGACGACGGAAACATCAGGGATTTTGTTCTGTTGTTTTGTCGACTTTAGCTTGGCCTTCGACCTTGTGAATCGAAGTATCCTGTGAGACAAACTGCGGCACATGAAAATACCCTCCAGTTTACTTGCAATCCTTCAGGAATTGCACTCACAGAATTGGGTCCAGGTTGCACTTGACTTAAATGCGGCCCTATCGAGAATAATACCTTTAAAAAATGGGCTAAGGCAGGGATGCGTTTTGGCATCCCGGCTGTTTTTCCTGTTCCTTGCTGACCTCTCGGGTGCACTTGCTTCTACCAACTACTTCTCTTCAAAAATTGGGGGTAGGCACATATCAAGCCTCCTTTATGCAGATGGTCTGGCTAGTTTAGATTTTACCCCAGTAGGTGTACAGAGGAAGTTGACCTGTTTTCTGGGGAATAGGAGGGTGGAGGTGGTAACCTCATATAGCTACCAAGGCATGATGTTTACTGAAAAGCTGAACTGGTCTCCACATAAAGAGTCAGCCGAGTTGGGGCTGCTTCAGCAATAGGAGGTCGAATAAGATTCAAGAATAGCTTGGAGGCCTCTCGTGGTGTCCCCTATTAACTGCTTACAATTCTGTGGTACCTGCTCAATGTCTACATGGGTTTGAGTCACTGACTCTAAGTATGGAGGCAAACTGTGAAAAGTGCGAGGCCAAATGTTTGAAGAAATTGTTAAGCCTTCCAAAAGGCACCATGGCCCCGGCTATAAGATTGGAAGGGGATCTCCAGGCCTGGAATGAATTTGCCTACAAATCAACCCTGTGATTTTGGGACAAGCTGAGGTTCTTAAGGTATAAGCCCTCCGTGCTAACAAAATTGTTACAAGTGAACTCAAATGGGCAGGGCAAGTCAGGAACAGACTAAGGAAAATCTCTGCAGCCCTACAAATTGAGACATGTGAGGATTCTCACCTTTCAAAAAGTGAATTAAAAGAAGCATGTAGAAGAGCGTCTAGGTTCCAGGATGTGGAGTATGTAAGGGAGAAGCCCTGAGCCAACTATATGTTAGAATCCTGGGAAAATCAGAGGGTGTTTCTGTAAATATACACACTCCCAGACACTCGGCTGCCGCTATTACTATTAAAATTTCATGTTGCACTGAATGTTTGGCACCAAAGACCTGAAAAATTCGATGCACTTTTGGATGCTGAGAATAACTGCAGGTGTGGCTTAAGGATTCATAATTTTAATGTTAACTTTTTACTAGATTGTTTCCATTTTTATAAGACTCGCTGTCTAATTTTAAAAACCTCTTTTTCTAAAATATAATATAAAACATCAGAATGAAGCACTTGCACTTTTGGTAAATATGGAATTTTTAGATGTAGCTTGTGCCTTAGCAAAATGTTAAAAAATACGCTTGAGATAATATGGCGATGAATGTGTAAAGGCTGAGAGCGAGAATGGTTAGATAGTGTCTCAAGTGATTGTAAGTCCAACGTTTATTGTGGATTTTATGAGGTATAATAATAGACTTTGTGGAAATGGAGTGATTGAGGGGGTAGTGGTTTGGGTCATTTGCAGGTATTTTTATTATGTGTATTATTGTTTTAAAGACAAGTGTGTAATCATTAATAAAAATCTTTAAATCTTTATTTCTTTCTTCCCTTGGGCAGAGCTCCTGTGCCCACCCTATACGTGTGGCAAGGGAAATTAGCAACCTTTCCTCTGTGGTGATGCAAAACCAGTTCTTAGGACAGCTCCTCTACATCTGGGATTGATTCCTGGCTGATTAGAAGGAAAAAGGACTAGGCAGATCCAGGTGATCGCTACATCTGCCTGTGACAGGGTAGGCCTCTTTGAAGTTAATGAAATTCCTGGGCACTGCCCATACACTTGTCCTGTCAGAGGAGATGAGCAACACTGCACACCCAAGGCCTATATCACAGCTCCATCTGATCAAAGAAGCTAATCAGCTCCTGGGCGACAGATGGAAACTCATGCAGATGGGTTTCTAGAGGCTTTAGACAGGTAAAAGTCGACTTTTAAAAGTATCTTAAAAGTATCTTTTGTAAAATGCATATTACAAATCTGACTATACCAATGACTTGGGCATGTAATAAATATTTGATAAAGTCCAAGAATGAACTTTGTAAGGGTTTCCTAGGATGGGATAACATTATTTAATTGTATTATTATATACCAATGCTTTCCAAGCTAACCCTACAATGGTAAAAAGAGCTTTTGGGGCCTTGTCACTGTTAAGCCATGGTTTACATTAAACCTTTACATGCTTTACTTTCAATTACCATGCACACTACCTTAAAGGCATTAAGGCCTGCTTAGGGGTGACAAATTAATATTTAAAAGGAGTTTTTAGGCCTGTGAAAAGGGGTTATTTTGACAGGTAAAAATTGCAGTTTTAAAACTTCACATGCAGGCTACAGTGGTAGGCCTGCAGCCATGTTTGCACTGTCACTGTAGTTCGTGGCACAATGGGTGTTGCTGTCCACTAGCGATGTTTAACTTACAGGCCCTGGATACACTTTGTACCATTTACTAGAGATATATAGGTAAATGAAATACCTCAAGTGGTCGTATAGCCAATTTTGACATGTTTTACAGGTCAGAGCACACGCACTAGGCCTGGTTAGCAAAGTCCTAGTGCACAGAGTCTAAAACTCAGCAATACATTTCAGTAAAAAAATGTGGGGGTATCAGGGGACCACGTCAGAGGGGGTATTTTGTCACAATAAGAAATGTATTTACTATTCTGCAGGGCTGTTTCCTGATGGAAATAGGTGCTCCAGAGGTCCTATAAATTGAAAACAAGGTAAATCCAAAAGAGAACATCATTTTGTATTCCAACTGAAAATGCACTAAATAAACAGGATATAGCTTTTATTAAAAGTCTCAACATGGAGGCTTTTTTCTGCAGAGTACAACATTATATTGGTTCTATGCAATCAATTTCTATTCTGGGGGATAAAAATAATAGTGTTGATCAGAAAAGTGTTCTGATGCTTCAATACAGGACAAAAGTATCAATTGTTGCCGAATAACGTTTTAAGTGGGGCCTTATAAATGAATATGATTATTGTTCTAAATAAACCTCTGTATTTTTGTAGCACTTTTAATATTTTTTTACATTAATATGCCTTAACATTCCTAAATAGCTAGGTAACAATTCCTCAGATTATACTGCAGAATTGAGCTTTAATGATCTAAAATGAAGCATAGTTTGCCTTTCCTTTTCCACATAAATTGCTCTTTTCTTGCCACATAATTGAGTCAATCCAGCGACGTTGTTACATAATTCCAGATAATCTGCAAACACATAAATATATCACACAATGCTCTAAATTACCAGATTCCCACGTGAACAACCACAAGCACGAACCAAGCACTAGTGATGAATAAAGTTGGTAAACATAATTTTTTCTGCCCCTGTGATTTTTTAAAACATCAACTTCACGAACGTCCAATTTTGGTTTTTAAAGGCATGTGAAAAATCCAGCAAAACGATTACATGCAGGACAGATGTGTAAAGCGGATAACAAAAAGTAGTGAAGTTGCTAGTTTCACACAACTCATCAGGACCTGAATAACTTGCATTAAAAGATAGGAAAAAATCCCAGCATAAACAAATGCAAACATAGGCATTATGTGAGTAGCAATTGCTGGTGTACATGTCAATAATTTTAAAATTGTAGTTGCAGACACAGGCCTATCTAGACAGAGACACCCTGGAATGAGACATGCAGTGAGTCATTTAACAGTAAGGCTAAGATCACCAATGGCATACACGCAAACCTCTGGCTATGACGCAAGCCAATTTCCAAGAGGCTTGAGATTATATTTTTTAAATGCTCATGAGCAGCCAGTCTGGTTTTCTTTGCTCCATTGAAGGTTTACAATTCAATCGCTTTAAATGAGCTGATAATGACACCACTAGGGAAAATTCAAGGAAAAGCAAATTAATAGGTGGAGTCTGAGGCAACGTCTGATCTCACATGTATCTTCTTCAACTCTGGCCATCACACACAAAGCCAAGGCCTGGATCAATGACACAATATCGAAGTAAACAATAATGTTTGACATAAATATCATGTCAAAAATATAGTTTACCAAAATATTGTTTCCCTATACTTATAATAGTAAGTACAAAAATATTAGAAAAAAATATAGTTGAAACTTATATAGTAAAAAAAATACAAAAATATTGATTTTGTTAAATATAAATAGTTTAAAGTAGGAAATGTTAAATATTTTAATATATACATTTAATATAATGTAAATTAAATAAATTCCACTAATGTTTAACACTATATATAAATATATAAACACATATATAAACGTGTGTGTATATATATATGTATATATATGTGTTTATATAAATATGTATTGTGTTTATATATACATATATATATGTATATATATATAGTGTAACCTAATTAATACATGTATTTAATTTAAATGATGTTAATGTTTTTAATATTTTAATATTTATCACTGTGAAAATAAAACATATATATCCTACCGGCGGTCAGCCAGTATGTAGTTATAGTTAGGATCATGTTTCCATAGGAAAATAATTTTTGACTTGTCTATAACTTTGGCACCATTTGACAAATCTTCACAACATTTTCCAAAATAAGTGAGTCGTCTTGTGCATGGAAAGTTTTTGAGCTGACCCATGAAGCGGGGCCAAGAAAAAGGGGGTCAAAAAAGTATGTTTTTCTATGTTCATTCCCATAGGACCTGTCAACATACCTACAGCCCGAACCGCTGAACAGAATTACACCAACTGTGACAGAAAGGTAGATTTGGTTACGCAGATTGTGCTTTTTTTATTTAGTGTAAATCTATTTAGTAGTTGTTAAGAAATTAAAGGAAATCAAAATTTGGATATCTAGGATTGCAACGATTTCATGATGATTTTGCAATTAATTGCAAATGCACACACCAACAGGAATGCTGTGATCAGCTGGCCGCACCTGAGCGGAGAGTTGCGGCCCCCATTTTAATTGAACGGTTGAGTCTCCGGGGCTGAATTAGAATTGCAGGAAGTGAAATAAGGGGTCAGGTTAGATGTAACCTGACCCCATGGCTTCAAAATAGGGGTTTTTAAGGGACTACTGATGGGTAGAATATGTCAAGAAAAAGGTTTTTTTTTCACACTCGATATTCACAAAGACATCGTGAGCAGCAGATTGTAACGTCACGACGACGACGCGAATATGGACAAAAATGTAAAAAAATATTCAGAGACTCATTCAGAAACTAATGCATGCACTCAATCAGACACTCATGTACCCGCTCACAGACCCACTCAGACACTCATGCACCCACTCACACACCCACTCAAAGACTTATCCACCCACTCAGACAGTCACGTAACCACTCATAGACCTACTCAGATACTCACGCTCCCACTCACAGACCCAGTCAGAGACTCATGCACCCCCTCCCAGACCCCCTCCGACATTTTTGCATCCACTTACACTCACTCACACTCATGCACCCACTCACACACCCACTCAGAGAGTCATGTGCCCTACACCCAGTAACACATCCACTGAGGCACTCATGCATCTACTCACAGATCCACTCAGAGACTCATGCACCCTCTCAAACATCTGTAGTCATGCACCCACTGAGAGATCCAGTGAGAGACTCATGCATGTACTCATAGACCCATACGGACACTTACACATGCATTAAAATCCCCAGTCACACTGACGTACCCACTCAGAGACTCATGCACGCAGGCAGAAACACTCGGAGACTCATGCACTCACTCATACATCCACTGAGACAATCAAGCAGATACTTACATATCCACTCAGAGACTCATACTCCTTGTCAAACATCTACTAATATAGTCATGTGCCCACTGACAGACCCACTGAGAGAGTCATACATGCACTCATACACCCACCCAGACATTCACACATCTTCTCAAATCCCCAGTCAGACAATGACGTACCCACTAAGAGACTCACTTGGAGACTCATGCACCCTGTGGAAGATCTAGTCAGACACTCATGCATCTACTTACAGATCCACTAAGAGACTCATGCACTCACTGAGATACTTATGGAGTCACTGATAGACGTAGTCAGAGAGTCATGCACCCACTGACACACCCAGTCAGATACTCATGTATTGACTCACAGACCTGCTAACAGACACATGCACCCACTCATGTACCAACAGAGAGACTCAGGCACTCACTTAGAGATCCACTCAGATACTCATGCGCCCACTCACAGACCCACTCAGACATTCATGCATCTACTCACAGACCCACGCAGAGACTTGTGCACCCACTTACAGACCTACCTAGAGACCCATACACCCACTCACAGACCCACTCTGACACTCATGCACTCACTGATCCACTCAGACATTCATGCACTCACTCAGACATCCAGTCAAACCTTCATGTACCCACTCACAGACCCATTCAGAGAGTCAAGCACCCACTCACAGATCTACTCAGAGACTCACACACACCCTCACATACTGACTCAGACACTCATGTATCCACTCACAGACCCACTCACACACTCATGCACCCACGCAAACACCCGCTCAGACACTGACAAACCCACTTGGACACTGTCACACATTCACAGACCCATTCAGGCACTCTTGCACTCATTCACAGATCCACTCGGAGACTGATACACCCAAACCTACTCAGACATTCATGCACCCACTCACAGACTCACTTAGACATTCATGCACCCACTCACAGACCCACTCAGACAGTCATGTACCCACTCACAGACTCACTTAGACATTCATGCACCCACTAACAGACCCACTCAGAGACTCATGCACTCACTCACAGACCCACTCAGACACTTCTGCACCCACCCATAGATCCACTCATACCCTCACACACCCACTAACAGACCCACTCAGAGACTGATACACCCACTCATTGACCCACTCAGACATTCATTCAGACCCACACACCCACTCACACACCCACTCACAGACCTTCCCAGGCATGCACACATCCACTCACAGAACCACACAGCCACTCAAAGACCCACACAGACACCCACAAACCCACACAGGCACTCACACACCCACTCACAGACCCATACAAGCAATCACGCATCCACTCATAGACCCACACAGGCACTCTCACACCCACTCTCAGACCTACACAGGCACTCTCACACCCACTCTTAGACCCACACAGGCACTCAAACACCCACTCACAGACCCACACAGGCACTCACAGAGGCACTCACACAGCCACTCGCAGAACTACACAGCCACTCACAGACCAACACAATCACTCTTACATCTACTCACAGACAGACTCAGCTACTCACACACCCATACAGTCACTCACACACCCCTTGACACACCCTCAAAACCACTGACACACCCACTCAGAGACCCATACAGACACTCACGCACCCACATAACCACTCACACACCCACTCACAGACCCATACAGTCCCGTACACATGTATCCTCTAAGGTTACAGGTTACAATTTGGATTTTCTTTTTTTAAAACCCTAAAAATTCACTGAAAAAACCAAAGGTCACAGAGATGTTATAATTAGGAAATATAATATAAAAAACCTTAGAAATTCACTGAAAAAAGCAAAGGTTACGGCGAAGTTATAGTTAGGCTTGCATTTCACTCGTACAAAACCATTGAAATTCAACAGTTATAGTTACCTCAGCTAACTGCACTGCTTTTGACCTTGCATATTACACCACTCATGACATTGTCTGTGACATCACTGATGACATCACTGACTATAACTTCCCTGTAAAATATACATATATATATATATATTTATATATATATAAATAAAATCATACATACACAATCAAACCATAGAAAATATAAACAATGCAATAACAAAAATATAGTTCATTTAGACAATAAATTAAATATTACAAATTTCAAACCCCCAAAAACTCATTTACTAAAGAGTAGGAAAAGCATTGGTCTTCGGAAGGATTACATTTACTGTTCCAAGTCCAGACAGTAGAAAAAGCATTGGATTTTGGATGGGTTAAATTTACTATTCCCACTCTAGTCTATGCAACAGTAGGAAAAACATTGGAATTGGGAGGGGTAAGATTTAGTATTCCCACTCCAGTGTGTGCTACAGTAGGGAAAGAGTTGGACTTTAGAGGGGATAAAATTACTATTCTCACTCTAGTTCATGCTCCAGTAGGAAAAGGGTTGGACTTCGGAGTGGTTAAATTTACTATTCCCACTCCAGGCTATACAACAGTAGGAAAAGCATTGGACATCGGAGGGGCTACATTTACTATCCCCACTCCTGTCTGTGCAACAGTAGGGAAAGCTTTGGACTTCGAAAGGGTTAAATCTACAGTAGGGTTCCTATTCCCACTCCAGTCTATGCTACAGTAGAGGAAAGTGGTGGACTTCAGAAGGGTTAAATTTACTATTCCCACTCTATTCTATGCAACAGTAGGAAAAGCGTTGGAATTCAGAGGTGTAAAATGTATAATTCCCACTCCAGTCTGTGCAACAGTATGGAAAGTGTTGGACTTCGGCAGGGTTAAATATGCAATTCTCATTCCAGTCTAAACAGCAGTAGGGAAAGCGCTGAAATTCAAAGCGGCAAAAGTTACTATTCCCGCTCCAGTCTGTGCTACAGTAGGGAAAGTGCTGGACATCGGAATGGTTCAATTTGCTATTCCCACTCTGGTCTGTGCAACAGTAGGTAAAGTACTTCACTTCAACCACATTACATATTTGGATAGCTCTAATAATTCATTCAAATTAAAAAACCTAATATAATTATTAATGTCCATAAAATATATATATGTATATAAAAAAATTACATAACAAACAATTGATTAATTATCAATTAAAAATAATTATTTAATTATTACTTAACTTTCTACCCTATACCCCTAAAAACCTAGCAGCCCCCACCTAAAATATAACTAAAACAAATAAGTATAACACAATTTACATAATTAGTAATCAATTAAATAATTAATTAACAATTAATTGATTGTTAATTATTACTTAATAAACTTCCCACCCTATACCCATACAAACCCAGCTACCCACACCTAAAATATAACTGAAATATGTAATTATTACCCAATATACATAATTATTAATCAGTTAAAATATTAATAAACAATATTAACGAATTATTTTTAATTCTTACCTAATTAATTTCTTACGCTATACCCCTACAAACTTAGCAACCCGCACTGAAATAAAACTAAAATAAATCACTATAAGATAATGTACAAAATGAATATCATCACATACTTACTTAAAAACTAATAATTAATAATTGCTTAATTAGGTTTCCATCATATCCCCCTACAAACCCAACAAACCACTACGACACTTTAAATTACTAATAACAATTACATGAACAAATCTAAATCACTTAAAATGACAAACTATATTATTAAAAATGAATACCAATTATACAAACAACAACACATAAAATTGATACATGCACTAAAACACATTAAAAAATCTAAAAACATTGTTTAAAAACAATATTATCCAAAACAGTATAAAAAACAATGAAATACTTAACAACAATATTACTTACCGAAAAAAAACGTATTCTTGACAATGATATTTCTACATCACAATATTTTTGTATCATGGTATTTGTTATCCGATATTTCTGTGTCCCGATATTTAAAAACTCAATATTCTGTCCAAATACCCAAGAGTTCTTAGATTATTTTACATAAACAATGCTCTTCCATTGAGCAGTGTAATCTTAGTTTGAATTTGATAAATACATTGATAGTTAAATGTCTTCTCACTGTGCATGAGGCATTCAACAGCATAGGTTTCTCAGTATTGTACATTAAACCTATACTCCTTCTACCCACAATCTCATCCTATATTGATGTATTGTGCATGAAAGATCTCTTCTCTCCTAATGATCATATCACATTGTGAGGGAGCCTGCACACCAGTGTTTATTGTAGCCAAATCAATGGCCGAGAATTGTTTTTTTATTTTTTACCTTGTTTGGAAGAGACATGTGGCTGTAACCCAATCCACTGTTCATTACATGCTAACAGGTGATCAGGAGCAGAAGGGACAATGAGAGCCAGCAGAGAAGGAGGGGAAGGGAAAAGGTCAGAGAAAACAGCAGGCAGAGGCAGTAAAAATGAGAGGAAGGGACAGAGGTAAAGGGAAGGTTAGATAAATGGAGAATAAGTGAGGGTATGCGTTTGGACACCTTTAGGATTTGGTTCTGGAGAGTGAGAGCTTAAGGCAGACCAATAGCACAGATTCTTCAGTAGCTAAATAGAAAAACGTTCTGAAGTTGTGCAAATTTGCAGTTATTTTTTCTGGCTCTTTGTGAGAATCTTTAAGCTATTTAATTTACTGTTTTCACATTTCTTATTCTCCAGGAAATGTTTACCGCCAAGATACAATAGTATTTACATGTTCACAACTGCCTTGTGTGGCTGTTTATTTTATCTATACATGAACAGTATGTTCACGTTCCTCAGTGCTTCCATCGTCCCACACTGCACACAGCCAGTTCCATAAAAGAGCAATCATAACAAATAAAACGTTGCAGAATGCAAACATTTTTACATCAGATTTTATCTTAAGATATAAGCAAAAATGGGATGAGAAATATAACTGAAAATATGAACTACTTATCAGCACCTATCAAACAGAATTCATGTTATTGTATAAAATGATCATCTTTCTTTTAAGGACAGCATAACCTTCAGATATTGGTAAATTGGATACTTTATATATCTGGGGCCAGATTACTTGCATTGCACCACTGACTGAGGAATTTTGCACTCACAGCCAGGCAATTTTGCACCATCACTGCACTGTTCGTTTCAAAATTTTACACTGTCATTTGCTATGCCCAACAATCACTGGTGTAATGTATGCAGTTCAGCTCTGGATACAGCATATACTTGCAGAGATATACAATATGACAAAAATGTCTGCAATATGTATATTGTATGCGTTCATTTCTTTCTCCCTATTATATCGGCATCGTTATAATTGCATGTTCAAAGCAATTGAACCAGTCAATTACATCCTTTGTACATCTCTAAATAAAAAATTGTATTTTTTCCTATATTTAGGAAAGTGTGTTAACTTTCACAATTTTAGTGATTAGTGATTTTAGTAATTGTATTTTCTTTTCTTCATTCACAGTGAACATGCCTTCAATGGAACTATAAATCCATAATCCTTAAAATGAATATATAATCACAAATTCACACATAGGAAAAACAAGAAAAATTTAGACTAAACAGCGTTTGTGGCTATCCTGTGCTGCCACTTGGGTATTTTGGGGGATATGTACAAGGACTGGCGAAAACTATCGCTAAAGTTAGATAGCAGCAGTTTTCTTACCGCCGCATACCGCTGAAAACTATCGCCATGTTAGCGACGTATTTACAAGCCGTCGCTACATGGCGATAGCTTCAGGGATCGGCGGCGAAAACTGCCGCTAACATTAGCGCGATGGCGATAGGAATTCCACATATTTTTGCGTGGAATCACCGTGCTGGCGCAAATGTCCTACACCATAGCGTTCCCCTCAGTAACCCGAGTAAAATGATACCTCACTTGTGTGGGTGTCCAAAGCAGAATTGGCTAAAAACGTATTTTTAAAAAAATGTAGCACTTAGAATTCTCTGTGCTATACCCTAAATCCCTATGTTTTGGGCTCATCCCAGTCACAGGCCTTTGGCCCACCCACACAAGTGAGGTATCATTTTACTCGGGAGAACAAGGGGAACGCTGGGTGGTAGGACATTTGTGCCGGCATGGTGATCCCACGCAAAAATGTAAGGAAAAAGTGATTTTTTTCAGCTAAATTTGAGGTTTGTAGGGGATTCTGGGTAGGGAAACGTTGGGGGATCCACGCAAGCCATACCTCATTGGACTCCCCAGGGTGCATAGTTTTCAGGAATGTGTGGGTTTGGTAGGTTTCCCTAGATGGCGGCGAGCCCGGGGCCAAAAAACCAGGTGCCCCCCCAAAACCAGGTCGTTTTGTTATAGGTAATTTTGAAGTCTCCACAGTATGATTTGGGCCATTTCCTGTTTCAGCCACTATGCCTACCCACACAAGTGAGGTACCATTTTTATCGGGAGACCTGGGGGAACGCTGGGTGGTAGGAAATTCGTGTCTTCCCAGTGATCCTACAACTTTCCCACACAGAAAAGTGTGAAAAATGTGATTTTCTCATCAAAATTTGAGGTTTGCAGGGGAGTATGGATAGGGAAACGTTGGGGGATCCATGCAAGCCATACCTTCCTGGACTCCCCCGGGTGTCTAGTTTTCATAAATGTGTGGGTTTGCTAGGTTTCCTTAGATGGCCGCCGAGCCCGGGGCCAAAAACCCAGGGGACCCCCCTTGCAAAACCAGGTTGTTTTGAGGTGGGTAATTTTGATGTTGCCTCAATAGGTTTTGGGCCCTTGCCTGTTGCGGGTACTTGACCCACCCACTCGAGTGAGGTACCATTTTTATCGGGAGACCTGGGGGAACGCTGGGTGGTAGGAAATTTGTGGATCCACGCAGATTCCAAAACTTTCCCACACAGAAATTTGAGAAAAAAGTGTTTTTTTCCGCTAAATTTGAGGTTTACATGGGATTCTGGGTAGGAAACCGTTGGGGGGTCCATGCAAGCCATACCTCGCTGGACTCCCCCGGGTGTCTAGTTTTCGGAAATGTGTGGGTTTGGTACTTTCCCAAGATGGCGCCGAGCCCGGGGCCAAAAACCCAGGGGACCTCCCTTGCAAAACCAGGTTGTTTTGTAATAGGTAATTTTGATGTCGCCTCAATAGGTTTTGGGCCCTTGCCTGTCACGGGTACTTGACCCACCCACGCAAGTGAGGTACCATTTTTATCGGGAGACTGGGGGGAATGCTGGGTGGTAGGAAATTTGTAGATCCAAGCAGATTCCAGAACTTACCCACACAGAAATTTGAGAAAAAAGTGATTTTTTCAGCTAAATTTGAGGTTTGCAGGGGATTCTGGGTAGGAAAACGTTGGGGGGTCCATGCAAGCCATACCTCGCTGGACACCCCCGGGTGTCTAGTTTTCGGAAATGTGTTGGTTTGGTAGTTTCTCAAGATGGCCGCCATGCCCGGGGCCAATATCCCACTGGACCCCCCTTGCAAAACCAGGTTGTTTTGTGATAGGTAATTTTGATGTAGCCTCAATAGGTTTTGGGCCCTTGCCTGTCGCGGGTACTTGACCCACCCACGCGAATGGGGTACCATTTTTATCGGGAGACCTGGGGGGAATGCTGGGTGGTAGGAAAATTGTGGTTTTTCTGACAACAGAATATTATGACACAGTAATGCAAGGAAAATGCGTGACTATAGTCACAATTTGAGGTTAGCATTGCATTGTGAGTAAAAAAACTTGTTGGGATCCATGAGAGGCACACCACCCAGCACCCCCCATTTTTTTTTTACTTTACAGAAATATCTAAAGTTGGTAAATTTTCCCTAGAGACAGACTACACCTTAGCACAGAAAGACAGATGAGACAAATATGACTGCCTATCCACCTGTTCCTCAAGTACACACACATACTGGTTGGATTTGGCATGAGGGTGAGTGAAAGGTTCAAAATGTATATTTTATTAACAAGAGATTTCACAAAAAGGAAATGCACTGTTAATAATTAAAAGGTTAAAAACCTGAACCAATGACTCACAGCTCGTGAACTGTAAAGCCACGACAAGGCACCAACCTCTTTACAGGCCATTCACATACCTTTCATACTTGACACACACTTTCACACCACCAGAAGGGGCCCCAGCACATTACAACACTCACATCCACAGACAATGTGGAGACAATGTACACCCTGGCAGAGAGAGACAGAAAAGACAAATATTCCTTCAAAATGAACAATTCCTTAATTACTCACACATACTGGGTTGGATTTGGCACGAGGGTGAGTGAAGGTTCAGAGCGTGAAATTCTATTAACAAAAGATTTCACAAAAAGGAAATGCACTGTTAATATTTAAAAGGTTAAAAACCTGAACCAATGACTCACAGCTCGTGAGCTGTAAAGCCACGGCAAGGCACCAACCTCTTTACAGGCCATTCACACACCTTTCATACGTGACACACAAGACCATTCACACCACCAGCCGCGGGCCCAGCACATTACAACATTCACATCAACAGACAGCGCCATTCAAGGGCCCATCACTTTCATACGCCCACATGACTGACACAGCAATCACACCGGCTGGTGGTTGACATAGTGTCTGCAGTGGCCTTTGACTAGCAGAGTGTGTAATGACCAGCAGCAAGTCACTACTCACACACTGCCAGCCAAATGCCAGCCCACGCACACCGTCAGCCAAGCACCATCCCACCCACACTGCCAGCCAAGCGGCAGCCCACGCACACTGCCAGCCAAGCACCAACCCACGCACACTGCCAGCCAAGCGCCAGCCCACGCACACCACCAGCCAAGCGCCAGTCCACGCACACCGCCAGCCATGCGCCAGTCCACGCACACCATCAGCCAAGTGCCAGTCCACACACACCGCCAGCCAAGCGCCTATCCACGCACACCGCCAGCCAAGCGCCAGTCCACGCATACCGCCAGCCAAGCGCCAGTCCACGCACACTGCCAGCCAAGCGCCAGTCTATGCACACCATCATTAAATATTTTTTAACAAGAAAGAAAACACAAACCAATTGCAACTAGATACAAAACTATAACTATAAAAACAACAGCAGTAACTAAAGACATCATTCTATTGCCAAACGTGAAACTGAACAACAACTATATAAAACCTTACAGACCAGGCAGTACACTATTAGACTCACGGTTGCTCCCAAAAACTCTTTTGAATGTGATACAATCTGAAACATGTGGGCACACACAGCCCAGGATTAGAAGGACAATCGGCACAGTGCATATGACTCTCCTTCTGCATACCTCTTCGCAAGCAGACTCTACATCTCTTACAGGGATTGGTTGTTTTGGGCGTGGGAGGAATTAAATCAGGAAAGTGGTGATCTTTCAATCTAGCCACATCCTCCACCACTCCAACTCTAGGAACACTTGCCTGTTCCACAACAACAAGGCTGCCTAACACAGACTCCTGAAACTGAACAAAAGTCATCTTTGAAGCAGGAGAACACTCCTTGAACACAACAAAAGCATTAAAAGTTGCTAAATTGAAGAGATGGATGGCCAACTTCTTATACCTAATGTAAGCCTTACAAACAGCAGTGTAAGGTTCCAACCTCTGATCTACTCTATCGACACCACCCATGTGCTTATTGTAGTCTACAATGCACACAGGTTTGCGCACTTCAGCAACCTGACCCCAAACAGTCACAGGTGAAGTACTCTCATCATGAATGGTAGTCAGCATGCACACATCCCTCCCATCTTAATTCCATAACGTGCCCTCTTGCTAGGAATGTACTGCCTAAAAACCAAACGGCCCTTGACCAGGACCAAAGACTCATCAACAGCTATTTCTCTCCCTGGAGTATAGATCTCTGAAAATCGATTTACAAAGTGATCAAGAACAGGCCGAATCTTAGAAAGACGGTCACAGTCAGGGTGATCTCGTGGCAACGCCAAAGCATTATCAACAAAATGCAGCATCCGAAGCAAAAGTAAATACCGATCACGGCTCATAATTGCAGGAAATATGGTCGTTGCCATCAAGGGACTGGTAGACCAATATGAAGCCATGGATGGCTTCCTTATCAAGCCCATCAAAAAAGTCAAACCCAAAAACTTCTTCATCTCGTCCAGATTTGTGGGAGTCCTCCGGGTAGCTCTAGAGCGGGGCCTACGTCTGGCACTGTTGTCCCTCAAAAACTGTTCAGCATACAAATTAGTCTGCTCAACAATCTGTGCCAAAAATACATCATCCATGAACAACTGAAAAAACTGTATAGGCAAAACATTTTCACAATCCACTCTACACCCTGCATCACCACTAAAGGCAGGCAACACCGGCTGCACCATGTTTGGATCAACCCAGAGTCCAGCACTTCCAGTAGGAAGCCTTGCAGCCTCAGGCTGCAATCCCGATGTCTCTTGCTGCACCATCGACACATCAGTGTCCTCCTCTAAAACAGGCACTTCATCCGCACTGACAGTAGCTTCATCTGCACTGAGAGTAGCTTCATCATCAGATGATTCTTTGTGGATAGAAAACAAACTGCCAGAAACTTGCACTCCTCCTCTCCCTCAGACACACTGTCAGTCTCATAATCCTGCTCAGAGGAAGATTCAAAAGCATACCAACCACCTGCTGAGCAGTAATTCTACGGCTAGCCATAATCCTTACTAATAAAGGTAACTTGTCAAACAAGTCAACAACAACAAACACTTTGTAAAATAAGCAATAAACAAAATGTGTCTTTATCACAAAGACCTATATACTCCAAAACTATACCACTCACTGGCCAGAAGCAGCTAGACTCACCACCACCCACTCTGCACAGACACAGTAAGGAACAACAATATCCCACTAAAAAGAAAAAGAAAAAGAAAATTACACATAAGACAATGCAAAACACATCGCAAAGAATTTCATGCTCAAAACACTAACTAAATATGCTGCCATTATGACACCACTTACAAAAAATTAATTCATGCATGACAATAATACTCATTTGGAGTAAACACAACAAAAATGTTTTTCTTACCAAATAAATGCAACTACTCAAAACTGCAGAACAACCACTGCCGAAACCGCAAACAAGAATCAAAAGCTTTACACTAGAATAAAAAAACATTACAATCACATATGCAAATAATGCACCAGTCCACACACAATCCACCAGCCAAGCTCAGGGGTAGGTGGGTCTAAGAGTATAAATAAAATATTCACCCCCGTAAAAGGGGAGCAACCCTTGCCCAAGAGGCCACTCCCCAACACCAAAATTTAAAAAACCCTGGTGTCTAGTGGCTTCTGCCCCCCTTGGGGGCAGATGGGCCTAAAAACATACTGCTGATCTGCCACCCAAAGAGGGCAGAAATGGCCACAATCATCCTCCCATAAAGGGGAGCGACCCTTGTCCAAGGGGCCGCTCCCCAACATAAAAATAAAAAATCCCTGGTGGCCTAGTGGCCATATAAAAAGAAAATCAGCCGATCTGCCCCCAGGGGGGCAGAAACGGCCAAATTAATGCTCCCCAAAGGGGAGCGACCCTTGCCCAAGGGGCCACTCCCCACAAATGAATCCCTGGTGGTCTAGTGGGCCACTTACAAAAAAAAAATGGCGAGATCTGCCCCTGGGGGCAGAGAGCCAAAAACATTGCCCCCAAAGGGGAGCGACCCTTGCCCAAGGGGCCACTCCCCACAAATGAATCCCTGGTGGTCTAGTGGGGCACTTACAAAAAAAAATGGTGAGATCTGCCCCCCCAAAAACATTGCCCCCAAAGGGGAGCGACCCTTGCCCAAGGGGCCACTCCCCACAAATGAATCCCTGGTGGTCTAGTGGGCCACTTTAAAAAAATAAAATGGCGAGATCTGCCCCCTAGGGGGGCAGACACAGCCAAAACATCCTGCCCCCAAAAGGGGAGCAACCTTTGCCTAAGGGGCCGCTCCCCGCAAACAGTTGAGCAGATTTTTAATTAAAAAAAAAACATTCCCTGGTGTCTAGTGGGCCTTCCTGCTGTACGATCGCACAATCGTGCAGCAGGAATGCTCAAAAGAGGCATCAGAGGAAAGGAAAACCCTTTCCTTTCCACCGATGCCACTTTTGTTTAAATACCCCCCTCCCCCGAGGAGAAACTTACCTCCTCTCCCTTGGACGCGCTGGAAGCAACATTGCTTCCAGTGCGTCCGGAATCCTCCAGTGGCGTCAGCGTGCCTTGCGCGCTGACGTCATTAGATGACGTGGAGGGGGGCGGGGGGAGGCAGGGGAAGGGCTTCTCCTGCCTTAAAGGGCAGCCCACGGGGGGAGCGCCAGCGCTTCCCCCGTGGGTGGGTGCTAGGACGGCCGGGAGCCGTCCGACGCACACGGCCACCGTGACGTCGGACGGCTCTCGGCCGTATGACGCACGGAATGGGTTAAGGCCTGATACACCAAAATGTAAGGGGTAGCAGAAGTGACATCACATACCATTTGACCCTCGTCCATGATGTCACTGGGAGTGGCATCACCAGATGTTTGAGACTATGATATCACAGGAAGTGATATCATGTTACCTTTTGGACCTCGATAATGTCACAGGAAGTGACATGGCACAGCCTTTTGATCTAGTGCCATTACAGGAAGTGGCGCATCTGAGCTTTGGTTGGCTGCACCACATAAAGAGGCTGGATAATCTCTAACAGATACAAATGAAACACTTTATAAACAAACATACTTTATTCAGATCCAATAAAAAATAATTCTACATTCAGTGTCAGTCAGTATGTTCAGATACAGGGCTGAGATAATAGAGCATGTTTTAAGAACGTTTTCAATAGTGTGCAACAATGGAAAATATTGTTGACCAATCTGAAAAAAGTGTTATATAATGGGAAGGTAAATGGGCATATAATGCTCGGCAAATGTTTACTTGCTTACCCCAGGTGGGGAGGCATCGAATCTTCTGAGGTTTACAATAATTAATTTCTTCTGTACAGATAAAATTGCACATCACTAGTGCAGTACTTGTATCAATATGTAGCATGCTTGTTCACTGGCTGCCATGCTGATGCTGCAGTACTGATGAGAAGAGAATTGTGGGGGTCAAGTAGTACTTTGATGACTGGAAAGAAGAGGCTATTTTGATGCTCCTGCCTAGCTTCCTTCAAATGGAAAAGGCACTGAATGAGCAATGCACAATTGACAAGATATCTCATTGAGTTTAGTGTATGCTGCAGAAATGTATGTTCCATCTGCAGTTACAGCTTTGAATAACAGCGACTCTCCTCACCTTCACATCCTTCCGAGGTAGATGAAATTAGAATCACTGAATTCGGTAACAGAAAGCGCAAGAGCTACCTCAGCTGTAAGGAGTCGCCCCGTGGCACATGAGTGCTATATAAAACAAGAATCTATTTAAAAAGATATGGCCAATAGTGTAGATATTTCATGCTACATCAGATGTACACTTCCCTACATAATTGTGGAACACCTCATCAATTGCAATTCCCTTACTATGGCATTTACAGTGTAAACAGGCAATAACGCATTGTAGCCCCTTCAAGGGTTACTACTTGACACACTTTTACTACAGATATTAGTCTAACAAATTCCAACACATATCCAACACGCTAACCACCACAAAATGATAAATAGGTATCACATGAATATGGAGGAGGGGTTGTGAGGGAAAATACAAACTATTAGAATCCGTGCCTCCATATATAAACATAATCAAGACCAGATAAGATAGCCCCATGAGCCAAGTTATTTAAAGGGACACACTAATCCCCTATCTGTGTCTCTCTGAAAGCACTATGAAGGTACAGGCTTATTCCTGATGACTAACACACCATTTCAACTACGATTTCAAAAGAATACCCTGTACAGCTGTAAATCAACAGAAAAGCTAAGCAATGCATGCTAGTGGCACCTTTAGTGTTAACTAAGGACTGGATTATAAGTGCCTCAGAAAAACTTTGCTTTCCTGCCCCAGAATTACTTGTAAGAAAGATCAGGATAATACCAGGGGTGTGGAAATAATGAGAATTACTAGTTGTGGGGGGATAACAGTTCTAATTCCCCCGTCTTTCCTTTAGGCAATATAAAATCTATAAATAAGAAACAAAGCATGAGATTCTGAACTCTTGTTACCGGGCCCATCAAAATATGTGGGTTACTTCTAATCTGGCCCTAGGTGGGTCGAGTGCATTGAATACTGGGGAGTGACAAGATGTAAAGAAATCTGTGGCACAGATCCCATTTAGGTGAGGCACTGTGCACTATGATGCCTAAACTTGTGTAGTTCTGGCTCTGTGCACTCTTAAGTGGGTATCCGCTTTTGTAGCCCACCTCTCAAGCTAAAGTGGTGGAAGCATATTCTCAGTTTGTTTGGTGACTAGCATGCAGAGGAATCCTCTACTGACCTCTTTATGCAAATTTCGTAGTGCTTATTAGGTCTTGCCTGCAGGCAACGTGCATACGCTGTCGTTATGGTGATAAACTAAAAAGGGGCTGTTAGCCCATTATTCGTTGGCACCCATATCACTCTTCTTTGCTGCCTTCTAATTTGGCAGAATATGTGCGGCGTCACTTCCTTTTGTTTGAGAGTGCATGGACCAGTTACAGATTAAATAATAATCGGTGTACATCTGCTGCTCGCTCTGTGATTGAGGTACTATCTCTCCTTTTTGGGCATTTTTGAATAGCACAAACTCAACCCAAAGGTGTCAGTGCTTTACATGGTACCAGTTACATTCCACAGCTTCACATTTTTTCTGTTTTCGAGCACTAGAATGGCCTCATGTACAAAGATTTCATTTAAGGAATAGTAAACTGCGATAATTAACAATTCACAATTTGCGATTCTTGAATGGAATGTTCAAAATGGATTTGTTAGAAGTGTGCACAATTTGCTCACCGACTTCTAAGGAACCCATCAGTATAAAAAACTGGCTAAAAAACTCAACCTCACCCTAGCCCCCCTCTGGACCCAGATCATAAATAGCTCCCTGAGTACTGGAATCATGCCAGACTGTCTAAAGATGGGCCAAGTCACGCCATTATTAAAAAAAATGGGCACGGACCCAAACAACCCCAACAACTTCAGGCCTGTCTCCAATCTCCCTCTCCTATCAAAAATCCTGGAAAGGTGTGTTCTCCTTCAACTTAACCAGCACATTGACAGCAACACTCTTCTGGATACTCACCAAACAGGCTTCAGAAAAGGCTGCAGCACAGAGACAGCAATCCTGAACATCGTTGATGATGTCTACAAATCACTCGATGCAGGCCGTGGTTGCCTGCTCATACTCCTCGACCTATCGGCTGCCTTTGACACGGTTGACCACAATCTGCTCATAAATGCACTCCGAGAAAGAATCGGTGCAGACGAGGTGGTCCTACAATGGTTTACCTCCTTCCTTCAGAACCGCTCACAAAGAATAAAAATTAACAACTTCACGTCTGACCTTCTCCCCATAACCAGGGAGTCCCACAAGGATCGGTTCTCTTCCCATCACTGTTTAACATCTACATGGAACCCCTCACCTCCATACTCAAAAAGCCAACATCCCCTTCCACCTCTATGCCGATGATACCCAGATCTACCTTGAAACATCGTCACTAGGAGACATACAGAAACTAAACAACACCCTACGAGAAGTACAACACTGGTTATCCCACAACCACCTTAAACTCAACCAAGACAAAACGGAAATTCTTTTCATTTCCAACAAGGAGCAGACCCCCCTAGCCACAGAATGGCTAAAATCCATTGACGCTCTTAATTGCAAGCTCACCCTGGCAGACTCTGTAAAATCCCTGGGTATCACCCTAGACGCAAGCCTAAACATGGACAAACATATCAAGAACTCAGCAAAGAGCGCATTCTTGAACCTAAAATTACTCAACAAAATAAAACCCTTCATCCCCCCAAATGACCTTAAACTGGCCACTCAATCCCTGGTGCTGTCCAGATTGGACTACGGGAACGCTACTCTCACGGGCACGCCAAATTCTCACCTAGCTCCCCTCCGAGTAACCCTAAATACAGCTGCCAGGATGATCACAGGAGCAAAGAAATTTGACCACATCTCTCCCTCCCTAAGAGAACTAAAATGGCTACCAATCGAAATGCGTGCCAACTTCAGAACTGCCTGTCTCACACACAAAGCTCTTCACACCGGAAAACCGGCCTACCTGGCCTCCAAACTCAAAAAGGCAGGACAAACGAGAAACCTCAGGAGCACCAATACCCTTCTTCTCAATGAATCACTAATTCGGTTTGGTGGATAAAAAAATGCTATTTTGCGGTTGGAAATGCTATGATTTTATGAATAAGAGCCCTACTGACTGTAAAATGGAATGATACACGAGGCCCTTAATGAGCACCAAATACATTCCACTACTTTACAGTCTTTTTTTAATGAAAGGGAGATTAGGTGATTTGCCAGAATCACAGAATGTTGAGCTGACGCCGAGATTCAAACCTAGATCCCCAGTTCTGAGTATGGCAACTCTGCCCGCAGCACCGGACCCTTCTTCCCACTCCCATGCAGTATCCTGCCACCCTCATTGCTTTTAGCCATGCTTCACAGCAGCTGCACTGCTGTACAACATGACTAAAAAAAAGCATTTACAAAGCCAATAGATCTTGCATAGACGAGACCTATTGGCTTTGCCAATGCGTGTTTATTTTCTGTATGTTGGAGATAAGCTTTTGCTATATTGATCACTATCGTTAGCTCGTGTGCATACAGTAAATGCTTTGTGACCACTATCTTGTCATTATGGCTACTTTTAGCTATTCCTGAACATTTATTTTTTAAGAATGAAGGCTGCAAGACAGAATGGATGCCGCCACAGATCACAACCCCACCCCTAATTATTCTATCTCTGCTAGATGTTTGTTTCCCAAAGTATCCCGCCAGAGCAATCAGCTAACAGATGCCATTTGTTATCAGCATGCAGACCAAGATTACTAATGGTTGGCAAATCTCCAACGTGGAAAGTGGAATGCTGAAATTTCACCTGTTTGTTTCCTTGTGGAGTGGAAATGGGCTGATCCTCTGCAATGTGGTGGAACCCTTCCCCCACCCCCCCCGAAAAAAAGCATAATTGCTGTTTGAAGCACGGTGAGTGACTGGTCAATGTATTTATTAAATGCTAACTACATTAAAGTAAATATATTGACTAACACCCTACAGTGCACTTCAAAGCAGCTTCTCCAACGAGGAAATCTCTGTGTAGTGCCTTCATGTCAGATTCTCCTGGTGTGCAGGCACCACACTCAAGCTTTCCTGCTGGGAAACTTTCTTTAAAGAGCACAGTTTGGGAAGTCAAGCTTTCATGTTGGGAAATTTTCTATGAAGACCACTATCAAGGTCCGGAAATTGTAATTAGCTTAAGGACCAGCCAGTGACAGTGCAGAACAGCACAATAATTCTACATCCTGTGCATTTTTCAGTATACACTTTTGTAGTAATTTCCCAGAGCCGATGTAGTATAAACACGTAGCTTTATTTCCATACAACATAGATCCCACAGAGAGCGAGGCATGAGTCAAGCATTACACCAACGGAATCCGCCAACTGTGGAATTCGAACTGTCAAATACCTTCAGTGTCACGGGCGAGCCGGAGAACAGCGCGAGCCCTGACATAACAGTGAGTCCTTGCGCAAGGGGCGCAAGGACAGATTGCTACATATCTCTTTTCCTTACAGAGAAAACCATGGACAGTGGGAGAAAGAAAGAGAGAGAGAGAGAGAGAGAGAGAAAGAGAGAGAGGGAGAGAGAGAGGGAGAGAGAGGAGCAGTTACCTGAATCTAACAGGCAGTCTGATGTCCCTCACGCTTCTTCTCGGAGTACTATTAGGAACATAATCAACACAGGAGGTACTGGGTTTTACACTTACAGACTTTCTCCGGCATCCAAACTTTGTGGGGTGTTGTCAGGCACCTGGGTATCGACCCTTACAACTTTATTCATGTTCCACCAGTTGCAATGATTGACACGAACAGCACTCCCACAGATTTTGTTAATGAGTACAGGTTCACTGAACTTTGAGTCACCCTTACGTACAAATCCTGATCTCTTTATCTTAACTACGTTACCCACAGCCAATTTATTGCAAACAACGTGTTTCTTTTTGTCAAAGTATACCTTTTGCTTAGCTTGAGAAGTTTCTATTTTGTTTCTTATCATCTCATCTAACTCTTGTGCAGAGACCCTGTTTTTCAACCATTTAGACATCCATGCCAGTCTGAATTCGGAACATGCCTTCCTCCCATTAGCAATTCAAAAGGTGACACACCTGTGGAGGAGTGTGGTGTGGTTCTGTAGAACCACAGCATCGTTCTGACAGCAACTGGAATTACTTTGTTATGTGAGATAGCACACCGTATACAATCACCAATCACCCTGTTTAGCCTTTCTACTAAACCGTTGGTTTGGGGGTGATAGAGTGAACACTTAAGGTGGTTAATTGAAGTTTCCCTAAGAAAAGCTCAACTTCAGATGACACAAATTGCACCCCATTGTCTGATACTAATGTTTTAGGAAAACCCTCCCGCATGAACACCTCTTTCATGAATTCCAGAATTTCACTAGAGTCCGCCTTAGCTACAAATTTGACTTCAGGCCACTTCGAGTAGTATTCAACCAAGACTATAGCGAAGCGACACTGGAGAGGTAAGGCATGGAAGGGACCCAGAACATCAATACCCAATTTTTCCCAAGGATTGTCAGGAAGAGGAATGGATGTTAGGGGCGGATTGGAAACCCGTAAGATTTTGTCGCTACTAGCGCAAATGGGACAGTCATGTACCATAGTGTCAATGTCTCTATCCATTTGTGGCCACCAAAAGTATTCACGCACTCTGCATTTAGTGAGCGTAGCGCCCAAATTTCCTTGATGAGCATCAGACAAGAGTGTATCCCTGAGTTCGTAGGGGGGTATGACCTTCTCTTGTCTGATGACAAGGTCATCCTCAACGGACAATTCGTTTAATCATTTTGCATAGCCACTTTCCAATCACATTCTTTTAACGTACAAATGTTTTGCAATTCTATGGCAGGAACTAAACAGTCTTCAAGTTCTTCATCACCATTAGGGTTCTCAAAACAATCTGAGGAGTTACCTGGAACAGGCAAACGTGAAAGTGCATCTGCTTGTACATTTTTATCCCCAGGTATGTGTTCAACATTGAATTGGAATTGGAGGAGTTTTGAAGAAAGTCTTGCTATGCGTGGTGTGCTGTTACGGAAATTGGTATTTCCAAGAATGGAAACTAGAGGTTTGTGATCGGTTTGTAGGGTGAATTTCCTACCCCAAAGATGGCATTTGAATTTTTCGATAGCCCACCAACATGCCAGTAACTCTTTTTCAATGACAGAGTAATGCCTGTCCATGTCCCTAAGTACCCTGGAGGCAAAACCTATGGTGTGTTCAAGTTTGCCTATAGTCTGGGTTAATACTGCGCCGAGTCCATAGCTACTTGCGTCAACAGTCAATATGCAGGGTACCGTTGGATCATAGGGTTTCAATGCTTTGACTTGACTGAGTTAAGTCTTCAACTAGTCAAAAGCACCTTTACACTCATCATCCCATACAAAGTCCGTCTCTTTTTCAGCAGATTTGAGATGGGTCGTACTCTCGTGGCATAGTCTGGGATGAAACCTGAGTAGAATTCGCTCAAATCTAGAAATGACTTGACCCCAGTTTTGTCAGAAGGTGGAGGTGCCTCTACAATGGCTTGTACTAGCCCTGGTTTGGTGTGACCCCTGCACTCGAGATAATATGGCCCAGATATTCCACCGAATCCTTTGAGAACTCACATTTTTCTCGCTTGAGCACAACGCCTTGTTGTTGAAATATAGTCAAAACCTTATGCAGCACTTCGTCATGTGTCGTCTTGTCAGGTGCATGTATAAGAACGTCGTCTTGAAAAATTGCAACATTTTTCTGACCCTTGAGTAGGTTTACCATAAGCCGCTGAAAGACTGATGCTGCTGACGCAAGTCCGAAAGGCATGCAGCAGAATTGGAAAATACCAGATGGGGAATTGAACGCAGTGAGATGGCGTGACTCTTTGTCCAATTCCACTTGGTGGTACACTGAAGCAAGATCAAGTTTTGTGAAGAACCTGGCACCTGAGACCATGGCTAACACTTCAGTGATGTTAGGAAGTGGGTGAGAGTCCACCCATATTTCTTTATTCAAACTGCGCAAGTCTATGCAAATCCTGAGTTCATTGTTTCTTTTCCGTGCAATGACCAATGGAGATAACCAGTCTGAAGATTCGATTGACTCGAACACACCTATGTTGCATAGCACTGCGAGTTCTTTTTCAAGATCCTCTCTGATACTAAAAGGTACACTCCTTAATTTGTGTTTAACCGGGATGGCTCCCTCTTTTACTTTAATCCTGTGTCTGAAACCTTTTATTTTTCCTAGTTCACCTGAGAATACTTTGGGATAATTGTTCAATAGTTCCTCTACTTGAGAAGAATCATGTATGGCCAACACCTGTTCTTTAGCACCCGGACATAGCATCATCTCAAACAGCCCTTGATGAAACCATCCTAGTATGTTAAGGCCTTTGATGGCTACATAGATTTTTCCATGGATGCGTTGATCTTTAAATTCCATGATATCTTCAAAATATCCCAACAGAACAATTTTACAACCTTCGTAGGATACTGGTGCACGATCTGGAGGCAACAACTGCCTCTCCCCCCAATTTGCGATAAATAGCGTTTGGGTAATCATGGTGATGCGCTCACCTGAATCCACAAGAATTTGTAGACTCTTCGCACCAACAAGGATGTTGGCATAGGGATCTATGCAATCTGCTGGGTCACCCGTTCTGACATCACTATCGCTGACCACTAGAACCATTTCTTTCATCTCTGACATAAGGTCTTCAGGATCACTGTCACTGTTGTCCTTCACATGACTCACCCTGACCTGCTCTTTTCTCTGCCCCTGGCATACTTTTGAAAAACGCCCCATTTTTCCACATAATCTGCATACAACCTTTTTTGCAGGACACGGTCTCCCATTTTTGTTGTGTGTAGGGTAACCACACCGAAAACAGATGTCTGTCCTTTTGAAAAAACTATTCTGAGGGCCTTCCCTTTTTTTTGGGATAGATGACGCGACCAGGTGTGACTGCCTCTACAGTTTTGTTCTCTAACTCCTTCACTGACACTATAGCTGTTTCTATACTCTTTGCGATGCGGATAACCTCATCAAGAGAGGGATTCCCTAACGACAAGAGTTTCTGCCTAATGTTTTTATCACTGCAATGACTAATAAACTGGTCACGTACCAACTGTTCACTAAAGTTTTCAAATTCACAATCAGCAATTAATTTTCTGAGTGCAGTAATATATGTATCTACATCCTCATCACTTCTTTGAATACGTTTTAAGAACTTGTGTCTAGTTACTACTAAACTCGGCTGTACGTCATATCTACTAGCTAATTTCCTTAATGTTTCTTGGCACTCATCTAACTCCTCTTCGGCACCCCTCACAGGCTCTGGTAGGTGTTTTAGAGTTTCTCTCCCTTCAAAACCTAGGGAATGTAATAACAAATACTTTTCCCTTTCAGGCCTGAATCTATGTGCTCCTCTTGCCCCTAAATATGTTTCAAATGTGTCAAGCCAATGACGCCAACTAATGGGGGGATCTCCAGGTGAGTCAAGAAAAGGCGGTGGTGGCTGTACTGCCTGCATGCTGTTATAAGTTAAGCGCTAACTATTTTTTTTTCCTTTAAGCAAAAGTTTGTTACCATCTAATCACATGTAATTAGCACATTGTAAAAAAACACATAAGAAATTTAAAGTACACAACAATATGTGTGCTATATATTAAAAAGTATGTGCTAATCCACACTGTAACTGCTGGATTAATATCTCCTCATTTCTTGTTAACAGGTTAAACCTGCTGACATAGCTCCAAAAAGTATGTATAATGAGGAAGAGAGTCACGTTCTTACTGTTTCTTTTGTAGAAGGCGATAGATGCAGTGCTAGAATTGAAGTGGAGGAGAGACGGTGATACTAGGGTCGGATAAAACGTGAAAATAAAAACTGCTGCAGGGAGAAACCTCACACGCTCATCAGAGTGTACAAGGAGTAGAGGCGAGGGAGTTCTACATGCATCGATCCCTTGCAGCTCCCCTGCACGTCGACGTTGATATCTCTCACCTCTGTAACTGACAGGATGCAGCAGCTGGGCTTCTCCTCACGGGGCGGGAAGACTGAAACAAACTCCGCCTACCTGGGCATGTAGCGCTGGCTTTGAAGTATCGTTGGTGTGTGTCAGCCTCTGTAGCTGACAGGATGTAGGGAGTTAACTTCACCACACGGGGCGTGGAGATCGTGCCAAACTCCGCCTATGTTGTTGGCTTAGTGCCGGATCGACATTTCCGTTCAAGTGTGTCGCATCCCTTTTCTTCTTGGATGGCAGCCAGGCTGTGCCAGGGTCACGTCTTTGCATTGTGCAACCCTAGTTTGGCACTCGACAATGCAGCTGTGCGCGGCGAAAGACTTGCAAGACTGAAGGAAAAACAGTCACTTTCAATTTCCATTTCTCCCGGACTACGTCCTCCACACCGGCCTTCAGGACATCGACGCTGGGAACAGAGCTCGCACCCCGCTCAATCAGACTTGCTCCCTCAGTGCGCCTTCGCCAGCGTAAAACAGACCACTGTGGTGTGCCCAGTCCTCTTCGCTGTGCAACTTCGTTACCTCGCTTCTGACACAGGATGTTCACCTTGCTTTTCTTCGTCTATAAAGCGGTGAGTGTCGTCTATACCTTTGCGTGGGTTCTCTGTGGGATCAGCTCGTCGCCAATAGAATGTAGTAATTTCCCAGATTCGATGTAGTATAAACATGTAGCTTTATTTCCAGACAACATAGATCCCACAGAGAGCGAGGCATGTGTCAAGCATTACACCAACGGAATCCGCCAACTGTGGAATTCGAACTGTCAAATACCTTCAGTGTCACAGCGCGAGCCGGAGAGCAGCGCAAGCCGTGACATAACAGTGAGTCCTCGCGCAAGGGGCGCGAGGACAGATTACGACAACTTTCTTGCATGCCATTTCACCTGCATGCCTTCATTTTTCCAAGCTGGGGCAGGCAGATGGGGAAACAGCAAAATGACTTGGAGATTTGCATCGGTATACCGCAGATGGGAAAACTGAAACTTGCCCATGCTTAGGGAATGCTGCAATATACTCTGGGAAGCTGACCTTCCTAAAGACCTTTGTCAGTATGGAAACTACACCACAGCCTGAGTGACTGGAACTTTTGAACTTGGTGGATATGGAGATTCTGATTGGCAGTGGATCAAGGTCCAATTGCTTGAAACTGGACTTTTAAACTAAAACTTCCCTCCATTTGTTGAATGTCTCTTGGCCACAGCGTGCATGGACCCTGATACAGTTGTTGCATCTAGAACATAGAGATGAGTGCAGTCCTTTTCCTTTTAGCTAGGAACTAGAGTTAAGCCCCTTGCTGAAGCTCTTCCTGACTACTCTGCTGCTGCTAACCTTGACTCTACTGAAGCCCAAGCCAGCTGAGGGAGTCAAGAGTCACAGACACAGTGCCCTGAAACCTTCTCAATTTCTCACTGCTACAAGTACGAGTGAAATGAGTGGTGACTCTGCCACAAAAGTATAGTCCCACTCAGCATCATCTTTTGCTATATGTGCTACTTCAACTGCGCCACAGTTGTTGCTGTGGTCCATCATCTAATTGGCTTGCCAGCTATACAGTTTAAGTGAGATCTGCAAGGTTTAAGGCAAGTCCTTTGTGTCTGTAAGCTTGCACCCATTTCTGAATCCCTTTTTCATTGAGAATTTGCTGATATGGATTATCTATGGTCCAGGTAGCAAGATGTGCACATTTTGGGCAACCACCAAACGTAAGTCCAGGAAGCAGGCTTACCGTCCTGGGAGGACGAATGAACCTTCAGTAAGAATTACGCGACCCTCTGTCCTTCTTGTGAAAGTTACAGTTTCCATTGTATTGTCTTTACTTCTTCTTGCATTACGTAAAGGTATACACTAGCACTGCATACAGTAAGCGTTGATGGCATCTAACAAAGTAACTCATTTTTGGCAGGAGGATTGTGAATGTCCATTTTGCTGCCCATTGCTTATAGTCAGGTAGGAATACCAACCATTATGTTTTCAAAAATTGCTTGCCTTTTCTAGAATTCCCATAACTTCATTATTAGTATATTTTGGTTTTGCTTTCAAGATTGTGCAGATGTTCATGATCATTTAGTGAATCTGAACAGTGTAAAGCATACTGAGCAAGAGGTCCTGAGTTGGTCGCTCTATTATGTTTGTTCAATTATTTTTATTAGGCTTTTAAGTTATACAATGTAGTAATACAATACAACAAGCGTTTTGGCACTACATTCATTATACAAGCAAAAACATTTTTTATTAAGTAATTGGGTTCATCTTAGGGATGTCTAGCTTGGAAAGGGAGGAAGAAAGAGGAGTACACGAGCAGAAGACATGATTAGGCAAATGATTAAATAAAAGAGACATTAGTTAGGGGGCCATGAGTAATTAGTGTGACACTAGATCCTAGTGATGACACAGATCTACCATATGTCTTATTATTCCTTCTCTATTGTGTTGTGTTACCATGTTTTTGTGCTTCGTTTTCTTTCTGGTATTAAAATTCCAATTTGAACTACAAATATTTTTTTATAGTTTGGAGCTATCATCGAGGTGTTGTGTACTCCCATTTCTCGGTGGATATTGATATATTAATAATGATAATTGTGTTGTATTGTACCTAACCCTGGGCGGTGAACTCAGCTCCGCTCGCTGAGTTTGCGGAGTTTCCGGCACTCCGCGTTACGCGGAGATCGCAGAGTTCCGAAAAACTCTGCTTCGCGTTGCGTAGCCGAGTTTTTTTCCTCGCTCGCGTTCGGCAACGTCAAGTTGGTGACCGCGAGCGAGGAAAATCAACCTCCCGGCGAGATTTTTCCTCGTTCGCAATTGTCAACATCAAGTTGGCAAGCACGAGCGTGGCAAATCAACATCCCGGTGAGATTTCTCAATGCGGGGGGGTCAGGTTTCTCATTGCGAGTGGTCGCGTATGCTCGCGACAGCTGGCGTTGAGAAACTGCCCGTTCACGTTCAGAAAGCTGCCGCTCGAGTAAAAATCTACTCGAGCGGCAGAAAAGGAAAGCAGGGACCGCTTGCACTGTGCAAGGTGCCGTTCGCAATGATTGCACAGTGCAGCAAGCATCCGGCACTGTGCAATCACCGCGAACAGCATTTTTCTATTGTACTCCGCCGCTCACGTTGCTCCGCGTAGTGCGGCGGAGTTTTTTTTTTGCACTTCGCTTAGTGCAGCGTAGTGCAACTTTGCGAACTCCGCCCAGGGTTAATTGTATCTAGACTCAACAAGCACCACATTCTACGAGCTAGACAATGAATGCTTAACCTAATGTACCCTGAGAGTCAAGGAGGCTTAAGAGGTCACTTTTCCTTTGTAAATCATATACCTAGAGTCCTGTTTAATGGGGCATACCTACCAGCACTATCACCTAGGAGCATAGCATGGCAAAATCTATGACATACATTATAAGAAAGGATTGGTCTGTGACTCCTTATAAATAAAAATAATACTCAGGAACTATCCTGGGTCAATTTAGAAAATCTATAACATCCCTTAAGAAAAGCATCAGCAACATCTACTTTGATAAAGAGTACATATTGTTAAAAATAAAAAAGCTATTTAACACAAGAAGTATCTGCGCTGTGCAGTTTGTCTGTTGAGAGAAATTAATACATTAATCTAATGTATTAAGTATAGTAACATTGGTTATCTTTATTCAGTGGATGATTTTCCATTTATTGGTAGAAATTGGGGCAATAACAGGTCATCAAGGGTGGGTGATCAATTTCTATTTCTTCTATTGAATAGTAACTTGCCTCATGATTACCAAGCAAATAAGCACCGAAATGGATAGTATCTCTCCATCACTGACTACTCATTGATTAATGTTCAAGCATTCAGGCATGCCAGTAATCACAATCCTTCAAATGAGAGAATGGGAGGAAATTCTTTTCATATAAATTAAAATTTAAATTCCAAAATACTCTAATGTGGTTACCAGAAAGGGAGAAAATCGCATACAGTCCAATATTAAACCTAGTGGGTTGCTAACTAATTAGTTAAGCAAAGTCAGTGTCTAGATAGCGTTTCACCCTATGGACACAGCATCTGATGAGATCAAGAAGTTGTTTGGTTTAATATGTCAATTCAAAAATAACTCGAGAAACACTATTTGATATATTTCTTAGTCTCCTGTCATTCACTCACAATGACTACAGGAAAATAACTATTGAAATGGATTGGTGCTAAAGGCTGTATGTGCAAGAGATTAAAGGACATTTTGGAGCTTGTTGTCCAAAGGTTTTTAACCTTCTATTTTTTTTAAATTATTTATTAAATTATTTATCTTTAAAGGCCCATGCTCCCAAATTTTTCATGGCACTGTCTCACAAATCTTGTAACAGATCCAGACACTCTAGAGTAACATGTAATGTGCGAGACTACTAAATGGAAAAGATCAGTTTCCGTGGATGTCCTTAGCTGTCCTGCACAGTGCTCAGAATTCGATGCACTGTTGGACAGGGATCCTATGAAAGGGAGCCTTAACAGCAGCTATGTGAGATTGTTTATCTGTCTCCTGACCCACCCATGCTTTGCCACTTTGCAGACATTTCAGGCGGGGTAGCAAATTCTGGGATAAGTCTAAATTCCAGGTTGTTACAACCTTCCAGTTTGAAAGAGCAAGTAGCCACTCTGTGATGTTGTGTAGCAGGTAGCATAGAAACATGTGAGGCTGGTAATGAGGGGCTTTAATCACTGCCTAAATCTGGGGTACAAATCAAAGTTCTTGATTCACACAAACACCATGTTTCTCACCTACAAGGACAGATATGGACAGCCTCTGAAATATCAGGCCAGAAATACAACGCCCAAATATCCCTATTGCCACGGTAAGGATGTTTTGCTGGTTGTCAAACTATTTCTGACAAAGTCTGTTCCACCCTCTCTTAACTGGTATTGAAACATTGCTATGGTTTCTGTAGCAGCGTTAGAAAGATAAATCCTCAGAGGTTTGCATGTCATTAGCCTAGATAATTGTTTTTTAAACCAAAGCCTTCATTGAGTTGCGCACATAGACACACATGCATACCTGTGGCAAACCTGCATGGCACTATGTTAACAGCTGAGGCGTATGTGAGGAGGAATACCAGCAAATGTGCTGCATAGATTTTACCAAATAAGAGGCGATCCAAACCTAGGCACTCCTTGCTACACACATTTCAATGAGACAGCTAAGTATGATTGTCTGATTAATGGTGTCAGTGTGACTCACAGATATTCTGGTGTGGGTCTTTGTAACAGGCAGGCCAATACAGTTAATCGATCAATTCAAGCAAAAGGAAAACTCAACAAAAAGGAGTGCTGTAATTCCTCAAGCAATGTGAAAAAAGGTTCTTAAGTACTTTGTATGTTTTGGTAGTGGAAGCAATAGCTTAGAATGATAATACTCGGCCGAGCATCTCTGCAGCAATGCTATGATATGAAAGGAGTTACAAACAACAGGGGCAACCCTAGAACCTGAACCAGGGGCTAAACAATACTGGAATCCAAACAGTGGTTCAAGTCCAGCATTAAAAGTGAGAAAGGATTTGAAACATAAGGAACTAAATCCTGAGACGTTAAGTTGAAAAAGAAAGGAAAAGGAAAGACAAAAAGCTAGTGCTGACCAACTAGTAAACCACCCAAAACCCATGCACAGATAATCACTTTCGATTTGTAAAATTTATTATCAAAATGTCATACACAAAACAATAATGGCGCTCACAAGGTTACACGAACAGTGTTACAATTATAAACAATAACATGTGTAAACAAACAGAATGTGGCTGAGGGAAGCTACAAAAACATGGTTCAAAACAAAACTGAGACACACAACAAAAAATGTATCCTCTTCATTTAGAGCCACATGTTAGCGTCGACGGCGTTTCAACCCGTAATTATTTAAAGAGTCATCATCAGGACAAAACATCAGACATGAGAGCGTCCACTGGATATCAATAAAATATCTGTATCTTCAAGAGGAAGTCCTCCGATTAGAAGGTGCATCAATCACGCAACCTCCAAAGCAGCAATCACGAAGCAAAAAACTCTATAAGCAATAGCTGGCCAGTTTGGGAGTAATCAATACTTCTACTGGAATCCTTAATTCCCAGGGCTTATAGAAAAATTATTATGATCTAATTACAAGTTCAGAGAGTCCAACGGTCATACTGGTAATGGAAAACCAGTCGGTGTGCTCATTTAAGTGCCACCAGCATCCCGGTCCGGATCACAGCCTACACTGAAATCGGCTTTGGAGGTTGCGTGCTTGATGCACCTTCTAATCGGAGTACTTCCTCTTGAAGATACAGATACTTTATTGATATCCAGTGGACGCTCTCATGTCTGATGTCCAGTGGCTTGTACCTAGGAAAAAGAGTGTAGGGTAGTGCAGAGCCAAATTTTTAATCCATTAACAAAAACATTAAGGTTTCCTTAGTCTGGGATTCAGCATAATACCACCTGGGGTTTCGAATGTTACCTGCATGTTTTACTTAATGACATGTAGCATGCATTGCATCGTTCGCAATATCATATTATAGGCAAAGGTAATAATTTGCTCTCAGCAGTTTTCTTTTGTTTTTTACCTCCTAATCATCACTGCTGTTTTTTTAAATTCATTGGATTAAACAGGTTTTTAAGAGGAGTTTGAACACCTGTATTTTTTTAATTTGTCGTCCTGAATCCAAAGTCCATTTAAACAAATATAGACATCAATAAACAATATATCTGCGAAGTAACTTTGAACTTTGTACGACGAGTTTTATGGTTCCCAGTGCAAAACCTGTAATGAAAAAATTCGTAGAGGTATATACCTTTTACCTCCACATGATCCTCCAAATTGATGCTATTTGTCAATTATAAAATATGCAACTATGCAGCGCATACATAACTGGTAACCGTAATGTATGGTCAAATATTGTAATCCGGGATTATTGTGAGATTATAAACTGTGATGCTGACTACGGAGTGGCTTGTAATTGTCACCAGATCACAGAGGGCTTGACTCTCAAACTGAATTTTGTAGTACTGGAAGTAGAACTACAAAATACTTCTCACATGTTACAAAATCCAATTGGAACTCACAAAATATATTTCTAAATTTACTACAGCCCTCAATGTGTTGAAACGTGTACTTTAGACCAGCCTTAGAGTAGGGCAAGTACCATACATGATCAATGTCTGGTACTGCAACACACTCCCATAGAAAACAATGGAGGCAGGGAATTCAAATAACACCCCACAGGAAATAATAGTAAACAAATTAAACTAGCTGGACATTTAAAATGTTATACTTAAAAATATTTAGAAAATACTCATAATTACTTAATTTTAAAAAAAAATCAACTTTCTTTTTTAAGAAATAAAGTTTTTTTAATTACTACGGAGTCTTATATAGCGCAAACTTGACCCGAAGGTATCAAGTTTCAGAGCGCTTTACACGAGCATCAGTTGCGTTACAGGATGACACATTCATTTTTGTAAGGCGGGGGAGATTATTAATTAAATACATAACTTTGAACCAAGTTTATTAAATCATAATTGAGAATAAAAATGTTGGTATGGATGAGTAAATGTTAAAACGTGCTTTAGAATTGTTACTTGTTAATACTTTTACATTATTTTATTGAATACACATTTAATTTGTTGTTACTGAGCTGATAACTGTAGTTTTAATATTTGCAGGTCAGTAAAATGTTTTACTTTAGCTACAATTATATTAAAAAATAAAATATTTTAACATTTTTATAAAGAATAATAAACTTGAATAATTTTCCCTATCATTTCATATAGGCAGCTCTCTTTTTCTGTAAAGGAGAGCTTAGTAAGAAGGAAAAAAGTTACTATTAGTAGCTTTCCACTCATACATTCTGTTGTAGAAGGCTCCACCACCTGATTCAGTAGGATGGATTACACCTAGGTTTAGGATAAAATATACACATGAGAGAATATACATGCTTATATTTACCTTTGTGAATCAGGTCGAGAAATGGAAAGACAGTACCATATTGCACATTGCCCATTGTGTATTGCATGGTTAATTTGGGATAGTTCTCTTGTTTTCTCAAACAGGAAACTGTTAATCGGAAATGTTAAATGACATATTAATCTAAACTGTTTGGTTTGTTTCAGTAAAAGGTAGAAAACTATGCTTTATAATGTAATAAATAACAACATTTTAGGGCAAAACACCCTTTGCATTTTTAAATAACATTCTGAGTGTAGAAGTGAGAGATTGTTGAAACTGTACTGTTCAAAGTGCAGCTAACAATAGACACTACTGCATAATCCGTGGACCCGTGAAATATTTTCTTTACTTCACAGGTCCCTGTGAACAATGGCGTTTTATTTCAATGCATTTTGTGCAATGAAAACACCCAAAGATGTAATATATATATGTAATATATATTAATAAATATTTTTATATATAATATTACAGATGTTAAATTACTCCAAGTTCTTCTTATGGAAGGTGTTAAGGCATCATGTGTTTCATATGCAAGTCGTAGAACTTGGCCCGTGATCTTGAGGTTTTGTAAGTCAACAGAAACATTCAGTGCTGTAAATCCTTGTTATTAACTGTAAAAGATAATATGTCTCACATGAGGAAATGTTGTAATATGCTTTTCCATGCGGATTTAATATTTTCCCAAGATGAATAGAAACCTCGGACTTGGGCTGCAGATCCGTATTTAGAGAAAGACCTCTCATCATGTAATTGATAAAATAAAATCCACATGAAATGGCATAGCGCATTATGTTAACATGTTAATGATTTCTTTCATATTTTACAAAGGTAACTGTTCTTGGAAATTATCATCCAGCAATGAATGTTTGCACATGGCAATGTATCCTTCTCATAAATAGCAGATTCTACAATGACCTCACAGATTTTAGAAAAAGATGGCTACATATTTCTGAGTTTGCAGTTGTGGAAAATGTAGAGGAGGGTACCACAGAATCCTCACCAAGTTAACATCCGCTTTAACCACATGATAAGGCCATGGGTCGGTGGTGAGCTGTCCATCTACTTCTTAAATTGAAAGCATGTGTCTGATTGTTTATGAATGGAAATAGGGAACCGTGATTTTTTGTGGTGTTATGTTGATTTCTTGTGAATCACTGGTTTGTTAATTAAATAGCGACCCTGAAGTGGTGTCTTGCCTCAAATATTGCATCAGCAGTTGTTGCAGGCAAAGCATCTAGCTCCAGGTTTTCATAATTAACAAAAACAGGAGTATATTTTATGATACTTTCAGTATTTTGTACCATAAACGTTTGTTTAGCATTTTTTTTTACAGAATTAGTTTATCATTACTCACATGTAAAACAGTTAGTGAAATTCGGTTCACATGTTTGGAAGAAAACAAGAGCAGGCTCCACACTTTGGGAAGAAGGACGACTTAACATCAGGTCATATTAAACACCACCTCTTCCTCCAATGACTTCTCTGTATCCATCAGCATAAAGATATTCAGAATGCCGTTGACAGTACTGCTGCAGTTGTGCTCTATTCCTTGCATGTGTGAATAGTAGGGTTTAAAGGTACAATGTTGCATTGTCCTCGCTCTCATCTCTTTATGTCACGCTGCTGGATTCCCCTACACCTCAACTTAAAATGTTCATGACCGGGGCACCCTACCAGGTGGACAGTGGTTTTGGCAGTTGCTGTGTGGTTTGGCTGCCATTACACAAAAGCACAGGTCATAGGCTATTGGGACCGAAGCATGTTGGACTGATGGTTGGCTGAACGTGATACATCAACTTGCCATTAGGCCTGTCTCCTGTTGAGGTCCATGCCCATGCCTGAGCCTTGAGGTTTGCAGTGTAGTGTTGTGTGTGCCCGAAACCCATACCGTGCCTCGTAGGATCTAGGGACTGCTAAGTGGGAGGAGCATGCTATAGGTGCAGTCAGAGCCCTTGAGATTGGGAAATGGAGTTATGTGGCCTGTGGCGAAGCATACCTCCATTTATTCTGCTAGTCAGCAGCCTTTCCTTGTTTGGGAATATAGGGAGTCTGACCACTGAAGATGGGGCCTTTAGTACAATACCATAGTAACTAATCAGCCATCAATTAATCTTACTTTAAAAAATATATACACCCGAGTTTAATTTTTAAATGAAATAATTTTCAGCGAATTCTTTTCAGATTTTTCCCAACACATCCCTATCTTTTAATAATTCTTATGCCTTCACCCTTGTGACCATGAAACATTTGTACCTTTAATGTGATTAAAATAAACATTAAAACTACTCATCATTTACAATGCATATTTTCTTCTTATCATACAGTGAAGGAAAACGTATAATTTATTTTTTACAGTTCTTATTCTGCATTGAGATCAAGTCCCTCTGAGGGCAAAGAACCAAAAATCTTTTTTTGTAAAGTTTCCAATTTTGAGTTGGTTCAGAGATAAATGTGTTCATTGTTCATTTTAAATCCACAATTCTATATGTGCTCATCTTAGAAAATCAGATTTGCCACGGTGTGTTTTGACTTTCCTTAATGTGACTTATCTTTAGGTAGATCTTCCTCACAATAGGACTGGCACATATTGTGAAAAGATTGTGAAAAGGGCGACCGAGTCCATTCAATTCTTAGATTGTATCTTCAAGAAATAAGTTCATGTATGCCAATTCATTCTTCTTTACTTAAATTCCTATATGGCCAACACCCTTTTTTACCTGCATCTCTGTACTATGGTTTATTACAGACCTGAAAGAGATTTTTGAGGCAACATGCCTGGTGGTTTGATATCTTCATGGGATGCTCCGTTTGCTCTCGTTTATGCAAGTCTGTCTTGAACCAACCAGGACCTTCCTAAGCAAAGTGTCCAATTGCTAAGCATCTCCACGGCGACCTCCCTGTGCTTAAGTTTCTTCTTTGTTCACCCTTTGGGTTTACAGAGCAACATGCCTGGTTGCTAGGCCCATGGAGACAATCTGCATGTCTAGTTACTTGTTCTTGGTGATCCATGTTGGACTGCCTGAAAAGGGAGATCTATCGACTGGCAGTATAGCCCAGTTGTCTTAGGAAATATATAGGGTCCCAGTCTTTTTAAAAATAGCTCTTCAGACCCTACCAATATTTTCTGCCATTTTTCTAAATTGTACACTCTAGTTACATATGTGGATATACATAGTGCAAACCTCTAAAAATAGAGCTCTGCAAAATATTGTGTGGAGGAGGAAAAGGTGCTACAATGCATCAATAGACTGTGACTGAATGCTTGACTTTGCAGTTTGTGATCCAGAAATGGACATAGGAAGACTGGAAACCACAGACGTAGCCAGGCTCTGGTAGACATGCTTGGTGTGGTTAGTATTTTATAGGGAGATAGGAAATGTGAATGGGCGAGGTTGCAGCAGGTGATTTAATAAGCCAAGTAATAGGTGGATAATGACAGATACAATACTGTGAGATGTTGCTTGGACTGTAGAGTCTTAGACTAGCTTCTGAAGCAGATAAGATATGGTTCATGGCACATATTGGCTTCTTGAATTTCTCCCCCCCCCTTTGGGAGTTGCAGAGGAAAACCTTCTGTATGGTTTCTTCCTTCATGTATTTCCTGGATTCCAGTCTGGGGTGGAGCTGCTGTGTGTCTTGGGAAGCCTTCCCAGTGTTTTGATATTGGTCGTTGGGTACGCTGAGGTGTAATCCTTAATTGTCTCATAGAAGATGCAGCAAGTCTTTAAGGTGATGGAGGTTGACTGAGGAAACTAGTGGAGTTACCTGTGAATTTGATGAGGTGGTCTGCTGCTTGCAAAATGACCTCCGTTGGTGTCAGAAGAGTCTTTGTGAGGTTGACCAGTACAAACTTGCCTCCAAAATTAGTTCTCGCCAACACTTGAATGAATGTTTTGAAATTGTCCTCTACTAAAAATGGCTTCACTTGGCAGGGTATACCATATCTCTGAGTTTTCAAAAGCATAAAGGAAGGTGCCTTTCTGAAAAAACATGTTGTTGATGTTTAGAAGCAGTGTCTTGTTATCTTTTTAAGATGAAAAATAGAAGGCTATCATCCACAGAAAAGATGCTTCAAAGTAGATTCGCCAGGTCTTCTGTGGAAAAGTCATGTTGTTTGGTGGGATTGTCCAGGAGATTGATTGGTCTGTGTGTACTTTCAACGTATACTTTCTTGTTTTGGTGTTTTTGGTTGCTGAGCATTTTTGCTTGGAGTGGGTGTGTGGGGGATCTGTAATGGGTTTCAATTAGTGCTTGAAGCAATTGAAGATTGCCCTGTGTCTGTTGGGTTCCTCTTTGATGACATTCTTGTATTAGGTAGACTTAGCTTCCACGATTAACTGAATGCAGGTGGTGCAGAGTTGTTTCATTTAGATCAGTTTGTCCTGCAACTGACTGCGCCTCAACTTCTTTCCTGGTATTTAATGGTATAGTGGCTATTGAGCAGAACTAGAATACAGATTTGGATGTGTGTACATGTTCCTACTGTTTATCTTCTCCTATGGCTCACCTTCACACCTTAAAGAAGTAGACTGGTTCTCATTTATAAAGCTGTCCTCTATAGTATCTGCCGATGAAAAGATAGTGTTTTGTCCCAGTCTTTTCTTTCAAAGCAACACATATTTATGTATGCTATGAGTACATAAAAAGGGTGCGCGGAACTAGAAATGACAATTGTGTACAGTTGTCTATTTGTTTGTTTTAACTGGATGGACTCATATTTTGACATATTATTTTCTTCTTTATTTCTTTATTTGTGTGTGCTTCCTCTAGCAGTGCTTAAGTTTCTGCCTCAAGATGGTGATGTAGTAATTGCTTAAGTAGCTTGTCTGCCACCAAATGGTGCATATTACCTTGTAGTAGATTTAAAAAAAAATTAGCGGTGTCCTCCCTATGTTTGAGCATTACAGTGTTGTAGAATTGGTCTATTATTGTAAACTTTGTCTTTTACAACAGGATCTCTAAAGTACAACACAGCAATACTCATTAGGCTATTCTGTAATCTGTTTGGTCATCTTGTAGTGCTTTGTCACTTTAGTAAGATTAGTGCCATGCATTAGGTGATAATTATAGAATGCTGGTTTATCGTTCTACTTAGCATCAAATGGATTTGTAAAACTTCCATTTGGGATGGTAAATCTCAATATTCCTTTACCTGTCTCCCCTATAGTACACTGTCTGGTGGTACTTGTTACTATCAGATTAGCAAAACAGGATTGTAAGTAAACATTAGCACAAGTTCTCCTATATTATAGCTATACATATAGTGCTAAAGAGAAGGAATACCCTCACATTCGTGAACATAAACATAGGAATATTAAACAGTGTTAGAATTGCCCACAATCCTATCCGGTGAGATGAAAAACAAGGTTAACCTTTCAGGTGGTAATCAAGTGGAGTTGGGGTTGAAAGGTTGTCATTGCCCTTGCGTGGAGATGTGGGTTCTAAAGCAATCTTCAGTACTTGCATTACTTTTACTTTCTGTGTCTCAAATTGTAAAGTATTTATAGTGTAAATATTTCTCAAAGACTTCTGAAAACGATTCCCAGTTATTTAATCACTCCAAATTGTTTGTTCTAAAATGATTAGGAATATATTCTTACAGGAGTGCTGTTTATTGTGTGCTGACAAATACCTATTTTGGGGATTATACCCTCCAAAGTGCTTCAGTGTTTTTACATCATTTCTATTAATGTTTACCATCAATATAGGCACTTGTTAGTTTACCTAAGGTTGAATAATCTCAGGGTGGGGCACGTTTATGTTATATGCCTCTGTTAGAAATGGGGTTTCTGGTTGGCTAGGGTATGTACCTAAGCCAAGTAGAACCCCCACTCTAGTCAGGGTAAGGGCGTTACACATCTAAGATACCCCGTGCTCACCCCCTTGGTAGCTTGGCAGAGTAGTCATGCTTACCCCAGAGGCGATGTGTAAAGGGTTTGCGCGCACACACACACACACACACACACACACACTAGTGACACACTAGGCACCACAAAAAGAGACTCCACACCATGTTATATAAAAATATCCTTTGTATTATACATAAACCACTTTAGACCACAATCACATAAATTGCTGTGCCACTAGGCACTTTTCATGACATCACACAGATTCATAAGCAACACAAGAAGTGCAATAGGGTAAATACTCCTAGATTGCACAGCTTACAAAGCCACCAACATTATACACATAATGGCAATTTCCTGAAATAATAATCAGTATCCCGATACTGTAAACAGCATACATCATCCCAGGGCCTGAGGTGCACCCGAATGTATCGCAACCCACACAATCCCTGTGCATATCAGGCACATCCGCCAAGGACACTCGTGTCCCTGTCACTGCAATGCCAGAAAGACATATTTTCCTGGACACCAAAAGGCAGGGGTTTGATCCTGGAGGGAAACACCTCCTTCCCACCATTGGTGGGGAGACTTCACTCAGTCCCCTGTGCCTGGGAAATGACAGAGGCAGCCCCGCAGGCATGCAATGCACATGCCAACTTCAAATGCGGTGGTGGGGAGAACCCCTACTGCCGGGCAAAGGTAGGCGACCAACAAAATGCCCCCACTGGTCTCATCGCGGTTGGGGGAGTGTGGCTGGACTCCCAAAGTCCTCCATCGGGTCACACTGGCCGTGAAGCCCCTCCGGCGGTTCTTCAGAGTCCGTAAGCACGAGTCTGCGCCTGTCCTTCCTTCTCGGAAGATGAGGCAGGGCCCTATCAGGGCGATCCCTGACAGACGGTGTTGCTGCTCCCGGCAGCCAGGCAATGCTGCGGGACACCACCAGTCCCTTCCACAGTGTTGGTCAAGGCCCCCTTTACCAAAGGGGGGTCATAAGAGGAAATCCAGCCACTGCTTCTTAGGAGTGGTCACGGAGCGCCCATGACGCTCTCTCTTCCGCCGAGCAGGGTGCTCCTCTGAGGGCTGTTCACGGTGCTGCAGCGCCTTCGGGCACAACGAGCGGGAGATTCCCCAGCCGCCCAGTTTGCGGCACAAAGGCTGCCAAAGCAGGAGTGTTGTCGGTGCCCAGGAGCACTCTCCCATTAAATGTGCACCAAAGGGCATTCTCCACGCTACCACAGGGGAGGAGGACAAGGTAGCCCTCTCCACGCTTGTAGCCACAAATAAAGCGATCACACGTGCTGATCGTGGACAAAGCAGGAGGTGCTCTCCCTTCTCTGCTCCTTTTAACGACAAAGAAATTATGCCCCAACTGTAGGGAAACAACCAGGAACAGTCCACAGCGCTCACTTTGCGCTGAGCTCCTTTGAGAGCACTGGAGGGGGGGCACCCAGGTTTATGGAAGCAGGCAGCAGGCCAGCACACAGGGCCCTTGGGGCATAGATGCAGTCCTTCCAGCAGATCAGCACAACAAGGCAAAGTCGCAGTGGCAGTTCCCTGTTCACAGCAATTCTCTGGTGCAGCAAGCAGAGCCAGCAGCATCTGGTTACAAGTCCCACGCAGTGTCTTATTCATGGGGTCACAGCCCCTGTACTTATAGTCAGAAAGTCTTTGTCCTGTGGGGCTCTTCAAACTCTGTTTAGAATTGCACAACAACCCATTCACATTTCAAGCCCTGGCTCCAGACACACCACAGGGGGGCAGAGACAGCATTGTAGAAGGCAGGCACAGCCCTATTCAGGTGCAGGTACAACTCCTCCCACCACTCTAAATGCAGACCAAGCCTATTCAGGTGCAAGGGAAACTCCTCTCGCTACTCTAAATCAGCCAGCCAGGTCTATTAAGACTAGTGCTGAGTCACCCAGGAAAGCAGGACACACCTCAACCCCCTCTTGTGACTGTTTAGAGTGAATGCACATCCCCTCTCTCCTGCCAGTCAAAACCAGATGGTGAATACACATCAAGGCAGGGCACAAAGACACATAATCACACAGAAATGCCCACTTCTAAAAGTGGCATTTCTAAAATAGTAATGACAAATCCGCTTTCACCAAAAAGCAGGATTTATCACCAACTATTCCAATCATACCAAACATGGTCACGCTGCTCCTCTCATATCAGAAATTACCACTGAAGCACATATCATGGAATCCCCAATGTAAACCTATGAGAGGGCAGCCTCACAGCAGTGAGAAACCAAATTGGCTATGGACATGCCACACAGTTAAAGCAAATGTCCTACCTTTTACCTACACAGCACCGTGCCCATAGGGCTGGCTAGGACCTACCTTAGGGGTGACTTATATGTAGTAAAAGGGGAGTGTCAGACATGGCAACCACTTTGCATGCCACATCACTGCAGCAGTAAACTGCGCACACAGGTCCTGCAGCGGCAGAGGCCTGAGACAGGTTTGAAAGGCTTCTTCAGTGGGTGGCGCAAGCAGCGCTGCAAGCCCACTAATAGCACTTAATTTACAGGCCCTTGTACCACTGTACAAGGGACTTACAGGTAAATTAAATATGCCAAACAGGTGTATACCAATCTTACCAAGTTTACAAGAGAGAGCACATGCACTTTAGCACTGATCAGCAGTGGTAAATTGCCTAGAGTCATAAAACCAACTAAAACTGGTCAGAAAAAATACAGGAGGAAGGCAAAAAGTTCTGGGATGACCCTGCAAAAAGGGCCAAGTCCAACAGCCCCACTGTCCAGTTTACATTAAAGACTGAAGCCTTGTTAATGGGCAGCATTAATCAGATGTTTATTGTGAATTATCAAATTAGTTAATGCTCAAGGCTTGACTAAAAATGAAAAACAAACTCTGGAGAATACTACTTTTCCATAATCTTAAGCTTTTTATGAATTTCTCCATTTATGGCTTACAGATGCCAGTGGTCGCAACTAAATGTGGGAGCAACACTCCAGGTCAGGCATTGAGAAACTGACTCTATAGTGTAGATGGAACATCAGGCCCTGAAACAATACACCAAATTGACCATTGAGATCTTCACACAAAATTTAGGATGTGGGTTATTGATTGGCATACAGCATGCACGAGTTGATCTCTAAAGATGGAAGCAATACTCCAGGTATGGCATCAAGATCTAAACACAATATTCAAGACGAGATCTGCAGAGTTCCTCATAGTTTTCCAGATGAGCCATTAGTTTTATGTACAGAGAGTGTATATTTGAAATGCAACCTTCCCTTGTTTAATCATTTTCCCTGAACTGCATTATTCCTTTTACCATCCATATAGCCTGCACTATTTGTTTCTGAATGTGATGATATTTGTTGCCAGTAAAAGGAAATGCAATCTTTTGCCTTTTGTGCTGTATGTATATTGATGATAGCTCCCTTTGAGTGGCTCCACTTAAGCAAATGCTACCCATGAAATATGGACTTTCCTTTACAATTGATAGTAGCTGCTTAAATGCAAGGAAAGTGGAACTGTTTCAAGCAAAATGTCAGACAGCCAAGGTTTTCACTATTTGCACTATTTGTACTAATTGTTGTAATGATGCCTATTGGAAATTGGGTTGGTAATTTGGGAGAGGGATACCCATACCAACTTAATAAACACAGTATAGTTAGGTCACAATGAAATTCATCTCACCCAGGCGTTAGGCCAGATCTGCCAACTTTAGAACTGGAGAACCAGGTTTGGGTCTCAGCATCAGCTCAACATCTTGTGATTCTCGACATATAACTTAATCTCCCCGTGCCTAAAAAAATTAACATGACCTTGTGAAATTTAACTGTGCTCATGTAAAGTGCTCCAATACCTTTAGGTCTATATTTAGCCGCAAAAAATAAAAAAAGGAGACTTAGAAACTTTTTAGGTTCTCCTTGCCTTCATCATGGCAGGACAGGAGACTTTAAATGGGAAGGGCATGTAGCCTCTTTTTGGCAGCCTCAAAGCCGTCTCAAACACTGGGTGAAATTGCACAGAGTGCAACAAACTGGCAATCTGTAGCCTGGCTAGATCGTGCAGTTGCCAGGCTTCGTCCTTGAGCAGTCAGAAAAATGACGAGGCCCTATGTTTTTCATGCTGCTTGGTATTTTACTCCTGGTCTATGTAAAGCTCCCATAGTCCCCAGGACAAGTTTTGAGGCATCAGGTCCAGAAATGTTCTGAGTAGGTGGTGGTGTGATGCCTTCTTGTCTTGTGCACTAGCAAGTGATCGGATCATTTATGCACCCAGTCCTGGAAGAATTCGTATCAACTTCCAACCATGTTTGTCAGTACTCTCACCTTACTATAAAGCTTCCCAGAGTTCCTGATTCAAAATGGTCCTAGCCATCTTTCCCCAGTAGGTGCTGGATGATTCCAGCTACCAGGCCCATCCCTATGGAAATAAGAAAACACCACTGTCCCTGGTTGTTCTAGAATTGGATTCATTTAATTGAATTGTCTGTCCACTCAAAGGAAATTTTCACTTTCTCTCAAACATCTAATAGAATGTTGAAAGTAGAGCGCTCACCTTTTAAAAGTTACTTTCCACAACTCTTATTAAAACATTACTTTCACCACTGATTTAGTCTTTTAGTGAGTGTTCTAGACAGAAAATTGTAAATATTTGCTTCTATTAACAAGCAGCCATGTTTTGGAAAATATTATTATCCTACACAGTGAAAAACAACATTTAACTTCACTGTGAAGTTGTACTTTTCTTTAATATTGAGTATTAATATTGAGTAAGAGACACTTTTGTGCTTTGAGCACCCAACCATGTCAGCTTACAGAGCATAATTAAGGGTGACTTATTTAAATGTAGGAATGCAAGTTCCTACATTGTAAACCAGCTTTTTTGCCAAATGTAAGTGCAGTGCTGATAGGACTGCAGACAAACCAGGCCACTATGGTGTTTACTAGAGCCATCTACATCTGCCCACAGGACATTTAACTTCTATATCACTGGAGTATTTCCTGTGCCAACTGCACCATGGCTGTACTAGAAAGGCAAGGAAACCAATTGGATGAAATCAACTTTACCATTCTTTTTTAGGTTCAAAACACACACAGTGTGGCACTGGTTGGAGTCATAATACCACACTATAAGTCCATAAAAAGCAAAACATCTGTGGAGACTAAGAGGAAAAGGGTGAAGTGCTACAATGCCTTTAATTTTGTCTGCCACAACAGTGTATGCATTTAGTAGTTTGTTACAATAGATTATCATCAACAAACTTTTAATACTATTAGAAGATATTTGCCCGATTACAAGTATCACAGATTTGTGTCTGACATTCATCCCTGGTGGTCTACTGGTAGAGCATCACTACTCTGCGGCTTGACTGCCTTCTGTCTCTTTTTTCTGGTTTTCTCTGCCTCTTTTGCCTTCTTCTGCCTTCTTTCTGCTTTTTTGGCTTTTGCCTGTTTTTTGCACTTTTCACTTTTTTCTACTTTTTGTCACCCTTGGAGCTGCGATCCCCTGTGGCCCCATCCCCCTCCAGTGACCCTTCTCGCTCCCCGCGTTTCCCGCCTCCCAGCTGTCCTGCCCCCGCTCACTACTTAATGGTGGCTGCTGTGCGGTGAAAGTGCAGTCCCCTGACCTTTCTCGTGGACTGCTCCCTTCACTGCACAACTCCACCTGTTAGCTGCTGCTGCCCCTGTTGCTGCTGTCTCTCTTTTTCTGCTTTTTTCTGCCTCTTTTGCCTTTCTTCTGCTTGTACCTTTTTTCAGCTTTTTTGCCTTTTTCAGGTTGCACTCTTCACTTTTTTGGACTCTTTGTCACCCTTGCTGCTGTGACCCCCGCAGCCCACCCTCCTCCAGTGATCCTTCCCGCTCCCCACGTTTCCCACCTCGCCGCTATCCAGCCCCCCTGCACACTAGTTAATGGCGGTCGCTGTGCGGTGAAAGCGCAGTCCCCTGACCTTTCTAGCGGACTGCTCCCTTCACTGCACAGCTCCACCTGGTAGCTGCTGCTGCCCCCGTTGCTGCTGCTGACCCTCTGGTCAGGAGTTCGAGGCCCTCCTCCACCCACAGGCTCACGCCTGCGCCTTATCCCTGGTGGTCTGGTGGTAGAGCATCACTGCTCGGCTGCTTGACTGCCCTTCTGTCTCTCTTTTTCTGCTTTTCTCTGCCTCTTTTGCCTCTCTTCTGCCTTTTTTCTGCTTTTCTGCCTTTTTCCTGTTTTTGCACTCTTCACTTTTTTGCACTCTTCATCGCCCTTGCTGCTGCAATCCCCCGCCCCCCTCCAGTGACCCTTTCCGTTGCCAACGTTTCCTGCCTCCCAGCTGTCCAGCCCTCCTGCACACTACTTAACATCTGCGCCCGTCCGTACCTGGATCACGCCCAGCGCCAGGGACCCTGGTTCTCGGACCTTCCACCGATACAACACCAGCATCCTCCTAGCCCTCAACACAGGACACCACACCGCCTGTCACTCTTGCATCACCAAAGGACACCCAAAGACCCTACTACTGCCAGAACTGCAGCCACAACCACACCCTCCCCAACATGCCACCTTCTCTTACTGCCCAGCAGACCAACAGCGCACGTGACCGGCTCAGCTGCAATACGTCACAGAAATCTGGGACCTCCTCGACTCTGCCTCTCTCGACATCGCCTTCTTCACGGAAACCTGGACCAATCCCTGCTCAGATCTGGACATAGCCATCACCATCCCCGTTGGCTACAAAATCACCCACAAGGACCACACCAACTGACCAAAAGGAGGCATCGCCATTGTCCACAAGAACACCCTCCGTCTGACCACTCACTCGAATGACCCTATGACAACCATGGAACTCCTCCATTTCCAGATGCAGACCAACCCCAACACCACCATCTGTGGCACCCTCACCTACAGGCCTCCCAGACCCCGCCCGCCCTTCACCGATGCCATCATAGACCACATTTCAACCCAGGCTCTCGCATCCACCGATTACATCCTACTCTGTGACCTCAACTTCCACATGGATAACTCCAGTGACAAGAACACTATATCCTTCTGGAGAACCTCGCCAACATCAGACTCAAGCAGCTAGTCACTACCGACCCATGCAGCCAGACACATGCTCGAACCGGTCTTCACCGCCAGCGGGAACATCACCTACAGCCACACCACTGCACTCCTCTGGACCGACCACCACTGTGTGCACTTCCCCTTTGCCACTCCCACCATCCACCACTGCCCTCACTGCCCCCCACCGTAGCTGGAACAAGGCCACCGAAGAACACTTCACCACCTTCCTCAGCACTACCACACCACCGACATCAACAGACGCCAACACCCTCAGACCCATCTCCCTCCTCCATATCCCAGCCAAGGTCATCGAGAAAGCCATCAACGCCCAGCTCTCGGAGTTCATCTGAGAGAATCACGTCCTGGAAATCTCTAAATCCATCTTCCAAAATAAACACAGCACCGAGACCGCATTCCTCGCCACCACCGACGACATCCGCTCCCTCCTCGACTTCTGCGAAACCGCAGCCCTCATCCTACTGGACCTCTCAGCCGCCTTTGATACCATCTCCCACCGCACCCTAATCACGAAACTCCAAGATGCCGGCATTAGCGACAAGACCCTGGACTGGATCCACTCCTTCCTTACAGGCCAAACACAGCAAGTCAGACTACCTCCGTTCCTCTCAGAACCTACAGAGATCAGCTGCCGAGTGCCCCAGGGCTCCTCCCTGAGCCCTATCCTCTTCAGCGTCTACATAGCCCCCCTCACGTACATTGTCAGGAACCACGGACTCAACATCATCTCCTATGCCGACAACACCCAGCTGGTCCTCTCCCTCACCAACGAACCCACAGCCACCAGAACCAACTTCCACAGTGGGATGAAGGCCATGGCCACTTGGATGAAATATAGCTGCCCCAAGCTCAATTTGGACAAAACCAAAGTACTCATCCTGGGAGCCGCCCCCTCAGCCTGGGACAACTCCTGGTGGCCCGCTGCTCTGGGAACCCCTCCCACCCCCAGGGACCACACACATTGCCTCAGCATCATACTGGACTCCTCACTCACAATGAACCACCAGATCAATGCTGTATCATCATCCTGCTTCCACACTCTCCACCTGCTTTGAAAGACATTCAGATGGATCCTAACAGAATCCAGAAAGACGGTCACCCACGCTCTCATCACCAGTAGACTCGACTACAGAAACGCACTCTACACCGGCGCTACCCAGAAACAGCTCAGGAAACTACAGAACTTTCAAAACACAGCAGCCAGACTGGTCCTCAATATCCCCGCCACAGCCACATCACACAACACCTCCGACAACTCCACTAGCTCCAAGTCAACAAGAGAATCACCTTCAAGCTCCTTACACATGCCTACCAAGCTCTCCACGACTCAGGACCAGCATATCTGAACCACCACCTCTCATTTTACATACCCGCCAGACAACTTCGCTGCACCCAACTTGCCCTGACCACTGTCCCACAGATTCACAATACCAGAACCGAAGGAAGATCCTTCTCCTACCTCACCGCCACAACCTGGAACACCCTGCCCCTCCACCTCAGGCAATCCCCGTTGCTGACCCAATACAGGAAGAATCTCAAGACCTGGCTCTTTGACTGAACTTCCACCTCCAGATGGATCAGCAGCCCTCCCCCCTGTACCTTGAGACCCTCACGGGTGAGTAGCCACACTATACAAACTCCTGATTGATTTATTGATTGATATTATGTGTCTAGAAATAACGTTTCCAGTCGTAACCCCACAAATAATTCTGCCTATTACAAGTTAATTCCACAGAATGGGAAATAACTGTGCAACCTGTTTTTTATGGAAGAAATTCCACACAGAATTCTAAATTCCATGACGATTGACATACTCATTTACCACCTGCTCGAGCATGGTGGGAGAGGACAGGTAGTCTATGTTGCCTGGTGACGGTGAATATTATATCCTCCCCCATGCTTTAGGAGGTGGTCAGTGGAGACAGGGCAGTGCTGCAGCTGAATTCCAAAGCGATTTTACAGCCCAAATTTTAAGATAACTGAAACAGGTCTGGTGTTCCTGCACCCAGGGTATTCAAGGAAAAATGAACCAGGTATAATCAGGTGGAGTGATATCCCACCAAGGGATACTGCTCTATTCAACTTATAATTTTGGCCATTGACTTTTTACGATGAAATCAATTCTTCTAACAGCCACGATTTGCCTCATATTTATAGTTTCAGGGCATGTGATGCTCAAGTGTCCACAACCAAAAAGGTAGATAGAAACATTCCGTTGGTGGTGATTAATATGCTGTTACCATGGACTGTTTGGAGGAACTCTTATGGATTGGCTGGGCAGGTTTTTGGAAGTTGTTCATTGGCTGTCACTCCCTTGAAGAATGCAGGTTCCACTGCCACAGTTTGTTGATGGATGTTCTGCGTTCTGTTAGAGGGCAAGCTGAAGAGATATTAGCTCAGAAATGCTACCTGCTTGTCTGTCTCAGTAAAGCTTGTCTGAAGCAGCTGGAAGAGCCCAGTGAAGCACAACATAAAATGGTGAGCAGACTATTGACACTGCTGAGGCTGACTGAAGTGGGTAGGCAGCCCTTCGTGTGGAGGCAGGACACAGCCTATTCAGGTATAAGTGTGGCTGTTTCCAGCTCCTCTCTCCCATCCTTCCTGTGATCGCCCATCCAGGCTCACCTAAGCTCCCTATTGTGTGGTGCAGTACATGTACCCAGGGCCTGTAAATTAAATGCTACTAGTGGGCCTGCGGAACTGATTGTGCCACCAATTCAAGGAGCCCTTTATATGTCTCAAGCCTGACAGTGCAGCCTGTGTGTGCAGTTTTAAACTGCCATTTTAACCTGGCCAAAAATTACCCTTCCTTTTCAATACATATGTCACCCTTAGGGTAGGCCATGAACAGCCCAGAGGGCAGGGTGCAGTGTATTTCAAAAGTGAGACATGTACTTTTATGTTTACATGTCCTGGTAGTGAAAAACTCCTAAGTAGTTTTTCACTACTGCAAGGTCTTTATCTCCCATAGGATAGCAATAGAGTTACCTTATTACATTTAATAAGCTGTAACTTCCAATCGGGAACAGGTAGACCAGTTGAGTTTGGTGTCTAAAGAATTGTATTTAAAAGCTTTCTTTAATGGTAAAGTCGTATTTTTAATCACAATTCTGAAAATGCCACTTTTGGAAAGTTGGCATTTTCTTGTTCTAACCATTTGATAACTGCAACCTGTTCCTGAATCACATGACTAGCTGTAGCTGGCAGTTGGTCTGTGTGTATTACTCCCACACAGTAAGGCGAGGGGAAGATATGTGTTGGCAGGATGGGCCATTCTGAGTTAACAAGGGGGAAGAGCTGTCACCTACCACACTTGCACATCACAAAGGCACTGTCTGAGCACTCTCACAAAGGGATTGTCACTAGTCTATTGTAACTTCAGACAAGCTGGGGCCAGGACAGGGAGAAATGGAATGTCTGACACCTCCACGGGGTGAAATCCTCGAGAAGCAGCCTCCACTTCAAAGTGGGCACCAGGTATAAATGTTGGACCCTTAGACCCAACTCTTGAGTACACTTCTGGACCTGTGAAGAAGAAGGACTGCTGTGCTGCTGAAAGGACTGCCACTCTGATGGACTGCTTCTCTGAAGGACTGCTGCCCTGCTGTGCTTACCTGCTGCCCTCTGCCTGGGTGAGAAGGACTGGACCCGCATCTATTGAACCCAGGACATCATAGTGATTCCAAGGGTTAGTTAGCTGGCCGCCTAACTAGTGCCTCAGGGACAAAAAGCTCAAATGCCTTTGAACCCAGGGCTTGGACTGTGCCATCTGTGAGACCTACCCTGCCAAGTGGTGCCACCCCAATCCTGGACCATTGGAAGTGAGCCTGAAGATGCAGTGCCAGCCCATCTGGTGATCCAGCAGAACAGGCGCATCTCCACTGCTACACGGTGCAATCCTGAGCAGAACTAACGCATCACCTCTGCTGCATGGACTTCCCCGACACAAGGACTCCGCATCGCATACAGCAGCCACTGAAACTGCCACTGTGTGATGCATCTCCACGCAAGGACCTTGCATTGCCGCCACTGCACGATGCATCACGTCGCCCAGATATGGCATCGCGACACATCCTCTACACGGACTACACATCTCCTCACAACCAGGATTGAGGTACTGTGTTTAGTGGACTTAAATGGTCCCTGTAGCTGCCCAGCACTCCATCGCAGTCAGCCTGAACTTGTGACTTTTTCCTGGTCTACCGCGACCAGATGTCCACAGTTGGTGCTTTGTGTTTTTTGGTGCTCTATTCACTGAAATCTTTAAAATTGCTTATCTTTGGTTCTAATGATTAACATTCTGTTCATTTGGGTCTTGCTATATTTATTCAAATCTACTTAATTACCTAATTTGGTGTGGGATTCTTCTTGTGTTGTGATGTTATTACTGTTTGAAGTGTTGCCCAAATGCTTTACAAATTGCCCCTAAGTTAAGCCTGACTGCTTTGTGCCAAGCTACCAGAGGGCTGATCACAGGTTAACTTGGGGCTTGCCTGTGCCTCACCCTGAAAAGGATTGTGGGTGTAGCTTGAGTATGGTTTCATCCCCCTCAACCAGTAATCCAATGACTTACAGTCCTGATAATCTATTGCGATATTTTTGTATTGTTGTCTTACACTGTGTGTTCACACCAGGTAAACACGCTGCAGAATAGTGTACTATAAAATGTCTCATCCATATGGGGGTAGAACAGATTGGGTTCACAATGCTTTCCTGAAGCTCTGGTTAATTCTTGGTGTTTGCATGCCTGCTGTCAATATTTAATAAGAATGTAACCCATTGACCCTCGTTAAACATTCTTTGTAAACCGATTGATGCAGACGTTCTAACCAGTATGACTTAGCTTGTTTTCTTGTCACACTCTGTGGGGATTATAAATAAGTGAAATCTTGGTTAGAAGGCAGTTCAGTTAAGTAAAAGTATTTCTTTACGTTTGCAAAGGATTTTTAACTTTTAAAATGATGACCTATCACGTTAGCATTCCAAGAAAGGCTGTTATTTTTCGTGCACAATTTGTTTTCGTTTGCTCTCTTTTGTCATCTAAAATATGTGGTCGACAGAAATCTCACACCCTCATTATCCTTGTTCACTGCAAAAGTGTACAGAAGCCTAGTAGGTGTAAAATTAATTCACTCACCATACCTCAGCCACTGAAAATGAAGAGTGACGTATTTAGGGACATTATTCGTCCTACTTTCATAAATAGTGATGGAGGGGACGTGGGGCTAAAGGATGGCTGTGTTGGTTTAGTCGAAAAGTGTTCTACCGCCCCTCCCTCGGACTGAACCATCGGATAGTGACTTTGAACGTACCACTAGAAAATCAGCTAATGATTTTTAAGTGTAGCTTCTTGTATCAGATTTTGCCTCTGTGCCTGGTGATTTTTTTTAATACTGGTTGCAAACAAAGGGGCATAATGTCAAATCAGGTTTTGACAAATCTGACCTATATAAAGTTCTGTACAAATAGACTCTGTCATAAGAAATCACATGTAAAGATATTTCTACAGTAGCTTTGACACCTAGGGAAACAAGTTAGGCGCATTCTTTTACATGTAAAAGAAGTGCCCCTTCCAACTTCAACCAAGCTTACCTTCACATAGTGCACGCAAAGACAGCCGGAACTGCAAGTTATAGGATTACAAAAGATCCTCTTCCATTCCACATCCAGTATCAAGAAAGAACCCACATCTTTCTGCTGCAGATATACTCCAGGCACAGTTTAGCTCCCTCCCTGATCATGCATCCTCCAGTCGAGGTTCCCTAGCCCAGCAATATGGAATAGAAAGGGCAGCAGCCTGGGCGATGAAATCTGCCCTTCCCAGAGGACCAACTAGAGAAGTGACAATTTCACATGGTAGGAAAAGACAGTCTTTTCACGTTGTTTTGTATTTTCCTTTTCTGTTCACGATGTTATCCCCTAGACTGATTGACAATGAACCATAAATAGTAGCAGTGGAGCAAATATAAATGGATGAAAGCTGAAGGTATGGGCAGACTCAACAAGGCAAAGCTCTTGTTGGTTGAGAAGCAGCTCTCAATCGCGGCCATGAACACAGACAAAAGGATTTAGCAGCAGTATGGCCACAGTACCTTCAATTAAGGTCTTGAGAAAAACACACACAAAACTAGCCACATTGTTTTAGTAGTCAGCCATCCGTCTTCTCCCACACAATTTTCCAGAATAATACTAGCATGTACTGAGTGTCCTCTTTGATGACCAAACATGTCAGCAGCACCATTTCATGTCGTCACTCAGATGTGTGAGCCCTTCTTTTCCCCTGCTTTGGGTCATCATGGAGGTTAGGTTATTTTCAGACAAAATCAAAGGGGATGATGGACGGAGTGTTGAACATTGCAAGCACTCACCCCCAGTCAACTGATCTGGGTTTAATCCATCATCATTCTTTAGCTCACTCCGCCACCCCAGTTCAGACATGGCCATATGCAAATCAGTCTGACCCTGTGCCTCATGGGAACAGTCCAGCCCGAACTGCCAAGCCATGTCTTCCCTGGACCGGAAACAAGCATCCTGGGACCGGTTTCTGGCTTACAGCCGTCATCAGCCAGGCTATCTTGAATCCAGTAGCAAAGTGAGCAAGGGACCCACGTCTGGGCATACCCTGCCAACTTAGGGCGAACATAGCAAAACCAAAGGGGATGATGGACGGAGTGTTGAACATTGCAAGCACTCACCCCCAGTCAACTGATCTGGGTTTAATCCATCATCATTCTTTAGCTCACTCCGCCACCCCAGTTCAGACATGGCCATATGCAAATCAGTCTGACCCTGTGCCTCATGGGAACAGTCCAGCCCGAACTGCCAAGCCATGTCTTCCCTGGACCGGAAACAAGCATCCTGGGACCGGTTTCTGGCTTACAGCCGTCATCAGCCAGGCTATCTTGAATCCAGTAGCAAAGTGAGCAAGGGACCCACGTCTGGGCATACCCTGCCAACTTAGGGCGAACATAGCAAAACCAAAGGGGATGATGGACGGAGTGTTGAACATTGCAAGCACTCACCTCCAGTCAACTGATCTGGGTTTAATCCATCATCATTCTTTAGCTCACTCCGCCACCCCAGTTCAGACATGGCCATATGCAAATCAGTCTGACCCTGTGCCTCATGGGAACAGTCCAGCCCGAACTGCCAAACCATGTCTTCCCTGGACCGGAAACAAGCATCCTGGGACCTGGCATTTCACATTAATACGCAGAAACCCCCATAACACTCCGTACAGTATTATTTACATATTTGTGGATGGCTAACCTTAACAGAGACTCCAATACATAGCCATTCTTAACCATAAACTATACATTGTCTCTGCGTATTCTGCATTGAGCCTACGTGTAAGATCATGACTGATCCAACTATGTGTGAAGTCCTCCGAGAGTGACCTTGCGCAGGAGGCCCATCTGCCCAGACGTTTACCTACCTCGGGCACCCCCTATGCCTTCAAATACCACCCCCAAGGGGCTGTGCTGCTAGCTTGGCCCCCCACGCGCCTGTGCAGGATTGGCCATAAAGGCCTGTTGGAAGTGTGCACTCCCCAACCCCTCACACCCTCTAGCCGACTTGTCGTAAGCGCCCCCTAGAGGTCCCTGAGAGACCGCTGTCCCCCACCTATCCCCATTAACAATGGGGATGCATTCTAAGGACCGTAAATGGCCCACCAATCATGACCTTACCACCACAGTCCAGCATTGTTCCCTACTGTCTGCACCCCCTTCCTAAGGTTATGACTTGCATTGCCTAAGGGTCAACCATGCCAACAAATTTTCCATGAAAAACTTGTTCCCTAACTTAGAGAGGTGGACACCATCCTGTACAATAAACCTCTCCCCCATATGCATCCGTGCAGGATAGTCTGGAGTTTTAGGAACCTAAACAACTTGTCGATCTTTTTATTAATTCACTAAATGGAATGATTCAGGGCCCAGACCGACTCCCCTGCCCGCCATTGCAACCTCGGGATGGGACCATGCTAGGACTGACTTTGGGCATCTCCTTGCCAACCATCCCATCTCGGTAATCAATGCCTCGAACAGGCCCCTCCTACCGAGATATACCAGATCGTTGTCCCCTAGGTGTACTACCACTACTCTGGGGGGCATACACCCCTTGCAAAACCAGGATTCCATCATGCTTCTCAACTGTAGACCCCCTTGCCCATGGCAAGGAAACACGGAAACCTGCCTGGCGGTCCTGCTCCACCCAATTTCCTGTGGAAAAAACATGTTTTAGCCTTTGTACATAAGAAGGTCCTACAACCAATACTTCAGTTTCCCCTGGCACCCAGGCGAGCACCTGGGATGCGCAGAAATCCGGTGACCAGCGCACATTAGCAAGCTTCCTTCCTGCTTCACAGGACATAAAAACTGCGAGAAAACAAAAAGAGAAATCGTTATTGACAAAACTTTGGAGCTTAAAGCATGTGCAGCATAACATAGCATTTGTAGCATTCTGATGATCACCTGCCAATTCTCTGTACTGCCTGCCCCGAGAGTCCTATTGCTGTGGCCTCTGTGGCCGCCCCAATTCTGAAGGAATGGTAACTGAATTTGGTAGGGTCAATCCCCGCCGCCCTGAGGGCTAGTCAAGGAACCTGGTGAACTGAAACTTGGTCAGGGGTGCCATCCACGTGCATTAGGAGTGGGCCCCCCACCACCTGGGGTCTATGCGCCAAGAGGTTGCTCACGGGACAGCAAGCGTTCCCTTGTGCCCTATGCAATATGATGTGGTCCCCTCTGCTGCCCTGGTCTGTTTTTGAGCGTGGTATTGATAGGGACATTGAACCCCTATACAACTGCACGTGTGCCAGCTGCAGCCTTCCTTGCCAATCCTTCTTATTATTTGCCACTAGTTCCCCCACCATGAAAGCTCTGTAGAAGGCTAACACGAAGGCTGCCCTGAAAGATGAACCTCCACGGTGGACCTACAGACGCTCTCCGGCGACCCCAATGCTGCTGATAGTGTGCCTATGCCAATAGGGCGCCGGACATCTGCCTGTGACCCCTGCAAGCATTTCCATCCCTTCAGAGCCCTCTGCAATATGAAAGTGCTAGTTGGATCCTGGTGGCCCTACATTTTTGCGAAGAAGGAAATCGCCACCGTGTGGCATCATGCGCAAGCTGCGAAGCGCCCCCCCTCCTTCAATGCTTCTAAGAAGGACAGGGTAGCGGAAGATTGATGCCACATCCCCTCCCAACCTTCCTTGAGGAAGGAACAATATGCTCTAAAAGCCCCTTCATAAGCCCACCTCGTCCTGGGTGCTAGGCTGGCTGCCACGAGGTCCTATAGGCTTGGGCACCAAGTTGCCACAGACGGTCTGAAAAGGGCGCTGGAGCTTCCGCTTGCATCTGGGTGATGGGACCTGAATACCTGCATCTTGATACAAGACAGAGCATCAGCAGTATTATTCAGCACCCCTGGGACATGCTTGGCCCTAAACAACACATTAAGATTCATGCATCGGAGCACTATCTCCTTCAACAGCCTCAGTATCATTTTACATTTAGCTGACTGCTGGTTAATGCACTCCACAACTGTCATGTTGTCAGACCAAAAGATGACTGAGTGGTTGCGAAGCTGGTTCGGCCATATGGTCAATGCCACAAGTATGGGGAAAAGTTCCAAGAAACCTATGTTGGTAGTCAAACCTGAATCCACCTAAGGTGTTGGCCAACGCTGCGCGCACCATGCTGGGCCCAGGATTGCACCGAACCCCTAGCTACCTGCTGCATCAGTCAGCAGGCCTAACTCCTTACTGGACTTGGTGGGGCTGGGCCACACCTCGGTGCCATTAAAATCCCGCAGGAAAGCCATCCAAATACGCATGTCCTGGCGCACCTCGCATGACAACCGGGTGGTGCTTCTCCCTTAAACCCGACATTGCTTGCGCGATGGAACGTGATAATGGGCGGGCCATGGGGATGATTTTCAAAGGAAAATTGAGCTGCCCAACAGTTTTCTATAGCTGGTGTAATTTGACCTTATTCTTACTCAAGCACTCCTGCAAAGCGAGGGAGAAAGCAGAAACCTTCCCCTGTGGGAGCCGTGACACCCCTTTTTCAGAAACTAGCTCGATACCCAGGACCTCATTGACCATTGACGGCCCGTAGTCTTGCCTTGAGCTAATGGGACTCCAAATTCGCACATCAGTGCGCAGAAAGATTGTAATGCGTTGCCACACTCTGGCGAGCCCAGTGAGCCAAGGAAGAGGAAATAGCCCAAATAATGCAAAATCCACTGATGGCCCTGCTTCCTGCCTGAACACCCACTCAAGAAAAGAACTGAACTTCTCGAAGTATGAGCAGGAGACTGAGCAACCCATGGGCATGCATTTGTCCATAAAAAACTTCCCCTCAAACTGAAAGCCCAGCAGATGAAAGTCCTGAGGGTGCACTGGGAGCAAGCGGAAAGCTGACTCTATGTCTGACTTTGTCAAAAGGGTACCAGGCCCCAGCTCCTGCAGCATTTCTATTGCCTGGTCAAGGGAGGCGTACCTAACCGAGCATAACGTGGTGTCAATTGCATCGTTCAGTGACTGCCACTTGGGAGCGGACAAGTTATGTATTAGTCGAAATTCACCCGGGTCCTTCTTGGCCACCATCCCCAGCGGTGAGCAATCAAAATACTCCTAGGGTACCAACTCGAATGGGCCAGCCACCCTCCCTAATCTCACTTCCTTATCAATTTTTGCTGCCACCCCTGCCCTGTTAGACCTCAAAGACTGCTGATTCCTGCAGTGGGGAACGCCCAGGTAACCTGGCATCTGAAAACCTTCCTTAAAACCCTCAAAAAGAAGTTGGGTTGTTGCCGGACTAACATATCTATCAAGCCATGGGATCAATGTTGGTAAATTTGCATGGGAAGGGGTCTAGCAGAGGAGTAGTTCTTTATTCCTGCTTCCCCCCCATCCTTTGATTTCTTAAAACATTTTGATTCGGGATGAGAGGGGAGGCCGCAAAATGAGCAAGCATGCTTGAACTTACACAAGCCGGGCGGCCTGGTGCAGGATCGTTTATTATAGTCCTAACATGTCCCCTTTTTTCCACCTCCCCCCACATTGCCCGAGAGGCCTGCCCAAAAGGACTGCCCGGGAGTGGTGTCCTTTCGCACTTGCTTCATATGGCGCAGCCTACAGTGCTTAATTTGAGCCTGTGGTTTCCGGTGCTCGGCACCTGCACTTAATTGTCAACACCGGCGCTTGTGACAGTCTGCCACAAGGTGGCGCTGTTTTGATAATTTAGAAATGACTACAACAACAGGTAATTAGTAATTTAATATAAATTAAAAATGACTGTTACCTGCCGCTCAAGCCGTTCTTATAGCTTTGGGGGCCTAATATAGTCTGAATTGTCACACTTGTAGGAGTGTGAGGGTTAGTAGTTGTGTTGGTACTGTCATTGGCAGCATGGCAGGAGCAATGTGTGGTGCAAGCTGCAGTGACCTTCTGGCGAGAGCCCTGGCACTTATTTATTTACAAATCAAGCACTGCGCAGCCACATAATAAGATCAATCTGATCCCACGTTAAATCAGGTTCAGTTGCCTTCGCCCTCTTAAACTCCTTGTCATATTCTTTCCACCCCACGCCCCCGTATTCATCATGCACGCAACCAATCCTGTTCTGGTAGCAGGCCATTTGGACGCCCAACTCAGTGAAACGTTCTGCCATAACCACCTGATAATTGGAGAAACCTTTGATTCAATTAACCAAAGTCTCTTCTACCCTTTTTTGTATGGCCTTTTGTATGGCCAGTGGCTACATTCTCTGGAGTGCGCACACTCCTTGCACCTTTTAACTTCCTCCCTATCAGGCTTTTTCCAGGAGTAAATCAAACATGTCCACATATTCCCCTTCCTATATGTTTTCTTTCACCTCTGCAATGACTGGTCCATAGCGTCCATCCTGCGCATCATAGCCTCCATGAGCTCCTCCATGCACGTGCGCTTCTCCCCTTTCTGAGCCCTAGACGGCATTCCAGCACCAAACCTTATAGCCTTCCTGCACCAGTAAACAACAAAACACTGGCTGAATAGGATAAATAGTAAAAAAGCGCTGAATGTAAACCAAACAATTGCTTGCCAATTACTGCCTATAAACCTAAAATTGCTTGTCAATTGCTGCCTGTAGACCTAAAATTGCTAACGACCTTCTCTGCACCCCTTACCAGTATCTGCTCCCAAAATGAAAAACACCCGGTCAAGAAAAACACTGGCACCTGAAACTGTGACCTTCAATCATCCACAGCTCTAACCAAACACTGGCAGCATGTACCACGAGAGGTGCAGTAGGAAAAGGAGCTCCGCAAAAGGAAACATCAGGCCTATAAAATCACCCACCACTCCAACCAAAACACTGGCACCACCAACCAAACACAAGGTGCAGCAGTAAAAACAAAGGAGCAGAAGGACCTAACACTACCCTCTCACCTAGGGCCTCCTTGCCAGAGCCGCCACAGCAAATGTTAAATTGCGGGTCAGGCGAGTACCAACTGAAGCCCGTGCGGCTTCCTGCTGGCCTTGAAGCACTCCTCCTGCTGCCCGGTGCGGTCAAATGCCGGCTGTACCTGCAAAACTGAGTGGCACTTAAACAGAAGAAGAATTGGGGGAGAAGCTGTCGATGCCCCCGCGAAATTCAGGGTCCTGACCGCATTGCAATGTTGCCCTGCAGCACAAACCAGAAGAAAAGAGGTTAGATATCCAGCCCCCGCTGGGGCAGCTGGCAGTGCATTGTCGGAGCGGTGAGCAGTGAAAAGAGTCTGCATCGTCCCTCCACCGCCCCCTTTAAAGGGGCGGGGTCTGGCGCAAACTCGTTCCCTTCTGACCCGGAAATGCACTTCTGTGTCACTGCACTGGGCGAACCAATGCCTGAGCGTGTAAGGGGCTGGTGCCGGTGGTGTCACTCGCCGCCATCACCAGCCCCGCTTGTACCGACGGGGACCGGCACACTACCATAGGCGTGGCACGCCCGAGTCCGTGGGCGCCTTGGCAGATATGAGCATGGGAACAATGCAAACAATCAGAAAATGAGTGGCAGTGTTTGAGGCTGTATGAATTTTAATGCTAAAATATTTGCATTTTGAATTAGCATTTTGTGTTATTGCACAAAAGTGCAATTCTCCTGAAATTTCTAAAAAAAGTTAATTACGTGCATTTTCCACACCCCTACTGATTATTTTCTCCAGTTTGGCAATCTATTATCTCTCTTTTGCTCCAATACCACTGCACATTTTTTCCTTAACTCTTTATAAGTTCCAGGGATAAATAGTTATGATGAATGATAATGTATTCACAGTTCATTACCATTATATATTCAATAAAATGAGCTCTTAAAACCTAAGCAAAATAAGCACACAGATCAAAAGTGCTTCCAGTAAGAAAGTGACCTACTTATCCTATTGGCTCCTGAAAGATAAATTTAGACATGTATTGTCGGACCTGACCTCCTTGGTGTAGTATTCCCCCAAACGTTTTGCCTCCCCCCTCCGGTTTTCTGAATTTGTTATTGTTGGTAATAGGACTGTGTGCACTTTACCACTGCTAACCAGTGCTGAAGTGCTGGTGTTCTCTCCTTCATATATGGTACATTTGGCAAACACTAGATTGGCAAATTTAATTTACTCATAAGCCCCTAGTATATGGTACTACATGTACCCGGGCCTGTAAATTAAATGCTGCTAGTGGGCCTGCAGCACTTTTGTGCCACCCACTAAAGTAGCACTTTAAAACCTGCCTTAGGGCTTACCTTGGTAGAGAAAAGCTCCTAATTTAGTTTTTCACTACTGTAAGGGGCTGATTAGGATGGCGGAAGGCCCGCCACCGCCGTGCCGGCGGTGGGGGTCCTTCCACCATCACTAAGCGTTTTACCCACCGCCCAATTAGGATGGCGGTGGGTACCGCGGCAGACGCAAAGTCCGTCCGCTGCTTCACCGCCAAAGGCAATCATACCGATTGCCTGGCGGAGGGTGCAGGGCGTCTAAAATGGTGGCGGTGCCTAGCAGGCGGGTGCATCATAATATGTGTGGTGGGACTGCCGCATTACTGGCAGGCGGTCCCCACCACCGCAACGGTGGCGGGCGGACTCATGTCCGCCCGCCATCGTAATGAGCCCCTAAGACCTATCTCTCCCATTGGATAACAAAAGGTTACCTTATTATGTTTAATAAGTGCTAACTTGGGATTGGATGTAGAAAGGGACATCATGTTTAGACTCAAATTAATTTTAATTTAAAATTCTATATGATGGAAAAGGCGGATTTTCAGTCACCATTCTGAAAATGCCATGTTTATAAACTTGACCTACAAAGGGGTTGGGCCTTTTTATTAGCTGAGTTGAGCCACTTGTATAGTGTGTTCCAACTGAATGCCCAGTTTGAAAATTATTTAATCAACACGATTTTGCTGAAAGATCAAGCAATTTAATTAACTTAACCTTGTTTTTTGATTCGAAATGTTATAGTATTTTGAAACATTTCACTAACACATTAAACATATCCTTCTGACAACATTTGAGTGTTCGCACATTATTTACAGCCCATTTGAAAAACATACTTTTTTCAAAATCACATAAAGGAAATAATTCAAAGACAAATGCATACAACAAAACTAACATGTAACAATAATTAATTAGTAATGAGCCAGTCTTTTAATTTGTAAAATGCTGGAGTTTCTATTATTAGTCTCTTTGTCTTGTTGAAAGACTGAAACTCATATTTTAAGCAACTACTGGGGGTTAGTCTCAGCACACTCTTTAGGTAGGCCTCCAATGTCCAATGTAGGATTGCCTACATTTGGTTGGCTATTGAGCAAAACACTCCCCAGAGCAGGTCAGGTTGACGCATTTCAAACCTCCTGTTCTTTTGGGTTCTCTTTAATTTTTTATTTCTGCATGATCCACGTTGCTGCTGGCTCCTCGGGTGTTACTGTGTGATCGATAAGCAGATTGAAACAATCAACCCAACACTCAGCAATGACAGAGGAGCCAGCAGCAAAGTGGATCGTGCAGAAACAAAAAATGAAATGAAAAGTCAGTGAGCGCCAGCAAGAAAATCCAGCGTTTGACCGCCTCCTGGTCAGTGCGGGCAGTTGCCGCAGGTCACTACCACTCACGTTGCGAAAGCTGCTGCTCAAGTAGAACATCTACTCATGTGGCAGAAAGAAGCAGCACCCTCTGACGCTCCGCATGCTGGTGCTCACGCAGATTGTACAATGTGGGACGAGCTCCCGGTGCTAAAAAGCAGCCTAAACAGCATGACGTACCAAATTCCGCCATTCGCAGAACTCAGTGGAATCTTTCTGAGTTTTTAGGTAACTCCATGAGTTTTGCCCACCCTTGGACAAAAGGGGACTTGCTGTTGGCAGGATGGGCCATTCTGCCAGGACGCCTGGAACGGAGCTGTTCCCTGCCCCACTTAAACTTCAAAGGGCATGGCTCCAGCACACACAAAGAAACCTGACACTAATCATTTGTCACCCCAGACTTCTTGAAGACTTGTCAGGGGAAGGGAAGAACTTTTCAAAACCAGATGTGGGGGTAAGTATAGGGAATCCACCCGACTTCAAAAGTTGGCACCAGACATAAATATAGGACCCTCAGGACATCTCTTCAATTCACTCGTGGACATGTGGAAGACTTCAGCAGGATTGCCCTGACCCCCCAGAGGACTGCCTTGCTGCTACCAGAAGAGTGCCTTGGTGGTTGAAGGACAGCCTTGCTGCTTGAAGGAGAACTAGACCATTTCCTTGAACCCAGGGTCACCAGAAGTGACTCCTATGTGAGCTTGATGGACATAAAAAGCTCATGAGGCCTTGAACCCTGCACCTGGCTTCTGCTCCAGTAAGTTCTACCCCCCCCTCCCCGAAGATGTGCACGCCAGGTCCTGGGCCCTTGTAAGTGGTGTTAGAGGTGCTGCTCCTGCCTAACCTTTAAAGATTTGGAACTTCTGCCCAAGGTGCATCGCTGGTCGGCCTGACTTCACAGTAGCTTTCATTACGTTATTTTTTGAAGCAGCAAATCCTGTTCAGCCGGACCTCTGAGCAACAGTTTCTGTCCTCATAGAGCCCTCTTCACCTAGGGCTGGCAGCTTCATCTTGCTGGAGGTTTTCGAGTTCCAAAATGTTGTCCAAGTGTAAGGGTAAAAATCTTTACCAGGCTCTATGGAGATGGTCTTTCAATCAATGACCTCCCTGGCCTGGAAATCCAGCTTCTCTCACTCAGAGCTTTTTTCTGGCATCATTGACTACTTCACCAAGACCTTGTCCAGCACTCCCTGGTGATGACTCCTCCTAAAGCACAGCTAGCTGCCATGCCCTGCTCCACTTAACCTTCTCCTGGACTTTTCTTGAAAATATTTTTCTAAGTCTGAGCCTAAGCCAAAACTGGGCCCAATCCACTCCTTGTATCCGACCCGTGCTCCAGCACGGTCGGCCTTAACTTTTGACTTTGCCTTTGCCGTTTCATGTCAACAGATACCTGCAGTTGATGCTTTGATCTGTTAGGCTCACTTTTACACTAAAAGCCTTAAGAATTCATAATTCCAGTTCTACTGATTAGATTCAGTTTGTTTTGCTGTCATTTTATTTATTAAAATGTACTCTATTTTTCTAAATCGCTTTTGAATTTTTCTTGGGTTGTGTATTCACTTCATTAATGTTTGTTTGCTGCATAAATACTTTACACATTGCCTCTAGGTTAGGCCTGACTGCTTTTGTGCCAAGCTACCAAAGGGTTAAGCACAGCTTAACTTAGTGACTAATGTGGTTCATCCTGACGAGGACTGTGGTTTTTACCTGAGTGGGACTTTCACCCCCCTCAATCAAAAACCCAATTTCTTACACATGTCACGAACATAATTTGAGACTATGTTTAAAGGTGGAGCCTACCAGCACTTGTTTTTGAGGCCAGCACTTTTTTCCCGTAACTGACTTCGATCCAGAGCAAGAGAGCGAAAAACACAAAAAAGGGAAAGGAGGAGGAAGAGAGACTGGAAAACGGTGATGAAGGTATAAAGCAGCGATGTAATAGAACCTGAAAGAGTGAGATATTGAGGCAGGGAGTGTCTGGTGGTGGATTAAAGAGGGACAATTTAGAATCAATACACTGCAGCCTTCTTTTTTTACCCCCGATTTCCAATAGTCCATCTGTGGTCAGCTGAGCAAAATGTTGGGGGCGGCACTTATTCTTTTTCAAGATAGGCACTGCATGCACCTGGCACTTTTAGCTAACATGTTTTGAAAATAAGTCAAGAACATGACTATTTTATATTACACTAACCTGAGCTCCATAAACCGTAACTACCTAACTGACTTCTGTGGATCCCCATTTAATCATTACTGGAATCTGGGGATCCTCACTGAATCAATATTGGAATCAGTGGATCCACACTGAGTCATATTTGGAAGCCAGGTATTCTGACTTAAGAAATTGAAATGATTTGAACCTCAAAACAGCAACATTCATTACAGAAACATGCATTCATCAAACAAATGCACAAATTATTAAATATTTTATTTAATTCACCAAAATATATAAAAAAATGTTTTTATTTTAATGGGAATTTTTTTTTTTTTAAACACCAACTTAATTTTTAGACTCCAATTTCAAATTGCTTCACATTTACAGAACGTTTTAAAAATTTCAATTTTACATTTTGCTTCTTTATTTATATACACTTTATTATATATTATTACAATGAATATTATTAATATCATATTACTATTTATAATATAATTTTATTATTACTTAATCCTATAAGAATAAGCGGGTTCCCTGAGTAGGCACTGCGGACCGCCACGGGTCTCCGTATCACTGCAGGCCTAAACAATAAACTACTGGATCCGGCTACCTAATTTGCATAACTGAAAATTCATTTTAACAATCAAACATCCCATATAGTTAAAAAAAACTCATATAATGTCAAACTCTGTACATCTGCTTGCCTATTAAAATCAGCAGTTGGATGGAGAATTGCTACAGGTTTACATTGTATATACTGTATATAGGGCTCTATAAGACACAAAAATGTGGGGTTGCATGACAGTAAACAATCTGATTATACTACAATATAACTTCATTGGGAGATTGTTGGTTACCCAAATCCAAACCATTGAAATTGCAGATGTATAAACAAGCAAGCAGCCCTTCTTCCAGCCTTATACTTGGTCATCTGGTGGTGAACCCTGCAGCATCAGTGTACTATCAAAGCCCCCAAGGTTTTTTTTCCTGTGGGCATACTCTAAATGTGCCTTGGTTACTGTAGAGATGACTCCGCACACAAAAGAGTGTTCAAGAAGGCTTTATTAACATAAAGTAGACAGCAGGGGTGACAGCGACCCACTAGTTCAGATGCTGGCTCAAACTACCCTAACGCATTCTTTGCTAGGCATTCTAGCATTCAGAAACCCATTACAAATACAAGCAAATAAGGTTTACTAATAATAAAGATACATTAAAATATATGTACAACAAATTGCAAATTGCAAAAAATTGAAAATTACAACATTACCATAGAACCCCCAATTCCCCCTGGCACAAAATAAAACTCTTATATTGAACACGCTTTGAGAATAAAATCTTCCAACCACTTGGTAGAACACATGGTCCTTTTATGCTCAATCATATCCTCTTGAATGCCATCTGTACTTTTGTGTATCTCACCATTGGCACCCTTAGAAAGTGAATCAACAATTCCAGGAGATACCTCAGAAGAAGACAAATTGAATTCATCGCTTCTACTCAGGTCATCTGAATTAACCTCAACCTCATCAAGGGCAAGAGTATAATCCACACATACTGCATCGTTTTGCACTACAGTTCTTTCAGCAATTACATCTTCCTCTTCCATTTCCCCAACACTCCTGTTCCTGTCCAAATCTTCGCCACTCCTAGCATCCATATTGCATAATGCCACACGTTTAGGATTCCACTCCATTACTTAAACAGACAGCATTTTGTGAAACTTCCACCACTTCCTCTGGCTCATAGAACTTACTTTCTCCTTTACGCACAAACCCTGGTTTCCTAATGCAAACCTAATCCACTACATAGATGAGTACCGGTTTGGTACTGTTCTTAGTATCATAATATTCTTTCATCTTTAATGTTTAAAAGACTTCTACTCATCGTGCCTCTAACAGTTTCCACGGACCAAGGTACCATGCATCCACCAAACAACCAACCAGGGTTGTACTTCGTTCTGGGATTCCTCCCTCTCATTATCACAAACAGAGACAACCTGGTAGCTTCATGTTTGGTCACTCTGTAAGCACATACAGCTTTCATGACTTGGGTCACCCAATCCTTGCGACACACACAAGCAGACTGGATGACCCCTATTATCTTGCGGTTAAACCTCTCAACAGTGCCATTACCGCTAGGATTATAAAGATAAGTGGTTCTTAATTTAGTGCCAATTCTGTCACATTACTGCTTGAAAGCAACACACTGGAACTGTACACTATTGTCACTTAAGATAGTGGCAGGTATTCCTTCAATGCTGAATCATGATCTAATAACAATAGCATTGACTCAGTGTCAACTTTCTACACAACTTTTATAAAAGGCAACTTTGAAAATAAATCTTGAATTACAATAACGTACATCTGTAATGACCCTACAGGACCTAAAATTTAAATGACAATAGACTCCCAAGGGTATTTTGGATGATAGCCCTCACTCATAGAGGGTGTAAATGTCTGCAAACATTTGTCAGACTTTCAACATTCTAAGCATTCTTTAAGTGTTCAACTTGTGAATCAAGCCCAGGCCACCAAAACAATTTCTTCACAACTGGTTTGGTACGCCCAATGCCAAGATGTCCCTCATGGCACAATTACAAAATGCTCTCACGCAAATTTTCTGGGGGAACAATTCTTTGCCCTCTAAAAATCATTGCCATGATCCCTGGATAACTCCATCCTTACCTCCCAATATGGTTTAACCTTATCAGACAGCGTACTTTTCGCAGGCCATTTGGAACTTATAAACTTAGCCACTAATTGTAAAACTTCATCATTTATGCATTCTTTCTCCCAAACTTCTCTTTTAACCGCAGGAAATCCATCATCATGCACCAAAGTCACGCTGCCAGCGTTCCATTTTGCACCTTCACACTCCTAAAGAGAAACAGGTAAACGAGACAAACAATCAGCTAACACATTGTGCTTTCTCTGCCTATACACAATTTTGTAAATAAAATCTTGCATCCTCATGGAGATATGAGCAACCCTGGCAGACGCAGTAGCTGCACCCTCTGTGGTTAACAGTTTCACTAAAGGCTTGTGGTCACAACATATCACAGTGGGTGTACCCTACACAAAAGCTCAGAAGTGGTCGAGGCCCCATGCACAAGCCAATGCTTTCTTTTCAATGGTAGGATATGAGAGTGACCTAGAAGCAAACGCTATAATACTCTCAGTGCCCCTTTTATCAATTTGTGAAAGCACCGCACCTACACCTTTATTACTAGCATCTGTTGAGATGATGCACTTAGAAGTAGGATCGAAACTGAACAAGTTAGTTGCATTAAAAATGGCACCTTTATGTTCGCAAAATTATGCTCACATTCATGAGACCACACAAACTTACATCCTTTCTTTAAAAGTTGTCTGATGTGGAAACACTTTCCAGTAAATCTTGGAATAAATTTTGCACAATATTCCGCTAGTCCAAGAAAAGAATATACATCCTCCTTTGAGGCTGGTGTCACAGCCTTTGTAATGGCTTGCACTATTGATATTTTAGGTTTGACTCCAGATTTCTCAGTAACATGGCCCAAATACGCAACACTCTTCTCCGCAAATTTGCACTTGCTGAACTCAACTGTTATTCCCTTATCAGCCAAAATAGACAAACCTTGAACAATTTAGCATCATGCTCCGTTCTATTCTTACCAAAGAGTAAAATGTAATCTTGGAAGAACATTATCTTCTTCTCTTTTCCAAATAGACTAAACATCAACCGCTGAAAAATGGCAGTGGCAGATACCAATCCAAACGGCATACGTTTAGATTGGAAACACTCATCCGGTGTAATGAAAGCTGTATACTTCCTAGAATCTGGAGTTAAGGAAACCTGGTGGTAAGCAGATCAATGGTTGAAAACCATCAGGCATCTTTAAGCATATTAACCATCTTGTGAATTTTTGGAAGGGGAAATTTCTCAATAGTTTTGTTGTTGTTCAGATAGTGCAAGTCCACACACAACTTAATTTTCCCATTATTGCGCCTCGTAACGACCACCGGAGCAAACCAATCAGAAGTGTCCACTGGTTCTATAACCTCGAGCGTAATTAACTTCTCTAGTTCCTTAGATAATTCTTCCCTAATGAACATAGGTACACTTCTCACTCTATGTACCCTAGCAACAGAATCCTCTTTCACTCAAATTTTGTGTTCAAATCCTTTCAATTTCCCCAAATTCGCGCTGAACTCCATGGGAAATTTATTCTGCATCTCACAGCCCACAGTAGTGCCCTCATCCATAATCAATACTTGTTCCCTACTATTTGGATCCAGAATGATATGGAGATCCTTTTGATCACGCCACCCTAAAACGGATGGCTCCTTTCTTGACATATATTTTTTCCCACATGAGTTCCTGTGTGTAAACCTGAAGGATAGTCAACGGAACCCGAATATCTCCCTTTTTTCACCACTGAATCCTTCGGGGTTAATATCTGACACCTTTAAAGACTCCCCAATTTTCCCAATGAATTTTTGTCTCCAGATTTCTTAGTTCAAAATCGTATATGGAGATCCTGAATCTGCATACATTGTGACCCCGACACCACCAATTCTCATCCAACACTCAGCTTGCCTTTGCAGCCTGACTCATCGACATTCAGGATCAACTTCTCTTTGACATTCAATACTCTGTCAGAAGAATCATGTTTCTGCTCTTGCTCCGACGCATCTTCATCACTCTGCCTGGAACTTTCATGCACACATTTGGCACACTTTTTTTTTCTTTTTATATACTTTTGCATATTGCCCCTTAATGCCACAGTTGCTGCATTTCTGGGCAATTCTTAATAAAAGCCAAATGCCCCTTACTGTCACATCTGTAGCATCTCCCCTTTTCCAATTTTTGTTTACCTCTCAGAGGATCTTTAAACTGTGAGTTTGTGCTATAACTCTTAAAAACTGTATTGACTGACAAGGACTCCTTTTCTTTATCTTTTAAAGCAGTGGCACTCTTCTCTGAAATTTCCGCTTTTCTAACCAAGGACAGAATAGTGTCTAAAAGAGCATCCCCATTAACCCACAAACATTCCTGTATGGATGGATTGCTGGCATGCATAACAACTTGATCTCTTATAAAATCTTCCAACAACACCCCAAACTTGCAATCACCAGCAAGTTTTTGTAAATCAGCCACATGTTCATCTATGGTCTCAACCTTAGACTGTTTATCCAGAAATAAATTATACCTGCTAATTCCTATACATACTTTGGGAACAAAATGTTTGTCCAGGTCACTAAATGCAGACAAAAATACATTTACATCACCCACGATTGGTGTTTTAGGCATACGAGAATACATTTGTAACCCCATTGTATCCAAAGAATGCAATATAATATGTTTTTTTTGTGCAGGAGACATCTCTTCAGCATCATCAACAGCAGCAATGTAATTGGAAAAGTACTCTTTCCATTCCATCCAATTCAATTGGAGCTCAAAACCTGCGGACCAAAATGGTTGAGGGGACTGATATTAAAATTCTGGTGGCTCATTTTGTGATGGACTAGTTCAGTGGAATTCCCTGTAAAAGTATCTTCTTGCACTGTCCTTACTTCACCATCCAACATAAAGAAAAACTATAATTCTGTGGCCAAGACAAAAGTTCCAAAGTGTTCCACACAATTGTCAAAATGCCCCAATGACAGGGAGAATTAACAAAAATTCACTTACTTAAGAGCAATGAGTTGTTTTTCAGTTGAAAAATAAATAATATCCAATGCTCATGCCGCTGGGTGTAGCTCCATATCCTCAGTCGTTCTGGCACATGAACAACCGACAGAAAAGCCGATAAAAGATGGCGCCTGCGTGTGGTCATACACTTTGATCTCTACAATGCTGCATGGAGAATCCGGCATCAGAATACTGCCATTAGTAGATGGGAACTCAGCATCTTGCACGTTGCTAAGCAACATCACAAATACTGTGCCAGCATGCCAGGCGAGGCTCCGCACAGTGCGAATGCACAAACACGCATCGTCAGCCTCGTAACCGTTGGTAAGCAACACCCAGGAGTGTGCGCATGCACGAAGGGTGAAATCAGGTTGCATCAAACGGCAAATTCACACACCCCCGCCAGAAATGAATTGTGCGACCTCAGACATCTCCTGGAACGATCCTTCGCTCTACAATCCCCAGCGTGCTTCAAGCTCCAAAACGAGCGGCTGTATTTGCAGAATCCCCAAAACAGTAAGAGATCTGCAGATGAAAGGGTCTGGGTACGCTTTAGGCAGACCTCGTTGCCAATTGCAGAGATGACTCAGCACACTGTAGAGTGTTCAAGAAGGCTTTAATAACCTAAAGCATACAGCAGGGGTGGCAGCTACCTCCTAGTTCAGATGCTGGCTCAAACTGCCCTAACGCATTCCTTGCTAAGCATTCTAGCATTCAGAACCCATCACAAATACAAGCAACCCACGAGACTCTACATGTCTATGAGAATTTCCGTAAAAGTTTAAAAACTTGGCTGTTTAACCTATAATCATCCCTTCCTTTTGGTCCTTTTTAGTCGGCGCCGGGAAACCCTTCTTGGGTAGCTGTTGCGCCTTACAAATTAAAATTAACATAACATAACATGCACAAAGAATGCATGCATGAGCCTCAACAGTTACTTCACATTCACAGGATATTTCTGAGCCCGTGCCTAAATTATTTTTTGACTGAGCTACATAAGTTAAATAGTCTGGCAGTACAAACACAGAACTGCAGGGTGTTGAACACTGAGCAGCATGAATCTATTATGTGTATTTGTAAAGCTCATTATCACCCGCAAGAGGTATCCTGGCGTGATCTAAAACAATATTTACAAATCATTTCTGGGGCCACACTATTTGATGTCCAAACCTCTGCCAGTAAGATAACCCTAAGTGAAAAGGATGTTTTCAGTATATGAGCATTCTTTATTTTATTAAACATTATTTACATATTTCGCCTGGTAAACAGTCAGAATATCGAGTAGTAAATGTCGACTTGCACTAATATCGAGTGCAAAATATCGTGATACAGTAATATCGACTGCCAGAATATCGTGGTCAAGAATATCGAGTTTAAAGTAAGAAATATAGTTTCCCAAAATATCGAAGTTATTAATATCGTTTGCAAAAATATAGTTGTTAAAAATATCTTTTTTTAGTTAGTGTTATGTATTTTAGTATGTATTTTAAATGTATATGCTATATTTTTTTGTCTAAGTATTGAATTTTTTTTTAATGTACGTGTTAAAATTTTAGAAGTTATAAATTTTATTTTAATTAAATTTTGCCTTTTAGTTCCATAGCGGGTTATGGGTTTATAGGGGAATAGGGTGGGAAGTAATTTAATTATAATAAATTGAATATTAAATTTCTTTTAATAAAATTTTACGTTTTAGTTCTGTGGGGCCGATTCCGATTCAGGCCGGAAATCACTCCGACCGAGCCGGACCCGGAGAGATTTCCGACCGAATCGGACTCTGGCAGTCCGACCGAACGAGTACGATGCGCACGCATGCAATCGGACTCGAGTCGGGTCGGACTCCCACTGAAGTCAATGGGAGCCGGACGTACAACGCGTACGTGGGCTCCCATTGACTCAATGGGTGCGAGGCAAACAAGGGCGCCCCTACAGCGGGTACGCCTCGATGCGACTCGCGGCGTACATGCACAGGTAGGGGGGACCCATGGGTCCCCCCTGTGTGCGACTCGCGTGGCTACGCGTACAGGGGGGTCCGACACGGACCCCCAAAGTCCGGCTCCGACTGCTCTTTCGAGCCGGATGGCGCGAGTCGGTCGGACTGCTCGAGGCGCGCATCGTACTTGCCCGGCCGGGGAACGTCTCCATTGCGCGGTGCGAGTCTTGTCCGTGCGAGTCGGTCGGAGCGCTTCGGACCCGCGAACAAGTCGGTCGGCGATTTCGCGTGCGCTCGCATCGTACTCGCTCGGCCGGACGCACGTACGAATCGGTCGGGAAAGAGGGCTCCGAATCGGATCCGGTTAAGCCGAATCCGATTCGGTGCCCTACCGGCCGAGATCGGAATCGGCCCCTGTAGCGGGTTGTGGGTTTATAGGGGAATAGGGTGGGAAGTAATTTAATTATAATAAATTGAATATTTAGGTGTCCGCATACACCGTCTGAATACCGACCGAGCAATTACGATGCCGCGAACCGAAAACCGCCGGAGGCGGAAAATAAACAGAAAAAAACGCCCGCCCATGTCCGAGTCCAAGTCCATCCGCCCGCCACGGACGGAAAGACGCACGACAAGCCAAAACCGCCCGCCCTGACGACCGAGACACCGCCCGTTAAATTAGGATCGTACCGACATGAGCGCGGGAAATCCACAAATACACCGCCCGCCAGCGCAAACAACAGTGACGAAAATGGACACGGCGGAAGCCCTGGCGGCCACGTCCATGAACAGAAACCATCCGCTGATGAAAACAAACACACACAACATGGCTAACAAGTCCACACAGCAACCCACGCACAAAAACCCAAACACAGTACACATCCCTGAAACACCCCCCCCCTGGCCAAACAAATCAACTACAAATCCCAGAACACCAGCCACAACACACCTGAAAACAACAGACCATCATGACACACCCACATAGGTAAGTACAAAACCAGCCCCTTCACAGACCACAACCCCCTGCAACATTACAAACTGAGGACGAAAGCACACAACACAGCGAGACAGAAAGGACAGCAGCACACCGCAGACACGCACCCATCACACCCATCACCACCACCACCACCACCAAACACCGGCAACACAAACCCCCTGCACATCACACACCACACACGGCACCAGCACCACAAACACCAAAACACACACCATGGCACCACACAGAATGCCCAAGTTCACTGCCACCGAGTTGACGGTCATGGTCGACGAGATCGTCAAGGTGCACCCACAAATCTATGGCAACCAGGTCCAACAGACACCACTATCCACCAGAAACCGGTTGTGGAGCAGGATCGTAGACCAGGTCAATGCAGTCGGGAACGTTCCACGCAACAGAGGAGAAATTAACAAAAGGTGGAACGACCTCAAAAGCGTGGTCAAGAAGAAGGAGACCAAAAATCGAGAGCTGGCTGCCAGGACTGGCGGAGGGAATCCCGCGCTATTCAAGACCTTCAAGGCGTGGGAGGAGAAGGTGCGAGTCATCATACATCCGGAGATCCTCACCGGATTACCAGGGGAGTGGAGGCTGGTAAGTACAAACAAACGTATACCAGAACACCGCTATGTAATCACATGCACTACCACCATGCCATAGCTCCTAGGGACAAACCCCCCCATGTCCAGTACACAATACACAAGACATCACCCACACATGCAACAGACACTCACACACACTCAGCCCAAAGCTACCAACTAACAAAACCATGGGGGCATGTGTACAGTCAGCCAGCACCGCAACTCCCACCAGGTCCCCTTGTACTCCAGATGCGCCAGAATGAGCACTCCCCACACCCACATCCATGTGTCCGCCATAGCTGCACTGACCGACAAGTAACAGGTAAGTAGCCGGAACACAAAGACAGTGGGTCGGAGGGGGGACAGCTGAAGTAAAACACCCACCAGGCCCCCACTACCACAGACCAGCAAGGTGGAGCACACCCCACATCCATGTGTCCGCCATAGCTGCACTGACCGACAAGTTACAGGTAAGTAGCCGGAACACAAAGACAGTGGGTCGGAGGGGGACAGCTGAAGTAAAACACCCACCAGGCCCCCACTACCACAGACCAGCAAGGTGGAGCACCCCTCCCTCCCAGTACCATGTGGCATCCATTGCATTGCGCACTCAGAAACAACCTGTAGGTGGGAAAATGTACAGGGCGGGGCGTCTGTAGGCATGAGGACTGTACTACGACTGACACATGGGACATGTCACGTAGCAGAGGAACACGCAGCACTGCTCCCAGTCACAATCATGAGACCAATGTGCACACGGACATGTTCAACAGAGTCAAACCCCACATGACCCATCACAGATACAGCAACACCTAAGGAGCCACGTCTGCATGTACAAGTCCCACTGGAGCACAGACCCACACGGCAGGCACTGTGCCACCCATCACACACATCAGCAACACCATCGAAGTCCTGTCCATGTAGTCCTCACTGCCTGTCACCCACACATCGTACAACAACGCCCACGTAAGACAGACCGTACTAGAAGTAACAGCTTGGAACCACAATATTGCACACAAAGACAACTGGACCCATGAAACACACAGGCACACAATGCACATTCAACATATCATCCATCTCATCTCTCAGCCACAGTGTCATGTAAGGTATGACATCCGAACAGCTGGCCCTCATACAGTAGTCATGCAAAGATACCTGCCCATGACAAATCAAGTGCCTGCAGTGACTGAAGCGCAAGCCACACTGCGAGTAACAACACACATAATATAGTCAACACCCCAAGAGCACAGCACTGATGCACATGTACCAGGGCAGCACGCACACAAAGGAATTGGCCCATCTGCAATACGTCGTGTGGCACACAACAAGCACGAACTCACAACATTGCTACCAATGTGATGTCCATGAATGATAACAGTCAGCAGATATTCCGGCCATGTGAGACAGACACACACCTTTGTCTATGCACTGTCACGTTGCCAGAACACATGTCACGTTCTGCACCCATTACCCACAGCATGTACCCCAAAAGCATATTTCAACCCAAGAGCGTTAAGGGGGCTGTACCCCTTTTGGCATCAGCGTACCTAAGCGTTCCATCCCTCCCCCTAAACCATCGTTCAACCCAACATCGTCGATGGTCCTGGAGCACGCATACACACGAGCCACAAAATGTAGGAGCATAGCAACACACACCCATCGGCATTGCTAATCCGTCCCATGCCACATGTCCACATCACACAGACCCATTGCCTAGCCCACGCATACACACATCGTACATCCACACACACGCCACTGGGAAACCTGTGCACGACAGTGCACGAACTGTGAATGTCAGACAACCAATACATACTTTGCTAGGTGCAACACAATGACCCATCTCATCCTCCCCACAGGTGCCGAACTGCTGGATGCTGGAGAGGGTGACAGCAGCCAGCACAGCCAGTCCGCAAGCCCCCGACCCGGACTCACGGATGTAGAGGAGCTGGACACCTCTCCGGACACGGACCACCCAGCAGGCCCATCTGGAGTGGCAGGGCACAACCGCTCCCCAGGGCCCCTCCTGCCCACCAACCCATCACCCAGGGCTGCTGACCAGTCACAGACCCCTGCTGCCACAGCCGTTGCGGCCACCACCACCGCCGCAACCACCACCACCGCCGCAACCACCACCACCACGCCATCCCTCGCCACAGCCCCTGCGCAAGGGTCGGCACGGCCGTCGGGCTCCACCCTGGGAGCCAGAGCGAGGACCGTGGTGAGCAATGTGGCTAGTGGGCAGGTCGGTGGCAGCAGTACTGGTAGGAGGAGCAGGGCCAGGCCAACGCCAACTGTGCCTGGGAGCCAAGCCCTGCCGCCAATCGACAGAGTCCTTGGGGCCTATGAAGAGGCCCAAGGCGAATGGGCCAGGTCGGCAAGCGACACGCGGGAGGTCCTTGCGGTGTTGAGGTCCATGGACGCCCATATGGCCCAAATCGCGGCCCTCATGGGCCAGCTGGTGGTGGGGGGAGGGCACAAGCAAGGCCAGCAACACCACCTCCGCCACCACCTGCTGTGGCGCAGGCTCGTGCAGCATCGCGTTCCCCTGCGTCCACAGCGAGTGAGCACTCCTCAACCACCACCAGCGGAACATCAACACCCCCCTACCAAACGTGGAAGGGGCCGTCCGAAGAGGAAACAGGTGTCCAGAGAGGACTTCGCCCGCACCAAACGCCAGTGAGTCAGCCAGCCACCTTGACCACCTACTGCATTGACTTGTAATACGATCCTACCCCACACTGCCATGTGAATGGCATGTGTCTGTTGGACTGTGGACATAGAACTCCATGGGTACACCTTGACCATCACGCAGCCATGACCGTCAACTCATTGTCACAGCATGCACCACATTTGTCATCACCTTGCACACAATCACATGTCACCGCTGTTAATAAATACACCTTGATCACAATCGGCTTAATGTGTCCTGGGTTTATTCCACGATGTGCAATCGCCACCATGAGCAGAAATGCATCTGCTGTGTGGCATGTCGATGGGACAGGAGAGGCTGCAGGGACCTAGGGGTGAAAAACAGAACAAGAGTACATTCAATGAGTGTGTCACACACTCATCACACAGTACTTGTCACCAACTACAAGCAATGCACACACATCTCACAGAGCAACAGGGCACAATGCTACAGCCACTGTCAGTGGCATACCAACCTGGACATGGACCATTGACACACAGCACTCAGTGAACAAAAGGCCCCCGTGACAGAGCACACATACACCTGCACAACTACAGCTACATCAGCCGTCGTACATGGTCACTCACCGTCAAGTGAAGTAGCGGGCGATGAGCTGCTGACGCACATTCACAGCTTCATCCTCTCCACTGTCCTCTTCACTCGAGCTGTCCTGGTCTGCAGGCTGGGGCCCTGGTTGATCTCCGTCATCCACAATTAGGGGGATCTGCTTGCGGATCGCCAGATTGTGCAGCATGCAGCAAGCCACTATTATCTGGCACACCTTCTGTGGGGAGTACGCCAGTGCGCCCCCGGTGCGGTCCAGGCATCTGAACCTGGACTTGAGGAGGCCAAAGGTCCGCTCAACCACACGCCTGGTCCTCCCATGTGCCTCATTGTAGCGGACATCAGCTGGGCTCCCAGGACGTCGCAATGGGCTGAGCAGCCAGGGCCCATTCGGGTAAGCAGAGTCACCTGGGTGTGAGGGACACAGAGAACCGTTGCAATTCCAACTGTACACAAGACAGCATCGCACAGCCAGCACGCTACACTACTCCACATACTCACCAACAATCCAGCCACGGTCATGTTGCAGATTGGTCATCAGTCGTGGTAGGATGCTGTTGCGCATGATGTGCGCGTCATGGGCCGATCCTGGGAATTTCGCACACACGTGTGTAATCACCATGTCCGCAAGGCACACCACTTGCACATTCAGGGAGTGCGTGTGCTTCCGGTTGCGGTAGAGGTGCTCAGTGGCCTGTGGTGCAACAAGGCCAACATGGGTGCAGTCTATTGCACCAACGACGTGGGGGATTCGTCCAAGAGCATAGAATGCACCCTTCACTGCCGCCAATTCACGAGCCCTGGGGAAGCGGATGTATCTGTTCCTGTACAGCATCATGGCTGACAGTACATCCCTGAGCACCATGCTGAACATGGGTTGGGACATCCCACCTCCACTGCCCACTGTGTGCTGGAATGACCCAGTGGCGAAGAAATGCAGTGCAGCCATCACCTTAGCCGTGGGGGTGAATGCTGTTGGATACACCCTGCGAGGACGGAGGTGGGGTTCCAACAAGGCACATAGACGATGCAGGGTGGGTCGGTCCAGACGATATTTGCGGATGACCTCCACATCCACCATGTCTGACAGCAATTGGTAGGGGCGATGAATGTTTGGTCTCCGCCTAGGAAAGATGGAAGTGGACACATGTCAAAGCAACACGCCACATGGCATATTCACATACACAAAACATAAATGACTGAGCAGGCAATTGAATGACAGAACGGCTGACAAGTAGGGACAGCACAGCCACAATACACTTACACAGGTCCCCTACCAATAGCAATGGGCAGTGACACACACCATTGCTATGAGCATGCACATGGGGAGTTAGGCCTTAACAACTTGTAAGGCATGCTGATGGTAACAGACTGCATATTCGGTAAGCTGCAACACCACGGCAACATGACTAGCTGCTGTGCATCACACTGCTTCCGAGGCTGGGTGTGTAGGGCACACACCAACAACGCTATGGACACAGGCTGAGCGGCCAAAACAAGTGGGACCTGTGGCACGAGGGGATATGAGACAGTCATTGATGTCCCTACTGCACCCTATGTACAGCACTGTACGGATCACACCTCCAGAAACATTGACAGGTGTACACATTGACAGCCCCATGCCAACACGGCTGTGTGCTTGCAACTACACATCACAAGTGACACGTAACATTGCACGTGCCAAGTGGCAGATGTACATAGTGAAAGATGGCATGTGTGTGCATATGCATATCCCATGCTCCCATGCCAATGTGTACATGATGATGTGCCTACAGACATGTGGAGGCTGAGCACTGGCCGTCCCTGCCTATGCACACAGCATGTTGTGGCCCTGTCCATTGTGGACCTGCACCCACACGCAAATCATGGCCACACCTGCAGATGCATTGCGCACATTATACTGTGTGGTGCACATGGCATCAGCGGACTGTACCCGGCATGGGCCAGGCCCTTACGGCCAACTCCAATGACCCTCGCGGTTGCACCCTGCGTGTTCCACTGTGGAGGTAGGCGTCCATGGCCAGCTGGGAGCAGGCCAACGTCTGCAATTGAAGCTGCCAGACATGGTACACGAATTGCAGCAGCTTGTACCCACTGAAACGGCCCCAGGGGGTAATATGTGTGTGTGAGTGGGACAGGCATAACCACAGCTACCTGGCACTGCAGCCTGGCACCCCTCGACAACACCTGCTGCTGCCACCACTCCACCTACACGTGGATGACGCTGAGGACATGTCCAGGTCCACTCACCAGCGAGGAGCTGGAGAACCTGGATTCCGTGCTCCACGCACACTGCACATGGCTATTCCTTGCGAAAGTTGTGTGTGAGAGACAACTGCAGTGTGTGTGGGTGTGCATGTGGGGGACACACATGTCGTTGCTCCGCAGCACTATGAGTCAGAGCCTGTGGAGTACAAACATGCACTGCTCACCATGCTGGCTGCAGGTGGCATGGGTATGTGAGCTCTCGGGCGCTTTGACCTGTCTGTCCCTCCCGAGTGGTGGTACATGGCAACTTCATGTCAGACATCCAGTGACACAGACAATTGGCAATGCAGGTCTCAGTGCACTTGTTGGTCGTGTGGAAGTCAGGCTGGGGCCATGCTGCCCTTCTCAGTCCCAGCAGGCCTGGCCTGCACATTGACTGCACAATGCCAGTAGGTGCCGACACAGACTGCCTAGTGGGTTACATGTGTCTCCTGTTCAGGACCCCCCGGATGAGCGCTTACTCTGCACTGTCGATTGGACACACCATGACTCGTGATAGGGATGTGTGTGAGAGATAGTGGCACTGAATGTGACCTTCGTTGCGGGGTGGGCCATGCACAGGGCGAGTACGCTGATGGTTGCGCAGTGTTGGTCACAGTGGGTACACCCACACAGATGTGTTGCCTTGTGATCTTTTTCTAGGTCAGCCTGACAATGGACAGTAGATGTGGGCAGGCTACACATTGCTCGATGTGCTGTCTATATGCATGTGCCTTCACACCAGGCACAACTGCCCCTGCACATGTGACCCCTGCTGCACTCAGTGCTGGGTCTGTTGAGCTGATGCACCATCTGTGCGTGGGGCAGACAGCTCTGCTCACTTCCGTCATTGCCCATGACATCACTTTGCCGCAGGTGACATGGATCATGGAGGGCCCACATGTACGCGTGGGTGGACTACACAAGACTGTCCAATGGTTGTCACCCCCAGTCAGTGCTTCGAATGGGTAGTATGTGGTGCTGGTACTCATTTTAATGTGTCGAGTGGGCGGGGCTGGGTGCGGGGCTACATGCAAGACATGGGTAGTTCATCGGCTGATCTACTAGTTGCAATACACACGAGACACGTCTTTTTCCGACCACATCAGGGTCATTCCTTAAACTGGCTGAAAATCAAACAGTCAACTTTTGCACTGTCCTCATGGCCTCCCCTCGCTCGCCCCAATATGCGTTTGCACCTGAGCAGCTAGCGCATGCACAGGCAGCTCCAAGCTCGCCCCAGAGAGGCCAAGGAGTGTATGTGTGGGTCCAGTTGAACAAGTGGTCTGTCTCACGGTATAATAAGTGGCGGGACGCCGTCCACATGCGTGGTGCCCCGACTCGAGACCCGGGCAACATTGACAATGCATGACAGGCTCCGCAGTCCGGATACACCACCTGCAACACACAGAGGCTGTAGCTGCCCTAGCGGGCCAGTCCGCGTCCAACTGGAGCTCATGGCCCCACACATTCACTCTTTGGCCTCTCTGGGGCGAGCTTGGAGCTGCTTGTGCACGCGCTGGCTTCTCTGTTGCAATGGCATGTAACGTGTGTGGGTGTATTGTCAATGGGTGGGATGGTGCGAGCCACCTTCCGTGACGTCACTCCTGCTTGTGATGTGTGCGTCCCCCCACTACTTCCATTTGACTTGTGCCATACTACACATTGTGGATGTGTTGCCTGCGTGATGTGACCAGGATGAGCGCGCCATGACCTCTCACCCACCATGCTCTACTGCCATCCCGTGCCCTGGATTGCCTGTGCAAGTGGACAATGTTGGGGATACACCAGGTCGACAGGGGATGTGAGTGCCTTGGCAAGGGCCTGGCGGACGCGCAGCAGTATCCGGCATGTCCACGGAGGGTGGGCTGACGTCTACACTTGATGCGGCATTGATCGTGTGCCCGCCTGTTGTGCACACACGAGTTCACATTCATCACCAGACAGGTGGTCTTTACAGATTCCCAGGAGTGCGCCAATGTACTGTTCCTGAGTCCTCCCAACACAGCGTGTTTCAACATTGCATGTGCGCACCTACCCGTCACACCCACCCACCTGAGCCATGCGTAACTCCCGCTTCACATGACACATGTGTGTCTCCCACAGTTGTGCTACTCATTTGCGTTGACATCCAATGACAGTGGACTACATGGTCATCTCACGACTGCCGTGTACTTCACACACTCTCATCCTCTCTCATTCGTACTTGTGAAATGAATCAGCAGAGACACATTTTTGCTTCAAGCCATGTATTGGGACTTATGTCCTCTGTGATGCAGTATAGTGAACACTACTGGCAGCGAAGTGCATGTGGAGGATATACTCAGCATGATTACACATAGCATAGGGTGTAGGGGTACAGTGATTAGTTGTTGACTGTGGGATGTGGGCTTCAGAGTTACAACTGCTTAGCCGTTGGTGTGCTAATGTACATTTGCTAATTACTGTGGTGCTGCTGACTTTGACACAGACAGTATACATTTAGCCTACCAGTCCGCTTGTCATCATGGGCACAGTGCATCTCAGTTCCATGTTACAGGTTTGCTGCTATAGTTACTCATACACACGTGCGTGGAGGTGACATCAGGGCATGGGCTTACGTGCATGCAACGGCGTCCCACTTGTTGTTGCGATGTGGTGGGTACTGGCCATGTCACAGTCACTGGGCTCATGTTGTTGGTGGATGCACTTGGTGTCCATGCAAAGCTCCTGGCACGGACGTTCAGAGGGAGGTGAGGTGACAGCTCTCACATACTACAGCAGGACGATTACTGTCCACTGACCGGTGCATATGTTCATGGGCGCAGGATCCATATCATGGCATGGTTGTACGTGCAGTTCTGTCCATGTGGTTGCCATACACAAATCCCATGCCTCTGCCTCCCCCTGTTCATGCAGAGTTACTGGATGTGATGAGGAACAGGGTGCATGTCCCGAAAAGTATCAGATGTCATGGCAGTGTAGTTGTTGATGTGGTGTCAGTTGCAGGTTGCATGGTATAGTTGTTGTACTGGTAACTGCCTAGTCCGTGCGTAAGCCAAGCATGGGTACGGTGTGGGACATCATTGCTCAATTGGGGGTATGGCGGCGGGGCCCGACGAATTGACAGGTTGTCAGGAATGCAATACCTTCCAGCAGGGCTTCCATGGCATTGGTGGTGGACATGGTTGCCATCCAATGTAGCGGATGGTGGCTGTCAAGGTGTTGGTCGTGAGTTGTCCCTTGTAGGAGCATGATGGGACATGTTGGATGGCATTCGATGTAACTGTAATCCATTATCCGTCGTGTGGAGGCACAGTGGTCCCATTGCAGTGTGGGTCCGATAGTCGCCACATACGCCATGCCCCCATAGGCTGAACAGACCCTGTCGTGGGCGTCCAGGGGTTGAATAGTTGTAGCAGGTCCGCCCTTGGACATGCCGGGTTGGAGAGACATAACTCCACAGGATAGTAGAAGGGACACCTCCGACAGTAGAAGACGGGGATGACGCAGCTGAACAATGCGATGCGGTAAGTTAGTCGGTAACTTACGTTCAGCAAGGCCAGATTGTCACATCCCAATATCTGTATCAGGTTATGTTTGTACAGCTTGATCTGTCCGGCGTAGTTGGGTAGGTGTGGTGCAAGTGCCATTTTGCTGCAGGGCGCTGTGGTGGCGTGCTCCGGCTGTCTGTGCAGTCTGCAGTGTGCAACCTCCGACGTTGCTGGGAATTCTGTAATGGTCGTAGGGAGGCAGGACTTGTGTTATGTTGGCTTGTGCGGAGGACACGGGCCCTCATCCCACATGCTTCTCTGAATGGTCAAGGTCAGTGGTGTCTGACTCCTTCCAGATAACTTGCATGTGAACCACATGGGGGAGTGTTATCATTTCTTCTTTCCGTTGTGAATGTTCTTTGGTGTTATGCGCTATCTGCCCTGTGGCCGCTTCCCTCTGCATGCCTGTGTTGGGCTTTGTTTGGTGCAATGACTGTTGTCTCCGGCTTGTTTAGTCGGGATGTGGTTTCACAGTGGGAATGGAAGGTCATTCGGTGCTGTCTCCTCTCCCGTGTGTGGGCAGCAGGCTGCGTTTCCGCTATACGTTGGGCCTTGTGTTATAATTGGTCCCACCTGTTGTCTGTCCCCGGTATCTTTGATGTTACGTATTGCATGTCTTGTTATTGGGTGCAGGGTGGCATCGGTGTTTCTGTGTGGTACTGGCGTACCTTTTCCCGACGGGGTCCATATTCTGCTGGGTGATGTTGCCTCCGCTGTGTGCTTCGCCGTGTTTTGCACACAGGGGTGTGTCCTAATGTGGCGTGACGTCACTGACATGTTCGGGTCACTTGTGTGACGTCAGGTTGGCAACAGTGAATTGCCGGTTGGGGACATGACTGTGGCAGGGCTGTCACGTGACATGTGCGTTCTGGGTGGTGCTGGTGTGTGTGGTGTTTTGTTGTGACCCTGTGTTGTTTGTGTGCGGCGCATGCATTGCGCTGCCGTTGGCCTCTGCGTTGTGCGCATGTGTGGGTGCAGTGGTGGATGTGTCGTGTCCACGCAGGGTTGTCGGGGGGGCCATATACAGTTTTCCCGCCCTTGCACTGTGTGCGCTGTTTGCGTGCCCCTGTTGTGTGTCTGCCTACCTGCGTCGCCGCGGTGCGTTGACTCCTGGGTGCTGCATCAGGTAGAGCATGGGGAGGGCCTGCAGTGCTGGATTCATGCTCGGGGGTCCGCCTCTTTGCTATCCGTACTGTGCGTTCGGTTTTCCGCCTTGCTTTCACGTGCGGTGTCTCTTAGCCGGGGGAACTGTTTGGTTCTGGCATCGTAATTTGTACGCCGGGCGGTACGTGATTTCGTCGGGCGTTGTGTCTCCATTAGGCCGCGCCGCTCCGTGGACGGGCGCACTTTGATGGCGGAGGGCGTAGCTGGCTTACGGGCGGTGTTTGGCTGTCTTTTCGCATCCTAATTGGGCGGGCGTGTGTGCTGTGGCGGGCGGACGGTAACTGGTGCTTTTTGCATCCGCCAGCACGGCGGTGGTGCTTCCGCCCGCCATCCTAATAGGCCACTAAGTTTTAATTATTATTATTTATTTAATTTTGATTATATAGTGTTAATTATGGTAATTAATTTATTATTAATTAATTAATAATTGGCTGTTAATTTATATTGATTAATTAATTGGTAAATATGTTAATTGTGTCATTTTTTTCGGAGCAGATTGTGGGTTTATAGGGGAATAGGGTGGGAAGTAATTTAATTATAATTAAATTATTAATATTTTTTCATAATTAATATTTATTTATTTAATATTTTATATTGTTAATTGTGGTAAATAATTTATTATTATTTATTTATTTGTTATTGATTTTTATTGACTGGTAATTATGTTAATTGTGTGATTTTTTTAGGAGTGGGTTGTGGGTTGATAGGGGAGTAGAGTGGGAAGTAATTTAATTTTAATAAATTTAATAATATTTTTTAGATAATATTTATTAATTATTATTTTATACTGTTAATTGTGTGAATTAATTTATTAATAATTATGTATATTTTGATTGTTAATTGTTATTAATTAATTAATTAATTTTTCATTAATTATGTTAATTTTTTCAAATTTTTTACGAAATTGTTGGTGGCATTTATAGGGTAATATGGTGGGAGGTAATTTATTTTTAAATAATTAGTTCTTTGTTAATTGATGCTAATTAATTAATTACATTTTAATTTTGTTATTCGTGTAATAATTTTGATGTGTGAGTTGTGGTGTTTATAGTGGTAAATGGTAGGAAGTAAAACATTTTAAAATTAATTACTTATTTTTTGTTAATTGCTATGAAATTTTTAATGTAAAATTAGTTATGGAAATTGTGTAAATATTTTTAGGTGTGTTTTATGCTGTTTATTGGGGTAGATGGTGGAAAGTAATTTAGTTTACATTAATTAATCATTACTTGATCATTATTATTTATTTATTAATTGTTAAAACAAATTGGTAACTGTTTATTTTTGATTTGTTTGGGGATTTATGTTGTATAGCTGTAATGTTTGGTTACTACAATAATTTTGAACGTTTTAAATATGTTTTTTTAATTATTAATAATGTTTTAATTGATAATTAATTGTGTTAATTAGGGAGGTAAACTTTTTTATTTAATTTAGATGTGTGTTGTAAATTGTGTGGTCTTATAGGGTGGGAAAAAAAATATTACATTTATGTAATAATTTTTTTTTACATTACAATTAATTTCTATTACAAAATATTTATTTGTTTGATAATTTCTTGTTAAAATTCACCCAAAAATCTTTTTGTGTAAATTTTATATTTTTTCTACATTATTATATGTTTCTATGTTTTGTAAAAATTTATAATAGATATGTTTTGTTTTTAGGTGTTTTATTATATGTTGTATAGTAGTTGATATTTTGTTTGTTGTTAAATTTGAATTTTCTTAAGTGTGAATAGTAATTTTTACCACTTTGCTATCCAACACTTTCCCTACTGCTGCATTTGCAGGAGTGGGAATAGTAATTTATACCCCTACACTATCCAACACTTTCCCTAATGTTGCACTCGCTGGAGTGGGAATAGTAATTTTTACTTCTGCGCTATCCAACACTTTCCCTACTGTTGCACTCGCTGGAGTGGGAATAGTAATTTTGACCCCTACGCTATCCAACACTTTCCCTACTGTTGCACTAGCTGGAGTGGGAATAGTAATTTTTACCCCTGCACTATCCAACACTTTTCCTAATGTGGCACTCGCTGGAGTGGGAATAGTAATTTTTACCCCTACGCTATCCAGGGCCGGACTGGGAACCAAAACCGGCCCTGGCAAACTGCTCGGCTGCCCCCACCTGGGGGTAGGGAGGGTGCAGCCGAGCTGTTTGCGAGGGCCGGTTTCTGCCGATTTTGTTACAGAGGGCCGATATTGCCGACCCCCGGTAACAAAAACGGCCCCCCAGGGGCCCAAAACCGGCCCCCACCCTAGCGGCCCACCGGGGAAACGCCCGGTGCCCGCTACGGCCAGTCCGGCCCTGACGCTATCCAACACTTTCCTTACTGTTGCACTCTTTGGAGTGGGAATAGTGATTTTATCCCCTCCACTATCCAACACTTTCCCTACTGTTGCACTCATTGGAGTGGGAATAATAAATTATTCCCCTCCGCTATCCAACACTTTCCCTACTGTTGCACTCGCTAGAGTGGGAATAGTAATTTTTACCCCTACGCTATCCAACACTTTCCCTACTGTTGCACTCGCTGGAATGGGAATAGTAATTTTTACCCCTACGCTATCCAACACTTTCCCTACTGTTGCACTCGCTGGAGTGGGAATAGTGATTTTTACCCCTACGCTATCCAACGCTTTCACTACTGTTGCACTCTTTGGAGTGGGAATAGTATTTTTCTCCCCTCCGCTATCCAACACTTTCCCTACTGTTGCACTCGTTGCAGTGGGAATAGTAAATTATTCCCCTCTGCTATCTAACACTTTCTCTACTGTTGCACTTGCTGGAGTGGGAATAGTAAATTATTCCGCTCCGCTATCCAACACTTTCCCTACCGTTGCACTCGCTGGAGTGGGAATAGTAATTTTGACCCCTACGCTATCCAACACTTTCCCTACTGTTGCACTCGCTGGAGTGGGAATAGTAAATTATTCCCCTCCGCTATCTGACACTTTCCCTACTGTTGCACTTGCTGGAGTGGGAATAGTAATTTTTATCCCTACGCTATCCAACACTTTCTCTACTGTTGCACTTGCTGGAGTGGGAATAGTAAATTGTTCCCCTCCGCTATCCAACACTTTCCCTACTGTTGCAGTTATTGGAGTGGGAATAGTAAATAATTCCCCTCCGCTATCCAACACTTTCCCTACTGTTGCACTCGCTGGAGTGGGAATAGTAATTTTTTCTCTTCTTCTATCCAACACTTTCCCTACTGTTGCAGTCAATGTAGTGTAAAATGTAGGTTTAAAAAATATTACATATTTTAATATTTTAATTTATAATATAATTTTTTTATTTTTTATTTTTATGTTACAGGTGTATGTATATATTTATTTATAAATTTTAATATATTTCTAACATTTTATAATTAATTAAAATTATTATTTATTAATTATTTTTAAGTAAATATATATATATATATTACATTTTAAATGTGCATGTTTAATTTATTTTTACATTACATTTATTACTTATAATTGTTACAATATACAAATAAATCTAAAAAAAATTTTAAGTTAAATGTAATATTTAATTTATTTAACATTATTTTTTATACATATAAAAAAAACGATATTTTCTACTTCGATATTTTTAACAACGATATTTTTTTCGATATTTTTGTACTTACCATTATGAAGATAGGAGTTCAATATTTTTGAAATCAATATGTTTATCACGATATTTCTGTAGCTCGATATTTCTGTTGTCGATATTCTGTCAATGATCCATTTTGCCTTTACGGGCCCTTTCTGCAAGATGGTCTATTCCTTACTGCATAGGGTCAGTTGAAATAGTAGAAATTGAGCCATGTGCTCTTTTGTTGTATTGTTATAATAAACCCAGAGAAGATTTTGGCTGATACCATTGTTCAAGAGATTTTACGTACATACATATAAAGAGTGTGAAATCATTCCATTTGACATAGCAAAGGAGGCAAAAGAAAATTAATTTAATTGTAGTTCATTAAACATTAGGAATGTTGATTTATGACTCTGTACTTTGGCAAGAGCTTGGAGTATTATGCATTACTAAGGGGCTGATTACGATGGCGGGCGGAAAAGCATTCCGACCGCTGTGCTAGCGGGAAACTTCCGCACACAGGTACCGCGGCAAAACCGCCGGCCAGATTAGGATGCACTCCCTACCGCGGGGGTCGGATTCCAGGATTCAGCGCCGGAAAAGCTGAAAATCCGTCCGCGGCGGTCGGATTTGCTGCGGAAAGGCCAAACACCGCCGTTTCCCCAGCGGTCTGGAAAACATGGAGCTATCCGCAGTATTGCCACCGCCATCCTCGAATGGCCGGATTCTCCGTAGCGGTGTGGTGGGCTGTATGAGGCATCGTGATTTGACCGGCGGTCCTGACCGCATTCCACATGGCGGTACCTCTCATGTGGCTCCGTCCGCTACCGGTGCGGACGGAGATTTTCGGCGGAACCCGGAACACCACAGCGGATGGGAAATGGGCTATCTATGCCAATCATAATACGGCGGACGCAAAGACCGCCGATGGAGTGCGGAAAAGGGCATTTTCCGCCACCGCCAGCACGGCGGATGTGCCTCCGCCCGCCATCGTAATCAGCCCCTTAGTGTGAACTCATCATAATTATTAAACAATACGTTTTCCACTCCAGATATTGATGTCATGTTTAGGTTTTGCAAAATTTAGGAAAGATTAGTGACCTTTTTATAAGTTTAAACAATTTAGGGGCCGATTCCGATCTCGCTCGAAAGGGCTCCGAACGCGATCCGGGCGGAAAAAGTATGAGCCGTACGCGTGTTTCCCGACCGACGCGTACAGCTGTACGAGCGAGCAAGTACGATGCGAGAAACGCGAAATCGCCGACTGAGTCATTTATGGATCCGAACCGCTCCGTAAGTCTCGTCCGTAAGCAAACCGTGCCGTGCAATGGAGGCGATTTCTGACCGAGCCAGTATGATGCACGATTCGGACAGCCGGATCAAGTTGGAGCCTCCGACACGTCAACGCTCCGGGAAGCGGACTTCGGGGGTCTGCGCCGGACCCGCCTTCACCCGTAGCCTTATGAGTCGATCACAGGGGGGGACCCAAGGGTCCTCCCTACAGATGCATGTACGGTGCGGGTGGCACAGACGCGTCCCCACTAAAGGGGGCACCCTTGTGCGCAACGTACCTTTTTCGTCAATGGGAGCCTATGTACGCGTCGTACAACGCTTGTTCGTATCATACTCGGGCGGTCAGAGTCCCGGAGCACGAGTCTGTCGGGAAGCTCTACGGGCGCCAGTCGGCCGTAGGGCTTTCCCAGCGAGATCGGAATCGGCCCCTTAATGTTGTATTATGTGCACTTGATGGCGTAAACTATTCTATTAGTTAACATATGCTGTATTGGATACATTTGGAAATGTCTTGATTTTTGATTCCTTGATAAATGTTTGGATGGTTTAAGCCAGTTTGACCAGTATGTTGTACGGTCAGTCTGTGCTGTCTGGCTTTTTTTTGTGGTTTTTGTGTTTTCAGAACGTTTGTGCTTCACTTTTGTTACTTAAAACTTATAAATTGCATATCTCCTGTTCTGCTGATTCTATTTTTGTTGCTTTGTTCTCAAGTGGTTTATTACATTTTACCCCATTTGTCTAAATTGGTGTGTGTTTTTTCTTCTGTTTTGTTTTAACTTTATTATTGTTTGAAGTTCTGCATAAATACTTTACATATTGCTTCTAAGTTAAGCCTGACTGCTGTTGTGCCATGCTACCAGTGGGATAAGCACACGTTAATTTAGAGTTTGCTTGTGTTTCACCCCAACAGAAATTGTGGTTGTTGCTTCAGTAGGGTTTCCCCCCCCCCAAACCTGTAACCCAATTTCCTACAGTGATGCCCCAGACTGTATTACAGCATCCACATATGTGATAAAATTATATGTCTGTCGGGAGCACCACTGTGCTTTGACTGGGCTACAGTTGAAATTCACTTTAGTGACACATGGCAGGAAAAAGTGGTGTTGCCATAAAGGAAAAGTCTATATGTAACGTTTTATAAGTCTTCCCCTAAAGGGTGTCTTGTAAGAACGCAGGGCAGGGTGCTAAAATATAAAAATAGGGCACACTACATGTTGTAGTTTGTGTGCTTCCACAGTAGAATAAAACCCCAGATCTTTTTCTATATGTATTCCTAGCTATTCTGTCACTGAACAGGCCTAGATAGGTTTAAATTCTTTATTTCTGCTCTCTGATTGGGAAAATGCTAGAAAAACTGTTCAATGTTATTTCCTACTTAATTTTCAAAATATGATTTAATGATGAAATTCTGATAGTTTCAGCAGAAAAGTAACGTTGTAAAAGTGCACCTAATACTGCCACTCATCACACTTCCAGAACTGAAATATAAATCCTTAGCTGGGAAAGTTAATGACTCTGGCTCAGGGAAGTATAGCCTGCATCTCATTCCAGAAAGAGCAAATCGGTATTAACTGGTTACCAACTACTAGGGATTGGCTCTTTGCGTGGACAGGAGCACGCAGCTTTAGCACTACCTTTTTGACTTGAAAATATCAAGGGCTTCTCCTATACATACCCATTGCCATCCCAGACAGCCGGGCTCTATTTACAGTAGAGAAGAGAACCAGTTTTGTTCTTATTATGTGGTGGTGGGGGGTGTTCATCAAAATAGGAAAGTAGATAAGGACCGAAAGCCAGGCCTGCCTGGTGGCATCTGAGATCAGTCATTTAAAACAGGGACGTCTAAGTATTTTTGCAGTAAGGCACAGAGGAAATGTTGCAAAATGAAGATAGGGGGTGTTTCAAAGTCATCCTGTGCTCTGGGCACCCCCCAACCTTTTGCTGACTGGTAATGGTGGTAACTGACTCTGACTGTCCCTGGGATGTGCCTAACCAGGCCCAGGGTAGTGCTATGCTGAAAAGACACTTAAAATACAATGAAAACACCTACACACAGTAGGGTACACTATGGGTTAGGGTACCCCTATAATTGGCATGACCTCCCCTATAAAGCCCTAGTACATAATAGGGCTGGGGGATTAAAACTACCTTTAAGACCCTAGCATATAGTAGGGCATGGCAGGTTTAAGGGCAGCAGGTTTTATGCACTTACATGTGTGCTCTGCTGGAGCCTGAGGTGAGTTTAAAAACAGCCCTGTGTTGCAGGACTGCTTTTTGAATGCAAATTGTGCCCAAACTCGACTTTGGTGTTTGGGGCACTTACAAATTAATAAACTACAATGTTTGAGCATATTAGGTTCCTCCAGGGTCTCCCTTAGGTGTCCCAGGGTTGTGACCCTTATAAAATGAGTTTTATATGCGCTGGGTTTAGTGAAATTGCTCATTGCACTCTCAACATTGTGGTAAAGTGCTTCCCAAAATCGACTTTTGTGCTAGGAGCACTGTGGAGTAGGTATCTGCAATCTTTGTACATCTTCAGAACCCCTTAGGTCGCCCCTAGGTGTTCCATGGGTGAGGGGTCCTGTAGATGTAGGCAGGGTCCTTATAAAATATATTATATAAGCCCTGGTGGTGGAGAAATTGCCCAGTTCAATTTCCCCATTGCAGATCCCCAACCACATAGTTTAACACAGCAAGAAGTTATTAATTAATACATAAAGAAAGGGGTGTCATACAAATATCATTCAAGGACTTCCTAGAATGGTATTGATAAATCCAACAATATGGTATTGTTGAATTTATTTTAAAATGTACAGACAAAAAGCTATAAGACTTTCTTGTCTGTAAGCCAAAATTCAGCCCTCTAGTGCTCTGATCTGATTGGCCAGACGTAATTGATTTAGCCAGGCTGCTTTGATAAGGTGATAAGTAGCCCAGGGGGTCAGGGAGCCATACTGGGTCCTGCTACATAGATATGCTATGGCAGGGGGAAGGGTTGTAAAACATAAGTCAGGTCCAGTTACAGCCCTACCCTCTGAACCCAGCCAGATGCCAGGCTTAAGACAGGAATTTCCAGATGCAAAGGGGTAGGAGCGTATGTTGATGAACCATCCTGTAGGCTGGTTTAGCTAGCTCTTCTCTCTCTGCTGGAAAATCAGCCATGATGAATTTTGTATAAAATGGTGCTCTTTGGGAAAAGATAGTGCCACACTTTGGAGGATGTGGTCACACCCTGGGGTGTTGCCCTGCACCTCATTGGACAGGAGTACCCTCCTGCTTGACCCAGAGAACTTGGAATAAGTATCTGAGAGGGGCAGAGCCTCTCAGATCTGTTGCTTGAAACTTAAGGAAAAAGAAGGGTCCATGCTGGAAGTTTGATTTGCACCAACCAGGCCCTGCACTCCTGGAGCTTCCAGAGCCTTGGAGTGAGTGTTGGATAGTTTGGGACCCTGAAAGGAAGAAGTGCCAAAAGTTTGGAGTAGTTTGGAGCAACTTTGGAAAAAAGCTCTATAAGTGGACCGACTGGACCTGGCCAGCCAAGCCGGCGACCCTCAGCCGCGAGCCGGCCTGCCGTCCAGGTTCGTCCCGCTAAAAAGCTCCGAAGATCCGACTTCCAGAGTTTGACTAGGAGTAAGCTGAAACCCAAGCAGGCGAACCCTCACCAATTCTGGCCTAGTGAAGAGCAGCGAGGGACCCCTGAAGAAAAAGCTCCATAAAAGTTTCTAAGTCCGAACCTAGGAGAGATGACCGGGTCCAACAGCGAAAGTCAAGCCGCCCACCTTCAACCGTGAGCCGGCCTGGATCCCTTGTTCGTCCCGATGGAAAGCTCTGGAGGTCTGACTTCCACAAATCTGACCGGGAGCTCGTCGCAAGGCAAGCCAGTGAACCCTCACCAAATCCAGACTGGCTGAGAGCTTCAAGGGACCCCGGGAAGAATAGCTCCAAAAACGTTTCTTAGTCAGAAGATAAAAACTTTGAACGAGACCTATCGCGAGGGGTAGGTGCACAGGGCTCCATCGTGGTCGGCCTGAAACTTTGACTTTGTCCGGGTCTAGCGCGACCAGATGTCCCAAAAGGCGCTATAGGTTTCTATGTGCTATATAGTGCAAAATCTTTAAAAATTCACATCTATGGTTCTCTACATTGGATATTTTTCGTTTTGGTGTAATTTTAAAGATAAAAATATATATATTTTTATAAATTGGCGTTGGAATTTTATTGCATGTTGTGTCTTAATTGTTTACTGAATTGGTGTTTTTTTAAATGCTTTACATACCTGTCTTTGAAGTTAAGCCTGCCTGCTTGCAGCCAAGCTACCAAGGGTTGAGCATTGGAATAATTTTCTGAGCCATAGACTGGGATAGTGGCTTTATTGCCAGTGACAGATGTACATTTGCCACTACTAATAACCCACTTCCCAACAAGGGGCTTAGAGAAAATAGTTACTAAAAGGTGGTAGAGTTTATCTAGTCACTGACTAGAGCAGAGGATAAATCTGAGTCCAACACCGCCAACTCCTCAGAACATTCTTGGAAATAGGAAGAGTTCACCTGAATAAGATCCTACTGGAAGAAAAATCCTCACTCCTGAATCCTACTGGAAGAAGAGGACTTACTTGAGGACTTATGGACTTCTGAGTCCTGCTGGCACTGCAACTACTCTTCAAGAGTCAGGTGGTTGGCCTCCTGTTTGTCTGACTCAGGGACATAAAAAGAAGAATTCCTGACTCCCAGAGGGCCCAGCTGATCATTGAGGACTGGCCGCTGCTGGGGATCTGGATGGAGAGAGAAGTTGTGCCTAGAATCCTGGTGCTTGTGCCATAGTTACCAAAGGTTGGGCAGAGATTCTCTCAAAACTCTGTTTTGATCAGATCAAAGTGGATTCATTAAGTTGATAGAGCTATCTCCTTCCAAAATCAAAACTGCCTCTGTTTGCAAGATGATTGGAAAAAAAACCTCTCATAACAAACAATGGTCCAAATTACAAATAAATTTGGAGTAGATTTTTTTTATGACTTACAAAAGAATTCCAGTTGTACTGGGGCATTACAACAATTGCAGCTTTCCAGGAGCCCTGGCATATGTAAGCAGTTACACATTAGTAAATGTGCATGGTATAATCATGTGTATGCAAATGCTTAGCAAAAGAGTTTTTCCACAAGCTATTTTTTACATCTCTCCACAGAAAAACTTTTTATGCATTGAGATATCCTTTTCCCTCTGCCAACCCACCAAAAAATGTTTGGTTGGGGAGAGTGCTCCTTTTGCTCCTCCCACCCCATACAAGGAATTATTCCTACCCTTGACAGGAATAGCTTTCTTACATATTCAGGTACAAATGTACCTGGGAAATTATTTTGGATGCCCAGAAACTCAAAAGGTTCGGGGAATCAACCACATTTATTGGCTTTTCCTTCCTACAACTCTCACAGCCAGCTCTTGTTACTCTCAGTTAATATGGCAACAAAGCATAGCTTGCACACCCAAGTTGAACTTGCATGCACAAATCGCTTTGTGAGACTAGCCGATATGTTAAAAATGGTTTGCATTCTTGAAGCGTTCAACAGACATCATCCCAGTTTGCATTCTAAATCCTGCTCTCTGTGCTTCAAGATGGCCCCTTTCACATTTTTACAACAGCTTTCATAAGGAAGATATCAAATGTGGACTTCTACTTATACACTGTGGGGCTGATTACGATGGCGGTCAGATGGGTGTCCGACCGCCATTGTTGCAAGAACGGGCCCGGCGACTGGTTGTCAGCGGTCCCACCCACCAAATTACGATCTGACCACCGTATAGGCAGTTGGAAACATTCCACTTTGCATTGAGCATTGTGCAGTGGCCCGGAAAAGGGCCGCAGCACAAACCCCAATGCCAAAAGGCATGTTTGGAAACATCCCTGCACCCTGTGGCAGGCACCATGCGGTGCCTGCCACATGATGCAGAGATGTTGCAGGGCCCTTAGCAGAGGGGCCCCAAAAAAGCCTTTCTGCCAGTCTGTTCACGTCGGAAGAACTGACGTGAAATGGCTGGCGGAAAGGTGTATCGTAATACGCACTGCAGTGTTAGAGAAGGCACCGCCTCCATTGTAGGGAATGCGATTGGACCGACTACCCGACGGGCTCTTTGAACCCGTCGGAAGCTGTAGGTCGGTCCCTGGGCCAATGCAGTCCAACCGACCGCATCCTAATGCAGTGGTCTGAGCGTAGGTTAGAGATGTCGGTGGGATCGACACCAACAGCACGTCAGTATCTGTCCCCCCGACATCGTAATGGGCCCCTATATATTAATTATATAATTAACATCCTAGTCAAGCAAAATTTCACAAGAAGCCCAAAAAAGCGGGCTCAAAATTCCATTAATTTTCTTATTGCTATATCTCAATGACAATTGATTGCTCTCTGTCCTTTTTAATCCTGATAGCAACTATTTACTGGACCATAGAGCAATTTTCTCAACATATAATTCCCTTAGACGTGCCACTGAATTTCATCCATATCTTTGATTGAACAACAATAGGCCTTAAATAGATGCTCATGACTTAACACGTTAACTGTGTGCAGCTATGTCAAACTTGATAAACAACAGTACGGTATTCTTTGTATCAGAGTACATCCAATGTTTGTCTGTCCAAACACCAGTTTGCACAAATTGGTGTCCTGCCAAACTGTGCTGCATAATTATAGCATAGCTTGTATTAATAACATACTTATTCAATGGGCAGTTTTCCCAAACACTTGTAACTACCTTGGAGGTCCCACTGGTACCCATTGTAAGTATGTTGTCTGCAAAAGGTCATACCAGGTGCACTTGAAGTACCTGGATAAAGCAGAATGAGGATAAAGAAGGACCAAAATTAAATCCCCCTTCAACTCATTAGTAAAATAACTTGATGCACCGGGCAGATTTCCAATCTGGCACTTAGTAAGATTATCAAATGGAGTTTGGAGATGCTTGGTACTCATGACATATTACAAGATTGGCCACTTTCAGCCACAATCTATTCTAGTCTATCTGATTGAATGAATCCTGGACGACCACAGGGCAACAAACATCTGACTGTATTTGCTGTTGGTTGATTTCCAGATCAACCAATTCAAAGCATTGATGAGTGGTGTTGCCACCTTCCACATGGCCACACAACTTAATGGCATGACATTAGCCAACTGCACTCCTACTTGTGTAGAATTCAGCACAAAACATTTCCAGAGGCAACCAAGAATTATTTACGTCTGGATCTTGAGGGATCATGTTTATCACCTTTTTTGGAGGTGATTTTTGTTATAAACCTTTGGTCTGTCCAGCAAACCTGGGCACTGGTGAAAGGAAATTGGAAAAAAGAGACGAAATGCTATGCACACAAACACAACCTTTTCCTTAATAGGTTAATTTGATATCCTATCAGATGCAGACACTTGACTTGGTGTTGTACCTGGCCCTCCCTGTAGGGTCACCCCCAAACTTTTTGTCTTCACTCCTTCTAATTTTACTGAATTCATTTTTGCTGGCTTTAGAACTCCGTGCACGTTGCCACTGCTAACCTGTGCTGAAGTGCTTGTGCTCTCCTCTGAACATAGTAATATTGGCTTGTCCTCCATTGGCATATTTAATTGACAAATATCTCACTAGTAAAGTGGTTCTACATGCACATAGAGCCTGTAAAATAAATGCTACTAGTGGGCCTGTAGCCCTGGTTGTGCTACCCACTTACGCAGCACTTTAAGCATGCCTCAGGCCTGCCATTGCGTGTGAAGTTTTAAACTGCCATTCCGACCTGGCAAAATAAATATGTTATAATGAACTCACATATCCCTTGATCATAAACATACAATAAACCATAATAAACATAAGACACCATTTTTTTTTAAACGTAAACTATGCTTTAGTGTGCTGCTATGGTACAAGCGCTGCCAAATGCTCTTAAAGTCATTAAGAAATAGCTGGTCCCCAATAGTGGACCAGACCCAAAGCGCACAACTGTATTGCCCTAAGGCTTCCGATACGTCAAATCTATATTTCCACTGCTTAGGGGCCGATTCCGATCTCGGCCGGTAGGGCACCGAATCGGATTCGGCTTAACCGGATCCGATTCGGAGCCCTCTCTCCCGACCGATTCGTACATGCGTCCGGCCGAGCGAGTACGATGCGAGCGCACGCGAAATCGCCGACCGACTTGTTCGCGGGTCCGAAGCGCTCCGACCGACTCGCACGGACACGACTCGCACCGCGCAATGGAGACGTTCCCCGGCCGGGCAAGTACGATGTGCGCCGCAAGCAGTCCGACCGACTCGCGCCGTCCGGCTCGAAAGAGCAGTCGGAGCCGGACTTTGGGGGTCCGTGTCGGACCCCCCTGTGCGCGTAGCCGCGCGAGTCGCACACAGGGGGGACCCATGGGTCCCCCTACCTGTGCACATGTACGCCGCGAGTTGCTTCGAGGCGTACCCGCTGTAGGGGCGCCCTTGTTCACCTCGCACCCATTGAGTCAATGGGAGCCCGCGTACGCGTTGTACGTCCGGCTCCCATTGACTTCAATGGGAGTCCGACCGACTCGAGTCCGATTGCATGCGTGCGCATCGTACTCGTTCGGACGGACTGCCAGAGTCCGATTCGGTCGGAAATCTCTCCGGGTCCGGCTCGGTCGGAGAGATTTCCGGCCTGAATCGGAATCGGCCCCTTAGTGTTGAAACAGACTCTCATCCATGTAGAAACTCATACTTCACAGTTCTTCAAACAATTTATTAGAGCATGATGAAAACAACTTATATTTTTCTAATCCAAAAGTTGCTCCACATTTGCAGAATCGAACTGTGATGATACTTCAATGTAACAATCTTCTTATACAAATGACTGTGTCTGGAATCCAATACATTTCTGGAAAACCCTTTGTTAGGGGTAACTATTGTAACTCTGGTAGGATTAAGAAACTTGAAAAAGGTCTATTTAGGGCAGTTCGTAGAGGATCAGAGAAATTGAGAAGAAACAGAAGGTAAAACCAAATCTAAAAGACAACATGCGCTTTCCAGTTTAAAAAAAATCATATATTCTTCCATGCAAAAAATCATGCTAATTAGTATCCTAGTTGTGCCAAAAGCAACAACCTTGCACTTGCACCTGGACTCTGGCTTCTGTGTGTCTACCCTGCCAAGTTGTGCCACCTCAGTCCTGGACACTTGGATGTGGGCTTAAGGAGCTTTGCCAGCCTACGTAACTCCAGCAGAACTGACGCAACTCCTGTGCTGCTTCGCAGCTCTTCAGTAATGATACCTCACCCCGAATGCGCACTGCATCCTCAATGCCGGCCTTAGCATCACAAGCCCTGTCGATTCTCGACAATGATGCAGGCCCTTGAATCACAGGCGAACCAGATCCACACAACGCTTCGCAAACATTGATTGAAGGCACTTTGTTCAGCTGGCATAACTGGGTCCCTGTATCCGGCAAATGCTCCATCGAGGTCGGCCTGAACTTGCTACTTTGTTCTAGTTGGGTGCGACTAGATCTCCACAGTTGGCACTTTACGCCTTTTGGTGCTACTGATTGGATTTTGTGATTTTGGTCTTGTTTGTTTTATTAACCCCTTCGATGCTCAATTCCGTCATGAGCATCGGTGCCCCTGTGCTCATGACGGAACCATTCCGTCATGAGGCCAGGGGCACGAAATCCCTCTGCTGCAGACAGCAGAGGGATTTCTATTTCACCCCTGTGACCTTGGAAGCTGGGGAAGAGCTTCCCCAGCTCCCGAGGCCCCCTCCCTGGTTTCTGTGCCATGAGGATCAGCGCGCACGTCGCGCTGTCCTCATTGCACAGAATCCGAAACTAAAATGAGCCTTTAGGCTCATTTCAGTTTCACTTTCTATGTGCTCAGGGGGCTATCTCAGCCCCCTGAGCACGTAGAAAGACGGGAGAGGTATCATTGGAAAGGGAGAATCTCCCTTTCCAATGGTACCCTCCCCAGTGGATCCCTGCTTAGGGATCGCCCCAGGAGGGTGATCCCCAAGCAGGGATCCACCCACTAGACACCAGGGAGGGGGGAGCGGCCCCTTGGGCAAGGGCTTTGGCTCCCCCCAATTTTATTTTGGTGTGATTTAGTCTTTTTGTCCCCCTGGGGGGCAGATGGGGGCAGTAGCCCCCAATCTGCCCCCCCCGGGGGGGCAAAAAGCCCACTAGACCCCAGGGATATTTTTTTAGGCTGCATAATTTATTACGGTGGGGGCTGCCCATAAAGGGCATGTCCATGCCCCCACCCCGCAAAATTTACAGCCTTTCTGCCCCCCCGGGGGGGCAAAAAGCCCACTATACGCTAGGGATTTTTTTTTTAATTATAATTTGTGGTGGGGGTTGCCCAATATGGGCATGCCCATGCCCCTACCCACCCCCGCAAAAATGACAGCCTTTCTGCCCCCCCTGTGGGGCAGCTGGGGGCATTAGCCCCAAATCTCCCCCGGGGCAAAAAGCCCAGTAGACGCCAGGCATTTTATGGGCAAATTTTAATTAGGGTGGGGGCATTGGCATGCCCATTTTGGGCAGCTCCCACCTAATTAAATTTGCCAGAACTCCCTGGCATCTAGTGGACTTTCTGCCCCCTGGGGGCAGATGGGGCAGTAGCCCCCAATCTGCCCCCAGGGGGCAAAAAGCCCACTAGACGCCAGGGATTTTTTTGGGCAAATTTTAATTAGGGTGGGGGCATTGGCATGCCCGTTTGGGCAGCCCCACCCTAATTAAAATTTGCCCCAAAACTCCCTGGCGTCTAGTGGACTTTCTGCCCCCCTGGGGGCATTAGCCCTCAATCTGCCCCACCGGGGGGGGGCAAAAAGCCCACTAGACACCAGGGATTTTTCTTGGGCAAATTTGAATTAGGGTGGGGGCTGCCCAAAACGGGCAGGCCCATGCCCCCACCCCCTCCCCGCAAAAATTACAGCCTTCTTGCCCCCCCTGGGGGGCAGATGGGGCAGTAGCCCCCAATCTGCCCCCCCGGGGGGGGGCACAAGGCCCACTAGATGCCAGGGATTTTTTGGGGCTAATTTTAATTAGGGTGGGGCCTGCCCAAAATGGGCATGTCAATGCCCCCACCCCCCACCCGCAACAATTACAGCCTTTCTGCCCCCCCTGGGGGTAAGATGGGGGCAGTAGCCCCCAATCTGCCCCCCCCGGGGGGGCAAAAAGCCCACTAGTCGCCAACGATTACGCTGGCTTTTATGTGTGGGGGTGGGGGCTGCCCAGATTGGGCATACCAATGCCCCTACCCCCCATAAAAATATCCACAGTGTTTCTACCCCCCTTGGGGGCATATCGGGGCAACCTCACCCCCGATATCCCCCCAGGGCGGCAGAAAGCCGACTAGGCACGGATTTGTTTTTAACAATATGCCTACCTGTGGATTTTGGGCCCTAGCGCAGCCGGCACATAGGGAAACCTAACAAACCTGTACATTTTTGAAAACTAGACACCCAGGGGAATCCAGGATGGGGTGACTTGACTGGCTCTCACCAGGTTCTGTTACCCAGAATCCCTTGCAAACCTCAAAATGTGTATACATAAACAAATTTTCCTCACATTTCTGTGGTGGAAAGTTCTGGAATCTGTGTGGATCCACAAAATTCCACTCACCCCGCATTTCCCAAAGTCCTCCGAGAAAAATGGTACCTCACTTGTGTGGGTGGGTCAAGTACCCGCGACAGGCAAGGGCCCAAATTCTAGTGAGGCGACATCAAAATTACCTATCACAAACCAACCTGGTTTTGCACGGGGGGTTACCTGGGTTTTTGGCCCCGGGGTCGGCGGCCATCTAGGGAAACCTACCAAACCCACACATTTCTGAAAACTAGACACCCGGGTATTCCAGGGAGGTATGGCTTGCATTGATCCCCCAACGTTTTCTTACCCAGAATCCCCTGCTAACCTCAAATTTAGCTGAAAAAAATCACTTTTTCCACACATTTTTGTGTGGGAAAGTTGTGGCATCACTGGGCTGACACAAATTTACTACCACCCAGCGTTCCCCCAGGTCTCCCGATAAAAATAGTGCCTCACTCATGTGGGAGGCACAAGTACCCGCGACAGGCAAAGGCCAAAAACATATTGAGGCAACATCAAAATTGCCTATCACAAAACAACCTGGTTTTACAAGGGGGGTCACCTGGGTTTTTGGCCCGTGCTCAGCGGTCACCTAGGAAACCTACCAAATCCACACATTTCTGAAAAGTAGACACTCGGGGATTCCAGGGAGGTATGGCTTGCGTGGATCCCCCAACATTTTCTTACCCAGAATCCCCTGCAAACCTGAAATTTTGCTGAAATAATCACTTTTGTCACACATTTGTGTGTGGGAAAGTTGTGGCATCACCAGGCTGACACAAATTTCCCACCACCCAGTGTTTGCCCAGGTCTCCCGATAAAAATGGTGCCTCACTGGGTGGGAGGCCCAAGTACAGCGACAGGCAAGGGCCCAAAACGTATTGAGGCGACATCAAATTGCCTATCACAAAACGACCTGGTTTTGCAAGGGGGTCCCATGACTTTGGTCCTGTGCTCGGCGGCCACCTAGGAAACCTACCAAACCCACACATTTCTGAAAACTAGACACCCGGGGATTCCAGGGAGGTGTGGCTTGCGTGGATCCCCCAACGTTTCTTACCCAGAATCCCCTGCAAACCTGAAAATTTGCAGAAAAATCACTTTTCACACATTTGTGTGTGGGAAAGTTGTGGCATCACGGGCTGACACAAATTTCCTACCACCCAGCGTTCACCAGGTCTCCCAATAAAAATGGTGCCTCACTCGGGTGGGAGGCCCAAGTACGCGACAGGCAAGGGCCCAAAATGTATTGAGGCGTACATCAAAATTTCCTATCACAAAACGACCTGGTTTTGCAAGGGGTCCCATGACTTTTGGCCGGGGCTCGCGGCCACCTAGAGAAACCTACCAAACCCACACATTTCTGAAAACTAGACACCCGGGGATTCCAGGGAGGTATGGCTTGCGTGCATCCCCCAATGGTTTCTTACCCAGAATCCCCGGCAAACCTGAAATTTTGCTAAAAAAATCATTTTTTTAACACATTTGTGTGTGGGAAAGTTGTGGCATCACCGTGCTGACACAAATTTCCTACCACCCAGCGTTCGCCCAGGTCTCCTGATAAAAATGGTGCCTCACTCGGGTGGGAGGCCCAAGTACCCGCGACAGGCAAGGGCCCAAAACGTATTGAGGCGACATTAAAATTGCCTATCACAAAACGACCTGGTTTTGCAAGGGGGGTCCCATGACTTTTTGGCCCAGGGCTTGGCGGCCACCTAGGGAAACCTACCAAACCCACACATTACTGAAAAGTAGACACCCGGGGATTCCAGGGAGGTATGGCTTGCGTGGATCTCCTAACGTTTTCTTACCCAGAATCCCCTGCAAACCTGAAATTGTGCTGAAAAAATCACTTTTTCACACATTTGTGTGTGGGAAATTTGTGGCATCACCGGGCTGACACAAATTTCCTACCACCCAGCGTTCGCCAGGTCTCCCGATAAAAATGGTGCCTCACTCGGGTGGGAGGCCCAGAACCCGCGACAGGCAGGGGCCCAAAACGTATTGAGGCGACATCAAAATTGCCTATCACAAAATGTTTTGGGCCCTTGCCTGTCGCGGGTACTTGGGCCTCCCACTCAAGTGAGGCACCATTTTATCGGGAAACCTGGGGAACGCTCGGTGGTAGGAAATTTGTGTCAGCCCAGTGATGCCACAACTTTCCCACACGCAAATGTGTGAAAAAGTGATTTTTCAGCAAAACTTCAGGTTTGCAAGGATTCTGGGTAAGAAACGTTGGAGGATCCATGCAAGCCATACCTCCCTGGAATCCCCGAGTGTCTAGTTTTCAGAAATGTGTGGGTTTGGTAGGTTTCCTAGGTGGCCACCGAGCCCCGGGCCAAAAGGCATGGGACTCCCTTGCAAAACCAGGTCGATTTGTGATAGGCAATTTTGATGTCGCCTCAATACGTTTTGGGCCCTTGCCTGCAGCGGTACTTGGGCCTCCACCCGAGTGAGGCACCATTTTATTGGGAGACCTGGGGAAAGCTGGGTGGTAGGAAATTCGTGTCAGCCCGGTGATGCCACAACTTTCCCACACACAAATGTGTGAAAAAAGTGATGTTTTCAGCAAAATTACACTTTTGCAGGGGATTCTGGGTAAGAAAACCTTGGGGGATCCACGCAAGCCATACCTCCCTGGAAGCCCCCGGGTGTCTAGTTTTCAGAAATGTGGGTTTGGTAGGTTTCCTAGGTGGCCACCGAGCCCCGGGCCAAAAGTCATGGGACCCCTTGCAAAACCAGGTTGTTTTGTGATAGGCAATTTTGATGTTGCCTCAATACGCTTTGGGCCCTTGCCTGTCGTGGTACTTGGGCCTCCCACCCGAGTGATGCACCATTTTTATCGGGAGACCTGGGGAACGCTGGGTGGTAGGAAATTTGTGTCAGCCCGATGATGCCACAAGTTTCCACACGCAAATGTGTGAAAAAGTGATTTTTTCAGCAAAAGTTCAGGTTTGCAGGGGATTCTGGGTAGAAACGTTGGGGGATCCATGCAAGCCATACCTCCCTGGAATCCCCCGGGTGTCTAGTTTTCAGAAATGTGTGCTCATAGGTTTACCTAGGTGGCCGCCAGCCTCGGGCCAAAAGTCATGGGACCCCTTGCAAAACCAGGTCGTTTTGTGATACGCAATTTTGATGTCGCCTCAATACGATTTGGGCCCTTGCCTGTCGTGGTACTTGGGCCTCCCACCCGAGTGAGGCACCATTTTTATCGGGAGACCTAGGCGACCGCTGGGTGGTAGGAAATTTGTGTCAGCCCGGTGATGCCACAACTTTCCCACACACAAATGTGTGAAAAAGTGATTTTTTCAGCACAATTTCAGGTTTGCAGGGGATTCTGGGTAAGAAAACGTTGGGGGATCCACGCTAGCCATACCTCCCTGGAATCCCGGGTGTCTAGTTTTCAGAAATGTGTGGGTTTGGTAGGTTTCCCTAGGTGGCCGCCGAGCCCCTGCCCAAAAAGTCATGGGACCCCCCTTGCAAAACCAGGATGTTTTGTGATAGGCAATTTTGATGTCGCCTCAATACGTTTTGGGCCCTTGCCTGTCGCGGGTACTTGGTCCTCCCACCAGAGTGAGGCACCATTTTTATCGGGAGACCTGAGGGAACGCTGGGTGGTAGGAAATTTGTGTCAGCCCGGTGATGCCACAACTTTCCCACACACAAATGTGTGAAAAAAGTGATTTTTTCAGCAAAATTTCAGGTTTGCAGGGGATTGTGGGTAAGAAAACGTTGGGGGATCCACGCAAGACATACCTCACTGGAATCCCCTGGGTGTCTACCTTTCACAAATGTGTGGGTTTGGTAGGTTTCCCTAGGTGCCGCCAGAGCTAGGGTTCAAAAACTACAGCTAGGCACTTTGCAAAAAAAGGGTCATTTTTCACTGTGAAAATGTGGTGTGTCCACGTTGCGTTTTGCGCTGTTTCCTATCGCGGGCACGAGGCCTACCCACACAAGTGAGGTACCATTTTTCTCGGAAGACTTTGGGGAACGCGGGGTGGGTGGAATTTTGTGGATCCACGCAGATTCTAGAACTTTCCACCACAGAAAAGTGAGGAAAATGTGTTTTTTTTTGACAATTTGTTAGGTTTGCAAGGGATTCTGGGTAACAGAACCTGGTGAGAGCCAGTCAAGTCACCCCATCCTGGATTTCCCTGTGTGTCTAGTTTTCAAAAATGTATAGGTTTGCTTGGTTTCCCTAGGTGCCGGCAGAGCTAGGGTTCAAAAACTACAGCTAGGCACTTTGCAAAAAAAGGGTCATTTTTCACTGTGAATATGTGGTGTGTCCACGTTGCGTTTTGCGCTGTTTCCTGTCGCGGGCACTAGGTCTACCCACACAAGTGAGGTACCATTTTTCTCGGAAGACTTTGGGGAACGCGGGGTGGGTGGAATTTTGTGGATCCACGCAGATTCCAGAACTATCCACCACAGAAAAGTGAGGATAATGTGGTTTTTTGGACAATTTTTTAGGTTTGCCAGGGATTCTGGGTACCAGAACCTGGTGAGAGCCAGTCAAGTCACCCCATCCTGGATTTCCCTGGGTGTCTAGTTTTCAAAAATGTATAGGTTTGCTAGGTTTCCTAGGTGCCGGCAGAGCTAGGGTTCAAAACTACAGCTAGGCACTTTGCTAAAAAAGGGTAATTTTTCACTGTGAAAATGTAGTGTGTCCACGTTGCGTTTTGCGCTGTTTCCTGTTGCGGGCACTAGGCCTACCCACACAAGTGAGGTACCATTTTTCTCGGAAGACTTTGGGGAACGCGGGATGGGTGGAATTTTGTGGATCCACGCAGATTCCAGAACTTTCCACCACAGAAAAGTGAGGAAAATGTGTTTTTTTTGACAATTTTTTAGGTTTGCAAGGGTTTCTGGGTACCAGAACCTGGTGAGAGCCAGTCAAGTCACCCCATCCTGGATTCCCCTGGGTGTCTAGTGTTCAAAAATGTATAGGTTTGCTAGGTTTCTCTAGGTGCCGGCAGAGCTAGGGTTAAAAAACTACAGCTAGGCACCTTGCAAAAAAAGGGTCATTTTTCACTGTGAAAATGTGGTGTGTCCACGTTGTGTTTTGCGCTGTTTCCTGTTGCGGGCACTAGGCCTACCCACAAAGTGAGGTACCATTTTTCTCAGAAGACTTTGGGGAATGCGGGGTGGGGGGAATTTTGTGGATCCACGCAGATTCCAGAACTTTCCACCACAGAAAAGTGAGGAAAATGTGTTTTTTTTGACAATTTTTTAGGCTTGCAAGGGATTCTGGGTACCAGAACCTGGTGAGAGCCAGTCAAGTCACCCCATCCTGGATTCCCCTGGGTGACTAATGTTCAAAAATGTATAGGTTTGCTATGTTTCCCTAGGTGCCGGCAGAGCTAGGGTTAAAAAACTACAGCTAGGCACTTTGCAAAAAAAGGGTCATTTTTCACTGTGAAAATGTGGTGTGTTCACGTTGCGTTTTGCGCTGTTTCCTGTCGCGGGCACTAGGACTACCCACACAAGTGAGGTACCATTTTTCTCGGAAGACTTTGGGGAATGCGGGGTGGGTGGAATTTTGTGGATCCACGTAGATTCCAGAACTTTCCACCACAGAAAAGTGAGGAAAATGTGTTTTGTTTTACAATTTTTTAGGTTTGCAAGGGATTCTGGGTACCAGAACCTGGTGAGAGCCAGTCAAGTCACCCCATCCTGGATTCCCCTGGGTGTCTAGTTTTCAAAAATGTATCGGTTTGCTAGGTTTCCCTAGGTGCCGCCAGAGCTAGGGTTCAAAAACTATAGCTAGGCACTTTGCAAAAAAAGGGTAATTTTTCACTGTGAAAATGTGATGTGTCCACGTTGCGTTTTGGGCCGTTTCCTGTCGCGGGCACTAGGCCTACCCACACAAGTGAGGTACCATTTTTATCGGGAGACTTAGGGTAACACAAAATTGTAGAGGAACTGTTATTATCTATTGACTTTCGATGCATTTCTGCCTTCCAAATGAAAGACAATGTGTAAAAAAGAAGTCATTTTGAAAAATGACCTATAATTCTCATGCTAGTATGGGTACTCCCAATTTCGGAAATGTGCAAATATCTACTGTTTCTAAACTCTATATTTTGTTCCCATTTCAGAAATACACAGGTGTCTTTCATACCGATTTTTCCATGTATAGATTTCCCCAGAATAATTGCTATTTACCCGGGACATAATAAAAAAACATTGCAAGACGCTGCTCAGTTATTGGCTCTGGGTTCATCGGGTTCTTGGTGAACCTACAAATCCTATATATCACCACAACCAGAAAGGTCCAGCGGATGTAATGGTATATTGCTTTCAAATAGCTGTCATAATTAGAAGAAGTTACAGGTGAAAACGTTGACACAATTGGCTGTTTTTTTCAACTAATTTTCAATTTTTCCTATATTTAACTGTTTGTTTCTATAAAGAAAACTTGAAGGATCTACACAAATGACCCCTTGCTGAATTCATAATTTTGTCTACTTTTCAGAAATGTATGGCTTTCCAGGATCCATTATTGCTTTCATACCCATTTCTACCATTAACTGGAAGGAGGTTGAAAGCACAAAAAATAGCAAAAATAGGCTATGTCCTAGAAAAATGCCGAAACTGTGTACAAAATTTTGGTTTTCTGACAAAAGTCTGCTTGTCCCTGAAATCTGGGAAGATGGCGATTTCAGCACCATAACCCCTTTTTTTATGCCATTTGCAGGGAAAAAACCAGTTGCTTTCATCTGTAGCCCTTTTTTGGCATTTTTCCCCCCCCAAAAAAAACTTTTCTGTATTTTGGCTAATTTCTGGGTCCCCTCCAGGGGAATCCACAAACCCTGGGTACCTTTAGAATCGCCATGATGTTGGACAAAAAGCACGCAAATTTGGCATGGATACCTTATGTGGTCAAAAAGTTACAGGGCCCTAAGCGCGAACTAGCCCAAATAGCCAAAAAAAGGCTTAGCACAGGAGGGGAAAAGGCCTAGCAGCGAAGGGGTTAAATTAAGTTTGTTTCTACTGGTGTGGGATCCTTTTTGTGTGGTGTTGTCACTGTTTTGCCCTTTGAAGTATTACACAAATCTTTACACATTGCCTGTGAGTTAAGCCTGACTGCTCTGAGCGCAGGTTAATTTAGGGTTTGCTTGTGGTTTCAACCTGCGAAGAATTTTGGTTGCTGCTTGAGAAGGGTTCCCCCCCCCCCTCAACCAGTAACCTGATTTCTTACACAGGTTTTAGGGGTAGCAACATTTTAAAATTATTCCAATATAAACAAACGTCTCTCAACCCTTTTTGGTATCTTGGCTCACATATAGACATCCGAAAATGTCCTTTGTTGCAGTGGCGGCTGCTCCCGGGAAGCAGAAGTGTGGTGGTGGTGGGGGGAAGAGGGGGAGTAGGGTTAAAAATAACAAAAATCAAATCACTTGCCTACCGGCCGGCCAACTTCTCCTCCGTCCTCTTCCTGGCTTCTTCTGTGGAAACAGGAAGCAGGAAGCACCCGGGCTCCCAGGCTCCCCGTAAATAATCACAATGCTGCAATGCAGCGTTGTGATTGGTCTGAGCGCCGTGGTTCAGCACTCAGCCAGGAAATGGAGCCTAGGCATGTTCTCCACACAGGCTGTATTGCAGCCTGCATGGAAAACAGGCAAAGTGCGCATGAATGTTTGGCCCGCCCAAGAGGGTCCCAGTAAAGAGGAAAAAGCCACAAAGTCGAAAACCCTCCTTGACAATTTTGTTGTTCTTGAATGAAGATGAGGATTAATGCAGAAGTAAAGTACATGGTACCTGTCTGTCCCTGACAGGGAAGAGGAAAAGCAAATTCCAACTTTAAGGAGATAAAATCAGCAGCAAAGATAACAGTAGGGCAATGAAACTTAAAGCAAAAATTGTTTTATTGCACATCCATCACTCACAAATGCCTTCCTATGTGATTGAAACATCACAGGAAAAGACTCAACTGCATCTTAGATTTGGAACCACATATAGAGCTCTCGGAACATACAACCATTTGAAAAGGGCTGTACATAAGAGATGTCTATGCAGTTTTCCTGCAACTAATAGCTTAGGCTTAACACATGAAGAAGCATCACCCTTTGCTCGGCATAGAACTCTGCAGTCCTGTTGCCACATTTCCATCTGACACTTTGCATGGACCGAGGAACATCCCTCTGTGACTAAATTTGGAAATACCAGTTTGGTGTAGGCAGCAATGACATCTATAACATACTGCCTATCTGTGTGCTACATGTACTGTTGTCTTATTGATAGTCATAACTTCTGTTATGCTCTTTGCACAGATGCAACACTTTGAGAAATTAATAAGCAGTTTAAAAGTAAAGTGTTTCAAATTGCCCATCATAGACTGGAGGTTTGTTATATATCTGAAACTGTTCTCTTTATTGTACCACATTTTTTGTCTTACGTGCAAAATGTTGTAAAAGTTTTAAAAGTAATAGAAGTGTGCAGTGAAGACGCTTGGAGTACTCCGGTGTAGCAGCAGTCTACAAACTGATTTTGTCCTCAATAGAAATACATCACATACATTTGTGCTGCAGCATACAGCCTGGACCATGGAGGACATGATCAGGAGAGCAAGGCAATAAGGATATTAGATAATGAGCAAATGTGAGAAAATGCCTCTTTTTGCGTGGTCACTCCCATGCTTTGTTTACTAGCATTGCTGTTCTTTTTTTTAACTCTGCACACGGACTTCCTGCTGTCCATGCCCCAGTGCATGTGCTCTGACCTATAAAACTTAGTAACATTGGCTAATTGTCAATTGGCCTATTTAACTTTACAGTAAAGCCATAATATATGGTACAGGAAAATACACCAATGGCACGGAGAATGAATGCCACTTATGGACTGTATCATTAATACTCTTTCTAGTAGAGTGAGAAAGAAAACATGACTTTACATTTCCCTGTGCAGCCTGGCTCCTGGAGCTTTTAAACCTGTTTGTGAGCCAGTCAAAATTATCCATTTGACAGGAAAGAACCCTGCTTTTAGATACTAAATTGTATGTGCTAAGTAGACCTTGTAGCCCACAATATAAAATGCCTAATAATTAAAAGTGGTGCATGCAAGAATTTCATGTTGGCATGTAGTACAGTAGAATTCACAATTGGAAGAGACAAGGGAATGAGCCTTCTCCGACTCCCCTCCCAAAACTTATAACTCACCAAAGAGAGAAGGACTAAGAAAAACTAACAAAAAAAGGCTAAGAGCAAAACAGAAAATTCTATTCCTGCTCCCTTTTCCCACTATGTGCTATTGATAATTCAAACAAAAAAGGGGACAAAAAAAGGGAAAAGGATTAATTTTCTTAATACTGCCCTCACACACTTTACAGTGTTATGCTTCATCATAGGGCCGCATCTAACGTCCAGGTGCAGACCAACACTCTGGACGGAGCGCAAAGAATTTTTTGAATATATAGTGTAGTGAGGGAAAAGAGGTGTATGAAAATAAGAAGAGAGGAAAAGGGAAAAATACTCCCTCAAGAAGGGATCGTGAAGTGCAGACAAGTGCAAGTAAAACTATCTCAGAGGATACCAAAAGTTACCTTTATTCTCGGTTCCCCTCGATAGGATTAAAAAATCAAGAATAGGGATATACAGGGGAGATCAATGCCCCCATATCCCAACTGCAATAACCAACATGTTTCGGCCAGTTCCAAAAATGCCTCCAAGGGTCACGGCGGCCTTCGTCAGGGTGTGGATCCCTTCAATTAATATAATTTCACCCCTCACTGGGGTCTTCACTTCGCCTTCTACGTATCACATAGAGGTCACCATTTACCGAGTTTACAAGCTGATCACCTAACCCGGGACCGTCGTGGGGTCGTTGTCTTATCGTCACAGTTACTCCAAAGACTAACGGGGGTCCTCTGACTCGGTAAATGGTGACCTCTATGTGATACGTAGAAGGCGAAGTGAAGACCCCAGTGAGGGGTGAAATAATATTAATTGAAGGGATCCTTGGAGGCATTTTTGGAACAGGCCGAAACATGTTGATTATTGCAGTTGGGAAATGGGGGCATTGATCTTCCCTGTATATCCCTATTCTTGATTTTTTAATCCTATCGAGGGGAACCGAGAATAAAGGTAACTTTTGGTATCCTCTGAGATAGTTTTACTTGCACTTGTCTGCACTTCAGGATCCCATCTTGAGGGAGTATTTTTCCCTTTTCCTCTCTTCTTATTTTCATACCCCTCTTTTCCCTCACTACACTATATATTCAAAAAATTATTTGCGCTCTGTCCAGAGTGTTGGTCTGCACCTGGATGTTAGATGCGGCCCTATGATGAAGCATGACACTGTAAAGTGTGTGAGGGCAGTATTAAGAAAATTAATCCTTTTCCCTTTTTTTTGTCCCCTTTTTTGTTTGAATTATCAATAGCACATAGTGAGAAGAGGGAGCAGGAATAGAATTTTCTGTTTTGCTCTTAGCCTTTTTTTGTTAGTTTTTCTTAGTCCTTCTCTCTTTGATGCAGTTACAGTGACCAGTCCCCAAAAGCTATTTTTTACTGTTGAGGCTGTAGGTGTCCTATGAGAAACACTAAAGTGCAGATAAAATATTAAGTCTTCTAACTTTGGATTTGGATAAGCTACAGCGGTGACCCAACCACTGTTTTTAATATTCACTAAAATCCAATTCATTGATGAAGTTAGAGTTTTAGTAAATATTTCCGGAAAATTACTTTTAAAAAGTTACACTTTACTTGCCTGAACCTCCAGTTGGCTAAAAGTTGGCTAATTAACATTAGCCAGCAGCTGTACCATGTCAGTGTTCCCCATAAGACATGAAAACTGCTTCCAGAGCAGAAACAAACGCTTCGGCTGAGGTGAGGAATGTAACCCTCTCAGGCCAGCTGGGGATGTCAATAACTTGAAAGGTACCAGGGTGAGGCTTGCCCATTTATAGTTTAGCGTAAGAAAAACCTGAGGCATGGAAGCTTTCTGTTCCATAGGCCTTTTGTCACCAGCGTGGCATCAGACTAGTGGAAGGGGATCTGGTTCGAAAACCAGTTTGGTGTAGCTAAAGAAGAGGGGGCTGTTCATTTCCCTAAAAGCACCCCTCGGTGGCACTCAAGCTCCCTTCAAGAGCAGAAAGCTTCTGAGTTGCTGGATTTGCCTCAGAATAGTGCACTGTAGGATAGTTTGTAATGAGACAGATAGAATGTGCTGTAAAAGTGGTAAGTGTTGCCCCTCTGAACTTTTTTCTCAACCGTTCAGCAGGGTACAGGAGTCACTCCCACCAACTGGCTATTGAAACCTACAAAGCTGGCACCTCACCCACAGGTCATCGGAAATATGTACCTACAAAAGAGGACTGGACCTGCTGTTTAAGAACTGTATGGACACCTGAAGATCTCACTTGTACTCAGGATAAAGAAGTGCATTCCAAGGGTCAGTTTGCTGATCTCTGTGACCACAGAAAAATTACCAGCTGCAAGAGGCCTTCTTCCTGTACTGCCCAGCTGACCCTAAAACCTGGATCTGGGCTGGGCTCTGCAGTTAGCCTCTGCTGGAGTAAGTCATTGTACTGTGGTCCTGGGAGCCTTAGAAATGGCTAAGTGGATCTGCTCCATAAGCTCTGGAAAGTTGGGACTTAGAGCAATTTTGGACTTCCTAGGCCTCTGGACCATCAGAGGGACTTCTCAGCAATAGCTCCATGCTTCCCCCTCTGGACGATTCTGAGCTCCATAAAAAAACAAGGGGCCTGATTCAGAGTTCGGTAGACATGTTACTCCGTCACAAAAGTGGCATATTTCCCGTCCACGATATTCCAAGTGCCATTGGATATAATGTATTTGTAATATGGCGGACGGGATATCCGCCACATTTGTGATGGAGTAACCCCTCTGCCGAATTCTAAATCAGGCCCTAAGTCGGTAGGTAGAAATCTTGTTCGGGCAAATGTGTGATATGTATTCACCCAATGTGAAGACTTTGGTGGCTACAAAAATGTGATTTTCTGTCGTTTTGAGCATTTCCTGCCACAACCGATGGCTTCAGCGGGTCCTCGCCCAGCAGCTTTGAGAGGATTTTGGCAGAAACAGTGTGCATCCTTGCCCCACTGGAGGATTTCTACTTTCATTGCAGAGACTGAAGGTAAAATCTTTCACTTGGAAACACCTGCTTGATGCATCTGATCCATGCTCAATTGTGGTCAGCGTAAAATTGCGCTTAATTCCTGGCCCATCACAAACAGTGACTATTGGTTTGCACTTTACTTTTTCTTGGTGCTTTTTACCTTCAATCTTTTAAAATTCAAGTCTTCAGTTACCCTTATTGGATTTTTGTTATTTTGGTGTCATTGTATTCATTTAATGTTTCTAAATTGGTTCTGTGATTTTTTACATTTTGTAGAGGGAGCCTGAGAAATGTCTATCACATTCAAGGAAGACACCAGGCTAGCAAATAATCCGCTCCTGACTCAGGGAGGTTGTGAAGAAAAATTATAACACAGGACTCTTTTGAAGCGCTATAATTGGATTCTGTATACTTTAAATCCTTTAGCGAAAGTCCATTGGAGGGCAAGTCTGGTGCCAGCAGCTGTGTTTATTCTAGTTTATAGTAAAATTGCTACATTTAAAAAGCTTGTAGTTGGATCTTGGGTTGAGCTGGTGTTCTTCCATGAGGTGACCCTCCACCTGCCCCAGCCCCTACCCCTAGGCACCCCCTTGATGCTCTTGACCGAGTGTCCTGGGAGTCTGAAGAGTTTACTATGAAAAAAATGAAAGTGTTCAAAGCAGGCTGGTCGCCTGAACACTTCAGCTAGGATCAATGGAATAGGACTATGGTTGTCGGTTTTCAGAAATTGGGCCATGATTAAGAGAGACAGCCGGGGCCATTTGTATTGTGCTGCTAGAGGTGAAATTCTTGCACTTGCTCAGGATAAACCAAAGCAAAAGCATTTGCCAATAACATTTGCAGTAAATAGGAATGAATTATGCATTATTCTCATGACCTGCCGAGCACCTTCCAGGAAGCTGTTCGTGGGACAGCGGTGCTAAACCATTCATACACGACCTGGTCGACTAGTGGAAGGGACCAGGTGGTGGGCTGTGGGAGACCTCCTCCACCACAGGCCACACAGTACAAGGACCTCCTTATCGCCTGTGCTGCCAGGACTGGGACACTATCCCTTGCAGGTCACCATATGGTTGGAGCAGGGTCGCCTGGAGCCAAGCAGGCAGTGGGTGGCTGTAAGCAAGAGGCACCTGGGCATGTTGGTTGTCAGGTCGGCCTGGGCCATCTGGTCGCCAGATTGTCCACCCAGATGAATTGTTGGCGACTGGCAAAACAGGTGACGAGAGGGCCAGCCGGTGCAGCTAACTCTGACTTTTCTCTAAGCCCCCACTTTGTTAGGCATTAATAATTGAGGAAAAACAGCTTCCCAGGCAGGCCCAAGGGGATAGGGGTGCTGACTGGGGGCTTACCCCTCCTTAACTCCCCAGGCTCGGTCACCAGGAAGACACCAACCCAGGGCACCTGTAGCTGATGGACTTGAATGACAGACCCTAACCAGGGAATAGTGGCTGCAGACTGGGGAGGATTCTTGAGTCCCACCAGGCTGTAGAGTGGAGACAGGAACCCCGCGAAGGCCCAGCCACCGGGCAGATCTCAGGACAGGTTGACATCAGACCTGGGAGGAGCTTTGAGCTCCTGAAGGCTGAACACTTCCAGTAGTCCCCAATGAGAGACAGTCAAAGCCATGGCTTTCACCTGGGAGGCCCAATCCCTGCAGGTCAGGGCTCCAGGCACCGGGCAGGGCCACCTTTCCTACCTGGGGCAGGATGACGTCAGATTGAGGGGAGAAGTCTGTGGCTACCTCAGAACAAACAGCTCCTGTAATACCCAGGAGAGGCAGGCAAAGCCATGGGTTTCCCATGGAAGGGCCAGTACCTGCAGGCCGGCTGTGCCAGCTAGAAGGCAGAGCTTCTTATTATGGCGGGGCAGCTTGTACCCCACTGCAAGAGTTTGTCAGATTTCAAGATATTCTTCAATTAGGTTGTCAGCATTGTTTTGGCAAGAATGTCACCAGTGACGTTTCATTCTCAATACCAATCCACCCATTGGATAAGAACAGGTGTGCCAACTCAATGAACCCTGTCAGCAGCCAAGTAAGCCCAATTTGAAATATGCCCAGGCCTAAAAAGGATCTCTCTTTTGTAGAACTAGTTCATTTGGTGTATCTAAGCTTGGAAGACATGTGACAGACCTCATAGTATTCTTCTCTCTTCCTCTTTGTTGCTTGTTGTGATGCTTGCTAATAACACATCTTTATAGGATGGTACTCGTGGAACTGAGCGTACAGTGGAGAAGTACTGTGATAGGAGATATCATTCTGCCCTTTTGGGTGACCATTGCGTTCACACCCTCTGCTATGAACCGGTTGGCTCCTGCATGCTTCGGGTCAGAAACCAATAGTGACATACATAACTGGGCGCTAATACATCTTGGAACGTATTCAGATAAGTAAAACTAGGGATATTGTTCTGAAATGCTGGTCTTTAATAGCACTGTTTTTACACGTTATGTATGTTTTTGCTGTTTTATATTCACCCTGAGTTGTGGCCAGAATTGGATTGCACACAACGATGCAATGTAATATTTAATACTAGAAATTATTTTGTACCATACAGATTCACAATAATATACTGTGAAAAGCTGAACGCCTGGTTCTGATTAAAACATTTAAAAAACATTCACTTGTTTGCCACAAAATGTGTAATGAGTAGTATCGGCGCTTGCCCTCTTGCCTTGTGAAAGGGTGGGGTGTAAAATGCCACATTTGTGCGACCTCAACTTTTCTGCCAAGACAGGAGGGTGTGAGTAGGAAGACCTTGGGGGCAGTGTCCAGAAAGTGTCCTTTTCTGCACATATCCCGAGTGGGGCCCCATTTTACCAAGGAGAGCTTAGGATGTCTGTATAAGAACTATAAAGCAAGGGCTCCATGGGTCTCATTTCTAACAGGTCTATCGCATGTGTGGAAACCTCTGCAAAACACAATTGTAACGTAAATCATTCAGTAGGGACCTTTCTGTCAGCAAATCAATTGTATTCTTGTTTGTCCCTGGGTAATGCAACGAATAACTATGGTGCAAACTGTGCAGTGTTCACAAGTGAAAGTGATGTGAACTGTACAATATGATAGACATTCAAGGGTGTGCCACTTTAGAGAACGACAGCCGAATATACATATTGTTCTTCTTTAAATAACTTTTGTAAGACTGCCCCTGTGACACTGTGCAGGTTTCCACACAAACACTGAATTATAAGGGTCTCCTCAGGACAAAAACCTAGCTGTCACGTAACCTCTTTCGTGTATTCAGTTCAGACACATACATGTCTTGCAGATCTGTGGTTCCAGGTAGCATGCTACCTCCAACCTTGCGAACAATCATTCGGATGTGGTGCTCCGTCCATTGGCACGTCTGGTGTCCGCGAATAGATACACCGGGAGTCTTACCACGGGCTGTTGGGTCCGCTTATTTGAAACTTGGACCTCTATACCTGATGGATTATTCACAGGGTTGGACCTACCAGTGTATACTATTGGTTGTATGTAGAGCCGAATACACCATAGATGGGGTCACAATGACCCTCTTGCACAAGTGACCTTGCAAGCCCTAAATTAGTAGGCAAGAAGCAAAAACTATAATGGTTGCCTGTTGGAGTCTCTAAAGCCTCGTCCAATGAAATACACTCGCAAGTAGGCGGGGTCAGGAGACCAACTGGAGTTAGCATGACCACCTACACCACATCATATATGGGAGCCATTACACTCTAAGTAGTGGCCATAAATATGCTACTTTGGTCATTATTACGGTTTGCATGTGTCGAATTTACATGAAGTTAAGTTTTCAAACCGTTTGATTGTACACAACGTTTGCATTCAGTATCTCTGACCACTCTCCTGGGAGCTTCCACAGTTGCAAAGTGAAAAATGTTGTATTTTTGTTGCATATGTAAGTCCTTTCTCACCAATGTGCATGGACTCAAACTTGTTTCATGCTTTGCGAGTTAGAAATGAACTACCGATCCTAAGTTCCATCTTTTCCACCTGTAAACTGGATTTATGGAGAGAAAAACATATGTGAATTGCCCATAAAGGTTCATGAAAGACATTGACTTTGATAGAGAAATGCTGTTATTTCTAATCATTTGGGCATGGATTTTTGTTGTTGAAAAAGTAAAGTAGTTTATAATCATGTATCTGTTTCTGAGAAAATGTGACAATGTTAGCTTGTGAAATACAGTGCAAAGGTAAATTAATAAAACGCGGGCCTGTAGCAAGTCTCGTTTCATGAAACAAACAGGATTTTTATTCATTTCAGACTTATTAATAATTTTGTAATTTTTTAAAAACCTTTTATACTTTGACCTGGTATGTAAAGAACATTGGGCTTATATTCCATGTATTGGTGTTTCCTTCTAGATATTCCATTAACATTCTCACGTGCCACATTTGGACTGCAGTCAGGAGTAGACGCAAAAGGACCTTCCTCTGCCACCCAGCAGAAGTACTTGACTGTCACACAGTACCTGCCTGCAGCACACTTAGGGACAGTCAATGGGGCCTTTGAATCCTCCGGTTGCCTTGATGGGCAAAATAATTCGGTGAGTAAGAGACAGACGTTCTTTACTTGAGTTTAGTGTATGATTTGAGTTCCGATGTAAGTAATACAAGGATAATACTTAATAATATGTATTTTTTCATATAGTCTTCACAGGGCAAATTTGCGTTTCTAAGCAACACAGATTGCATATGTTACTATTATCCACTTTTAAAGGTAGATAAATAATTGACCTCAGACAGATAGATGGCTCAGTGGGCCATATTGTCGAGCTCATGACCTGTAAATTAGCATATCGCTAGCAGTGTTGAACTCAATGCACCATCCCCTATTGATCTCTTACTATACATTTCTGCAACTTCCTCTACAGTTTCCATAAAAGGAATAGAAGCACTGGTACCTCTTGTTTTTGAGACAGTTTTTTCTCAATGCCTACCTGATGATGATCTTCTGGAAATGAGTTAGTTGGTCTCAATTCTGTTCTTTTTTTTAATGTATTATGAGTTAAATAAACGGAACAATATCAATAGACATCCGCATCATTCCAGTAGTTACCGCACAACTTCAAATATTTAAACAGTTACAGTAATATTCGATTTCTCTGTGGGACCTTACCATCATACGCTATGTGAAAGAAAATAGTTATTAAGAAAACTGTTATTAAAGATTTTGTGAAAAAAGGAATAGAGTGCCACCATACTATTCACAATTTATAAGGGGGTGATGAAGAAGGAGCATTTTTTATTGCGTTGCATTCTATTTGTCTAACCAATATGCTTGTAAAAGGGCCCAGATGTCTTTCGGGACGGTGCTAGGTGGTAAACATGAGGCATCACTGGAATATATAAGATTCTAAATTCATCCTTTTAAAGAAGGAAGAGGTCTCCTACCCCATCTTATATCAATTCTTCTCTTCGTGAGAAAGAAAAATTACTATGAATTTGCGAGAGCTTTTGGGCAACATCTTTAAGATAAGCCAGTAGTGCCACAGGCGGGGATAGGGTCAGTTGTGTCCTTATCAAATGGGACAAAGTGTATATTTTCTTAAACTGTGGCTGCAGGAGTGCATGTCCATGCTAGGCGGCGTACTCTGCTACACCTATGATATGTGGGATGAACAGCTGGTCCAATTGCGTTTATACCTGCTGGACAGTAGTACATCTTGTGTAGAGACAATATCTCCACATATCAGCTAATATTGTTATACCTGTGCATCGTTCCCATGTCTTTCTAGCATGTGGTTACAGTTTTAATGATATCTCAGTTGTTGCATTGTATAGATTTGTTTTCAGGACTTGTGGAGACATAGGGGAATGTATTACTGCAAAGGCAGGTAGAGTAGGTGGCATGGCTGGAAAGCTCAGAAATCGTTCCTTCAATATGTGTTTGAGCCGGTAACAAAGGAAAATATGAATTGGTGTGTTACCATCATTCTGCTTAGAACTTTTTAAATTATGAATTGTTCATCAACAAAAAGATCACCCAATGTGTTAAGTCCCAACTTATCAGTTAACCTTGAGCCTTGGCTTCATATGAAAGTGAAAGAAGGGGATTATTGGTCACAGAGAGCAGAGGTGAGAAAAACATTTGCAAACCTGCCAAGGTTGCCAACTTCTACCAGACATACACTGTACAAGTAACTACATCAGAGTGCAGATGTGGACATGCCACCTTATTGACAGCAGTAGTATTCAATGGGGTATCTTTGGCCATCTCACCCTCGATTCCATATGCTGGGAGTTTTATGTAAGGGCATATCCAATGAAACATATACTAGGCTTGAGTAACACAAATCACTTGGGACCACAATATCAAAATCAGTCCACAAAACCTTTGAAATTTTCACAAACCGCTCAACTTGTTTGTACCATTCCACAAGCTTCTCTCTTAATTTGGGGAATTCATTTGTAAATGATGCAAGGTCACTCTTACTCCAAGGTACATATAGGTAACCTCCACTAGATACCTCCCATAAAGGAAAGCTTGTAGCTCTCCTTCTCCTCACCTCCAGGAGGAGGCGACTCTCCCTTCTTTCTCTTGGGAGTCTTTCTTTTTGACCATTTAACTTCCCACTTCTCCAATTTACTCCAAATTCGGATGCTGTGGATTAATTTGCATCTTTATCCCTGGTATTCTCATATGTTCTATGTCCTGATCACTAAAAGCGAGTCGGTGACTCTTCTGTAAAGCATTTGTCCACTCCAAATCTACAACGAAGGCAAATTCAGATAATTTGTCATGGGCTTGTCTTGCTTTCCTAGTAACATCCTTACTCATGAACAAAAGTTTGCCCTGCTGATAAGTTTCTATTTGATCCAATACAAGACAACCACTTATCATTTCACCCAATTCTAACTTCAATATTTCCACATCCACCAAGTTTACTTTCAAAGTGGACTGAAGAGTTCCTTGACTCACTTCTGTACTCCCACTCTCATTTGATGTAGCATTAAGAACTTTTAAAAGTCTTCTAATTCCTGGACATTAAGACCAGGGTGTGCCTCAGGGGCTTTAGATGCTGCGTTTACTTTAGGTGTACTACTATGCATATTTAAAGGTGGTTCCCAAGTAAGTGAAACCAAATCTGATAAACCCAGGATTGCCTTAAAGGTACAAATCCAGGCTTATGTACAGATGGGTCTGCACTTGCACTACAAGGAGAACTTGCATTAATCGGACTTAAAGGAACAAATTCTCCCACCCTCCGACTCATAGGTGTAATTTCTGATGCTTGTTGTTGAGAGGGGACAGCTGAGTTTTGAATTCTGTTTCCTCCTGAACCAGGTTTATATATAGAAACCACTGGTCCAATAGTAACAGGAACTGTAAGTGGATCTGGAACTGTACAAACAGTGGAGGTTGCAGGAACACGTGTCCTCGGATTTCCACCAATCAAATTTTGATTCACTGGAATAGTACCCATTACGCTCTGTTTCGTATTCACAGGAAAAATCCCTAACATATTGGGGCTCATATTTGCTGGTTCAGTAGCCAATCCAATATTCCCAACTGTAGCCTCGCTCCCACCTCCCTCTGTTCAAATCTCATTATATGGAGGTGGTTACTCTGACATTAATACGTCTAAAAGACTGTCACTAGGATCACTATAGCTGTTTTCTTCTTTCTCTCCGGATTCTCTTGTTTTATCCTTCTTTCTCTTTTCAGTCCCTCTTTTCACTTCTCCGTTTTTTCAATAATGGGTATAATTTCACTCCTTCTATCATGCCAGTTCTCCACCTTTTCTGCTCTGCATCCCACCTCACTTCTGCATAAGTACGCACTGCCTTTTTCAATCATCCCTGATATCTCTCTTTTTCTCTGGCATGAGTCGCATGCTCCCAAGCATTAAGCACTTAAAATTGTGTGGGTCTAGGTTGTGGTTTCATTTCATATAAAATTCTCCTCAAATTTTCAATGATTCTCAGATTAAATATACCATAATGTGGAAACGCCAGTGCACCTTCTTTCTCAATGATCTTATGCCATTGTTCTAACCAAACACGTGTGTAACCTTACTTTTATCGTCACATAATGACCTGCAGTGTCAGGTGGGGCTTCTCCCCCCCCATCAGAGGTATCTGAACATCTCCTCTAAACTGATCTCATACAACTTTAAAACATTTCATTTTAATTGTTCGTTTCAACACAAAATCAATATTTTACTCAAAGGTCTTATTCCAAATCATCAACCAATAACAGCAAGGCACCTCGTGACATGGACAGCCAATAACAGTGCAGCTTTACACCAACTGACTTATCCCAGCGTGGCACACTATGATGACAATCTCACTCCTCGCAGCAGCTCACCCTCCTTTGCAATTTTTCACGGAAACACTCTTTTCAGCAACACACTTGCAACTATATACAATGCAATAGCAACAAGTAACAATTATCTGCTTTAATGAAGAATCGACAGAAATCATTCCTGCATAAGTAACACAAACATGCATTCAAATGAAACCTCGTCCTGCGGGGAATCAGTCTGATCAGTGCAGCTTTCTTCTGCACAAAAGGTCCGCCACACTAATCATACCTCTCTTTCCCACTAAAAGATAAACGTCCCTATCTCAATTAAGCTTTCAATGACGTCTCATGACAAACCCCACAAAACCTTGGCAGACAATTACAATACAGTGTCCTCTACATTTTTTATCATCATCATCCCGGGATCTTAGGCCACGTCAAATCTGATAACAACTTCTCCACAATAAGCACTACACTCAAACGATCATCTAAAACATTATCACTCCATATCACACAATCTCTGCAAGACACCACACAATTGCCACAGACATAAGCATAAGCCGTTTACACACAACTCTACTGATACTCACTCCTCTGCTGTTACAACTCACCCTTGAACCACTGGAACATCACCACCACCGATTCTCCAAGACAAAGTCATTCCTCCTCAGACACTTCAGCCCTCTTGCTCTCCCACAAAATCTAAGGTGCCCTCATCCACTCCTCCTCCCTCCAAGGGGGATGATTGGGGGCTAAATCTGTCTTTGTGAGGGAGAGGAGCAGAAGCCTCAGTAGTAACAGGCATTGGGATCATAGTGCTAAGAGGAAGATATGCTATTTGAAAAAAATGTTGATGTTTGCGTGTGTGCACAAGTGTACTAGTCTGTGTGAGTCTATTTGTACACATGCCTAGCTATGATTTTCTGTTAATTTGGTTGCGTGCATGACAAGTGTATGAGGGCTGTGTCTAGTGAAAAAGTGGTGGTAATTCTTGGCAGTTTATGGCCATCGATGTTCGGATACCCATTACTCACCAGTGGTAAATGATAGCCCTGACATAATGGTTGTAATTCTTGGCAACTAGTAGTGGCCCAAGGCAAGATGCTAGCCTCTGGTAAACTGTTGGTTGTGGCACAATAGTGGTAATTCTTAGCAATGTGTGGACATTCATGGCAGGATACCCAGTGCCGTAATTGGTTGGAATCTGGCCCTTGCAAAATAGTAGTGTTTCTTGACAACTTGTAGGGATCAATGCAATGCTTTTTATCCCTGGTAAAATGTTGACCCTGGCATGATGATGGTAATTTTTGGCAGTTTGTGGGCACCCTTGACCCGCTGCCCACCCCTGGCACAATTCTGCCACTTCATAATGAAAGTAAATCATGGCAAATTATGACTAAACATGGTAGGATGGTGCACATCTTATAATATTGTCCTGAGGCATTGTCAACATATGTTGTATATATGTGGCACAGTGATGTCCATGTGTGGTATAATGTCTTTCCTGGCAGTATAATGGTCATTCTTGACATAGTGAGGGCATCCATTACAGAATTGGGTTTATTCTTGAAAAACTGTGGAAACCTATGGTGTGATGTGCACCTGCTATTATGATGTCCCCTGCATTATGGTGGTAGTTTATTAAATATTGAGTGAATGCTTGGCATGTTCGTGCCAAAACCTAGCATAATGCCAATCCTGACTTAATGGTGGTAATTGCAAGTAATTTGTTGGAATGATGGTGCCAATGCACAAATGTAAACAGTTTTGAATAAACGAAAGCAATTTAAATTAATAATGGTAATGAGAAGTCTCTCCTGGAGAGGTAGCTAATTAATTACAAAACTGTTACATTTCAGATAACTTGAGACAAGTAGCTGTTCTACATACGAGTGGGTTTATGTACCTGTTGCATTAATCTATGAGTTCCATGAGATGTCTTTAGAAATCAGTTTATAAGATGCAGACCTCTGGTTTGACAAATCACACTCTGGGGAAAGTTTCTGCTTTTCCCTATCTAGGTGTTTTGTTTGATGTGAGGAACAACTGGAATTCTCTAATTAAGGGCAATAAATCGTAACTATTTAAAGCCATTAGGGCAGTTAATAGTTTTGCACACAGATTAGGCTCCGGGTCTCCGCAAGTGTTACTTAAGGTATATCAGGCGTAGTGTGTTTCTTTGGTTCGGTATTCAAGTGAGGTGTGGGGGTCTGTGAATATGCAGAGAATCCAAGTAGTCAGAAATCAATTTCTCCTGTGATTACTGCAGGTCTAACAATGCACCCCATTGTTTTCTGTGGTGGCAGAGCTTGGAATGCGCCACTTGACTGATTTTGTTACCCTTATCCCCCTGCTGTGTTGGATTAAGATTTAGACTAGGCAGGATTTAAAATTTAATCGCTTGATTCTTTCAGATTGTTTTTACCTCAGCCATGGGGCTAGAATCCCCTGGATTGTGTACGTAAAGACAGCATTTGCTTCCCTGGGTAGAGTGGACATCTTTTCTGATCCCTATTCCTTGTCCTCTCATGAACTTAAAAGTATCAAGAGTTTGCTCCTTTGGCGAGCTTCGCTTTCCAGGGAGCAGAGGGAGTTGCAGAAGTCTACAGTGAGGGGTTATATGCTTGTAAAGACTGTACGGGGTATGGAGCCCTATCTGTGCCTGGTACATAACCTGCAAACTAGGTTTTTATTGCCTACATTCACATTTAACCAGTTAAATTATCTTCTAGTGGTTGGGCTAACACAGGCCAATGTTGCCTTGTGGCTACGACAATAGGTCTCCGAAGGACACATTACATTATGTTATGCTTTGTGAGTATTTAAGTAGACCTAGGAAGAGATTTTTTGCACCCCTGTTAAAGTCTCTTAAACTTACACAAGTACGTTCTGCCCTTGTTTACCTGCATATGCTTCCTAATGAACTTGTTTTATATGTCATATCTTGCTTTTTAAGAGCTGCATTAATTTCTAGACAGTTGAGACCTGGTTGTTGCTGTAAACCGAATAAAGATTTTATGATGATAATTTTATTTATTTATTACGTTGACCATGACCGGTGAGGTTATTAGGGCACTTTACAGGTGATCGAAGTAAGAGACAAGTAGTAGACAATAGAACAGTCTCATATATGAGCGAGGTACAATCAGAGAAAATTAATAAGCTGAGGAACCTCTGGTTCGAATCCATGAAAGACTGGCCATTGGTTTATCTTTGGACAAGATCTAGGTCTGAGGCTATGAACCCCGTCTGGCATCTAAGAGGGTTAATATGCATGTTTTAAAGGTCATTGTGCTTGGCCATGGTCTCAGTGTTGTATGTTCTCATCTGTAAAATAAAAGCCCATGCAATACTGCACTGAAAGGGCAGTTGGCAATGGGATTTGTTAGTTGTAATTTAGAGAATGAAAATCTCTTGCTTGGTCATAGATGAGAGGAATCAGAGGTGTCTACTTGACATTGTGGAAGTATCGTCATACGTCTCAAATAAACAATCTGTTGCCTCTTGTAAGCTGGCTCCAAGACTGGCAAGACAAAGAAACTAAATATTTCATGAAACTCCCTTGTGATAATAATTAAAACATGTTGCCAATATAAATAAAAAATTATGTTGTACCATGCACATTTGAACTCCATTTTATTGCCAAACTCTGTGGGTTGGGATCAAACAAACATCTTTGGGGTACCTCAAGCTTTCTTGCTAAACAAGCTTATTTGTGGCAATATGAGGCTGGTGTGAGTGCCAGGTCTGCATTTGTAGCAAATGCAACAACAACAAGGTGATGGATGGAATGCTCAAATTAATCTCAGCCACTGCCATTCGCTTAGGCCGCTTCTCAATCCATCTTTCCACTCACCATGGCACCCCAGTTGGGCCCAGTCATATGCAAATCAGTCTCGAACCTGCTCCAATAGGAACCGTCCAGCCCGAAATGCCATTCCAGGTCTTCCCTGAAACGGAACACAAGCAACCCAGGACCAGTTTTACCCTGATTGGGGCTCTTCAGTCAAGTGTAGCTTCATTACAGAGGACCCACATTTCGGCATACAGTACCTGGCTGATGAGCCCTAATCAGGTCGAAAGTGGTCTTTGGTTGCTTGTGTATCGGTTCAGGGAGGACCAGGCTTGCAGCTCAGGCCGGACTGATCCCATTGGAACAGGGTCAATACTGGCTTGCATATGGAAGGGTCCAAACTGAGGTGGCATGGTGGGTGAAACATGATGGACTGGAATGCAGCCGGAGCGATTGCCAGTGGCTGAATTTAATTCAAGCAATCCATCCATCATCTTTTTGTTGTTGCAAGTCTATATTTGTAGGCAATTAAATGGGCAGGGGCAGAGAGGCCTTTATTCCTCAGCCCCTGCACTTCTTCATGGCCCATGTTCATGCTTCAACATTAATTCATAGTTTTTAAAGCATGGGTGCCATATTTAGTAATGATGAGGCAGCTAACAATGCTAATTCTGCTAGCTAACACCAGATGCTGGATTTGCTGTATTTTGTGTTTCCCTATAGGATTTGTTTTTAAACTTTGAAATAGGTACTCGTCCTATGATGGTCCTCGCTTGAGTTTGTTGACCGAGCCCTGCAAAAGCTTCTCACATTTCTGTGCATTTAGTTCCCAGTATAACACTACTCTGCTGATACAATCTCATCTGATGCATTGTTGAGTGAGCCAAGGCAAGCCATCCTAGCTTAGGCCAGATGTCTCAGGCTGCAGCCTGGCTCTGTGGCCCAGTTGAGGGATGAGTGTTAGAAAGTGGATTGTTAGTTAGGTTGGATTGAAGTCCACCACAAATAATAATATCACAATAGTTGTTTGGTCTAGTAACGATTTTAGTATTTAAACCTGAGCTCAACCCCTGGTAGCTATGGCACAGAGCAGACAGACATCACTGAAGAACATGTTTAAACTACATTGGTTGCCGGTGGCTAGGCATGTCGAGTTCAAGTCCCTCTGCATCGCCTTCAAAATTATGAATCTCTCCTTACCAGGTATCCTGGCTAACCTGCTCTTACCCTATACGCCCACTTGCCAACTTCGATCTATGGGCCAGCATCTGGCGGTTGTTCCCCGGGTGAGGAGGGTGCGCACAGGAGGACGTTCCTTCCGCACCCTGGCGGCTAAACTGTGGAACTCTCTTCCTGTGCACATCCGCAGTATGGACAACTACCTGGCATTCCGCAAGGCCATTAAAACCCACCTTTTCCCTTTGATTTAGGCTCCGCCTTCTGTTAGTAGCCTCCCAATTTCTTGCCGGTCAGCGCTGGGACGCCCCTTTGCTGGGGCAGCTGTGCGCTATACAAAACTTGTAACATAACATAACATAACTTGTAAACTTGTAACATAACAACATAAAGCATTTAGAAGTACTAAACCAGTTCAAAATTCAAAAACACAAAGCAATAAAAATCCCAATACAATACCCCAAAAAAGAGAAAAAAATAAATGGACAACATGACACCAAAACAATAAATATCCATTAAGGCGAACCAGAGATATGAATTTTTAAAGTTAGAAATAGTGCCAAAAAGCTTTAAGGGCCAACTGTATTCATCTGGATGCGCTTGACCGGTACCTAGGCGAGATTTAAGGCCGATAGTGATGGAGCAGATACAGAACCCAGGTTTAACCCGGTTGGAAGCTTTACCTTCGGACTTAGTCTCTGGAATGGAAGTCAATATTCCTCAGCCGGGCAAGGCAGCAGGCTGTGGCTGAGATGGGTCCAGCCTCATGGAATTGATTGACCTCAGACAAGGTCCAGGTGAAGCTGGTGACTTTTGACTGGAAATCTCTGAGAGTGAGAAATTCAAAATTTGCGCATAAAGTAGGTCCTTCAATGACGGATACTTTTGGTGCGGTCTCCTGTGAAGATCTCCATGTTCGGACTTAGTCACTTTTTTGGAGCTCAGATTCCTCCAGCGTGACATGGCTGCTAGCTGCAGCTGAACAGGGAGTCACAAGGTTGGATACCTTCTCCACGACACCACACTGAAACAGACTTGCTGCTGTGAAATAGCTCTGAGTGGGCACAACCTGAAAATTTGGCTCAGTAGTAACACACCTTTGTCGAATTGACTTGGCAGGTTTGTCCCGGTACGCCAGAGGTCTTCGGAACCAAAAAGTTTCTAAGTCCCAATGTTACAGGACAGAACACGTGAATACGCGATAGTTGCTTGACAAAGCACGTTTTATTAATTATCCAACAAGTGCAACCAGGTACTCCTTTAGACGAGTCTCTGATACTCGGTCCGTGTCTTTTCCTCCCTTCAGTTCCCTCGTTGTCTCTTTGGTCGTCATATCGGCGATCCTCCGTCGTCCGCTTTGGTGCCGAGCCACCCTTGGGGAAAGGGGAAAGGACAGGCAATTAGTTCTCTGATCACTCCTAATAAGTACTGGTTCCTTCACCAATACCCCCAGGAAGTATGCCATGGGACGGACCGTAGTTCCCTCAGGTCTACTGGGTAACCGCTAAGGGGAAATGGGAGACAGGGTATAGCAAGAAAGTGCAAAGCAGTAGAACACCAAGACGGGTGGCCTTCCCTTCCTTGGGCTCCTGAATCCACACTCTTTCCTCAGCCCCGGGTTCTCTTCACCTCACTGGCTACCCACTCAAACCAGGTAGAAATAAAGTGAAAGAATAGGTGGGAACAACCCTCCCAAACCAAAAGATAAAACAGACCCTGCCCTTAAGACCCCAAAAGTGTCCTTTATAGCCCAGTGAGGTACGTGCCGGTGAGAAACCACCCGCCTATATAGCGACCGGTCGTTCGGGCCACTTGCCTGAGGCCATGGCTCGATAACGGAGCCACGGCTGCCCAGTCCGGTGGGCATTCCCCTGGGATAGTCGGTACCACTGCCCCGCTCCGCGTCTCCTCGTCTTCGGCCCGATTCTTGCTTTTCGCACTCGCCTCTGCCCTCAGGTCTCGCTGCTCCAGCGTCGGTCTCGCTCCTTCCTCTCGGCCGTTGATTGACCCCCTCTCTGCACCTGGAGCCTCCTTACATTCTTCCTGGGCCGGCCATAGCCAAGGGTCCCGCCCCACTAAGGATGTCAAACACACCTTCACTGTACCCCCGGGGCACCCGTAGTCCTCCTCCAGGGGCGCCCTGTCACACCCAGGTTTCTCAGGATGTTAAGAGGAGAACACTTTGACACAGTCAAGGGTCACAGGACTTCAGGAATAGCACTTGGGAGGGGAGGGGTCAAGACTCCAGCAGATGACACCAGCAGGATCCAGGGCAGGTCCAGTTGGAACTGGTCACTGGGCTCTTCAGGAAAAGGGCTTCTATCAGCTTGTTGTGTCCCTGTAGCTTAACAGGAGGTCAGACAACTGATCCTTGGAATCCACTTCTTTGTCCTGGATGCAAGTGGGAGCAGGTCCAGCCTTTCAGGTCTCCTCACAGGTCTCAACAGCAGATGCAGTCCTTCCTCTGTCTTCAGCAGGTCAAGCGGTGCTCTGAAGAGGGTCTCCAGGGGTGCCAAATTGCTGCCTGGAACTAGTCTGTGGATGACTCCTGATCCCACCCTAACCAATAGGAAAAATGTTCCCAGGGGTAACCCTACCCACATTTTCAGCATTTACTGTGCATTCTTCTGCAAACAGTCCCACAGTCTCCCTCTCGACTTAAAAGCAATATGGCAGAAACGGTCTTCCCCTGTACAGAGCTCATGTGCCCACTCCTGGGGTGAAACCAGGGAAATAAGCAACCCCTCCTCTCTTCCTCTGTGATCACTCAAAACTGGACTGGGGGCAGATCCTCTTGCACTGGGATTGGTGCCTGGCTGACTAGAGGACTAAGGAGGGGGTGGGCCCAGATGTTAACTACATCTGCATGTGAAAGGGTAGGCCTCTTTAAAGTTAATTAAGTTCCTGGGTGGAGCCCAGATGGTCATCCTGCCAAAGGAACAGAACACCTCCCCACACCAAAGGCCTTTGTCTCAGCTCTAGGATCAGATTCACACCACATCAAATGGCTTATTCAGCTACTGGGCGATATTTTAAAGCTCATGCAAATGGCCTTACAGAGGCTTTTGCAGGTAAAAGGTGATTTTTTTAATGGTACCCTCTGCAATATATAGGTTACATATCTGATTTTACCAATGAATTGGGTCTGTAATAAATATGTAAAAAGTCCAATAACTAACTTTGTAACTGTTTCCTGGGCAGAGATAACATTACTAAATAGCAAGATTTAAAGCTTACCTAGGGAACAGCTAACCCTGCATCAGTGAATATAGCTTTTGGGTTGCTGTCACTGGAAAGACATGTTTAACATCAAACTTTTACATGTCCTACTTTTAAATACCATACACCCTGTTATGTGGGTATTACGACCTACTTAAGGATGATTATTAATATTTAAAGGGAGGGTTTAGGCTTGTCAAAAGGGGTTTTTTTGACAGGAAGAATTTGCAGTTTTTTAAAACTGCACAGTCAAGCTATGAAGAAATGCCTGCAGTTATGTTTTGTACTGTCACTCTAGTGGCGACACAATGGGTGTTGCAGTCCTCTAGTGACATTTCACTTGGAGGTCCTGGGTACACGTGTTACCATACATTAGGGACCTACAGGAAACAATTAGGAGTATAGCCAAATGTATCATGTTTGAGGGGCAGAGCACATGTACTGGGGCCTGGATATAAGAGTTTAAGAGCACAGAACAAAAAAAACAGCAACATTAGTAAACAAAAATTGGGGTGATTCATGCAAGAAGAGATATTTCCCCACAATTCACATAGTGCTCTCCAAGGGACCTTAGGCTGTATTTATCTTTCCTGTTCCTAGTGTTTGTAAATTAGGATCTTGTTCTGGACCTGGAGATTCAAGACCTTTTGAAGACAGGCTAGTTCCTTGGAAGGACATAATCAATGGTTTGACCAAGTTTCACATACTAGGTGTTAGTAGAATGGGTGTTGGATTCCCATCTAGTTTTTTGTATATATGTATGTATATAGTGTTACTTGTATAGCAGCAACCGAGCTGGGAAGTCATGGAGTATTGAACAAGCCTCTGCGCCCACAGTACTAAACTCATAATTACAAGAGGTAGGCAACAAGGAGTTCCAGTGATTGTAAATCTAAATCTAAATCCGGTATTTGTGAAGCGCAAACTACTCACCCCTAAGGGTCTCAAGGTGCTGGGGGCCGTCAGGGAGATTAAGTGAGCTATTGCCCTGAGTCCCATGGTGCTGAGCTGAGCTGCTGCAGGGGATCGAACCGTGAGCCCTGCGCTCCGGAGTCAGCTGCCCTGGCCGCTGCACCACACCTCTCCCAGAAGAAGGAGGAGGAAGTAATACACTAATAAGAGATGAGTCTTCAGTTTCTGCTTGAACTACAGAAGGTTAAGAGCACTTCTAATGTTGATACTGATCCAGACCTGGGGTCCAAAGATGAGGGCCGGCTTTCTCTTTTCTCTTCGTTCATCTCTTCATCTCCACTCTGCCAATCCTCACTCCTGACATGGTGCTGGTCAACCAGGATGGTTGGCTTTTTTGCTGGGTTTGTCAGCAGATTATTTCCTTTGGCCTTGGAAGTGATGGAGCTGTTCTTCAAGATGTTACAGCATCTTTTCTGTTTGTCCTTATTCCTTATTAATCTGAGATGTTATTAAGTTGGAAATATCTTAACACAAATAGTTTGAAGTCAGGAACTTTACTAACCTGCCACGATAAAGTTGGAATGTATTATACGTATGGCCAGCTATACATGTAGGTCTCATGATGTTGTATGAAACAGTTTAGTTGTGCTTTTGCTCATTATGTTGGAACGAGGGTTGCGCTGGGGAAAAGTTTGACCTGCGGAGGGTTGAATATTATTTGAGTGGTGAGGGTGTGTTAAGGAATGAGTTACGAAAGTCTGAAGAGTAATTAAGCTTGTTATGGGACATGTAATCCTAAGCATTAGCTAGGGTGCACATTAGAGTGTTTAGTGTTTTTGGTAGGGCTTATCTGTACTGTTGCTAAGGTGTGAGGGCTGCGCCTTGTGGCTGCGTATTTATAGTATATGTTACATAGTTCATGGACAGACAGTTTGAGGGTTCATGTTGTTGTGCTGTCTAGATGTAGAGAGGAAGCATGAAGGGGTGAAAGAGGAAGGGGAAGGAAAGGAGAAGTGAAGGAAGAGACAAAAGGAGAAAGAAGTAGGAAGAGAAGTGAGGCTGAAAGGAGAGGCGCGGGCAGGAGAGATGAGGTGAGAAGGGTACAGGAGATGATATGAAAGGGGCAGGAGGGAGATGACAGTGCAAAGAGTTAAATGGAAATTGGAAAGGGGAATTGGGAAAGGGGAAAGAGGATAGCAGACCAGTGCTTTAAGTGAGATAGAAAAGGCAGGGAATCTGTAAAAGGGAGCATGGTCAAAGAAGAACAAAAATCAACCCTTTACAAGAGCCGTGGCCTATGTCATTAAGGGCCTGGCTTGAAATATGTGAACTAGAGTTGTGTGCTTCACACATCATGCCAGCAGATGAGTACGTGGGTGTCTCTTGGTGAGTTTTATTTTATTGTATCAAGACGTATCACACAACAATGAACGTTTTCCTAAAAGCCAAACCTAATGCCTTTGCTAATGCTTGTTAGCAATAACAGAAAAATTAATAAAAACAATTATCATGTTGTGAATAATTAACATTTAAAGTGTGACAATGTTTCAATTCGGAAAATATGAGACTGTGAATTATATATTACTAAATTCTGAGGAAGGACTAATGGTCTTCTGAGTGTCTCAATCCCTCTGGTTTTCCACTCCCTTTCACATCACTTTCCTTTGTACACAATAACTGTTAGTCACATATGTATTTTTTCCTTAAATATTTCTAAAACCCTCCATCTGAATATCTCAAATGTCATCTCATTCCAGTTAGACACTGCCTTTTCACCCTATCCTTCTGCATGTACTTCCTTGTGTCTCCTACCCTTCTCCAAGCATTCCATCTCTCTCACACACTTTCTCACATCACCTGCAAACATAGCATTTTCTTTCCCTGTCAATATTTCAACAGCTGTGTACCTCCTTCACGCACTTTCACAAAAAATGGCAATTACAACGGACTCTGTGCACTCTGCAGAGAGGCCAAGGATTGGGTGACCATACAGTCTGAACACATTTATGCCCCCTCTAACTTTCATTGTTAGAAACTTATACTGTTTTCAGTCTCAACTCCAGAGCTCTCAATCATGCCCAGTTGTGAACACCCACGACATGAACTCACCTACAGGGGAGACAGTTCATATTATGCACTCATCAAGAAATATATCTTCTATGGGAAAAATACTGAAACTAAACAGCTGGAAAAATAATCAAATACTCCTAGGGGATGTTTGATAATGTAAAATATGTGAAATGAACTGGGGCTGCATCGCTGACCGAGATTACTGTAAGGCTTTTTACAGCCAATGTTGAGAAATCAATCTGTATTTTCGCCTTAAATGTCAAGGACATCAAAATAGGGACTGGTAGGAAATCATTTTCAAGTCCGTTTTTTAGGCTGCAGCCTAACAGACAGTGCATCTGTCTGGTTTGCTAAAGACATCTTGGGGATATTTAGAAAATTGACCTAGGAATGCATTCCGCCTGCTGCGTAACTCACATGTTCTGGCTTTCTATTTGCTGGCTTTAATTGCTTTAGGCTGTCCAGCTCGAGTTCATCCCTCCCGTTGCCCAAACCTTGTTTACTGTATTCTTCCACAAACTCGCTTTCTTCAAGCAGGCCTTTAAATCTTGTTCTTATCTTCTTACATTTACTGTGCATTCAAAGAGAGAGGTCAAATATCAGGCTGCGTCTTTCAGGGAACTTGGTGTTTATTTTTTTTCCTCTGACATCAAAGTGAACGGATTTATGTGATAATCATGCTGGCTCTGGAGAAGTGCCTGAGAAAGGCTGTATGATGTTATTTTTAGGTCTCGCCTACGCAGCGCGCATGCGCTGCATAGGAAAGAGACCTTTAGCCATCGAGTCGGTTTTGAGGCCAAAAACGTGCACGCGTTGATTGCTTTCAATGGCAACGCGTGCACGTTTGGCGATTCCCTTGCGGAAGCGAGCAGCGGCGCCATATGTTAGCAATTATCGCGCCTTGCTGCTCGCTCTCGCAAGGGAATCCGGCGCTGGCCCCCTCCCCCTGCTGCCGCACGAGGTGCGCGCGCTTGTTTAAAATTGTTTCCTGGCCCTCGACATTCTGTATTTATTGCTGTGTTGTCCGGCGGCCACCATTGGCTCTGACCCAGTTCGGTACTAATCCGAGCTGCCAGGTCAGTGCCTCAATATTGCCCACACAGTCGTCACTTCTCACTGTTAGATCGAGAGATCGAGACGTGTTCTCTAACAGTGCGCACCAAGCACAGCGCCCTGCTTTGTGACTGCCACATGGTGAAAGAGCCTTCTCTTGTGAAGCCTCGACTGATGCATGGTGCTTCCTGCTACTGTCTCGCAGTTATCGAAATTTGATCAATAGCCACATCTTTGGTAATCACGTTATGGTCTGCCCGGAAGCTGTTCACTGTTTGTCACAGCAGGTGCATTAACCCATAGACTTCGACTATCTCATGCTCCAGGGGTTATGTTTTCTTGTGCTTTGCCGTTAGTGCAGACAGCACAAGCTGCCCCATGTCGTTTCTTGAGAGACTGTTTTCAAAGCTCTTGCTGTCACTTAGATACGGCACCCCCACAGTCATCTGCAGTCTAAGATGTATGTGGAAGATGTAAGGGGTCTGCACTGAGGGTCTGTGTCAACTGCCTCCGGATGCCACTTCGGACGGTGCAAAGATAAACAGATTACTTTACAGCGGATTAGTTTAACAGCAGCTTTCATTGAGCCGAGGTTTCAAATCAAATAGTTTGAGAGTTTGTGTGGCCGTCCAGTCCTGGGTAAATCGACGCTGTTCTTTAATATCGCGTTTATTTTGAGGTTAAGAACTGTTTTTTTAAACAGGAAAATGTTTAATGAAAAAATAGTAAGTGAAATACGGAAGTACACTGTAGTGAAAAGCAGTGAAAGATAATGAACTTCTAAGCACTGTGCAGTTTATGACAGGTGTACCTAAGCGCACTATTTGTTTCCTAATTTCCTGTTGTTTTGCTTTGCTCCTGCCCCCCTCCCGCCGTGTTCACTATGCTCCCGCCCACTTCCCGCTATGTTCACCATGCTCCCGCCCCCTCCCGTTGTCTGCATTTCCTTTGCTCTATCAGCCGTCCCACACCATGACTCTGATCGCAATTTCTACAAAGGGGCAGGGCACCCAGGATAATGTGCTGCATGACTAACCACTTATAAGCAGTGCTTTAAATGGGCCGGTACTCACTGGTACTGAGTACCGGCACTTCTGAATTTTTTTGCCGTCAGTACCGGCACTTCTCTGTAGCCAGGGAGAATACCGGTACCCTGATCCACAGCACAGCAGGCGCAGGTTGGGTTTCTCCTCCAGTGCAGGGCAGATTCCGCTCTGCTTCCGAGGAGCATGTAATTATGTGTAATGTGTTAATCTGTTTTATTTCCATACACGCATTTCTCTTGTGTTTTGACATGTGCTGCAACTGGTACAGAAGTCATTAGGTATGAACATATCTTGCCCTTCTCCCCGCCCCTAGCCCCGCCCACTTGCCACACCTCTATTTTAATGAGTACCTGCACTTATTTTTTCCCATTTAAAGCACTGCTTATAAGGCCCCAAAGGCGAGACCTATTGGCTATGCCAATGCTTGTTTTTCTAGTACACAACACATTTTAAAGGTCATAACACAAAAGTGGACAGTGGACTATAGATCACTGGTGCAGCACCAGTTTAGATAGTTTTACCAATATATTTACAAAAATTGTACGAGTGTAACCAATGTGTGCAGGTTCCGAAAGCACCCCCTGCCCAAGGGTGCTACCTTTAAACAGGAACAACAAAACAAACAATAGATCAGAACTGCACCACCTTTCTTAACATATATGTAAGAAATCTTAAATGACCATAATATCCAGTTGAACCAATTAGTGCGAGAGAAGTTAATTGTCCCAACAGTTGGTTTATAATTTCTTTATTTTCAATCGAAAGCCATCAGCCAACGCGTATCGTCCTAATCTAGTAGGACTTCTTCAGGGCAATTGTACTTTTCTAGTAACGCAAGTACAAGCGAAAACGACCGTCCGATGAAAAATAACCAAGAATCCTCTGTGAATGATGCTTCTCGACCAGTTCAAGTACCAATACACTTTGATTTATCCATATTTAAACCCATGGGCGGCTTCTTCTGGGTCCCAGGGTAGTCCGGTATAATAACCGCAAAGACAGAGATGTGCAACGTATACCCAAACAGTCTGTTAATACACGTATCAGTGGATACTATCCACCTAGGCAATGGTCCTGCAACAGTAGCGCACCGCGACGTCGTCCAATTCTCCACAATTTTGTAAGACAATTTAAAGGTCTATAAATGAACTGTGCTCAATAAACTAGGTGATGACATTTCCACATATTGTTTGTGCTCTGTATACTTTTCATCAGTAAAACTGTATGTGAGAGCAAATGTAATGGTGATTTCTATTGAAGATGTGTTGTCTGTAAAGGCAGTATGCTACCATACCATGCTTACTCCCCGTTACCCCCACTCCACTGTACTCTGCACCACTCCACGCCACAGCACTCTACTCTTCACCACTCCTCACTACACCACTCCACTCTACACTGTGTCACTGCACTCCTCTCTGCACCACTCCACTCTACGGCTCTCTAATCTACACCACGTCACTCTACTCTATGACAATGCACTCTACCCCACACTACTCTACTATGCACCACTGCACTCTTCGCCAATGCACTCTACACCACTCCGTGCCACTCCACTCTATGCCACCCAACTCTCCAACACTGCACTCAATGCCACTGCACTCTACGCCAATGCACTCTACTCTGTAAGCCAGTGCACTCTATGCCAATTCCCTTTGCGCCACTCTAATCTACTCTGCACCACTGGAACAATCTACTCTATGCCACTGCTCTTGGCACCACTGGAATCTGCACCACTCCACTCTACTCTGCACCACTCTAAACTACTTCACTCTATGCCAATGCACTCTACACCACTTTGCTCAAAACCAATGGACTCTACGCCAATCTACTCTGCACCACTGAACTCAACGCCACTGAACTCTATGCAGCAGTACTCTGTCACTTCACTCTATGCCACTCTATTCTACTCTGCGTCACTGCACTGTCACTCTACTCTGTGCCACTGCACTCTACGCCACTCTACTAGGCACCCCTGCCCTGTACACCAATGCCCTCCACGCCACTCTACTATACACCACTGCACTCTACAACAGTATACTCTGCAACACTGCACTCTACTTTATGCCACTGTACTTAATGCCACTGTACTTAATGTCGCTCCACTTCATGCCACTCTACGCCACTGAATTCTGCATCGCTCTACTCTACACCACTGCACTGTACGCCAATCCACTCTAAGCCACTCTGATCTACTCTGCACAACTTCACTTTACGCACTCTACTCTATACCACTGCACTCTACGCCACTTCACTCTGCTCTGAAACAATCTACTCTGTGCCGCTCCAGTCTATGCCACTCTATTCCACTCTATACCATAGGACTCTGTGCCACTTATTCAAAACCAATACACTCTACGCCACTGCACTCTATGCCAGTCTACTCTGCACCACTGCACTGTATGTCACTATACTCTTCTCTAGGCTACTGCACTCTACCCAGCTATACAACATTGCACTCTGTCACTTTACTCTGCACCACTTTATGCCACTGCACTCTACACCAATGCACTCTACTCTACACCACTGCACTCTACAACACTCTACTCTGCAGCACTACACTGTCACTGAACTTTGCCACTCTACTCTATGCTAATCTACTCTATGACACTCTACTCTAAGCCACTTTACTCTGTCACTGCACTACTCTACTGCACTCTACATCAATGCACTTTATGCCACTCTAATCTACTGTGCACCAGTGCACTCTATGACACTGAATTCTACACCACTTCACTCTAGGCCTCTCTACTCTACTCTAAGCCAGTATACTCTACTCTTCTCTACTATGCACCACTGCAGTCTTTGCCACTGCACTCTTTACCACTCCACTCTTCACCACTCTTCAAAACTGCATTCTATGCCAATGCACTTTAACCACTACTCCATACCACTTCATCCTACCCTGCACCACTCCACTCTACTCTGAAACACTACTCTATGCCGCTACACTCTGCCACTGTACTCTACATCACTGCACTCCACATCAATCTACTCCCCTGCAAACAACACTGTGCCACTTTACTCTATACCACTCTACTCTATGCCACTGTGCTCTAACCTACATCACTATACCTTACCCTCCACCACTCCACTCTACTCTGAAACAATCTACTCTATGCCACTGCACTCTATGCCAATTCACTCTATGCCACTTTAGTCCACTCTATGCCACTGCACTCAATGCAGCACCACTCTATGCTGCCGCAGTCTACACCATGCCACTGTACTCTAAGCCACTTTACTCAAAACGAATGCACCCTGCACCAGTGCACCTACATCAACTGCTTTGCACCACTGCACTTTGTCACTATACTCTACAACATTCTACTCTATGCCACTGCACTCTAAGCCACTGCACGCTATGTCACTCTACACCATTGCACTCTATGCCATTTTATTCTACTCTAGACCATTTTACTCTATGCCACTGCTCTCTACACCACTCTACTCTGCACCACTATACGACCCTGCACTCTATAACCCTGCACTCTGACACTCCACTCTGGATGACTGCACTCTGTGCCACTGCATGATACTCAGCACCACTCAACTATAGGCCACTCTACACCACTGCACTCCATGCACTGCACTCTACCCTGCACTCCTCCACTCTACCGTGCACCACTCCACTCTATTCCACTTCACTCAGCGCCACTTTACTCCACTCTGCGCCATTGCACTCTACGCCACTGAAATCCACTCTGCACTGCTCTACTCTATGCCACTGCACTCTATGCTACTCTGTCACTGCACTCTATGCCAATGCACTCTGCACCACTTTTTTCAAAACCAATGGACTCTTTGCCACTGCACTCTGTGCCAATCTACTCTGCACCACTGTACTTTACTCCACTTCATTCTAGGTCACTTTACTCCACGATACTCCACTCTATGATGCTCTACTCCATTAAACTCCGCTTCACTGACACTCTACTCCACTCTATATTACTCCACTCTACAGCACTCTACGCCATTTTATGACACTACTCCATTCTACGATGCTCTACGCAACTCCCTCTCTGCCACTCCATGTCACTTTACTCCACTCTATTCTATGACTCACCACTCCACTCTGACAATCTGCTCCGTATTAATCCACTGTACTCTCCAACACTTGACTCCACTCTAACCAACACCCTCTACGCCACTCCATTCTGTTCTACACCACTCCACAACACTCAATGCCACTCCATTCTACCACACTATCCTCAACTATGACACTCTACTCCCTCAGCAACACTCCACAATACTGTACGCTACTCCATGACACTGCACTTTGATCCTCTCCACGCCACTCAACTCTACTATCCTCCACTACACACCACTCTATGCCACTCCAAAACACTCCACTTTATGACACTCCACTTCACGCCACTCTCCTTTGGTCCACTAACTTTTTGCCATGCTGAACAGCGGCCACTCTGGTGTACAACATTGCTAAAACATATTGGCAAAGCCAATAGCTCTTGCATAGGCAAGACCTATTGGCTTTGCCAATGCTGGTTAATTATTGCTGGGTCTGAATCCTGCTACGACCTGCCCCAGCGAAATCCATGCAGGAGACTCCGTGAGCGGAAAGCCTTAGCTGAAATCTTGCATTCTATACAGAGACAAGTTGTGTGATCCTTGACAAATAACCGTACATCACTGTACCTCATTCTTATTAACTGTAAAATTTGGGAGCGCCAACAAGCTAATCTGCCCTGAGTTAGCCCTATAAATAAAAAAACATTCAATTATATATAATTTGATAGTATGCTGTTACTCTGTATATAATATTATTGACCATACACATAAAGCATATTGAAAGTGTAACTGTCTAAGCTCATTCATGGCATTCATTCCTAACCTTTTTGAATGTATTTCTAGATTATAGATTTAAATGAATGTGGCTCAATGCAATGTATACACCTGTCGAAATAATTAGAAGTTCCTTTAAAAAAAGAAAATTCTAAGGAATATTATTGTATTTTTGCAACCGTTGCGTGATATTCGAGATGGGTCTTGCGTCTTCTCATAGCTTACTCACCAGATTAAACTTTGGTCCTTGTTATATCTATAAATGCATTAGCTGGTTCGCCTATAGATGTATGTCTGTGCTGGAAACACTAAAGTGCACACTCTGAACCTGTGTATTGTGAGACGCGGGTACCAACCCCTAATGCTTGCTCTGCACACAATAAAACGTCTGATTGCGTTAACTTCACTCTTGTCTCTTCAATGAAACCTACCTAAATAAATACGAGTACATTGAAAGATGTTTCGACAGTGCTGCACGCAGTATAGCTATCACTTGGTGAGGGGGCACGTGGAGTTACGCCTTATCTCTGCTGCGTACATTATGGGGCCGCCCGCGGCGCGCGCAGCGCAGCCAATTTGGCGGGCAGAGGTATAGCGTCGCATCTCCATGGGCCATGCTCCACAGCCCGCTCCCTCTCCCCCCGAGGTTCTGGGGGGTCGCAGCCAGCTGGCTACCTCTAGCCCGCCTCCAGAATGAAAGGTGGGGCGCTCTAAATTGTGATTAGAGCCTTTGGGGGTCGGGGGAACCCGAAGGGTGGGCGCCGTGTTGTTTAGAGGCCTAGGTTACTCTCTTGACCCTTTACACCCGTTTTGCACACTGCAATATGGACTCTCCTCCTCGGCACGCACTACATCTGTGGATTGAGAGAAGGGACCATGTTCTCACTCTCACCTGAGCTGTAGACACAGTAAACCGTGTCTTAGGGGAAGAATGCCTTGCCTCACTCAGGCTCCGTGAGAGAGCGAGCGGGGCTGGGCTCGTTGCTCCGGCGTTGTCACGGTGACCCCTCTAGCGGCTCAGGCAGGTGAGGTACCTAGGCAATGAGAGTAGAAAACCAGCGCCCAGTTTCACTGACAAACAGGAAGACATCCATTGACGCGCCCGTGACTCCGGGCTTTCTCTTTCTGCTCTCGGTGTCCCCATTTTCAGCCCTCCCTTCAAAGCAGGGGGCGAAGAAAGAAGGCTGAAAGGCGTCCCCTCCCCAGAGTTCAATGCATCACATTTCAGCCCTTGTTCACCTGTGCAAGCCGGAGGGATGATGCTCTGCATCCAGGCGGCTGTTGCTTTCCGTCGGTGATTCTTTGGGGGAGGACTGTGCATTTGCAGTGCACGCATGGAGCCAGAGAACTTGCAAGGACTGCCAGTGAGTATATGATAAACTGCGGTGGTCATTAGCCCACCTTGTGAAAAAGATGGCAAAGGTGTGCAAACAGGGTTACTTCTGTCTGAAATAACATCTACCGTCGTTGTGACAGCCAAGGTTAGGGAGAAGTCTCTTTCTAGGGAGCTTGTTATTAGAAATAAGTACTGCGAGAAAGCAATTGTATCATATTTACGGAGTGAAAAGGTGGACATCAAGGTTTCCCTAAAAGTTTGCTGTTATGGTTAAATTTGGAGTATTGCCCATCTGAAACTACACCTTTCCTTAGCTTTGCTACACACCACTTAGTAAGACCTATGAGGGAATTAGCTATTGAGCAAAGACGTACCAGTTGATATCAAAAGTACATCTTCAAATACAAAAATGTGCATTAGGTTGAGGTCTATTTGTGGACATTGTTAGAAAAAGTTTAATCATTAAATGTATACACCCCCTTTAAGACCTAAGTGTTGTCGCCCCTAAAGAGGTATAAAGTGTGAGTGCTTTAGGGAGGCAATATTTATTATTTTTTCACTGAGATTGCAAATCCTTAATGTACGCTCTCATTTCATTTTCTAGGTGGTAAATAATTACATTGATGGGAACCAAGGAGAGAAGAGGAGTGGGCAACACTTCAGTGATGGCAAACGGAAAGTGGATTACGTCCTAGCCTACCACTACCGCAAACGGCCCCCACATCATTCCCTTCCGCATCACAACGGCTCACTTGGAAGTCACAGGCCGGCGCTTGTTGTGTCTAACGGGAACTCTGTGAACCCTGAGGAGCAAGGGAAGGGCCCCCCAGAGCAACCGCTACCTGGGGACCCACAGCAGCACCCCCAAGAGAATCCCCCACAGCAATATCCTGTGGACCCCCCAGGACAACCCCGTCGCCAGGAGGCAATAGTCATTGAGCTCAGCCCACACGATGCACTGGAGGAGGAGAAGAGGATACAGAGGGATGAGTTTGAGCACAACCTCATGGAGGCTGGGTTGGAGATCGAGAAGGATCCAGAGGTAAGAACAACACTGGTCTGTGCAATATCATGCTTGAGGACATGCGGTTTGAGCATGCAGGACAGTTATTTTAATTGGGAAAATGTTAATTTCCTGATTTGTCTCTTTACGTCAATCGGTATTTAAGCAAGTCCAGGAATGAGATTTTCCTCAACTATATATGTCTCATACTCATCGAATGATGTTTGAGGGTCTGCTCCTGTGCGAATCTAACACTGGCCAATGATAGGGGTACAATGGTGTGCTCACTAGAAATACGCCTGCAGAGAGGTGTAAACTCCAACCGGTTTGCTGAACAGATTTTTATGGACATAAGAGATGCCTGTTGATTAAACGCAATAACATGCTCTCACTAACATCAGACTCACCAGACGCAAGGACAGAATATATAGCCAATGATTAGTAGAGTTACCAGATCCCCTAGTGTTGACTGTGTAGAGTACTGTAGATTTGGTTTGTTGATAGCTAATCAAACCCAAGGGTGGAGCGAGTTCACTGGCCATGGAGCGTCTCAGATGTGCCAGGTAACATCAGACAGGGGTATATTAAGTGCAGTATGAAAATTCACCAGTGGTGCCAGCAAAACACACGTCAGACTGTGTGCTCATTGATATTTACAAGAAGAGAATTTATGGCAGTTGAGACACAGTACTAGACTGTGCCTTCATTGCCCATTTACAAGCGGTTCACACTTGGGACAAGTCTATCCGTATCAACAATGAGAGTTGACTACACACCAGGGTAAGCTGTTGGTTAACCAGGAAAGCAGGAGAGGTGGCAACTGATCTAACACATGGTTAGAATTTTGCTCACTGGAAAGTTTATCAGAGGTGGCAACTTGGCAAATGTAGTGTTAGACTTTACAATCATCAAGCAATCACCAACTGCAGAGGGGCTTGCTAAGCAACTACGTATGTAGGATTTGCTCACTCAAGGCCCAAGTTACCCAACAAAATGGCAGCTCCTATACCCAAATGACATTCACTCGAGCAAATGACCCGACTGACCTTTCAAATGAGGAGCCCCGTGTTCACTGGGCACTCACTGGCCTCCGCCAGAGTCCCAGCTTAAGTTAAAAGGCTGGATATGGCCTCACTGGAACAGCAGAAGCTCAGCTGGCCAAAGACAGTGATGGGGCATTGCCAAGGGACACTGGCAATCCCATCTGTCCAAACAGACCCAACAAACAGCATACTCTGCATACACAGGGCATTCACCAGCATCAGAAGGGGCAGCCTGCACACTTATGAAATCGTGCTTGCAATCTGATAACTGCAACCAGACGAAAATTAATCTGACAAGTAAAAAAAGAAAATATGTCATAATCCTGCCACCCGTTTGTACTTTTCATATTGAAGTAGTACAATTCTTTTCCGGCCCAGAACTTACAATTAGTTGTTTTTTCTGGGTTGTCCCTTAAAAGTATTCCCCAATGTATGTCATCAACAGAGTCGTTAATTTTTCATTATGTAGCTCAATCTTGTCGTTCTTTTCATTGGTCGTTTTAACCGTATGATTACCACCATGACAAGAGCGTCACAAAGACGTATGTTCTCCATCCAATATGTCCGTCCCAGCACAGTGCTACCCTGACCGTCCCAGCGCAGTGCTACCCTGTCCGTCCCAGCGCAGTGCTACCCTGACCGTCCCAGCGCAGTGCTACCCTGACCGCCCCAGCGCAGTGCTACCCTGACCGTCCCAGCGCAGGGCTACCCTGACCGTCCCAGCGCAGTGCTACCCTGACCGTCCCAGCGCAGTGCTACCCTGACCCGTCCCAGCGCAGTGCTTACCCTGACCGAATTACTACCAATTAGATGGATTTTATATCTATATTCTTACACTTGATATCATTCCTTTGAAAAATGTATTGCACGATATTATTGTAAAGAAACAATGTGAGACCTCTATAGAAACGAATCTTTACAGTAAACAAATGCCCATATTTGATTAGTTACACTGATTCATTCAAAAGTATTGGGAGATGCATTCCCAGTTCCAAACGAGTGTTTACTTCGCATTACTGCAGTGGCGTGAGTCGGTTCCAGTCAAAGTTTGATTTGCACTTTGCCATGTTGCTTTGAAGTGGAAAATGAGTTGTCAAACTCTCCAAGGACTATAATCCGCAGCCGTTGCTTAGCTTGTGTTGTGACGTGAGATCTGAGATGCATGGAAGCGTGCACGCTGCCGGCCGAGGAGACAAAATGGATGCCATCTATTAACCTGGTTTACAGATGGATGCTCTCAAGTCACAGTCTTTAGGTTGGCTTTAAGATGGGTGCTTCAAGGCACCAGAAGACAGTTTTACAAACGCAAAGGGTAAAATGCAGACCAACCTAGATCTTTTTTCTGAAAATGTTTTGGCTCTATGCAATAGCTTACAGATACTCACATCATTGTCAGGATCAATAAATCAAGTCGTTTTTCGAGACTAAGGCACATCTTGTATTTAGAGTACCTATAAGGTGTTCATTACAAGCATGCCATCCAGTGATTTTAAAAGAAAATGTCAGAGAAAGTTCTTTCACTGTGGTACTATGGGTATGATCTCATTACATGTGCTTCCCATGCAGTGGTTGCATTTTTTGAAAAGTTCTAGTATTCGTAAATGTAAATTTAGCTTGACTGATTGTTTTGTTTTTAGAAAAAGCCAGTGACTTATTTTATGGACACGCTGAGGGTTTTGTGGTTGATCTCGTAATAAATGTCTGTGCACTAAACATAAGCTGAGCTTGAAACCAAGTATATTTTCTAGAAGGAAATAGAAACTATTTATTCTGTATTAAATGACTTAAGAAAAGACAAGGAAGTCACAGTGTGGGAAAATGCATCTTTCAGTCTTTGGACGTGGGTTGACCTCTTGAAATATATTCTAATTTATATTTCTTATTATCTCCAATGCAAATTTAATAAACGTCACTCCTGGAAGAGTCTGTTTAGCTTTCTGTTTGGCGAACAACCATCTAAACAGTTCGGGCCAATGGTATTTGTGAAAGCCGATCGTGAGATACAAAGCAAATCTGCATAAATAGACCAGTATGCTCCTCTTCATGCACGCTCTGCTAGCCCTTATCTTTAATTTTTGTATGTAGAAGGGTTTTATGTACATGAGTCAAAAGTGTAAATGCACCAAAGTCAAGCACTGATAAAAGCATGTTTAAACAAGGACTGGGAAAGCCAATACACCTTGCATTTGTGACCTATTGCCTTTGCCAATGGTTATTAGGTATGCTTCTCAGCATCTGCCTTTGTTGCGGCTGCCCACGTCATTTTACAGGCAAGTGCTCACCTATACCACACCTATAACATTATGAAGGTGCTTTCTTTTTTTCTTGTTTCCAATCCAACTTGGATCGGTAGCTAAGAACATAAAAAATGTAAAAGTATTTTCTTTTTTTAAAGCGGGCGGAGGGGGCACACAGTGGCGGCTCCTCCACTAAGGCAGAGGAGCCTCACGCCAGCGAGCAATTAAAAATGGAAAAATAAAATGATAATAACTTAACGTTATCATCATTTTATTTAAGCGTACTGGCTCAGTTGGTTGGGGGCGGGGCGAGACTGGGCTGTTTAGAGGCTGGGGCAGGAGTGGTAGGCACTTCCTAAGTGTGCATGACATTTTGACCGGCCGTCTCGGGCTGGCCAAAATGTCATGCGCACTTTGCATGTTCTCCACCCAGACTGCATTACAGCCAGGGTGTAGAACATGCCCAGCCTCCCAGCCCCTGTCTGAGCACCAAACTACGGTGCTCAGACCAATCACAGCGCTGCTGTAAGGCTGTGTGTGATTGGTCAGTGGAATCTGGGAGGCTGCGTGCTTCCTGCTTCATCGGGAGAAGAGAAGAGGATGAAGGAGAGGCGGCTGCCGGCCGGCCGGCCAGCTGGCCGGCTGCATCCAGGTAAATGTTTTTTTTTTATTACCACCCTCCTCCGCTCGCCACCCACGCCACCCACCCCCCATGCCCGTTCGGTAGCAGCTACTGGGGGCACAAGCAACACAAAGGAGAGTGGGGTAACAGTGAAGCAGCGAGGGGAAAGGTGGAGTACGAATGGCGAAGCAACTCAGGTGAGGGTCGGGGGACCTGAAAGCAACAGGGGGAAGGTTGGAGGAGACGCGAAAGCAACAGAAGGTCGGGAGCAAAAGCATCACTCTGGTGGGGGAAAGCAACACAGAGGGTGCAGGTGGGGGGAAGCAATGGGAACAAGCACACAGGTGAGCACAAGATGAAGGAGGGTAGGAGAAGCAGTCAGGAAACAGCAACACAGAGTGTAGGGGGAGAGACATACACGAGGGAGACAGCTCGAAAATACACACACTTTAATGGAGTGCTTCACATAAAAGAAACAATAGTAATTGAAAAAGAAGCAGTGGAAACAGCATCACCAGCTAACTGGAGATTGTAAAGAGGCAATGCTCCACTAAAGAGACAAACACAAGACTGACAAACTGGGACACAAATATGAAGCCAGCAAGTGGGTGACAAGGAAAGCCAACCAATGGTAAGCAATGGCAGGCTCCACCCCCTCTATGTTCAAGGCAAGCCACAATATGCCTCACAACAGACAGCGCATGCACTGTCTAGTAGTCTCAACCACAATAAATGGCCACACAATTACTAGGGCAGGTTGCATTTCATAAATATATTGCTGCAATGTCATGGCACACAGGTTGGTTCATAATCTTCTCTGTGAGTGGTGGAAGGGACTAGCTGTAAGCACAGCACTTGCACTCTCATTTCTCATTCACCGCATGCTCAAAAACTGCATTGGCTCCCACAAGAAACATGGCTGCACAGATGATGGGCTGCTGATGTCAGGCAGCACCCGAGTAAATCATCACCAAATTATTTCCCCATATCGCCCATTGAAGCAGGGCATGTATGGGCCTCAAAGTGTCCATATGCGTCAGTTCTGTGAATGAAATTTACATCTATACCCCATGAGTATAAATATAAATCTTTGTACCTCTGCTTTTTGGTTCACTTCAGCGATGGAGCATATGTGGCTTGCATTATTGACAGCGGACGGTTCTGGTTTTTTCGGAATGGTGCGTTGCCTTCTGTTGGTTACAAAGTGTTCTGCTGAGAGGACTGCATATGTGTATGGAGTTAACTGGTTTTTGTTGCGGTATTGCCATTTGGTTACCGATTAGAGTGCAATAGTAGTAGCAAAAGTGCATGGAGATACAATCGCTAGTTAGCTAGTTTCTGGGAAAGTATCATCATGGGCTTTTCTGGCATTGCACAGAGCAGAGCGCTTATTTTAAATGCCTGTAGGGCGTAAAGTGAATTTATGCTTTATTTTCTAAAAGTGCAGCACGAAAGTAATGAGAAGGGTTTGTCTCTCTATTTCTGAGCTGTGCTGTCTGAAAATGAAGCAATCTCTATGAGAAACATTAGGTTAAATGAATTACACCCTGCAGATGCATAAAACATATATACACTGTCTGATCTGAAACAATAGTCATTGGCAGAGGCTAACCAAACTTCCTCTTTCAGCTCACCACAAACCTTCTGTACAAAGTAAGCACACATTGATTTTGGATCATATTTTAATAATTATACATATGAACATTTTAACACTATATAGAACTTGTAAATGTACTCCACCTTAATATTGACTCCAGAATATTATGCTATATAGGAATATTGTGGGCAAATTTTCGAGCACCAAAATATCAACACAATACGTAAATATAAAGTTAAGCATAGAATTACTTTAGTTAGCACTCCACATATTTGTACCTTGTATATAAATTTGTGTGTGTGTATATATATATATATATACATACTCATTCTCCAGAAAGGAGGAACGCTGTGCGCCCGATTCTGATAGTTTTCATTTAGGCGCTTTATTTTCAGTTCAGTGGTGTTTGGCAGGACATCACAATTTGACGCATTTCGGCTCAAGTTTAAAGTCTTGTTTACATATGGATCTCATTAACCACACTCTCCTTAAAAATGACCATGTGCAAAAATAAACGAAAGACTCTCCTTTCATCATATAGGGCCTCATTACGAGTTTAGCGGTGCGGGAGCGGGACTGCCCAGCTCCCGTACCGCCAAACCTGTGGTTGAACCGCACACCAGATTAGGAGTTTTCTCCTGTCTGGCGGGGGGTTCTTTGTTCCCACGGCAGGTGCCTATGAAATAGGCACCGCAATGGGAACGTCTAAATCAGTACTACTGCAGTCCATGACGTGCAGGTACCAGGGTTCATGCACACAAGGGGGTACAACATGTGCTCCCCTGCATGCATCCCATGATGCAGAAGCACAAGGGGGCCTGTGGGACCCCCTTTGTTTCCTCACGCCACACTTTTCATGGCGGTCGCACCGCCATGAAAAGTGTAGAGGTGAGGAAACTTAATATGCTTGGCGTGGCCGCAGCGGCCCGTGCAAACATATTGCGGCCTCAAGACCGCAGCGCCACCGCCAGCAATCTCTGATCCTTGGTGATTGCCGTGGTCCCAGGGCAGCCCGACCGCCCTGGTCGTAATAGGGCAGTTGGAAGACCACCACCACCGCGCCCCTGTGAGTCTGGCGGTCCATGGACCGATCGACTCGTAATGAGGCCCATAGTCTTTTCTCTTGGTTTCACTGGACATCCCATTTTCAGAATACGCACTGTATACTGTTAGATTTGGGGGTCTCTAGTTGGCAGAGGTAGGTACCTTTGTCCAAATAGGGACCCTTGCCTCTAGTCAGGGTAAGGGGGTACACACCTAAAATAACCCCTGCTCACCCCCTTGGTAGCTTGGCACGAGCAGACAGGCTTATCTCAGAGGCAGTGTGTAAAGCATTTGTGAACACATACAGTAATCAAGTGACAACACTACAGATGGACACCATACCAGTTGTATATTAAAAATAAGTATCTTTTATATAGATTTAACACAAGACCACAAACGTCAAAAATCCACAATACTGTACTTCAAAAATGGTAGAATTAGTTCAGTTCTTTTAGGATGGTAAGTGCGACACTTTGAGTTCAATGTACCTTTGGATGCGTAACGTTATACAACGAAAGTGTTGCAGGGAAGGTGATGCGTCGGTTCCTTACACGCAAGAACGGTGATGCGTCGGGTCCCTACTGATGCGTAGGGGATGTGTCGGTTCTTCTCGGCGTGGGGAGGTGATGCGTCGGTTTCTTACTGCGCTTCCGTGGCGATGCGACCAGCCACGCCGTGAAGCGATGAAGATCCGGTGCAATGAAACAAAGATGACGTCTTCTTCTTGATGCGACACGATGCGTGCATGCCCGACGGTGACTCAATGATTCTTCTGAGCCGCGACAGGCCTTGCGACACGCTTCCCGGTGATGCGGCGGCGTCTGATGCGACGTCGATCCTCTTCTCCGGCGATGCGAGGCGCTTCGGCAACGATGCGACGGCCGTGCGGCGACTCAATGATTCTTCTGAGCCGCGACAGGCCCTGCGACACGCTTCCCGGTGATGCGGCGGCGTCTGATGCGACGTCGATCCTCTTCTCCGGCGATGTGAGGCGCTTCAGCAATGATGCGACAGCGGCAGTGGCGGCGACACTCTTCTCCGTTGATGCGGCGGCGTCTGATGCGATGTCGATCCTTTTCTTCGGCGATGCGAGGTGCTTCGGCTGCGGCGGCGACGCTTCTTCTTCGTGAGTCGCGCTTCCAGCTCCTTGCGACAAGCAGTCCCTCAGAAAGTCCAGCACAGCAGCAGGCACTTTCCAGAAAGACTCTTGGGGAGCTGGTTTGTGAAGTCTGTTGTCCCTGAGACTTCAGCAGGAGGCAAGCTCTTCTCTCAAGCCCTTGGAGATCTTTTACAAGTTGATGAAAGTACACACAAAGTTCCTTTCTCCTTTCTTTGGCAGTCAGGCAACCACTGCAGGTCAATCCCCCCAACAGCACTCAGCTTAGGGATAGTCTCCTCCTCAGTTTCTCTGGTTCCTCTCCTCAGCAAAGGTTATTCTTGTTCCCCAAAGTGATCTAAAATTCTGGGGTCTGGGTCCCCTCTTTTATACTCATATTCTCTTTGTTCTCTGAAGGCAGAGAGGCCTTTGCCTAGTCCAAACCAGTTCTGGTCAGTCCTGGAGCACTTTGTTGACAAGACTCCTTCTTTCCTTTCACAGTGTAGGCCAGGGACATCAGACGCACCACAGGAGGTGGAGCCAGCATTGTGGAGGGAAGGCACAGCCCTATTCAGGTCCCAGGTGCAACTCCTCCCAACCATCTACATGCAGATCTCTCTATTCAGCCCTGTGCTGACTCACCCTGTCCCCTGGCATCCCCCAGCCCGGTCACTCAAACTCCAGACAAGGAATACACAACCTAGCAGAGGCAGGCTTCGATAGTTAGGCAAGGAAATACCTACTTTCTAAAAGTGGTATTTTCAAACACAGAATGTTAAAACCAACTTCACTAAAATATGTATTTTATCATTCTGAGTTCAGGCATACTAAATTCGTTTTTCTACCATGTTCCCTGGGTCAGTTAGGATTATAAGATGTAATTATCAAACTGCCCTTTCTGGCCTATGGGGAACAGGTAGCCTTGCAATAGTGAAAATCGAAAATGGCTGTAATTCACTATTAGGACATGCGACACACACCAGGGCATGTCCTACCTTATACTTACAATGCACCCTACCCTTGGGCCTACCATAGGGGTGTCTGATATGAAGAAAAGGGAAGGTTTAGGGACTGGCAAGTGGGTGCACTTGCCCAGTCAATATGGCAGTACCAGACTGCACACAGGCTCTGCAATGGCAGACCTGAGACACACTTTTACAGGATGCTTCTGTGGGTGGCACAACCAGTGCTGCAAGCCCACCAGCAGCATTTGAGTCACAAGCCCTGGGCACAACCAGTGCACTGTACTAGGGTCTGACAGTGAATCAAATAGGCCAAACATGGAGTCACTAATCCATGCATCAATTTATAACAGAGAGCATATGCACTTTAGCACTGATCAGCAGTGGTAAAGTGCCCAGAGTCATAAAACAGCCAACAACAGGTCAGAAAAAATACAGGAGGAAGGCAAAAGTTCAGGGATGACCCTGCAAAAGGGCCAAGTCCAACACAACCCCTTCCAGCCAAAACGCAGGGTAGACCAATCACTACCTTGATGGGCTTCCCTGCTTTGGGCGATAGAACCTGGACCTGGCCCGCAACAGCAGGGGCATATTCCAGTTCTACACCAATCTGAACCTATTTGGATCCCTCTGTCCATACTCTCAGGGCCCACCTAGCTAATCCATGGGGAACCCTTCTCCTCACCTGTGGACACCACCTGTGCGTCACCTAACCTTAACTTGCTCACAGGTGTGTCCCACCAGACTGACAGCAAGCCACATTGGCCACTGACAGTGGACAGGGATGAGACCCAGGCCTTATGCCTCTCAGGGTTCTCAGACCTCTGTGGCGTCAGAGAGCGGGGGGCAGTAGCCCCAGGTGCTTGGCACCCTTTGTCCACTCTCCCTCCTGTCAGGTCAGGTATGACATCCTGACACTGACCTACCAGCCCCGGGCCTGTACCCGGCGGCTGGACTGGAGACTGGGGTGGGCTTTCCCACACCCGGTCCTCCTCCTCCTCGTTGGGGCTCTGTACCCTCCCACCTGGAGTGGTACCCCCTTCCAGAATTGCCAGGGCACCTGTGGCAGGTGTCCTGCTCAATTCGCCCACCAGTTCAGGGGTTCTATCCTGCAACTGGGCGTCCAGGTCAGGGGGGACACCCTGAACCTGGTCCTTCAATCTAGGGTCTAAACCCTCCAATTGAACCGGGGTCAGAGGCGAGGACTCCCTCCCTCTGCACCCCCTTCCAGAGTACTGCCCCCTCCCATCAGGAGCGGTACCCCTAGAAGATAACCCAGTCAGGACACTGTTTACAGTTGTCCCACCCTCCAGGTCAGACAACACCTGAACCTGGCTTCCCAACCCAGGGACTAAACCCTGCAGCTGAGCATCCGCCTGGCGCACCAGGACTTCCTTGGGAGCACGCATGCCCCCCCCTGAGGGTGACACATAACTCATGTGTCGTGTGACAGTCTGCCTGGCGCAGATCTCCCGACCCTGTCCCTCTGACAGTGCGTGAAGATCCCCAGGACAGAAGTGGTGTCACCATGGTCCTTCATTGGTGACTCAGCCCTTCTGGCTGGCCCCTGACCCACTGGTTCTTCCACTGGGGACTCTTTCCCCCTCTCACCCCTCAATCTGGGCTTCTGCACCCTCCTCTTAGGAGTGGCACTGCCAGACACCAGAACTGATGGAGGCCTGCTTACAGACACTCCCAGCTTACTAGACACTAGGGGATCCCCCTCAACGGGCGGCCCATCAGGACAGCCTAGGCTCCCTACCTGGTGTTCCCTTAAAGAAACATCCAAGCCCTGAGACTGGGTTTCGGGCACCTTGGGACACGCAGCCCCACATTCACTCCTTCTCCACTGAGACAGGACGTGAGTCCCTACACCCCTCCCACTACACTGGGACCCAGCTGGGCAACTCTGAACTTCTTTCTCCACCTCACTTGGTTGGGAGAAGCCTGAGCCACCTTCTTTCGGATCACCCCCAGATACCTCTTCAGATCCTCTAACACGCAGCCAGAGATCTGTCTCCTTGGTGAGCTCCCTGGAGTCAGAGAACTCACTCTCCAACAGGTGTTGGCATAGCTCTGGAAAACAGGGACTTACAATATGCTCTCCCACAATTGGATCACACAGCCCCTTATAAGGGTTAACCAAACTATCCTTTACCTCACCATCCAGTGCCTCGCACACGTACCCCACACCACTCTCCTGAGACTGGCAAGACAGTATCTGACTGTCTTTGTCACACAACCCACACTCTTCTGGGCGGTCTTCACACTCACACACCAGGACTTCAACCATGGGGGAACCCCTCTCCCTGCACCTCTCATCTAGAGTCAGTAGAGTGTCCCTCCCACCACTAGGACTATGAACCCCCTGGTGTATATTAACCCCCTCCTTCAAGTCAGGCGCCACATCTCTGGGTGTGTGTACTACTCCCTCAGCACTAGAAAATTCAATATTGCTGCCACCATCTGAGCTGGATTCCACCTCCAACTCAGCCAAGCTCACTTCTTGAGCTTCACATATTTCTTTTTCAGCTAAGGCTCGCTCTATCTCCTCGCACTCCCGGTCTAGCTCCCTCAGCCTCCGGTCACGAGCACGAATCCGATTCCTTTCTTCACGAGCCAATCTTTCCCAAAATGTTTCCTCCTCGGGCCACTGCCCTCTTGGTATTCTGGCTGGGGATCCTCCCCCTCAGATTCCTCCTCAGAGTCATCTGCTAGTGTTGCTTCCCAGCGTAGCACCTCATAGCTATGCAGGGCTGCCTCAAGATCCTGCCTTGTGGATCTCCTCTTCACAGGTAGCCCCCTCTCCTTGCAAAATACTTTTAGTTCCCTTATCTTGTAGATATCCAGGTGCCAAAAGTTGACTTCCATTTTGACAAGGCCCAACAGGTGCAACAACTAGCCAGAGTTCCAAAAAACCAAATTCCAAAGGAAAACAGGGAAAAATAGTATGTGGTTGCGTTTGGTCTGCACTCACTAGTAGTGTACACCAGTCACTGTACATGAATCACAAATGCAAGTCCAGAATCCCACCGCTGACCACCAATGTTAGATTTGGGGGTCTCTAGTTGGCAGAGGTAGGTACCTTTGTCCAAATAGGGACCCTTGCGTCTAGTCAGGGTAAGGGGGTACACTCCTAAAATAACCCTTGCACACCTCCTTGGTAGCTTGGCACAAGCAGACAGGCTTATCTCAGAGGCAGTGTGTAAAGCATTTGTGAACACATACAGTAATCAAGTGACAACACTACAGATGGACACCACACCAGTTGTATATTAAAAATAAGTATCTTTTATATAGATTTAACACAAGACCACAAACAACAAAAATACACAATACTGTACTTCAAAAATGGTAGAATTAGCTCAGTTCTTTTAGGATGGTAAATGCAACACTTTGAGTTCAATGTACCTTTGGATGCGTAACGCTATACAACGAAAGTGTTGCAGGGAAGGTGATGCGTCGGTTCCTTACACGCAAGAACGGTGATGCGTCGGGTCCCTACTGATGCGTAGGGGATGCGTCGGTTCTTCTCGGCGTGGGGAGGTGATGCGTCGGTTTCTTACTGCGCTTCCGTGGCGATGCGACCAGCAACGCCATGATGCGATGAAGATCCGGTGCAATGAAACAAAGATGGCGTCTTCTTCTTGATGCAACACGATGCGTGCACGCCCGACGGCCGTGCGGCGACTCAACGATTCTTCTGAGCCGCGACAGGCCCTGCGACACGCTTCCCGGTGATGCGGCGGCGTCTGATGCGACGTCGATCCTCTTCTCCGGCGATGCGAGGCGCTTTGGACACGATGCGATGGCTGTGCGGCGACTCAACGATCCTTCTGAGCGGCGACAGGCCCTGCGACACGCTTCCCGGTGATGCGGCGGCGTCTGATGCGACGTCGATCCTCTTCTCCGGCGATGCGAGGCGCTTCGGCGACACTCTTCTCCGTTGATGCGGCGGCGTCTGATGCGACGTCGATCCTTTTCTTCGGCGATGCGAGGCGCTTCAGCTGCGTCGGCGACGCTTCTTCTTTGTGAGTCGCGCTTCCAGCTCCTTGCGACACGCAGTCCCTCAAAGTCCAGCACAGCAGCAGGCACTTTCCAGAAAGACTCTTGGGGAGCTGGTTGGTGAAATCTGTTGTCCCTGAGACTTCAGCAGGAGGCAAGCTCTTCTCTCAAGCCCTTGTAGATCGTTTACAAGTTGATGAAAGTACACACAAAGTTCCTTTCTCCTTTCTTTGGCAGTCAGGCAACCACTGCAGGCCAATCCCCCCCAACAGCACTCAGCTTAGGGATAGTCTCCTCCTCAGTTTCTCTGGTTCCTCTCCTCAGCAAAGGTTATTCTTGTTTCCCAAAGTGATCTAAAATTCTGGGGTCTGGGTCCCCTCTTTTATACTCATATTCTCTTTGTTCTCTGAAGGCAGAGAGGCCTTTGCCTAGTCCAAACCAGTTCTGGTCAGTCCTGGAGCACTTTGTTGACAAGACTCCTTCTTTCCTTTCACAGTGTAGGCCAGGGACATCAGACGCAACACAGGAGGTGGAGCCAGCATTGTGGAGGGAAGGCACAGCCCTATTCAGGTCCCAGGTGCAACTCCTCCCACCCATCTCCATGCAGATCTCTCTATTCAGCCCTGTGCTGACTCACCCTGTCTCCTGGCATCCCCCAGCTCCTGTCACTCAAACTCCAGACAAGGAATACACAACCTAGCAGAGGCAGGCTTGGATAGTTAGGCAAGAAAATATCTACTTTCTAAAAGTGGTATTTTCAAACACAGAATGTTAAAACCAACTTCCCTAAAAGATGTATTTTATTATTCTGAGTTCAGGCATACTAAATTTGTTTTTCTACCATGTTCCCTGGGTCAGTTAGGATTATAAGATGCAATAATCAAACTGCCCATTCTGGCCTATGGGGAACAGGTAGCCTTGCAATAGTGAAAAACGAAAATGGCTGTAATTCACTATTAGGACATGCCACACACACCAGGGCATGTCCTACCTTATACTTACAATGCACCCTGCCCTTGGGCCTACCATAGGGGTGTCTGATATGAAGAAAAGGGAAGGTTTAGGGACTGGCAAGTGGGTGTACTTGCCCAGTCAACATGGCAGTACCAGACTGCACACAGGCTCTGCAATGGCAGACCTGAGACACACTTTACAGGCTGCTTCTGTGGGTGGCACAACCAGTGCTGCAAGCCCACCAGCAGCATTTGAGTCACAAGCCCTGGGCACAACCAGTGCACTGTACTAGGGTCTGACAGTGAATCAAATAGGCCAAACATGGAGTCACTAATCCATACATCAATTTATAACAGAGAGCATATGCACTTTAGCACTGATCAGCAGTGGTAAAGTGCCCAGAGTCATAAAACAGCCAACAACAGGTCAGAAAAAATACAGGAGGAAGGCAAAAAGTTCAGGGATGACCCTGCAAAAAGGGCCAAGTCCAACACATACTTCATTCCATTACTAATTAACGACTGCAAAGCAATAGATGGATGTACAATTATCAGCTTTAAACTCAGTCATTTAATGGGGAAACATTGGCTCCTGTGGAATAATAATAAAGTATTTCTGATGCAATTCTGCACAATGGCAATATACAGGGTTAGTAGGATGTCAAAAAGAAAGCTGGCCACTGACACCGAGGATATAGTCAATGTGAAAATATGTTGTTTATATAATAAATAAATGAAATAAACAATATATACATAGGGCTTAAGAATCACAATATGATTATACAACAAACAATGATTACAAATAGTGTCATCGCACCAAACAGGGAGACGGACGCTCCACTGTTCCAGCAGCACTCGGGGGACAAACACCTGCTATTTCAGCTTATCCAAGAGCTCCACTTGTTATTTCCTTGGCGTTCATTGCCCATATACGAAGCAATCGCCTGAAGCTCACATCGGCCATTCTGCTGATCAGCCAGAGAGTATAGAAACCCACATGGTTCTTGTACCTTGTGAATATCCAGTGCCACGAGTAACGCCGAGATATCCAGGCCCTGCCATCCTCTCTGCCTAACACTACCCTCACATGGGTGTCCGGCTGGGTCCCTGTGAGTTTTTTCTTCACTTATTTCACGGTGACACTGCTTTTCACAATAGGCAGTGCAGGCCTCCCCTCAGGTGTCCCTACATCCTTTAGGTCCTGAAGAGACCCTGTACTTCAGATAGGGTCGAAACGTCGTCGACAATTAACAAAGGCGAACTATTATCCAACACTTTCGATTGTATAAAGTGTTGTCCAATCCATTTTGAATTTTCTAATGGTCGCCAAAATGTTTTCAAGTGAAACCTTGTACATATGTCACATATTATGTCACTATTAGTTTAGGTTCCAATGTTTTTTCACTGGGACACCTTTCACTATTTGTAATCATTGTTTGTTGTATAATCATATTGTGATTCTTAAGCCCTATGTATATATTGTTTATTTCATTTATTTATTATATAAACAAAACATTTTTACATGGACTATATCCTCGGTGTCAGTGGCCAGCTTTCTTTTTGACATCCTACTAACCCTGTATATTGCCATTGTGCAGAATTGCATCAGAAATACTTTATTATTATTCCACAGGAGCCAATGTTTCCCCATTAACTTACTTACCCAGGCTCCCCGTGAGTAGGGTTCCCTTGTTTTTTGTTCTTAAACTCAGTCATGGCAGTCTCAATTTGCATAAGTTTGTGAAAACACAATATGCATATAGAATTTCATTTGCCCTTTCTCCATACTATTCCTGCCAACAGTGTTCCCCAGTTTGCCTTCTTGCGCCCTTTGTCTCTGGAATCCACTGGTGGGGCTCTCAGTATCTCCACTCTGTGTCCCTTACCCAATGCCGCTTCAAATGCTAAATTGAGTTACCTCACTACCATATTGCTTCAGAGGCTGTGGATGGGTCATTGCTCCTAGACTTAACATCACACCACTTTGCCGTTCTTAGGAGCCCACAAACTAGCAGGGTGGCCTCGGTGGGAACGGACTCCCACTTAATGTGCAACCACTCTACAGGAAGGTAAAACACCCTGCGCCCTATTTCGATAGTTAAGTTCAGGAGCTTGTTTACCGTCCATGTGGAACCAAGCGTTCACCTAGAAGACGTTTTCATTACATTTAATATTATTATTGCTGTTGGCTTAGAGAAGGACTAAAATGCCTATTTGGTGACCTTGACAAACTGAAACAGAATAAGGGTGCAGTCTGAAAACACAGACCCTAAGTTGAACGTGGCTGATCGGAGATATCAGAAGTTATTTGTTGATCAATGTATTTCATTTGGTTGACTTAGAATCTCGTCTAGAGTTTGGGAGCAACTGCCTAGAGGCTGAGATGGTGGAAACATGCCTCACCAATTATGCAACAACATACCCACCATATTTAAAGATTAAAACTGGTTCAGCAGCTCTTCTGCTGCAAATGCTCCTGCCCCCAAGACAGGAGTTAGTTGGCTAAAACACATAATACCAACTATGCCACCATTATGTGATGACATGGTTGACTGCTTCGTAATTTTTTATTTTTTATTTCCCAAGACACTCCCCTCACGCACCCAAAGCAGAGGGCTGTTTATGGGAGGAAAAAACAAAACAATTTCTTCCGGTACGTTGGGGATTTTTAAAAATGTTTCCCCACAATATTTTGCATAGTGGGCATTGAGATTAAAAAACGGCTGACTTGACATTTTTATTTATGTTTCTCTGTAGGTATAATAGCAAATATTCGCTATATAAGCTCGGATATTTCACCACTGCATCGTTTTGGTTTTGTTGGTATGCATTAATCAAATACATTTCAGAACCAACTTCAAGCGTTACCCTCAATATCTGTATACTGTGACAGTTAAACGGAATTTTATCATTGCCATAACTCAGCTTTGAAGCTACCACCGATTCCCAGCGGGATGCCCTGGTAAACCTTTAAATCCTGGGATCAAAAATTACATACATTTGTTCTTATAAACTTGCTTTTCTCGTTCAGTTGTCTATCAGGTAGTTAAACAGTATTAAAATATTTTCCACTTCTAATCTTTCTGAAAAACGCATGTATATGGCTGTCATCAAACTCAAAGGCACAAGTCTGCATAGTCCTATCAATGTTTGATTTAGGCAGCAATTTTTTTCTGAGTCAAGAGGCAGATTTGCCAGGTCGGTGCTATGTCACTTTCGCAATCCTATATCAGTCCTCTTCCATGTAATTTGTATTGGTTGCCAGTAGGAAAATTTAACAACCGTAGTAAAAGGGAGCAGGGGTCTCCAAACTTTTCTGTAAAAAGAGCTACTTATATCCAATGAAAATCATCCCGAGCTGCTAATATTATTACTGTTGTAATAGACACCACTACAGACAAGATTACATTTGTGTAATTTTGCCAAACATATGCATAGTTAGGTGAAAGCAAATTAACTAAATTTCTCACACCCCATATAAAAGTCCATGTCAATACACTTCCTTGTGCTCTTTGGTTAGCAAATGCCTAATTAACAAGTATTGGTAAAAGCATTAGGTTTCGCCTATGTGATTAATAATAAGCTGTTTTTGTTGTAAGTTGTAGCTTGCTGAGTAGATGTACAATATGAGTTACAGAAAGTCTGTTAAAGTGTTATGACTTGTTTACGTACAAAAGGGCAATATATTGTGCTGATACTAGTGGTATAGTGCAGGTAAGTAATAGCAAAATTTAAAAAAATGAAATGAAAGAGGGAAATAATAGAATTAATTGATTTAATTGCAATATTAAGTGTAGGAGGAGTTCTGACAACTTTTTGGCCCAGTGCCACTGCACCTGCTGCACCATTCAAATCATGACCCTAGTGCCTGCAAGATAACTGCAATTGTGAATGCCTGTTTAGTAGTAAAATATAGCAATATTTGGTCTTTAGAGGAGTTATGACAACTTTTGGCCCCGGTGCCACTGCACCTGCTAAGCCACTCAAATCATGACCCATTTTGCCTGTAAGGTAACTGCACTTGTGACGGCCTGTTTAGTAGTCAAATATTGCAGTATTTGCTGTTTAAAGGGGTTCGTAGAGCTTTGGGCCCCGGTGCCACTGCACCTGCTGCACCATTGAAACCATGGCCCTAATGCCTGTAAGGTAACTGCACTTGTGACTGCTTATTTAGTAGTTAAATATAACAATATTTTGTGCTTAGAGGAGTTCAGACAACTTTTGGCCCCGATGCCACTGCACCATTCAAATCATGACCCTATTGCCTGCTAGATAAATGCACTTGTGACTGTCTTGCTAGTAGTAACATTTAGCAATAATCTGGGCTTAGTGGTGTCCCTAGAGCTGTTTCGCCCCAGTGCCACTTCTCCTGCTGCACCATGCAAATCAAGTCCCTTTTAACTACAAGGTAACTGCAATTGTGACTGCCTGTTTAAACGTCAAATATAGCAATATTATGTGTTTAGAGGAGTTCTGACAACTTTTGGGCCCAGTGCCACTGCACATGCTGCATTATCGAAATCATGTCCAGAGTGCTTCCTAGATAACTGCACTTATGACTGCTTGTTTAGTTGTAAAATACAGCAATATTAGGTGTTTAGAGGTGTTCTGACAACTTTTGGGCCCGGTGCCACTGCACCTGCTGCACCATTCAAATACTGACCCTGCTGCCTGCAAGATAACTGCACTTGTAACTGCCTGTTTAGTAGTAATATATAGCATTTTTTGGTATTTAGTGGCGTTATGTCAACTTTTGGCCCCAGTGCCACAGCACCTGCTGCACCATTCAATAAATCAAGCCCCTTATAACTGCAAGGTAACTGCAATTGTGGCTGCCTGTATAGTAGTAAAATATAGTAATATTAGGTGTTTAGAGGAGTTCTGACAACTTTTGGGCCTGGTGCCAGTGCACCAGCTGCACCATTTAAATCATGACCCTAGTGCCTGAAAGATAACTGCTCTTGTGACTACCTGTTTAGTTATAAAATATAGCAAAAATCAGTGTTTAGTGGGGTGCCTGGAGCTTTTGGTCCTGGTGCCACTGCACATTCTGCACTATTGAAATCATGACCCTAGCGCTTGAAGATAACTGCACTTGTGACTGCCTGTTTAGTTGTAAAATAAAGCAATATTAGGTGTTTAAATGAGTTCAGACAACTTTTGGTCCGGGTGCCACAGCACCTGCTGCACCATTTAAATCAAGCCCCTTTTAAATGCAAGGTAACTGCAATTATGATAGCCTGTATAGTAGTAAAATATAGCAATATTAGGTGTTTAGAGGAGTTCTGACAACCTTTGGGCCCGGTGCCACTGCACCTACAGCACCATTCAAATCATGACCCTGTTGTCTGCAAGGTAACTGCACTTGTGGCTGCCTGTTTATTAGTAAAATATTGAATAGCTCTTGTATATTAACTTTATTTTTAACGTGCAATGTTTATTGCAACATTTAGAATTTGATCTAAATGACCAAATCGATTAAGTTGGAAAAAATCAATCTGATTATGCCTACAAAGTGCAAAAAAAGGTACTGAGGCATGAATAGGAAATGCCACAAACGTTCTAAGGCTAAAGCATCTGCTTTACACAACTAAGTAATAAAAAGAAAGCATTCCAGCATACTGTTAGAAGCTGCCTGCCTTTTCCCTGGGAAGAGATCTTATCTTGACAATGAATGGGGTTTAAACAGTGTGAACAGCTTTAGTAGATGTATTGTAAATGTGTGTAGCCCAGGTAAGTTGACAAAAAAGAAAGTTCCACACAAAAGTGAATGAGCACAGTAATTCGGCTATGGAAACTGACAAGGAACCCCAATTCCACTGTTTTAAAAGGGGTAAACCACTCATTTATTTGTTTTGCATCTGCAATATTTGAGCATCTTTCTGCATTGTGTCAGACTACTTTAAATCTCTATATTTTTAAAAACATTTAAAACTGTTTTTCCCTCCCTGCAATACAAAATAGAAACGTTCACATCTAATGAATAGTTAATGGTTTGTGCCCAAAGAGCACCAAGTGTTTGTTGGTCTCTACACGTTCACATACAACTGAAGCTGAGGTGCTGAATCACAAACCATTTTTAGGTCGAGCCTCAGTGCGCATGCACTGTCTGGAAGACCTGCTGTAATCACTCATACTGAGTGTAATCCCGCCTGCTGTTGCAATCGGTGTACTCCAGCGTCGCTTTTGTTTCCTGGCTCCTTATTTGTTCTTGCGCTGATACATCATTTCCGGTTTCACTCAAGGAGCACCAGTATTACCAAATTACAGTTTACTTACACTCATAAGTGTTGTGTGTTCTTTAGGGTTTACTTGTTTATTTTTTTTTCACAACGCGCTTCATCTTTAATATTGCGCACTCTCGCCTTTCTTTTGTTGTGCACTTTGCACCAAAACTTTGGTTTTTTAAATATAAATTAACTTCACAGGCACAAAGTCAACAATAGCGCCTGCCGCCCGCAGCCCCCTCACGCCTCCGGGCGTCGCACTTTAAATTTTAGCACGGTGCCTGCTTTTACATTAACATGGGCATGCACTCAGGACTGGCTGCACCATAATGTTGTTTTTTTAATATAAATTAACTACACAGGCGCTAAGTCAACAATGGCGCCTGACGCCCGCAGCCCCTCACGCCTCCGGGCGCCATGCTTTCACATTAAAATGGGCATGCAGTCATGACCGGGCGGCGGCCGCCATTGCTGACTCTATTGTTGGGACAACTTTAAATACAATTCTAGTGCTCTGAGAAGATTAAACGGATGGCTTCAAAAAACAGATATTAAGTTTTTTGTCCAGCAGCACTTTTATCAGATACAACAAAACTGACCCAATTAAAAAGTCGATGTGAAAATACTCAACTTACGTAAATCGTAAATTTGTTCAGCATAATATCCCCCATGGCCCTTGAAGCGCTTTTTATTGTAACATCCATTGATGGACTAGCGTAGACAGCAGCGGGAATCTGATTTCCGTAGCTATGCTGGAGAAAGAAATGATCCATGTTATCACCAGCGAACTGTCCTGTCTGTGTCCCCATGCAGTGTGTCCAAAGCCTGGGCGCAGGTAGCAGTGCCCGCACCTTCAGGATACTTCCCCGTAGGCAGGCGCAGTTCAGAGGGCTCTTAATTTCCTTTTTGCCACAACCTGCTGCATAATGCCTCACTTTACGGACAATTACGTGCAAGTGGTATCAAAAAGGAGCATGGCCCAAACATTTAACTTGACATGCACACCTTCCAACTGATCAGGAAAAACAAAAACACCATGCAGTGTAACTCCAAGCGTTGCTTTAGACATAATCAGAGATGGTAAAGAGTTTTTAGCTTTCAAGACTTTGGGTCTCTGTAAAATAAGAATATCTTTACATACTGTGTAGAAATACAGCATAAGCCTTCATTGTGTAAACGCATCTGTAATCAAGTAACAGCACATAATACAAACTGTTTATTTAGCATTTTATGAGTTCATTGCTCCAAGCGGATCCCATTTTGTCAACCACAGAATAGGTCTTACATTTATTAAAGTTAGAGCTGTTGGCATTGAAAATGACAATGTTTTTTACTTTTGCTTTGTTATACCAATGGCAATAGAGCTATACAAATATATTTACTCCACTGCAAATAAAAAAAACTAAGTAAAAAACATTGTCATTTTCAACACCAACATTGCAAATGCTTGTTGATTTTTGCTATTAGATATTATTTGTGGGAAGTAAGCCAGTGCTTGCTGCAAACAATTTTTGTCATCATTTTAAGGAAGCAGATTTGTGGAGGTGGTAATGTGTTTCTAGAATATTTGTACATATTCGTTGTATTGCATTTTCTTAGGGTGATGATGGGTTTTGCTATATTGTGTGCTGTTTTCTGTTGCATTGTGTTGTTTAGTTGTACTGTGGTTGTTGTGTTGCATTCTCTTTTGACAGTTTTGTTGTCTTGCGCCTTATTATGTTTTTGTTTTGCTAGTTACTTTGTGTTATATCATTATGCTGTCTTCTGTTGATAACTTTAGAGATGTCAACAACTGCTGATGCTTTTCACTTCAGAAGCAATTATTAAACAGCGAGGGGTTGGGCCTATATCTACGTCCAAACTAGGCCGCAATAATAATAGGAACAAGAAAAGTGGTTGGACGTGCGTTTATAGTTAATGCATTCATGAATAACCACCTTGGAATCTAAAGTAGTTATGGTGATTTCATTACACCTTTTCTTTGTTCATTTATTTTTAGAACAAACACGATGAACATATAATTCATGTCTTCGAAAAAAACAATAAGTACTACAATTCAACAAAACAATAATCACAACATTTTAGACATTTAACGAATACATCAAAACTAACAAATACTTCAAACATAACATGGCAAAACACTATAGACCAGTCCTTATTTTGACAAAAGAAACAATGGCGGTGCAAATTGTTTATATTTTTCAAAAGTACAGCCTGCTATATACAGCTAAACAACACTATAGTTACACCAGGCTAATTGCCCTGTTTGTACACAGTATTATTCCGTGAATTAGTGGTAGTTACTGCTAGCTGGATGGGGTCAAAACCCCCAGCTAGCAGTAATGTTGTGATTATTGTTTTGTTGAATTGTAGTACTTATTGTTCTTTTCGAAGACATGAATTAAATGTTCATCGTGTTTGTTTTAAAAATAAATGAACAAAGAAAAGGCGTAATGAAAACACCATAACTACTTTAGATTCCAAGGTGGTTATTCATGAATGCATTAACCATAAACGCACGTCCAACCACTTTTCTTATTCCTTTCACTTCAGAAGCAGCACATGCCTTTTAATGTTCTAGTGACAAACAAACATTTACCACTCTAGAAGGTGGTAAAATACTTCTGCTGCAGTTGTTCGGCCATTTAAGAATCCAGTCAACCCAGGCCTGTGGCAGAGACCAGTCTTAACTTAAATTAACATATACAGTGCTCACTTTATTTGATCCTGCCCAAGAAGTGTAGTTTACATGAGTCAAAACCTTTCCGCATTGAACTTGAAACCACGGCAATAAATAAACATAAAGTGAAAATAGGCAACAGGCATATAATTTTACATGGCTGCAATAAGAACAACAGGAATGGGGAATTACCTGGTTGACAGAATTACACAGCTAGATCAGAAATTGCAAGGAAATAAAGCCTTGCCAGACTGATAGGAAAAATCAAAGCTAAGACAATTAATTACCTTACTTATGGTAACTGCATTCCAACCAGCAAATCCATGGTATGAATCAGAGAGGGGCAATTAGAGACCACTTTGTGTCAGTGGCTACAGAAGTTCCAATGAGGATATTGCCCACTTCCTGGTTATATACATCTACTTATAAGTAAGGTAACAAGGGAAGTTTGCTGCAGGAAGCTATATGGTAAGTATTTAAAGAAGCATTTTCTGCGTAACAGAACATATTATGAGGAAAATAAAATGGCACACAACTGTATTTATAAGAACCTTGCTCTGAAGATTGAATATAATAGGGAAGTCTGTAAAGAAACATTAATTAATGTAGTTTATTTTCACTGGGAACATGGCATAAACATATTTTAATGGTTCTGCCTAGAGAGAATAACAGACTTGATGAAAGGAAGCATGGGGGTGGGAGGTAATGGTGGTTCAGATTTTGACCCACAAAGAGGGGCGCAACAGGCTTTCAGTTTGAAGTTTCTAATAACGTTCGACTTGACCAGGCCTACGAGCTTGGGATTCCTTTAGCTAACTCTGGGAGTTAGTGACCTATGGCTTGCAATGAGTGTGGCATTATGAAAGGCTGTTACATGCTGGCCAGAATCAACTTTATATTTGTGAAAAACAGAGAATTGATAGTTTCAGCTTTTGAACAAAGTGTTATGCAATGATGACTGATTTCTTTCAAGTGTTCTCTTGAATTGGTCAGAGATGGCTTTTGAACAAATCCAGAGCACATATATAATAACATTGTTACCTCCATATGCATACTGGCTGGCAGTCCCTGACTGCATAACCTTTAAGATCCCAGGTATGGTCTTTAAATATCTTCAGCAACTAGCCAGTGACTGCTTTATTTTTAAGGTCAAACAGATTTCTTGTAGAAGCATGCACAGAAATTACTAGGTTACTTTAATGGTTCCCAGATGTAATCGGAGGACACTGGTAACTGCTCATTATGGGTACAGATTTCTTGTTTATTGGACTCCCTACTCATAGATTTCACTTATGCTATCTCTTGTAAGTTTCAGGAAAAAGTTTCAATCTTATATATTTCTTTAGGCATTGCTACAATCAGTGCCCAGAAACTCCTTTGAGTAGCAGGCGTGTTATTCAAGCAACAAAAATATTCAGAGTTGCGCATTACCTTTGCATTGCTGGCTAGTTAGGCTACATATGTTTTTTGGAATCTGAAGTCCACTATTTCTAAATCTCATTTGGGAGAATCCTCTGATTATGTAATTGCGTGCAAATCCTCCTTTATGCAGCAGTGTTGTAAATTCCTTTTGTTTCCAAAGATTATCCATTACTTTATTAACTCTTTTTGTTTACAGATGTAAATGAATTTCCCCTTCAAAAGACAGATTGTTTTGTGACAAAGATACATTTTTTTCAATTGGAGACCTCCTAGAACTTTAGCTTCCATTCTCAAATGAAAGAGAGTTCTTACCTGTAAATTGATGGAGAAATTGTATTTTGGAGAATCAGTTCAAAATCTCACCCAATTTGTTAACTTGATTGTAATGAAAATAGTTTTAACTTGTAGTTCAAGACAACCCAGGATCTCTTGGCAATCTGCAAAAAATTAAATCTCCAAGATTTGTCACTTTAATCCATATTATCTCTTGTTATGCCAGAAAGGTAACTATTTTAACACAAATAACTCCAATATTTGTACAGATTTGTAGAGCTTACTATCACCTGGAGGATATTCTGACACTGAGCAGGTGTGAGTAGAGCCAAACCTAGGGTCTAGTAGCCTTGGGTCTGGCTCTGTTCAAAAGGCCAGTTCTTCACCTTGTTGCAGAATTCAAGAAGTGAAGATGAAGCTCTTGTGTAGCAGCAGATCGTTACATGCTTTAGGAGTAATATAGGAGAAGGCTCGACCACCGAATGTGTTTTTCTGTATGTTTGGGATGTGTGCAAGTTGGAGTTCAGATGAGCCTAGGAGCTTGGATGGTTTGTGAAAGCAGATGCTATTGTTGAGGTATACTAGCCAGTGTCATATAGTGCCTTGAAAGTGTGGGTGAGGAGTTTAAATTGTGCTCGTTTGTGTTTAGGGAGCCAGTAGAACTCCTTCAGGTGTAGTGTGGTGTGAGTGCAGCGTGAGAGGTTGAGGGTGATTCTGGCCTCAGAGTTCTGAAGAGTTTGCAGCCTTCTGGTGAGTTTTTGTTGACTTGGGCATAGAGGGAGTTCCTGTAGTCCAGCTTGCTTGTGACAATGACATACGTGATGATTTTCCTGGTGCTGATTGGGAGCCATTAGAAAATCTTCTTCAACATCTTCAGGGTTTGAAAGCATGTAGCAGTAACGGTATTGACTTGAGAGGGGTCATGTTGTGTTTGCTGTTGATCACAAGTTTCTTGCTGTGGGTGGTGCAAGTGGATTATGGTCTTGCTCTATTGACCACCAGGTGGAATCCCACAATGAAGTGCCTGTCCTGAAGATCACAATTTTGGTCTTGTCAGTGTTTAGCTTCAATCAGTTGGTCCTCATCCAGTGGGTGATTTAAGTCATTCAGGCATTGAACTTGATCTGTGTACTGGTGTCTTGTCTGTGAGGTAGAGAATGAGTTGCCTGGTATATGAGAGGATGTTGATGTCATGAGAGCGGATAATGCTGGCTAGAGGATTATGTATGTGTTGAAGAGGGTCAGGCTCAGGGAGGATCTGTGTGAGCTCTCTGCGGATGAGGTTGCATGCATCTGAGGTGTACGGTGCCTGGCTGACTGACTGGGTCATTCCAGTCAGAAAGGAGCAGGTCGATTGAAATGGGTGTCCTTGGATTCTGATGTTATGTAGGTGTTGGATGAGGATGGGGTGATAGGCCTTATGGAACACTGTCGAGAGGGCCAGAAGGATGAGGGCCGCCATGCCTCTTCTGTCTAGAGATATGCAGATTTAATCCATGACGGTGATGAGGGCAGTTTCTATGCTGTGGTTGGGTCTGAAACTAGACTGTCTGGCAACAAGGAGTTGGTAGTTGTTGAGGTATTTGGTGAGTTGTCTGTTGAAAAGTTTCTCTAAGACCTTGGCTGGGAATGGTAGCAGGAACATCAGTCTATAATTGGCGAGCATTGAAGGGTCCATGAAGGGACTCTTCAGCAATGGGAGGATAGTTGCATGATTCCAGGCATTTTAGAAGTTTGTGGAAAAGGTCGAGGAATTCAGTAAGGGTGGGAGCATGACTTTGATAGGTTGCATTTCTCTGGAGTAGGCGTGTTGGGGCAGAGATCTGATAGTGGATGGGTTTCACAGTTGCATCGATTCCTTCTGGGGAGGTTATGGTTCTTTGGCTAAGATTGGGAGATACTGGCAAGGTCTGTTGGGATTCGTTGTAGGTTGCATTTGCTGTAAATGGGGGTGATTTGTTTGCTGAAGAATTGTGAGGAATTGTTGCAGAGGCCCTGTGAAGGGGTGAATGAGTTAGAGACTGCCACTGGTGAGGTGAAATCCTTCACAATGGTGAAGATTTCTTTCCTTCTGTTGTTGGTGGGATTGATATGGTCTGCCAGAGTAGTGCATTTGATGGCAGTGTCTCTGGGCATTTTTGAACATGCTCCTATTTGCATTCTAGTTGTTTGCAGTGACATTTCGTCAGCTTGAGTACCTCTGTGGACCAACTGGCCTGGGCTCTAGATATTGTTTTATTGATGTTTGAAGTGGGCCACAGTGTCAGCGCAGGAGGTGATCCAATTGTTGAAATTCTGGTTGGCTTTGTGGAGGCTGTTGCTGTGTTTGTGTCAGTGGGTTTTGAGATCAGTGTTCCAGTCCTTGTCAGTGATGCTGTTCTACTTTTGGTGGTCTGGTCTGGAGGAGGTGTATGTGCTTTGGCCCAGGACAGAGATGCTAAACTTGACAAGGGCGTGTTCTGCCCAGGATACTGATGTGGGCTTGTTCACTCTAATGTTGTCGAAGGTGGTGAAAATAGGGTCCAAGAGGTGTCAGCATTGTGGGTAGGCCCATTTACTCTGTGGATGAGGACCAGGCTTCCAAGGTTTTCAATGAGCACTGTTGAGTTGGGGTCAGTGTGGTCTTGCAGGTGGATGCTTAGGTCTCCGAGTAGGATGTATTTGCTAGCATCAAGGGCGAGTAGTGTGACGAAGTCCATGATTGTGTTGCTGAAGTTGGTGCATGTTTCCAGTGGTCTGTAGATAACTGCAGCTTAGGGCAAAGTTGGCTGTTTTAAAAAAAAAATTAGCCCATGTTCCTTAAAGGATGCAGTGCTGCTTTTTTCAGGTTCAAGTGTATTTATTCTTTATAACTTCCATATAGTAGGGCATACACTTGCCTAGATCTAGCGGCTGGCAAGGTGCAGGCAAAAAAGTTAGTTAACTTCCCCCCTGTTCAGTCAGTGACACCATCTTAGACCCTTCTGTTCATTATAATGAGACACTTTCAAGTGAGGGAAGTGGTTGTCATGCTTGTGTAATTCTCAGTGCCTTCATGCACTTTAACAGGTACGTTTTCTTATATCCGAGGCTGGCTATTTTATCAGGGTCAGGAGAGGACGCTAATTCATGCACTATTGTGCTGATGGTAAGAGCTCTGGCCGTCAAACCATGACCGCCTTATCTTTCTGCCTCTTGTGGGGTTGCTGCATGTTTCTTCTCAAACAGTGGCCCCTGTTGTTCCTGCAGTTGGCAGGGGCCCTTTCCATTCTTAACTCATAAAGAGGTCCGAAGACATAAGTCTACATCTGCGCACCGGGCCTCTTATCGGTTCTGCTTCCTGGTTGTAGCCTCTCATGTCAGCATCTTAGGCTGTCCTCCCTCAGTATTCAGGCCCACAGTAGCCGCTCCTCACCCTGAAAAGGCATTGACGCACAGCTCTCATCCCTCAGGGATCAGAGGCTGATGTCCAAATTGCTGGCGACACTGGATTGGTCTCCGTTGTGGTGGACCTGAGTGGAGCTTTGAAAAGCCCGTCATATCTGGCTACCATCTTGGCTCAGCATCCCAGTGCTACTTTTTTCTTTAAATAAAAAAAAAGTTTCGCATTTGGGAAATCTTTGGGTAGAGCAGGTAGTAGTCTTCTGGACCACTTCCTACTCCCTTCAAACCTGCTGATAAAATTCACAAAGAAGAGGATGTCCCAAGGGGCACCTTCCTTTTGCCATAGAGTGGTTTGTGACCCCAATTGAAATGGCAAACCATTGATACTTACCATTTCAACTCGCAGTTCTGAAGGAATGCCCATTTCATGCCCCTTCCTAGGTGTGATTTGGAATGGAAAACAAAACCCATTTTGCTTTGTCAGAAAGGCTTTTACCACACACAAATTAGCTTTTGCAGTTGCAAACCTTGAGAGTGTTCAACTGCAAAAGGCATTAGCGTTTTCTGGCAAAAGGTTATGGTAATGGGCTATACCGTGTTAGGCCACAGTTCCTGCACACATTTTACAAAGTGTGTTTAGCTGTCCAACGCCTTGAGACTTTTAGTATCGTAAAGGAAGGGCTTTCCAGCCTACCATTATACTCCTTACTGCAGCTCTTTAGTATGCCTTGGGTTGGTGGCATTGTTGGTGTATGTGGCCGCACATAATTTCTCCTACCCCTTGGCTTCATCTTCATCAGCAATGGCGCCTATATTTTGGTAATGTAAGATGTAGATGTTTGTACTAATGTGGATTATAGTTAAGTAGATATCTCTGCAATTGTAAGTGTAGCCATTTCTGGAATGGTGATGCTCATTTACACCATACTGTATTGGCAGTCAGCACTAGAAAGCTGGCAAGAACATTCTAGTATCCAAAATTAATAAAATTCCTAGTTATGTTATGTTTTCAATGGTGAAAGTGAATGACTCTTTCAGACAATTGAGTTATCAAATAGTGTCAGAAAATGTTTATAATTTACCTCATAAATCAGATTGTTAGTTTGTAATGATTGTTTAATAACGATTGGTATAGTATGACGTATTAGTGAGCAAAGTATGTCGGAAAAATAATTCTAATGCGCATGGTGGAAGGCCAATAAATATGCTGTTAAGGCCATTCCATGGTGGATGAATGAATTTTGTATTTCCCCAAAGATTTCTGTAGCTGATGAGACTCTTAAACTGAGCCAATTTTTTCGCAATAAGCCCTGATGAGTCTTGAGGTCTGTTGCTAAGATAGCTCTGTCATGACCCAGTCATTCTTGTTTCTCTGATGCCCTGGACACTCTTCATTGGCTAGCAGTGCCTATAATCTGTTGCGGCCCTTAATGTGCAGCAGAGGCGGGGCGGGTGGGCACACATACACACACACTCACACACACTTTCACACACATATTCACACCCAGCATGTGCACACTTACACGCACACTATTTCACACACATACACCCAGCACACACTCACTCATACACCCATGCAAAGTATTCACGCACAAACATTCACACATAGACACATGTACGCTTGCACACAACATTACAAAAAAATATTACGGGGTCATGTATCCAGTGGTTCCTGGAGGACTGGGACTGCCGCCTCCTCTCATTGGCTGACCATCATCCATTGAGAGGAGGCAGCAGTCCCTTACTCGTCACAGAGTGGGATAGGGTCAGTGAGATTTGCTGACCCTATCCCACTGTGTGATGAGCATCACTGATGGACACTCAGCCCTGGGCACTTTAGTCTATCAGTGATGCCTCCCCTTGCATGCAGAGAAGGCTCACAAAAGACTTTGCTGAGCTGAGGAGGTTACGCCCGCTGGGCTGTGAAATCTTCATACTAGAAAATGTCAGCTATGGCAGCCAGGTGCCTGCACATATAGTGCATGTACAGCGTCTGGAGGCCTGGCCTGAATGTGTTTGTCAGACTGACCTTTACTGAGCCTGACGGGCACTCTTCATGCATCATAAAAAAGTTGACGGGCCAGTGCTGCCACCTAAAAGGGTTAAGTTCAAATCCATATGTATAGTCCACAGATCTATACTTCAGGCAGGGACTCTTTCTTACTGGTGAGATTTACCTGTTAAGTGCCAGTTACGTTCAGCCAGTGCCAGTCTACTTACAGTCCCCAATTGAGGAGGGCAAGCTTTTTCTGTTCAGGTGCCGATGGTATGCAATTTTTTCCTTTCTCTCTGCGTTCCTTTGAAAATATAATGGCCTTCATGAAATCACTCAAACCCTCTCTACTCTCTTTATATGGTTGTGTGAATAAGCTACTTTTTGCTTTATTTTGTTTGTCAGCACCTGGACACTTTCCATGGTAACAGTGCGCTCTACAAATGTAATTATGATGATAATATTAATAAAATTAACAATAACATTAATAATCAGAGAATGTAGTGATATTACCAAACTGTTCTTCCAGTTGTAGTTGATGATAACACATGAATTTCATTTTGAAAATAATAGTTGTTCCATTAAGGGTGCTAACCATGTCACTCAAACGAAAACCTTTGTGTGTTTCTCTCTTTCTTTATAGCGGTGTTAGGCATGCTCATGTCCACACACTCTAAGTTTGTTAGTTTCACAAAAACGCAGAGAAGACTATTTAAACTGAAGTACATAAATCTAGTTGTGGGAAAAGAGGAGTAGCTGAAGTGTAGGTCCAATCAAAAAGCTATGTGAGTCCATTCCTTATTCTCATTGGAGGGTGGTACATTGGTTTTCTGGACAGCCAAAACATGACATGACTATGACAGTATGCATCTGCATATTGCGCCTGATCCACAAATTGAAACAGATGCGCTGGAGACATATTTTCAGAATGTACAGTGGCGGCCACTTACCTTGCTCTCTCATTTCTTTTTTATTTTATGTTAACTCATCCCGTCGTATATCGAGCTCCCCGCCACCCGACCTCACCGCTCTTACCTGTGGCGGCCGCCACTGAGAATGTATCCACAGTTTCCGTACACTGTGCTACAGTATATATCTAATTAGATGACAAGCCATCCGCTTACCCAGTGAAGTGTTGGAGAATTGGGCAGGGCCTGCAATGTAACTGGTTCCAACCACAAAGCAGTCACTTTTTGGGCTTTCCCAAGCATATAGGGATGTATTTCCCACACTTACTTCAGCATCTAACTTACACTCAAATGGAGTGAGCGTAAGTGGAACCAAGAGAAATGGACAGTGCACCAATGGTTTACATACTCTATATATGTGAAAAAGCGCCATCATTATATTTCAGATGTTTTTCAGGAAAAATATATACATAAAAAAAGAATCAAACAATCCACTTACAAACATTGCTCATACACTATCCACACAATGGATTTTAAAAATGGAAGTCGCCCATATATATGAATACCTCACATATGTGCATGTACATTAGTACTTACACATCAATCATAAAAGAAGGCACAAAAATATCCATTAAAGGTGCACTTTGTGCTTGCATAATTTTCACGTGCATTGGATAGCTTACAACTTGAAGCCCCTCTAATCTGAGCGATGACTTATTTGTTTACCCAGAATGTCACCTATCTAAAAATGTATTTTATTTATCCAGAATATCACCTAACTGAATGTCATTTACTCCGTACAATAACATGCTATGCCCTAATCCTTGAAGGAAAGCAGTAGTGGAGTGCTCTTGAATAATTCTTTTAGAACACACGCAATTATAAAATCCTGAAAGTGTTATAATTGCTTAAGCCTGGGCTACCTGTGAGGGCACTGGAGGCTGAAGCGATGCCTGAAATAAAGTGTCAACACCAATGGGCTTGTCTTGTGTAGATGTGTAAAGTGAATATGACACCGCCAATAATAGGCTATTTGACAATATATTTTGGCTATTAGGCATGCTACTTGAAGCATGTAAACGTAGCGCCCTTAACATAATCCTTGAGAGACTATTACCTTGGAAGCTTATTGCAATGTTCCTAAAATGAAACTTCTTCCTCCTCTTGCTGACAATGCACTAATTGCAATCACCAGGTGATATATATGTTTGAAACACAGGAGCAGTTAATTCACTCTTAAGGACATATAGAAAGCAACATGTTATATGGATCATTTTAAAAACTGTTTCAATTTGAGGGAAGCTTTTTTTTAACCAATAAAGTGCACACTCATGTGGATGTGATATTTCTATAGTGTGAACCTAGCCAAAATTCAGTTAAAAAAAGTACAGAGTCAAAGACAAGCATAAAGTCAGCGAGACACAGGATTGAAGACGTAGCTGGTTTGTTGACAGCAAATGCACTGTGATCTTTAAAGAAGAGTTTGGGTGGGCCTCATGGATATGTGTGTCCTAGGTGCATAAGTGGAAAAGTCCACCTGCCTTGATTTTTCTTTTTTACACAGTCTGCAGTCTGAAGAGCAAGACCTCTAACCTCCTGGCCAGAGTCACTGCTCTCCCCCGCGCAGCTCATTCCTGGTGGTCTAGTGGAAGAGCTTTCTCTTCTGCTAGTCCGCTCTGTGTGTCATCTGTCTTTCTGTTTGCCTTCTTTCTGTTTGCCTTTTTTTCTGTTTGCCTTTCTTTCCTCTGCTTTTCCTTTCCATTGCCTCTTTCCTTTCCTTTGCCTCCTTTTCCTTCGCACTCCCCACCACTGCTGCCCCCGCGGCCCCTCCCCCCGAGCATGTCGCTCCCACCTTCGAGCTGTTCACTCTCCTCCCGACCCCTACTTAATGGCGACCGCTGTGTGGCTGTGCCGCTGGCACACCGAAGGCAAGCTCGTCTGTGCCCGTCCGCGACCAGCGCCAGGGATCCTGGTTCCCTGACCCCCGCTGGTATGATCCCAGCACTTGCCACACACTCAACCCTGGATGCAACAACAACTGCCAGCTCTCGCGCTGAGCAATACCCAAGGCCCAATCTCCTGCTGTCACTTTCGCTGTACTTTCACCCACCTCCGGATCCAGGCAGCTACCCCCAACACACCGGATGCCATCACACGCAAGCCACTGAGCTGCATCCTCCTCAATGTACGATCCCTGCCATAGAAATCTGGGACCTCTTCAACACTCACACGCCCGACGTCACCTTCCTCACAGATACCTGGACCAACGCCAGCTCCACACTCGACATCGCAACCGCCATCCCAGACGGATACAAGTTCGAGTAAAGATCGCCCCAACCGCCCAGGAGGAGGCCTTGCCATCGTCCACAAGAGCTCCCTCCGACTCACTACCACCAACTCAGACTACGCCTCGCCCCCATGGAACACATCCACTTCCAGATCCAGCTCAACCCCAGAACGATGCTCCATGGAATACTCACCTACAGACCTCTCGGACCCCGCATCCCCTTTACCAACATCATTGCAGACCCACATCGCACCCTACGCCCTCGCCTCTACGGACTAAATACTTCTTGGAGACCTGAACTTTCATCTGGACAACCACAGTGATCCCAACACCACCACCCTCCTGGAAAACCTCACCAACAAAGGACTGAAGCAACTTGTCTCCACCCCCACTCACAGAGCAGGACATACACTCGACCCCATTTTCACCAGAGGGCACAACATTCACTTCAGCCACACCACAGACCACCACTGCATCCATTTCTCCTTCACAAAACCCACCGCACACAAGTGCTCGCTCTGTCCCCCACGCAGAAGCTGGTACAAAGTCTCCGAAGAACACCTCACCTCCGCCTACACTGGCACTCCTCCCCCTACTATGACGGACTCTAACACAGCGGCAAGCAACCTCCACCAATGGAGCGCCAACTGCACCAACACCCTCGCCCCCCTCCAGAACACCACAAGATGATACAACAAGAAAGCCAACTGGTTCACCACGGATCTCCGCGAATCCAAGCGCTCCTGCCGACGACTGGAGAAGTGGAGAAACAGCAAAACTCCGGAAGCACACTCCTCCTACAAAGCAGCCATCACAGCACACCACCAACTCATCAAATCAAGAAAGAAAAGCCTTATCCAAGACAGAATCCTCTCCAATGCCCACAACTCCAAGGAACTCTTCGCCATGATTCAAGAATTTGCCAAACCCAACAGCGAAACAACCGACGTCCCTCCCTCCCTCCCAAGACCTCTGCAACAAACTCAGCTCCTTCTTTCACCTCAAGATCAAGACGCTCTACGACAACTTCGATGACCAAGAACACGACCCCGCCTCAACCCCCAACAACACCATCCAACAGACTCTTCTCACCTGGAGCCATCTCACCACAGAAGACTCCTTAAAGACAATGAAGAGCATTCACTCCGGAGCACCTACTGAACCACATCATCCACAGGGCTGCCAATGCCATTGCACCCGGGCTACGCCGAACTATCAACTGCTCCCTCGAGACCGCCACATTCCCCGATGACTGGAAACACGCCTAAGTCACCCCCCTCTCTCTGCTCCCTTTTGCCGCCAAAGTCATCGAAAAGGCCATCAACACCCAGCTAGCACACTTCATAGAAACCACCAGCATCCTAGACACCTCTCAATCCAGATTCCTCAGCAGCCACAGCACCGAGACCACCCTCATCACCACCACCGTCGACATCCGTGCCCTCCTCGACCAAGGCCACATGGCAGCTCTCATTCTCCTGGGCCTATCAGCAGCTTTCTACACCGTCTCCCACCGCACACTAGCCACCAGGCTCTACAACGCCGGCATCCGAGGAATAGCCTTAGACCGGATACGATCTTTCCTCTCAGGCAGAACATAGAGAATAAGACTCCCACCCTTCCTTTCAGAACTGACAGAGATCGGATGCGGAGTACCCCAAGGATCCTCGTTCAGCCCCACACTCTTCAACGTCTACATGGCCCCCCTAACAACCATTGTCAGAAACCACAGGCTCAACATCATCTCCTACGCCGATGACACCCAGCTCATCCTCTCCCTCACTAAGGAACCCAACATCACCAGGCGCAATTTCCAAGAAGGAAGCTCAACGCAGAGAAAACAGAAGTCCTCATCCTCGGCTCCACTCCCTCCACATGGGACACACCTGGTGGCCCCCCACCCTCAAAACCCACCCACCCCAACGGACCACGCACGCAACCACAGCATCATACTCGACCCCTCACTCGCCAGATCAACGCCGTACCCTCTGCATGCTTCAACACCCTCCGCATACTTCACAAGACCTTCAAGTGGATCCCCCCAGACTCAAGGAAAACCGTCACTCACGTACTTATCACCAGCAGACTGGACTTCGGTAACACTCTCTATGCCGGAATCAGCAAACAAACTCCTCCACAAACTCCAGACTGTCCGGAACGCCACAACCAGACTTATCCTTAACATCCCACGACATGACCACATCACCCAACACCTCAGAAACCTCCACTGGCTCCCTGTCGAAAAAGAATAACCTTCAAACTGCTCACACATGCCTACAAAGCCCTCCACAACACTGGACCCCAATACCTTAATGACCGAATAGCCTTCCACGTCCCCAAGAGAAACTTCCGCTCAGCCGACCTAGCCTTAGCCACCGTCCCTCGCCTCTACAGGACCAGAGCAGGTGGAAGATCCTTCTCCTACCTCACAGCCAAGACCTGGAACGAACTCCCCCTTCACCTCTGACGAAGCCCAACACTGCACCAATTCAGAAAGGACCTGAGTCTTCTAATGACCCCAACGGAGCTGCTCACACCCCCCTCCTTCAGTGCCTTGAGACACTCACGGGTGAGTAGTGAGCTCTACAAAACCATGATTGATTGATGGTGTGCTGGCTGCGTGTGTGATGAAAACCACCAGGGATGGTGAGTTGGTCTGCAACATGAGATGGGGTGGGGGCCGTGATGGTTTGTAAATGATAAAGCTGAGTTTGAATATGATGCAGGCCAGCAAGGGGATCCAGTGGAGTTCCATCAGGATTAGATCCTATGTTAGTTATATATAAACTGTATACAATATCCTAGTATATATAAAATGTATACAATATCCTAGTAACACATCCATTACTTTTTACAGGTCATCAGATTAGGATACCAATCTTCTTCTGCAACTACCTCTTCTGTTATAGTTGAAATGTCATGACATGCTGTTCCTTTGTAGTGAGTCCAGCACAGAAACCCCAAAAGGCGTTAGTAGCTGCATTTCCTACTGCACAGTTATGTGACCATGGGCGCAGAGGCAGAAGAGGTGGCATATGCATATGTAGATTTCTGAAAGCTGCAGAATGTATCATGATGCAAATAAAAGAGGAAGTTCCATGGATATGTCCATAAAATCTTTATTATTTTATTAATAGGTTTTTGTAATTTAAAGGATGCTGGCAACTCCATTTGTCTCCTGGCACATTAAGTGGCATATTGTCTTTTGTAACCCATTCCTTGGTTATATGAAGTATGTCAACTGTGTTGGTTTGACTCTGCCAAACTATCTAGTGGGCAATTGGTGTAGATGTTTGACCATGACTTGCACTCAATCCTCCTCCAACAAGGTCCATTGAGTAGGGCCTTTGGCCAAAAGCAGCATGCTCTGGATGCATGCCTTGTTCTTCTGATATTCCCTGCACTCATACAGCATGCAACAGGGGTTGCGCTAGATATCAATTTGCCATACACACCAAGGTTTTGCAAAATGGGCACAGCCTTCAGGCATGCCCTGCACCCAGGCCACATATGCCATGACTAACCACCTCTGCTAACAGCCTTTTGCAAATCTTTCACAGGGTAAGGCTTTTAGACATGCACCACACCTTTTTCTCTGTGCTTGGTACAAGCAGTGGCCAAAGGCCTAGCTGAAGCTTCGACCAATGCTCTCAATGCACATTTGTAGGCAGTGCCAAGCAAGTACAGAAACTGGGGTCTTGAACACAAAATGCTGTGAAAGTTAATACCCTATGCCATTGACTTGCAAGGCATAGCAAAAGGCTACAGACCTTGTGGAAGGTGCTGGGGTACAAGCTGTAGCCATAGACCTTAATTGGTGATTAAACACTGCATTTCTTGTGTAAGAAATTGGATTAATATTCGGGATCGGCGACTGCCCATCTCAGTGACTAATCAAAACTCTTGTTAGGGTGAACCATTAAAGTCACTAAATTAACTTGAGCTCAACCCCTGGTAGCTACAACACAGAGCACAGAGCAGACAGTAGTACCAAAACAGTAATAAATTAAGCACCAAGCAATTAAAATCTTAAACTGGATTAGATAAATAGAGTAAAATTTAATAAACAAAAATGACACAAAATGAGACAAAATTCAGTAAGGAGAGCCAGATATATGAATTTAAAACTTTTATGGTAGAAATAGTGCCAAAGAGCACAAAGCGCCAACGATAGTCTATGGAAATAGTAGACTCGGACCTAGTCATGATTTGACACCAATAGCGATGGAGCCCTGGATGGCTACAATAAGAAGATTGGTTCCAGTGAATATCTGTTGGTTAAAAAGTTCAAAGGAAGAAAAACATGGAAGTTTCATTTAACTCCCAAACAGCCACAGGAGTACACTTCTAAAGCCCTAGGGCCTCAGGGAAGGGCACTTAGAGGCTCTCAAGGAATCAGGCAGAGGCCAAAAGCAAGGTTTAGCCCTTGTCAAGTTGACACTGGTTAGCTGGGCACTTTTAATAAAAAAAGACTGCTTGAAGCTTGTTAATTCACTGTGTTCAGCAGATGTTGAGAGGAAGCCACCTGAATATTGTACTGAGGGTCTTCAGGGTGTGGAAGCAGAAACAGGTACTAGAACCGACTTAGCTGGATGTCATTAGTTTGTTGTCTGTGATTCCCAGGTACCTGGTTTGGCTGGATGGGGTGGGTGTGGGTCAGAATTAGGATAGACACCAGACCGAGAATTAGAGTGACGAGTCCTTCCCAAAAAGTACTACCTCCATCATATCCGAGCTGAGTCCATATGTAGGTATGTATGAGCTTTAAAGAGCTTGAGCCAAGCTAAAAAGCATCAGAGATATGTAAGAATGGCGAGATTCAAAGACAGTTGGCGATAGCGAGGGAGATGGGTACATGGAACAAGAATCTATTGAGCTGGAGGGTGAAAAAGGGTAGCTACTGTCTAATATGAGGTTTAAACCTATTGCAAGCATTCTGACATGACTTTATAAATTGTTCCTGGAAAACCCCAACAGAAGACATGGTTTATTATTTGTGTTTGAGCAAGTAGAGTACTCAGTTTTACTAGCTTAACACTTCTGTCCAACTCCATTACCCAGTGTAGCATATTATAAATCCTAGGCAACAAATGTGTTATGCTCTTTATAAATTGATGACATCTTTCAAGACTATTGATTGGCTGCTATTGCTAAGATGAGAAGGGCAGCTTTTTTGAAAACTCAAGCCTTGTTTCAATGTACGCTTGAGATTTATAGAATTTAGAGGTTTTGTTTTAGGTAAAATTGGATAGCTTGTTAATCTTCCAAATTGGTTAATTTTTCGTATCTCTTTGTTAATCCAAGTGAGCAATAAGAGATCTAAGTGGGATGAATCTTTGGTCCAGCGGACCAATTGTCAACTATGTAACCAGAAGAGCTCATTTTTCCTTGCATTTGCATTTACATGAGGAAACACAGCTGTAAGGCCCCTAAGAAGTTATGGTCTCCGTATGAGTGGCCGTTCAATTGGTTCACTTGAAAATCTACTTGCCAGAGTTATATAGTGTTGCTCCCCTGGTGTGGGTACAAGGTGAAACATTGTAGCAGTTCAATAGAAAAATTTAAATGGATAAGATTTTTTTTTTAGTAAAATACTTAATGGCTTATGTATCTGTAAGTGCTTCTGTGTGTATATGGGTGTTATTATAACACGTCTAAAAATTGCAACTCACTCTGGCTAACCCTAGATCCGAGAGGAGAGCAAAAATCCTAAAATAACTCACATGATACCGCCTTTTAAAACCTAATTTGCTCTTGTAGACACAAGCCCAGATATATTCTCTCTCTCTAGAAAATAACTGTGGATAGATAGATAGATAGATAGATAGATAGATAGATAGATAGATAGATAGATAGATAGATAGATAGATAGTTAGACTGGTAGACAGTAAAAATGTACTTTTATTTATTTTTGATTTTTATAGGAAATTGAGTTACTGGTTGAAGTGGGGAGAACTTTATCCAAGCAGAAACTACAATTCCTGCCAGTGTGCAGTCACAAGTAATCCCAAAAATAACCTGTGCTCAATCGTCTGGTAGCTTGGCACAAAAGCAGTCAGGCGTAACTTGAAGGCAATGTGAAAAGTATTTATGCAGCACTCCAATAGTTATAAAGCAGGCTGGGTGTCACAAAGGACCTGTAGGGCGTTGTGTGGATGGTCGTTCTTGGAGATTCACGTTGGTGGTCACTGCAGACTGTCGTTGCTGTAGCATGAATGGCAAAGCTCACGTAGCTTACAGGTGCTGACGGTTGCTGTAGTGCGAAGAGTTGCATTCACCGGAGCTTTGCCTTGGCAGTCAGTAAGATCTTGCCACAAACAGGCCTGTTCGTTAAAAGCCCAAAACTTCAGGACTTCTCCTTTTCTTGAACAGGGAGCTCAACTGATGCTGCACCAAGGGTCCAGGACCTGAGGGGCACGTCTTTGGGTTTAGGAACCCACTCCAGCAGAGGCCAGCAGGGCTCAGGCAGGTAGAGTTGAAGGTACAGTTGCAGGTCCAGGCAGCAGGTCAGCTGGGCATATGCAGGGAGATATCTGGAGCTTGTTATGACCCCGTAGCTCAGAACAGCAGAACAGTCGGCTGAACCTCGTAGTCACTTCAGCCTGGGATGAAGGGTGTAGACCCAGTCTTTCTTCTCATCAAGCAGGGCAGCAGAGTAGCAGTCCTTCTGGCAGCAGAGGAGCCCTTATTTTAGTATTCCACAGGCCCAGAGGTATACTGAAGAGCTGTGTCAGAGGGTCCAATATTTATACTTGTGCCAGCTTTGAAGTAAGAGAAGGTTCTGGAAGTTTCCGCCCGAGAGGCGTTTGGAATTTCCTTCCTCCCAGCACTGACTCTAGCTTCTCTGGGGCACAAATGACTAGTGTCAAACCCTTTGTGAGTGTACTAAGGCAGAGCCTTTGTAAAGTGCAAGTGTGGTAGGTGACAGCTCCGCCCCCCCCATCAAATCAAAGATGGTCCTTCCTGCCATGTGACTGAGGATACGGGCTGCAGGCACCAAATGATTGGGACAAGAAAATGCTAACTTTCTAAAAGCAAAGAGAACAAATGATGAACGGAATGCTGAACAATGCAAACATTCACCCCCAGTCACAAAGATCTGGGTATAATCTATTGTTCTTTTGCTCACCACACCACCCCAGTTTGGACCCAGCCATATGCAAATCAGTTTTGACCCTGCTCCTCAATTGAACAGTTCAGTCTGAACTGCCAAGCCAGGTCCTCCCTGGACCAGAAACAAGCATCCTTGGACCGGTTTCGGGGTATCACCCCTCGTCAGCCCGGCTAGCTTGAATCCAGTGGCACAGCACATGACCCACGTTTGGGCATACCCTTCCCACTTAGGGCAACAAAAGCAAAGAGAAAAAATGATGGACCAAATGCTGAACAATACAAAGATTCAAAAGTTGCATATTCAGTATTGTGACTTAAAATCTAACTTTACCCTTTAAGAGGGTTTTAAATGAAAAATCTTTAGACACCAAACTCAACCTTTCTACTTGGTCCCAATTGAAAGTTATCACTTATTAAATGCAACAAGTTAACTCAATGTTATCCGATGGTAGAGGTAGGCCTTGAAGTATTGAAAAACAAATGTAAGAGTTTTTCACTGCCAGGACTAGGCCTGGGCGGTAAATTCCGTTCCGCTCGCGGAATTTGCGAAATTTTGGCAATTTTGCGTTCCGCGAAGAATGCGGAATTGCCGAAAATTCCGCGATCCGCGGCGTAGCGGAATTTTTTCCTTGTTCGCGCTTTCAAAATGCGTGTTTGCGTGCGCGGTAGCGACTTACCGGGATCCGTGCGTTCGCCGACGAGTTTACCTATCAGGAAACCAATGTGGGATCACACTGCTTCACCCCCCAGCAGGTTCGCACCTAAGCATTATGGTGAATGCAGTTCGCCAAGCGTGTGTACTTGCAAAAGTTTTTCGAGTATTTCACCAGGTTGGTGCAGATTAGCACTGGCCATCTCTATACACGTGATAACAGGCCCTGAGCACACACATAAAAGTTGTACAACACACAGTAAACGTTGTATGCGAAGGATGACAGGAGAAACTTTCTTCCGATATTCATTTAATGAAGTGTGGATTCTCCGGTTTACTCGGTGCCGGAGCACAAGCCACGGGTGTACTCGCCTCAAGTGGGCTTGCGGTAATTGACACCGCGTTTTCAGTATACATGACTACGATATGATGAAGACGTGTCATTAAAATAAATATACCGAGGGAAACACATATACGCTGATAATACACCTTAACTCTAAGTTTTTATAGTGATAAAGAAAGGATTTTTTGACGGTTTGGATGAAACATTGAGGACCAGCTGGGTCGGAATTATCACCAGTCGTAAGGTCTAAAGTCCTACAATTTTTACGTTTGAGCCCTGAAGAAGTCAAGGGTTACACACCCAGTGACGAAACACGTGTTGGCTGGCATATGAATCCACACTTCATTAAATGAATATCGGAAGAACGTTTCTCCTGTCATCCTTCGCATACAACGTTTACTGTGTGTTGTACAACTTTTATGTGTGTGCTCAGGGCCTGTTATCATTTGTGTGATACGGACTTTTGTCCACTATTGAGGGTTTAGGTGTTTTACCGCACCTGATGCACCACACTGATACACTCTTTTCATTTACTTTCACGAGAACAGGTTAGCGCCTTTTATACCCTGTGTTAAAGAACACCCCCTCTTTTTCGACTGTTGCTTATCTCTATACACGTGTTTCTGGATTCTTATCCGTCGTCAGTAGAGATTAGGCGTTCAAGTATTTGGGGTTGCTGAGCAGGCTGCCAAAGTGTTTTTGGGTCACAGTACCTCTCAAGGCACGCAGGTGCCTCTCCACGAGCTCGTCAGCTCAAGCGGCTCGAGGGAGCCTTTTAAACAGGAAACCAATGTGGGATCACACTGCTTCACCCCCCAGCAGGTTCGCCCCTAAGCATTATGGTGAATGCAGTTCGCCAAGCGTGTGTACTTGCAAAAGTTTTTCGAGTATTTCACCAGGTTGGTGCAGATTAGTACTGGCCATCTCTATACACGTGTTTCTGGATTCTTATCCGTCGTCAGTAGAGATTAGGCGTTCAAGTATTTGGGGTTGCTGAGCAGGCTGCCAAAGTGTTCTCGGGTCACAGTACCTCTCAAGACACGCAGGTGCCTCTCCACGAGCTCGTCAGGTCAAGCAGCTCTAGGGAGCCTTTTAAACAGGAAACCAATGTGGGATCACACTGCTTCACCCCCCAGCAGGTTCGCCCCTAAGCATTATGGTGAATGCAGTTCGCCAAGCGTGTGTACTTGCAAATGTTTTTCGAGTATTTCACCAGGTTGGTGCAGATTAGTACTGGCCATCTCTATACACGTGTTTCTGGATTCTTATCCGTCGTCAGTAGAGATTAGGCGTTCAAGTATTTGGGGTTGCTGAGCAGGCTGCCAAAGTGTTCTCGGGTCACAGTACCTCTCAAGGCGCGCAGGTGCCTCTCCACGAGCTCGTCAGCACAAGCGGCTCGAGGGGCCCCTGTTCCTGTTTAAAAGTACTCCCGTGAGTCATTGAGCTGACGAGCTCGTGGAAGAAGCACCCGCGCGCCAGTGAGAGGTACTTGACCTGATGTAATGTTTGGCAGCCTACTCACCAAACCCCAAAAATTTGAAGCCTGTAATCTCTACTGATGACGGTTAAAGAACCAGAAACACGTGTCTCAGGGCTTAATTTGTGCCGGGGCTTTCCGGTGCTTAGCACCGGCACTTATTTATCAGGGCCGGGTCTATACCAGATTGCCACTGCCAACTCACATCAGCGTGCGTCAAAAAATGAATAAAATCGAATGTTCAGTGTTCATAAGATCCGCACTCTCATTCTGTCTCCCCATGAAGAGCTGGGCCACTTATAAATCCATGCCTTCATTTTGTGTTGCAGTGGGTGGGGGGCCTCTGATTGGGCTGGATTTGGTCATGTGTGGCTGCGGCAGGCGAAGCGGCAGCGTGCGTGCGTAACCTTTTTTAAATTCCACCGCCACCTCGCCTTATCATCAGGAAGCACACACGCACCGTCAACGGCAGTCCGGCACTATTATTTGAAGCAGGAGCGTGTCGTGAAGTGTGCAGCACCAGATCTCGGTAGGTATTTCTGAAATCAATGTCCAGTTTTACTGACAGACACAACTTTTCTGAATAAAAAAGCAGACACGTTTCGTGTACCAGAGATGCTTTCTCCGCAGCAACGTTTACTTACGGCAATTCACTTAAAGATTTAGAGTGGCCCCGACTTTCACGGCTCGACGGTTGAGCTCTACCCGGAATCCCAGCAGGCCCCACAGGCTGCAGACCTCGCTCTACAACTCCTCCTTGCCTGCTGTGCCCCGGAAACTTGCTCAGTTCAGGACTTCTGTCTCTGTGCGCGCGCACTCAGCCATCTATCCCTCACATACATTGTCTCTGCTGCTGTCTCTCCCTTAATGCCAGAGACCGCTTGACCAGATAGGATGTTTGGAGCTGTAAGGCAGCCAGCGAGCAGCTTACAGATTTCCAGCGATCGCGATGCCTTGCTGGCCAAGCCCTTTTCAATTTGCATTGTACGTGTTTTATTCCCATAGCCCTTAGACATATTTAAATGTATTCCATGTGCGTGCTCTCTCCTCTCTCTCCCGCTATTAAAATCAGGTACGGCTCAGTATGTAGTATGATTATCTGTTGATCTCTATGCCCTGGTGGGGTGCTTGTAGGTTTGTTGGTTCTAGGTGCACGGAGGCATATATGTTTCATTGTCGTTCTGCATTGGTGCCCGTTTGACTGTTTGCACGCACATCAGGCAGTACGTCTATGTGTAAATGTGGGCATTTTTGTTGTTGGTCTGTGTTCATGCATTAAAACATGCTTCGAAACATCTTGCTTCTCTTCCGGGTCCTGAGAGGGCCTGGTTGTGTAATGCCCGAGTCCCTATGATCGGAACATCATTTTCTCCCCCCCCCAAAAAAAATAAAAGTCAAGCACCCATCTCCTTCAACTGCCGTTCCATGCCCAACTCAGAGTGGTGTAAAGGAAAATAACGGCCATCCCTACAGACTGGGACGAGGAGCCTCAAACTTTACTATATGTTCGGGCCTCAGTTCTGCCGAAGACCAATGAATATTTATAAGTTACAAATATTCATTGGTCTTCGGCTGAACTGAGGCCCGCCTGGGGCGTTGGGGGCTGGGGTTTTACAACCCTCCTGCGCCAGTCCCTGCAGAGGCAGCCGTTATGCCCCCAGTCTAACTCCTGCTCCTCACACAGGGTTATTATCCTCTTACACATTATTCCGCCCTCACGCGCCCCTTCTATGTTTCACACAGAGCGTTCCCTCCATTTCTCTCTGCCCGCCTCCCTGCATTGACGTGGTTATTAGCATCGATCGAGGGCACAGATTATAGGGTGCCTGTGCATGGCGCTAGCAAAGCAGATGTGAAGCGACGACAGCACAGTCGACACAACAAGAAGTAGCCAGCATAGCAGGGAGCAACCATTACAGGGGCCAGAGCTGGGAGCTTTGCTGAGTAACAGCAGCGCACAGAGACATCGCTCTAAGAGAGGATCTGTACATTACAGGCGGCAGCTGAGCATGAGGGGCAAAAACATTAACGTAGGAAAGTAAAGTCACATACAGCATGCATGCAGAAATAAATGCACTAAGACAACTGCGTGTACACAGGACATGCATGAAAAGAAGCATAGACTCCCATGGACTCACGAACGAAATAGAGCCGTGTCTGCACACCTAGACAGCAAAGCAGCTGTAAATGCCACTTGCACCAATTCAACACACATGCAGGCACAAATCGGCAGCACATGCAGGCACACATACATTCTGCACCCGTAGAAATACCCCATACAAGCGCACATACATACACAAAAAGCACAACCGACATTAGGGTGTTGTGGTGGGGGAGAAAAAAACGGTGGGTGAAACAATTTATTTCTCGCATTGTTGAGAGGAAGGGGTAAACTGCTAGAGACAGTAGAGAGAAATCAAGAGACAGACACAGAGAGTGAAAGAGGGTGCAAAGAAGAGAAAGACAGACCTAAAGAAATAGGGATGTAGATAGAGATAAAACGACAGAAAGAGATACAGGCATAGAAAGAGAGAAAACAGATACTTGGAGATAAAGTCAATGGAAAGCAAAGCGAAAAGAGACACAGAACGCACCTGTAAACCAAAATGTCATGCCTGGTGTGTAATGGAACTAACCTGGATGTAAATGATAACATAAAATAGAGAATAGATTGATAAATAAAGCAAGAGAGATGAAGCAAAATTGAAAGAAAGATGAAGAGCCAGAATGAGAGAGGAGAGAGTGAGAGAGAGTGTGTGTGGGAGAGAGAAGCGATGGATTGTTAGAGAGAACGAGAGAGAGGGGGTGAAACAGAGAGAGATGGAGCTAAGCAGAGCCAGAATGAGAGAGTGTGGCAGAAATAGAGAGGGGTATAACGAGTATGTTGAGCTAGAGAGAGAAAAAGAGGGACATAGGAAGTAAGACAGATATAGGTATGAGCATACGTACACAGTTATCTCTACTATAATCAGACACTGGAACAGACTATTGAATGTTGGAATGTAAAATCTTGTCCTGCTTTGGGGTAACTTAAAATTTTGTCTGCTACAGGAATTTTTAAATATGAGAGAATGTTAATTTGCTTTGGCAAGTCATGCATTGCAGACTGCACTTAGCCCACATGAAATGACACGTGGGAGGCCTGCTTTGGCAAGGAATTGGATCTTTAATTTCTGAGTTTGAGTTGCATGGTCAATATTTATGTGTCACTTTCATAGTTATTTAGACTGTTTCTGTTTTATACTGTTTCTGCCAATTTGAGCCACAGCTTTGGTTGATTTTGATTGCAGTGGCTCAGTTTATTTGGTGATTCACAATTCCAATCATGTGTAAAACATGACTTGTTGAACATAGATGAGATGTACTTGCAAATTGTTGGATTGCGTATTGCATTTCAGGTTTTCAATTTGACCAATCTTTTGACTTCTTACCAACGAAATATGAGTGTCTTCCTGGTCGATGACCACACTGCTTTTTCTCTTATCTGTCTTGTATCAAGACCCTGCTGGACTATGGGGTGAAAGAAAGCTTGAATAAGCAGCTACCTATGTTATATGACATCTCTTTATTAATGTAATGACTGCACTTTCACAATTGCTTTATTAACCTTCCTGCTTTCTCAAATTTGCTTGAAAATGCACCATTTGTCCACTCATTTCAAAATTTGCTCGGGGAGAGAACCCCCCCGAACCCCACTTAGGTTGTTCGGCTCGCTCGCTACACTCGCTCGCTGCGATGCAGTATGGCAATCATTTTACGCCCACCACTTTCAAATGTCACCAGCCGCCACTGCTCTTTTGTAATCTCTGTCTTGTCTGTGATACAGAACTACATTTGGAAACGCCAGTTTAGTTCTATGTTTTTTACTATTTTGAATTGTAATAAATGCACATATAATGCTCCGGGAGTGAGTAATAGTAACAAGCACAATTGGTAAATTAATTGCTTTCACAGAATACTCAACTATTTATGATCCAAACCCCCTTGGCCACTGGAAGTGATAAATAGCTCATTCAAGTGTACTATATGATTTTTTTTTCGCAGGGCGGGATAAACTCCTATCTAAACCATACTTGAGCAAGGCTCTCTTGCTGAAATTCAGATCCAGTATTACATCTGGCTTTCAGCAGTGCCAGTTGAGTGTGTGGGTGGAGCCAATAGAACAAGTGGGCGGGGCCAGCGGAGATGTGGGTGGAGTCGGGGAAGTGGGTGTGGTCTCCGAAAAAAATGTGAGCACCTGCACTTCATTTTTTACAAATTAAGCACTGACGTGTCTAGAGATCAGCACTATCTGCGCCAACCCTGGCGAAACACTCGGAATACTAGAGCAAAGCAAGCAACATGAGACTGCATTTACCAGAATGCCAGGGGCGAACCTTGCTGTGGGTTGAAGCGGTGTGCTCCCACACCTGTTGCTGTTTAAAAGTACTCCCTTGAGTCATTGAGCTGACGAGCTCGTGGAAGAAGCACCCGCGCGCCAGTGAGAGGTACTTGACCTGATGTAATGTTTGGCAGCCTACTCAGCAAACCCCAAAAATTTGAAGCCTGTAATCTCTACTGATGACGGTTAAAGAACCAGAAACACGTGTCTAGAGATCAGCACTATCTGCGCCAACCCTGGCGAAACACTCGGAATACTAGAGCAAAGCAAGCAACATAAGACTGCATTTACCAGAATGCCAGGGGCGAACCTTGCTGTGGGTTGAAGCGGTGTGCTCCCACCCCTGTTCGAGTTTTCCTATCAGTTCGCCCGATCCCGCGAGAGTGTGCGATCGCGAACACGTCATTTGGACACGCCATCGGACATCTGCGTTCGCAAACAGGAAACACGCATCGCGAGCGGGCGGGACAAGTGAAAGATGGCCGCGCCAATTGGCGACCGCATGGGTAAGTTCGCGAGATATTTCCCCCGAGCACGCAAACAGCGTCCCCGAACAGGAAAAACGCATCGCAAACGGGCGGAACAAGCAATTCCGTGTGCTCGCGGAATTCTGCGTGTTCGCAGAGATTTTTTACCGTTTCGCGGAATTTTGCGTAACGCGACTACGCAGATTCCGCCCACCCTTAACCAGGACATGTAAATGTTAAAAGTACATGTACAACTTTTTAATTACACTGCACCGTGTCCTATGGGCTTGTTAGGCCCAACCCTGGGGGTGACGTATGAGTATTAAACAGGAAGGTTTAGGCCTGGGAAAAGGTTTATTTTGCCAGGTCGAAATGGCAGTTTAAAACTGCACACATGCTGCCAATGAAAGGCCTAAGACACATTTGAAATGGCTACTTAAGTGGGTGACCCAATGAATGCTGCAGGCCCATTGGTAGTATTTAATTTACAGGCCCTAGGTAGATGTAGTACCACTTTACTAGGGACATACCAGTAAATCAATGTGGCAATTGGCTGTGAGCCAATTTTACCATGCTTAGAGGAGTGAGCACGAGACACTCTAGAACTGGTTAGCAGTGGTAAAGCATGCAATATCCTAAGACCAACCAAAACTAATTTAGCAAAACAGGAGAAGTGAATGCAAAACGCTGGGGGAAAACCATGTCAAGGATGTCAGGTCTAACAATACCTGACATGTTGGGGTGGGCTCTTTGGGCCTTTAGGTGCAGTTGATTGCTCCTGCATGTTTTTTGGGAGGCTTCACGCGTAATATTCTCCATCCGGTGCTGTAACAAATGGGAGCACCCTGGGTCACATTTGACTAGCGCTGCTAAGTGCCATACTCACTTCCGACTTCGACTGTGGGCTGTCACACACAAATCTGAGAGAACTATGTGCATGACGCTCAGAGTGGCAGAGTAAGCAGAAATACTGCAAGCACACCCAGCATGGTGCACCCTGTAACAAAGGGTGAGACATTGACCAAAGATTCAAATGCTTCACTACAACAGTGAACCCTTACAGCTACAAGGCTCTTAGGCAGGTATGCTTCAAAGAGAGAAGATTCCCACAGAGGGGGGGAGGCTGTCCATAAGTAGAGCGTGGGGCATTGCCTGGGAATCGTAGGGTGCCCTAAGCCAGCATATGTAACAAGCACAAAGATTGTGGGATGGGGGACCGTTCAAAAGAGGTTTCGGATTCTAGAACTCCAGAGAGGAATAACTGCTTTTGTTGACCACAGACCTTAAATGCCCTTAGAATATTGTTTTAAAACTGTAATCTGGTTATCTGGGCATAATTTAAATTATTTGTGCAATTCCGGCGTTTTGCATTACGCAAATTTCCTCAAAACATTTTTGGTGTTCACATGCACCTTGCACATAACCTTGTATCCCTGAGACACATTTTCTGTTATGAATAGTCTCTTGCCCTTATCTCATGAGGCGTTTACAGGAGGTGTGCACTCTCTTAAAAAATAAAGTCACATGAGGAAAAGGCAAACCACATTTTGTTGTGAAAACGTACTGTAATTTTTCTCACAATTTCCAAAATTTCATAAATTGTGTGATTTCTCTCTCCCCTGTTTATTTGATGGGAAGTATACTATTCTACCTAAAATAAAGTACTTTCTCTTTTTGAAGATAAATTATAGTTTGGACATTGAATTATTGTGTGCTATTGTCATTACGCTGGGTCTTGTGACTCTAACTCAACACCACCTTCCTGTGTAAGTAGTGGATCATCCTGCTTCGCTACCCTGAGGATCAAGTGTGAGAAGTGTGTACTTGGAGTTCAGTTTTGTTCCTGGGGGACTTCAGATGGAAAAACTCCCATTAGCCTAAATAGTTCCCAGTAACCCCTGTGTTCCCCCACTTTTCAAAATCAGCTCTCACAAAAGGTGAGTAAAAGTACTTGGGGTGGCAATCACAATACACAAAACATATTAAAATTGTTAATCATATATGCACCTAAATTCATAAGTATGCCTGATGTTATCAGCCCTAAGTGTCTTATGTGTACACCACACATCACAGGGTTCAAGTTTACCTTTGGCCTCAATAGCTCGACATCAAGGACTTCACTGTTTTTGGCAGGACATACCACGTTCTTTTGGTTCCTGGTACAAAAAATACTACCTCTCATGGCATGGGCACTTGGTCGCTTGTTCTGGACTACACCAAGGGTACTTGAGCTCAATTGTTAAAAGATAAATTTGCAAATGTTCCTCCTAGAACAGGAGAGACATTTGGAATACTGAAACTCTATTAGCGATCTGATTAATTTCACATGTAGTCCTGACATGAATTATAGCATATCTATATCAATCATAATGGTAACGTCTATACTATTTTCTGGGTCGGGGAGGGGGGTGGGGGGGCATTTCAGTGAGTATTTTACAAAGGAGCAAAAAACAAACGTCAGCACCAAAATACTTACTGCAGATTATATTGTTAGCATTTTGGCACTCTGAAGGCTTGCAGAACTGAAACGAATAAAAATGTTCTATGATAGACTCGATATTAACCTGATTTGCATGAAAATATCTCTGTGGTTATGACTCTCTTAGGGGGAACTGGAGAGCCCTGTCACTGCTTAAGGTGCAGATGCTTCAACGATAAGAGATTTGAGGGATGCTCTCAATCATAGTCCCAGTAGCTATGTGGCACTTGTATGAGGTCATTAAACATATCATGTTCAACTTATGCTTGAGTTCATGTAGCCATATCCTTTCACTGGACGGTGGAGTTGAGTTGTCTAGCTATGACCTTGGACTTCAGACAACGCCCCTTCTTCTCACATATTTCGTCCTTCTCTTTCAAAGACTATTGAAGAAATGAGTTCATAGTCACTGACTACGATTCATTCTCAAATTTTATTGTGGATAGGATGCCAGAAATGCCAATTTCTGTGGTGTCCTATCTTCGTTAGAAATTTGAAAAATATATTTGCAACATTCAAAAGTCTGCTCAATAAGAATTGTGGCTCAGGCTCTAGAACCTCAGTGATTGAAAGTGTGTTTATGCCACTTCCGGCCATCTGTCGAACTGCTCCTCCCCTCACAATTTTAGTACTTCTCTTGGTGGTTCCTCTGCATTTTGCCCTTGTTGGCACTGTTTAAGAGACCCTTTTAGAATTCCCTTTGGGCATACTAAGAGTGTGGGCACTCTAAATTGGTTTCAGGGAGGTGCCCCTCTTCATCTCCTTTTCTCCGTCCCCAGCTGCTGGGAGTATATCAGCAGCCTTGGGGTTCAAGTACTGCACTGAAGGTAGTGCCTATTTTATTCTCAAGCAGCTTCAGTCCAGCGACTTGTGGCTGATGGAGCTCCTTCATGTTAATTGTTTTAATGACTGAGGATGATTTAAGACATTATGTGCACTGGTTTTACAGAAATGAATATGAGCATTGGTTTGATTATCGATGTTTAGTACACCTGTTGTTAAGGTTACCATTGGATGATCATGGACCACTTTGGTCTTTACATTTAAACTGCATCTCCACTCCAGCTCATGGAAGACCTCCAACAACACAGACCTGCATTGTCCCTGCTGCAGTGGTTCCTGAATATGAAGTGTATGTGTCTCATTACGTCAGGACTAAGTAGGCCAAGGGTATGCCCAGATGTGGGTCCCGGGCTCGTTGTGCCATTGGATTCAAGCTAGCCTAGCTGATGAGGCATGATACTCTGAAACTGGCCCCAGGATGCTTGTTTCCGGTCCAGGGAGGACCTGGCCTGGCAGTTCGGTCTGGACTGTTCCCATGAGGAACAGGGTCAAGACTGATTTGCATATGGCTGGGTACAAACTGGGGTAGCATAGTGAGCCAAAGAATGATAGATTGAACCCAGATCTGTGACTGGGGGTGAGTAGTTGAAAAGTTTCACCACTCCGTCCATCATCTTGTTGTGTTTGCTGTGTTCGCCCTAAGTGGCTAAGGGTATGCCCAGATGTGGGTCCCTTGCTCGCTGTGCCACTGGATTCAATCTAGCCTGGCTGATGAGGGGTAATACTCCGAAACCGGTCCCATGATGCTTGTTTCCGGTCCTGGGATGACCTGGCCTGGCAATTCGGGCTGGACTGTTCCCATGAGGAACAGGGTCAAGACTGATTTGCATATGGCTGGGTCCAAACTGTGGTGGCATAGTGAGCAAAAGAACGATGGATTAAACCCAAATCTGTAACTGGGGTTGAGTGGTTGAAAAGTTTCAGCACTCCGTCCATCATCTTGTGTTTGCTCTCGATACAGAAGCAGAAGATTATCAAAGAAACCAAAATAGGGAGCTTTCAGTTCAAAATGTAACAATTATCAAGTCCATTGTAGCCAATAAACAAGAATGAAGAGTCTTAATGTTGTTAATCTATCTTCTTTATTTTAATTCCACTCAGAAAGCCCATACAGCCAACGAGTTTCATTCGAACTAACCAGGGCCGGCTCCTCCGCTAAGGCGGACGAGCGTCGCCCCACTGCTCTCAGAGCAGGAAAATCATTGTCATTATCATTTTATTTTTTGCAGCTAATGGGCTGAGTTAGGGTGGGGCGGGCTGGTGTCAGAGCCTGGGAGGAGTGGTTTGCCCACTGTAAATGTGCATGACAGTTTGGTCGGCCGTCTTGGGCCTGCCAAACAGTCATGCACACTTTGCATGTTCCCCACCAGGCTGTAATACACAGCCTAGTGGGGAACATGCACAGGCTCCCAGTCTCCATCTGAGAGCCGAACCACAGTGCTCAGACCAATCACAATGCTGCATTGCAGCATTGTGATTGGCTTAGGGGAGCCTGTGTGCTTCCTCCTTCCAGGTCGAAGCAACGAGAAAGGAGAGATGGTGGCTGTGAGGAGGTAAGTGGTTTTACTTTTTTATATTTTGTCCCCCTCTGCCCCGCCATCCCCATTCCCTGCCAGCCACCAACTTCTTCAGGGCAATACTTGAACAAGCCTGACTCATGTAATACAGGCCCCTTCTGGCTATTTTTACAAGTTGATCACAAGTTGGTATCGTTCTTGGTGATGTAAGTGGTAGCTAATGCCTTGAGTGTTTTACAACTTTTTCAAAATTTAACTGTTGTGGTAAACTGCCACTTTTAAACTTGTTTTTACTGATGACATTTTTATGATGTTTTTCCATCTTTTCTATCCCAATTCTTTGATTTTGTTTTCTGCACATATGCTCTTCTTTCTCTCCATGCACTACAGTGTAAAGTTATTGAGGTGCAGAATATTTCCCTCCCTTCTTTCCTGCCCCACCTCAGAAGGTATGCTTAGCAGAATTTCACCCTCCTCTTTTTCAGCATGTGATCTCTCCCTTGGTAGTGTTCGTGATGCTTGGACTTGAGGTGTCTTCTCATAGATGAAGTGCTGAATTAATGGTGTTCAGTTTGGTCCCTGCTAAGTTATTGGTCACATAACTTGGAAGTTACCCTCCTGACCACAAGCCTCTTCTTCCGCAAAGGATGTGTGAAGAACACACATTTATCAGAGTCTCTGGTGCGTTTCTCTACCTCTTCCCTGTGCCAAAAGCACAGATCTCCTTCCTCTTCCTAGACTATGAAGTTCCAGGAACCTCCTAAGCAGATGCACCAGCCATTCTTCCGTCTGCAAAGTTGCACAGACTTTTTGTGTGATTTTAACCCGCGTCTTGCTCTTCACAGAATATGGGATGCCACTTGTGTTTTTTTTAAATTACACACATGTGGGACTCCACTTGCGGGGTCTTTCCATTTAAGCCTGGGGGTCAGGATGCACTCACAAAGCCCCCTTTTGTGGTCTTTTTCATTTATGTATGCAGTGTACCACATGTCCTGTAATGGTGGCAACAAAAGAAAATAATCTATTGCAGCCAGCCAGTCAGATACTTTAGGTCTGCAGTCTCTCTTTTGAGTCTGCAGGCCTGGAAAATGGATGATGATAAACACAACTCTTTTCTCCAGTTGAATTAATTTTATTAATTTGGATCCACAAACAGTTCTCAGACCAGGGTTTGAGAACAGTCTGCGTATTAATGGTCCAAATATCTATAACTTTTAAACTCTTTGAAACTAAATCAGGACATTTTTGTAATGCTAATTTCTAAAAGGTTTCTGAATGGATTTACACCAACCACCAAAACAAGCAAAGGTACAAAATAAACCAAAGAGTAAAGTTATTATAGACATTATAATTAGGTAGCGACATAACATAAACTCTAATGTTTAAAAAAACAAAAGAAACCTGAAATTTGCCAGTCATAGCTTATTGAGCTAACTAGAACTTGCCGTGCACTGCTTATGACCTCACATATTGCATCACTCATGACATGTCCAATGACATCAATGATGCATCACTGATTACAACTCAGATGACATCATCATGATAACACTGCAGTCACCCACAGCATAGAGTTACTGAGTGCACATCATGTAAACCATGGAGGCAAGTCTGATTGTACATTTTGAAATGTATATGTTGCACCATTTACAAATCACTGTTGCTTGAGGTGCAATTATTACTCCATTTTAAGCAAGGTAAAGACTGAGCGCACCTAATTTGGGTTACAGATGTATATTTGAAAGTAGGGCACGGCTTAAAAAATTCGGTGAAAATGGCCAGAGCTGCTGTTCACAATAGATTATTCACCAGTTGATATCTGAGAATATGCCCTTGTTAAATAGTTGTAATTCAGTGGTATAAACAAATTGTATGTAGCAAGGATGTTTATAAGGTGTTGCTGTTTTTTTTCCAGAACTCCACTGAAGATTTTGAGGCATTGCAAAGTGTTGAACGCTGTAGAATGTAGGGGTGTCCCACTTAGAGGTTTATCTCACACTGGTGGTACAAGCATGGTTCTAAGGTTGTTTGCTGTTGTGCATGTCTCAGGAATGTGTATAATGTATTTTACTAAACTATGGAGGATTGTCCCAGATTGGTGTCTTTTCTGTAGTAAATATATAACTGTCAACCTCTTTACTCAAAATTGCGGGTCATTTGAAGTCTTTAAGAGGGAATCCCATTAAGGTGAATAGGAAATTCACCATAGTTGTAGTATTTTTAATTACTTCACGTCTGCAATCCCTATAGGATGGTGTCACAATGATTTTATGATGTCATTGTTGATATCACTAATGATGTCACTTGAGATGTCATGAATGATGTCATTTAGCATCTCCTCAGCAATGTAACATGTGAGGTTATAAGCAGTGCTTGGTGGGGCACAAGTTACAGTTAGCTCAGTAAACAACTAGGGAATTTCAGTGTTTTGTTGTTTTTGACATTTTATTTTTTATCTTATTTCTGCAACTAACTATAACATCACTTTATCCGTTGTTGTTTTCAGTGAATTTCAGTTTTATTTTAAGAGATCACATTGCCATACATAACTATAACGCCACCTTAACCTTTGCTTTTTTCAATTAATTTCAGTTTTTTTTATCATATTCAACCATCTGCCCTGCTGTCCATGGCGTTTGGCCATGCACAGTGGTAGATTGGCAGCAGTGCCTGGCCAGGGGGCAGGCCATGCGGCTAACCCCCGCAGACAGCCAACCCCCATGCCGTGCGCAGAAGGGAGTTGGCTGCAGGGTCAAAACTCCCATGGATGCCCATTCCTTCATGGACACCCAACTCAATTTATTTTGTATTTCTTTTTTTGGGAGTTACTCCAGCACTCTCGTATTAACAGCGCTCAAGCTTCAACCCTATTGTACTGTGGTACTGTGCAAGCTTGCATGGTATTGCAGTATCATGGGGAGTAAAGCGTAAGTGGGGAGTTTTCCATAGGAGTACCGTGGTACCTCATGGGAAGGCTGCACTGATTCCTGTAGTACCCACCTGTCCCCTTGGGTACCATATGAGTTCCATAATATAAGTTGGCCCAGTTCTGTAATGGGGAATGCAACATTTTTAGTCTGAGTTGCGGTCAGCCAATCAGATCATTTGATAATGCTGGACCAGTACCAGCCCCCTGGTACGAAAGTACCAATGGGAGAACAAGCTTCCTATGCCAATCAGAGGGCCCTATTACTTTCATTTAAGGTGCCAAGGAATTTCGGCAGGACCATCTGTCCAGATAAACCTGGATTTGTAATACCTTCATGCCCATCCTGAGCACCTCTTTGAATTGAATTTCTCAAACAGCAGAACGGGTTTACACCAAATCAGAATCTGAGTCAAGTTTGAATTCTTTGCCCATTTGGTGTAATTTCTTGGCTCCCGCTTCACAGATCAGTACTAAACTTTCCAAGAGGAAGCTGAGGTTTGTGCAGATCGATTCAAATGGCACCAAAGTTATTAGCAAAGCAGAAAATTATCTTCCTAGGGAAACTCTGACCTAGCGCTAAACTAACTGTAATTACACAGTAATGATCACCACTGTTGGAAAGTGGGTTATTGGTAGGGGTAAGTATGCACCTACAGTGGGCACAGCTAAAGTTTGTGCTCTTATAGTTAGTGGAATCAGCATAGGTACACACATATATATATATATATATATATATGTATATATATATATATATATATAAAATGAAACTACATGTCCCAGCGTGCTTTGTGACAAACATTCCATTGTGAAGGCACACCAGAGGCCAATTATTCAAATGCGCGCAGCAGGACGATGTGGAGCAAAGGATTCAAGGTTACTCACGCCCGGCCTCTGAGGAAGAAGCACAAATGCTTTGGAAACGCGTCAGGCCAAGGACTCGAAATAGGGATGGGAAGCCGCCTGCTTGTCTTAAATTAAAGGTTGTTACCTACCTGCTTGTGGAGTGCGTCCTCATATCTGGGCAAACAACAGGGGAAGATATATATATATATATATATATATTCACTGAAAAAACCATAGGTTTCAGGCACGTTATAGTTAAAAATTAGCATTTAAAAAACCTTAGAAATTCACTGAAAAAACCATAGGTTTAAGGGACAGTTATAGTTAGTTGGACATTTCACTCGTACAAAACCAGAGAAATTCCCCCGTTATAGTTAGTTCAGCTAACTATAACTCGCGCCCCCGCAATGCACTGCTGATGACGTCACATATTACATCACTCATGACATGGTCAGTGACATCACTGATGACATCACTCATGACATCTCAGATGACATCATCCAGTGACTGTGTGTTTCTGTAAAGTTTAAATATGTTTAATATATATAGGGAAAGGCGTATTGAAGAATGAGTGGGTGTATAAGTGTCTGAATGGATGATTTAGTAGGTGCGTGACTGACTCTATAAGTGAGTTATTAAACGTATCTTACTGAATGCATGGGTTAGTGACTAAACTGTGTGAATGTCTGTATCCGTCTGTCTGTTGGTGTGTAAGCGGCTGCATGGGTTTGCGAATAGCTACATGAGTGTCTATATGGGTTGTTGATTGGTTGTCTGAGTATCTGTATGGGTGCCTGAGTGTTTGTGTGGGTGGGGTGTGTGTGACTCTGTGCATAGATGTGTGAGTGGGTGATTCACTGGGTGCATGGTTTCAAGAGTGCATCTGTGATTGACTGTATGCGTGGGTGAGTGTGTGTATGGGTGTGTTAGTGAGTGAATGTATATCTCAGTGGTACATGTGTGAGTAACTACATATGTGAAAGGCAGTATATATGTGTTGGAGCATATAAATGGCTATACGTGAGAGTGTGTGATTGTGAGAGTGGCTGTATGGATGAGTGTGTGCTTGTATCAGTGATTGTATAAGAGCATAAGAATGTGCTAGTATTTGTATGAGTAATGGAGCTGGTGTGTGTATAACTGTATAGGTGAGTAAATGGCAGTGTGATTAATTATTTGCATGACTGACTAGGTGTGTGAGTACCTCTATGGATGAGTGGCGGTGTGTGAGTGTCTATATAGGTGTATGAGTACATATGATATTCCTGTACTGAGTGACCATAAGTATGAGTTACTGTACGGTGAGTGAGTGGATGTGTATGTAAACCTAAGAATCAGTGAGTGGGTATGTAGTTATTGGTGTTGGAGTGTCTATGGTTTTGAGAATGGCAGTCTGTAATTTAGAGTGGGTGTATCAAAGGTTATATTAGGGTGTGAGAAGATGCATCAAATTATCACATGGATGATGTCATCAGTGATGTCATCAGTGATGTCATTTGAGATGTCATCAGTGATGTCATCAGTGATGTCACTGACCATGTCATGAGTGATGTAATATGTGACATCATCAGCAGTGCATTGCGGGGGCGCGAGTTATAGTTGGCTGAACTAACTATAACGGGGGAATTTCTCTGGTTTTGTACGAGTGAAATGTCCAACTAACTATAACTGTCCCTAAAACCTATGGTTTTTTCAGTGAATTTCTAAGGTTTTTTAAATGCTAATTTCTAACTATAACGTGCCTGAAACCTATGGTTTTTTCAGTGAATTTCAAAGGTTTTTTAAATGCTAATTTATAACTATAACATGTCTGAAACCTATGGTTTTTAAGTGAATTTCAAAGGTTTTCTAAATGCTAGTTTCTAACTATGCCTACAGAGGTAGGACATGTGAAGAAAGAAGAAAAAACGCACAGAAAGAAGCAAAAGAAATGCAGAAAGAAGCAACAGAAGTCCACAAAGACGAAGAAAAGAGCAGGAAGAAGCAAGACATGTGCAGAAAGAACCAACAGAGGAGCAGAAAGAGGCCTTGTTGCAAAATCATCCTGTGCCCACAACTTTTTCAGACGGGTACTGGTGGTAACTGACTCTGAGTAACTAGGCCTAGAGCCAGTGCTATGCTAAAAGACACTTAGAATTCAGTGAAAATACCTACATACACTAGGGAACACTATGCCTTGGGGTACCCCTGTGATTAGCATGACCTCCTCTGTAAGGCCCTAGTACATAATAGGGCAGGGGGATTAAAACTACCTCTTAAAACGTGCCACGGGGCGCGTTTGCACAGTGGTGAAGGGAGGGGGGGCCTGAGGTGACATGTGTACAAACACGCCCTGTGGCGCGTTTTAAGTTGGGAGATTAAGTCCCCTTGAATCCTGAGGGTCCCTGGGGTCCAACTAGCCCACTAGGTACCTCCAGTAAGCGCCACAGAGCTGCGTTGCAGAGAGGTGTAAAAAGGGGCGTTGCCTGGACCACCTCTCTGCAACGCAGGCCTGTGGCGCTTACTGGAGGTACCTGGTGACCTAGTTGGCCCTCAGGGGCCCTCAGGATTGAAGGGGTATTAATTCCCCAACTTAAAACGCGCCACAGGGCGTGTTTCCACACATGTCACCTCAGGCCCCGCCCCCTCCCTTCACCTTTGTGCAAACGCGCCCCGTGGCGCGTTTTAAGTTGGGGATAAAGTCCCCTTGAATCCTGAGGGTCCCTGGGGTCCAACTAGCCCACGAGGTACCTCCAGTAAGCGCCACAGAGCTGCGTTGCAGAGAGGTGTAAAAAGGGGCGTGGCCTGGACCACCTCTCTGCAACGCAGCCCTGTGGCGCTTACTGGAGGTACCTGGTGGGCTAGTTGACCCCCAGGGACCCCCAGTATTGAAGGGGAATTAATTCCCCAACTTAAAACGCACCACAGGGCGCGTTTGCAGAGTGTTGCTGGGAGGGGGCGGGGCCGCCGGCACCATTTTTTTTTTTTTTTAAAGAACGGGGGCTGTGTGGCCCCCCTTTCTTTCCTATGTTATGGGCCCTGGGGACCCCATCCCCCAGGGCCTGACCCCTATTTTTTTTTAAAATGGAAGGGGGCCGCGTGGCCCCCCTCCCGAGGCCATATTCGGCCCCGGGGACCCCATCCCCCGGGGCATGGCCAGTGTTTTAAAAAAAAAATTATTTGGAGGGCGGCTGCGTGGCCCCCCTCCTCAGGCCATTTATGGCCCCGGGGACCCCATCCCTCGGGGCCGGCCTTTGCGTTTTTGTTTTTTTAAATTAATTTTATTATGGGGGAGGGGGGCCGCGTGGCCCCCCTCCCTGGCCACTTCTGGCCCCGGGGACCCCATCCCCCGGGGCCTGGCCTCTCGTTGGGGACCGTGGGGGGAGCCCCAATGCCCCCACGGTCCCTGCCGGCTCCCCGCGTCCTGCGGGAGCCGGCATTGCTTTTCCACATGGGGAGCTGCTGACATGCAGCTCCCCGTGTGGAAAAGCAATCTGGTTTGAATTTTGGAAGAGAGAGCAGGTTTCCTGCTCTCTCTTCCAAAATCAACACCAGTGTTTGCTATGACAGGGCGGGAGCCGCGAGGCTCCCGCCCTGTCATAGCAAACAGCAGTGTCCCGGGGGTGGGCACCCCGGGACACTGCAGGAGCCGGCCCTGGGGAGGTGGTGGTCCCCGGGGCTCGGGGATCCGTAACGGACCCCTAAATTAGCATTTTAGTGCCCCACGCAGGTATATATAATTTTTTTAAAAGAAGCCCCGGGGGGTGCCCCGGGGCTGCGGGGGGCCGTGTGCCCCCGCAAATATTTTATCAAAGCCCCGGGGGTGGCGGTCCCCGGGGCCCCCGCAATTTTATTTCTGCATGCCCCCGGGACCTGGCCCACCCGGGGGCTTAATTAAACAAAGCGCGGGAGCCCGCGCTTCGTTTTTTTTTATTTTCGGCCGGAGTCGCGCACCCAGAGCGACCTCGGCCGATTTAAAAAAAAAAAAAAAATGCTTTTTTGGGACCCCCTGAGCAGGCGTAGGGGGTCAGGGTGTTTCTACACTGCCCCCTTTTCTTGTTTTTTGTGTTTGTTTCCCTGTTTTCTTGTGCCTCGGTTACCGAGGCACAAGATGGCTGGCAACACTTCCTGGTTTGGAGTGTTGACAGCCAATTAGAATAAAGCTCGTGATCGGGAGGGTGCGCGGATCCACCGCGGCCATAGATATCGAAACTTTTATTTTTGATTTTCTCAGCAACTACTGAACGGATTTACACCATTTAAAAAAAAGGTCTCTTTCTGAACCAAGGGCTACCTTTTTGCCAAATTTGGTGTAATTCCGTTCAGCAGTTTCTCCTGTAACCGTGTCTAAAGTTTCCTATGGGAAATTGATTTTCCAACCTCTATTTTTTGAATTTCTCAGGAACTACTGAACGGATTTACACCATTTAAAAAAAAGGTCTCTTTCTGAACCAAGGGCTACCTTTTTGCCAAGTTTGGTGTAATTCCGTTCAGGAGTTCGGGCTGTAGCCGTATCTAAAGTTTCCTATGGGAATTAACATGGAGAAAACATGTTTTGGGACTCCCCTTTTTTCTCGGCCCCCGCTTGCCGAATCACCCTGAAACTTTCAAGACAGGAGCTGACCGGAGCGGGCTACGAGTTTTGAAAATTTTGCGAAGATTCATCAACCGGCGCCAAAGATATTGCGAAAACAAAAAACAAGTTTCCTATGGAAACTAGGTCCTAACTATAACTATCTACTGGCGACCGCCAGTAGATATATATATATATATATATATATATATATATATATATATATATATATATATATATATATATATATATATATATCCCACACCAATTTATAATAATATGTTCCTATTCTGATGCCACTAACCATAAGAGCACAAACTTTAGTACTGCAGTTTCAGAAGCTGTAGGTGGAGTGCCCACAGCAGAGTTCATCCAGACATCACAAAATTCTCAGATTGTTGCTTGAGGGCCACCACAAAAACTACAAAACTGAGAGAAGGAAGAAGACTTGTCTTCACAACACCTATTGCCCAAGGAGGAGTGAGCGGAATGCGAGCTGTCGGCTGACCGCGACGTGGCCACTCCCCCGCTCCACGCCAGGACGATGCGTGTGCGGCTGGCAATGGCCGCGGCTGTGTTTTCGAGCCGGAGCTCGTGAAAACTGCTGCGTTTCTTGCGCTGAGGTTGCTGCCTGGAATTGCGACCTGAGGAGAACTTGAGGAGATCCTTCTGTGCCCTCCAAAACAGCGGATGAAAGGAAACTGGGCGTGCTGCTTGGAAGCTGGCAGGGGGGCCATAAGGATTGATTGAGCTCCCGGTCTTTTGGATTTTTGTTTCTGCTGGTTGGCTGCTTCATTTTACTGCTCCATTCTGCTTGGTGACTGGCTTTGGGACAAAGAGTTAGTTACAGGACCAGCTTTTTTCGCGTCCCTTAGACTCAGATCAACTGCTCACGGGCGCTGTCTTCCTCGCCTTCACGGACCACCAGGTGTCTCACAAGGGGGTAAGTACATGTGCTCTGATGCCAGCTTGGACATAAGGCTTTCATACTACCTGGTAGAGGGTCGCTGGGGGGTTCCTACGTGCAACAACATCTAAATTTTGCTTTAAAAAAGCCACTTCTGTAATCTCCGCAAGTGCAGTTTAGCAAAAGCAGCATATAATTCCAGCAATGATATTGAGGGGCGGGGGAATCGTGGTGAGGAAGAACGAGAGAGAAAAGGGAAAAGTTAAAGAGAAAAAAAGTCCTTTTGGAGGAATTTTCAACATGCTAAACTTTTCTAAAAGTACTGCCACAACCCATCTTGATTCCCCAGTCCTGGTCCAGAGAGTCAAAAAGCGTGTAGGGTAAGCAGCAGCCCGGGCAAAACGCACCACATCCTCATGAAAAGACCTGGTTTTGCCTACAGAAAGTTTGGAGAAAGACTGTCAGGGGGGTGCCTCAGCCGATTTCGATATGAGTTTCAGTCTCGTTCTTGATGATGCTGCGGGGGGGGCTCCAACTGCACAGATATCTGTAGAGGAATCAGAGGCGACCACTTCCATGAGTGATGCTGAGGTTGGAAAACTCAAGGAACTTAAAAAATATCCTCTATTTTTTAAGGCTAAATCCGGGTCAACGCCTGGCACAGATGTGCTGGAGAGTGCTCCACCAGTAGCTGTACAGTCCCCTGGTTCAACAGAGGGTATGTCTCCCAGAGGTGACAGTAATGTTTTATCACAACTACCACCACAATCTCTACTGTCTCCCTCACAGAGACCATCTGGATTAACCGTGCCGAAATCACAGGGCAGGCAGTACCCGAAAACAAGGAAGTGTTAGCAGCACAAACCAAATCCGGTCTTGAATCAACTCAGGAAGCCCCCTCTCAGGGCGATGTACCCTTCACTCTGCAATGGGATGCCAAGTGCCTGCTCAACCTAATTTTAGATGAGATAAGGGAGCTTACAGCCTCTCAAACTGTGGAGATCGCTGCTATACATGCCCGGCTTACAAAAATCGAAGACAATATGGACCAGGTCCCGGACTTAAAGAGGCAGAAACCAGGATATCGCAGCTGGAGGATCAGGTTTCCATCATGAAAGAACTGGTAGCTGCTTGCCAGAGCCAAAATCTGCAATGGAATATAAATTGGAGGAATTGGAGAACCACTCTAGATGCTCTAATCTTCATATCCTTGGTATTCTAGAAGGCCTTGAGGGTCAGCAGACACTACAATGGGTCGATTCTTTTATTTAAAAAAATGTCCTCCCGAAATATAATGGGGATTTGACTTTTACGAGCGCTCATCGTATCTCCCTCCCAACGCCAAATTCCCGCGGACGATCCTTGTCAATTTTGGAGATTACAGGGTGAAGGAATAAATTCTAGCCAAAACGGTGAAGCAGCAACTGTTTACCTCTTCAGAAGTATCATTATGTCATATTTTCCCTGATATGTCCGCCTCCGCAGCCAAAAGGCAGAAAGAATTTATTAAAATGCTGCATTTTTTCAAGGAACAGGGGGCACAGGTAATGATCGCACAACAAAGTAAACTAAAAGTGCTTGTAAAAGGAAGATTTCATGTATTTTGCAATGTCCTCGAAGCCCAGGAGCTATTGCAACAAAACTCTAATAATTCCTAATTTTTTAGCTTGGGGCTCCTAGGTGGATGCCATGACTGTCTGGATATTTTTCTGTCTTTTCTCTCTTTCTCTCCCTTTTTGAATTTGTTTCAGATAGTTTTTTGGGAATTCCTTCTTTTCTTTTTCACGTCCTGGGGTGGGGAGAGATGAGGTGGGTAGGCCGATAGCTTCTGGCACACGGTCAAGGTGCCAGTTTGGGGGTGTGGGGTAAGCCTGTCAGGTGTGAGCAGGGACGGTGGACTGCTTACCGTGGCTTTTTGGAGGGGGGTTGGCACAGACGGGGGTAGGGTGAAGGGGACGTGTAGGAATGGGAAGCAAGAAGGGAAAAAAGAGATCTATTTCTAAAATTCCAAAGTCAATTGTAAATTGCGCTATCCGAACTCTATTTGTAAATTTACACCCTGTACGTGTCAGTGCTGTATCAATGATAGACCTTTGCGGTGGCCAGGTATATCGGAGTATTTATCTGACTTAAGTTTCAATTTATATTTGAGACCCCTCGAGGGCTAAAATATTATATCGGGCTTATGGGTATAAAGGAAATCCTAAAGGTGGTCTCCTTTAATGTCAACGGCCTCAACAATAAAAAGAAAATGCGTGCCATTGAATCCTGGATTGAGACGGAAAATCCATCTGTAATTTTAATTCAAGAGACCCATATACCGGTTGGGAAATTAGCAGATTTTTCTATGTTTAGATCATGGGCAGCATATCGGGGCTTCTCCTCTTCCCCTGCAACACATCGGGGCACGGCGATTTTTCTGGGTAAAAAATTTCAAGCAGAGGTGGTGAATTTAGTAAGTGATAAGAGAGGAAGGTGGTGTTGATTTTTTTTCTTATATCCAAGGCCCTGAATTTTAGTAATCAGAGAATCCTCCCTAATGGATTCTCGGATCATGCCATGATAATTTTAGAGGTTGAGTTAGGCAAAGTTCTGGTTCACTCCAAGAGATGGACTCTTAATAGGCAATATTTAATGGAAGAAAGTTGGGTGCCACTCTGTAAAACAGAGATAAAGGAATTTCTCGTAAGAAATCATGGGACGGCCCCTCCTCACATTGTCTGGGACTCCCTTAAAGCATATATTCGTGGTTCTGGCTATTGGTAAAGATGCAGAAAGTTGTAAAAAAAGAGAAAGAAAAAAAGCAAATCCTAGGGCAGAAGGTTCAGAGGTGCTATGATACTTTTCTTAAAAGTCCTTCGGCTCCCAATCAATGAAAACTTGACCATGCTAAATGGGCTCTAAGCGAAGCTTATTATTTAAAATGTGAAACCTCCAATCGTAACTATAGGCAAAGGGTATATGAAGAAAGTAATTTTACAGGGAGGTTTCTCTCATGGCAGGCTCGGGAGCAAGCCGCAAGTAACCGGATCAGCATATTGAAATGCCCCGCTACTGGTACCCGAAGCGAGGACCCGGCTATTATAGGGGACATAATGCTGGAACACTACAGGCGCATTTATGGTCTAAAACAAACAATTGATAAGGCGTCTCTGGAAATGTTCCTTCAGGAACAGAAAATTCTGGTACTCTCCGAGACCGATAAAATTAATATGATGCGCCCCTTCTCTAAAGAAGAACTGGGTGATGTTACAAAAAACCTCCTGAATGGTAAAGTCTGTGGACCGGATGGTCTTCCGGTGGAATTTTTTAAAACATTCTCAGGGGTTTTATCAGAATACTTTTTATTGATCGCCAACTCAATTTTAGAGGGAGGTCCGATACCAGTATCATTCCGAAGAGGGAACGTAGTCAGTTTTTTAAATAGGGGAAGGATGGTGAAGACCCTAATTCATATTGCCCAATCACACTTCTGAATTCTGACTATAAAATTATTACCAAACTTTTAGCCAATAGATTTAATACAATAGCTTCAAACCTGATCCATTCTGATCAAAATGGTTCTATTGCAGGAAGACAGCTTGGGACAAATACGCATTATTTAGTAGAAGCACTGGATTATTTCGAGACCAAGGAAATACCGGCCCTGGTCCTTCTGTTAGATGCCGAGAAGGCTTTCGCCCTCGTCTGGGAGACTTTATTCCATATCCTGTCTAGGTTCGGTATACCCCCCCAGATCACGGGGCTGATTCAGAGAATGTATCATAATGCAGAAGCCAATATTATTGTTAAAGCCTCTGAGGTAGGACAAATTAGCGTTCAACGTGGGACCAGACAAGGGTGCCCACTGTCCCCTATTTTATTCGCCTTTTTTATAGAGCCTTTGGCTATTGCCATCCGAGATAATGTAGATATTCGTCCCCCTCTACCTACTATGGGGAAACTAAAATTATACGCTGAGGATATCATGCTCATTATCGATTGCGATAAGGAGGTTCAAGTAAAGGTCGTTGAGATCTTTGAACAGTTTGAATCGTTTGGCGGGTATAAAATTAATAAAAAGAAAATGGAAATAATCCAGTGCGGATGCAAGCCTGATGTTTTACATACTGATATCTTGTCATGCTTGAATTCCAAACCCAAGAAATATTTGGGAATTAATTTTTTGTCACGAATTTCTGATCTGTGCATTTTAAATTTTGCTCCGCTTCTCTTGAAAGTACAGAATTTATTGTTCCGTTGGAACTCGCACCTGTTAACTATCATGGGGAGTGTTTCATTGATCAAGATGTCTGTTCTTCCGCTGTTTAATGTTTTATTCTCTGCTATTCCGTGTGTTTTAGCAGCACCTTTCTTCGGTAAATTAGAGTCCATGTTTATGTCTTTCCTCTGGGGAAAACAAAAACCCCGAATTGCACTAAGTACTTTATACGAGGAGTTGGAGAAGGGTGGGTTAGCCCTCCCTAATCTCAGGGATTATTATTTTGCATATTTTGCACAATATATGTCTAGGTTTAAGTCAGAATTGCATACAGGAGTATTTGTGTACTATTTCAAGAGCTTAATCTGTAAAGAGCCGAACAATCGCACAGAAGGGGGCCCCTGTACAGGATACCTAAGCAGGGGAACAGGGGTAAGCAATAAGTTAAATCAACAAAGACCCACTGCCTGATTACTTTAATGAATCCGACATAAGTCGGAAATGAAACTAGGGAGACTATCAATCAAGTTCCCTGGGAGAAAGGAATCCAAGGGGGCAAGTGGGAGCAGACAATCAAAAACATATAACCAAGAGGAAACCAAAATTGTACAACAATAACATGAATTGTATTCAACAATTTCAGGTATCAAAATATTTCTTTAGGACAGCATTAAATAGATATCACAATAAAAGGCTACATCCTATGCATAGGAGATGCTATAGGTAAAACATGGTACCCAGGCGCAAAACACACACACACACTTGATCGTCACGTGCATACCACAACTTCATACATACTCATTCACCCAACAAAAAGTTAAATGGCCATCCGCTGACTCCATCGAAGAACTCCTAAAGCATCGGTGGTCTTAGATTTGCATTTCAATATACAAAGCTTTATAATGATTCACTGGATGTGCCGTAATCACAAAATGGACATCAATGTTGAAAGACCAATGCCTTAATGGTGCACTTCTGGTTAGGGTAGGCCTCAAAAAAGTGTTGTAGACGGTGATATATAAGTCGGGGGACAACCGCTCCGACGCGCGTTTCGGTGACCGACCCAGGATTGGGTCACACCTTCTTCAGGGCGCAGAGGTGGGCAGGCGAAGATGAACAACAGGATGGGGCACCTGGGATACCTGAGCGGCGGCCCAAATTGAAATGACAGGCCTGTAAACAAAACAGGGTTCCTACGGGTGAGGAGGAGCCAAGCACCCAAAGATCAGCAGAGAGTTCTTAGGTATAAGAATCAAGTTGAGGTCCGGAAGGATTAAGGGCGTGAACGCCACGACCCGGGAGGAGGTTCCTCAAGTCCCGGTGGGGCCACAGGACATGATGTAGGATCAGGGGAATGGCATCCGTCATGCAAGGATCTTCAAAAGCCGAAGCAGAATCTGACATAGGTTCCAAAAGGCAAAAAGGGAAACTCTCCACGCTGTCAGGTGTGTGTTTTGCGCCTGGGTACCATGTTTTACCTATAGCATCTCCTATGCATAGGATGTAGCCTTTTATTGTGATATCTATTTAATGCTGTCCTAAAGATATATTTTGATACCTGAAATTGTTGAATAAAATTCATGTTATTGTTGTGCAATTTTAGTTTCCTCTTGGTTATATGTTTTTAATTGTCTGCTCCCACTTGCCCCCCTGGAGTCCTTTCTCCCAGGGAACTTGATTTATAGTCTCCCTAATTTCATTTCCAACTTATTGCAGATTCATTAAAGTATTTAGGCAGCGGGTCTTTGTTGATTTAACTTAATCTGTAAAGAGTACAAGATACGCTGGCTATTAAAAATCACAAAATCACCAAAACTAGTGCGCTATAAGTGTATGCAGTGTTTTTTTCACAAACGTCAGGACTTTTATAGAAGATATACAATCAAAGCAATCAATACTTCAACCCCTTTATTCGAACTCACATTGGCATTAGGGATCAGAGAATCGTCTGAAATTATTCCATAATGGGCCAAGGCCGGATTCCGGAAAATCTCAGACTTTATTACGATTGATAGGTGGCTAAATATTTTAAATGCATGATCTAATTTCAAATGATTTTCTTCTCCTCGGGTCCTATAGTATGTTCATCAAGTACCTTAGTAATATGGATCTGATCCAGATTAATGAGCGCAAAGATCTGGCGCACACGCTATTTGAAGAAAGGGTAGTTAGGAAACCCGGGGAGTGGAAAAAACCTTTAGCTCCTATCAAAGGTCCGGATCTCGCTCAGAAAGCAATAATAAAATGGGAAAAACATGAAGGGCTAGAGCTAACAGCGAGAATTTGGACCAAAGTAAATAAACTTAACTTCAGTACGCTACGGGGAGCTAATTGGCACCGGATGCTATTTTTTAGCAAATGTAAAATGTAAATCCGTATTTGTAAATCGAGAACTACTCACCCTTACGGGTCTCAAGGCGCTGGGGGCCGTCGTGGAAATTAAGTGAGCTATTGCCCAGAGTCACAAGGTGCTGAGCTGAGCTGCTGCAGCCGGGGATCGAACAGTGAGCCTTGTGCTCCGAAGTCAGCTGCCCTGGCCGCTGCACCAGGTGGCTCCTATATAGAACACCACATTTGTTATCCAAGGTTTATCCCAGCCAGTCTAGTCAGTGTTTTCGTTGCTCAAATCAGTCGACAGCCAACTGGACGCATATCATTTCACAGTGCCCTTTAATTCAGGGGTTTTGGAATGATGTTTTCCGACATTTGGAGGCCGAATGTCTAATTAAATTGGATTCTAACAGTTGGCTGAAAGTCCTGGGTTATGATCCCTCCCTTCGCTTATCTGATAAATGGGTTAAACTATTATATATTGCAATGGCGGTTGCCAGGTCGCTGCTGCTTCAAAGATGGCGATCAGGTTTTGTACCATCAAAAGATGAGTGGGTTCAGAAAATGAAACAGGTTAGAAATAGTGAACGTTTGTTTGCAACACGAAGTGGGGGGATTAGGAAATTTGACTAAATTTCGACTAAATATTAAATAGAGCTTAAAATTTTAAAGGCACTGTTAATGTGTTGAAATATCCGATGTCTTATATGCCAACATATTTGTATACTTTACTGCACTTTATTGCACTATAGACACTTTAGTTCCTCTTAAAATAGGCAGTCGACGTCGTGTTAATATGATAAATTACTATCCGATGTCTCATGTGTCGACATGGACAATTGGTACTGTATCTGGTCTCTAATGGCTTTTTTCTTTTTAGTGCAATGTGATTCTGGTTTTTCTTCTGACTATGTACTCCTCTCTTTTACTCTTGAATATGTATGCTGTACTTTCTGTTTGGAAGCGCTCTATCGGGCATTTATATTGTGATCTATTGATGAATTTGTAAATTTTTTCTGGATCTCCATAAAAAAAACAAAAAACTATTGCACAAGGAGGGATGAGATATTTCAATAATGAAATCTTGCCCCGTGGTTAGAAGAGATTCCTGTGAACAGATAGACAGATGAGACTGAGTCACCATCCATGAGTCAGGAAAAAATGAGATCCCTAGATGTACGAAAGCTGAAGATAGATCTGGAAGAGATTGTACAACCGCTGTCATCGAAGAGCCTCTGTGTCGACATTGAAGGGCGATGCATCGGTTTTGATCGGTGCAAAGGTGACGATGCGTCGGTTATGTAGCAAAACAGCTGCAGAACCTTCTTCTGAGGCCAATAAATTGGATAGGGCTCCTCCGGCAAGGGTAGGACTCACAGAAGACAGAGTCCAGCAGCACCAGCAGAAATGCAGGAAGGATTTTGTGGCCTTGAGACTTCAGAAAACAGGAGCAAGCCAGCTAGCCCTTAGAAATCACCTAGAGGGAAAGCAGAGTCCAGCTCTCCTTCAGCAGAGACAGGGAGCTGCAGGCAGCAGAGCTGCAGGCAGAAAAACAGTGCTTCCAGAAAAGCAGCCCAGTTGAGTCCCTAAGCAGCACAGTAGTCCTTCTGACAGAGGTTCAGTGCAAGAGCCAGAAATGTCTGATTTTAGGGGGTCAGAGATCCAGTATACCCAAAAGTACCTTTGATGTAGGGGTGACTTCAAGACAGCTCTTTGAAGTGCAAATGGATCCCCTTCAACCCAGTCCTGTCTGCCAGGCCACTGTGAGGGGTAAATCAGTGCTTTGTGTGTGGACAGGACACTACCTATTGAAGTGTGTCAGCCCGCTCATTCCTTCCTGCCCAGGAAGACCCATCAGAATGCAGACAATGCTCAGAATGCAGATGAGCCTTACCTTCCTGTGTTCGTGGCTGTCTAGAGGGAATGCACAAAGTGTAGCTGTCACCCACCCCAGACATGTAATGGAGACAGACTGTCGGGCACAGAGCAGTAAATACAGAGAAATGTCCACTTTCTAAATCCAACTTCACCAATAACGAGGATTTATCATTAGCATTTCAAAGATATGAAACATTAAAAAGCTACTTCTCTCTGATCAGGAATTACAGCTTAAAAGTGTATTAAGGAATTCCTGATGCTGGCCTATGAGAGGGGTAGGCCTCACAGTAGTGAAAACCAAAATAAGCTGTTTGTCACTACCAGGAAATGCCAAACATAAACGTACATGGCCTACCTTTTACTCACATGGCACCCTGCCTTTAGGGCTACTTAGGACCTACCTTAGGGGTGACTTGCATGTAATACAGGGGGAAAGGCCTGGCAAGTAGTTTTAAATGCCAAGTGGAAGTGGTAATAAACTGTATACACAGGCACTTCTGTGGAAGGCCTGAGACAGGTTTGAAAGGCTACTTCTGTGGGTGGCACAATCAGTGCTGCTGCCCACTAGTAGCATTTGAGGTGCAGGCCCTGGGTATTTGGTATGCGACTTTACAAGAGACGTACCAGTACATCAAATATGCCAATCAGGTATGCACCAATGTCATCATGTTTAGGGGAAAACGAGTACATGCACTTTAGCACTGGTCAGCAGTGGTAAAGTGAGCAGAGTCCTAAGGCCAAAAAAAGAATCAGCAAAACTGAGAGATAAAAAGTCTGGGGAAAGACCACCCTAAGGATGACAGGTCTAACACAGGGTGAATGGGAAATTGCCTCCAACACCCCCAGGTGGAAATAATGCTCAATCTTTTCCTATGAGAGGCCCGACGGAGGGTATGCTCAGTTGCAATAGAGTTGAAGTGCTCTTGCTTCATTTATAGACAGTTTCCCAAAATTAAGAGAGAATCCTTTCCAGTGGTACACCCAGTTGACAGGTTTGTTAAGATTTCAAAGGTTTTGTGGACAGATTTAAATACCTTTTTCAACATTGTGGAGGCGAGTGATTTATTGGCTGCGTGTAAGATGCTGTACATTGGCCTATAAGGGATCCATGGACTCATGCACTGTATCTTATAGTGAGGACAAAGTATGATAAGGTGATTACATTTTTGATGGGGAAGGTACTATCGATTGGCTTAAGATCAACAGAATGACCCAGGAAGCTAAAGAATCAGTGCATGCCTTTATGAACAATTGTTGCATGTGTTTAAACAGCATAGTGGTCAAGAAAACCCTGAAAACAGTTTGTTCTTGGATTGCACCAGGAGATTAGCAAGCATACCCAGCAGATTGTGATTTGTTGGCAGTCCAAGCCACTGGATGAGATTTTGAAGTATGCTATGTACTGTAGTGATGAGTAGGAAATGAAGCAGAGGAGACTTTATGTTTTCACTGACCAATCTAGCACGGAAAGCTTTCAAAAATCAGCCATGTGTGAGAAATGGTGGAATGCAGGGTGTAGGATTGCAGGATGGAAACCAGATGGCACTTGGTGGAAGTGATGCTTTGCTTGGTAGGGGATGCGGTGTTCCAGTTGATCCGAATTCCGGAGTAGATATTGCCACATTGAAGTGATCGACTACCTGTCATTATTGTAATAAGTTGGAACATTGGAAATGAGAATGTCATCAAAATCCCAATCGTATGGTCAGTGGTGGTGAAATGTAAATTGTCGATCCTACCCAATTGCAGAATTCCCCTGTCCAGATAATGCAAAATCCAAGTCAGTCACAAACCACTGTAATGCAAGTCCCACAAGCTTTGATGCCACCACAGAACATGGGTAACCCCAGGTTTAGTGTGAATCAGGACCCAAGAGCAAACCCAATCCTTTTCAAAATCAGAACCCCTTTCAGCAGTATCCTACATTTGAGGATAAGAGTTTCGACTCTGATCATTCCCAATGACGGTGCCTGAGGTGGGAGGAAGATTGTGTGCTTGGTGCAGCCTTAGACGTAGGCCAGAGTGGCCCTTTTGTAGAAGGTGAGGTGAATGGCCAGCAAGTGTAATTTTTTATTGATATTGGTGCCATCTGCTACACTGTTAGAGCAGCAGAGGTTCCAGACCTACCCCTCTCATGAAAGCAGATCCAAGTTGCAGGTGTTACAAATAAACTAATAACTAATCCTGTGTCAAAGAAAGTCCCTGTTCAAATAAGTTAATTCGAAGAAGATCACCAATTCATTATTCGTGAGTTGAGTTCCGTAAACTTGTTAGCGAGCGATCTTTTATACAAATTAAATTGCCCTATTTACTGTACACCAGATGGTGTTGAGTTCCAAACTCATGATGAGGATGTTGAATTTAAAATGGCCAGACAAGGGACAGCAGTCGGGCTGTTTCCTGTGAGGACAGTAGAGGACTTACCTCCCGATTTAGAAGACACTCTGAAACTGAAGTGCGGAATTTTTCAGGGAAAGATATTGGACTCATTAAAGGTGTAGAACGTGTCCGAATAACAATTAAACATAATGCAGAGTATCACCACCATAGATTGTCTCACAAGAAGACAGAGGCTGCAATTACCCCAGTGATTGAGTCTATGATTCGACAGGGGATTTTGAAAGAGGTCATGTGAAGTCCATGCAACTTGCTGATCATGGGCTTGCAGAAGCCGAACTGCAAGTACCGCATTGTGCAGAATCTACGAAAAAATAATAACATTGGCGTCCCATTTTGTCCCATGGTACCGAACCCATCTCTATGATTATTTCAGATACCATTTGATGCAAAATGGCTCACATTGGTTGATCTGTGACAAGCATTTTGTCTATTCCCTTACATAAGGAAAGTCCTTCCATTCCCATTTCGGTTCCACAATAAAGTTTTGGCATGGTGCTAAGTTCCACAGGGGTAAATAGAGAGCCCTTCGATTTTCAATCAGATCTTGAGGAAAAATCTTGAGTCTTTGCAATTGCCTTTATCTCTGTTCTTGTGCAATATATTGATGACCTGCTAGTTGTGTCAAACACACAAGAAGCCTGTAAACTGGATACGATTGCCTTCTTAAAACATTTTGCCTAGAAATGAGTGTCCCAGGCAAACTGCAATACTGTCAAAAAGAGGTCTTGTATTTTGGACATCATATTGAGAAAGGAACAAGGAGGGTATCACAAGAGAGAATTACTGCCATCTTGAAAAGGAATCCTCCCAACATGCAGGCCAAAGTCAGAATGTTTTTGGTGCAAGTGGGCTACTGTAAGATACCCAACTTTTCCTTACTGGCCATGCCTTTGCTGAGGGTGACGCACAAAGATTTGCTCTATCCACTTCCATGCGACAACAATTGCTTAAAAGTGTTCTTAGAGATGGGAAAAAGTCTCTATTGTGCCCTGGCACTAGGAATGCCTGATTACAGTAAAATGTTTACTTTGCTTTACAGTGAGAGGGAGGGCTGCACTCTCTCAGTGCTTACTCAGTTACAAGGAGACTCTTAAAGACCTGTGGCTTACTTTATGACCACCCTTGACCCTGTAGCCACAAGATTAACCAGCTGCCTTAAGGCTGTCTCAGTGGTTGGTGTGTGTATTGAGAGAAGTGAGAATATAGTCATGGGACATCCTCTTACAGTGATGGTTCCGCATTCTGTGGAGATATTGTTTATGTGCACAAAAACCCAGCATTTGACAAATAGCGTGCTCATGAAGTATGAGCACATGATTTTGGCTGCTGAAAATGTTACTTTGATAAGATGTCAGACTTTTAATCCAGCTACACTGTTATCATTGCCTGAAAATTAAGTTGATGGGTAAGAGGTTGAGCATGACTCTCTCGATGCCATGGAATTATGCACCAAGCAAAGACATGACATTAAGTATGAACTCCTTGTTAAGCCCGATTATGTAATGTTTGTGGATGTCTCCTGAGATAATATGGAGAATTTGAGAACAGCTTACGCTGTCTACACCATTCATGAAGTAGTGGAAACCTCTTGGCTCCATGGTGTCACCTCTTCTCAAGTAGCAGAACTGGTCGCTCTTACCAGAGCTTGTTGTCTGTCATACCAATTGAGGATGATGATATTTACTGACAGTCAGTATGGTTTTGGTGAAGGTTCATGATTTTGGACAATTGTGGTCACAGAGGGGAGTCTTGACTTCATCTAGGTCTCACATCCGCAATGGGGAATATGTGTTTCATTTACTGGAAGTTTTGCAGATGCCACAAGAAATGGCAGTGGTTAAATGTGTAGCCCGTAGGAGTGGAAATGATAATGTAATTTCTGGTAATAGATATGCTGATGAGGTTTCTCAGTATTTTGCTACTATGGCATGTGCATTTAACAGGGAATATACAAATGAATCTGATGAGGACACCAAATTTGGTACACTGTTGTCTGTAGCTGATACTTGGGAGGAAGTTAAGAGACTACAGGAGGAATTGTCAAAAGCTGAACAGCAAGGTTGAGTCCGAGCAAGATGTACCAAGAATGTGGATAAGATATTGGCCTCAGCGAATGGAAGACCTATGTTACCTGATAATTTGCTATTCCCAATGACCCAACATATTCATAATGCTGCACACATAGGGAGAGATGCCATGGTTATATTTAGTTTAATCCCCAGTTTAGAGTTTTGGATGAAGATTTGTGCCATCAGTGTGTGACCTATCAGCAAATGAATGTAGGGAGAAGAACACCAGTTATCATGAATCACATCGGCAGATCAGGGGGACCCTTGAATAGGATGCAGTTGGACTTAATTGAGATGCCTGTTTGTAATGTGCTGAGATATGCCCTGGTCATAGTGTGCATTTTTTCTCGATGTGTGGAAGCCTACCCAACTCAAAGAAATGACAGTCTCACTGTAGCCAAAGTGCTGTTGCGAGAACTCATACCATGGTTTGGATTTCTGGTTTCTCTGGAGTCAGAACGAGCAATTCATTTTAATAATGAGATCCTTACAATGCTGTGGGCAGTACATGTGGAACAACAATTTAATTGCAGCTACAGACTAGAAGCTTTGGGTATTGTAGAACAGATCAATGGGACACTGAAGTCTTGTTTAGCCAAAGTGTGTGCGTCCACTTCTTTAAAATGGCCAGATGCCTTGTCGTTGGTGTTGATGAGTCTCTGAAGTACTCCTGAAAGAAGAACAGGATTGTCGCCACATGAAATACTCATGGGACGTGCCATGAGACTGCCTGCTGTGCCTGCAAATGCTCTTGTAAATATCAATATCACAGATGACATGATTCTCGACTATTCAAGAATAAGATGGAGCAGGGCTAGGGATGTCTCATGAACGTGAACCAATTGCAGAATATTACAAATCTGCTTGCTGTTATAATTCTACCCCAGGTCTGACTGTAGACAAAAGTGCTTCCTTACCAAGAATAGATGTAGAGTAGTGATTGCTATGACATTAACAGTTGTTGTGTTACTATTAATAACCTTTTTAGTTGGTATGAGAATTTTTCCTGATACAGTAACCCTTAGATCTACCCCTTCACCTTCATTATCTACACATTCATTAAAGCTCATACAAATTATGGATTAATATTTAGATGCATCAGAAGGAGATTTCACTTCAAATTTGTATTCTAGATTAGTGCAAGAATACACACATACCCTAGATGCTAAGGATTGTTACGTTTGCGCACATTTATTTACTTCAGCTGCTGAGAATGTAACTTATCACCATATCCCACTTTCATATGGAATCACCTTTTGTATAATGCTTAGTTTATTTTATAAGCAGAACCATTTGAGAATTATTTTTCCAATTATGATTTTATCCTTTCCGAAGTACCTCTTCATAAGAGAATGAACCCCCATCCACAAGCTAAGGAGATGGACTCAGGTTCGTATTTCTTTAGGTCCCCTTGTAGAATTGACACTGTTAAGGCATATAAAAACAATTTGACATGTTCCATTAGTGCATTAGAAAAGAAATTAATTCACAACTTTAGAAGAAAGAAGAGCTCTCGTATTTCATAAAGAAAGAGATGTTTTAAAGAATGTGAAAAAAGGAGGAAGATGAGTACAAAGAAAAGAGGGAGTATCCTTGATTGAAATGATGATTGAAGGGAAAATTGTGAATTTACAAAAGAAGAACATACACTAGAACTCGACACATGGAATTAAGTGGATGTGAGTGCACGTTTTACATTTTTGGAGGGCCAGGTCAGATGCTTACTGGAGAGTATCCTGTTATTCCTGGAGTTAATTTTGTATGTGTACAGGATGCTTATTTTCAGCTACCCACTGACTGGGAGTATTTGTGGCTATTTTGCTTTAGTATTCCTGATAATGTGTCATGTAAAATGTTTACTAGCTTTTGAGAAAAATTCACCTTATAGATCTAGATGTAGTACTAATGATGATTCACATTTAGTGGGAGATGTTTTGTGCCAATATTCCTGAAGTAGGAATAGTATTGAAAGATGAGAAGATTAGAAAGCTTTCTGCACTAGTGGATGAACTAGCAATGAGTGCATTTGGTGCTGTGTTATCAGTATATACAGAATTAGAGGCTCTTAGGTATATGGTGTTACAAGATCAACTAGCTTTAGATATTTTGTTTTCAGAGAAAGGCGGAGTTGTTAAGATGTTGAAAATGCAGCACTGCTGTTCATACATACCTGATAAGAGCAAATAGATAGAGAGCTTTGCAAACAATATTTCTGATTTGAAACTATTATTTGAAGATTTAGAAGCAACTAGTGTTTTAGGAACCTTAGGAAATGGAGCTTCTGCTATTAGTAGCTGGTTTGGAAGTATTGGTAGTGGAATCTTAGGTGCTATGCTAAGGACTGTCTTGATTATTGGCATTTGCATAATTTGTTTATTTGCTTTATATAAGGGATTTAGATGTTTGCAAGAAAGAAAAGGGAAGAAAGAAAAAAAGAAAAAAAAAGGAAAGTAAGAAAGAAAGAAAAAGAAAAAGAAAGAAAGAGGAGGAAATGGAAGAAAAAAGTGTTAAGCTTAAAAAGAATTGAAGGAGCTGCAAAACTCTAAGCGAAAGACGAGGGATTCAGCAGAGTAACAAGATGTTCATTGGAGATTCATTTATGTTTGATGTAATGACTATTCTAGCCATCAAAGGGAGAAATTAGAAGAGTGAAAATGTTCATTCGCATAATTAATGCATTAGAAGTCAAATGTGATTTGCCTTGCTGAATATTGTGTGCATATAGTAGGTAACTGTATTTAGCTATAATGAGCAGCACCCGAGTTAAAATGTTGTACAACTTAAGTTAGCCTAATATTAATGACATCTTGAATGTTTATTCTCACACAGGAAAGGCTTGCACATTTCATACTCGTTCGTTTTGCACAGTTTGTGTTTTTCCATTGCAGATGCTGTGTATTTGTTTTTCTAGATGCCTTTTTGTTGGACTTGGCCCTTTTTGTAGGGTTATCCCCAAACTTTTTGCTTCTTCCTCCTATTTTGTCCTGACCTGTGGTTGTTGGCTATAAGACTCTGGGCACTTTACTACTGCTAATCAGTGCTAAAGTGCATATTCTCTCAGTGTAAATTGTTGTTACAATTGGTTCTCAATAATTGGCATATTTGATTTACTGGTAAGTCCCTAGCAAAGTGCACTGAAGTGTGCCAGGGCCTGTAAATCAAATGCTACTAGTGGGCCTGCATCACTGATTGTGCCACCCACATGAGTAGCTCTGAAAAGGTAACTCAGACCTGCAACTGCAGTGTCTGTGCACAGTTGTTAACTGCCATGTTGACTTGGCAAGTGCACCCACTTACCAGGCCCTAACCTTCCCTTTTTCTACATGTAAGGCACCCCTATGGTAGGCCCAAGGTACCCTCTTGGGCAGGGTGCAGTGTATGTGAAAGGTAGGACATGTACTGGTGTGTGTGACATGTCCTGATAGTGAAATACTGCCAAATTTAGAAAGTAGGCATTTTCTTGTTTAACCATCCTGTGTGCCTCTGCCTGTTTGTGTATTGACTGTCTGGTTTTGGAGTGGCAGGGGATGAGGAGGTGCATTCTCTCAGACAGCCACCGGGGGAGGGGGGGTTGATGTGTGTTCTGCCATTCCTGAATGAGTCAGGGCTGGGCTGAATAGGCTCGGTCTGCATTTAGAGTGGTGGGAGGGAATTTCCTGTGCACCTGAATAGGGCCTGTATGCCTTACACAATGCTGTCTCCACCTCCTGCCGGGCAGCTGCGCAAGAGAGTACAGAACTGGTTTGGACTGGGCTCAGAGACCCTTGCACAAAGAGATCAAAGATATTTTTGGGGTATAAGTATTAGACCTAAAACCCCTGAACTTTAGACTACTTCTGGAATCAAGAGGAACCTTTGCCAAGGAGAAGAGCTGGAGAAACTGAGGAGAAGTACTGCCCCTTTGCTGTGTGTCTGGGGTTGGCCTGCAGTAGCTATTTCTGCCAAGGAAAGGAGAAGGACTTTGCTGTGTGCTGTGTCCCCTGCTTGAAGAAGATCTCCAAGGGCTTGCTTCCTGTTTTGAAGTCTCAGGGACACAAAGACTTCACCCCCAGCTCCCCTGAACTTCCGTGCTAGGAGTTCTGACCTGCAAGGAGGTGCCTGTGACTGTCTTGGGCCTCTGGAGGTTGTTTCTGCTGTTGGGCGCTGGAAAAGCAACGCAACTACAAGAAAATCGACGCATCGCTCTTCTTGCAGCAGTTTTTCTGGCACAGCACCGCGGTGCGAGAAGAATCTCCACACATCGTCGCGCCACTGCCGAAACCGATGCAGCGTCTGTTGCAGCTGCAAGAACCGACGCATCGAGGGGTCGCGGCTGAAGAAACCGACACAGAGCCGCTCAACGCTGCCGCATCAATCACCAACGCACCCTGGATTTCCATGCATCGTACCTGTGCGGCAAGTTTTCCTGACGCATCACTTGCAGATCGGAGTCACCTCAGAATCGACGCATTGTTTTCCCCCGACAGACCGGACCAGACGCACCGCTCTCCTGCGTGCAGCAGAACTGTCACATCGCATCCTCAAGGTCACAGGAAATGACGCATCTCTTTGTTTTTCAAGGCCTTCCATCGTTGCGGCTGTTTGGCCTTGTGAATTTTGTTGCAACAACAGGTACTTTGAGAGAAATCACGCATCCATAGTTTTCTATGGACACAGTTGCTTAAAACCTTTTTAAAGTCATTTTAGTAATACTTGTATGTTGGATTTTTGTCGTTTTGGTCTTGTTGAGTTCAGATAAAGATACCTTATTTTTCTAAACTGGTGTGGTGTCCATTTGTGGTGTTATCACTGTATTAATGTGTGTTTTGAGTACAAATACTTTACACATTGACTTTGGGATAAGTCTGTCTGCTCGTGCAAAGCTACCCAGGGGGAGATCAGGGGTTATCTAAAGTGTGTATCCCCCTTACCCTGACTAGAAGCAAGGGTCCCTATTTGGACGAAGGTACCTCCCTCTGCCAACTAGAGACCCCCATTTCTAACACTTTTGCTAGCTAGTGAATAGTCATTTGTTATGTATTAGCTACTGTTAGTGAGGTTCTCATTAAGGGAGAAGAAGATAGTAGTGTGGGAGATCGACTGATGGGAAGAGCAGTCTCTAGCTGACAGTCTGTCCGGTATAACAATTCAAGGACATAGCCATGCATGGATCATTGTTTAGACATGAGAAAGTGAGTAGAATACCTGCTCCAAGAGTCTGTAGAGAACTGATTGGTTTGTGGAAGTGGGAACAAGCTGAAATGTTGTAATTAATGTTTTTGTCGAATAATAACAGTGCGTGTTCCTGAGGCTAGTTAGGAGAGACACTTGCTGATTTCGAACTGAGAGGACCCTTCTCACCTCTGCTGATCTCCACAGCCTATGTGCACATGCTTTATGCTTAAGCATTCTTATTCTCTCATTCAGAGACCTTTATTTGGATTTCTGAAGCTGACCTTATTTGCTTAAACTTAAAGCCCCTTTTCCCAAACCATACCAGCTAGATAGATTAGGGATTTCCTTGATGGAACACACTTTCTGGATATGCTGTATTCTTTATGTAATTCTTGCTAACATTCTATTTTTCCTTATTCTGAAATGTGGACTCTTAGACCATTTAAACATATAACATATGCTGCTTGAATTAGAATTCCCAATGGACTCATGTCATTGCTTTAATCAAAATGTTATTAAAAAATCCTTTTTGAATGTATTTAAATTCTCCTCGTCGTTTCCTTTGGAGACTAATGGTTTCACTGTTTATGGAAATGTATTTAAATGCTAGCTCCTTAGTTCCTCTTCACATTGATTAACAAAGGTCCATGCGACCAGTGACGGGGTTTGTAGGACCATAGAGTAAGATTCAAGAACCTCCACTCCATCATTACATTCAGCAGATCTGCATATGCCATGCTGTTTTTATTGTGCAGTAAACATGAACAAACGTTTCTATCTGTAAGCAGCGAACAAGGGGTTTAATGTGTGCAATGAGATAAAATCACAATAATTATGCCATGTGATTATTGCCCCTCTATATAGCCTCAGTATCTTTACTCTGAATTGTTTCTAGACTGGATTGTGGGAGACATTAATCAGTGTTTTCTCAAGTCAGTTACGTTCTACTGCAGTAATAACAACTCTGTGAGAAATGTGTGGTTATTGTTTTATTAGTACACTTGTTCTAAATAACATGTATAACATATGTAATATGCTACTATGCCCTGTATTCTACAGACAAGTCTAATACATTGGATTGCTAGCACATTTCTCTGGCAGCCTCATAACAAATTTCATTCTGCGTCAAGCTGCTGCTCTGGCTTTTACATTTCCTTACACTACAGTGCTACAAGCACACAGCTATAAAACTTGATTTTAAAGTGCGTCTTAAAAAGACCACCAAGACTATGTTTAAGTGAACCTATTTTTCCACAGTTTTAGATTGCTGCCCTCTGAATGGCATGTATGTTAATAGAGCAGCTTTCTGTCCATTTCTTGCTTTGTGTGCATGAAGAAGAGGGTAGAAAAAGCAGAGGAAAAATTATACTGCGCCAATATCAATTTTGGAAAATATTTTAACCTTAAAATGTTGTATTTATTTCACTGCAGTAATAATGGTACACCAAATTTCCTCCACCAATTTACTGTAGTCTATAAAGCTTTTTGAGCTGGTGGTGAACAGCTGCATTAGCTATTAAGGTTAAATAATCTAGTTAGAAAAGCATCAGCCATTTTTCCAGGTCTCGAAATAAAGGCTTGACTTTACTGTAATAAGGCTGCTGATCAGACATTCAGTGGGTTCGTATTCCGATTGGAAAGAACTGAGAAAATATTCCTTTTATGAACTCACCAGCCTTAAGCTACAGCTGCAGAAAACGAGTCTTGTGCACGGCGGCGAAACCTGGTCTCTGCATGCTTGCCCTGACCTCTGGATTCATGGGGAGATTTTATTACTTGTAAAGGACTAACTGTGTAATACCACACCAGCTGCATTAGTTGCTTTCAGATGCTGTTATCACCTTTTGTTGACTGCCCTTGGTGTGGCTATGTGCCAGGCAGGTTAGAGGAACCCTGGTGCCTCCATGTGCAGTGTCTATGTCTTTGTGGGTATCACATGTTGGCTCTTGAGTGGCCTGCTGCCGGCCCAATATTTCAGACTGAAAACACCACCAGACAATTCATTACATTTTGAGTTTACACTGTAGACAGATGTATTCTAGACCTTTAGTGCAAGGACGTCATTCAGCTGTGATCGTCCATTGTTTTCCCTAGTGACGTCATTCAGGTTTTAAAAGGCCATCTTGAGAGTCACCACTAGCCACTGAAGGGAGGTAAAGGCGCCTCTTTATACTGGCCCGCGATCCAGCACACAATTGGTGGGTAAGCTGAAACGCATACCTTGGTACCTGGTGACCAATTGTTTAATTGAAGGGCCTTCATGGATTGCATCGGCCGTCCCAATGCCTACTGTTGTGACATTTTTTCCATTTGTTGTCATATTTCGAATGCACTTACTTACACTGTTACCAGAATGTTTTTCTAATATGTGTGACTTCATCAGGGTCAAAGGTTGCAAGATGTCGTCATGGGTGTGTGATGTCATCTCCACTAGCATCTTGATTTTATGAAATGGAACTACTCTCCTTATTATTCAACATCATATTTTATGCTTCATTTTATCCTTCAGGAGAAAAGTTGTGTCCACATGCAAATGCCCTGAATCACCCTGAGAATTGAAGTAAGGCTCACGATCTGAATACTCAAGTGCGCAAACTCCGCAATCTGAGTTGAGCGCCCGTTCCCCTAGTTTCTTGCCTGTGTACACTATGTTTAAAGTGAAAATAAACCAACACAAACAAATTAAAATTGGTAGTAAAGATATTAGCTGTTATCAGTGAAAAGCTAAGTTTTAAAGGTTTTTATAAATTGTACCACCAGATGGGTCGAAGATGATTTGGTAAGGAATTCCAACAACTCCTGCCACGGCAGAAAAAGCTGTTACTGAAAGTAATCTGCAATTTTGTAACATGAAGGAGAAATTTATTTTCGGATCGCAAACGTCTCGATGGTTTGTAAAGACAGATTTTCTATGCCATTTTAAGGAATGTGCCATGATGATCTGAAGAAGAAGATGCAAGACAGTTCTAGTTTTGCTGGAAAGCATTTTCTAAGAGAGATGAGCCTTGACTTTTATGCTGTGGCCTCCATATTTCATCCATCTGAGTTTGATAAAATGATAGATAAGGAGCGGCTGAGTCAGGAGGTCTCAATTTGGTCATAGTGGAACATTATTATTTGGAATGGTGGAGCAAGTGTGGGTTTCTTCCTCTTTCAGAAAGTAACCGTGCATAGAATCCATTGCAGGTGTTATATGAAGTTACTTTATCACTCCCGGACAAACTCGGACTACCGAATTCTGTGTCCTTTGGAACTCTACCTCTGACTGGTAACTCCTTGGACTTCAAAGTGAGAAATTGTGCTCATTAAGAAGGACTTAAACCAGTCCAAAGCTGCACCAGTGATAGTGACTGCTGCAGCAAGATGGAGTGGTCGAGGACGTCCAAAAGTAGTAGTCCGGTGGGGATGCCCAAAGCTCTTGAACTTTTCAAGTTGCCAGCTGCTGCTAGTGGAACAGACTGTGGAGAGTGTCTGGGACAAAAACCTACCTTTTACCATTCAAGGCCTCCTGGTGATTCATAGATCAGACAGCCAATGAGGCAAATGTTGCCCCGTTGTATGGCAACAGACTGATAAACCATGAGTGGCCTATAGTTCTGCATGGCCCCGAGGATCAAATTTTGTTTTTGGTCAGGAGAGGTGTTCTGGTTACCTTCTCTCAAAGATTGAGCACAAGCCTTTCCAAAAGCAAGACATTGAAAATACCTTGCAAAAGGTGAAATAATGTCTGGCTCCAGTTCATAAGCACTGAAATTGGGCAAGTATCATTAGGGGAACAAAACCTATGTTCTGCTAAGATAGTGCTGACTTCAGCATTGGTCAAAGTGGTAGTGTCGCCACCACAAATGCAGTTAACTTCTTGGTTTGGGAGAAGGAGGGAAATGTAGCAGTAGTGGTAGTGTTTGCACTACCGATAGACTTATTTATGGTAAGTACTTTGTTTACATATTTCATTTCCTTTTCAACCTCTAATGCACAGATGTTAGAGAGACACAGAGCACTCTACTTGGTATTCTCTACATTTTGCCTGTTTCCTGGAAGTGCGATGCCCACAGTAATTCAAATATTTTGGGAATGTCTCTCTTTTGGAATGGTCTCTTCTCTTGCAATTGATGGCTGTTAGAATTTATAGCAATTTTTGGTTACACAGAAAACAACACCATTTTCTAGGAGTAGCAATCCCGTCTCCTTTTTTGTTGCCACATCTTCAACACTATTTACATGATTGTGCATGATAGGGATAGAACTCTAAAGAAAAAATATAGGACCTTAAATCTTTTAACACGAGTCAAAACATTTGAAAGTGCAATTTAAAATGGGTTGGGTGATTCAAATCCTGATTCGAGCAGTTACAAGAGATAAGAGCACTTATTGGCTCAACATTGCAAGCTTGAATCACAAATGAGCTCATTTAGAGTTTGGTGGATGTGAGACATCTGCCAAAAAGTGGTGGAGGCTCAGTCTGCTAAACTCACAGGAGCTGCCTCCACCGGAAGAAACATTTGACCAACAGCCAATCTACACCAGAAGATCCATGCTATTTGGGCGTTCCTCCTGGCATACACTTTTCCTGTTCAGAATTACCAGGGAAAACCTGGTGGTCCTGAACAAGAAACAGAAATTACCCCATTTGCTAAATGGAAACAGCAGTGACCAGGGTCACCCGTCCCACTCTGAGGGTTGATTCTGCAAAACAAAAAAGTAGATACCATCCCCCATGCACGGCAGCCATTATCTGTCTGCCGTGCATCGTGGCCAGGAGACTTTTTAGTTTTTACTAAATGGCCTCCACTACATTGGCTGAAACACTTCAGGCAAAATACTACCTGCCTTGTTGGTGGATATCTTTAAGTATGACAGACTGCTTTCCGCAAAGTTAAAGTTAAAGAACAAAGAGAAAAAAGAACAATACAATAGCAAATTGCATGCAGATATATTTTCACGAATAATAATACAGAAAACAGACAGATCTGAATGTCAGCTGAATGGAAACCATGTAGTGCTTGCCTAGTTTGGCCTCATGAATGGTCCAGAAACCCTTGCTAAGCAACACTCATTTTCTTCTCTTTAATTTGTTGAACAACTCTGTAATGTACATCACTCAGTGTTTTAATTGCCACTAAGATACATTCTAGGTATTTTTTTTACAGATTCCTGTTTGTTCAATGTGGGACATTCAGCTATCTGTTATTGTATTTCCTGTTTTTTTTAAAAATGTTTTGAAAATGTGATTTTCGGTTGTATATACATTCAAACAATTCTCTTGTTTCACAAGTAAACCTTATTTGAATGGCAAAACACACACACCATATTCCACATCCCGGCAATACTGTTTATTCTCTTGTGAAGGTAACACAACTGGTACAGGAAGGTATTGGATATGTCATAAACAGGAGCAAGAACTAACTGCATGACTTTGCATATAGAGCTTCCGGTTTCTTTAGATATAATTATTTCACATTGATTTTATCGACCCTCTAAATTATTTGAGCAAAGAAATTTGAGTGTGCAATTGTTTAAGAGAAGCGAAGATCTGGTGATATGAGGGCATTCGTCAGTTCTTCTGAGTGGTAGTTTTGTTTGTAACTAGAATCAAGGAATATATGTAATTGGAAATAATTTTAAAAGAAGTATTGGCAAATACAATAGGTCTGACTTGTTATTATTGTAGTGTAGTTCCTATTTCCCTAATAGGCTCTGCGCATTGGAATAATATACCCTATAGATTTGACATAGGACTGAGGTCAGTATGTCCCTATCGAGTATATTAAACTTAATTACTTTGTGCCAGCTAACACAGAGGCCACTAGAAACTCCTTGTAAACAAGAAGGGAGTAGATTCTGGCAACCGCATAAACATGACAACTTTGTTTCCCTTTAGAATCGGAACACTCTCAGAATCGTGGAAACAATAGATAACAGTTTCACTCAGCTAATCGTGCATGCTTAGTTTCTTCAGAGTTACACAGAAAGAATAGACGGGCGTTTCAATAAAAGGATTTATTGAACAGTCTTGTTTCTCGTGTAAGAGATATGAGCTGTTATGAACACAAGACAGTATGCGAGATATATAATGTACAGCGTAAGCAGTAGAAAGAAATAATACTGCACTAGCATTATCTTTTAGCTATGACACATATATTCATATACATAAATAACATAAGCTAAAAATGCGAGTACTCATAAGATGCTTCTCTACTTAGTTCTACCCCAGTGTACCTAACCTAAGTGTAGTGCAAGGTAAGAAGTAGGTGAAGTATTCTATAGTATGGTATGCTATAGTCTAGTATGCCAAGTCTAGTATGCCAAGAGTCCCTCTAGGTTCTAGTCAGCTCCATACCTTGAGAATGAGAGAGGTGGGAATCTCCTTCCGGGTCTCGGACTCTAACACCCCGCGAAGGGAGTCAGAACACTGGAAGCTGGATTCTCTGCGAGCAGGGATGACAGCATCTCTTGTCAGTGCGTCAGGCCGGGACACGGGCTCCTCTAAAGTCGAGGTCTCCTCCTACTTGCTTGGGCAAGGGAAGGTATATTTATACCCGGTAGGTGCCTTGGAATTTTAGCATTGACGTAAAGTCGGGCAGAGGAAGACGTCAGGAATGAACCCTTAAGGTATAGCGGTTCATGCATAATAAATGAGTTCTTGGAGAAATCAATAATCCTGTGCTGGGGGAACTCCCAAGAGCTTAAGGGTCTGGTTTCTAAGAACTCGTTGTGACGTTAGGGTGGACGGATGTAAGTGACCATGCCTGTATTTGGATAGCATGGCTAATGCCTAAATAAGGACTGGGATCTTATGCCTATATATGGGCAATGCGAATTGTGCCTATATAAGGACATGTTTCAGGAAAACCTATATACGGACACCTAAAGCGGAATACAACACCCACTCCACTTTCGAATGAACAATAGTACTAAATGCTAAACATTAAACTGAGTACCACATGTTGCTAAAAACATTAAAAGAAATTTTTAAAAGAAACTGTTGCTAAACATGTAATGTAATAGGTACTGTACATTTTTAAAGCATTTTTTCATTCTAAGCATATATTGGAAATAAATGCAACATGAATGAATAAACAGAAATATATACATATGACGAAATGGTTGACAAGTTTTCAAAAATCAAAGCCATTGCATATCATGGTACTAAATGAAATTGTGGTAAATAAGGTGACAATGTGTCCCTGGAAGTATTCAAAGAAGTCCGTTCTATATGAATAGTTCTACTGTAAGCAGATTGAATTGCCATGTATTTTCAAAAAAATAGAGAGAAAAAAAAAGTCAATTTTTAGGAAGAGTTCCAAGTTTTGTTCTGTTTTGAAAATATGGAGGCCAAATTTCATTGCTTCCCTGGTACACTGTGAGCCGAATCAAAGTCAGTGTATGGGTCGGGTGTAAACATGAAATCATCTATTTCTGTAGACAAAAGATCATCTACCGATGTCGTTGACAGTTGGAACACCTCGTTCAGAAGGTTAACTGCACAGAGATGTGAAGCATTGCCTTCAGTATAGGATGCCGCAGCAATGTTCGCGTCAGTTGTTACCTGTGTGCCTGTTGATCCATCTCGTACCTCAGCAGCAGCAGGAAGCGTCTGTGAGATCTCAAGGAATGCCGTCATCAGGATTGGTAGCCTCTGGGGACAACACAGAGCATGGGCCGTTATCGGGTCCAGCAGAGTATCAATATCCGTTGGCATGACTGATGGGAGTGTTAGACAGGTGTCTAGCACGCATTCTTCACCGCATAGCAGGCAGAGTAGACCAATTTAGACCAATCTTGCCAGATTGGTCTAAATGACAGAAACCATGTTGTATTAAGTTCCCGTAGACGAGGTATGCCCAAAAGTTGCACTATGCGCTCACAGCACTTCCGTTCTAGGAGAGCTTTCTCCACATCGCTCGGAGTGATGCCGGTGAATAGGCTTGCCAAAGCGTAGTAGTAGGAATAGAAACAGGATTCCTGCAACAAGTGCTAGAATTAATGGCACACCACCAAACACCGAATGTGCGAAGTTTGTAATGATTCCGAGGACTGCCTGAAAAGGTGTTAACAGTCCTGAGCAGATGGTCTTAAATACATGTACAATCCCGCTCATATCAGACATGTTAAAGATACGTCCCATCATTTCTACGAAATGTGTAGGGCAGTTTGTACGAATTAAAGCCTGTATCTCAGCCGAAGTCCTTGCAATTTGTAAATCATAGATTTCTTTGGCCGAGGTCAAAGGCACGGTCTGTTGCAAAAGCATGGCTTTCATTCTGCTTAAAGTATCAAAACGTATAAAAGAAACATTCAATGAAGGCCATAGAGGTGACTCCCTGACTGTGTCTATTGGGGGAGCAATACTTGCATACAACAAGTAACCCTGGAGTCGACCGTTACCAGATATGGGATGCCTGGCAACATGCCACAGCAACTCTGATCATTCAACATGAGGTAACTCCCGTTAGAAAGTTGGCCAAACGTTGGATTAATCACAGTAGCTGGTGTACCCTGCTGGTGGCAGGACAAGTTTGCCACAGAACCATTACAAGCCCCGTGTAAAGAAATGTCCTGACATATGAGTGAACCGCTTAGTGCATTTTCACAGTGTGTACCGCTTAGAAACACTTCACAATCCCCACTCCAACATCTGTATTCGTAAGGTAAATCCCAGGATGTCTTAATGTATTCTTTACCCAACCTTTCATATTTTCCTGCTTGCATTTGTTTGAGGCAATACTGAAAATGAAAAGTAGTGACAGGCAGAGTTATTTTGCCATGGATAAGCCATTCTGTAGCTGGTTGTTCTGCTACCGTAAATGGTAATGTTTCCAGTTTTTCAATGCTCAGCACTGTATACTTTGCTCCCCTTTGTGCCAGTTTGATCTGTTTATCCGTTAGATTGTATTCTGCAAACAGAGACGACGTGTTGATAAAACGCCAAGGCACATAGCCTGCACGCAAGGATTGCAGCGTCCAGCCTAAAAACATAATAGAACGTAACTGAGATTGGCCTTGTTGTAACATGGCTAAATCTTGTTCCAGTATGTCAATAGCAGAGGATACAATGTTGTCCAATGAATAAATTCTGGATGACAAAGTTGTTAACCCATTGTCGACCACAGTGAGAGATTTCTCTAAGTTAATACGATCAAGCTCACGTATTCTTTCTGCGGCCTCTGCCTGTGAAACATTCCATACTTCGTTATAAGCAGCATAAATGCCGGCATATATGAAATGTTTTTGACGCGGTTTTCTTGGTCCTAGCAAGAAATCCCTAAGGTCTGCGTCTTCTTTAAGTAAAGATAAGTGTTACTTCACATCCTCCAGTGTAGATTTTTGTAACCAGTCGAGGCACAATTTTGCTACACTGTATGTTGTTACTACCCCCGGATGTTGTCGTTGAACATAACGTGGGTCTGGCCTGTGGATAGTAAAGCCCTGTATTCTATTCAGGAATCTTTCTTGACAGATGTTTGTGTCTGTGGGCCAGAGTAACCATTTTTTCCAATCAGGATCTGTTCTGTTGTTTTGTAGTACTGTGTCTACTGTGACCGCTCCCTGTGTAGTGCTATTACTTGCAGGTTTTGGTACAGAAGGTGTATTCATGTCTTTGATCTTGGCTAAACCAAGGCAAGACGTTTGTTGCACAGTGTCATTCAAAAACATTATTTGCTGTGGGATGATACATGCTCTAAACAAAGCTTCTATCCCCTGTACTTGCCAATCTTTAGAACCCCAGACAGATTTTGTGTCGATTGTGTCTTTCCAAAAGTCAAATCCTTGTCTAGACAGTTGGGTAATAAAGGCTGCAGAATAAATCTGTTTTGTATTAGTTAACATAATTTTCTGTCCTGTTTAGTTTACATTTTTATAGTAAAATGTTTCTGGATCAGATGTATTGTACCCTGAAAAATATGGAAACTTATTTGCAAATGTTTTTGAACTACCCTTTGGCAGTGTAGGACAATGTTCCCATTGGTTAAACATAAACACATTTCTAGGTGTTGCAGATTTATGCAAGAAATGATGACCATAGTGGTTGTAACAATAAAGCTGTTCGTAGTCTGATGAACCCTCTAAGTATTCATTGTTAGAGAATGCAGCACACCTTTCTAGATCAGACATCGTATCATTAACAGTCTCAAAGTCCCAATCATTAGAATAGGTACTGGAGGTAATAAAATCACTTAATGAAATTTTAAATAAATGTGGAATGTTCAAAAGTTCCGTTGGGCCGAATATATCGAAATCGATTTTGTCCCACACTATACCATCCTGTATAGGAACGGCTGTGATGTTCACAGCTGACAAGTCTCTTGCTTCACGATGGGATGATTTGTGTGGTTTTAACCCCTTCGATGCTCATGACGGAATGGTTCCGTCATGAGCATCGGTGCCCCTGTGCTCATGACGGAACCATTCCGTCATGAGGCCAGGGGCACGAAATCCCTCTGCTGCAGACAGCAGAGGGATTTCCTTTTCTCCCCCACCGCCTCGGGAGCTGGGGAAGAGCTTCCCCAGCTCCCGAGGCCCCCCCCCTCCCTTTCAGTGAAATGAAGATCGCGCTGACTTCATTTCACTGAAAACAAAACTAAAATGAGCCTTTAGGCTCATTTCAGTTTCACTTTCTACGTGCTCAGGGGGCTATCTCAGCCCCCTGAGCACGTAGAAAGACGGGAGAGGTATCATTGGAAAGGGGAGAATCTCCCCTTTCCAATGGTACTGCTCCCCAGTGGATCCCTGCTTGGGGATCGCCCCAGGAGGACGATCCCCAAGCAGGGATCCACCCACTAAGGCACCAGGGAGGGGGAGCGGCCCCTTGGGCAAGGGCTTTGCTCCCCCAAACAAATTGCCAATGTTCAGTCTTTCTGCCCCCCTGGGGGCAGATGGGAGCAGTAGCCCCCAATCTGCCCCCCGGGGGGCAGAAAGCCCACTAAATGCCAGGGATTTTTTGTGTGCTATTTGTTTTAGGGTGGGGGCTGCCCAAAATGGGCACACCAATGCCCCCACCCCACCCGCCACCATTACAGCCTTTCTGCCCCCCGGGGGGCAGAAAGCCCACTAAACATCAGGGATTTTTTTGGACGCATTTGTTTTTAGGGTGGGGGCTGCCCGAAATGGGCACGCTAATGCCCCCACACCCCCACCACCATTACAGCCTTTCTGCCCCCCCTGGGAGGCAGATGGGGCAGTAGCCCCCAATCTGCCGCCCCGGGGGGGCAGAAAGCCCACTAAACGCCAGGGATTTATCTTTTGTGACATTTTTTTTTAGGGTGGGGCTGCCCGAAATGGGCACGCTAATGCCCCACCCCCCCACCACCATTACAGCCTTTCTGCCCCCCCCTGGGAGGCAGATGGGGGCAGTAGCCCCCAATCTGCCCCCCCCCGGGGGGGCCGAAAGCCCACTAAATGCCAGGGAATTTTTTGTGTGCTATTTTTTTTAGGGTGGGGGCTGCCCGAAATGGGCACGCTAATGCCCCCACCCCCTGTCACCATTACAGCCTTTCTGCCCCCCCGGTGGGGCAGAAAGCCCACTAAACACCAGGGATTTTTTGTGGCGTGTTTTTTTTTGGGTGGGGGCTGCCCGAAACGGGCACGCCAATGCCCCCACCCCCGCCTCCATTACAGCCTTTCTGCCCCCCCGGTGGGGCAGATAGCCCACTAAACGCCAGGGATTTTTTTTGTGCAATGTTTTTTAGGGTAGGGGCTGCCCAAAACGGGCATGCAAATGCCCCCACCCCGTCGCCACCATTACAGCCTTTCTGCCCCCCCCTGGGACGCAGATGGGGCAGTAGCCCCCAATCTGCCCCCCTGGGGGGGCAGAAAGCCCACTAAACACCAGGGATTTTTTTTGTGCAATTTTTTTTAGGGTGGGGGCTGCCCAAAATGGGCACGCCAATGCCCCCATGCCCTTGCCACCATAACAGTCTTTCTGCCCCCCCTGGGGGGTAGATGGGGGCAGTAGCCCCCAATCTGCCCCCCGGGGCAGCAGAAAGCCCACTTGACGCCAGGGATTTTTTTTGCGCATTTGTTTTTAGGGTGGGGGCTGCCCGAAGTGGGCACGCCAATGCCCACATGCCCGCCACCATTACAGCCTTTCTGCTCCCCCTGGTCTCCCGATAAAATGGTACCTCACACGCGTGGGTGGGGCAAGTACCCGTGACAGGCAAGGGCCCAAAACCTAGTGAGGCGACATCAAAATTACCTATCACAAACCAACCTGGTTTCAAGGGGGGTCCCATGAGTTTTTGGCCCCGGGTTCGGCGGCCAGCTAGGGAAACCTACCAAACCCACACATTTCTGAAAACTAGACACCCGGGGGATTCCAGGGAGGTATGGCTTGCGTGGATCCCCCAACGTTTTCTTACCCAGAATCCCACAGAAACCTGAAATTTTGCTGAAAAAATCACTTTTTTCACACATTTTTGTGTGGGAAAGTTGTGGCATCATCGGGCTGAAACAAATTTCCTACCACCCAGTGTTCCCCCAGGTCTCCCGATAAAAACAGTGCATTACTCGGGTGGGAGGCCCAAGTACCCGCGACAGGCAAGGGCCCAAAACGTATTGAGGCGACATCAAAATTGCCTATCAGAAGACGACCTGGTTTTGCAAGGGGGGGTCCCATGACTTTTTGGCCCGGGGCTCGGCGGCCACCTAGGGAAACCTACCAAACCCACACATTTCTGAAAACTAGACACCCGGGGGATTCCAGGGAGGTATGGCTTGCATGGATCCACCAACGTTTTCTTACCCAGAATCCCCCAGAAACCTGAAATTTTACAGAAAAAAATCACTTTTTTCAAACATTTTTGTGTGGGAAAGTTGTGGCATCATCGGGCTGAAACAAATTTCCTACCACCCAGTGTTCCCCCAGGTCTCCCGATAAAAACAGTGCATTACTCGGGTGGGAGGCCCAAGTACCCGCGACAGGCAAGGGCCCAAAACGTATTGAGGCGACATCAAAATTGCCTATCAGAAGACGACCTGGTTTTGCAAGGGGGGTCCCATGACTTTTTGGCCCGGGGCTCGGCGGCCAGCTAGGGAAACCTACCAAACCCACACATTTCTGAAAACTAGACACCCGGGGGATTCCAAGGAGGTATGGCTTGCGTGGATCCCCCAACGTTTTCTTACCCAGAATCCCCAGAAACCTGAAATTTTGCTGAAAAAATCACGCTTTTCACACATTTTTGTGTGGGAAAGTTGTGGCATAACTGGGCTGACACAAATTTCTACCACCCAGCATTGCCCCAGGTCTCCCGATTAAAATGGTGCCTCACTCGGGTGGGAGGCCCAAGTACCCGTGACAGACAAGGGCCCAGAATGTATTGAGGTGACATCAAAATAGCCTATCACAAAATGACCTGGTTTTGCAAGGGGTTCCCATGACTTTTGGCCCGGTGCTCGGCGGCCACCTAGGAAACCTACCAAACCCACACATTTCTGAAAAGTAGACACCCGGGGAATTCCAGGGAGGTATGGCTTGCGTGGATCCACCAACGTTTTCTTACCCAGAATCCCCCAGAAACCTGAAATTTTACAGAAAAAATCACTTTTTTCATACATTTTTGTGTGGGAAAGCTGTGGCATCACCGGGCTGACACAAATTTCCTACCACCCAGCGTTTCCCAGGTCTCCCGATAAAAATGGTGCCTCACTCGGGTGGGAGGCCCAGTACGCGCGACAGGCAAGGGCCCAAAACGTATTGAGGCAACATCAAAATTGCCTATCGGAAAACGACCTGGTTTTGCAAGGGGGTCCCATGACTTTTGGCCTGGGGCTCGGCGGCCACCTAGGAAACCTAGCAAACCCACACATTTCTGAAAAGTAGACACCCGGGGATTCCAGGGAGGTATGGCTTGCGTGGATCCACCAACGTTTTCTTACCCAGAATCCCCAGAAACCTGAAATTTTACAGAAAAAATCACTTTTTTCATACATTTTTGTGTGGGAAAGCTGTGGCATCACCGGGCTGACACAAATTTCCTACCACCCAGCGTTTCCTCAGGTCTCCCGATACAAATGGTGCCTCACTCGGGTGGGAGGCCCAAGTGCGCGCGACAGGCATGGGCCCAAAACGTATTGAGGCAACATTGAAATTGCCTATCACAAAATGTTTTGGGCCCTTGCCTGTCGCGGGTACTTGGGCATCCCACCCGAGTGAGGCACCATTTTTATCGGGAGACCTGGGGAACGCTGGGTGGTAGGAAATTTGTGTCATCCCGGTGATGCCACAACTTTCCCACACAAAAATGTGTGAAAAAGTGATTTTTTCAGCAAAATGTCAGGTTTGCAGGGGATTCTGGGTAAGAAAACGTTGGGGGATCCATGCAAGCCATACCTCCCTGGAATCCACCGGGTGTCTACTTTTCAGAAATGTGTGGGTTTGCTAGGTTTCCCTAGGTGGCCGCCGAGCCCCGGGCCAAAAAGTCATGGGACCCCCCTTGCAAAACCAGGTCGTCTTCTGATAGGCAATTTTGATGTCGCCTCAATACGTTTTGGGCCCTTGCCTGTCGCGCGTACTTGGGCCTCCCACCTGAGTGAGGCACCATTTTTATCGGGAGACCTGGGGGAATGCTGGGTGGTAGGAAATTTGTGTCAGCCCGGTGATGCCACAACTTTCCCACACAAAAGTGTGTGAAAAAAGTGATTTTTTCAGCAAAATTTCAGGTTTGCAGGGGATTCTGGGTAAGAAAACATTGGTGGATCCACGCAAGCCATACCTCCCTGGAATCCCCGGGTGTCTACTTTTCAGAAATGTTTGGGTTTGCTAGGTTTCCTAGGTGGCCGCCGAGCCCCGGGCCAAAAGTCATGGGACCCCCTTGCAAAACCAGGTCGTTTTGTGATAGGCATTTTTGATGTCGCCTCAATACGTTTTGGGCCCTTGCCTGTCGCGGGTACTTGGGCCTCCCACCCGAGTGAGGCCCCATTTTTATCGGGAGACCTGGGGCAATGCTGGGTGGTAGGAAATTTGTGTCAGCCCGGTGATGCCACAACTTTCCCACACAATAATGTGTGAAAAAAGTGATTTTTTCAGCAAGATTTCAGGTTTCTGGGGGATTCTGGGTAAGAAAACATTGGGGGATCCACGCAAGCCATACCTCCCTGGAATCTCCCATGTGTCTACTTTTCAGAAATGTGTGGGTTTGCTAGGTTTCCCTAGGTGCCGGCAGAGCTAGGGTTCAAAAACTACAGCTAGGCACTTTGCCAAAAAAGGGTCATTTTTCACAGTGAAATTGGGGTGTGTCCACGTTGCGTTTTGCGTCGTTTCCTGTCGCGGGCACTAGGCCTACCCACACAAGTGAGGTGCCATTTTTCTCAGAAGACTTTGGGGAACGCGGGGTGGGTGGAATTTTGTGGATCCATGCAGATTCCAGAACTTTCCACCACAGAAAAGTGAGGACAATGTATTTTTTTTACACTTTTTTAGGTTTGCAAGGGATTCTGGGTAACAGAACGTGGTGAGAGCCAGTCAAGTCACCCCATCCTGGATTCCCCTGGGTGTCTAGTTTTCAAAAATGTATAGGTTTGCTAGGTTTCCCTAGGTGCCGGCAGAGCTAGGGTTCAAAAACTACAGCTAAGCACTTTTCAAAAAAAGGGTCATTTTTCACTGTGAAAATGTGGTGTGTCTACATTGTGTTTTGCGCTGTTTCCTGTCGCGGGCACTAGGCCTACCCACACAAGTGAGGTACCATTTTTCTCGGAAGACTTTGGGGAATGCGGGGTGGGTGGAATTTTGTGGATCCACGCAAATTCCAGAACTTTCCACCACAGAAAAGTGAGGAAAATGTGTTTTTTTTTACAATTGTTTAGGTTTGCAAGGGATTCTGGGTAACAGAACCTAGTGAGAGCCAGTCAAGTCACCCCATCCTGGATTCCCCTGGGTGTCTAGTTTTCAAAAATGTATAGGTTTGCTAGGTTTCCCTAGGTGCCGGCAGAGCTAGCGTTCAAAAACTACAGCTAAGCACTTTTAAAAAAAAGGGTCATTTTTCACTGTGAAAATGTGGTGTGTCCACGTTGTGTTTTGCGCTGTTTCCTGTCGCGGGCACTAGGCCTACCCACACAAGTGAGGTACCATTTTTCTCTGAAGACTTTGGGGAATGCGGGGTGGGTGGAATTTTGTGGATCCACGCAGATTCCAGAACTTTCCACCACAGAAAAGTGAGGAAAATGTGTTTTTTTTGACAATTGTTTAGGTTTGCAAGGGATTCTGGGTAACAGAACCTAGTGAGAGCCAGTCAAGTCACCCCATCCTGGATTCCCCTGGGTGTCTAGATTTCAAAATGTATAGGTTTTCTAGGTTTCCCTAGGAGTCGGCAGAGCTAGGGTTAAAAAACTACAGCTAGGCACTTTGCAAAAAAGGGGTCATTTTTCACTGTGAAAATGTGGTGTGTCCACGTTGCAATTTGGGCCGTTTCCTGTCGCGGGCACTAGGCCTACCCACACAAGTGAGGTACCGTTTTTCTCGAAAGACTTTGGGGAACGCGGGGTGGGTGGAATTTTGTGGATCCATGCAGATTCCAGAACTTTCCAGCACAGAAAAGTGAGGAAAATTTGTTTTTTCTGACAATATTTTAGGTTTGCAAGGGATTCTGGGTAACAGAACCAGGTGAGAGCCAGTCAAGTCACCCCATCCTGGATTCCCCTGGGTGTCTAGTTTTCAAAAATGTATAGGTTTTCTAGGTTTCCCTAGGTGCCGGCAGAGCTAGGGTTAAAAAACTACAGCTAGGCACTTTGCAAAAAAAGGGTCATTTTTCACTGTGAAAATGTGGTGTGTCCACGTTGCGTTTTGGGCCGTTTCCTGTCGCAGGCACTAGGCCTACCCACACAAGTGAGGTACCATTTTTATAGGGAGACTTAGGGTAACACAAAATTGTAGAGCAACTGTTATTATCTATTGACTTTTGATGCATTTCTGCCTTCCAAATGAAAGACAATGTGTAAAAAAGAAGTCATTTTGAAAAATGTCCTATAATTCTCATGCTAGTATGGGTACTCCCAATTTCGGAAATGTGCAAATATCTACTATTTCTAAACTCTATATTTTGTTCCCATTTCAGAAATACATAGGTGTCTTTCATACCGATTTTTCCATGTATAAATTTTCCCAGAATAATTGCTATATACCCGGTACATAATAAAAAACATTGCAAGACGCTGCTCAGTTATTGGCTCTGGGTTCGTCGGGTTCTTGGTGAACCTACAAGTCCTATATATCGCCACAACCAGAAAGGTCCAGTGGATGTAACGGTATATTGCTTTCAAATATCTGTAATAATTAGAAGAAGTTACAGGTGAAAACGTTGACACAAATAGCTGATTTTTTCAACTAATTTTCAATTTTTCCTATATTTAACTGTTTGTTTCTATAAAGAAAACTTGAAGGATCTACACAAATGACCCTTTGTTGAATTCAGAATTTTGTCTACTTTTCAGAAATGTATGGCTTTCCAGGATCCATTATTGCTTTCATACCCATTTCTACCATTAACTGGAAGGAGGTTGAAAGCACAAAAAATAGCAAAAATAGACTATGTCCCAGAAAAATGCCAAAACTGTGTAAAAATGTTTGGTTTTCTGACAAAAGTCTGCTTGTCCCTGAAAGCTGGGAAGATGGTGATTTCAGCACCACAACCCCTTTTTTGATGCCATTTGCAGGGACAAAAACAGACGCTTTCATCTGTAGCCCTTTTTCGCATTTTTCCCCCAAAAACCAAAATTTAGCTGTATTTTAGCTAATTTCTGGGTCCCCTCCAGGGGAATCCACAAACCCTGGGTACCTTTAGAATCCCCATGATGTTGGAAAAAAAGGACGCAAATTTGGCGTGGATACGTTATGTGGTCAAAAAGTTACAGGGGCCTAAGCGCGAACTACCCCAAATAGCCAAAAAAAGGCTTAGCACAGGAGGGGAAAAGGCCTAGCAGCGAAGGGGTTAATAGTAAGTTCACATTTTTACTTTCAGTGTCCATATGGATGTATCTGCCATTTATAAGCACGCTGATAGTCATAACCAAAGCTAGCCAAAACAGAAAGAAAAATATTCCAGAAATTACCCATAGTTCAATCCATGGTGAAACCAGATAAGTCTCTTTCAGGAAATGAAAAAGGTCTTGTACTTATTTTTTGAAAGTTTTTTGTAGGGCTGGCATCATTTCAGGCTCACTTGGATCCTCAGAAAACGTATCAAAGTTAATGAAATAGCCAGAAGCAGTTCGATCAATTGTTGGAATTGCATCAGGATTTGTTGAAATCGCTGGAACCAGTTGATCACTTGTTACGTTGGTGTAGACAGGTGTATCTGGACGAACTGTTACTTGAGTTTCAAGAGGGATGAGTTCCATAGCATTGTTGATTAGTCCTTCATCTGTTACTGCTGAATTCTCGATGGTTATGAGTCTTTCAGTCTGAACCTCTTGGATAGTAGCGAGAGGAGTGCGTCTGCTACTAGGTCGGAGTCCACGAGGCCTACTATTTAGTATTGGCCACATACTGTGGTTTGATGAGGTCGATTGACACAAATCTTTTCTCCTTTTTACCAGCAAGGGGCGGCAGAAGTACTGTTCTTGTTCCGTGGACGGCTAGGACAGTTACTGGTTGTCTGTAAGAAGGTCCAAATTCCTTCTTATCTGCAATCTTCTCTCTGACTAGATCCCCAACCTTTGGGATCCAGACAGGCCTTGCTGGGACTGCCGGTGTTTCCCCAGTGGTGGTTGGCTTCAGGAACACGTTGCTTTGTTTCGATCTTAGTTCATTTAGATCCTGTAAAACAGCCAAACGATCTTTGATATCAAAGGGTTTATTTTCCACCACTGTGCCTTTACATTCGAGATTAGGAACCCACATTCTTGTCCCAAATAGGACCTCATATGGAGTGACCCCCCCTAGAGAACTTCTTGGCAAATTATTTAATGAGCGTTGGACCCCATAAAGATGTTTGACCCACCCATCACCCGAACCTAATACACTAGCTGTTATAGACTGCTTTATGTCCCGGTTTTTCCTTTCCACAACAGAATTTCCCTCAGGATGAAACGGAGAGGAGTACCGCAATGCTACACCCAAACTGGCCATGTCTTCTTTGTAAGCCCGAGAGCTAAACGCAGGGCCCCGGTCAGAATGTAGTGTTCCAATTGCGTATGTGCCGATAAAGACTCGCAAATCTTTTATAACAGTTCGAGCGTCAGCCGAGCGCTGAGGCCACATCCATAGGAACCTTGACTTAGTATTTGTGGGATTGCATTTGTCCAAAAGGACGCCTCCGCGTAGATAGTCTAATGCTGTCTAACAATGGTGTCTGTACTGGACAGGCTACTTCGTAGTCTGGTGTCTGATGGCGTTCTGCACTAGTCTGTCTTTTGCAGTCTATGCAGTCATCGATGAAGATGTGAATCTGTGTATTCATTCCAGGCCACCAGTACATCTCTTTTAATGTTAATATTGTTTTAGAGATCCCTTGATGTGACAGACCCTCCCCTAGATGTGCTTCATAAATCAAAGCTGCTCTACGTTCCATGTTAGGAATTACACTATCCCCCACTCCAGGGATTCGAGCAAAAGGAACGTTGTTCGCATCAATTACATAAGAGTACTTGAGTGGAAATTTCTTTGGTAACGCTGCACCACTGCCTTTGCTTGAAGCATTGACAGCCAACAATATCTCACTGTCTATTCTCGTTTTTGAACGAGTGATCGCAGCTACGGAACCCTCTGAACAGCCCCCTTAGCGGCTTCATCAGCCAATGAATTACCTGCAACGTGAACGCCATCACGTTGATGACTCAGCGTGTGTATCACGTGAGCTTTTGGTAGTTCGTTTCTTAACTGAACTACTTGTTCCCAAAGCGTTTTATGCTTTATTGTGCCACCTTTTGCATCTTTGAACCCGTTTTGGAGCCAATTCTGTATATATTCATTATACGACTGAACACAGTAAAAAGAATCGCACACCATAAGTGTGGGGAATTCGCGATCTGTATTTTCAAGTGCCAGTTTGAATGCTTGTAGCTCAGCTCGCTGAGCTGTACAATCTCCTAGAGATTGAGTTTTAGTGACCATTGGTCTGAAGTTACCATCTTGCATGCGACCTTTAACGATTGCGCACGCTGCACTGTAAGCTTGCTTACTCCCTGTAGCGGGTTGTGCTGATCCGTCAGTATAAATTATAAATTTGTACTGATCTAGAGGCAGAATTTCAGTGGGCAGAGGACATTCATGTTCATATTGCAGGAACGCTTGTGTTTTTAAATCAGGATCAAAAACATATTCAACATCGGTTGCAGCAAGAGAATTAACCCATTGTATCCATCTAGGATGTAAAGCTTTTGCATTTGGAATGCTCGCTTTTGTAACCGCCTCTAAGGCTGGTACTAGAGTTACGACAATAATGCGTTTCCCTTGGGCTAGAGCTCTTTCTTTTGCTACAGCGGTTTGAACTGCTGTCAGTATTTTTTCTGTTGAAGTGAAGCGCATTTCTGCTTGTGTATACAAATGTGATTTGTATGCTATTGGTACTTTTTCACCCTCATTAAATGTTAAATAGGTGAATCCGCATTGACCCGAAATTATTCGGATCACTAAATTGCGTGTATTTACGTGTGTTTGTAAGTGATTTGTTGCTAACATGTTAGCTTGGAGTGAACGCAGGATTTCTGTGTGTTCCTGTGCCCAATGTTTTGTTGATAAATCAGGTTTGATTAATTCGTGAGAGGTTTAACCCTTTCTGCGTAATTTAGAATGTAAGTTCTTCCAAAATTTAGGAAACCCAAGATGGATTGTAAATTTTTCAGCGTTTTTGGAGGTTGGAGCAGCGCGCACTTTTCTAAAAAGTTAGCTGCCAGGCTCTTGCTTTCACTTGAAAGCTCATATCCTAGGAAAAAGACATTGAGATGGGCAATTCTGGATTTTTTAAAGGTGAATTTATAGCCTTCAGAGGCGAAGCCCAATATAATGGTACTCACCCTGTTCAAGTGCCTATCTAGGTCATCATCTGTCAGATAGATGTCATCGACATATGACAATGCCTCATTATCATAAATTTGTAGTAACTCTGTTACTCTTGCTGAGAATAACCCCGGGGTGTTTTTGAACCCTTGTGGGAGTCTACAAAATTGACGCTGGGTCCCCATTATTGAGAAAGCTGTTAAGTACCTGCTTTCAGGTGCTATGTTTTGACAAAAGAAACCATTTGAAATGTCTAATGTGGTTTTATATTTTTTACGCACAATGTTATTCATTAATGCTGTACTATGTGCATTTTGCACTGCAAATGTTTTGGAACAAGTGTTCAAGTGTCTGTAATCCAAAACTAGACGATATGTATTGTCTGGTTTGGATACAGGAAACAAAGGATTGTTCATTGAGGAGGTGCATGTTTCAATCACCCCTTGGTATTCAAGTTGATCTACGATCTCCCTGACCTGTTTTTTAGCTTCTTGCTTTATTGGGTACTGCTTTTGTGCAGTAGGTTGATTTTTTAGATGTATTTTGTGGTGAGGTGAGTCCTCATCCCATCCTACATGATTTTTGTATAATGCTGGGGCCTGGGCAACTGCCCATTTCCTGGCATAAGTATATTTTAGGTGAATTGGAATATGGTTGGAGAAGGCAGGCATAATGATGTCCTCGCCATGTGGGCACTCCCTGACAAAGTTTGGTGGCCAGTCCTTTTCTGCTAGAACTATATCATAACCCCTTGAAAGTTTCTCCCAAAAGAGTATTTTCACTTTTCTTGGTATGTCTCCCTCCATTCGGAGTGTTATTTCATATAACTTTTGTGGAGTACTAACCCTGGTGTCTACAGTCTCTACTGTGATGTACTCATTCAAGTCCACTATCTCCAGAAGTTCCTTCAGGTTCTGGCGAGCTATTGTTACTTCTGCTGCACTGTCCAGCATTGTCTGAGCCCATTCTCCGTTCTTGAGCTGTGTTCTCAGTATCCTCGGCATGTCTGATCTTCAGACCTGCTACCTTCTTTTTGTGAATTGAGGTTTTGATTTATTTTTCTGAACGTGTTTATCGTCTTTGGATTTCACGCGTTCTTCTCTGTGTTCTGACCGTCCTCTTCTTTCTGATGTCTGTGACGATATCTGAAAGGTACGAGAGGAACGTGTATCAGTATCTTGATACCTGTCAGGCTTTCTTAAATTATCCCTATTCCTGAGGTTATACGTCCTTTCAGAGGGCTCCTTTTGAGGAGACCTACCTCGGGGTTGAGAACGTGTCTCGTTTGAATTTTGTTTATTAGTTTCCCACTTCTTTTAGAAGATGTAGGATTTTGTTTAATAGAGTCCTTCTCAGGACTATCAGATAGTTTTGGCTTCAAAGGTTTTCCACTCAAATTATCTCTGCCTAATTCTGCATAAGATTGTTCTATTATTCTGGGTAGCTCATGTTGATGTTCTGTTACATCAAATTCCCTTAAGCGTTGGCGGATCGCCTCTGATGCTGCCTCCCCTTTAATATTAGATAATATTATTGTTGAGACCTGGTCGAAGTTTTTCAGTAATTTCATACCTAAATTCAGAGCAGGTTCTGCCCCGTATTCGTTTTGAATTTGTTTCAGGACATCTGGTATTACTGCAATTGATGGAACACCATGTGTTTTAGTATAGATGGCAGCAAAGACTGCGCCCCAAGTGGTGCAGTCTTCCAGTTGTGGTGTGAACCCCATTGGTAAACAGATTGTTAGGATTCTGTGTTTCTCATAAGGGCTAGTATTTGGAAATACTGCTTCGATTTGAGTAATTTTTTGAGCTATCCAGAATGGAATTTGTTCACGTTTTGTGGGCATTTTACCCATGACTGCGTGTAAAGTCTGTGGAGTAATTTTTAGTGTATTCCCATGTTGAGGGGTTTGATTTGGAATGGTCATTGGTGGTTGGACTGTGAAAGTCTGCATGTCATATTGGACTAATTGTCTGTAAATTTTTATTAACTCTTGTAGTTGAGTAAGTAATTCCTCGTCTGACATTACATCGATGTCAGGATGAGGTGTGTAGCCGGCTAAAATCGGCCATGTTGCTCCTGGTCTACCTAGTGGACCGAGCCTGGTAATGTTTTTGTGATGTTTTAGGGCGCCTTTAAACCAGAGATTATGCTCCTGGTATGTGAGTGGAATTTCAATATCCTCGAAAGGAATATATTCCTCTGGTGGTTCATCTTCTTTAAAGAAGTGAAATAGTTTTGTTACTGGATTTGATTCTGGGAATACTATCCATGAATAGAATACCTCTGTCTGAAAGGATTCGTGTGCCTCTATCACGAAAACTGCTCTACCACCTCTTGGTGTTAGGCCGTGTTTTATAAGTTTTAGAGTGATGGCTCTTCTTAAGTTTGGAGGGATGTTTATAACACCCTCATCGGTTTCATTTAAACCTGTAAAATTAAAAGCTGTTACGACTGGGTCAGCCGCAGCTACACCGTTCTCGGTGCCATTATCCCCGTGTAGGGACATTTGTTTTTTGAAAAATGTAGAACAAGTTTCAAGGAAACAAAAGATAAGGTGCACAATATTTTGGAACACTGTATCCTTCAACGTTGAACAAACCAAACAGCTAATATATATAGGATTTTTTGTCCTATTTAGCTTTGGTGGTTACTTAACCTTACCCACTCCAGACGTCTTATGGAGTATGTGAGTAGGGGTCTCTGAGACAAAAGCACGACTGAGTTACTCAGTGTCTAGCGTTAAATTAGTGCCTTACCAAATGTTGGGCGCCATGTAGTGTAGTTCCTATTTCCCTAATAGGCTCTGCGCATTGGAATAATATACCCTATAGATTTGATATAGGACTGAGGTCAGTATGTCCATATCGAGTATGTTAAACTTAATTACTTTGTGCCAGCTAACTCAGAGGCCACTAGAAACTCCTTGTAAACAAGAAGGGAGTAGTTTCTGGCAACCGCATAAACATGACAACTTTGTTTCCCTTTAGAATCGGAACACTCTCAGAATCGTGGAAATAATAGATAACAGTTTCACTCAGCTAATCGTGCATGCTTAGTTTCTTCAGAGTTACACAGAAAGAATAGACGGGCGTTTCAATAAAAGGATTTATTGAACAGTCTTGTTTCTCGTGTAAGAGATATGAGCTGTTATGATCACAAGACAGTATGCAAGATATATAATGTACAGCGTAAGCAGTAGAAATAAATAATACTGCGCTAGCATTATCTTTTAGCTATGACACATATATTCATATACATAAATAACATAAGCTAAAAATGCGAGTACTCATAAGATGCTTCTCTACTTAGTTCTACCCCAGTGTACCTAACCTAAGTGTAGTGCAAGGTAAGAAGTAGGTGAAGTATTCTATAGTATGGTAAGCTATAGTCTAGTATGCCAAGTCTAGTATGCCAAGAGTCCCTCTAGGTTCTAGTCAGCTCCATACCTTGAGAATGAGAGAGGTGGGAATCTCCTTCCGGGTCTTGAACTCTAACACCCCGCGAAGGGAGTCAGAACACTGGAAGCTGGATTCTCTGCGAGCAGGGATGACAGCGTCTCTTGTCAGTGCGTCAGGCCGGGACACGGGCTCCTTTAAAGTCGAGGTCTCCTCCTACTTGCTTGGGCAAGGGAAGGTGTATTTATACCCGGTAGGTGCCTTGGAATGTTAGCATTGACGTAAAGTCGGGCAGAGGAAGACGTCAGGAATGAACCCTTAAGGTATAGCGGTTCATGCATAATAAATGAGTTCTTGGAGAAATTAATAATCCTGTGCTAGGGGAACTCCCAAGAGCTTAAGGGTCTGGTTTCTAAGAACTCGTTGTGACGTTAGGGTGGACGGATGTAAGTGACCATGCCTGTATTTGGATAGCATGGCTAATGCCTAAATAAGGACTGGGATCTTATGCCTATACATGGGCAATGCGAATTGTGCCTATATAAGGACATGTTTCAGGAAAACCTATATACGGACACCTAAAGCGGAATACAACATTATAGGACTAATGTCATAGTTGGACATCTCTATTTGTATCACTCCCAGCCGTTTTAGAATGAAAATGGCATATGTAACCTGAAATTATGACCAATTGCTGAACAGTCTGCATTAGCAGAGTTAAGTTGTAACCTCTAAGACCGTTATGAAAAGGAGTCTGAAGACGATTTTTTGTTGCAGGTGGTAAAATGAAAAGACGTAGACATCAAAATATTCTACAATAAATACATTCGACAAAGAGCCAGTATTTTCCTATCTTCTTTAACAATCCCTGGGCATGCTCGGGTTTCCTTACAGAACAAAACAAGACATAAATCCAACAGCAGGTTATCAGGACAGTAAACAGAACAAATAAATGCACACTAACGATTAGCGAATAGCCGTGCGTCTTTATGACAGGCTAATGCATCCAAAGAGCAGAAACCTACTAAACAGAAAATCCATAAATATGCATAGTTTCTCTGAACTCCAACCTACTTGTCAATTTGCATTGCAGTCTCAACAAGTATTGCAAAGGCACTAGGTTTGGTCCTAGGATGTAGCTGTGGTGGTTAGATTTTTAATGCTTGTAATTTTAATAGAACAATACAATGGGCTGGCAGGTGTACATAAAAATCCTTTAAGTTTTCATGCACATCACAGCCAAATATGAATATTATTGGCACTAAGTAGAGGTACTTTTGACTTTGAATTACTGTACCCTGATACAGCTTAAACACACAAGGAAAAAGTGAAAAAGGATATTGGACTAAATGCAAAAAAACATTGGCAAAGTCATGTAATGGCCCATCAGTCCAAGTACTGAAGTGCACTTCTTTTTAGGCAGATGTACACATATAAACAGCCACAATACCACCACTTACAGTGCAAGAGAGCAATGCATGAAGTTGGCAGACCAATTGCTCCTGATTCTCTGGTAGGGAAAAAAATAGAGTGAATGGCAGTTGGGGAGACCAATGGCTGAAAAAGACTGACCCAGAGCCCCTCTGTATGTATACATGCATGTATTTTTTATTGATGAATGTTTTCATATCACGAGGCTGGCAAAACAGCTGAAGATGTCACTAGGCTAGGACTATAAAAAAAAGAACTACTTGATGCCCAGTCACCAAAATGTAATGGGAACATGAACGGGGTACTGTAACCATCCACAAAATGCTATTACCTTGATGAATAGCTCATTCATGTAATTGCAAACCATGAAATACCCAATAGAGCCAATGACTGAATGGGACTAACACCCAAAGCCCACAGTCTGGCTGCGTTACTTCTTAATGTGCTTTTTCCTGGAGAATTGAGAACATGAGTTCTCCAGGCAGCTAAAGTTCTCTAAGCCAGAGCTAAAACATGCCATAAATGAGGGATCACCCACACTAAACGCATTACAGAATGCATGTCCTGACCAATATTAGCCATGTACCTAAATGCACAGTTTCCGGTTCTCCCCTTTATCCTTATTATTCTGTCAATAGAAAACTTAGTTATGGAGCTGAGTCACATTATTTTGTATAGCCAATATCACTTCTGATCTTCTCTTTTAGGTAAGATTATCTTTTCTAGAAAGTGTAACGTAAAGTCTGATAACATTTTCTTGTATCAGGGAAAGACCAGCCCCTATCCTAAAGTGTGAGATAAAATTTCCTACACCTCATGGAACTGAGTGTCCAATTCCAATGGTATATAGAGACTGCATTATTGTTCCTGTAAACCAAATTTAGGGTATTGAAACAGGAAAAAGAATTGCACAATGTCTACATCTTGATATTCCAACTGACCTGAGACTGGGGAACCCAAAACTCACAGATATTTTCTATGGGGATTGGAAATCACAGTTTCAGACTTAACAGGGTAACAGTGGCAACAATAATCCAATATGCATACACCCACAATTTTGTTCTTAATAGAAAGGCTCCAACCTTTTAGGCAGGAGGTGTTTACACTCTTTGGCCAAGTGCACACCCAATACAATGCACTGGTCTGAGTCACTTTACAACATGCATTGTATCAGGATGAAAGCTTTTTCACAATCCAAAAGTAAGATCTAGGAAGTCAAGTGATTTTCCTGTGGATTATCTATCATTTCTGACAATAAGGGCCTGATTCACAAAGGTCCTCTGCACTTGTGGCGGAGGCCCCACCATCGTGGAGGAGTCTCTGAATTCGGGGTGGAATCTCCACAATGAGAGTTCTCATTGAGGAGATTCCACCTAGAGGGCGGAGTCTCCCCCAAAATTGTGGGGCCTCTGCCATGAGTGCTGAGGCCCTTTGTGAATCAGGCCCGGTGTGTATACTCTGGGTGAGGTGCCAATTCTAATGTCAAAATGACTTGTTTAAATTTCAGTACATTATGAGTTAGGCTGCATAGGATTCTGGATAAAATTGTCATGAACATCTTAGTCTGTATGAGCCTCTTTAGTGGATAACACGTTGCACAGATTTTTGATGTTTAATTCTTCTTTGGCCTGCAAAGCATGATAAGCTATCCTTGAAAGTGGTGAGTCCCACCAACACACATACATTTACATACATTTTCCAACTTGGAAACAAACTCAGCTGTAAACAGCTTAAACAATTCAGGCCCATCTCCACCTTGTCCTACTATTTTCCCCCATGAAAAATCACATATAGCCCAATGAATCATTTCCCTTGTAATTAGTTGATGGTCTACCCGCACAAGTGCTAATAACTGTGATTCAAGTATTCCTTTATTGCGGGGCCATAAGCCAAACTCTCTTCATGATAAACATTAGTGTAAACATACACAAATAGAGTTTCAGTGTTTCTTTTTCACCCAGTTGCAGGATCCACTGCTTCCTGTATTTATTGCCTTTGGATGTATGATGTTACCATTTACCACACATGAAATACCACTCGTAGATCTTTACAAAGCGGTGCATTACATTGTAGACCTTTACCAGATTTTTTTCTGTCTGTGTGTATATATATATGTATGCACCCAGATAGATGCATATATAATATTTATTTATTTATTTGGGGGTGGGAGCACCCCAAACCATATATATATATATTCATATATATATATATTCAGTGAAGAAATGGAAGGCACAAATTCTGTGAAGAGTCAACATGGAAAGACATTAGTGAACGGAATAACAGTACAATCACAATGTACTATAGATACTGTGGTCTGTGAACCATTGTGGAATATATCAATGAAAATTACTTTTTTAATGCCAATGTCACCAGTGGCTGTATTTCTGATTTATTGAGATCAAAGTACGAAACATTTGAAACATTCACTGATTACCATTACATTTACATAAATCTGCCATTCAAGTGCAATTATTACCAGGCTGACCTAATTCCACTTGAAGTCTTTCTTCGGTGCTTATGGACTCTGTTTAAAAAGAAGAGCAACTGACCACTCTCTATTCACATTATGGACTCTCTGCAATAAAACAATTTTACCTGCAATCGCATGGTGGGCTTGTTTCAAGCTGTTGGATTCAGGAGAGTGTGCTTCCTTTGATATATATGTATATATATATTTTCACTGAACAACCTAAAGGTTATAGGGATGTTATAGTTAGGAAATAGAATAAAAAATCTTTAGAAATTCACTGAACAAACAAAGGTTACAGGGACATTATAGTAAGGCTCAGATTTCACTCATACAAAGCCATTGTAATTCAGCAGTTATGTTACCTGAGCTAACTATAATTTATACCCCCACAATGCACTGCTTATGACCTCACATAAAACATCACTCACGACATAGTCAGTGACATCACTGATGATATCTCAAATAACATCACTGATTACATCATCCAGTGATTGTGAGTGTTTTCTAAATATTTTTGTGTGTTAAACATATATTCTAAGGAACCACACAAGTTAAATTACTATACTTTGTGTACTACTAATGAGCGATTCCTTTTTTTTACATAGTTTATGTGAGTTGCTGTGTCACTGTGTGTATCCGTGTGTGAGTGGGTGTCTGAGTGACTGTACATGTGTGTGAGTGGCTGTATGGGTGTATAAGTGGGTGTCTGAGTGACTTAGTGGCTGTGTTGGTGGCTGTATTGGTGAGTGAGTGGGTGTGTCAGTGGCTGTATGAGTGGGTGAGTGAGTGCCTGTGTGACTGACTGTATGGGTTGGTGAGTGGGTATGCCAGTGACTGGGTGAGTGAGTAGGTGTCTGAATGGCTGTATGAGTGAGTGACTGGGTATGTAAGTGGCTGTATGGGTGAGTGAATGGCTGAGTGTTTGGTTAAGTGAGTTGGTGTGCAAGTGGCTCTATGGAAGAGTGAGTGTCTGTAGGATTGTCTGTATGGATGAGCGAGTGGCTGTGTGAGTGGTTGTATGGATGTGTAAATGGGTATGTAAGTGGTTGTGTGGGTATGTAATTGTGTGTGTGAGTGGTGTATGGGTGAGTGAGTGGCTCTGTTGAGAGGCTGTATTGGTGAATAACTGGGTGTCAGTAGCTGTATGGGTGAGTGTGTGGCATTGTGAGTGGCTGTATGGGTGAGTGACTGGTTGTATGATCAGGCACTATGAGTGAGTTTGTGGGTGGGTGTGTGAACTGCTCTATGGATTAGTGAGTGGTTGGGTACGTACTTGTAAGTGACTGTGAATGGGTATGTGAGTGGCTGTGTGGGTGTGTGAGTGGGCATATGAGAGATTGTATTGGAGTGTGTGTGGGTGTGTGAGTGGTTCTGTGAATTATGTCATCAGTGATGCCATCTGAAATGTCATCAGTAATATCATCAGTGATGTCACTGACCATGTCATGAGTGATGTAATATGTGAAGTCATAAGCAGTGCATTGCGGGGGTCTAAGTTAAAGTTAGCTCCAGTAACTATAACTGCTGACTTTCAGTGGTTTTGTATGAGTGAAATCTGCACCCAACTATAACGTCCCTGTAACCTTTGGTTTTGTTCAGTGAATTTCTATGGTTTTTTAAATTCTATTTACTAACGATAATGTCCCTCTAAACTTTGAATGTTTTAGGTGGATTTTTAAGGTTTTATAAATTTTATTTCCTAACTGTAACTACTAACTTTTGACACTGAATGTGTGAGTGAGTGCATGAGTGTCTCAGTGGGTGTATGAGTGAGTAGGTTTATGAGTGTGAGACAGTATGAGTGGGGCTGTAAGTGGGTGTGTGAGTCTTTGAGAGGGTCTGTAAGTCAGTGTGTGAGTCTCTGAGAAGTTCTGTGAGTGGGTGAGAAACAGTATGAGTGATTCTGTAAGTGGGTGCATGAGTGTCTGACTGTAGGTGAGTGGGTGTAAGTGTCTGAGTTCATCTGTGAGTGGGTGCATGAGTGAATGGGTCTGTGAGTGGCTGTGAGAGTATCTGAGTTGTTCTGTGAGTTTGTGCATGAGAGCCTGGCTGGGTTCTGCTAATTTTCTGGCTTTTTTACTGTCCACTTCTGACCTTTATTTTGCCTCTTTCTGCTCCTTGCTGACCTTTATTTTAATTTTTCTGCTAGTCTCTGACTTGTATTTTGCCTCTTTCTGCTTGTTTTTGACATTTACTTTGCCTCTTTCTGCTCGTTTCTGACCTTTATTTTGCCTCTTCCTGCTCCTTGCTGACCTTTATTTTAATTTTTCTGCTAGTCTCTGACCTGTATTTTGCCTCTTTCTGCTTGTTTTTGACATTTACTTTGCCTCTTTCTGCTCGTTTCTGACCTTTATTTTGCCTCTTCCTGCTCATTTCTGATATTTATTTTTCCTCTTTCTGTTTGTTACTGATCTCTATTTTACCTCTTCCTGCTCATTTTTATCCTTTATTTTGCCACTTTATGCTTGTTTCTGACCTAAATTTTGCCTGTTTTTGCTCATTTCTAATCTCTACTTTGCCTCTTTCTGCTTGTTTCTCACCTTTATTCTGCCTCTTGCTACTAGTTTCTGACCTCTATTCTGCCTCTTTCTTCCTGTTTCTGACCTCTATTTTTCCTCTTTCTGCTTGTTTCTCAACTTTATCATGCCTCTTTCTGTTCATTGCTGACCTTTATTCTGCCTCTTTCTGCTCATTTCTGAGCTTTATTCTACCTCTTTCTGATTGTCTCTGACCTTTATCTTCCCTCTTTTTGCTCATTTCTGACATTTATTCTGCCTCTTTCTGCTCGTTTCTGACCTTTATTCTGCCACTTTCTGCTTGTTTCTGACCTTTATTTTGCCTCTTTCTCCTCTTTTCCCCCAGGACCGTGGGGGGGAGCCTCAAGGCCACCTTTGGTCCCAGCCAGCTCCCCACCTCCTGCGGGAGACAGCATTGTTATCACAGACAGGGAGCTTCTAAACATGCAGCTCCCTGTATGTGAGAGCAATCCTTTCGTCTATTTCACAGATGAAAACTCTGCTCTCAGCAAGCTAGAGTGGTTTCACAGCTCTAGATTGCTAAGAGCGGAGTTCGTGTTAGCTCTGACTTGGCAGGGGCTGTCACAGCTCCCGCCAAGTCAGAGCAAACAGCTATGTCCTAGGGGTGGGCACCCCGAGACATAGCAGGACAAGCCCTGGGGGGGAGCAGCGGCCGGCACAGATAAGCACGGTGGGGTGGGGCGGGGCAGGGCGCGGCAGGGGGGAAGCTGACAGACGAAGAAATAGGTGTTATTTATTTATTTATACCTATTCCATCGTCTGTCGACTTCGAAGCTTCCAACCGCCCGGCCCACCGCGTTTGCCTGTGCTGGCTGCCGCTGCTGGGGGGTGATGGTTCCCAGGGCCATACAAGGCTTCAGGAGGGGTGCTGTGCATCCCCCCTCCTTTGATCTGCACAAGCTGGCACTGGGGAAGTTGTGGTCCCCAGGGTGGTATGTGGCCTTGGAGGGGGTCACGTGGCCCCATCCCATTTACATTAATATTATAGACCACAGAGAGGTGGTGGTCCCCGGGCCCCGGTGGGGGGTCCACACGGCCCCCCATTATTTTTAATTTAGCCCCAGGAAGCCTGTGGTCCCCAGGGCTTGAACCTGCCCCAGGACCGGGTGGTCCATATGGTCTCCCTGCAAATTTAAAAAAAACCTGGGGAGGTGGAGGTCCCCAGGGCTCAAAAGAGCCCAAGGAGGGGGGTCCGTGATTCCCCCTCCATTATACTATAAAAGCCCCGGAGAGGAAGTAGTCCCTAGGGCTTGAAAGAGCCTCAAGGGGCCCCATGCACCCCCTTCTTTTCTTTTTTTATTCCTGGATGCCCCCAGGACCTGGCCAACCCAGAGGCTAAACAGTAGAGAAGTGCAGCAGCCTGCGCTTCTTTTTATTTCTTTTTTGGCGGCAGCCGCAGATCTAGCGACACACCCACTGAAAAAAAAATGCTTTTTTTGCCCTGTGGGTTCCCAGGGGGACCCCAGGACCAGAGCTAGGGCGTCAAGGTATTCCTACCCTGCCCTCTTTTAAACTTAAACCGAGTCCCAAGATGGCTGCCAGCACTACCTGGTTGATGTGTTTGCAGCTACTCAGATTTCAGCACGGGACTGTCGGATGCTCAGGGATCCGCGTCCCTAGGTATACAAATTTGGATTTCTTTTAATAACTCAAAACTACTGAATGGGTTTACGGAAAATTACAAAGAGCACTCTTTCTGGACGTAGAGCTAGCTTTCTGCCAAGTTTGGTGTAATTCCGTCCAGCAGTTTGGGTTGTAGTTGTGTTAAAAATTCCTCATGGAAATTAACATTGAAAAAACACATTTTATTTTGACCCTTTTTCTCAGCCCTCTCTTGACGGATCACCCCAAAACTTTCCATGCACAACAAGAATCACCGGCACACTTTTTGCATGGGAAATTTTGTTAAGATTCGTCAAACAGCACCAAAGATATAGGCAAGTCAAAGAAAGCTTTTCCTATGGAAACATTGTCCTCATTGTCCTAACTGTATATATATATATATATATATATATATATATATATATATATATATATATATATATATATATATATATATATATAAAAATATATATATATATATATATATATATGCAACCACACTCCTTCCTCTTCTGGAAAAAGTCGAGCCCAAATGTCCTTAAGGATAACCATCGCTTTTTAATTTCACCACGGCATGACGCGTTTCGGCGCAATGACTTTCTCAAATGCCGCAAAGTAAGTGAAACATTTCTAAAAGTTCCCACATTTAAATGTCAGATGCCTCGCAGCGATTGGTTGAGGCTTGTCAGCAGGCAGGGGGTGATTGACACGGACTCGGGAATCCCAGATGCGCAAGAAGCAGGCACACAACGTCAGTACTTCCCAAGTGGGCGGTGTCTGCTTTGTCCCTCTACCCGCCTGGATCTCGCTGTGGAAAACAACGGTTTCCCGGACCTTCATCTCGCCACAAAAACACCCGTGATGTCCCTGGAAGCGTCACTTAGGTAAGCGCGCTATCTCTGTCTAATTCACAGTCCAAGTCCAAACATTGTAAGCAGGGTCAAATTAAAGGGTTGTGGCGGTTCGGCGTTACCAAAACGTTTTTAGTTAACCAGCAGTGCCACTACCCCCGCCGAACAGCTTGGAGATGGGGGCTCTAGTGTGCTCGTGGCCGCACACAACATAACCAACCATACTCCTCCCTCCTGAAAAAGTCGAGCCCACACATGTCCTTAAGGATAACCATCGCTTTTTAATTTCACCACGGCATGACGCGTTTCGGCGCAATGCCTTTCTCAAATGCCGCAAAGTAAGTGAAACATTTCTAAAAGTTCCCACATTTAAATGTCAGATGCCTCGCTGCGATTGGTTGAGGCTTGTCAGCAGGCAGGGGGTGATTGACACAGACTCGGGAATCCCAGATCCGCAAGAAGCAGGCACACAACATCAGTACTTCCCAAGTGGGCGGTGTCTGCTTCGTCCCTCTACCCGCCTGGATCTCGCTGTGGAAAACAACGGTTTCCCGGACCTTCATCTCGCCACAAAAACACCTGTGATGTCCCTGGAAGCGTCACTTAGGTAAGCGCGCTATCTCTGTCTAATTCACAGTCCAAACATTGTCAGCAGGGTCAAATTCTATATATATATATTAGGAGAAACCCCAAACCCTACTTTTCTAACTCCTAAACTCCCTTTACCTCTTCCCTCTCCTACTTTCCTGCACCCAAAAAATACTCTTGCCTCCCTTTACCTCTAGCCATCCCTAAAACACAACATCACAGGTACCTCCATTTACCTGTATCCACCCAAAACCCTAAAATTACCCTTACCCCTTACCTCTACCTAACCCTAAACCATAAAATCACCCTTACTTCCCTTTACCGCTACCCACACCTATAAAATTATGTTATTTAAAAAAATACTTATCTACATGGTAAAGTAATATGTGGTAAAATTGCAAACAGTTACCTGTGTGGTACTTACCTGCGTTGTAAAATCGTCTTCCCGTTACCTTTCTATAGCATGTGAGGATTTGACCTGTCTAGTTACTCTAACCTGGTTGTTTTTACTGACAAGTCGTTCATCACTCTACTTTAGCCTGAATATATGTTTGCTAAATTTGCTGCTGGATTGGTGTGCATTCTAGAGTAGCTGAGTCTGACTGGATTCATGACCCAAGCTGGAGTGGGTGAACCATGAATATGCACAATTATAATGATGATGAAGGTGATAATGATGATAACAATGATAATAGAGATAATAAACTTTTTTCATAAGACACTTTGTAATGCACTTCTGCTATTTGTAAGTGATCTAACAAGTGTTACTGTTACCCAATTTAATGTTGCTTAATTTACTAACCTTGAAGGATGCAAGTCTTAGTTGGCCTTGTCAGATTTCATATTTGTGACTGCCTGCTCACTAAATTGCTAAAGAACCTTCCCATGCCACCCCCTCATGATCATTCACTAATTCTGAAATTCATGCCTATTCACTTCCTATATCACTTGGATCCCTTCAACCTTTTCCAACCCCCACTCTCCAAAATTCAGACTTTCGTCAATTCAACCATATCCCAATTAATCTATGCCACCACAATTAGTGACAGATATTCTCGTGATTTTCCAAAACTATTTCTTCTCTCCTTTCCTCCTACTGCACTCTTGAGTTATGATGTTAATAATAAACCTAGTTTCAAATGACAGTTTATAAAAAGGAACTGGGGATGTGTAAGGGACGATTCCCGAAATTCATGGTAAGATATTTGTGAGCATGATTTAAATGCAGGGAATTGATTTATTTTCCTAGACGTTGTAGAGACTCCCTTTTACAAAACCTTCAACTTGCATAACTGTACCATCTGAGCTTCCTGCACTGAATTCTTGTATTCCCTAAACAGGTTTTGCATTTCCAATTCTCTTGAGAAGGTGTATTGCATAGGTAAGGGAAGTTTTATCATGAACACTCTGATCAGTATTCATTTTACTTCCAATGTGGCCGTTATAATGTTCCAGATTTATTGCTGCTTTCCATCACTATGTGCCCCAAGGCTGTCATACAGTAGATATCCCCTTTTTCGTCCTTGGTCAAAGGTTTCCAACCAGAGACTGAGAACTGAACAAATAGGAATTGAGTTGAGTCACAAGAGAAGAGACATGGGAAGGACTTGCATCTAGCTCCCCAATTTCTTCCTTCCCAGCTTCAGGCATCCTGATCACATGCGTTATGGCACATAGTGATGTGACCTTTTGTCCCCACTGGTAGATGCAGAACCCATCCAAGGTACCTCTTTGATTATCCAGCTCATTTGCCTTTGTTCATATCCTAAAATGATTCCTTAAATTATTCCTTTAAAGAGAGTTTGGACTTATCTTCTCTATGCAGCTCCCATTTAGGAGTGGATTTTCTTCTTATAAGTCTGTAATTTTCTTTGTGTCCGCTAAAAGGTTTGGGTTTCTTTGGACCCCCACTATTTTCAGTTCACTATACCTGTTGACCCGCTGAAAGCAATACCTGGTCATTAACTAATTTTGATTACAAACATCAGAGACAATTAACTTAAAAAATGCAACATTGAATCACCTTGTTTCTGCTTTAGATCAAAGCTCCCTTCTGCTGTCTCCCAGCTTAGGGACCACAGACAGATGTGAAATCTGCCAGACTTACAACTTCCCCATATGGCTATCAGATTCTACAAAGTCCGTCCCAGCATCTGTGACTCAAAATTACTCAAAAGTACCTGAAGTGATCAGAGCCCAACAATCTAATGGAGATGAAGCTGCGTTGGACTCCAATCTCAAGTAACCACATCACTCCTGCTGTCAGTCACCACATGCTCCACACTGAAAAAGGCTTCTCTTAGTGTGTATTCACTGATTTGCTCCCAGGGGTAAAGATAAATGATAGGCTGGGAAGGCTATATCAAGCACCGCCTTGCAAATGGCTTCAAATCCAACACACATTAGCATTTCCCTGTATATGGGCCTGCTGGATCTCAATCAGATATGTGCTTACTGTTAAACTCTCTGTGACCATCTTTCCCCATTACTACAATGTTTGGTTCCTCCAATTAATGTGGGTTTTCCACTAGACATGTGTGCATCTCATAGTCAATGTATGCTCTTAAATGTATTGACATGGGTAGACATATGTTTGTTCTTGAAATAAAATAACCTAGAGCTGAAGCTAATTTTGGTTAGCGATTTCCAAATAGCGAGTTAATAGAAATTGATCAAATTCGCAATCGCAATTAGGAAATTTCCTATTTGGAAATCACACTGATATGATTTCCAAATAGGAAATCACAATTAGGAAAAGTCGCATTTTGGATGTAGAATGATAATGTAAGATCCAGGTAGTTTAGAAATACAGAGTGTGGCCACAACTCAGAAGCCTAGAAAGGTGCTGGAGGAAGGTGTGTTCCTGTGTGGCTACTGGCAGTGGCATTTACTTTTCCGTAGAACACAATGTCTAAGGATGATAGGGATAAGTACTGTTAGACCTGGCATCCTTGGCGTGGGTCTCCCTTCCATTTTCTGATGATGCCCCCAATGTTATTGATCTGTTTTTGCTGGTTTAGATGCTTTGGGCACTGTGCCACTGCTATTCAGTGCCACAGTGCAAGTGCTCCCTATTGCAAATTGATGTATGTATTAGTGACTCCATGATTGGATGATTGGTTTACTTGTCAGTCCCTAGTACAGTGCACTGAGTGTGCCCAGGGCTTGTAAATCCAATGCCGCTGGTGGGCTTGCAGCACTGGTTGTGCCACCCACAGAAGCAGCTTGTAAAATGTGTCTCAGGCCTGCCATTGCAAAGCCTGTGTGCAGCCTAGGGCTGCCATGTCGACTTGGTGAGTACACCCACTTACCAGTCCCTAAAACCTTCCCTTTACTGCATGTTGGTCACCCCTAAAGTAGGCCCTAGGGCAGGGTGCATTGCAAGTACAAGGTGGGACATGCCCTGGTGTGTGTGGCATGTCCTAATAGTGAATTACAGCCATTTTCGTTTTTCACTATTGCAAGGCTACCTGCTCCCCATAGGCCAGAATGGGCAGACTGACTATTACACCTTATAGTCAGAACTGACCCAGGGAACATGGTAGAAAAACGAATTTAGTATGCCTGAACTCAGGATGATAAAATACATCTTTTAGTGAAGTTGGTTTTAACATTCTGTGTTTGAAAATACCACTTTTAGAAAGTGGGTATTTTCTTGCCTAACTATCCAAGCCTGCCTCTGCTAGGTTGTGTATTCCTTGTCTGGAGATTGAGTGACAGGGGCTGGGGGTGGCTACAGGAGACAGGGTGAGTCAGCACAGGGCTGAATAGAAAGATCTGAATCCAGAGTGGAGGGAGGAGTTGCACCTGGGTCTGAATAGGGCTGTGCCTGCCTTCCACAATGCTGGCTCCACCTCCTGCCGGGCGGCTGAGCACTCTGCCCCACATTCTGAAAGGAAAGAAGGAGTCAGAAAAACAAAGTGCTCCAGGACTGACCAGAACTGGTTTTGGGCTAGGCAGAGGCCTCTCTGCCTCCAGAGAATAAAGAGAAAAGGTGTATAAAAGGGGACCCAGACCCCTAGGAAATTAGATCACTTTTGGGAAACAAGAAGAAACCTTTGCTGAGGAGCGGAACCAAGAAGAAACTGAGGAGAAGACTATCCCTAAACTGAGAGGGATCTGCCTGCAGTGGTTGCCTGACTGCCAAAGAAAGGAGAAGGGAACTTTGTGTGTACTTTCATCAACTTGTGAAGGATCTCCAAGGGCTTGATTTTAGAGCTTGCCTCCTGCTGAAGTCTCAGGGACAACAGACTTCACCCACCAGCTCCCCCTGTATTCCCTTGCTGGGAATTTGGACCTTCTGACACACTTGCGTGTCTCTGGTGGCTGGAAGCGCGACTCAACACGAAGAAGCGTGTCGCCGCAGCCGCTGAGTCTCGCATCGCCGGAGAAGAGTGTCGCCGTCGCATCCCCGAAGAAGCGCGCCGCATCCTTCGAAGCGCCTCGCAGCACCGGAGAAGAGTGTCGCCGTCGCATCAGACGCCGTCGCATCCCCGGGGCAGAGCATCGACCTCGCATCAGACGCCGACGCATCGCAACGCGAGGCGCGTCCCGCATCCCAGGAGAAGATCGTCGACCTCGCATCAGACGCCGTCGCATCGCCAGGGAAGCGTCTCGCAGGGCCTGTCGCGGCTCCAAAGACTCATCGCAAGCGCCGCACGGCCGTCGGGCATGCACGCATCACATCTTCGTTGTCGCAACCTCAAGAAGACGCCACTTTGTTTCTTTTGCACCAGATCTTCAACGCATCACCGTCCTTGCGTGTAAGGGACTACCGCATCACCTTCCCTGCAACACTTTTCGTTACCCTGCATTACGCATCTTAAGGTACATTGAACTCAAAGTGTCGCACTTTCATTTTAAGAGACTCAAGCTAATTCTACCATCCTTAGAGTACAGTATTGTGGATTATTTATGTCATTTATGGTCTTGTGGTAAACCTATATAAAAGATACTTATTTTTATAATACAACCTGTGTGGTGTCCATTTGTAGTGTTGTCACTGGATTACTGTATGTGTTCACAAATGCTTTACACACTGCCTCTGAACTAAGCCTGTCTGCTCGTGCCAAGCTACCAAGAGGGTGAGCAGGGGTTATTTCAGGAGTGTACCCCCTTATCCTGACTAGAAGCAAGGGTGCCTATTTGGACAAAGGTACCTACCTCTGCCAACTAGAGACCCCCAGTTCTAACATTGGTGGTCAGCGGTGAGGATTCTGGACTTGCATTTGTGACTCATGTACAGTGATTGGTGAACACTACCTAGTGAGTGCAGACCATAACGCAACCACATACTTTTGGTAGATATTCTTTTCTGGGACTTTCTATTTTTGCTAAAAACTGCCAAGTTTAATCACCATGGATACAGCAGCATCCGTAGTATCTGTTGATAATGATTGGGAAGAGGAGAAACTGGAATGCTACACCGTTAACCAGCTCAAGCACTTCTGCAGGAGGTTCAAAGTTTCTATGACCGGAATCTCCAAGAAGGATGATTTCCAAAAGGCGCTGAGGGCCTGGGTTGAAGCAAGGAAAACCCCTGAGAATGAGGAGGGGGCTGATAATGCAGATGAGCAGCTGGATGGGCCAGTGGGTCCAGGGGAGAGGAGAGCATCTTCCCCCATAGGTAGCAGTGTTTCTGCCCGAGGTCTGTCCCCAGAAGAGCTGGAGGACAGAGAAAAGAGTAGGATGCATGAAATGGAGCTGACCAAGCTCAAGTTCAAGGGGCAGTTAGAATTTGAATTGCAATCTAGAAAGTTGGCCTTAGAGGAGAAAAGAATGGATCAGGAGCATGAAAAAAGTTTGAGGGAGATGGAGTTTAGAGCCAAGAAATTAGAGATTACTCCCTCTGGTGGCAGCACACCGTCAGTGCCTGGTGAGGCCAGGGTGTATATTCCTAAAGATGTGGTTAAGGAGTTTTGTAAAAATGATGATATTGGGCAATGGTTCAAGGCCTATGAGGTAGCCATGACTTCCCACCGGGTCCCTGAGAAGGATTGGGGAGCGGGGTTGTGGGGTCGGTTCCTTAGTGAGGGACAGGATACCTTGTTGGACTTGCCCTCTGAAGTCTATAATTCCTACAGCCACATGAAAAATGCATTGATGACCAGGTATGGGTTGACTCCTGAACTCTATAGGCAGAGGTTCAGGAACTGTAAGAAGATTGAAAACAGTACCTGGGTTGAATATGTGACCTTTTTTTGCAGAGCCTTGGATGGTTGGGTAAAGGGTAGCAAAGCAAATGATTTTCAGGCGCTCTTTGATTTGATTGCATGGGAGCACTTGTCCAGTAATTGTTTTCCTGAGCTACGCCAGCACCTGATTGACAGTAGGCTGACTAACCCTAGGCAGCTTGCTGAGGAGGCGGACCGCTGGGTGAGCACCCAGGTCCACAAGGGTCATGTGGGAGACTCCGCCAAGGGTGGGCAGGGTCCCCAGCAGAGGAGTGGGGGGGACAAGGGTAAACAGAGGGAGTTCCAGAGAGGGCCCCAAAGTAAACCCCAAGGGAACCAAGGGAAAGGTTCCCAGCATCCCCCTGAGAGAAAGCACGGGGCCCCGACAGGTCCACCTGTCCATAGGGGACCCCTGGTGTGCTACAGATGTGGCGCCCTAGGCCACACGGCCAATGAACCCCAGTGCCCCTTGTTTGGAAAGCCAGCACCCCCTGGTGCAGTCCCCCGGCAGTTGGCTAGTGTAGCCCTGGGGGAGGAGGTGGGTGCCCAAGATGGGTGGGATCCTGTAATATTGTCCCTTGTCTCTTTAGGAGACTCTGAGATGGTCCCTAGGACCCAACTGCCTGAGAACACTAAGAAATACAGGCAGTGGGTGACCATCAATGGCCAAAGGGTGGAGGCTCTGAGAGACACAGGAGCCAGTGTGACAGCTGTCAAGTGTCACCTGGTGTCTAAAGAGCAGGTGGTCCCTGATGCATTCTATCCAGTTGTTGCCGCTGACAACACAGAGAGCCACTGCAAGGTGGCTCAGGTTCCCTTTGAGTGGGGGGTCTCTGGTACTCTTCAAGTAGCTGTGAGGCCAGCCATGCCTGTTGACTGTTTGTTAGGGAACGATTTGGAGAGCTCCCCTTGGGCTAAGGTGGAGCGGAGTGCTCATTTGGAGATGTTGGGCTTGCCTGATTGGGCGTGTGTGACCACCCGGTCCATGGCAGCCAGAGGTGTTCAAGAGGACCTGGAGCCTGAGAGGGAGGCCCAGGTGCCTGCCGGAGAGAGAAGAGGCAGGGGGCGCGGGAAACCGGCCCCCGAAGTTCCCACGGTCCAGGAGGAGGCAGACCCTGAGGGGGATGCCCTGGAGCCTACAGGGGAACAGGTAGCTGAACTGGGGGACCTGCCTGAGCTGACCCATTGGCAGCAAGATGGAGGACCCTCCAGGGAGGAGTTCTGCGAGGAGCAGAACAAGTGCCCTTCTCTCGTGGGTCTGAGGCAACAGGCCACAGACCAGGCAGCAGGTGATCAGTCTGGATCACATTGGATCTACTGGGAGAATGGTCTCCTGTATAGCGAGCCTAAGGTTGCTGAGCCTGGGTCAGCCCGTGTGCTGGTGGTACCCCAGCGCTTCAGAGCCTTCCTACTGGGTTTGGCTCATGATGTGCCTTTAGCAGGACATCTGGGGCAGGACAAGACCTTTGAAAGGCTTGTCACCCATTTCTTTTGGCCCCAGATGCGCAGGAGTGCCGCCACTCACTGCAGGACTTGTCAGACTTGCCAGGCAAGTGGAAAGAGTGGGAGGAAGCACAAGACTCCTCTCCAGCCATTCCCTGTGGTCAGCACCCCCTTTGAACGGGTGGGTATTGACATTGTGGGGCCACTGGACCCCAAGACAGCCATGGGCAACAGGTTCATCCTGGTCTTGGTGGACCATGCCACCCGGTACCCTGAAGCCATCCCTCTGAGGACAGTGACGGCCCCCGTGGTGGGACGGGCACTGATGGGAATTTTCTCACGTGTGGGGTTCCCTCAAGAGGTGGTGTCTGACAGAGGTACTAACTTCATATCCAAGTATATAAAGTCCCTGTGGCAGGAGTGCGGTGTAACGTACAAGTTCACCACTCCTTACCACCCCCAAGGAAATGGGTTGGTTGAGAGATTCAACCGGACCCTGAAGGGCATGATTATGGGTCTGGAAGAACCCATGAGGCGTAAGTGGGACGTCCTCTTGCCATGCCTTCTTTTTGCATACCGGGAGGTGCCACAGAAGTCTCTAGGGTTCAGCCCCTTTGAGCTTCTGTATGGTCACCCAGTGAGAGGACCTCTGAGTTTGGTCAAGGAAGGCTGGGAGCAATCTCCCAGGAAACCTCCCCAGGATGTATATAGCTACATGCTGGCCTTCAGGAACCAAACTAGGCGTTTCAGGCAACTTGCTGAGGCAAATCTGGAAGCCAGCCAGGAGGAAATGAAGCGGTGGTACGACCAGAATGCCACTCTGGTTGAGCTTCAACCTGGTCAGAAAGTTTGGGTCATGGCCCCAGTGGAGCCCTGTGCGCTCCAGGATAAGTGGACCGGACCCTTTGAGGTGGTGGAGCGCAAGAGTCCTGTTACCTACTTGGTGGACATGCGGTCTCCCAGGAACCCCTTGCGGGTCCTGCACGTCAACCGCCTGAAGCCCCACTTGGAGAGGTCCCAAGTGGGCATGCTCTTAGCTACAGATGCTGGGATGGAGGAGGAGACTGAGCCTCTTCCTGACCTCCTGTCAGCCCAAGAGCAAGATGGATCAGTGGAGGGTGTGAACCTCTCTACCTCCCTGACACCTGAGCAGCAAGGTGACTGTCGCCAACTGTTGGGGCAGTTTCCTGACCTGTTCTCCCTGGTTCCTAGTGTCACTGACTGGTGCGTCCATGATGTGGACACTGGGGACAGTCTTCCTGTCAAGCACAAGGCTTACAGGGTGACTGACAGGGTGAGAGCTTGCATCAAGGAGGAGGTCTCCAAGATGTTTGCATTGGGGGTAATTGAGTCCTCTCACAGCCCTTGGGCCAGCCCAGTGGTCTTGGTCCCAAAGGCTGCCGCGCCTGGTGCCACACCCGAACTCCGGTTCTGTGTGGACTACGAGGACCCAATTCCGTCACCAGGACTGACGCACACCCCATTCCCAGAGCTGATGAGCTCATAGATCGGTTAGGGGCTGCCGGGTACCTCAGTACGTTTGACTTAACGTCTGGGTACTGGCAGATCACCTTGACTGATGGGGCAAAGGAGAGGTCAGCATTCTCCACACCAGATGGGCACTACCAATTCCGGGTGATGCCCTTTGGGATGAAGAATGCCCCTGCCACCTTTCAGAGGTTGGTCAACCAGGTGTTGGTTGGACTGGAGGACTTCAGTGCCGCCTACCTGGATGACATCGCAGTGTTCAGCGCCAGTGTTGAAGAACATCTGCGCCACCTCTGGGAAGTGTTGATGGCTCTGCGGAGGGCAGGCCTCACGATCAAGGCGAGTAAGTGCCAGATAGGGCAGGGTTCTGTGGTGTACTTGGGACACCAGGTTGGGAGCGGCCAGGTGGCGCCCCTACAGCCCAAGATAGATACCATTCTGGCTTGGGAGCCCCCCAAGACCCAGACAGCGGTGAGAGCCTTCCTAGGACTCACCGGGTATTACAGGAGATTTGTCAAGGGGTATGGCAGCATGGTTGCACCCTTGACAGAGCTGACTTCCAGGAAGCAGCCCAAGAGAGTGATTTGGACTGACACCTGTCAAAAAGCTTTTGACACCTTGAAGACAGCCATGTGCACGGCGCCCGTGCTCCTGGCCCCCAACTTCTCCAAAGAGTTTATCGTTCAGACAGACGCTTCAGAGCATGGTGTGGGGGCTGTTTTGTCACAGATGAATGAGGAGGGCCTAGACCAACCTGTAGCCTTCCTTAGCAGGAGGTTACTTCCACGGGAACAGAGGTGGAGTGCTATTGACCGTGAGGCATTTGCTGTGGTCTGGGCACTGAAGAAGCTGAGACCATACCTGTTTGGGGCTCACTTCCGGGTTCAGACAGACCACAGGCCCCTCAGATGGTTGATGCAGATGAGGGGTGAGAATCCAAAGCTGTTGAGGTGGTCCATTTCCCTACAGGGGATGGAATTCACGGTGGAACACCGCCCTGGTACAGAACACGCCAATGCTGATGGTCTGTCCAGATTTTTCCGCCTTAGTGAAGAGAACTCCCATGAGGTAGGGTAATTCTCCCCACATTTCAGCTGGAGGGGACACGTGTTAGACCTGGCATCCTTGGCGTGGGTCTCCCTTCCATTTTTTGATGATGCCCCCAATGTTATTGATCTGTTTTTGCTGGTTTAGATGCTTTGGGCACTGTGCCACTGCTATTCAGTGCCACAGTGCAAGTGCTCCCTATTGCAAATTGATGTATGTATTAGTGACTCCATGATTGGATGATTGGTTTACTTGTCAGTCCCTAGTACAGTGCACTGAGTGTGCCCAGGGCTTGTAAATCCAATGCCGCTGGTGGGCTTGCAGCACTGGTTGTGCCACCCACAGAAGCAGCTTGTAAAATGTGTCTCAGGCCTGCCATTGCAGAGCCTGTGTGCAGCCTAGGGCTGCCATGTCGACTTGGTGAGTACACCCACTTACCAGTCCCTAAAACCTTCCCTTTACTGCATGTTGGTCACCCCTAAAGTAGGCCCTAGGGCAGGGTGCATTGCAAGTACAAGGTGGGACATGCCCTGGTGTGTGTGGCATGTCCTAATAGTGAATTACAGCCATTTTCGTTTTTCACTATTGCAAGGCTACCTGCTCCCCATAGGCCAGAATGGGCAGACTGACTATTACACCTTATAGTCAGAACTGACCCAGGGAACATGGTAGAAAAACGAATTTAGTATGCCTGAACTCAGGATGATAAAATACATCTTTTAGTGAAGTTGGTTTTAACATTCTGTGTTTGAAAATACCACTTTTAGAAAGTGGGTATTTTCTTGCCTAACTATCCAAGCCTGCCTCTGCTAGGTTGTGTATTCCTTGTCTGGAGATTGAGTGACAGGGGCTGGGGGTGGCTACAGGAGACAGGGTGAGTCAGCACAGGGCTGAATAGAAAGATCTGCATCCAGAGTGGAGGGAGGAGTTGCACCTGGGTCTGAATAGGGCTGTGCCTGCCTTCCACAATGCTGGCTCCACCTCCTGCCGGGCGGCTGAGCACTCTGCCCCACATTCTGAAAGGAAAGAAGGAGTCAGAAAAACAAAGTGCTCCAGGACTGACCAGAACTGGTTTTGGGCTAGGCAGAGGCCTCTCTGCCTCCAGAGAACAAAGAGAAAAGGTGTATAAAAAGGGGACCCAGACCCCTAGGAAATTAGATCACTTTTGGGAAACAAGAAGAAACCTTTGCTGAGGAGCGGAACCAAGAAGAAACTGAGGAGAAGACTATCCCTAAACTGAGAGGGATCTGCCTGCAGTGGTTGCCTGACTGCCAAAGAAAGGAGAAGGGAACTTTGTGTGTACTTTCATCAACTTGTGAAGGATCTCCAATGGCTTGATTTTAGAGCTTGCCTCCTGCTGAAGTCTCAGGGACAACAGACTTCACCCACCAGCTCCCCCTGTATTCCCTTGCTGGGAATTTGGACCTTCTGACACACTTGCGTGTCTCTGGGAGCTGGAAGCGCGACTCAACACGAAGAAGCGTGTCGCCGCAGCCGCTGAGTCTCGCATCGCCGGAGAAGAGTGTCACCGGCGCATCCCCGAAGAAGCGCGCCGCATCCTTCGAAGCGCCTCGCAGCACCGGAGAAGAGTGTCGCCGTCGCATCAGACGCCGTCGCATCCCCGGGGCAGAGCATCGACCTCGCATCAGACGCCGACGCATCGCAACACGAGGCGCGCCCCGCATCCCAGGAGAAGATCGTCGACCTCGCATCAGACGCCGTCGCATCGCCATGGAAGCGTGTCGCAGGGCCTGTCGCGGCTCCAAAGACTCATCGCAATCGCCGCACGGCCGTCGGGCCTGCACGCATCACATCTTCGTTGTCGCAACCTCAAGAAGACGCCACTTTGTTTCTTTTGCACCAGATCTTCAACGCATCACCGTCCTTGCGTGTAAGGGACTACCGCATCACCTTCCCTGCAACACTATTCGTTGCCCTGCGTTACGCATCTTAAGGTACATTGAACTCAAAGTGTCGCACTTTCATTTTAAGAGACTCAAGCTAATTCTACCATCCTTAGAGTACAGTATTGTGGATTATTTATGTCATTTATGGTCTTGTGGTAAACCTATATAAAAGATACTTATTTTTATAATACAACCTGTGTGGTGTCCATTTGTAGTGTTGTCACTGGATTACTGTATGTGTTCACAAATGCTTTACACACTGCCTCTGAACTAAGCCTGTCTGCTCGTGCCAAGCTACCAAGAGGGTGAGCAGGGGTTATTTCAGGAGTGTACCCCCTTATCCTGACTAGAAGCAAGGGTCCCTATTTGGACAAAGGTATCTACCTCTGCCAACTAGAGACCCCCAGTTCTAACATTGGTGGTCAGCGGTGAGGATTCTGGACTTGCATTTGTGACTCATGTACAGTGATTGGTGAACACTACCTAGTGAGTGCAGACCATAACGCAACCACATACTTTTGGTAGATATTCTTTTCTGGGACTTTCTATTTTTGCTAAAAACTGCCAAGTTTAATCACCATGGATACAGCAGCATCCGTAGTATCTGTTGATAATGATTGGGAAGAGGAGAAACTGGAATGCTACACCGTTAACCAGCTCAAGCACTTCTGCAGGAGGTTCAAAGTTTCTATGACCGGAATCTCCAAGAAGGATGATTTCCAAAAGGCGCTGAGGGCCTGGGTTGAAGCAAGGAAAACCCCTGAGAATGAGGAGGGGGCTGATAATGCAGATGAGCAGCTGGATGGGCCAGTGGGTCCAGGGGAGAGGAGAGCATCTTCCCCCATAGGTAGCAGTGTTTCTGCCCGAGGTCTGTCCCCAGAAGAGCTGGAGGACAGAGAAAAGAGTAGGATGCATGAAATGGAGCTGACCAAGCTCAAGTTCAAGGGGCAGTTAGAATTTGAATTGCAATCTAGAAAGTTGGCCTTAGAGGAGAAAAGAATGGATCAGGAGCATGAAAAAAGTTTGAGGGAGATGGAGTTTAGAGCCAAGAAATTAGAGATTACTCCCTCTGGTGGCAGCACACCGTCAGTGCCTGGTGAGGCCAGGGTGTATATTCCTAAAGATGTGGTTAAGGAGTTTTGTAAAAATGATGATATTGGGCAATGGTTCAAGGCCTATGAGGTAGCCATGACTTCCCACCGGGTCCCTGAGAAGGATTGGGGAGCGGGGTTGTGGGGTCGGTTCCTTAGTGAGGGACAGGATACCTTGTTGGACTTGCCCTCTGAAGTCTATAATTCCTACAGCCACATGAAAAATGCATTGATGACCAGGTATGGGTTGACTCCTGAACTCTATAGGCAGAGGTTCAGGAACTGTAAGAAGATTGAAAACAGTACCTGGGTTGAATATGTGACCTTTTTTTGCAGAGCCTTGGATGGTTGGGTAAAGGGTAGCAAAGCAAATGATTTTCAGGCGCTCTTTGATTTGATTGCATGGGAGCACTTGTCCAGTAATTTTTTTCCTGAGCTACGCCAGCACCTGATTGACAGTAGGCTGACTAACCCTAGGCAGCTTGCTGAGAAGGCGGACCGCTGGGTGAGCACCCGGGTCCACAAGGGTCACGTGGGAGACTCCGCCAAGGGTGGGCAGGGTCCCCAGCAGAGGAGTGGGGGGGACAAGGGTAAACAGAGGGAGTTCCAGAGAGGGCCCCAAAGTAAACCCCAAGGGAACCAAGGGAAAGGTTCCCAGCCTCCCCCTGAGAGAAAGCACGGGGCCCCGACAGGTCCACCTGTCCATAGGGGACCCCTGGTGTGCTACAGATGTGGCGCCCTAGGCCACAGGGCCAATGAACCCCAGTGCCCCTTGTTTGGAAAGCCAGCACCCCCTGGTGCAGTCCCCCAGCAGTTGGCTAGTGTAGCACTGGGGGAGGAGGTGGGTGCCCAAGATGGGTGGGATCCTGTAATATTGTCCCTTGTCTCTTTAGGAGACTCTGAGATGGTCCCTAGGACCCAACTGCCTGAGAACACTAAGAAATACAGGCAGTGGGTGACCATCAATGGCCAAAGGGTGGAGGCTCTGAGAGACACAGGAGCCAGTGTGACAGCTGTCAAGTGTCACTTGGTGTCTAAAGAGCAGGTGGTCCCTGATGCATTCTATCCAGTTGTTGCCGCTGACAACACAGAGAGCCACTGCAAGGTCGCTCAGGTTCCCTTTGAGTGGGGGGGGGGTCTCTGGTACTCTTCAAGTAGCTGTGAGGCCAGCCATGCCTGTTGACTGTTTGTTAGGGAACGATTTGGAGAGCTCCCCTTGGGCTAAGGTGGAGCGGAGTGCTCATTTGGAGATGTTGGGCTTGCCTAATTGGGCGTGTGTGACCACCCGGTCCATGGCAGCCAGAGGTGTTCAAGAGGACCTGGAGCCTGAGAGGGAGGCCCAGGTGCCTGCCGGAGAGAGAAGAGGCAGGGGGCGCGGGAAACCGGCCCCCGAAGTTCCCACGGTCCAGGAGGAGGCAGACCCTGAGGGGGATGCCCTGGAGCCTACAGGGGAACAGGTAGCTGAACTGGGGGACATGCCTGAGCTGACCCATTGGCAGCAAGATGGAGGACCCTCCAGGGAGGAGTTCTGCGAGGAGCAGAACAAGTGCCCTTCTCTCGTAGGTCTGAGGCAACAGGCCACAGACCAGGCAGCAGGTGATCAGTCTGGATCACATTGGATCTACTGGGAGAATGGTCTCCTGTATAGTGAGCCTAAGGTTGCTGAGCCTGGGTCAGCCCGTGTGCTGGTGGTACCCCAGCGCTTCAGAGCCTTCCTACTGGGTTTGGCTCATGATGTGCCTTTAGCAGGACATCTGGGGCAGGACAAGACCTTTGAAAGGCTTGTCACCCATTTCTTTTGGCCCCAGATGCGCAGGAGTGCCGCCACTCACTGCAGGACTTGTCAGACTTGCCAGGCAAGTGGAAAGAGTGGGAGGAAGCACAAGGCTCCTCTCCAGCCATTCCCTGTGGTCAGCACCCCCTTTGAACGGGTGGGTATTGACATTGTGGGGCCACTGGACCCCAAGACAGCCATGGGCAACAGGTTCATCCTGGTCTTGGTGGACCATGCCACCCGGTACCCTGAAGCCATCCCTCTGAGGACAGTGACGGCCCCCGTGGTGGGACGGGCACTGATGGGAATTTTCTCACGTGTGGGGTTCCCTCAAGAGGTGGTGTCTGACAGAGATACTAACTTCATATCCAAGTATATGAAGTCCCTGTGGCAGGAGTGCAGTGTAATGTACAAGTTCACCACTCCTTACCACCCCCAAGGAAATGGGTTGGTTGAGAGATTCAACCGGACCCTGAAGGGCATGATTATGGTTCTGGAAGAACCCATGAGGCGTAAGTGGGACGTCCTCTTGCCATGCCTTCTTTTTGCATACCAGGAGGTGCCACAGAAGTCTCTAGGGTTCAGCCCCTTTGAGCTTCTGTATGGTCACCCAGTGAGAGGACCTCTGAGTTTGGTCAAGGAAGGCTGGGAGCAATCTCCCAGGAAACCTCCCCAGGATGTGTATAGCTACATGCTGGCCTTCAGGAACCAAACTAGGCGTTTCAGGCAACTTGCTGAGGCAAATCTGGAAGCCAGCCAGGAGGAAATGAAGCGGTGGTACGACCAGAATGCCACTCTGGTTGAGCTTCAACCTGGTCAGAAAGTTTGGGTCATGGCCCCAGTGGAGCCCTGTGCGCTCCAGGATAAGTGGACCGGACCCTTTGAGGTGGTGGAGCGCAAGAGTCCTGTTACCTACTTGGTGGACATGCGGTCTCCCAGGAACCCCTTGCGGGTCCTGCACGTCAACCGCCTGAAGCCCCACTTGGAGAGGTCCCAAGTGGGCATGCTCTTAGCTACAGATGCTGGGATGGAGGAGGAGACTGAGCCTCTTCCTGACCTCCTGTCAGCCCAAGAGCAAGATGGATCAGTGGAGGGTGTGAACCTCTCTACCTCCCTGACACCTGAGCAGCAAGGTGACTGTCGCCAACTGTTGGGGCAGTTTCCTGACCTGTTCTCCCTGGTTCCTAGTGTCACTGACTGGTTCGTCCATGATGTGGACACTGGGGACAGTCTTCCTGTCAAGCACAAGGCTTACAGGGTGACTGACAGGGTGAGAGCTTGCATCAAGGAGGAGGTCTCCAAGATGTTTGCATTGGGGGTAATTGAGTCCTCTCACAGCCCTTGGGCCAGCCCAGTGGTCTTGGTCCCAAAGGCTGCCGTGCCTGGTGCCACACCCGAACTCAGGTTCTGTGTGGACTACCGAGGACTCAATTCCGTCACCAGGACTGACGCACACCCACTCCCCAGAGCTGATGAGCTCATAGATCGGTTAGGGGCTGCCGGGTACCTCAGTACGTTTGACTTAACGTCTGGGTACTGGCAGATCGCCTTGACTGATGGGGCAAAGGAGAGATCAGCATTCTCCACACCAGATGGGCACTACCAATTCCGGGTGATGCCCTTTGGGATGAAGAATGCCCCTGCCACCTTTCAGAGGTTGGTCAACCAGGTGTTGGTTGGACTGGAGGACTTCAGTGCCGCCTACCTGGATGACATCGCAGTGTTCAGCGCCAGTTGGGAAGAACATCTGCGCCACCTCTGGGAAGTGTTGATGGCTCTGCGGAGGGCAGGCCTCACGATCAAGGCGAGTTAGTGCCAGATCGGGCAGGGTTCTGTGGTGTACTTGGGACACCAGGTTGGGAGCGGCCAGGTGCCGCCCCTACAGCCCAAGATAGATACCATTCTGGCTTGGGAGCCCCCAAGACCCAGACAGCGGTGAGAGCCTTCCTAGGACTCACCGGGTATTACAGGAGATTTGTCAAGGGGTATGGCAGCATGGTTGCACCCTTGACAGAGCTGACTTCCAGGAAGCAGCCCAAGAGAGTGATTTGGACTGACACCTGTCAAAAAGCTTTTGACACCTTGAAGACAGCCATGTGCACGGCGCCCGTGCTCCTGGCCCCCAACTTCTCCAAAGAGTTCATCGTACAGACAGACGCTTCAGAGCATGGTGTGGGGGCTGTTTTGTCACAGATGAATGAGGAGGGCCTAGACCAACCTGTAGCCTTCCTTAGCAGGAGGTTACTTCCACGGGAACAGAGGTGGAGTGCTATTGAGCGTGAGGCATTTGCTGTGGTCTGGGCACTGAAGAAGCTGAGACCATACCTGTTTGGGGCTCACTTCCGGGTTCTGGCAGACCACAGGCTCCTCAGATGGTTGATGCAGATGAGGGGTGAGAATCCAAAGCTGTTGAGGTGGTCCATTTCCCTACAGGGGATGGACTTCACGGTGGAACACCGCCCTGGTACAGAACACGCCAATGCTGATGGTCTGTCCAGATTTTTCCGCCTTAGTGAAGAGAACTCCCATGAGGTAGGGTAGTTCTCCCCACATTTCAGCTGGAGGGGACACGTGTTAGACCTGGCATCCTTGGCGTGGGTCTCCCTTCCATTTTTTGATGATGCCCCCAATGTTATTGATCTGTTTTTGCTGGTTTAGATGCTTTGGGCACTGTGCCACTGCTATTCAGTGCCACAGTGCAAGTGCTCCCTATTGCAAATTGATGTATGTATTAGTGACTCCATGATTGGATGATTGGTTTACTTGTCAGTCCCTAGTACAGTGCACTGAGTGTACCCAGGGCTTGTAAATCCAATGCCGCTGGTGGGCTTGCAGCACTGGTTGTGCCACCCACAGAAGCAGCTTGTAAAATGTGTCTCAGGCCTGCCATTGCAGAGCCTGTGTGCAGCCTAGGGCTGCCATGTCGACTTGGTGAGTACACCCACTTACCAGTCCCTAAAACCTTCCCTTTTCTGCATGTTGGTCACCCCTAAAGTAGGCCCTAGGGCAGGGTGCATTGCAAGTACAAGGTGGGACATGCCCTGGTGTGTGTGGCATGTCCTAATAGTGAATTACAGCCATTTTCGCTTTTCACTATTGCAAGGCTACCTGCTCCCCATAGGCCAGAATGGGCAGACTGACTATTACACCTTATAGTCAGAACTGACCCAGGGAACATGGTAGAAAAACGAATTTAGTATGCCTGAACTCAGGATGATAAAATACATCTTTTAGTGAAGTTGGTTTTAACATTCTGTGTTTGAAAATACCACTTTTAGAAAGTGGGTATTTTCTTGCCTAACTATCCAAGCCTGCCTCTGCTAGGTTGTGTATTCCTTGTCTGGAGATTGAGTGACAGGGGCTGGGGGTGGCTACAGGAGACAGGGTGAGTCAGCACAGGGCTGAATAGAAAGATCTGCATCCAGAGTGGAGGGAGGAGTTGCACCTGGGTCTGAATAGGGCTGTGCCTGCCTTCCACAATGCTGGCTCCACCTCCTGCCGGGCGGCTGAGCACTCTGCCCCACATTCTGAAAGGAAAGAAGGAGTCAGAAAAACAAAGTGCTCCAGGACTGACCAGAACTGGTTTTGGGCTAGGCAGAGGCCTCTCTGCCTCCAGAAAACAAAGAGAAAAGGTGTATAAAAAGGGGACCCAGACCCCTAGGAAATTAGATCACTTTTGGGAAACAAGAAGAAACCTTTGCTGAGGAGCGGAACCAAGAAGAAACTGAGGAGAAGACTATCCCTAAACTGAGAGGGATCTGCCTGCAGTGGTTGCCTGACTGCCAAAGAAAGGAGAAGGGAACTTTGTGTGTACTTTCATCAACTTGTGAAGGATCTCCAGGGGCTTGATTTTAGAGCTTGCCTCCTGCTGAAGTCTCAGGGACAACAGACTTCACCCACCAGCTCCCCCTGTATTCCCTTGCTGGGAATTTGGACCTTCTGACACACTTGCGTGTCTCTGGGAGCTGGAAGCGCGACTCAACACGAAGAAGCGTGTCGCCGCAGCCGCTGAGTCTCGCATCGCCGGAGAAGAGTGTCGCCGTCGCATCAGACGCCGGTGCATCCCCGAAGAAGCACGCCGCATCCTTCGAAGCACCTCGCAGCACCGGAGAAGAGTGTCGCCGTCGCATCAGATGCCGTCGCATCCCCGGGCCAGAGCATCGACCTCGCATCAGACGCCGACACATCGCAACACGAGGCGCGCCCCGCATCCCAGGAGAAGATCGTCGACCTCGCATCAGACGCCGTCGCATCGCCAGGGAAGCGTGTCGCAGGGCCTGTCGCGGCTCCAAAGACTCATCGCAATCGCCACACGGCCGTCGGGCGTGCACACATCACATCTTAGTTGTCGCAACCTCAAGAAGACGCCACTTTGTTTCTTTTGCACCAGATCTTCAACGCATCACCGTCCTTGCATGTAAGGGACTACCGCATCACCTTCCCTGCAACACTTTTCGTTGCCCTGCGTTACGCATCTTAAGGTACATTGAACTCAAAGTGTCGCACTTTCATTTTAAGAGACTCAAGCTAATTCTACCATCCTTAGAGTACAGTATTGTGGATTATTTATGTCATTTATGGTCTTGTGGTAAACCTATATAAAAGATACTTATTTTTATAATACAACCTGTGTGGTGTCCATTTGTAGTGTTGTCACTGGATTACTGTATGTGTTCACAAATGCTTTACACACTGCCTCTGAACTAAGCCTGTCTGCTCGTGCCAAGCTACCAAGATGGTGAGCAGGGGTTATTTCAGGAGTGTACCCGTTTTTCCTGACTAGAAGCAAGGGTCCCTATTTGGACAAAGGTACCTACCTCTGCCAACTAGAGACCCCCAGTTCTATCAAGTACCTTGATAGCAGGAAGCGCAAAGTAACATTTTCAGATAAATAACTGGAGATGTTGACTGTGGAATGTTTGGTACACATATACACCAGCTGTTTAGCAAATCATCTTTTTCTGTACCTGAGGCCCAGAAAACAAAAATTTGGAACAGCGTACTGGAAAAAGTGACCTCTCTTTGTGTCACCCAGAGGACCTTACCTGAAATATGGAAACACTGGTATGACCTAAGATCCCATACTAAAGAGAAGGTGGCCAGCAGAATGGCTGAGACTCATGACACAGTTGGTGGTCCCTCCATGCATCCTCCTCCCACTCCAATAGAATCATTTAATGAGGAGACACTTGAAACTGAAAGCGTGGTGGGGGTGTCAGAAATTTACAACTCCAATCCTGCAGGCTTGAGACCCTCAAGGGTGAGTAGCCACGCTTTACAAACCGGATTGATTGATGGTAAAATATTTTCTCGTATACATTTTTCCATAACAGATAGTCCTCAAGTACAACATCTTAGCTACAAAAACTCCATTTAGCTGTTTGCTGTAATTTGGCAATGTATTATGGGAGTTGTAGTACAACTAAGTTCTATGGTGTACTGTGTTGACGTATAAACTACACATATGTACTTATAAACTTCATGTCAAAAACACATAAATCACATTATCAACAATATTGCACAATCTCACAATAACTATACACATACATATCCACAGATCACACCGAGGACGTGTCTGAAACAATTGAGGCTGATGAAACAATTGACACACAAGAGGAAACTGAGGACATCACAATTGCTACTCCTACACCGATAACTCAAACTCCAACTTCTAGGAGAGCAAACATGGCACCACTACCAGACTTTGAGGAAGGTGATGAGGAGCAAAGAAAAAAGCAGGAACACATTTTCTGTGCGCAGGACAGTCAGACAACGTAGAGTCCAACAATTGACAGTGCACAATGATGATGTCTCTAATGACTTGTCAGACAATTCTCAATTGTTTGGAGTCCTTGAGAAATCAATCTTCACAGTGCAGTGCCTATTAGCCAAACAGATAAAAACAGTGAATAGGCATCTGCAAAGCATGTCACTTTCAATGCTGCAATTGCAGAAAGGTCAAGATTGCTGCCATGGAGAATGGCCAAAGTATGCAAAACACAGGTACAAGGTAAGGTAAGGTAATATTTATTTTGCATGATTAGTTAAAATCTTTGCAAATACATAACAACAAAGTTCCCTTATACACAGATAATATAAACATAAAAACGATAAAAGACCATCAATAAAAATATTCACAACTTATACAGTTGGCTGTTATTCAAGACAGTGAAACTAAAATCCTTATACTTCTGGGAGAGCAAAACTAACAACAACTTCCCTTGGTTAACAAGCAACATGACACAGCATAACCAGGTACGTTGTTCTAAGCTGGAGGACGTCATTAATTTAAAGTGCTAATGCGACTGTAAGATACTGTCAATTTCGTTTAACATAGTAAACTGCATTTTTTTTTTTTTTTTACCTATAGGCAAATAAGCTAAAGTGCTGGTGCGACTATAAAGTGCTGTTACTCGCTTTTAGCGGCTCCCTTCAGGTGGCCCTTGTAACCTTATTTTTGACATACTTCTCTATGCGACAAGTTTTTGAGTCTCTTGGTTACCGTCTCAAAGAATTTTGTTAGCCGACAGTTTAGCTGAACCTCAACAGGGTTGAAGCAAAGCTTTACTGCCTGCCTACAGGACCGGGTGCCATAATACCTGAAAAAAGGACGTAACAAGGTGCGTCTTATATCCTTTAGGTTGGGACAGTTACAGATGACATGAATAATGTCCTCCTTCCCGCTTCCACATAGACGGCAAGTCGACATACCTTCTCTCCTTTCCCATGGAGGGAGATGGGGATTGATTGCAATAACCCCTTGTCATAGCTTTAAGAAATTTTCCTTCGTCCTTATTTTGACTCCTGTACTCAAGTAGGATTGTGGTTTGAGCATTACATAGTCACTGAGCACTATCCAGCCGTGTGCCTTTTTAGCAAGAACTGCTTTGTCTTCTAAGACAGATAGCATGGACGTTGTCTTTTTCACTACTTTTTTAAAGGAAAGATGATCTGCTGGTGTTGCCCAGAGCTCGGACAATCCCATTAGCTCGAGGGAGTCAAACAAGTAATCCCTGGCTGAGCATTTGCCTTGACGAGATAACTTGATCCAGAGGTGGAAGTTTAGGGACCCTGCCTCTGCACTGCGGATTTTATGCCAACCTTTTACGTACGCCCCCCTTCTTTCCACCGATTGTCTTTGGAGCCCAAATTCCAGCCGTATTTGGCCCGGCGAGACGTATTTTGGGAGATGGACAATTGCTCTATAAGAATTAGCTATTACTACGTCTAGGGCTGCAGCATCGTTGCCTTTAAGAGCCTCACTCCCGTACGTTAATGTCGGCAGCAATTTCGGCTCGCAGTACTTGTAGGAAGGGATCAAGCGTGAGGTCGGGAAGCCATTTCTTCAATGATTTCATTGCTAAATAAGTCATTGTTCCCTTTCTCTGCATGGACTCTAGCTGAGGTTTAAAAGAACTTTTATGGTCCATAAGTATTCCCAGATATTTATAGCTTGTTACCTGATCCAAACGATGGCCATCTAGGAACCAACAGTTTTTCTTCTTTTTATGGTAGTTTACTGCCATATTTTGGTTTTCTTAAGATTTATTTGGAGGGCGTTCCGGTGTGAGAAACTACTTGTCATGTTCAAAAGATGCTGAAGACCGATGGGAGTCCGGCTTATCAGAACTAGGTCATCCGCAAATAGCAGGTTTGACAATAACTTGTTTCCCAGTTTTGGAGCATGGGATGTGTAGCTGTCCAACTCCCCTGGGAGATCGGCTAGGAAAAGGTTAAAAAGAAATGGCGCGAGGACACACCCCTGCTTGAGGCCTTTCGAGGTCGCAATTCGTTTGGAGATATGTGTCCCTGCGCCTAATTTAATCCTGACCCAGGTATCTGTGTGTAACTGTTTGAGCCGATCCAGGAGTGAATTTGGTAAACCCCAGCTTTCAAGCTTTACCCAGAGTTTAGCTCGGTCAACGTGGTCGAAAGCGGCTGTATAGTCAATAAAACAAAGGAATAAGGGGATTTTTGCTTCCTTAGCTGCGTCTATTAAAAGTGTTAGGGCTAAGATGTTGGTTGTTGTTCCTTGGCCACTGCAAAACCCGGTTTGATTTGTGGGAATGATAGAGTTTTCTGAAGCCCAAGAAGTTAAAATCATCAAAGATTGTTCCCGTGTAGTATTTTGCATCTACGTCGATGAGGGCGATTAGTCGATAGTTGTTCGGATCGTTCCTATCGCCCTGCTTGAAGATAGGACTGATAATTGATCCTTTCCAGGATTCCGGAATTATGGCTGCAGAGTTTATGCCCTTAAAGACCGGTAATAAAGCCTTACTCCAGAAGTCGGCATCGTGTTTGTACAACATCGGAGGGATGCCATTAGGGCCTGAGGCACCCATAGCTCTGCCCCTGGCTATCAGTATTTTTATCTGTTTTTACGTGAGGGCATAACATTCCTCTTTAATGGAGGCTGATGAGGCTAAGTCTATGGCCAAGTGGAGCCCCTGTTGATTGCGGGGATTGAGGTTGTCGGCCGGTTGATCTTCCGTAGTGGGATTTTGTATCACTTCTTCCCTGTTGGTGTCTTCTCCATCCGTTGTCACATTACCCGTTTCCTTGTACGCATCCACGTCCTTTTGCCTATTGTTGTTAAAATGGGAGGAGAGGTAATCTACCCAAACAGCCTCTGTTATATTAGAGCTTATTCCCGGATGGTTTGGTCGCTCTATCTTGTGGATCGTTTGCCAAAACTTAGTGCTGTTTCTTTGTTTGGCATCATGAAGTAACTTGGCCCACAGTTCATCCTTCTTTGATCTTATTTTTCCCCACTTCTTCCTTTGTAGTAGTGCCTTTGCTTTCCGGAGGGTTGACTGCAAGTCCAAGTTCAGTGGGGTTTTTCGAAGCTGTCTCAATGTTTGGTTTATGGTGCATTTTAGTATCCTTGATTCCGGGCTACTTGTCAACCTAGTTAGGGCTTCTTCCGATTGTCTTGATTTGGTCCCTATCCTGTTCGCGAATTTCCCACCGAAAATCATAATAAAGTTTTCCCATGCTTTTACCGTTGGGGCTGCTGATTCTTTTTCTAGATTGTATAGAGTTTTGGCGGAGGCTGATAATGCTTCAATGTTGTTAAGATTACACCTTATCCGCTTAAGGTTTGAAATCTCTTCGGTTACTATGGGATTCCAAGCATCTAGTACGGCAGCCGGACTCGCATTTAACTGCACTTCCTGCGGTAGATGGTCACTATGTGCATTATCACCTATTCTAAAGGTTGCTATTTTGTTGAACATAGCTAATGTTGTGAACGTAAAATCTAGATAAGAAAAAGTTTTTGAAGAGTGGAATGTGGCGACTGGTGGGTTATCCTCCAGGAAGCGGCCGTTCAGTGCTCTAAAATTTAAGTGTTCAAGTTCCTGTAGCAGATAACACAGGTACAAGAAGCACATAGAAAGCTATGACGCATTTACAAAAGCAATAATTCGATTGGCAGTAGACACCACCATCGTTACTGGGAAAACTGTGAACATCCAAAATGGCATGGGACACTGCTGCCAATATGTAGGACGTGGACTTGTCCCAGTTACCACAGCTCTGGAGAACATTCAGACCCATAACCTGTATATCCCCAACATATTACCACCACCTGCAAGCGAAGATGGCTCTAGCCTCAGTGGCATATCTCTGCCAGATGGATGCCTATACAAATCGAACACACTGATACACATCTGGTACAGATATATCCCCAGCCCCACAGTCAAGTCCTCCTGAGAAGGAGACCAACACCAGAGTTCATAAAAAGTAACTTTTGTATGCACTCAGATGTATGACACTAGATTATTGTGTTTGCATTCTCAAAATGTGTTGCTTTGTTTAAACAATGACATCCTATAAGCATACAATTGATGATACACAATTACAATACACTGCTACAACCTGAATAAAAGTTTATCTTTCATAATAGAAAAACATTACCATTGTGTGTGTTGGCTATTTCTTAGATGTGATCATTATTCTTACTTTAAAAATAGTTGTTTGTGATCTCTCTACTCTCTGTGCGTTGTGCTCGACCCTCTGCTGCACGTATTCTAAAAGTCCATTCAATTATTGACTGCATTGTTTTATGTGCCCGGTTGCACTGGCTTTCACTTCTGGTTCTTGGATTCAAGTATGGTGTCCGTATCCAAGGGTGCAAGGCATATGCACTACCTCCTTAAATAGTATGAGAATGAGAAACAATTTGATTATTTTACAAACATGCTATTAAACACTGAATGGCTAGAGTTTGTAATCCTCTTACCAAGTACAAAACCATTGCCAAATTCACCCTGAGACAGACGGTTATTTATTCCATTGTGGCAGAACATAAAGGAGTCATGTGTGCTGCCTGGGAAACTGGCTACAAGGTCAGTTGTGATGCATTAGGCATCACACACTACCTGAACATTGAGCGAATGGGTGCTTTCCCTGTTTCTATAAATGAATTCATTTGCAGAGGGGGATATATTCAATGTGAGTGCCATCAACACAACCAATAACATTTGGAAACTGTGCTACCTGATAAAACATTTGTTTTGTTTGTTGTATATCTTGGGCAGTGTATGAAAAAAACATATTGGTTCAATTTGACAACCATGATGTTCAAAAACCTATGTAAAAAACCTAGAAAATGCACTTTGTGACACTCCCCCTGCCGCTAATATAACACTCTAGTAATTGCCAGAAGCAAAAAGGTGTAGACAACACAATACCTGCACATGTGGTGGACCTGTATTGCTTCTGACTGTTGGGATTTGTAGCTGAGGATGTAACTCAGCTATTAAATCCAAAATTACCTCACCACTCAGTCTTTACTTCTCATAAATCTCCTCCTCTGTTTGTTCAAACAGGGTGACCTTCACCCTAAATATCATCTCCTGTCTCCTTCTCCTTCTCTGCCTACCAGGCAAAATCCTCATCTTTATTGCCAAGACATAAAGAGCTGCCATTCTGAAAGAGCCAGATGCATTTTAGGTGACTTTTTATAGTTTGCACTTGATTGCCACCTGAAACACATTGATGGTATTTGCATTTCCTAAACGGCCATTTTGCGACTAGTCGCAATTAGGCTATCCTTTGTGCATAGCGTTAGTGACTCGCTATTTGGTAAAACCAATTTGTGATTTACAATTTAGAAATGCAAAAAATGCAATTTCTACATTATGGAAATCGCAAATTACCCCCCCGAAAATGCCTTTTGTACATACGAACACACCATTTTAATTTCCAAATGGCCTGGAATAGTCATTCGAACCATTAAGAACTGCCTTATACATATTCTTCTGCATAGTGGAACTGACACCAAGGCAGGCATGTCCTCTGGACTTATTAGTCATTAATCCCAACCTAGAAAGATCCACAATAAAAGGATTCACAAACTGGGGCTGTGAATTAGAGATTACATAACCAGCATTTCTTTGGACTGTTCTTACTTCTGTCCATGGGGGTCAGACACTATCCTGTGCCAGGCTGTGATGAAATTGCATCCTGTTTAGCTCCATCATGGTATTGTCAGTGTCCCTGGCCAGTGTTTATGGAAGCTAGGGATTTCCAACCCTTAAAACAGACCATAATCAGGCACAGTCTTATGACCCCTCTTCACATAAGATAGTGTAGGATCCTAGGAGAGGAATAAAAGTGATTGGTGGGAATGGAGAAAGAGGGACTCAAAATGAAGACAGGATTCAGTTCAGACCTTTTTGAGAGGCCTAACATTGACATGTTCCTCTCAAGTTATCCATTGAGAAATGTACCAGATCATGCAAGATAGCTAACCATCATATCCTGAGTAGAAAAGGGGGGCGGGGAATTGATCACACCCAGACTTTATTCCATTTCCTCTCCCTTACTAGTGTTTTCAAGAGTGACCAATTGTTTTAAGACATGTTGCCATTGGATGTCTGTGCATAGCCAAAACAGTACCCAGAAAAAAATTATTCTAATCACATTTTATCCTCACCCTCAGCCAGAAAATCGTATTGCCTATTGAGGAAATATCACCTTTATTTCATGGTCACACCAGATTTTCACCTTTTACTGGACCTCATTTTTGGACTCTATGTGCTGTGACCCTGCTGTCCAGTGCCACTGTGTGTGTGCTCTGATCCTAAATTGTTTTCACTCAATTAGTCTCTGTAACATTCCTGTAAGGTGATAGTAGTTGGCAAAGAAAATGAATGCACCATTGGCATGGAAGTTAAATGTTATAAGTGGGCTGCAGTGTGTGTTTATACCACCCACACATCGGAAAAACATATGGCTCTCAGGAACACCCTGGTACTCTTGCTGGTCTGCAGTTTAAAGGCACTTGAGTAACACATGGCAAGGAAAATAGTTTTTGGTATATATTAGCTTCATCCCTAAAGTGTGCATTGTACGCCAACCTAGCAGAGGGCCTAATAATTGAAAAGTGACACACTATATATTTAAAAAGTGATCCCTAACAGTGATGGAAAACCTAAAGGCTACTTTCACTGTGTAGATATATCAACATTTTCCATAAAACAGGTCTGTCTATAAATAATATATTTATTTTCCAGATTAGCTGGGGAAAACACTAGAAAAGTAATTCGAAAATATTTTTCCATTCATTTTAAATATCTGATTTAATGGTGAAATCAGAGTTTTGATAATGTTATTGGAAAAGTAACTTTTTTTAAATTTTCTTTGGGCTACCTGAGCCAAAAAAGGGCTTAAACCCATTCTGCCATCAGCACTCCTCCAGAGCTGGAATACACACCTTTGCACTTGACAACTCAGGGTCAGAAGACACTAGCCTGCTTCTGAGCTCTGGAAGGATAGACCACTTAGGGAATTGTTAGGGCAGATGACAGAACAAAGGGCAGCCTGAACACTTGTTATTTTTACTTGCTGATCCCAAATGGGACTGACACATTCTGTTTCAAATATTCCCAGAGCCTCTTTCACCCTTTGGCTCAACCTTAGCAAGAGGGAGGACCAGTGTTACTCCTGTCAGGTGGGAGGAGCGTTCTCCTAAATAGGAGAGTGGCCAAAGAGCTAAAGAGAGGTCTGCCTGGTTGCAAAAAGGTTCTGGTATCTTACAACAGTTGCTCTTGAGTAATTTTACAGTAGGTTGAAAAGGAGGTTCTGCATAAGAAGGTGGACAAAGGGTGACAAAATAGCCCTTATTGATTAGGGGAAATTCTCCAATCACTGGCTAGTGCACAGGATAAGGCAGATATCTCACTATCACCACCTCAGAATATTCCTGGACTTTGAAAGACTACACCTGAAAAAGAAAGCTCCAGTGAAAGAAAGAAAGCTCCAGTGAAAGAAAGAAGACTCTTGACATCAGTCTTATGAAGGAAGAAGAGGAATCAAGGACACCTGACCCCTTCTCACACCCAGGGACTGAAACTGTTTTCGAAGAGGTTAGTTCCCTGTTTGCTTGCTCCATGGACACAAAAAGCTGAAGGACTCAGACTCCAAGTTGGCCTATCTGACCACAGAATCCTTAGCCCTGAGAAGAAAGAGCTCTAGGGGCATATGTACGAAAGCATTTTTGCGGTCACTGGGGCCGTTATGTAAAGAGCACAAATTGCGATTCTGTAACATGTTACCGAATCACATTTTGTGTTTCAAGATTTGATATTTAGAAGGGGCATGCTTAGGGCGTACCTTGCAAATACCAAATTGAAGTGCTATGTATAAATGTTTGGCAACCGAATTACGATCACAAAACAGTCATTTTTTACAAACATCTTAAGGGTGGTCGTAACCACCTGTAAATGGGAAGGGGACCCAAAGAACCCCTTCCCCTTTCTGAATGTTGAAACAAATATTTTTTAAGAGCAGGCAGTGTCCAATGGACCATTACCTGCTCTTAAAAAATGAAACTTATACATTTCATTTTATTTTTTGAAACTCATCCCATTTTCCTCTAAGGCAAATGGGCTGCATTTAAAAAAAAAAAAAGATTGCTTTGTTAAAAATCAATTATAGACATGGTGGTCTGCTGACCCCAGCAGGCCACCATCCCTGTGATGGCAGCAATTCCTAATAGGTTGCAAACTGCGGCCTACCTCATTAATATTCATGAGGTAGGTCGATTTGCAATCCAGTAGGAATCGCTAAATGAATTGCAATGAGTTTCATACATTAGGAATAGCAATTTCCTAATTGTGATCTGCACATATGGTCCCCAGTGCCCAGAAGCCTACCCTGGATACTAACCAGAAAGAACTTTCCTAGCAGCTGGAAAAACGTGGGACTTATTCATTGTTTCCACCTCCAGTGGTCCGGGACAAGGTGCTGTGACTTATCTAGGGAGGACACAAAACCAGATTTGTTCCCATGCAGCTTTTTGTAGGGCTGAAATTGGATGCGACAGGACGTCCTGGCAAAGGTATCTGGCCTTATTAAGCCTTACCAGGCTCCTAGCCTTCCAAAGGTTATCTTTCACGTGAGATTTATCTTTTCTAAGCGTGTTTTTCATTAAATCTCAAAAAAACTGACATCTAGGTTTCTCCGTATCCAATTCCAACAATCTTGTTGTCTTTGTCTCTAAATTGGCTTGGGGTATTATTGTGTACTTAAATTGTTGGTGCTGCTTGATCTTAACACACAGTTCTCTTGGGATTGCCTGCTGCGTGTGCCATAGCTACCAGAGGATGAGCAGAGATTCTCCAACACCAGTGTTTTGGCCTAACCAGATTGTGTTTATTAAAGTGGTGCGTGTCACTCCTTTTCAGTTTATTAACCCAATTTCTGATGCCAAACAACATTGAGAGCTGTCTTTCTCCCTTCATCACCTCCACTGCCACCTCTGCCCTCTTCATATAGATGTTGAATATGTCTCAAAATCCGTAGAAAGGAGTCCTACCTCATACTGCACTCAACCAACACGTGGATCAAGCTTAAGTTCACAAACATGTTAAACATCAAGAAGGCTGGCTCAAAGTACATAAACGAGCCCATTATAAAGTTTGCTGTCTAGTTTTAAAATGGCTCTATATGCTTAAAGATCCCCAATGGATCTTTGTTTATATAATCCCTCTCGCCACTCCTCAGTTTCCTCATTCTATCCATTGGTGCCAGGTTGGAATTCTGGTAGGGCCCTTCTTAATGCTTCTTGTATCCGAGGTCGGAGTAACCCATACCATTGAGTATAGTGTTAGATATATTACTCGAGCATCTAAAGATAATTCTGTTTGAGGTGGGTATTATGCAAATATTTATTATTAGTACTCTTTTTCACATTTTTATTTTTTCCCTGTTATTATGCCATGTCTGTAAACTGTGTACTTGAGATGTCGCAAACGAAAAACATTGCAAAATTGAAATATAATACGTCACTTTGATGTGTGTATTATTCTGAAACCGGAAGGTAATTAATGCCTACAGGTCGAGCTGTAGACTTGTAGTTGGGACTCATGGGTTTGAACTTTAACTCTCCTGCGGAATTGTTGTGTTATCCTGGGAATATCATTTACGCTGTACTTAACTGTAACTACGTAATGAGCATTATCCTGATTCTGTTTCTGCTTCTGTTGAACTAAAATGTGTGGATCCTTTCTGAAGGCATTAACATTCCCAAGCAAGCCTACCGCTCCTGTGCGGGATGCAAATTTGTTCTGTAAAGATATGATCATTAATTTCATTCTTGCCTGCCATGCTCACCGTCACCCACCCCCTAAACAGAAACTTTGCTTATGTTGATGATTATATATTTTATCATCACCACATTCTTACACGGTGAGGACTTGTGGTAATATAAACATGGATAGTTTGCACAGAGTTGTTAATAGCGGGCAGCGTGTTGTTTACTGAGAGAAGTTTGTGTTACTTTAATACTGTTGTGTGATGGGAAGTGCTTAGTCACAGAAAGTAAATACGATTGCTTCAGTTGATGATTGCAGCAATCTATCCCAGGGGACAATACCTTCTGGGGTTTAGGGTTGTATCGCTAGAATGTTTATGAGCCGTGGTAATTCTACAGAGGAAAACATTACAGAGTGCAGCAGAATCTCAAGTTGTTTGTTAAGTTATCTTCAATTAGTTATTGCCTTTCATTGTAGAGTTTTAGTAGCATAATTTGAAAAGAAAAACATCTCGGTTGCACCATAATATCTCCATATCTCGACCCAAATGTGCCACATGTCACACAGTTTGGTAAAGAATGTAAATGGTAAATACTACAAGAAAATCTTGAAAAGCTTAATTGAGACTTCGGCTGTTCATATTTGTATATGGTTATGTCGATTGTGACTTTTATATTCCTGGTCACCTCAATAAAAAATCTCCTTTAAAGTCTCTCCCTTCTTTTGGAAAATAACACTGAACACAAACAGCAGTTAAGTTATTTCTCATCTTCTTTTAAAAGACCTCTGTTCTTGCATTCATCACTCTCAGTCGGTGAGAGTCATATATATTCAACCTCGTGCATAAGTACATGCACTTCAACCATTCTATTAGAGCGGCTGACACCTCAGATCCTTCTTGTACTCGGGTTCGATAGAATAATCATTTTGCTTGTCAACACAATGCAGGTGCTGATCAGAGCTAGTTTTTCAAACTCTGAAATAAAAATAATTTAAAAAAAACATTATGAAACAAAATTCTCAAACATCTGCTATTTCCGTATGAAACAAAATTCTCAAACATCTGCTATTTCCGATTGGCTAGTGAGGGCCAGAGCTAGTAAAGCGCAACTGACTGGGACTGGGTTGAAATATGCTCATTAGCTAATATGTTGCTTTAAAAGCGAAGACCTCGGGTGATGTTTTTTATCCAAATTTGTCCCGTGAAGAATCTAGACGGCTTTCTTGCACAGCGTCCTGACGTTCATTTCATAGGTACAGGCTGTAATGAAGCAGCACTGGCCAGGCCAATGGCTTATTTTGAGTTCTTACTAAAACATTTTTAAAATCATACAAAACAGTAAAGGGTTGCTTGCTGTATATAATGCATCGATTATATATATTCCATGTATGATGATTCAGTGTGCTTTTGAGATGTAAAATGGCCCCTCACGCAGCACTCCGTAGCAGGTGAAATGATACACAGCTAATAATATAGTTAGAAAATAATCCTCCTGGGTGGGGTCACTGTACTTGAAAGAAATGGTAACAATAGCCCCTATAGATAATTGTGATAACCATTCAAAATGGGAGTGGGAGTAGCCCAGTTCCTCCAATATCAACAAACAAACAAAGACGTTTTAGAGCATGGCAAAGTGGGCTCCACTTTTCTCGGGCCTCATCATTAAGCTTTCGGGGCAGTCCCAGACTGTTTAGTGTTTTAAAATAATCACTTTCTTTACTTTCTGTTTTTTTTATGAGCCACCCTACTGTGGCCAGCCAGCACAGCCCCCACTTGAGAGAGAGTGATGGATAAAGAAAAATATCTATTACATTTTGGTTAAAATCAAGTGCTTTAAGCTTTTAAGTCCCAACTAAATAGGCAGAATGTGCCACTTACTGTGCAGTAAAGATTGGATTTGTGTGCTCTCTCTGTGATGGCATTGGATTGTGGAGCTGCTGCCAAACTGGTGAGATAATAGCTGTTGCACCCGACTCCTAATACTAGTCTTGCGCAGCACAGGCAGTGCAATAAACAAAAGCACCTATTTGCTCTGTATGCCCCAGTGGTGCTTATGGACTTACTACACCACACAATGTGGATAGAAGGCTTAGTCGGACCATTAGTTTTTTTTTTTTTTGATGCAGTACAACTGGAGACAGCTTGCACCAAGGTAGGGCCGGACATGGGCCACATGCCAATGTGCAGTGCAGAGCTGGATTATATGCTCACCAAGATTGTCCATGTGGATCTGCTGGTGGGCGGGTGCAATCACAGATTAATGCCACCTGACTCAGAATTCCTGTAACTTAAAGAGCAGGGACAGAAGTGCAGAAAACATAAAAAAAATGCCCTCCATACACAAAGGCTCAAAAGATGAGGCACAAGTCTACTGCACACATGCAGCAGGCTTGTTCAGTCTGCTCGTTTTTCTGCTTGTTTGGTGCTGGCCAGTCTGAGAGAAACTGTTTATTCAAGTGTTTGCCTCAGATGTAGGCTGGCCAATGAAGAGGGATGTCAAAGATCTGACCATATGCTGGACTTGGCTTTCTCTGTACGGTTAATCCCAAACTTTCTGCCTTCTACTCTCCTGTTCTGCTGAATTAGTTTTTGTTGGCTTTAGGATTCTATGCACTTTACCACTGCTAACCAGTTCTAAAATGTTGGTGCTTACTCCCTAAAACATGGTAAAATTGGCTTACACCCAATTGGTACATTTAATTTACATGTAACACTACACACAAGGCATACCTGTGTGTGCGAGACAGGAAAAATGAGGGTTACATGCAATAATTTTTTTCTAATACTAAATGCACCATACTCAAGTTAACCTCCAAAGACTCCTGAAAGTATATTTTGCTGGAGTGTATTTAGCTGAACCTTTGAGTCCATCAGTCAGTTGACGTTTTTATGGTCATAACACCACTGGGGCTCAGGGGATTTTTATTAAGGGTCTGTGGATCGCATGACAAAAAGACATTCTTTTTTGGTTTGAATACTTTTTACTAATCTATGATATGCCCTTCTTCCATTCTCCCCAGGCTTGAGTTGCAGTCATCAAGCAATCCCATGACCCCCAAACTATTTTTCCCCTATTCATTTGCAAATCACAAGGTGATGGCTGAATTAAAGAAAGCTAAGAATTTTGGGAATATAAGTATACCTTTGATTTTTTTTCTGATACATGTATTTTCTATGGACCCATCCACAAACCTGGTTGGATACGCAATAAATGAAAACAGTAAACCGCACCCAATTGTCTCAAGCTCAACACTGACATGACAAAAGTAATGATCTTTGGCAAAAACACCTTGCCATGGGACTCCAACTGGTAGCCTTCTGGATTCTGACACACACCCAGCACCCACGCCAGGAACTGGACATTACCGCACAAGTCAACGTCATCACTACATCCTGCTTCCACACCCTTAAGATGCTGAGGAAGATCTTCAAATGGCTCCTAAGCAACACCAGCAAAACAGTCACTCACACCTAGTCACTAGCAACTACAGGAACACCCTCTACACCAAGATCACCTTGCCACTCACCAGAAGACTATAAACCATCCAGAACTCTTCAGGCCGACTTATCCTCAGCCTCCCACACATAACAAACATCACTGCACACCTCAGCGAGCTCCAATGGCACCCGATACGCAAACAGTTTTTTGCTGCAGTGCAAAACAAAGTTTTCCATGAGAGTTAAAATGGATAGAACACTTATTTTACTCCCTCATTAATTCTCCACCAGATGGAGCTGCATACCTTAGTATGTCGAAATGTAGCCACAAAAACTATTGGATTGGAAAATGTCTTGCAGAGACAAAAAATGGCACAAAAGTCATAAGCATACTAAAAACACCTTTTCAATGGAAACTGACATTTCACCATAACTATACAGGGGCCTATTCACAAAGATATTTTCATCTGTATATGTAAGTTCATAGATGAAAATAAAAAATACTTCATTTACATCTGCGGGAAATTCACAAAAGGGTTTCCTTGTGAGTGTAAATGTACTTAAAACCGCAGATTTTTCTGTCTCAGTTGTGAAGACATCCACAGTAGTAAAGTTTGGGTACTCCCACAAACATATGCACTTTTATGTATTCTCAAACTCTGATCCAAGCTTTTGGGCCGAAGAAACTCCTCTTCCTGGCTGAAACAGGAAAGAGATCACCACCAGGTTTGCTGGAGGTTCAGGTAAAAGAACTTGCTCCATGAGGTAAAATGTTTTCTTTGCAGAGGAAAAAAAATGTTTGATGGCTGCATTACTCCTGTGCGGAAATCCACGCTATGTAGAAAGCTGCAGAGAAGGAATAGGAGCCCTTAGGATGTCACATGTCATTCCCAATAGCACACTGGGAAACTTGCACCAGGTGAACCTTTCCAGGCATTATTCTAGTATTATTTGTAAACAAACATTAGGAAACAATTAGGTCTGGCTGACCTTTGATTGCTGGTGCAATAAATATTATTTTTTTTAAATGTATTTTTTATTGTAAGCACATGCTACAAAAATAAAAAGACGAAAAAGCAAGCCACCACCTAAATGTGGCGACCATATGCTAGTGGTAAAGATTTTGAGTTTATGTAACATTCAGTGAGGTGGGTGTTTTACTACTGATTTCTTTTTAAAAGGCCTTTCAGTTGTGCCATGCATTTTACTATTATTTTTGTGAAGTCATAAGAAATCTTCACTTAACCAAGCATTCAAATCGCAGACATCTACAATGGCACAATGTCAATTTAACGCTTGTTAAAAGTAACTTTAAAAAGGAGGCAGTGGGAGGAAATGCCTCTTTTTGAGGGGACACTTCCACCTTTATTGCTGACAGGTATTATTGGTTTTTGAACTCTGCACACTGGTGCACCAGGCCCAAATGTATGTACTCAGATCACTAAAACATGGTAAAGTTACTTAATTCACAATTGACATACTTAACTTTACAGTAAAGCCATAGTACATGGAGCAGGTAAATACACCAATGGCATGAAAGTTAGATGCCACTTGTGGACTACAGCACTTATTGTGCCATCCACTAAAGTGGCAAAGAAAACATGACTTCAGGCCTAACTCTGTAGACTGACTCCTGCAGCTTTTAAACCTGCAGATGAATTTGTAAAAGTAACCTTTCTTGACATGACAGAACCCTACTTCTAAATAATAAATAAGCCAGTCCTAAGTAAGCCTTGTAGCCCAGAAGGTAAGTGTATAGGGTGACTAGACCTGAAAAGCTATTTTCAAAGGGAAGTAGCTAACCTATGAGATAAACTAGAGTTCAGAATAGAATCCTAGGTCTGCTAACATTGGATAAGCTACAGCGGCAATTAACAACTATTAATATGTATTAAAAATCCAATTCATTGGACAAGTCAGATTTTTAGTAAATATTTCAGAAAACTGACTTTAAAAAAAAGTCACACTTCATCTGTCTGCAGCCCCAGTAGGATAATTAGCATTAGCCTGCTGGCAGATGGACCTGACAATGCTTTCCCTTAATGAGGTGAGGAACATTCTCTTCTCCCAGAGCAGAAAAAAGGCTTAGGCCTTTCCACCTGGAAGAAATGGGTATGAGGTATGTGCCAAAAAGCAGCCTAGTAAGGGCAGCTGTGGAGGGAGCAGGAACTTCAATAATTTGATAAGGAAAAGCGTGAGGCCTGCCTATTCATAGTTAAGTGTAAAGGGAGACCTGAGGAAAAGAAGGCTTTTGTTCTGTAGATCCTCTGTAGCCAGTTTAGTGCCAGCCCAGCGGGAGGGGAAGCTGGTCCCAGAACCACTTTCGAAAATCTGAGGAGCAGAAGATGCTCTTTCCCTAAACACACTCCAGGCTTGTATACAACCTCCCTTCAGGGGCGAAACATTCTGGCATATTAGAATTGCCTCTGAAGAGTACATTTTGGGAAAAATTGCTGTAAATCAATGAGGATGTGCTGCAAAAGTGGGAAGGGTTGCCCCTAGTATATTTGTATTGGAGTCACCCCACCAACTGGCTAGTGAAACCTACAAAGCGGGCATGTCATCACATCTCTTCAGAACACACTTTGGACCTGCCAAAGAATTGAAGAGGACTGGAACTGCTGCTTAAGACCTGTGTGGAAACCTGAATGGCTGACCTTCTCCTACTTGTGCCCATTACTAAGAAGTGGGCCTTAAGAGTCAATAGACTGACCTGTGTCGCTACAGGAACACAACAGGCTGCAAAAGGCCTAAATTCCTGAAGCTCCCAGCAGACCAGTACTAACTGGAACAGGGGTACCCCCTGCTGGTAGACTTAGCTGAAGTGAGTCCTGGCCCTTAAGTGCTGTCCCTGGAGCCCTGGGACCCTTAGAAGTGGCCAAGGTAAGTTGCTCCAGAAACTCTGAAAAGTGGAGACTTCTAAGACCTTCAGAGGGTCAACTGGAATTCGAAGCAAAGGTGCCCAATTTCAAAACGACTTCTTCACACAAAGCTTCGGGCTTGCCCTGCTGGGGGATTTTGTGCTCCATAAAAAAGACTAAGTCCGAAGGTAGGAATCTGGACCGAGAGAAGGCATGAAAACAATCTGCCTGATGCAAAGACTTTGATTGCTGTGAAATGTGGATATCTCCCACATGGAGCTTTTCCTGCAAATGCTATTAGCTTCAGTGGGACGTTGTCAATGTAGGTACGGGAGAACTTCAATTGATACAACCTGCAACCTTGCCCCCATGCAAAATGTTGACTTCCCTTTCAGAGACAGAAGATAACATCTGTGATCAGCAAGAACCTGCTTGATGTATCTGACCAATGCTTCAGCAGTCTGAAATGGCACCTAGGTCCAAGCAACCATGAACAGTGGCCTAAATATTTAAATATTCTTACCTCTGGTTCCCGTTATTGGATGTTTTCCATGTTGGTGTTATTTAACTCATTAAACTTTTCTCTGTTTCTAAATTGTTTGTGAGATTTGTATTGTGATGTGTTTTGACTTTTTAGCTATTTTAATGCCACTAAATACTTTACATACTTTCCTAACTAAGCCTGTCTGCTCTGTGACATAGCTACCAGGAGGTTGAGCCCAGGTTTAAATTATGGAAACTGTGTTTTACCCTAACAAATGTGTGACCTTATTCTTTGTGATGGACTCCCATCCACCCCAATTAATAACCTACTTGCTTACGCACTGGAAATAAATCACCATCTAATGAGGTACCCAAAGCACAGGCAAAATAAAGAGCAATTTTTTAAAGACTATGTACAAAAATAAAACTTAAAATGCAGACTTGAAAGGGCTTTGTCACTGAAGAGAAAGGGGCTATTTTTAATTATGTGAAGTTACTCAAAATGAATGTGTAGATCAGGCTAAATTAGTGCCCATACTGTATGTACGGTGTGGTGGGTGGAAATACAATGTGAATCACAATTCAACAGAACAGTGGAGGAAGTCTGCTTACCAAAAGCCTCTCTGCATGCCTTTTGTGTATGAATTGTTTGGAAACTATAGTCTGGGTAGCTGAAGCTGCTCAAGGACCAAACCTAGAAAGGTAAAAGTTCAATCAGATGGAGATGTAAATCTCTGCTCTCACTTTAGTTTTTTTGTGTGATTATGCTCCACATTTGCCATTACTGACCGTGTAAAATATATTTAGATCTATATATAAATCATTTACATGATTAGTGCATAGATACATTCGAATGTCAACAATTGATCCATTTTGCCTAAATGAATGTACCTCCGCTCTTTTCCTGTGAAAGATTTCGACCTATTCATGTTTGTGGAAGTTCCTATACCAAATTTAAAGATATATGAAGGTTAAAATACAGTGTTTTTTTGGCATGCAAAATAAATCTGTGCTCACGTGACTGGTGTCTAATCTCCAATTTCACAGATAGAGAGTTCAAAAGTGCCTTTCTGGAAGTGGCAGGGGAAAAAAACAAGTGTTTAGACTAAAACAATATTTAAACAGATCCACAGAGGCGCAAACACAGTTTTTGCATTATTGCTGATTCGACAGTATTTTTCATTGCTTTATTCAATGATAATGTTTTGGATGAAAAAACAGAAAATTCAAGTTTTTTAAATGACAGAGCACATTTAAACAATCTGAAATCATAACAATAATGTTTCTGGAAACACACAAAAATTCCAGACCAACACTTTTCAGTTTAATAGCATTCTGAAGTTGAGGCACATGTGCTTCACATCATTTTGAAACCGAGTCAACTATGTTTACACTGCAAATTGGGCAATTAACCCAAAAGCTTCACCTCAAGCCTCGATGCAAATTGTATTGGACTCCAACTAGCAATGATTTAAATTTAAAGCTGCGATATTTGAGGTAACTGGACTCAAGGGAAATTAGGTAATTGACCCCAGAAGTTATTTGGAAATTGAACTGGATGGAAGCAGATATCTTGAAGGAACGTTGTGTGAGGAAAAGGGTGAGGGCTGCACTGGGACATATATAACCGTGCAGACTATTTCAGTTGCTTTATGAGAATTCTTTCCAGCATTGGCCAAATACTACAAGTTGAGAATTTGTTTTTAGATTTATCTAACAAATACTGAATTATGAAATACAAAGAACTAATGCAAAAGGAACCTGCAAAACATACATTTGCACTTTCTTAAATTCAAATAATCATCCGAAAGCGTTTAGGTCTAGATTACAAACACACTGTTGTAAATTGCAGACCCATCAATACCCAGTTGCGTGGAATGTAGTAATTAGCGGGTGCACAGTGTGCACTTGTCTTTGAGCTGTAGACCTTGGACAGGGGAATACCTCACACATCCAGTAGCGGCCCGTTGTGGGAGTGCTACCGGGCGGTGACGCGGGGCGGGGGAGGGGCAGAGTGGGGGGTAGTAAACTACGGAATACGGCCGCACAGAGGTAAGTAAACAAACAAATAAATAAAACGAATTTTGTTGCGCACGCTGCATCGCCAAATGCAATGCAGCGCGCGCAACGAAATTAGTTTTATTTATTTGTTTGTTTACTTACCTCTGTGCGGCCGTATTCCGTAGTTTACTACCCTGCCCCTCCCCCGCCCCGCGTCACCGCCCGGCAGCACTCCCACCACGGGCCGCTACTGCACACATCTCATCCTGTTCGAAGGGCGCCCACCGGCAAACGTGCTTTATGCTCTCCTGATTTTCACCAATTTTACCTGATGGAACTAAGGGGACCTAAACCAGCATCTGGGATAATTTGCACCAACATGCCGTGGTAGATGCAGGAGAAATATTTTACCTGAATTAAGATCAGAGACCCCTATTAAATATAGGTCTTAGAATAAACTCCTTTATTGCCGAAACATATTTGTAAATAAGATGAATAATTTGCTGTGTACCTATGTGCAATGTGGAAATCAGGAAGCCTTAAAATTATCTCATGAGCATGTAACAAAAAATTATGAATCATGCTTTAAAATGACATGCATGAAATAGCTCACAGCATTTTTATACAAATTACTCTCTGTTGTATTGGTTAATTAAGTTCCTGCAGTATGGGTTCCTAACTATTGTATGTCTTTGCAGCTGGAATATTACTTACATCAGAGGGAAATTGCTTAATTAAAGGGGAAAACTGGAGACCGGAGGGCACCATGTATTATATGAAATACACTGCTGAATACCTTATATAAAAAAGGATATTCCAGATGACCCCTGACGTGCATTATCTTATAAATGAATTCGACTTCCAGGCCCCTTTCATCTATATGGCTACTGAAGTCCTTAGTGACTTGCATTATCCTTTAACATAACTTAATGGGCATTGTATTTTCTGTGTAAGAATGTAAAACACATGTTTCCAGTTTCCCCATTACAGTTCAGTTGGGACATAATTTCTCACCTGCAAAAATAAACTATCACCACTATTGTTCTGTGACATAAAAATATTGAGTTAGCATGGCACCCTACCTGCTGCCTGAGCCAGCAACCATAATTGAAAGGATGAATGCTTTTTAATGAGAGCATTATCTATAAGTGAAACGTAAATAATCAATGGAGATGGTTTTCAAATTCCTTTCTTCAGTCTTCAGTTCAGAGTCTATGACTAATGGAGACTTTCATAGGTGATATGTTTATTTATAGCACTTCCAATAGGAGTACAGCTGTCTACCTCCAAGCTACCACACACTATAAATTGCATATCTGAATTTGTGACTAACTTTACATTTATGTAAAGCTAATTATAGCTGATCTCTTCCTTCAAAAGGAGGAAAGGAACAAGATTCCAATTGGGGGATTAGCAGAAGAGTGAAAGTGCAACCATGTATTATAAGGAATAAAATACCCAATTCCATTCAATACAAAGATATTGCAATACACCATAGAGGTTTGTGAACATTTGCAATATTATTTTTATATACTTAGTGTTGTATTTTTTATACAAAAGAAACAAGTCTTGTGATGCATATGACGTTTCTCAGTTCTGTAACCAATAACTGCTATTTCACATGGGTTGTTAAAAACTGCCCATATTAGCATACTACTGAGAGACATGTGGGCTAAGGGCCCAATTCGGATAGTGGTCGGAAGGACCGCAACCGCTATTGCAGCGATCAGGAGACTGCCAGAGAAGCATTCAGTGGTCCGACCGCCGCATTTTGATGCAACCGCTGGGTGGAAAGTGCTCATTTACGTGGTGGCTGGTGCTGTGGCCCAGGGTAATGGCCGCAGCACAAGCCACAGTGTAAATGAGCACTTTCTGCACATCCATGTGGTGCATGACACAGGGTGCATGGAGGTGCGTAGGGGCTCTACATGTGCCCCCTGGGCAACTTTACAGTTGCTCCCGACCAAGAGGGTCCCTGTTTCTGCCCCCTAAAGTGCCTTTCCTCCAGCCTTTTCATGGCAGTCCATCTGACATGAAAGGGCTGTTGGAAAGAGGTATCATAATCCCGACTGCGGCACCTGCCTCTGCACCACCGCCATTGAAGAGATACAATAGCGACCACAGCCCCGGTGGGATCTGTCGGAGGTGGCAGTCTTCCCCCTGACTGCTAATGGTCCGATTGCCTGCATCAGAATGTGGCGTTCAGACCGAAGGGCTGTCGGTGGCGGTCCCACCGACATCATAACAGGCCCTAAGTTATGTCTATCTGGAAATGACTGAATCCGTGCCTCCAGATCTTGTGCAGTTTATGCAGGCATCCACTTAGTTTGTAAATTGGTTCCACGATGCATGATCATCTCTCCAAACCCTTGAGTGTGTTATCTTTGGGTGTCCTCCTTCTGACATCCAATATTCATCTAGCAGCCACTCTCATTGTGTTTCTCCCTCTTATCCGTGTCTTAGATCATGTTGGATGACATGTCTACCAGTTCTCTCTGCAACTTTGTCAGTGTACTGGTGATGTATTTCCAGTAACGTAGTGTAATAGGGCATTTTCAAACCATAGGAAAGAAATCCTTTTCATTTTGGCAACACATAAATAAGGAGACCTTGTTTAATTCAGCTGCTTGCTGCTTCATGGGAGATGGGTTAATTCTCATAATGCATTGCTTTAAGAACCACAAAAATTCCCTCCAAACCAGTGTAAAGCGTGAGACTAACATTTCCCTATTCGGTAGCTCTTCCAGTCCAATATTTACATTGCATTCTAGTATACTTTAAGTCCTGAAGGAATGCAACTCTCTATTTTATAAATATTGAGCTCAGCATATTATGACATTCCTCTGAGTCTGGGATCTTGGGGCTCCATCTAGAGTTGGTGCTACCAATAGAAATAATTTACTCCTAAATTCTGCATGACTTAACCCTAACATTGCTGATGGGATATTCACGACCCCAGTATGTGCATCTCACATAATTTGAAGAAGGTACATTTTGGTTAACAATTTTTCCTTTTCCTCTCCAGGCAGGGTTGCAGCTTGCATTTGGGGCCCTCCTGGCTTTTCTGTACATCTACTGATACTTTCCAGCTTGTGCTGAAAACAACTAAAACAATATTCTTTTTAGATGAATTTGTTTGGAGAGTAATGTCATCAGATACCAAGGAAACATTCCTGGTTCACCCAACAACTTGCATGAAAATGGTATTTGAAGGCTATGTGTATGGTTGTGTTAGTAGGATCTGAACATCAGTGGCGGCTAGCACGGCTCGCGGGTGGCAGGGAGGGAGAAGGGGGATGGTGAGAGGTGGAATAGCGGGGGGCGCAGGGGACAATGTTAAATAAAAAATATATATATACTTACCTTGACGCCGGGTCCTGCGTCTTTGCTCCTGCTCTCCACCAGAGTCAAGGAAACACAGCCAGGCTCCCCTGACCAATCACAATGCTGCAATGCAGCATTGTGATTGGTCTGAGCGCCGTAGTTTGTGCTCAGCCAGGGACTTGGGGCCTGGGCATGTTCACCATGCAGGCTGTAATGCAGCCTGCATGGAGAATGGGGAAAGTGTGCATGACAGGTTTGGACGGCCCGAGAGGGCCGACCAAACAGTCATTGCGCACTTAGGAGGGGTTCTACCACTCCTCCCCTGCTCTGCAGCCCCGCCCTGTCCCCTCATGCAAAGCTGCCACAACAGGAGGAAAAAATAAAATGATAATAACATTACGTTATTATTTTATTTTTTCCTTTTTTCACCACTTCAGGTTAGTCGGGCGACGCTCCTCCACCTTAGCGGATGCGCCGCCACTGCTGAACATGTGTTTGCATGCATGCCCATATGTAATGATTGTATGTGTGTCTGTCGTGTGTTTGATTCCTTGATTTCCACAGAAAATATATTAGCCTAGATTAACGTGGTGATGTAGTCTTTTCATACATATAAAAGGCTTCTACAACATATAAAAGAAATACATCCAGTAGCAATTGACTCTATTGCGTCATATTCCTAGAAGTTTCTTTCAACTCGAATGACTATAGAAAAGGAGCTCACTATTAGCATCTCTGTGATGCCTGACACCTGTAAAGCGGCTCTTTTTCAGGAGTCTCCTACAAGAACCATTAGTTATGTTTTATTACACAATAACCTGTATATCTACACTGTTTTTTCCCCACCATGACATCAAAAGTACTTTCCGAGTTTGTATTCTCGAGTTGGCGTCCAAGACTTAAGTTGCATGCCAGACACCTAAGAATAAAGGAGTCAGGTACAAAATTAAAGCAGGGGGCCTCCACCTCACTGTGAAGACTGGAAGGGGTACAGAATTTCCGAATGTGCATTTATATTTTCTGCTTTTTCACACCTGAACTCTGATTCTTGGCTTTACCTATGCTATTTGAGTACAAAACACTGAGAATTGCCTGTTGTCACAAATCAGTGACAATGGGTCTGCAAGTTAAAAGCTCACTGATGAAATGTAGTGGGACTTGCCGGTCATAAAGTGAAACCCAGCATTCATATCTTTCTGATGTTGATACATAACACTTTTCAATAAAGACATAATGTAAAGCGTTGGCACAAAAGTCATACCCCTTCAATTTTATGGTCCACTAATACATATTTTTTCAGTTCCCTTTGTTTTTTAATTTAGGTGCAGTTCCCCCCCTCCATTCTCCCTGAAACAATTACTTCCAGTTCTTTGTAGTGTGCTGAGTTCTTGTGGGTGTCTCAGGATCGACTTGAATTACCCACGATACAAACATGTTTCTTGTATTGCGTTATTTGTGCACTTTGCTACATGACAAAACTGACAACTGAGTGCAGTCAATATCCCTACCCTTATAATTTCAAATTAGTTAAAATTGTCTCATATTAAAAATGTGAAACCTTAGGTGCTTTTATAATTAATGTCAGCAAGATAGCTGAGGGACTTAAGTCCTTGCTGCAGAGTTAAAGGTGCAGGTTTAAAATGTTAAGATCTCGGCGACAGGTGAGTAATCCTTTCGTTTTTTCAATGCAGGTAAATTCTGAGTGCCATTCAGTTCAATTAAAATGGTATGTGTGCTTGATAATTCAAAAGCTTGTTCAAGTGTTGGCTGTAGACGTTGTTGCGTGACTTAGGTGATGCACTTGAGTTCCTACAACACCAGCTCAGTCTTTCAGCCTTGGATAAAAGTTGCACCTATTAGTCACAGCATGCAGATAGCATGCAGATAAATCACATCTTCAGTGTGTTATAAGGCAATTAATTTTGCTGTATGTTGTCCAATTAGTCATTTTTTAATATTTGCATGGGCTTCAATTCTGTTTTCCCTGTGTTGTTTTTAAGTTAATAGCGTGTTGTTTTGGAATAAAAGGTGCACACCGTATCCACTTGCACCACAGGTTTCAGTTTCGATAACATTACATTCACCCTCTTTCAAAGTAGTTGGAAGGTATGGTTCTGATGAGCTGCAGCTTGTTTTGTCACTGAGATCTGTATTGGAAAAAGAGGAACAGGAGAAAGGCTTTGTTTGCTTTAAGTGTCCATTCCTCCCCAGCCAGGCAAGTGAAAGTTTCAAGACCTATCTGCATGTGCTAATCCTTAATCGTGCCCTAAATGCCTAGAAAAGTGTTCCAGCTCGAAATCCTCTTTAAACCATGGCTGATAACATCTACAAATTAAGACCTATACTTGTTTGTCTAAATTGGTTTACGTCATGATAGTGTAGTGTATTTCCAAGATACAGGTGACTTCTGAAATGTCTTCACAGTTTTAACAGGGACAGGACTGTAGGCTGGGAATCCGAGGGTGCTCAGGATGCCTCGGATTCTCATGGTCCATATGGGATCTAAGATTGAGAGGGGAAACTCTTTAAATAAGATAGCCAGTATGTCATACTGATGCTGTGGCCATCTTAAATTAGATAATTCCCCTAATACACCGGGGTTCACCTGTCATTCTCACTCTAAATATTGTCATTTCTAAGAATTTAAATGACACTGCAATATCACAACATTTAAACAAGCCATCTTTAATGCAGGGAATTTCAGTGTAAGTCATGCTGCATGCAGTCAGACTGCTGCTGGTCCACATGGCAGTAAATGCTGCTTTCATTGAGATACTGGTAACAACTTCTAATAATAACAGAGTAAGCTTCTGTTAAGAAAGCCAGAGGAAAATCTATAAGAAATGAATACACCTCAGTTGCTGTTCAGAGACACTTAACTGTCCATTCACTGCTGCACAACTGTTCAAGTAGTTGAATAATTACCTCCTGAGCAATCAAAAGGCTGACTAGAAGAATGTCAATAAAGAGGCAGAGTCAAAGCCCCTCTCTCAACACTGCTTCTTAGAGCTCTTTGTAATTACATGAGCAGTTTCTGGCCAGACCTAAAATTTACTTTAATTAGTACATAACTAAAAAGTAAACATAGAATTTCAAATGTAGACAATGACAACCAGGCCTCTCAGACTGCTCCTGAACTGGAGATCTGTGATAGAATGTCTTTTGGCGATAAACAATGTAAAGCCTCTTCTTTTGCTGAACGTCATTGAGTTAAAGATGGAAAACACTTTCGATTGTATTTGTCAGAAAATTCTCAATGTAAAACCCTCTCCTATTGTATTTATCAGAGAGGTTACAAAGTAAAACCTCTTCGTACTTGTATTTTTCATACAATTGCACTATGCAAAGTTCTTGCCTATTGCTTTTCACACAAAGTCTGAATTAACAATGTCGCTCTCGATTATGAGCAAAAGAACTAATTCATATGTGGATTAACACAAATGCTGCCCAATTAAATGCTATAAATAAGAAGGTTGACAAAGCCAAACCTTTGGCCCCAACTTATTAGTGAACTTAGGCTGAGCATCCAATACACCTTTTTAGCATTTGACCTTTAAGACACAAAAGGCCATGGGCATCAGGGAAATTATGTGGGTTAGAGACTACAAACTCCACAAAACGTGTGTTAATATTTAATAAATCCACGTCCATTCACAATTTTTTACATTAAATTAAAAGATAGTTTTATTCACACACAGGTAAATATGATGAAAATAGATCTCTGAATGAAGAATCTGTGTATTTGGTCTCTCTTTCTGGAACAATATACAGGCCCTTCCTGTTGCTTTTGTGGAGGAGTTCAATGTACCTTTCAACTTTTTTTGTCAGTTTACAACCTCTTCCTTCCAATTGCGTTTGCCAGAGAGCTCACAATGTGAAACCCCTTCCTATTTTATTTGACTTGTGGACTTGTGTAAACATGACCACTACCTCATATGGGCACTCAATGAGTCACAGAACACTTGTTAGACAAGCTAACATGACTGCTGCCTAAATACCGTCCCACTCAATACTGCTTCTTAAAGTGATATTTATTGGTTATATGTGAAACATACTTAAACATCTGCCAGAGCTCTCTCTAGCCACACCGAAAAATGGATAACCAATACATTGTATCAGCGAGACGGAAACAGAATACATTGTGCCATGTAGGTACTGAACAAGGTGTCTGCCTATGGCTGACAAGGTCACATTTATTGTGACACTTCATACCTCATATTGGAAGAATTCGCTTACAGATATGGAAGCAAAGAATTAGTGGCTCTCAGTGATATTTATCATACCTACAGCATTTGATATTGGGAAGTATATATACAGGATCTTATAGAGAGAAGCACAGAGAGGAGATGTTATTTTCTCGGTAAGTTGCCTAAGTTATTACTAACCTTTGAACAGGAGATGTGGGCTTTACTTCAGATTTAGCAGGTGACCACAAAGCAAAGTGCTGCTTTGTGCAAAAATACTTATTTCCATGTGACTCAAATTGTAAATGTATGTAGTGTAAATATATACAAATCTACTGTACTGTGTACAGACTAGTACTGCACCAGTTACAAGTTCAAGACCTCCTGCTACCTATCTCTTGTTTGAGATACTCCAGCTACAATACACACATTCACTATAAATCATTGTTTTTGATGCTTTGAAATAGGTCCATTCAATAACAAATACCTAAAATTGATTTGTTAGACCTGATGTCTTTGGGTAGTAGTCCCCCAAACCTTTTGTCTACGCTTCTTCTGTCTGCTGAATTCTTTTTGGTTGGTTTTAGGACTCTGTGCACGTTACCACTGCTAAACAGTGCTAAAGTGCTTGAGCTCTCTTCCTAAAACATGGCAACATTAGCCTACACCTATTTGTTACATTTAATTTACATGTAAGTCCCTAGTAGATTCTGCTACATGTACCCAGGGCCTTTAAATTAAATGCTACTAGTGGGCCTGCAGCACTCCTTGTGCCACCCACTAACATAGCACTTTAAAACCTGTCTCATGCCTGCCACTGTAGCCTGCAGGACAGTTTTAAACTTCCATTTCAACCTGGCAAAATAAACCGTTTGCTAGGCACAAACCTTCCTTTTTAATAGTTGTAAGTCATCCCTAAGGTAGGCCCTAAAAGCTCTTGGGGCAGGGTGCGTGGTATTTAAAAAGTAGGACATGTGGGTTTAAGTTTTATGTGCACTGGCAGTGGAAAAACTCGTAAAGTCGCTTTTCACTAGTGTGAGGCTGTCTCTCCCATAGGCTAACCCTGGGTTACCTTATTACATTGACACTTTCAGTTTGGGGGCAGATAGAGAAATACTTCTTAAGCTATTTTGAACTGTAATTTAAAACTTCCTTTAAAGGTAAAGTTGGATTTCAAGTAACAATTCTAAAAATGCCACTTATAAAAAGTTGGTATTGTGTGCCCAAACCAACTGTGCCTTTCAGCCAGTAATTAAGGTCCCATTACTTTTGCTGTCTCTGCAGTGATGGGTTGTTGATTCATTCCAGATATGGAGACAAAGGAGCTAAAGGGGCTTAGATACGGACAGAATAGGCCATCCTAAAAGTATGGCTGTAGGTGGAGTTACAGCCAGCCCTGATTACACTTTTTATGGGCCATGCCTGCAGCACACACATAGGAACCTGCCACCAGGTTTTCCCTTGCTTTTGTCACTCCAGACAGTTAGGAGCCAGGAATTTTGGGAGGAGATGGCTAGGGGTTGTCCCCCACACAAAGGCTGGCACTGGGGCAAAAGGTGGCACACTCAGGTCCCGAATCTGATCACTCCTGGACCTGTGGAAGATTCAGGTGAAGGACTGCCCTACTGTTTAAAGGACTTTCTTACTGCCCTGCTGTCTGAAGAAGGAAGAATGTGCCTGTCCCTTGAACCAAGGACGACCAGAGTGACTCTGAGGGTTGGCTGGCTAGCCTCCTGTGTGAACTACAGGGACCCAACAAGCTTCCTGAGGTCTCCCCACATTGGAACAGCTGCATTTGGACCTGGCTGGAAACGTCTGGCCCCACGGAGCCCTGCTGCTGCTCTCTGCTGGAGTGGGTCTTAATCCCAAAGAGGTGTCCCTCAGGTCCTGGACCCTTGGTTGGCATCAGAGTGTACTTCTGAAGAAAAGGTGAAAATCCTGAAGTTTGGGCTCTTCCTTACCACGAATTGGCCCGCTCGCGCCAAGACCCTGCTTTCTATGATGACCTCCAGCAGAAAGTTCAAGTGAGACCGACTCTTCACCCTACAGCGATGACCACCCACAATGATCAATAAGCTCTTTGTGCTACAGTGATGACTGTCCGTGATGCTCGACCTGCTCTTCACGCCAAAAGCATCCTCCAACGAGAGCGGAACACTTAGTGCCAGACTTGAGAAGGCAACTCTTCAGCAGGACTAACCCGGTACCTGTGGCCAGCTTTTGCTCCATCGTAGTAGACCTGAATTTGTCACTTTCTCCGGTCTAGTCCAACCAGACAAGTGGCGCTTTGTGCTTTAGGACACTATTTTCACAAAACACTTTAAAATTCAATATCTCTGGTTCTATTGATTGGATTTGTGTCATTCTGGTATCATTTTATTTATCAAAATGTAGTCTGTTTTTATAAATTGGGTTTCTACTTTTGTTGTGTTTTCAATTGTATGTTGTGGGCTGCATAAATATTATACACATTACCTCTGAGTTAAGCCTGACTGCTTTGTGCCGAGCTACCAGAGGGCTAAGCACTGGTTAATTCAGTGACTTGTGTCATTCACCCTGCCAAGGATCGTCGTTGTTGCCTGAGTGGGGCTCCCACCCCCACCCCCTCAACCAATAACCCAATTTCTTACAGTATTCATGGAAATTACATTTTAGACAACTATGAGCTGGAAGGGGAACCCTAATAATGCATAAAATTGTTAGTAAGCAATATAATGGCTACTGAATTACCAACTCCAGTCCAAAGCTCTGAATTTATGGTATTTCTATAGTCATGCCTGGATTTTTTAGTATGATCTAAAAATATAATCTCTTGGAAATGTAATGTAAAACAAAATAATTCAGATATGCTTCCAATTCATTACGGCTATTTAAACACATTAGTTTCAACATGGACCATGATAACTGACCATTACTCTTAAATTAAATATTTTTATAAATACCTAATTCAACTTACATTGCTATGTCAGCTGAATTTTAAGTGTAACAATAATAGGCACCTTGCATCAATGCTGAGATACAGTCATCCAGTCAGAATGCTTAGAATTCTAGCAACAAACACTGCTGTTTGTTTTCATTCTGAGGTCAATTAGAGGGTGATGCTGTGGCATGATACAGACTGGGACAGTGATTGCATTTATTGGCATATGCTAGATGAGATTGAAGGGGTTTAACAGCCAAATTGTCTTCATACAGTCAGATAATAAAAGCTGTTAATTGCCGTCTCTGAAGATTATGCTCTTTCACATTCAGATTTAGCCCATCAATGTAGTAGACGTAATTAACAGTTGAGAAAACTCACAATAGAGGCTAATAACATTTAATTATGTAGGGATTGTCAACAGTTATTTAAAAACACCAAACCAAACCTTAATGACAATCCTAATATCCAATTGAATAAAACCCAGGAAAATAAGATAAATGTACCCAAAAGTGTGAAAAAATTATAGACTTAGAGGTCGATTCCGATTCGGGCCGGAAAAAGCACCGACCGACTCGGAGCCGGAAAAATTACCGACCGACACGTACCAGTGGCGCCCGACACGCCAAGTACGATGCAAGCCGCGATAAATCCGACCGACACGTCAGGAAACCAAGCCGACCGACCGAGCCGCTCAGAAAATAGCAATCCG